>CM065484.1:14395800-16795800 GCA_032873175.1 Leptopilina drosophilae | reverse complement strand
AACAAACCTGTTATGATTTTCGCCTCTTTCCTATTAAGCCTGCGGAAATCCACCGCTCTTTTAGGATTTAAGTTTTCCCCAATGAGTGCTTTGGCCTGTCTACAACCTGCAGCTGCCCGCCACTCTTTTTGGTGCTCTAGTGTCCGCCATTGTTTAAATTCCAAAGTCAGACACTTGTTGGAGACGCCAACTATTGGTTCTGGTCCGATAAATCGTTTCCTAGCGCCTTCTTTAGCTAGTTCATCCGCTACGTTATTACCCTTAATTCCACAGTGTCCTGGGACCCAGATGAGGGTAACACTGTTAATTCCAGCTAGCCTGTTGAGCGCCTCGTGGCACTCTCCGACCAGTTGGGATGTCGTAACATATCGTTTCAAAGCGCAAATGGCTGCCTTGCTGTCCGAAGCAATATAGATAATTCTATCCTGGCAGCGCTCTAGAGCCTCAAAAGCACCACAGAGAATCGCTACAATTTCAGATTGTAAAACAGTAGTGATGGTTCCCAAACTATATACGAGAGCCACCCACACTGCTTCTTGATAGACACCTGCGCCTGCGCCAATTCTTTCCTTTGATCCGTCCGTATACCAGACAATAGCATCTCTGGGAAGAAGGGCCGGCCCATCATGCCAATCCTCTCTATTAGGTATACTTATTCTATACTTCTTGTCAAAGAGGTAAAGTGGAGTCACCTTGTCTCTAATCATATTGAGAATGGGTTTTTCCACCAATTTGCTGGGGAGACGCCATTTGCCAACTTCCCTACGGCCTCTGTCCCCACCTAATCTCAGGGCAGCTTTCGCCGCCTCTGCTTTAATGATCAGGGGTAAAGGTTCCAGTCCCAGAAGAGCATCAAGGGCCATCGTGGGTGTAGTGCGCACAGCACCAGTGATGCTCCCCAGGACCAGCCTCCTCACGCCCTCCAACCGGTCTTTTGCCGTTTTAAGTTCAACTCTGCTCCACCAGACCACAGACGCATAGGTCAGCCTAGGAAGCAGAATCGATTCGTAGATCCACAAAAGTGTATCCGGTTTAAGACCCCAGCTACATCCTATAGCTCTCCTACATTGCCATAGAGTAGCTGTGAGTTTATTACACTTCTCATCCAAGTGTTCTCTCCAAAGAAGCTTACTATCCAAGATGACTCCTAGGTACTTCGCTTTCTCTGTGAATTGGAGTTCTTTTCCAGCCAGTTTTAGCATACATGTGGCTTTCCACTTGTATCGTCTGGTGAAAATAACAACTTCCGTTTTTGCTGGATTGACTGACAAACCCGTTTGTCCGCACCATCCATCTACCATATTTAACGCCTGCTACACCACACCCAGTAATACATCCAGATGAGGACCGCGAGCGATTAATAAGATATCGTCCGCATAACCAATCGCATGAAATCCCTTCTCACTGAGGAGTCTTAGCAGTTCATCCACTACCAGACACCAAAGTAAGGGCGATAGAACTCCTCCCTGAGGACATCCAGAATTAACTGTTCCTCGAAGGGTTGAGCTCCCTTTAGTTGTTAATAGGTTCCTATTACCCAACATGAGACAGGTCCAGTCAACAATGGTTGTGGGAATACCATGAGAGATCATGGCTTTCTTTATAATCTCCGAGGAGGTATAATTGAAAGCTCCCTCTATATCCATGAAAACACCCACTGCGAAGCCCTTATCCTGTAGCTGTCCATCTATTAAGTTAACAGCACTGGCAAGGGCTGATTCTGTAGAACATCCCGTTCTATAGGCATGCTGATCTCTATGCAAAGGATTTTGCTTTACGATCTCACTGCGGATGTATCTATCCACTAATCTTTCAACCAACTTCAGAATGAAAGATGTTAGGCTAATTGGACGAAAATCCTTTGGTGAGGTATATCCGTTCCTGCCAGCCTTTGGTATGAAGACGACTTTAGTGCCCCTCCATGCTTTTGGGACATATCCAAGAGTTAGACTTGCCCTTATAAGCCTTACCAACGGTCCGGCCTGATCCATCGCCCTTTGCAAAAGGACAGGGAAAACGCCGTCTGGTCCGGGAGACTTATAAGGGCTAAAGGATTCCACGGCCCACCTGACCCTCTCGGCAGTCACGATTCCATTAGCCAACTGTCTCCGCGGCCTATATTCAGCCTGCGGTAGTTTACTCAGAGGCCAAGAATCGGGAACAGTTTAAAAAAAATAGTAATATAAAACAATGATAGAAATATTAAACATCTGAAAAAAAATCTTTAGCTAAATTACCTAAAAATAATTATCTTTATTTAGACGTAAAACCAAAAAAAAAATTTTTAACGACCGCCATATTGAATTTTTTTTTAATTCTGACATCAAATTTGTAATCAGCGACCCTAAAAACCCCCGAGTACCGATTTTTAAGAAAATCTGATCGATTTTCTGTTCTTTAACTTTTAGAAATGGAATTTTCCAAAAAACGTACAACACGCACTATATTTTTCGCACCACGTCACTTCCGGAATTATTTGGGATATGTTTACACTTATTACAGTAGGTGATGTTGAAACATTACAAAATAATGCAATATTGCAGAAAAATTACTAACTTTTTATACGCAATTATAACCCGGGTCCCTCGGACCCGGCTTGAGTCTTTACGTAAGTTCGACTTAAAAGGGAATTTTCCAGTGTATTTAATGAATTAAAAATTCTTTACTAAAGTGAAAAATGTGTGTTTTTACGCCCTTAAGTCTAATGTGAAGTTGATTTTCTAATAATATTTTCTTAACCGGAAGTAGAAAAAAAACTTTCCTCCGGGTCCGAGGGACCCGGCTCGAGCCCGTGAGGGTTAACAAATATAAACGCTTTTTAATGGTCCTAAGCTTGTTTAAAAATATTTAAATATTTATACTTTGTATATACTTATCGATTCGTCTTGACATAAAAATTTCAATTTTATTATATATAAATTTAGATTTTGCTAAAAATTTTTTTTTACTTGAACAAGTTTTTATAAAAAACAACTGTAAAATTTTTTGTGTGGGATATATTCTATATTCCTTTTGTCCATTTTGAAAGATTAATGTGATAAATAAGCCCTCAAAATTTCATCCGAATTTAAGAAAATCTATAGAATAATTACTAAACACTGAATTTAACGATCATTCCGAGTCAGGTCACTTCCGAGTCACCTGACTCGGAATGATTGTTAAATTCAGTGTTTAGTAAATATTTAAAACAACCGAGTGATAATATCATATAATAAAATCTATGGAAGGTATCATGTTCACACGAAAGCAAGATCTATAAACAGATACACAAATTGTTTAATACATTGTTACATCCCAGTAACAAAATTTTCTCCTTGAAATTTAAGACATTAGCTATGAATCACTGTAAATCAACGCGTGTAAAGAAGTTTGAGATTAGAAGAGTTGCGTTTGATACATACAAATAACAAAAGAATAGCAATAGATAGAAAGTAATAAGAGAATCTTTAAAGAAAGAATGTTATTACTTTCAGTAATTTCATAGATTTAATTAAACCTTAATTATATTCAATATTAACTAAAATTAGTAAGAGTAACAAATTTGATAGTCATTTCTCACGCAGCTTTTTCTCAAAATTTAATACTATATATTTTGGAATTTAAGAAGGAAATGTATCCTTCTACTCTCTATGCATTGTTTTCTAAGAATAATTTTGCAGCTGCATAGAGTGTAGAATGTTTTTTTAAATAGTTCATCTGTTTATCGATCCTCATAGTTGACAAATAGAATGCGATCATCTACTCTTCATAGAACTGAAGCTATGAGATTCGATATAAGGATGCACACTAATAAAGAATGATAAATAATGTTATATACGCATTGCGAGTGGACTTGACTCACAATAGTATGTAGCTAGATGCAAGCTTAGTTTTCCTCCTGGGAGTGTTTACTATCCCATGGAATAGTGATACTCGCGATATACTATATGTGATGCAGGTGTTCACAAAGCTCCAAGAACTGATTCAATTCTTGGGATGATCTAGGAGTCAAGCTTGGAGATGGGGGTGATCTTTGATCTTTTGTCTCCCACTAGGGAAGATTTGCTACTATAAAAACCCATGCAAATCCATTGTCATCCGTCAGTTTATTTCGATACAAAGTCATCGTTACGTTCGCGTCGTGACAGCTTCATCTTTAAGCTTGACCCTTCGGTAATCATAATTTTGGCCGTAAATCTTGCATTTTCAAACAGTATAAAGTTTACTCGTTGTTCTAAATATTGAGCAAGTATTCATTATCGCCAGACTTGTGAGTCGGGATTTCAAAAATTAAATAATTGATTGTCCGTCGTAACCTAGTCTATTTTCAAGATACGAATTGCAAACGTGACGTGTGTGCTTTCGGAAAATAAGAACTAAAAAACTGTGACAAAGTCCCAACCGTTCTTTTTCAAGAGTTGTAAAACCTCACAGTGTCAACGACTACAAGAATTCAGAAATTCTTTGTCAAAATACCATCCTTGTATCTGCCCTCTGAACAGAGGTAATTGTAAGTACTATTTATATAATAACAAATTATATTCACATTCAAAAACAACATTTATACATCTAATTCTTTCTTGTAATCAAAGATAAATAAATATTTCATTATAAACAAAATTTAAATCATTAATCTTTGAGTTAAAGTTATTAAATATCCTAAATTATGAAAGGGTAATTATTGAACAATTAAATTTGGAGATATTATAAGACGACCCCCATAGGATCGATAGAAGAGAACGTACTCACATAAAAATAAATGGTCAAGCCTTACCAACTTGACTATAATCAGCCTACCATTCCTCCAAAATAATATAAATAATAATTAAAATTTTAAATAATCTCGCTTTCCGCTCGGGATGTAACAACATTTTAGAAAATTTTATTATTTAAAGGACTACATAGCTTTTTCACGAGAAATAAAAATCAATTATAAGTAAATAAGCATGAAAATATAATAATATTGTTTATTGTTTTAAGACCTAAAAATCTATATACAATGAAGTTACATGGAATTAATTTATGTTCAAGTTTAAAATGTAATTTCAAAATATAGTAATTTAAAAAAAAATAAATAATACACTCGACTTAAAATATTAAATTAATAAATAAAAAATATTGGAAATTACATATTTTTTAATTTGGAAATGAAACTCAAAAATGCACTTTTTTGGGAATAAAATGTAAATTATTTATCAAAAATAAGGTAAGAAAAAGGAAAAAAATGTATAAATTAGAGTTTTGCAGATACTTCAATTTTTCGTAAACTCGAAATTGGAATCAAATCATTCCTTCATATTAATTCTCATTGAAAGGATAGAATATTCGAAATTTGCACACATATTTTTACATTTAAAAAAACTTGTTTAAAATTGTAATCAAGAAATATATAATTTACTATTTTTGCAGTTATTATCAAATTAGATTGATAATATTTCATCTCTCAATTAAAAAAAATTTATATTGAATTCATTTCATTTATTTATTTTAATATCTGTCACTGAGAATACAGAAAACCATGATGCTCAAACCAAAAAAAGTAGGCGTTACTTTCTTAACTGTTCGCCTCTCTCTCGCTTCTACTCTAAACTGAAAGAAAAGACGATACTTCCCACTCCTTCTCTGTATAATGATTTCTCTCTTATATACTCTGACAAACTTCTCTCTCCAACTCTTCTCTGTCATCAAAAGCACAGCAGGAGGGCGGACGGAATTCTTGCGGACAGAATGAATGAAAGAATACGGAGATTAATATATATAATAATAATAATAATGATGTACAAATGTTTTGATTAAATGAAATAAGTTGAAAGAAGTAAGATATATATTTAGATATATATTTCATTTATTTATAATTAATTTTAATCTTTTGTTTATAAAAAAATATATTGATAATTAAGTCATTATTCATTTTATTAGTTTATTGATTTAAAAAAAATCGTATAATCTTATGAAATATATTACACAATAAATTAATTGTAAATAATACTAGTATATGCGGGAAAGTACTATAATAACCTTGAAAGAAAGCTGATAGGTTATCTTAAAATTACAATAATCATTTAAATTATTTTAGTTTTAATTTGTTGTGATTTTAATTTAGTCAATAACCGTTCGCGGACGAATTGACTATTAGTATAAATTCCTTTAACTTATTCTGACAATTAGCATAAAAAAAATTTATAAAAAAAAAGAAATTTATTTTTTTGGGAATTATTAACAATTTTCTTAGTGGTATCGCGATTAAACACGCCGTGGTCGGCGGCCACCATCGGGATACTCAAATTGTGAACCTCCAGAGTACCTAACTTTGGAGCCGGTTTAAGGCCTTTCAGATGACAAATTGCGACGTGTGAGGCTAACCCGAAAGTTGTAGATATGGCTTTAGAAAACAATGTATCACACCTCAAAAAAAAAAGAAATTTATTTTTTTTGGGAATTATTAACAATTTTCTTAGTGGTATCGCGGTTAAACACGCCGTGGTCGACGGACACCGCCGATCGACGTGGTCGCTGCCGACCACGAGCGACAGCCGCGAAGCGAAATTTAAAAATAATGTATCAATTTATCTAAACGTATGACTCTCCCCTATCTTTAATTTTCTTTAACCACTTAAAAAAACTAATGTGACCATATAAGCAGTGTAAATTTAGATTGTAAAAATTTAGAAAAATATAAATTAAACTAAAATATGAAAATGAAATAATTATACCATATAAACAAACTAGCCTTAGTGTTTTTGTATATTTATTTGTAAATGGCGTTCTTGTAATTATCTCTACTTGCAAGCAAATTTTTGTTAATATCATTAATTAACTTTTATTTTATGTATTGATAAATTTATATGAAATAAAAAAAAGAGATTTTATTTCTCTTTAATTTAATTTATAACTAATATTACTGATTAAATATTCTAGATGTTAAAATTTCACTTTTCGACTATAGTATTTAGATTATTGTTTCGTTACATGGTTAAAATGGCTCGAATATTATAATTGGGAGAAAAGGTCATTAAATAGAATTATTCAAGCATATGAAACAATTTTGCAATGTAACTAAAACCATAATAGCAGTGTCTGGCCTAAGTGTATATTTGAGTATTACAAACGTCAATAAAGTCCACAAGGGAAGAATTTTTCGCAATTGACAAAAATCTCAAAAGTGTCATATGATCATATAATTTTCTTGTGTTATATAGGTATTAAAATCCAGTTACTTTGTCAAAATAAGAAGACTTATTCTTTCTTCAGAAGTAAAACAAATAATAACCCTAATAAACCTGGCATCAATTGTTCAAAATTGCATTCACAATGACTATTGACAAGGAATAAAAGAGGACTTCATATTACAACCCAATCACATCGGACTTTGAAAACATGGAATCATTTTTCTTTTGCCTGTTTAAAATTCAACTATACAAAACAAAACTTTTTTTTACAACTGTACCATTGCGAAACAACATGCTAAGTTAAATAAAAGTTGTATTGTTTTAAAATCAGCCTTTTGCTGTTTAAAAATTTTTGGTATTTTAGAATCTACAAATTCGATTTTTGTTTGAATTAATTAATTATTTAGAATTATAAAAAAATGTATATTAATATAAATTAAATATATAACAAGACAACTTTTGGTTAAACGTCCACAATAAAAATTGATGTAAATTGTATTGAGTTAATGTATCAACTGTAGTCTATTTTATATATATCAATAGATATATAGTACAAAATTTGTATTTAACCCTGTCAAATTTATAAGCAGTACAAACTCTTAAAAAAGCAATTAAAATTAATTCACGAGGGAGCATTTTTTTACAAAATGTGTGATGTAACATGATCCGCCGTGATAAAGTTCTCCCGATATCAGAAACTTAGATTAAAAAAAAATTAAGAAATTATTCTATTACTTGTAAAGAAAATCTGTTACAGCGACAAAGAAAAATACCATTATGTATATAAACTTTCAATTTTATTTTGTATAATTAAAATATTAGTAGAATGATTAATTAAAGTTTAACGTTAAGATTGAAGGTTTAATTACGTATATTTTGCAATAGATAAATATATTATTGAGAATTCAATATGTAAAGAAAATGAAAGTTTGCAAAAAAAAGTAAAACTTTTTCATAAAATCTTTAAAATCTATAAAGTAAAGCTAAAATAGTTTTCCTATATATACAGCCATTTGAAGACAGGTTTGAATTTTCAATTACATCAACGATTAAATCAACAAAATCATAATTTCAAGAACAGTTTAATTTGTTCTTGTCCAAACTATTAAAGAGTAAACTGCTATTTTGAATACTTGAAGTTGTGATTTTGATAAATTAAAATGTCGATTCGTTCTCTAGTTGTTGTTCCAAATTAAATTAGAAATTAAGAAGTAATAAGTAGCGCTATCAAATAATTTATCATTCAAAATAGAAAATTATGTTTTTCAGTTAAAAAAAAGTATGTATGATATTATTATGCCAATTATACGAATGAATCGACTGAACGATTATGAAAATTTGGAATAGCTAAAAACTTAGTCCTACAGACTTGACGTGCAAAACAATAGTTGAGAAGTAAATTGAATTTAAATAACAATATGTTTTATGTAGTTTCTGTCTTATCTTTTAAGCAAAAAGTTCTCGGGGACGAAAACAGAAAATTTCGATGGTGGATTGTTACGTACAAGGTACTTAACAGTTAATATTATTTTAATTATTATCTTTTGATAAATCTACAAACATAGGACAGAAATCGTAAAACATAAATCCCTATATATTTTTATAATATTGTTTATAAATTATATGCATAAATTTATAAACATTATTAATACTTAAAATTTTATTAAATAAAAGAAACTTATATTCGAAAATAATTAAAAGTAATGCATTTCACACATATGCATTGAGACGACCAACGGTGTATACGTACACATCCGCTGACTCTGTGGGCTACGAGAACCAACACAGGCGTGAGTTCTTCGCGTTACGGGCACACACATAGGCATGATACACATACCTCTGCTCGTTGCCTTGTCTCTCCTACTGAAACTCTCCCTTCTCCCCTTTGGGCCTACAAGCTTAGGGACTAAAATATCATAACAAATGCACATGCATTTTGACGTCTGACTCAACGCTTTATGAAGCGTATACATTTTGTTCGTTTTATGCACTTTTCTAAATTTACAGAAAATAATTTGATAATAGCTAAACATTTTATTGTAACCTATTGTTAACAATAAAATGCCGGAGGACTGTAAGTTGCATGTATATGTGTATATGTATAACTACGATTGCAAAATACATATACTAGTAACTTATAAAATGTAGGATCAATATAACGTTATTTATACAACTTATATTAAACACTTTTAACTATAAATAAATTATAATTATAAATAAAAATTCTTTCTTTACAATATAATTATAATTTATATATATTTAGTTATAAAAATAGTTTCTGAAAAGTATCAAATTAACAATGCCGTTTCCGTTCTCACGAAAACTGCATGCAATCAGAAAAGTCAGCATAATACAAAGTCCAATGGGCCTGAAGATTATCCCTACTTTTAATTCTAAAAATCCTTAGTTGACAAATTACCCCACTTTGACATTAGGACAAGGAGTAGAGGCTTGTCTCAAAATTTCCATCGCTGCTGTACAATTTTCCTCTTCAAGCGATCGACACCTGTCCTGGCTGCGGCCTGACAGATCTGTTGATCGCAAGCAAGTAGGAAATGCCGAGACTAAGCCCGTCTGCGCGTCAGACCCCCGTGTAGAACTAGCGAAATATCTAGTATAATACGAAAGGCGGACGAAAAATTTAATAGAATCTTCTAACCGACGGAGTCCAGTGAGAGCTGTGTTGAGTGAGGTTTCGGTTAATTTTAAAAATTAAACAATTTAAAAATCTTGTTTCTCAACCGGCCAGTCCGTACGCGTAGTACCTGCGCCGTCTCAATGCAGTGGCCCCACAAAATTCGCGAGTTCGCGTAAATAAAAAATTAGTCGCATAGACGACTTAATTTTCCACATTCATCTTGTGTTTTGCCCGATGGAGGATCGCTGTTTCTCAACCGGCCAGTCCGTACGCGTAGTACCTGCGCCGTATAAGAGAAGTTATGCCCTGTCGGCAGGATTAAGGATTTTAGCGGTAAGTCTGTATCGTTTCAATGATTTAATGTCACTTTCAACTTTAATTCTCTTTCAAACATGTGCAAGTTTGTGAATTTCTTAAAACCTTGTTAAAATAAAATTTAAATATGAATGCCAAATCTGATTTAATTTATTTTAAAACTCCTGAAGTAAATACAGTAAATAGAAATAATTATTTATCAGAGTTAAAACGAAGCTATCCCGGTAACTTTTAAAAGTAGGATAACGATCCCGCAAAATTAAACAAGGTCCTTTAGACCTTGGCAGCTTGGTGCCTCCCCAAATCGAGATAAAAGGGCCATCTCAAAAGCCCAATTAAATAATTTATTTCTGGTTTGTAACAGAGATATTATTTTTGTCGAAATTGAGCTAAAGTTTGTTTTAAAAAATGTAAAATTTGAAAATTTTTTATTTTTGAGTTTTTCGAAAAATTTGCATATCTTCCGTTTTAATTAAAATTTTCTAAATCTGCAAAATTTATAAACCTTTCTTGGGTAAATATGTAACAATATGAGATGCATACAAAACATACGTCTGATTTTATCAATAAGGATTTATAGAAGTATACAGATTTTTATGTTTAATAATGACAATTGGATTTATTAATTATGAACATAAAATTATTATTTTAATATATTGTTATTATGGATATGATTTGCGCTGAAATTAGCTACTTCTCTGTATCAGATGCTGAAGTTTCACTTGCTGTGGAGTTTTCACTGAATATTTCATCTTCTTCTCTTCTTCTTTCTTTCTGCAACTTTTCTCTAAAATCAAAAAAAATATTTTGTCACGTAGTCATAAAAATGGTGCTTCGAGATATTTAAAAACCGGATCTATTTTTTTATTTGTAAAATTGAATAATTGAATAAGGAATTTACTGAAACGTGCATAATTAAACTAACGGGGAATTCGACATCCGGATAATCAAAAAAATTACAAAATAAACAAATCTACGACTATTAATTTTAAGTATTTATTTGCATATATGTCTTTAAATAAAACTGAAACGTAAAAAAATTTTAAAGTCATCATTAGTAAATATTTATTTAAAAATTTAGTTAGAAATTTTAAAAGATTCACATATAAACATTTTCTTAACATCGTTAAAGTACATAAAAACGCAAATTTGCATGTAAAAGGTTAAAATTTATGGTATTACTGCTTATTAAACTTTAAAATAAAAAACAAAAAAATATTTGAACTTTGTCCGAATAATCGAAAACCCGGACAATAGGGGTTTAGTACAATAGGGTCGTGATAGATTTTGTATATATAACAAAATTGTCTAAAACTCACTTTAATCGACGATCATTTTCTTTACCATTGTTAAGAAATTTTGATATTCCACTATTTATTTCTTCCTTTGTTATGTTGGCGCCATAGATAATTTTCGTCGCTTCTACAAGAAAATGACAAAATTATTTTATTTTAAGATATGATTGACAAGATGATCACAAGTTTCAAGTAATCAATTTCCCTAACTTTAAAATATTTTCCCAGCAAAATTATTATTACTGGAAAATATGAAAGTTTACAGAAATTGAGTAAAGTTTATTAAATTTAATAGATTTCAATAGTCACAATTATTCATTCTTCTTCTTATAATTATCCTCCCTTCCTGAATTAATTATTTTATACAATCTTCAACAAAACTTCATCCCTAAATCAATTAATCTAAAATAATTTTCCGAAAATTCTTCTAGACTGTAATTTTTTATTTAAATACAAAAACTCAATTTTTTATAATAATTGTAACTGTCCATCTTTTTTCTTATGTTATTAAGGTATAATATTATCAAAAAAATTATAATAAAGGAATTCTTATAATTAATTTCTTTACACATTTTAGAATAATTTATGGAAAAAAGTTTTTTAATTAATTATATATAACTAGCAAATAATACGCGCGGAATGTTGTATTCCATATATTATTATAATGTAATGTTTGTTTCTCAACTCATTCTAAAATATTTCAAAACTTAAATTATTTTTTAAAATTTTATGAAAGAATTAAATTTTTTATAATTTTAAATAATGTATTTCGAAAAAATGCAATTACTTGCTAAAAAAATAAAAAGCAACTAATTTCAAACTGCGAACAGATTATCGTATAACGAACTTTATTAATAAAGAAAGAAAATTGAAAAATTTCTAAACAATTGAAATTTAATAAATTCTATTTAAAAAAATTTAATTTTTAAAAAATTAATCAAATTTTTAAAGAATTTTAATTATAATTATGACCATGGCTTCTCCGAAATATTAATAAGTTTAAAAAAGTAAATTTTTATTTACTATATTTAAAGACAATTTAATCTTAAAACATTATGATTAAATAATTCTAATTTTTATTTAATTTTTTGTAATTTACAATTAAAGATTATTTATTGAAATTTCTGATAATTCAATTAGTTTCTAAATTTGCAATTCAAATGCTTTAAAAGCAGAATTTCAAAAATTGAAACAAAATACTTGAAATAAATAAATTATTTTCAATTATATTTGTCGAAAAGTCGGAAAAAGTTTGAATTTTTTAACACTTACTACGAATGACTTTACAAAGTCTCAGTCTGATTAAGGCGGGCTTCTTACCAGACCTCCCTTCAAAGGTGTACATTTGACCAACCTCAAATGTTATTAATTCCTTCATTATTCTACTTATCGTAGTATTTGTGGAATATGACATTTCCAATTGAGATGCACTAATAATCTAAAACAGAAGCAGTAAATGTTTATTTTTGTATACTATATAACTATAATTACATTTTATTATCAAAGATAAAAATGTCAGATTTTTCAGCTAATTCTTAGTAGTTATGGAAACTGCTTTACTTTTAGTGAAAAATACAAACCACTTTATCTCGAAAACGTTTTGATTTCAGCTTTCTATGTACATGGTCTACTTCATCCTGACTATTTGCCGGAAATAATTTGAGGTCTTTATCTTTGTTGTCAAAACTTACAACCTGTTTGACAGTTTGCCGTGAACCTCCACTTTTTTCTATAGATTTAAGTACAACTTTAATTTCATTTAGTTGTCGCAGCACCAGTCTCCGAGGTAGTAATATCGATCCTTTAACAAATTAATAACCATCCAGGCTTTATGAGAGTTCGTTATAATATTCAAATTAGTGATAAACAAAATTGAAAGGGTTGACACAAAAATTTTGAAATACAAATATTTAAAAATAAAAAACATTGTAAGTAATATAATAATCATAAGTTTAAATATTTTTTTAAAAATGAAAATGTTTAAAATAAATTTAATTAATAATTTATAAAGATCGATTATTGTTAGGAATAGAAAAAATTTAAAATTAAATGAAATCTTTTCACTTATTTCCAAAGGCTGCAGGACAACAAAATAAAAAAATTTTCTTATAAATTCTTTAAATTGAATATTTTTGTAGTAATTTTGATTACATTTCCTGACCTGTAGCAACCCTAATGTAATAATTATTATACAAGTTTTTTTATTAAAATTAAAAAATTTAATTATTATATAACGAACCTTTTTTTTCTTTAATTGTTTTTTTTCTTTGATGAAGAAGTTTTTCGAGATATATTTTCCTTTCCAGAAGAAGCAGCTTCTTTTTTTTCTTATTCTTCTTCTCCTGAAGCTCCAAGACCTTCTTTCATCGACTAAATGTCTATTAGTAGTGTTATCTGAAAAAAAAATTTTTAATTATATTTATAAATCAATAATCCTATAATATAGTACAGAAGAGACCAAGGCGCGATGCAAAGAGGCGTAATGAATAATTTACGATATATATTACAATTTGAAGTTGTAAATAAAAATTATTACTCATTAGTTATTACGCCTAGGCCCGGTCGTATTTGATAGCTCTGTATAGTTCCAGAGAAACCATTGTAGCTAAAAAGAAAGAGACATATCGAGACGTTTGTAATTTTAAAAGAAAGATTAGATACCAGAGTAAATTTCTCGCGAGACAAGCATTTAATTGAAACAAAAATTTTCGAGTTAAAGAGCAAAGAGTGAAAAGTTAGCATTTACGCCAGGTCTCTCCTACTGATTAAAAATGTATTTAAATTCTAAGAATATGATTCATAATATTATTTGATATACTATTTACATCTTCTTCTTTTTCTTCTTCTTCTTTAGAAGGTCCATGAATTTCACCGTCGACTAAATGAGTATTATTAGTAGTGTTATCTGAAAAATATTTTTTAATTAATATCTATAATCCAATAATATCAGGAATCATAGTGAAATTTCCATTTAAAAATAGGTAAAAAAGAGAATTTTTCAAAAGTAAGAAGGAAATTTTAAAAATATTAGAAAAGTTGAGCTGCAGCGTTCAATAACAACAGCTACGCTCGGGCTGTCTTTTTAAATCGCAATCAGGATAGCCAACTAGAATTTAGAAAGAAATCCCTGACTTTTCTCTGATTTGTTACTTTCACTAATTTCTGCTTCTATGAGACAAAAATATGGTTAATAATATATTGAATGATAAATTATTAACGAATAAGAGTAGCCAGTAGTAATAAAAACCATTTTAGTCTTGCTATATTACAAAATTGTTAAATTCCTAACAAATTTTAAATAAATTTATAGAAATTTCTCTAACTTATTTAAATATTAGACATACTGCAAAATCAGTTAAAAAATTAATTAAAAGTTTTACTTTTAAAAAAATTACTAAAAAAAGGGAGAAAAGATTTGAATTAAGGGGATTTAGTGATTTTTTTATTTAAAGGGAAAAAGGGAGGAAAATGAGAAAAAGAGATCAAACTGTGATCCCTGTTAAATAGTGTACTGATTGAAACTGCATTTAAATCCTAAGAATACTAATCGTAATATTATTTGACATACCGTTTCCATTTTCATCATCTTTTTCTTCGAAAGGTCCATGAATTTCATTGTCAGCTGAATGAATATTAGTAGTGTTATCTGTAAAATATTTTTTAATTAACATTTTTAATATGTAAAAAATAGGATTTTTCAAAATTGAGAAGGAAATTTTGTAAAACACAAGAAAAATTATTTTGTTATAACATATCTCAGAATTTATTATTTAGAACTTTTAGTTAAGAGAAGTTTTTAATTTGTCAGTATTTATATTTAGCTAAAATTCTATGTAGTATGTAAATTCTCTACTTCAGTTTAAAAATTAAAATTTATAGTTTCACTTAACAGAGTTTATAATAAAGTGTTTTTGTTTTTGAATAAGAATATTTATCTAACGGATAGATTTTTTATTAATAGAAATTTTTTTTAATGTAGAGAATGTCTATTTAACCCAATTTTCATGTAACTTAGTTGTTACTTAGTTCTGTTGCAAAAAAATATTTTAAACTGTAATGCCCACCTTCTTGAAGTCCGTTATTATTCGAAGGATCAACATGTTCTTCCATCTTATCATTGGATATCGTTTTTCCGGACGGTTGCCGTAATGGATTTTTATAGAGACTGTAAATGAAAAAACGTGATTTAATTTTACATTAATTTATTACAGGGTTCTCATAAAAAATTAATTTTTTTCCCAGACTTTTCCCTGGGGTTAGATAAAATTAGTACTTCTTCCCTAACTTTAAAGCATATTTCGATTCACTCTGAAAATTATTAAATACTTAAAAAAGTGTTATATATATATATATATATATATATATATATATATATATATATATATAAATATATATTTCCATAAGATTCTAGGGAATTTTCAAATCAATTTGTTTACAATTCAATTTCATGAAACTTTAATTATTCGGAAGTTCTTCAATTAAATATTCAAAAAATAAAAACCTAAAATAATTTTTACGAAATCTAATTATTTATTGTTATAATCTTGATAGGTTATTTGGCAACCATGTATGATAAATATTAATTTTAAGTAAGCCCAAGCATAAGAACGTCGCTACGCAGCGACGCTATGCCTGAGGATATTTGACACACTGATAACGTCAAATATCTCGTTATAAGAATGCCTTCAACTAAGAAATACTTATCAAATAGTTCAAAGGACAAAAGAAATTATTATTTTTCTTCTTTTATTAATTAACAAATATAAAAAAATAGTTATTAACAAATGTACCGGCGCAATCAATGCTGACGCATCGAACCTTGCGGCAATATACAAATAATAAATATGAAATTTTGTATTCTGAAAAACATAAATAAGGCGGAATGTTGCTGCCAAAATACGTAAATGAATCCAATCTATTAATTTCAAAATTTTATGTTAATAGTTGAAAGTGTGAGCGCGATTCAAAATTATTTAAACATTGACTAAGAATTACATTGAGAGGTACGTCTGCTGGAGTGGTCGGCAGAAACACACACAGCTGCACAACCACTGGTTATAAGCACCAACACACTCACTGGCTCCCTCGGCTACAGCACTAACACAAGCGCGCTATGCTTGCCTCTCATCGCTACCTTGTGCGTAGAACTTTCCTTTCCCCTCATGGCCCATAAGCTGCGGAGCACAGCTTCAAAACAAACGCACGTGCGTTACAGCTGACGCAAACTACACGGCTGCATGCCTTATGACACTTGAACTTATGAATCAAGTCAGATGCACATAGAAACAACTTAACAATAGTTAAACATTTTGTTGTAAACATTGTTGTTACAACAAAATGCCGGAGGACATTAGGTTGTATGTATATACATATACATATAAATATATATATTACTCAATATGTAAAATGTGTATACAAGTAACCTATATAAAGTAGGAACAATATAATTACAATAAATAAATTATATGCACTATAGTAACTAAGATAAATAATAATTTTAATAATTAAACAATATAATTATTATTTAAATTCTTAATTATTTCAAAAAATAATGTCTCAAAAAGTATCATATTAACAGACCGTCTCCGTTCTCACGGATCTACCGTGAGATCCAAAACGTCAACAAAAATGTATAGACCAATGGGCCCACGATTTTCTCCTACTCCTTACTCCTACTACCTAAAATTTTCCGTCTTCCCCACTTTTTGCACTAAAGGTAAGGGTTAGAGCCTTGTCGCGAAATATCAATCATCGCAGTACGAATTCTCGCTTCTTCTCGAAGACACCTCTCCTGGGTCTAACCCGGCAAGTGTTTTGAGACAGAGAAATTTCGCGAAAAAGGCCCGTCCGCGACCCGGAACCCGAATTGCATAATTTAGGGCAGATGTTAAAATTTTCAAATTCTCCGAGCCGGTGGAGTCCAGTGCGGGCTAATTTTGGAGAGATTCTGAAATTATTAATATAATTAATAATTCTGAAATCTCGTTATTTATAACCGGCCGGTTGCATAGATATTGCCCGCGTCCGTCTCAAATATCGGTGGCCCACGAGCGCGATCAAAACTAATTATCGAATTATCGGTTGCATAGATATTGCCCGGACTAATTCGGTAAAAGTAGATCCGCAGTGAGATTTACAAAGTTGTGTGAGACGGCCGGTTGCATAGATATTGCCCGCGTCCACTTACCACAAGTGCAATCTCGCAAACAAAAGAAAATTGCGCGTATCATACGTCGCGATTTTTAGTAAAAACAACGCAATGGAATTTTCGCCCGACGGAGGTTTGTGATTCGAAAGAGGAATAGCTCCGCCGGTAGTTTGTAAGTAAATAAGTATCGTTTCAGTCATATATTCTAACACACACACTTTCTATTTGTAATACACTATAACCATTTTGTATTCAAAGGTATTTTGCTGTTTAAAAAAAAATAAATCATGTATTCGTAAAATCAATTTCTTTACTTACCTAACTAAACCTAAAATTCAAATCATTATTAAAATAGTGCATGTAACGAATCAGAAGGCAACTTTTAAAAGTAGGATAACGTCCCCACAAAATAAACAAGGTCTTTCGGACCTTGGCAGCTTGGAGCCTCCCCAAATAAGAATTTAGAGCCATCTCAAAAGCTCAATATTTAAATCAATAAATTCTAGTTTGTAACAAGCTGATGGTGGCAGCGGTGGGATTTTCCTACGCGTTACCGCCCCGCTTCGTTACCTGGTAACATTTGTTACCAGTGGCACCATTTTCAACTTTTCAAAATTTAACATTTTAACCAAAATCGCTAAATCAAGGGTCTCAGTTTCCTCTCTTACATCTTGCCTGTCTTTCCTTTATTAAGTACAAAATTTTATTTCCCGCAAATTTAATGTCAGGAAAACGTGCAATACATATATTATTATAAATAATTATATTATATTAGTTCTGGATAGTCCGTGACGACAAGTATCCGTGGTTCGCCCACTTGATGACAAGTCTCCAAAATTTCACAGTTAATTAATCTGTGTAGCTTTGCTCTACATTTGAAAAGTGCATCTAATGCTTCGAGAAAACTAGCTTGGTTTCCCTAAACCTCGATTAAAACCTAACAATGAATAGTTATGCCCGCTAATTTTCGTCAGAGAGGAAAACGAAATCGTCTGAAGGATAGACCAAAAAGGGTTCGAAACGAAGAACGAAGGGGAGAATTTCTCCCTTCCCAAAAAACAGAGGAATTTGTAAACCCTGAAATTTCTCAGACAATTTCATCTGGACGTCTCCTTGCTCGAACAAATACTTCTCTCCAGAACAACCCGAATTCTGAAGGAGAATTTCCAAAGAAACTACATTATTTTGTAGTATTCAACCAAAAATTCCCGTTTCATAAGGGTTCAGTTGTGAATAATCACGACTTGAAAAGGCTCTCCTTAACGTTAGTGCAATCTGCTGACCTTCTTACGGATACTCCCACCTTGCAACTGAGGGTTAGACGTATTGAAAATTTTAACAACGAAAAAGTAAGGTTGAGGCCAGCCTTAGAGTTACGCGAATCAAATTATTAAATTGTTTGTGTATTTACTTCACACCCGTATGACAATCCTACAAAATTCTAATGACTTCGGAGTCATTGTTATTAATTCCGAGTTCTTACAAAAGGAAGTAGTGAATGTGTCTCTAAACAGTTTTTACGAGCATAACTACATTTGTCAAACTGCTTTAAAACTAGACTGCCCCATTTTAGGATATCCGACTGCAGACTATGTTAACGACACCTACGTAGACATATTAGGCGTGGTATATTTTCACATCGAAAATCAAGAATTTTGCTTCCATGTGGTAGACTCGTTCTACTCAGATACTTGGTTGGTCGCTCCTGCTACCCTTGGTTGGGCTAGCGGCATTGTTCTGAGCCTTTTCTAATTATCCGTATAAGAAATCTACACTTACCACTTATACATAAAAAAAAATATACCCATCCCAAGGTTTTGTTTTCATTAATGGCTGCTCGTAAAGACCCTAACGACCTGGGCACCATTGTGTACACATCGCCACTTCTAAAAGGTGACTCGACGATTCTCGCAATAAACCTTTCCTATGAAAATAACTATATTTGCCAAACGGCCTTGAAACCAAATTGCCCCATTCTAAAATATCCAGCGGAGAGTTATTTTAACAATATCCACGAGGATATTTTAGGAGTGACTTACCTCCGGATTGAAAATCAAGTGGTGTATTTCCACGTGGTGGACTCTTCCTATTCTTACGCTTGGTTGACAGTTTCTGGAGTTATTGGGCGAAAAACCAGTATCTGCATGGGATACTGTCAATCCCCCGTTAAACCCCCCCCCCCAGAAAAGTTCACCACCTGCAAAACCTATTTCCTAAGTATCCATCAAAATCAATTATTCAATAGTGCTTTAAAAGCGTAATCGTTGGGACTAGTTTCGACTAATCCTAACGACTAGCAATACAACCTCGCCGTTTTGTGGGTACAAGGCCGCAGGATTGGAAAAACTTCTGGTCGAATCCTGGTGAGTTCCATTTGGAATTCGGAAAGCAGGAAATTTATTTTCTTCTTTCCCTTACACTAGGAGGCGCCGTTGTGAGTACTGATCATCCCGCCTAGGAGAGCATCTCTGGCTGAACTTGTATTTATCGCACTGTTATAAAAAAAAGAATTTTTTAACAACATGTCGCCCCTAAGGAAACGATTTGCCCCAAATAAAAAATACCAGTGATATTTCGAAAGTATAATAACCCTCAGGCAAAAGCAAACAGAAACCGCCAGTGATTGTTATGATCGGTTGCAGGGCCTAATCGCTGGTGCCCGTCATGCCCTAGAGCCAAAATATAATAGGACATTTAGGGAAGTTAGGGAAGGTGACGACGGCCCAGAACTCAGAGAGTTTAATGTAATCTTGCAACCTATTCGTGAATGCGCTCTGGACTCGTTCGTAAGAGGACTTTCCACGGAAGTATCAAAATTCGTTGATGCCAGAAATCCACGTGACCTAGACGAAGCCCTAGAGTTCGCAAAACATGCTGAAGATCGGGAAAGCTACAGCGAAAGATCGTCATCTTACCATATATCCAAAATCGAGGAGCGAACAAGATCTCCAAGCCCTTCTTCACGACAAATTGAGAAACCTAATATTACAACGAGACGCAGAACTGATTCTGACAGAGAGACAAATCATTCCAACCAGTCCTTTAAACATGCTTCCTCTGAAATGTTACACCTTACCCCAGAACAGCTTGGAAATTTCTATCGATCCATCATGCCTTTTGCATACCCGCAAATGATGCCCCAAGCTCCTCTTAATCCCACACCTATGCCGAATCAATATCCAAGATCAAATCAAAACTATCGGACTAGTACAACCCCACCACGGGCTGTGTCTCCAGCACCTGCTAGTAATTTAAACTACCAGCAGACTCGCCGTCCGGACGCACCAGCGAATCCTCTTCCGCAGCGTCCGAAGAACGTGCATTTTGCGGAACATTCAATAGGATCTTTAGAGCAAAATCAGAGGCCGAGGACTCCCCAGTAGTCCAATTAAGTGCCCCTGAATTCAGACATGACAAAATAAGGTTCCTCGTAGATCCTGGGTCGGACACTAACCTCGTGAAGATGTGTGCATTAAATCCCGTGCTCACACTTGTCCTAGACAAATGTCTTGAGATCACGGGAATAACTAATCACGCTGTTAGAACAATGGGAACTATTTAGTTAACTATCGATAATGTTCCGGTAGAATTTCACGTTGTCAAAAACTGTTTTCCCGTCTCGACCCATGGTATTCTTAGAAGACCATATCTACGACAGGTCCAAGCCCAAATTTCTTTTAGGCATAACACCCTTGTGACCATATAGGTCCCCCGTAGAGGCCCTAGAACAAATCGACGTTCAATTATTGAAGCAGTTTAATAGCGGAATCATAGGACATTTCAATTCCCCATTCAACTCGCCATTGTTGATCGTCCCAAAGAAACTTGACGCGTCGGGTGAGAAAAAGTGGCGTGTTCTAGTAGACTACAGAGTCCTAAACGAAAACATCATAGGAGACGCTTTTCCACTGCCCAACATAACCTCAATATTTGATAGATTGGGCACTGCACGCTACTTTACCGTCTTTGACCTTGCCAGTGGTTTCCATCAGGTAGGAACTCACCCAGATGATAGGCACAAAACTGCCTTCTCGTCTCGCAATGGTCACTAAGAGTACAAGCGGATGCCCATGGGTATAAAGAACGCCCCGCCTACATTCCAACGACTGCTAAATAATGTTCTAAGTACTATGCTCGATGATGAAGCGTTTGTGTACTTAGATGACATTATAATTTATTCTGACACTCTTGAAGAACACGACAAACGAGCACGTAGACTTTTCAATCGACTTAGGGATGCTAATTTGAAACTTCCGCCAGATAAATGCGAGTTCTTAAAAACCGAAGTCGCGTATCTTGGACATATAATTAGTGAAGAAGAAATAAAGCCGAATCCAAATAAAATCACCGCAATTCGAAAATTCCCTCTCCCAAAAACCCCTAGGGACATTAAAAGTTTTCTTGGTCTTTCTGGATACTATAGGCGGTTTATCGAAAACTACGCGGAGTGGGCTAAACCTTTGACTGAACTCTTAAAAAAGGACACCGAGTGGAAATGGGAAAAACCCCAGAAGAAAAGTTTTCGTTATCTACGACGATATTTGTGTCGTGAACCTATATTACAGTATCCGAATTTTAGCGGGACCTTTAAACTAACGTGCGACGCTTCGGAACACGCTGTAGGTGCAATTCTAACGCAAACAAAAGACAGTATTGATTTGCCTGTGGCTTATTATTCGAAAGTGTTGAACAGTGCGGAACAATTCTACCCCAAAGCCGAAAAAAGTGCTTAGCCATACTGTACGCGACCGAACATTTTAAACCGCGAGTTTGTTCTAGCCTGTGATTTTGAGCCGGTGCACTGGATGACCTATATTGATAATCCGGGACCACGAATTCAAAGATGGAGAATTCGTCTTCAGAATTATCAATATAAGTTTGAATATAAGCCCGGAAAAATCAACAGGATTGTGGAAGCACTATCCAAAAATCCTGTTGATGAAGGAAACGGGTCGAACTCAGATTCCAGTTGGTCAGAATCATTCTCATCGGATCTCGAAAAGCCTGCACCTCGCAAGAAAGTAGTTTCCGGTAAAACGGAACCGAGTGATCCCAAATCTAGCGAGAAAGTGAAAACGTGTCGTGCACTACCTATTACGCGTTCCTCAACCAGCGAAACGGAAAAAGGTGCGCGAGTGAACCCGAAAGAAAGAAAAGAAAATTCCGGAAGGTCTGAAAAACCTAGTGCGTCAACGACCCGACAACGAATCAGCAGTCTACAGGAGGGCTTAAACCCAAAACAAGCAAGATCATAATCTGGACCTTCATCCAGAACTGGAACTGTACCAAAGATTCTAAATCCTAGGAATACAGAAAAGTCAACCTTGCCCAGAAGATTCTCTGTTACCTCAAAGGCGAAAGGGGTAACAAAACTAAGAAAAACAATCCTAAAGCGTCCAAAAGATCCGGAACCAAGAACCAGCACGAGACAACCAAGCAGTTCAAAGGGTCCCCCTACTAAACCTAATTTAAATCCTGCTAAGACGGCTGCCAAGGAACCTCCTCGTTGAGGACGACCTGTCGGAAGTACCAAATCTGCAATGGCTGATAGTGATGAAACCTATCGACCCCCGCAGGATATTCCCGTTAGTGAAGCGGATGAAAGCTGCATCGCCAACAGACTACGACCCCGAGGAACCACATCCCCAAAGAAGGAAACAACTAAGGAACCGTTCTATTCATCATCAAGTGATGAAAGTGCAAAAGAAGAATCGGAGGATGGAACAGACAAAGATTCGGATCCCCAGTATTCCGAAAAGACTATAGTGCTTTCCCACATCTTCCTGTCCATGCTACTCCGCCCAAATCACCTAAGCTCAAACCCAACGCCCCTCATAGTCAAGGCCCTGATTCATACACGGATGTTTTCGTTGATGGAGCCTGTTGCGAAAATGGAGGATCCAGTCCAAAAGCAGGAATTGGCGTGTGGTTTGGCGCAGACAATCCTTTAAACATTTCTCGGCATTATAACGGACGTCAAACGAATAACGCTTCCGAAATCGAAGCAGCCACTACGGCAGCTCGACAGGCCAAAAAGGCGGGCATCAAAAAACTAAGGATCAAAACATATTCCCGATACTTGGTGCAGAGCGTCAAGGAATGGATACCAAAATGGAAACAAAACGACTGGAAGACAAAAGAAAATTAACCGGTCAAGAATAGGAAGCCCTATGAACGACTAATCAAGGCAATTGAACCTCTTGACGTTGTTTGGGAACATGTCCCCGGACATGAGGGAATCATCGGTAAGAAAACGCGGATCGCCTTGCTAGAGAAGGAGCCTTAAAGGACCATGAACCAGACTCGTCGCCATCCACGGAATTGGACCTTGAGGAATTACCTCTAGAAGAGGTGATCATTGCAGGTCAACGCAAGGTTGATAACAATGATGATGAAACTAGTGAATCAGATGACTAGGACGCAGAACAGCGATCACCACTTAACGTTAAACAGCTGGTCCAGGATGTATCAAAATCCGTCAATAGATTCGACCAAACAACTACTAACGTTGGGTTAAATCTCTCTAATCCAACTAACAACACTCTATTCTGGGATTACGAGGGACTAGATCATAGTCCACGGAGGCAATATGTATCCGACGGCGAAGAAGATCAAGAGCATCTAAATTATTTAGAAAGCCTTGATCCTGCAGTTGGAACCGAGGACGACCTCCACAGAAGAGTAAAGAAGTTCCTGGACGACTTCAACCGGAGCAGAGCAAAGAAACAAACCGAATCAGAAGGGCTAGCAAATGAACAACCTGAATTGCCCATTACGGTCGAAGGGTCAGGGTCACAGAAGGAAACTCCCATAACCAGCAAATCCACTAAATCAAGGAGACAAAGTACGGTACGATTTAAGGACATTCCAGAAGTATTTGAACACTCTGAGGATGATCAAATACCCTTGATGGAAACTGAATTATCCACCCCAGGCCCATCAACTATCCCACGTGCGCAGTCCACCCCGTTCACGAGATTCAAAAATGAAGGTGTCAACTCCACTCAGGAGATCACTGTAAGGAGCCAAGGCATAAAACCTAGGCGAATACAAGACACAAACACTGATGTAGTAAAGAAGTGCGCGCCTCTCAGTTCTTCGTTCCTAAACTTCAAGAATTCGTATTTCGATTTCCCATCATCCCGTGAGGAATCTAGTGAAAGTGATCGCGGTTGTGATAGTAAGCCCCAAGAATCGAAACCAATCAACAGTAATCCCCTTGGTGATGTAGTAAATCAATGGACAGAACCTTTGACGTACAGACGAGACAATTACGCTCATTTCCTTTCCGAAGATTGCGTACCAGTTGATCCAATTTCAAAGCTATTAGTTGACACAGAAAATATCGACTTGCAAGACATTAGTGACAGTAGACCTATGAAGGGACAAATTTTTATTACCCCGAATGGTAAATATAAAGTATATTCAATCTTTGTAAAGAGGTGTCATTTCGATGAAATTTGTTGGAAGGATGTTATAATCGGACTAAAAAATTTAAGAAAAGCCTTAGCATCCAACAATCAAAATTCTTGTCGAATGGCAAACTCCGGGGACCTGCTAGGTACACTCCCTCAAAATAAAATGTCGGATCTTGTCGCAGGAATTTTCCGCGGTGGCGACGCAATCATCACCTTGTGCCACGGAAAAATTGAATTACCTCTTGTTGAACTACGTGATAAAATCGTTTCCGAATTTCATTCTAGTTTGATAGGTGGGCACAAAGGCATAAGCAAGACCTACTTAGGCATAAGAGAGAGATACTATTGGCCTCGGATGCGTGACGACGTCACTTAGTATATTCGGAAATGTAAGAGTTGTTTCGAAAACAAACTCGGTAGAGCCCGCACGAGAGAGCCGATGATTATTACCGACAATCCGGCGATGCCTTTCGACAAGGTGTCCCTCGAAACGGTCGGAAAATTGCGAACCACTCCAAACGGAAATCGGCACATCCTTACAATGCAGGATAATTTCTCCAAGTACTGCATCGCGGTCCCAATTCCGAATATCGAAACAAAAACAATTGCCCATGCGGTAGCCATTAATTTGTTCTCTGTGTTTGGAGCACCCCGTTGCATTCTAACAGACAGAGGAGCAAGTTTTATTAGCACCCTGATGCGTAAGTTGGAAAAGATCTTTGGTGTCAAACAACTTACTACATCTGGTTATCGCCCACAAACAAACGGGGCACTTGAGAGAAGTCACATCGAACTGACGGATTATATTAAACATTACGCAAAGGATTTTGAAGACTGGGATCGTTTGCTTCCGTTTGCGATGTTTAATTATAATACATCCGTTCATGAGGCAACCAATTTTACCCCATACAAACTTGTGTTTGGACATTTAGCCAATGCACCTAGTTCGTTACCTGAAGGGCCCGAAGTCGAAGCATATGGATCCTATCTGAAGGACTTAATTACATGGATGAACGAACTACAAAATTTAGCTGCTAAATATTTAGTTCGATCAAAACAACGGTCAAAAGAAATCTACGATCGTAAGGCACGACCTCTGAATACCAAACTAGGCGATCAGGTGTATGTCTTTAAAGAAGTCCGGTCAAATAAGTTCGACAAGCGAGCCGAAGGACCATACACCCTTGTAGGATTCACGGAAAATAACAATGTGATCCTCGAAACTAAAAACGGTGAAAGATTCGCGAAACATAGGGACAAGATCAGAGCCACCAAATTATGAGACCTAAAACCCAACTCTAGATCCCTTATTAACCTATTTTTTTATTTTTGATGACGACTATTGCTATAACCCTGCTATGCCTATTCTCGATCCAAGCAATGACGACCAAGCAGCTGTATTCCCACGATGCAGAGATGACTGTTCCAAGTGATCGTTACCAGATCACCACTTTCAAGTCCAGCGCTGGAATATATTTCGAATACATTGGAGAAGTCAGAAGGTCAGTCAGCAACTGGAGGATTGCCGTATTCCTGGACGTGGGCAAGCAGACTCGATTCTTCGATGATTTGAGGACCAGACTAGAACGAACGCAACAACACTGCAAACCTTACGAAGAATGGTGCAACGAGTTAGTTGGGTATTATGATTGGGAAGATAGATGGGAAATGGCCTCAGAACTTCAAAAACAGTTTCGAGTCCAGATCGAAGAGTTGGAAAATACTAAAAAGACCTTACCATCCACGATGACTACGCAGTTACGAGCAAGGCGTTCGGTTCCACTACTGGGTTTCTTGGGAAAGATTGCAGGACCAATCGTTGGAGTATTAACCTACGACGACGGCGAAAAGTTTAATGCTGCCATTCAAAATCTCAATGAAGCGCAAGCCAACTTGTCACACCTTGTCGGAAAACAGACCCACGTAGTGAGATCACAACTCGACTCGCTGCACTCTCAGGTACAACAACATGGATCCTTGCTACAAGAACTGCAGGAACAACTTCAAGTCTTGATCGCCATAGGGAGTACCAAGTCGAAAGCAGAAATGGAGAGGAGAAATCGAACATATGCCATTTTCAAAGCACTCAGGTTAGGACTCGATCACAGTATCCAAGCGACTTCCATCATGCTTGATGCAGTTCATGAAGCCAGGAAGGGACAACTCCATCCAGGACTCATAACATCCGAGCAACTGGAACCGATTCTCCGAGAAGTACAGGATAACCTCAAGGATGTTCAGTTTCCATTGACTGGACCAAGAATCAGCATCGATGAATTGATGCGCATTTCCACCATCACCATCCTGTATGAGAACTATCAAATCAAGGTTCTCATTGACATACCACTCCTAGAAAAGTACAATTATCAAGCTTTCAAATTACACTCACTCCCGACCACTCAAAAAATGCTCGAGAATGGCACCGGAAGAGCATACATAAAATCTGAATACGATTACCTCATTATCGACGAGGATCAGCGAGCATACCTCTTGTTAAAGGAGCAGGAATGGAATCTGTGTAAAACAACAACATCTTTTCACGCCTGCCTTCAAGGTGCTCCAATCTACGATCTCCGTGAACGAACGTCCTGTGAAGCATTATTATTGATCAAGCCCAACGTGGAAGCCCTAAGGTTTTGTGACGTCAGAGTAACCAGCGAACCCAGGTCCTACTGGAAACCCTTAACCACCATAGGCGGGTGGATTTATTCTTTTGCTGCACCAGAAAAGGCAACAATTGCCTGCCATTCCATGAGCCCGGTAAGGATCATGCTGAGCGAAGTTGGCATCCTCAAATTGGGTCCAGGATGTTCCCTCAAAACCAAGGACGCCATAATTCCAGCAACCACCTCACAAGCTGGTCAATCAAAATTTATTTTTGAATCAGATCTACATTTAAACTTAACAAAACTTTCCCCAACACTACTAAAATATAATCACCTGCTTGAAAATACCAGAGTTCTAACGAAGTCCATCCTCTAGATTAACCCGAAGTTATCAGCATTCGAGTTGAATTCCAAAACTCTAGACGAACTAGAACAACAGCTTCAGGAGCTCGCCTTACAACAACATAATCAAGGAAGACATTCAACCTTGATTTATGGATCCTATGGAAGGGTTATTCTTTTATGCGCACTTCTGCTTATGTACTTGTGCCGATCACCTCTAAAAACTGGAACATATAAGTTGTCTCAAACAATTTTCTCCAAGTCAAGAGATGAGAATATCCAAACGCCACAACGAAAGAAACTGTTGAATAAAATTCCAACACCCAAGGATATTACCGGATTATACGAGGATATCCCCTCTACAAGTAGAACCGCTGTCAACAAGGAGGTGAGCGTACAACCAAGAACAACCTCAACTGAACCAACAACTACTCAAAGAAAGGAGATAAAGTCTGCAACGTCCGAAGATAGACCATCAGTGAAGATCAGATGACTAACAGAAGGGTTAGGTTCCAAGCTGCGTGGAATCCAGATAGAAGAGACCTCGTTGGGGAAGAATCGCCAACCACCTTCTCGACAATAGTTCCCATCAAACGCAACTCCGCAAGACAACAAGGAAGATCTTCGACTTGAAGAGGTTAGTGCTCACGACGACCCTAATAGACGTTCAAAATCGTCACCCGAAATAAAATGAATTCGTAGGTCTATCATGAAAGGAAACTATATATATATATATATATATATATATATATATATATATCCATTTAAAAAAAGTATTTTCTACACCTTTTTGGCTAAAAAGGAGATTTCTGATTGAGTCTGTTTTGTGAAAAAAGATTTTATAAAAAGCTATAATTTCTGATGTTTATTTTCCTAAAATTTCTAAAATTCTATAATTTTGATAAAAATTAGAAAATTAAAAATAAAAATTAAATTTTCTGTTTCTCAATTACAAAATTAAAAGTTTACAAAATTATAAGTTCCTTTTTGAAAATGAAGACAAATTTTTATAAAATTACTATTAATACCACAAAAGTCAATTTTCGGAATGATCAACTTCAAAGCCAATTTTGAAGCATTTCCAACGATTTCTGTAAAAATTGACCATACGGAGAGAGTTGTAGCTATGACCCTAGGGAACAATTTTCTATGCCCAAAATAAAAATCGCCCTCATATTGGGTAACTTATTAACAATTTTCTCAGTAGCGCCACTCGCCGAGCGCACGAATGCTCAACGAAGGTAGTCGCCGCCGCAGACCATGGCAACCGCCTGACGAGCAGCCTTCGCTCGGTGGCTGAGAACATAAACTTATAGACTTTACCAATTTTACGCAGGAGCCTGATTCTGTACATTGCTCAGAACTTTAAACTTTTATACTTTTAGCATTCAAGATTTCAAAAAAAAATATAAATAAAATGAACAAATAAATTGGGTCAAAAGCAAAATGTGCTTTAAAAAATATATATCTATATTTGAACCAAGTAAAATTTTTGTTATCGTTTGGCTTCGCGACGGCAGTAATAAATCATTTTGGATTAATTGGCAATCGATAAAAAAATTGATACTGAAAATTTATCTCTGGTTTGTAATACTAACAATTTAATCAATTTAGTAAGTAAATTAAATTCATTTTAGCTTCAATTTAAATGATTTTTATAAAATATATTCAATTACGAGTTATACAGTGAAATATATATATATATTATATATGCCTATTAAAAAATCTTCTTTCCAAATTATAAGTAAGCGTTAAATTAATTACTAATTAATTAATAATTGTTTCGCTTAATCAGAGACGTCAAAAGTGGTCTAAAAACCTATTTAGAACATGAAGCATACGGCACTTTTATTTTCTACATGTAGTTTAATTATTCTGACCTACCTGCCTAATAGCGGTAGTCAACATCTCAAAAAAAATTAACTGACTTAAGTATTATAACCAAAGGATTAATATGTTAAAAAAATTCTTTATGGGCGTCTACGCTTTGAGTAGCCTATCCGCTTTAGATTTTACGTAAATGAATTTCCTAAGACAAAATAAAAATAATGATTTAACAAATAAGGCATGCTATTTGTAAAACAGTTTTCAAGGTATATGCTTTCGGCTTTGCATTTGAAATCAAAGCTGTTTTATGTCTTATATTTGAACATTTTTATGAAACCATTTAGTACTTAGTAACTAATCGGGATTGATACCCAATATATTATTGCTGTATCCTAATATTAATAGTCGGAATTCTACGCAATTTGAAAATAATGATAACCATCCAAAGGAAAATGGTCTGTTAGCATCATTTTACTGTAAGGTTATTTTAGAATAATTTCGACTATTATTATTGTCGACTATTATTATTATTGTTGACTATACTATCCGACAAAAACTTACGAAGAATTAATGTTATTACTAAAGCCATTACTATTTTACTCTAATTATAGATTTACATAAAATTGTGGAATTGTTATTCTAGAATGTTAAGGAAATTTTGTTAATACATCGCCATAGTAAGCGCATTTCTAAGTTTAAGGCATCTACGTTTTCGGGGACGAAAACAGGAATTTTCACGGTGGATTGCTAGAATCTTGATAGGTTATTTGGCAACCATGTATGATAAATATTAATTTTAAGCAAGCCCAAGCATAAGATCGTCGCTACGCAGCGACGCTATGCCTGAGGATATTTGACACACTGATAACGTCAAATATCTCGTTATAAGAATGCCTTCAACTAAGAAATACTTATCAAATAGTTCAAAGGACAAAAGAAATTATTATTTCCTTTCTCCTTTTACTAATTAACAAATATAAAAAAATAGTTATTAACAAATGTACCGGCGCAATCAATGCTGACGCATCGAACCTTGCGCCAATATACAAATAATAAATATGAAATTTTGTATTCTGAAAAACATAAATAAGGCGGAATGTTGCTGCCAAAATACGTAAATGAATCCAATCTATTAATTTCAAAATTTTATGTTAATAGTTGAATGTGTGAGCGCGATTCAAAATTATTTAAACATTGACTAAGAATTACATTGAGAGGTACGTCTGCTGGAGTGGTCGGCGGCAACACACACAGCTGCACAACCACTGGTTATAAGCACCAACACACTCACTGGCTCCCTCGGCTACAGCACTAACACAAGCGCACTATGCTTGCCTCTCATCGCTACCTTGTGCGTAGAACTTTCCTTTCCCCTCAAGGACCATAAGCTGCGGAGCACAGCTTCAAAACAAACGCACGTGCGTTACAGCTGACGCAAACTACACGGCTTGCATGCCTTATGACACTTGAACTTATGAATCAAGTCAGATGCACATAGAAACAACTTAACAATAGTTAAACATTTTGTTGTAAACATTGTTGTTACAACAAAATGCCGGAGGACATTAGGTTGTATGTATATACATATACATATAAATATATATATTACTCAATATGTAAAATATGTATACAAGTAACCTATAAAAAGTAGAAACAATATAATTACAATAAATAAATTATATGCACTATAGTAACTAAGATAAATAATAATTTTATTAATTAAACAATATAATTATTATTTAAATTCTTAATTATTTCAAAAAATAATGTCTCAAAAAGTATCATATTAACAGACCGTTTCCGTTCTCACGGATCTACCGTGAGATCCAAAACGTCAACAAAAATGTATAGACCAATGGGCCCACGATTTTCTCCTACTCCTTACTCTTACTACCTAAAATTTTCCGTCTTCCCCACTTTTTGCACTAAAGGTAAGGGTTAGAGGCTTGTCGCGAAATATCAATCATCGCAGTACGAATTCTCGCTTCTTCTCGAAGACACCTCTCCTGGGTCTAACCCGGCAAGTGTTTTGAGACAGAGAAATTTCGCGAAAAAGGCCAGTCCGCGACCCGGAACCCGAATTGCATAATTTAGGGCAGACGTTAAAATTTTCAAATTCTCCGAGCCGGTGGAGTCCAGTGCGGGATGATTTTGGAGAGATTCTGAAATTATTAATATAATTAATAATTCTGAAATCTCGTTATTTATAACCGGCCGGTTGCATAGATATTGCCCGCGTCCGTCTCAAATATCGGTGGCCCACGAGCGCGATCAAAACTAATTATCGAATTATCGATTGCATAGATATTGCCCGGACTAATTCGGTAAAAGTAGATCCGCAGTGAGATTTACAAAGTTGTGTGAGACGGTCGGTTGCATAGATATTGCCCGCGTCCACTCACCACAAGTGCAGTCTCGCAAACAAAAGAAAATTGCGCGTATCATACGTCGCGATTTTTAGTAAAAACAACGCAATGGAATTTTTGCCCGACGGAGGTTTGTGATTCGAAAGAGGAATAGCTCCGCCGGTAGTTTGTAAGTAAATAAGTATCGTTTCAGTCATATATTCAAACACACACACTTTCTATTTGTAATACACTATAACCATTTTGTATTCAAAGGTATTTTGCTGTTTAAAAAAAATAAATCATGTATTCAATTTCTTTACTTACCTAACTAAACCTAAAATTCAAATCATTATTAAAATAGTGCATGTAACGAATCAGAAGGCAACTTTTAAAAGTAGGATAACGTCCCCACAAAATAAACAAGGTCTTTCGGACCTTGGCAGCTTGAAGCCTCCCCAAATAAGATTTTAGAGCCATCTCAAAAGCTCAATATTTAAATCAATAAATTCTCGTTTGTAACAAGCTGATGAAATTCATACCAAAATGTTTTTAATATTCAATTTTTAAGTAAAATTCATTTTTATAACTATTATTGGAAAATTTTAGGAGACTTCAATTATTTAAATACAAAAATGAATGTTTTTTAAAATTGAATATTCATAAAGAATTTTATTAACCAATTTTTAAATAATTAAAAAGTTTTTGAAGAATTTTAGTAAAAAATTTCAGAATAATTACATTTTTTGAGAAAATTGGTTAAAAAATTAATTGAAATTCTATGATGAGTTATCATTCATGGAAATAATTAAATATTTGTAGAAAATTGTATTACATATGAAAATCATTAAATTCTTATAAAGAAATTTATCGAAAAAAACTTGAAATAGTTGAATTCCTGGAAAATTTTTATTATTTGTGAAAATAAATTAATGTTGGAAAAGAATTTTTATATTTTTAAAGATAATTAAACTTTCCAATTAATTAAATATATATTAAAAAATTAAATGAAATTTCCCTGACCTGTGTCAATCCTTCATTAACATTTTTCAAATCTTTATAAAAGTTCAATTAGACTTACATTTCTTTTTTTTCTTCTTTGTCTGGTTAAGGACGTCATCATTTTCATCACTTTCAACCTGTTTAACACATCTTGAATGCCTAGTTTTCTTCAATTTTAAATTATTTTTCGCGTCATCACTATCTAAATCTGACAGTTTCAAGTACAGCTCTAATTTTTCTTTAGCCATTTCCAAAGTTGCTGTTAATTATAATTATACATTTTATATCTTTCGGATATATTTTTAAAAATTACGAAATCTTGTTGAAAAAATCAAGCTTTCCAGAAATTTTCATTATTTTATTGATATTAATATGCTAAAAAATAGATTATGGCAAAACATTCTTTTTTGTCTATTCAATTTCAAGGAATATTTATGTGTAATGAAATATAAATATATTTACCTGCTGTACCGAATATCTTTTTCACAATATATGGAAGTCCATTTGTATCGCACCACATTTCTGTATCAAAGTGTGATATTTGTAGATGGCCCAATCTTCTCGAATTACGGCCATTCCTTCATTGAAGTCAACAATGACATATTGATTGTCAACAATTGACATATTTTAGAAATATTCCCAGGATCCTGAAAATAACATTATTTTAAACTCAATTATGTTAAACAACTAAGAAATGAAACACACACACATACGCAAAGACTCTTATGAAAGTGATCCTTAAAATTGTTATCGAAATTTCCGATGGGAAATTCCTAGAAGCACTTTACTAGAAATGACAATGTTAAATCATTTAATTTTATTAAGATAAAAAGTATACAACTGAAATAATGAAGTATATGCTTATATGTATTTTTAAATATTATTTTGTCAAAATTTAATTATTTTCTACGTGAGTTTTATTTCATTAATGTTTTGAAAAATATTTCTTAATAATTATAATCACTACTTCTTTAATTTATTACTATTGTTGATGCGAAAAGGACAAGTATTGACTACGAACCGCAATATTTAATTAAGAATAAATTAGAATCATTTTCTAAATTAATAACGTAAAACATTTAACCTTAAAAATATATTAAATGGCACTAAAAATGTATATATTAAAAAATTAAATATTTTCAATTCAATACGCAATAAAACTTCATGTTATCTGTATTTGAAAGTTTACAATTTTTAAATGTGAAATATTACAATGAAAAAAAATTATAATTTTATGAAGATTCAGAAACAATTTTTCCCATAGAAAAAACATTTTCATCAACAATTAAATACGATTAAACTAAATTAATTTCCCCTACCACGAGGTCGTAAAATTATACCAAACATTTTAATGAAATCATTCAGAAGTCTAATATTTTTATTCACTTCTTACCTGCTTAATAATATAACACAAACACTGATTGAACCACTCTTTAAACATACAAAGCAAAATATGTTTTATACCATGCACGATAAATAATATTCGGTTTTTGCAATGTTTAACTAGAAACGTGTCTGTTGAAGAGTTGACTTGATGCGTTCTCGTGTATGCACTTCTCACATGGTTACACCGGCGTCGTTGAGCGGGAATTTAGAAAGCTTTACATTTGAAATAAAGTTAAAGTCAGGGTTGGCTCATGTCAGTGACAACTCCTGTGTTAACTTCTGCTTATAAGAAATTAGATTTTGCATTTCACATTGAGTATTCATTATTAAATATAAATTGTGAATTAAATTGACAAACTATTAAGTATTTCACATTTTTTATTACTGCATTAAAAACTATAATTCTTTTTCTGATTATTTTCTATCTTGGGTACATATAATATACATCCCTGGCAACGTGTTTGCTTAACGCATGCGCACAATTCTATTTACAGCAGTGACCAGACCAGCGTGACTATAGGAAAGAATTTCACGAATTATTTCTTATAACCTATAAATTGTGAAGTTTGCACGTGAATTTTTATATTTTGGTTATTTCGAAATGGATAAATCTGAAAAATTTAAAACAAAACGCTCAGGCGGATATTCACAGCGTCAATTACGGCGAATTGTGAAAAAACTTACAGAGAAGACTGTGAAAACGTTTTGGGAAAATTAAAGAGTGATGGCAAGAATAAAAACAAATTTGACGATGAAACATTAGAATCAGATATTTCAGATTGTTCTTCATCTACAGAAACAAGTAGTAATGACGAAACTGAAAGGTAAGCAATTTAGATTTATGTACATATCACGAAGTAGTATAAGGAGACCTCACGCGACAAAAAAATCTGCACATATTTGGGGGGACAGAGATCTCAAAGATTGCACCACTAACAGAGGTTGCGCCTCTGTGGTTAAAGTATTGTACTAACATTTTTCGTCTGCTACTGTATATGAACATAACCTACAAATTAAAGAAATACGACGAAGTGTAATGGCGACCATGGTTTACATTTCAGCCGCAACAGCGCTGAGTCTGTTAGTGGTGCAAATACTCATAACTCTAACCCCCCTAAAATGTGTTGGTTTTTGCGCTGCAAAGCATTGGCGTGAAGTCTCCTTATACTACTTCGTGGTACATATATTCCTCATAATTAAAAAAGCATGATTTAACTTCAATGATACAATAATGTATAACCTCAAATTATAAAAACAGCAAATTTTAACCATGTACTGTAAATAACTTTATAAATAAAATTATTCTCTTTTTTCTTTAACATTTGCTAATTTCTTACTATAATTATCTTCGAATTTAAATGTATAATATTTCTATTCTAAAAAGGCATCCAAATTCTATACTTTTTTTGGTTATGTTGCACGCATTAGTTAAAATGATAACATTACATTCGGCATGTTTTTCAAAATTGTCAAACAAAGGAAGAATTTTTTTTAATGCAAATTTAAAAACGCTGTGGCTATTTCGCCCGTCAGTGAAAATGCATGAGAAAAAAAGACGAGCGAAATAAGAGAAATTGTTTATTTCGCCCGTAAGAGAAAATATATGATTAATAATTAAAAATATTTGTAAATTTTTCTCTGCTTTTATTTAGAGGAGAAAGGTGTCATCTAACTTGGATTAGAAAGTTTTTTTTATTATCAAAATTTAATTGATTGGAGGGATAATGATATATTTTTCTTACTTAATTCAAAGAAATCTAAAGTGGATGACTCCTTCTTCCTCCAAATAAAAATAAGTCAATTACATTTTGATAATAAAAGGAAAGGACCCCGCACTTTTACTATTGAATTTGGCTCTCAGCCAATTTTTTTGTAACTTTGCAGATTTGTAGTTTTTGACCTTCTGAACAAAAAATGTATGGGACAAAATTCAAAATAATGACCAGTTTTTGAGATACAGACGGTCAAAGTTCAAAAAAATCAAATAACGGGTATTAGTCGTTCAAGAATGTTTTGTTGACAAAAGTCAATTGAATTCGCTTGAAACTGGTTACTCGGGGGTTTTTAAGGTCGCTGATAACGAATATGATGTTGGATTGTGAAAATTCAAAATGGCGACTCCAATATGGCGGACATATTTTAGAAAAGTCAATTGAAATCGCTTAAAACTGGTTACTCGGGGGGTTTTAAGGTCGCTGATAACGAATATGATGTTGGATTTTGAAAATGCAAAATGGCGACTCCAATATGGCGGACATATTTTAGAAAAGTCAATTGAAATCGCTTGAAACTGGTTACTCGGGGGGTTTTAAGGTCGCTGATAACGAATATGATGTTACATTGGTAAAAACACACTTAGGTAGAGAGTAAAATAGACAAAGAGAGAGGAATCACATACTAATTCTTTAAACTGCTGAATTATTTTTTGATCTTGCCTTAAACTGCTTTATTACTTTATGTTACAACTATTGTATATCTTTCTACGTTTCTTTCTAACATTTTATTAAGCTATTAGATTCTTCCCCTCTCTTTGTCTATTTTTCTCTCTACCTAAGTGTGTTTTTACCAATGTAACACCATATTCGTTATCAGCGACCTTAAAAACCCCCGAGTAACCTGTTTCAAGCGATTTCACTTGACTTTTCTAAAATATGTCCGCCATATTGGAGTCGCCATTTTGCATTTTGAAAATCCAACATCATATTCGTAATCAGCGACCTTAAAAACCCCCGAGTAACCAGTCTCAAGCGAATTCAATTGACTTTTGTCAACAAAACATTCTTGAACGACTAATACCCGTTATTTAATTTTTTTGAACTTTGACCGTCTGTATCTCAAAAACTGGTCATTATTTTGAATTTTGTCCCATACATTTTTTTGTTCAGAAGGTCAAAAACTACAAATCTGCAAAGTTACAAAAAAATTGGCTGAGAGCCAAATTCAATAGTAAAAGTGCGGGGTCCTTTACTAACTAAATTAATAAAAAAATAATATTTTTATAAGTAATTTATTCCCCTCAATATTTAATAAATTTTCATAAATAATTAAATTTACTAACTAAATTAATTAAAAAATAATATTTTTATAAGTAATTTATTCCCCTCAATATTTAATTAATTATCATAAATAATTAAATTTACTAACTAAATTAATCAAAAAATAATATTTTTATAAGTAATTTATTCCCCTCAATATTTAATTAATTATCATAAATAATTAAATTTACTAACTAAATTAATCAAAAAATAATATTTTTATAAGTAATTTATTCCCCTCAATCTTTAATTAATTATCACAAATAATTAAATTTACTAACTAAATTAATCAAAAAATAATATTTTTATAAGTAATTTATTACCTTCAATATTTAATTAATTATCATAAATAATTAAATTTACTAACTAAATTAATCAAAAAATTATATTTTTATAAGTAATTTATTCCCCTTAATATTTAATTAATTATCATAAATAATTAAATTTACTAACTAAATCAATCAAAAAATAATATTTCTATAAGTAATTTATTGGCTTCCGTTTCCGGTACCGTTTCGGTGTACACGCGTTTGGAAAAGTTAAGATTTTTTTTTGGAGAAATTTAAAGGTTTGAAAAAAGGGTGGGTAGTGTAGAGTGTTGATTGTGTAGTATAATTTGCGGTAGTGTAAAGAAAAGGTATGTTTGTATAGAGTGGTGAATGTATGAGTGATAAAAAAGGTAAAAAAGTGAAGTGTGTTTAGTGAGGTTAGGTTGCTTGAAGTGAGAGAGAGAGGAGGTAGAGAGAGAGTGGAATAATTTTGAGCATTTGAGTGATAAGGTAGATTTCTGGAATGTCTGAGTTTGATTCAAGTAGTGATAGCGAGAATGAGAAAAAGGCGCGAGTATTTGAAAGGGGGATAGGAAAGAATGGTAAAAAGATGACGTGTGAGGATTGCATGGACTTGCTGGAGTTAATATGGATGTTGAAGGATGAGATGGATGAAGGAGCTAAGAGAGTGAAGGGAAATATGATGGATATCTGTGAAGATGGGGAAACAAGGGACAAAGAGATAGGGGAAATTGAAGAGGGGTTAGAGAAATTGCAGAAAATGTGGAATGAATGGGATAGTAAGTGGAAAAAGGAAAAGGAAAGCATGTGGAGAAGAATGAATGGATTGGAAAAATTTATAAAGGAAGTAAATGAGGGATCTGAGAAAATTGAGGAAAGTGAATATGAGAGTGTAAAGTGGAAAGTGAGAGATTTGTCAAGACGAGTAGATGTGGTGGAAAAGGAAAAAAGGAAAAGGAATATTGTGATTAGAGGTATGAATGTAGGTGTGATGGAGGGTAAAAGAGCAGTGGAAAAAGTGTTGGCGTGGGTGGGGGTTAATGTCTCAGTTGGAATGGTAAAAGCGTTAGGAAGGGGAGAATATGGGATACCAAAGTTATGGTTGGTGGAGTTGGGTAGTGAGGAAGAGAAAATGGATGTGATGAGGGTGAAAGGAAGACTGAAAGGAAGTGTAATAAGAATAGATGAGGATAGAAGTTGGAGGGAGAGAAGAATGGTATGGTTATTGAGAGAAAGAGCGTGAATGGAGAGAGCGAGTGGGAAACAGGAAAGAATGGGTAAAGAGTGTATTTGGGTGGATGGGGTAAAGTATGTTGTGAGAGAGGATACGGGAGGTGTGATGGAAGCGTGTAAAGTGTGATAGACAGGGATAGACTGGGAATGAGTTGAGAAGATTTTGCTTAGATGGATGGATGGATGGGTAAAAGTGGATGTCTAAAGGGTGTAAGAGAGGTGAAAAGGGAGTAGAAGGTTTTTTGAAAAAGGGTGGGCGAATTGGGTTGAAGCCAGCATGGGCATAGAAGGAACTGGAAACGGAAGCCCGGCACTGGCGATTTGTAAGGTTAAGAGCGTGGAGAGAGTTGTATGTAGGTTGAGTTGCGCTTAGGTTAAGTTGTATGAAGAGAATGTTTAGTTGTAAGGATTGTTGTAAATATAGGTTAAGATTATTATGTATGTATTTGGGAGTCTCGAACCCTACCTATTGTAGGGAGAGTAAATAAATAAATAATAATATAAGTAATTTATTCCCCTCAATATTTAATTAATTATCATAAATAATTAAATTTACTAACTAAATTAATCAAAAAATAATATTTTTATAAGTAATTTATTCCCCTCAATATTTAATTAATTATCATAAATAATTAAATTTACTTACTAAATCAATCAAAAAATAATATTTCTATAAGTAATTTATTCCCCTCAATATTTAATTAATTATCATAAATAATTAAATTTACTAACTAAATTAATCAAAAAATAATATTTTTATAAGTAATTTATTCCCCTCAATATTTAATTAATTATCATAAATAATTAAATTTACTTACTAAATTAATTAAAAAATAATATTTTTATAAGTAATTTATTCCCCTCAATATTTAATTAATTATCACAAATACTTAAATTTACTAACTAAATTAATCAAAAAATAATATTTTTATAAGTAATTTATTCCCCTCAATATTTAATTAATTATCATAAATAATTAAATTTACTAACTAAATTAATAAAAAAATAATATTTTTTTAAGTAATTTATTCCCCTCAATATTTAATACTGTTTTACCGGTAGATTGAAATAGACGTTGTTTACAACCTGTCTCTATTTTATTATAGTATAACAAGTTCGAAAGTGTTCTAGAAATATTTAATGTTGTATTCAATACTTCTTGACTGTTATTGAATTCTGTATTCATAAATTTGACTTATTTCTTGCCAGTGATTAATTTATAATCAATTTTTTTGTGACTGTGGTTAGTTTCTATGCAAAGTGACATGCCTCAATGTACAGTATGTGATTTAATGGTTTCTAGAACCAACAGTGAATCTTTTTTGTGTTCAAACTGTAGAGGACTTGTCCATGTTGCTTGTGCTAATGTGAACATTTCAAAAAAGGACTTTGAAAATTTAAAAAAGAATCCTTTATCATTTTTATGTGAAAAATGTAAAACTGACACCTATAGTAGTACAAGTAAAACATCTAGCGACGGTCTTGCTTCATTGGTAACCACAATGCCGCAATCTGTACCCTCTGACAAATTCATGGATGCTTTGCGGGTAGTCGTCGAACAGGGGCAAAGAACAGTTCTGAGTGAATATCATGAAAAGATGTCCGAAATGTTTAAAAATTTTGAAGCTAAGCAGAGTCAATTTCATGCAGAGCTCAACTCTACTATTGCCAGTCTGAAAACAGATATTGATGATAACGCAAGAAGAATTGGTTTATTGGAGGTTGAATCTTCTTCTCAGTCTGATTCTCTCGATTCTGTGTCGGCTGCAAACGTCAATCTTCGTAGTCAAGTTGCTCTCTTGGAGAAAAATTTAAATCAACAAGAACAATTATCCCTTCTCTCATCCCTTGATGTACATGGTCTTCCTTTTAAGACTGGTGAAGATTTAAGAAAAGTCTTTTGCTCGGTTGCCGAAGGATTAAAAGTAGAATGTTCTCAGGACGATATTATAAACATTTTTCGAATTAATTTTCCATCAAGTAGTAGTGTGTCACAACCACAGTCATTGGTAAGGGTTAAACTGTCGTGTCAAAAAAAGAGAGACTGTTTCATAAAGCAACGTAAGGAGCTTAAAAGTTTTACCACTGCTAATCTTGGCTGGACAGACAAGGAGAAGTCCACTATTTACCTGCATGAAACACTTACTCCACTTAACCGCCGAATTTACACTGCCGCTCGCACACTCAAAAAAGATGACAAAATCAAATACTTGTGGGTAACAGAAGGAAAAATATTCTGCAGGAAGGAGGATGGTAGTCGAAGGATGCTGCTCTCTTCTCTTCTCGATGTTGAATCTTTAAAATAGCAATCATTGCGCTTATTTTTACATCTGTTTTTTTTCGTAGATTTTTTATTTTCAGCAAGTTTTTGTTTATCACAAAGTACATTTTTACTTAAATTGGTTGATTATTTTTTGTTGAATGTTGATTACATTTTGGAATTTTTTACTGTTTATTATGTCAATTGCAAACTCGTTTGCTCTCTTTTTTATATAACATTTTTTCTTTCTCGGATAAATCTATTTTTCATTTTTCTTATTTTTATCAACAATGGACACATTAAATATATGTCACGTTAATGCTCAATCCCTTTATGCTCACTTTTTGGAGTTCAAGAATGTTTTTAATAAAAGCTCTTACCATATAATTGCCGTTTCCGAAACATGGCTGACGACAAATATGTCCAGTAATTTAGTACATTTGGACAATTATGTCCTTTTCCGTAGAGATAGAAGCAGGTGCAGAGGTGGAGGAGTGTGCATATATGTAAGTAAATGTCTTGAATCTTCTCTGGTGTCGGTGAGCTGTGAGGAGTCATATCCAACCCTGGAATTTTTGTTTATTAAAGTTCAAAATAAATTTGATAATGCATTAATAGGAGTGGTTTATAAACCACCAAATGCTTCATTTGGAAGCGAGTTAGAAAATCAAATTTGTTCTGTATCTCAACTTTTTAATAATGTCATAATTATGGGTGATTTTAACTGTGATTTAAACACTCTTACTCCTAGTTCTAGATACTTTAACTCTATGGTATATTCTGTAGGTATGTTTATGGTTCCTCACAGCTCCACTCATCATCTAGATAACTCGAGCACTAGAATCGATGCAATGTTTGTCAGTGATCTGGATAGGGTGATATCTAGTGATCAACATTCGGTACCATTTCTGTCGAGTCATGATTTGATTGAAATCAGATTTGAGTTTGAGTTTAAGAAAAACGTGCAGCATCTTGATAATCACTCTAACTTTATTCGTAATTTGAGATCTATTCCTACGGCAGAATTTATATCGCACTTACTGACATATAATTGGGCAGACATATACTCTGAACCGGATATTAACCGTAAGGTTTATAACCTTACTTCTTATATAACTTCTGCCTTTGATAGGTTTGCACCTTTTCATTTGCCTGCTTTTAAAAAAAAATATTCACCTTGGATGACTGACGACATAAGAAAATTGATAAAAGAGAGAAATAGACTCCGCAGAAGATTTATAAGAGGTGGGGATATTGCCGATCAGGTGAAATTCAAGAAAATTCGCAATTTAGTCCAAACTAAAATTAGGGATGCATATAATAAATATAATTATAACGTAATAAAAAATACTAATAACTCTCAAAACATTTGGCACATATTGCGAAAACTCAATCTTATTTCTGATAAGAAAAAAGTAACTGGTATTAACTTTCAGGTGCATGAATTTCTAGATGTTTTCTCCTATACAAACGCTAAAGTGCCCTGCTCCTTCTCTGCTGCATATGTTTCAAATAATATTAATATTTTTGATGATAATAAATTCTTTTTTTCCGATATCTCTCCAGAAATCATTTTTAATACCCTTGCTTCTATTAAATCAAAGGCGATGGGCCCTGATTGTATATCTGTTGAGATGATTAGGTTGACTCTTCCAGTCATCTTTCCTGTTCTGATACATATATACAATTATTCCCTTCAAACAGGAATATTTCCAGATATATGGAAAATGAGTGATGTTCGTCCAATACCTAAAGTTCAAAGTCCAAAATCACTTACTGACTATAGACCTATTTCCTTGGTATGTACTATGTCTAAGCCTCTTGAAAAAATAGTATGCAAACAGTTAACAGAGTTTTTAACATTCAATGATTTATTAGAGCCTCTGCAATCGGGCTTTCGCTCTAAACACAGTACATGTACTGCTTCATTAAAATTCTTAACTGATATTAAACTGGCTATGGACTTAAAACAGGTCACTGTCGTAGTGTTTTTCGATTTTTCAAAGGCATTTCCTTCTGTGAATCATAATTTGCTAATTAACAAGTTATATTCCTTTAAATTATCTAAATCAGTCTGTAAATGGTTCGAGTCTTATCTGAGTTTTAGATTTCAGAGGGTAGTTGATGGGTGTGGTAAATTCTCTGAGTGGGACAATGTTAAATGCGGTGTTCCACAAGGTGCATCACTCTCATCGTTACTTTTTAATTTGTTTATCTCAGACTTGGGGAATGGATTAAAATATTGTAAATATCATAAGTATGCTGATGATTTTAAGTTTTATTTATCTGGTCCATTGTTGTTACTCCCTGACTTGTTAAAAAAGATACAAATTGATATCGATTATGTTGTACAGTGGGCAAGCGAGAATGGACTTGGTCTCAACTCTGATAAGACTCATGCCATGCTTATAAAACCATCCATTAATTCTTCAATTGTTGCTTTCCCCCCTCTTATGGTAGGTGAGAACCCTATTGTTTTTAAAGAAACAGTTAAGGATTTAGGATTAATGTTAAACTCTAATCTATCATGGAAGGAACATGTTGGTAACATTACTCGTAGTACATACATGGTATTACAGCAACTTAATAGAAGCAAGGACTCTCTCCCAACTGAAACTAGACTTCTACTTGTCAAATCACTTATTCTTCCATTTTTTGACTATTGCTGCCCTGTTTACGATGATATTACGGATGACTTAAATTCTAAACTGGAGAGATCTTTAAATGCTTGCATACGATTTGTTTATAATCTACCCAAAAGTGAGCATATTTCAAATTTCAGGGTGAAAGCTGGTCTATTAAATGTTGCAACTAGGAGACAATATTTCATGGGAAATTTACTATACTCTATTATTAATAATAAAACCCCTAGGTATCTTTATGATTTCCTTGAATTTAATAATACTAAAGAAACGATTAATAGTAAACTCCGAGAAAGAAAATCGGTATTAAAAATACCTTTTCATCGTACCTGTAAGATGCAAAAGACTTTTATAGTTAGAAGTGTTAGGCTTTGGAATAAAATACCAGCTAATATTAGAGATGCGCCGAGTCAATTCATTTTTAAAAAAATGTTTTTTGATTTATTAATTAAATGTAATAACAACTTGTTTAATATAACATATTGGTAAAATTATTTTTTTTTTTTGTGATTTAGATTATGTTAAATTTTTTTTGTTATAGTTAAATATCTCATAAATAATCAATATTATAATCGTTTTTGTTACTATATAAAATACCATTCGAAATATACTATATTTTTTGTTATCTACCGAATTAAATTTTTAAATTTATGTATTTGTTCCTTAGAGGGCTTTCAGCCCTAGGAACTCGATTATTGTTAAATAAATAAATAAATAAATAAAATAAAAATAAATTTACTAACTAAATTAATCAAAAAATAATATTTTTATAAGTAATTTATTCCCCTCAATATTTAATTAATTATCATAAATAATTAAATTTACTAACTAAATTAATCAAAAAATAATATTTTTATAACTAATTTATTCCCCTCAATATTTAATTAATTACCATAAATAATTAAATTTACTAACTAAATTAATCAAAAAATAATATTTTTATAAGTAATTTATTCCCCTCAATATTTAATTAATTATCATAAATAATTAAATTTACTAACTAAATTAATCAAAAAATAATATTTTTATAACTAATTTATTCCCCTCAATATTTAATTAATTACCATAAATAATTAAATTTACTAACTAAATTAATCAAAAAATAATATTTTTATAAGTAATTTATTCCCCTCAATATTTAATTAATTATCATAAATAATTAAATTTACTAACTAAATTAATCAAAAAATAATATTTTTATAAGTAATTTATTCCCCTCAATATTTAATTAATTATCACAAATACTTAAATTTACTAACTAAATTAATCAAAAAATAATATTTTTATAAGTAATTTATTCCCCTCAATATTTAATTAATTATCATAAATAATTAAATTTACTAACTAAATTAATCAAAAAATAATATTTTTATAAGTAATTTATTCCCCTCAATATTTAATTAATTATCATAAATAATTAAATTTACTAACTAAATTAATCAAAAAATAATATTTCTATAAGTAATTTATTCCCCTCAATATTTAATTAATTATCATAAATAATTAAATTTACTAACTAAATTAATCAAAAAATAATATTTCTATAAGTAATTTATTCCCCTCAATATTTAATTAATTATCATAAATAATTAAATTTACTAACTAAATTAATCAAAAAATAATATTTTTATAAGTAATTTATTCCCCTCAATATTTAATTAATTATCATAAATAATTAAATTTACTAACTAAATTAATCAAAAAATAATATTTTTATAAGTAATTTATTCCCCTCAATATTTAATTGATTATCATAAAAAATTAATTAATTATCATAAATAATTAAATTTTTTTTTTTTTTTGATTAGGGAATTTGGGAAATCTGCCTACAGATACCTTGGATTCCGCACTTCAAGGTTATGTGGGATTGGTATAATAACAAATCAAAATAAAGAAAAAATAAATAATATAGTAAATTTAGAATACTGGCGACCTACTGCCAGCCCGACCCACTAAAACCCGTAACCCTTCTTTTGGAGCCCTTTACCCTCCCTCGGAACTGTCGTAAGACTTTAGCCTTTGAGGGTGGCGCTCCAACTCTGTCGCTGCTGCGACTTTGTTCTTTACCTGCGGTTCTCCTGCGTCAATAGTTAAAATTCCAAACTATTATAATATACAAGCGGAATCAACAGCACGACAATAAGAAAAGCAAATGTTAAAAAGAGTAAAATATGCCAAGAGGTAAAATATTCAACAGGTGTAAAACAAAAAAAAATATAAAATAAACAGATGTATAAAGTCAAAAAGGTAAAAGCTGTATATGGACAAGTAAATCACAGAATAAGTTAAAATTGTATAAGGACACATAAAACACGAATTAAAATAAAAGTGTATAAAGACAAATAAATCACAAAATAAATTAATCCAAAAAAAACGAACAAACAAATTAAAAGCTGTTTAAATTACGCTTTTTGGCGGCCGTCGAGATCCTTCCTTGACATAACCGAGATTATGAAGTTCTCGACTTGCCGCCAATTCTCCTCTGACTGGGTCATCAGCGATACCATGTTCTCCGGTGTAACTTGACTGTTTACACCTTCGAACATGGCCCGCCTCTCCAGGTTCCCCTTTTTTGCATGAGAAGAGGGTGTGCTCTGCGTTGTCCACAGCGAACTGGCAGTACGCACACACCTCATTCTCGCGTAATTTAAAGCGACACAGGTACGAGTTAAAACACCCGTGACCCGTGAGCGCCTGTGTCAAATAATAGGAAACCTGACCGTGTTTCCTATTTATTTAGGTGGCGAGTGCCGGAATGAGGCGATAGGTCCATCGACCTTTTTCCTCACCATCCCATCTCTCTTGCCATCTTTCTATGAGCCTGTACCTCGATTCTTTGCGTATCAGGCCCTTGCTTGGTCTTATTTCCTCATCCAGAGAACTTCTTTCTTTAGAAAAGAGAAACATTTCTTCCCTTTCCCTCGCCAAAAAATTTGCTGGCGGGACACTTGCAAGGACCTGCACAGCACTCGTTGATACCGTCTTATATGCAGAGATGATCCGCGTAGTTATCGATCTCTGCGCAGACAGTATCTTATCACAGATGGTTTGACATCTTTTACTTCTCAGAGATGGGGCCCACGCTGGTGCTGCATAAAGCATTTTAGCATGAGCGACACTCGCCACCAGTCTTCGTTTTTCTTCACGGGGTCCGCCTACGTTTGGCATTAGCCGTGAGAGATTTGCCGCACACTCGATCGCCTTATTTGACGCTATAGCCGTGTGGTGGTGGAAATTTAACCTTCCATTCAACTCCACACCAAGATATTCAATTTGCTTACTCCACTTGACCTCGAATCCGTCTATCCCGATTCGTGGGAGCTCATAACCACGTCTGTCTGTGACCAGCAGTGCTTCGGTCTTTTCCAGGGCCATTTCAAGACCTCTGGTATCCAGCCAGTCTTTTGCTAGCCTCAGACATTCGTTCACCAATGTCCCAAGAGCTTCCTCACTTTCGGCAGTGCACACGAACAACGCGTCGTCAGCAAAGCCGATGATCACCGCACCTTCGGGCAGACCCATTCGCAGAAAATCATCGTATGATACATTCCATATAAATGGACCCACCCTCGAGCCTTGAGGAGCCCCACGATGCATCTCTTCCTTGAGAGTGCAGGTGTCTCCCTCATATATAACCCACCTGTTGCTAAGATAATTATCCATTATCCGCAACAAGTAGGGCTGCATGTTCTTCATTTTCATCGACTCTATGAGATCTTTCCATCTTGCGGAATTGAACGCGTTGCGTATGTCAATTGCTACCAACGCGCAGAAGCTCTTTTTTTTATCTGGTCCCAATTTGTTTTTCCCTGCTTTGGCTATGTCTACTACTGCCTGGATGGCATCAACTGTAGATTTGCCTTTACGGAAACCAAATTGGTTATCGGATTAAATTTACTAACTAAATTAATCAAAAAATAATATTTTTATAAGTAATTTATTCCCCTCAATATTTAATTAATTATCATAAATAATTAAATTTACTAACTAAATTAATCAAAAAATAATATTTTTATAAGTAATTTATTCCCCTCAATATTTAATTAATTATCATAAATAATTAAATTTACTAACTAAATTAATCAAAAAATAATATTTCTATAAGTAATTTATTCCCCTCAATATTTAATTAATTATCATAAATAATTAAATTTACTAACTAAATTAATCAAAAAATAATATTTTTATAAGTAATTTATTCCCCTCAATGTTTAATTAATTATCACAAATAATTAAATTTACTAACTAAATTAATCAAAAAATAATATTTTTATAAGTAATTTATTCCCCTCAATATTTAATTAATTATCATAAATAATTAAATTTACTAACTAAATTAATAAAAAAATTATATTTTTATAAGTAATTTATTCCCCTCAATATTTAATTAATTATCATAAATAATTAAATTTACTAACTAAATTAATCAAAAAATAATATTTTTATAAGTAATTTATTCCCCTTAATATTTAATTAATTATCATAAATAATTAAAGTTACTATCTTAACCTATATTTATTAAAAACTTAATTCTTAATCAGGTCTAAATTTTATATTCAATTAAAAAATTTCAGATCTTTCTTTTGCCTCTATTCTTAAATTTCTCGAACTTCTTACGAGAAAACCAGTTTTCCATTACTAATAAAAATATCTCAATAAGTATAATTCATTCAATTAAAAATTATAAAATTTTAATTTTTAATTCCTTATGAATGGGGGTAAGTTTTCCCCCCTCCCATTATTAGATATTTATATTCTTATCTTTTCTTACAGTAAAAATTAACATTTTTTCAAAAAATGCATCATTTTTTTACATTTTTTCAAACCCCCTAACTAAATTAATCAAAAAATAATATTTTTATAAGTAATTTATTCCCCTCAATATTTAATTAATTATCATAAATAATTAAATTTACTAACTAAATTAATCAAAAAATAATATTTTTATAAGTAATTTATTCCCCTCAATATTTAATTAATTATCATAAATAATTAAATTTACTAACTAAATTAATCAGAAAATAATATTTTTATAAGTAATTTATTCCCCTCAATATTTAATTAATTATCCTAAATAATTAAATTTACTAACTAAATTAATCAAAAAATAATATTTTTATAAGTAATTTATTCCCCACAATGTTTAATCAATTATCATAAATAATTAAATTTACTAACTAAATTAATCAAAAAATAATATTTTTATAAGTAATTTATTCCCCTTGTAACGGTAAAATATTACGCGTTCCACAAAGTTAATTGTGTTTTAGTTAATTTGTCTTTATTCTTTGTTACCACTTCTATTATTATTACAATGTGTTATTTTTAAATATCCCACACGTCAGGAGTTGTAGATGGCGTACGCGTCACTACCAGACGACACGAACCTCGTGTTCGACGACGAAAATTACCGCTGAAAAAGCAGATAAGAAAGAAAAGAGATTGCGACGAACGCGCATTGACATCGTGCTGCGACACGAAAATTTCTCTGTCAAAACGCGTTATTGTAAAGTGTAGTTTCATAAGTGAATAAATTGTGTTCCTTTTCGTAATATTGTTTCATTTTGTGAACTATCAGCCCATATTGGAAGTAATTTGTTCTCGCCGATTGACGCATTTCTATTTCATCGATAATTCAACGATTGGTAAGTTCGATCAATTTTTCTCAGCATATTCGTCTCAGCCTGGCGACTTACACTCGTAGAGTGTGTGATTCATCCACGGTGGAAAATCTCTCTTTCCCCTTGTGAGCTTCGTTCTCGAGTCCTACCCACGTTTTATCTTTAATTAATTAATCAACTTAAATCCTCTGGAAAGTCGCCACATATTTGGCGCCCAACGTGTGTTAGTTTCCAAACTAACATAAAAAGAAGTTAATTTTTTTCTCTTTAAACCAAACTGTGAGTTTCTCCAAACTTTGGTACCAAATGAAAGTTAACATTCGAATTAACATTTCTCCTAAAAGGAAAACAAAATCCTTCCCCTTAAACTCTTCTTTTTTCTGACCACGTTTTCTTGAAAATTTACATTGTAGCGTCCCAAAATGGCGGAACACACAAAAAAATTTTTTTTAGGAAAACGTGCTCATTAATTTTCTGACGAGGAAAAATAGCGTCAAAAAAATTGTCATTTAACAAAAATTAACAATTTAGACCCTTTTTCTACGCGTTAAGAAAGCAATAAAAAGAGATTCTCCACCAGTGATGAAAATCGCACCAAAATTTACAATAGCTCGCACTTTTTTCTCCCTACATGTATCCATGAATGCTCGCTTTAATTGTATGCAATATATAATTTAAAAAATGCTTTTATAAAACTGCTTCGCTTCTTTTTAAATGAATTAATAATAAATTAAATAAACAATTAAAAATTGTAAAATAATCTTCGCTTCTCCGCACGATAAATATAATTTTTTCCTAGCATGAAAAAAAATATATTACAACTTATTTACGCTTTCTCACAAGAAAAAAATTTTTTTTCTCTTCGCTTCGCTCTGCCAAAATATACATTTTTTCTGTGTATCAAGGAATTGACTACCTCGGGAGACAGCTAAATTCTCTCTTTGCACGATAACGCGTAGTAGTAATTGAAATTACACAAAAACGCGTAATCTCAAGTAGAGCCACACAACGGAATATAAACACAGCTGTGTTTTGAATCACAGCCCAGCTCAGTTTCTTGCTCGCTTAGTCATTTACTAATTAAATTCAAATTTTATTTTTTGAAATCAAATTCAAAATAAAATTTCCCTAATATAAATTAAATTTGATATTATTGAATATCACAAATTAAAATTAGATTTAATTAAAAAGCCATTAAATTAAATACAAAAAAAATTTAATAAATTTTTACAATTAGCCAAATTGATTAAAAATAATTTTTTTTTCTTTTCTCCTTTTCTCCAAACTTTTAATAAAATTCAGAAATGGACTAAAAATGACTAAAAGAAATAACTCGGCAAACGGAATAAACACGAGAAGTAAAACTAACGCGTCTGAGAACAAAAACAAATTTTGCGAACACCACCAATCGTACACAACAACCCACGGAAACAGATCAGCGAATATTACCTCTCCCCGAAAATCTAAATAATAGCGCCGAACAAACAAGAGACCAAAGAAGCGATACTGAAACAAATACCCTCCCTCTACAATTAGGTACAATACCTAAAATTTCAATTCCCATAAAACGCGGAAGAAAACCGAAAAATCCAAAAACACCTATCATAACATCTCAAATGAAACAATTTATTTCTCGAATCGACCTAGCTACAGCAAAATTGCAACAGCAAAACCTCGAATTTAAAGAGCAAATGCATCACACATTTGCTCGACATCTAGAAGAATCGCGTGAGCAAATGCAACAACTGCATCTAGAAAGTCGCCGCGAAATAAAAACATTGAGAAACGAAACAACAAACGCGATAGAGGCCCTCAGTCAAAAAATAACGCAGTTACAAGCGAAACAAGTGCAGTTGCCTTGGCATGACTCGCGCTGGGCGTATGACGTCAGCGGTGAACACGTTGTCATACCAACGTCGCTCCCCACTACGTGTGCTACTACCACGGTAACCACCGCGTTCCCTACCACAACGACAGCACAGAGTACGGCAAGAGCCGCACAGCCAGCTCCTCCCCCACTCTCCTTTATGACGCCTTCAGTAAGAGCCCCCATTCCTAATCGCAGTTTGCAATTTCAAGATTTACCAAATTTTCTTAATCCAACTCCTCTAATGCAAAATGTTGTCCAACCAGTGATTCCCCCACCACAAACAGAATCTCCAACACAAACAACGCGTAACCACGTTACGAATCTACACAAAATTATAAAATCATGGGATTTAAAATTCCCAGACAAATTAGACGCGGACGAATTTCTTGACGAGTTCGAACGTAAATTAAACGTATCTGCCATCAACCCTGACGAAGCGCTCGCGACAATGTCACAAGTGTTTTCCGATACGGCCTACACATGGTTTTCTACATTTAGAAATACCTGGCAAACGTGACAAGAATTTTCATTAAAATTCAGGAAAACATTTGGTGATTCTAACGACGATCAAAGAGTCATAAACAAAATCCAACGCGCGGTACAACTCGAAACCAAAACCGGTATCGAATTCGTCATTCGGGTAGGATCGCTTTTTAATAAACTCCAAGAAAAAGTCCCCGAGAAAAATCAGTTGGACAAAATTTACTCCGCTCTCCACTCCGAATTAATTTTGCAATTTGATCGCGATAGTTTTTTAACATACGACGGTCTAATCGATAAAATTCGGAAATATGAGGAAAAATTGCAACAATGCAATTAACAACAAAATTAAGAGAAATTGATTCAAAAAAATCTCGTAACACGCGTGATAAGAATCAACTTAACGCGGTCGAAACACCATCGCCCCCCAACGTTGAAAATTCGTCGACCACCCCAGTGACCGAAGCGAAAAAAGAAACAAAGCATAAAGCAACCAAAATTACAAAAAAGCAAAATAAAATAAAAATAATTGTTACTCAAAAAACGAGAAGGACGCCAGGAGAGAATAAATCTTCTTGGCGAACCTGTTTACAATTTAGAAAAATCGATTAACGACAGAGACGTTAAGACACCGACAAGTTATAATAATGCTAACGAATCCACGTGTTTTCCCCGAAATGCATTAGCGCTGCACAATGCGCATGCCGGTGGGAATTTCACTAGCGATTCCGAAAGCGACTATGACGACTGTTACTACTCGGAGTCCGAAACTGAATACTCGGCCTCTGACTCTGATGAGGAACCTCCCCCCACCAATCCTATCTCCCGGTTCGAGCATCTCCTCACTATCGTCATCGCCTTCGAATAATTTTCCAAACCACTCATTCGCGTTAGAAAATAAATTCAAAAATAAAGTATTCAAAAGGCCCGCATTGCCCTCACCGTCTCAAGAACGTCATATTATTTCAACTACGGTAACAATAGGAAATCAAAATTTCCCTGCCCTCCTCGACACCGGCAGTGACCGCACGTTCATGTCAGGAGAAACGTTTGATAAAATAAAAACATTCTTGAAAGGTGAACCCGTTCACGATGAAATAACACGCGCTGGCGTACAGCTCGCACACCGCGACCATGTGGCCACGCCCCGTTATTCAGTAAAGTTTGAAATTCAAATCAATGACTGTTATGGTGAAGTTTGGTTTGCAGTCCTTGATGGACTCACCACCCCCATCATTTTAGGTATGGATTTTTTAACCACGTGGAAAGTCATAATTGACGCCACTAGGTGTTATTGGTCCATAAAAGGGTCAAAAATACAAAACCTTTTGAGTTCAGTACATAATACGCGTAACTCCCTAAATTCAATTCAATTAATTGAATTAACAACGGATCAGAGAAAAACTCTCAATGAATTTCTAGACGAAAGATTGTCTAAATTTACCGAGGGAACAGGCGTCACAAATTTAACTTCGCACGTTATCGAGTTAATAGACCCGACTCCTTTCAAATTAAAACCATATCGCCGTAGTATGGAAGCGAATAAAATAATCGACAAACAAGTAGATAAATATGAAAAAGTCAGCTTATCCCTTACCCCGTATGGACTCAATACTAGACGCGTTATCAGGTGCTAATATCATTAGTACGATAGATCTCACCGATGCCTTCCACCACATTCCTATTGATCCGAAGTCACAAGAATACACAGCCTTCGTTATTCCAGGACGAGGACAATTCGAATGGGTAAGGATGCCGTTCGGTTTGACAAACGCGCCGGCCACGTTTCAAGAGTTAACAGACCGGTTAAAAGAAAAATTTATCGAATACGTTCGAAAAAACAATTATCCTGAACGATACATTGATCAAGTTCACGCTTATCTAGATGACTGGATAATCATCTCTAGGACGTTTGAAGAGCATATCTTGTTGTTGGACATTGTTTTCACAATCCTTCAAGATGCATGCTTGTCGATAAACAGAGAAAAATCTCACTTCGCAAAGCCCTCCGTAGAATATCTCGGTCTCCTCCTCGATACTAACGGTCTTAAACCGAATCCTAAACGCGTAGAACCGATTCTTGAGCGTCCAACCCCACGAAACCGTAAAGAATTGCGTCGATTCAACGGGTCCGTGAATTGATACCACAGACACTTGCGTAATATTGCACGTGTACAAGGCCCGCTAAATAAATTAGCAAGCCCTAAGGTCCCATGGGAATGGACCGACGAACATGAAAATGCGTATCGAGAAGTAAAAGAAGCATTAAAAAATGCTCTAACCTTAAACGCGCCACGTCCTGAATTACCGTACTTTTTGTACACGGACGCGAGCGACACAGGGATTGGAGCGATCCTCACGCAAAAGGGCGAAGATCGTGAATATCTAATTACGTGCGTAAGCAGACCACTCAGAGGTGCAGAATTGAACTACACCACTACTCAGAAGGAATGCTTGGCCGTAATTTTCGCGGTCAAGAAACTTCGTTGTTATCTCGAAGCTACTGAGTTCACGGTCATAACCGATCACTCAAGTTTAGTTTGGCTTCAAGGTATCAAAGACCCGCGTGGGAGACTTGCTCGATGGGCTCTAGAATTATCCGCCAATCGCGTGAAAATCGAGCATCGAAAAGGTACCACGAATGAGGCACCGGACACCTTGCCACGCCTTTACGAAGACTTTTCGGAAGACACGCCCCCCTCACAACTACTACTTATGCGTAATATGTCATGGTACGATGAGATGGTAACACGTGTTCAAAGCAATCCCTCGCGTCACAATAAATACAAACTCGGCAGTGATAACACACTGTACTATTATAAACCGAATCACCTCAAAGAATGCATTGGTGACAACAATGCATGGAAAAAGGTTTTACGTGAAACAGAAATAATTCCGATAATTAAGAAATATCACGATACCCCCCAATCAGCGCATCAAGGAATTAGAAAAACGTATTTACTAATTCTTAATAACTATTATTGGCCCGGCATGCGTGAAGACGTGAAAAGGTACATTAACGAGTGCGAAACTTGCATTAAATGCAAATCTAAAAATTCGCCGCCACAAGGCTTAATGTACCCGCGTAAATTTTCCGAACCTTGGGATATTGTTTCGTTAGACATTGTAGGCCCATTACCTCGGTCAAAAACAGGGAAATCATATATCTTAGTATGCGAAGACACTTACACGCGTTACTTAGAATGTTTTTCATTATCAAAAGCCGACGGCCCTAAAATAATAAAATCTTTAAATACCTTAATAAATAAATGGGGCACACCAAAAACGTTTATTACGGATAACGGAACGGAGTTCGTAAACCGTACGGTTTCGAAATTTTTATTAGAAATCGGATCTGTTCAACGAACGTCCGTATACCATCCGCAATCTAACCCGGTCGAACGTGTTAATCGTAATATCAAGACAATGATCGCAAGTCTTCTCGGCGATAATCATCGTGAGTGGGATGTTTTCTTAGAAGAGATACAATTCGCGTACAATACAACAGTACACAGCTCTCTAGGAGTAACACCCGCGTTTCTGAATTTCGCCCGTGAACCACGACGTAGTACTGAACAAATACTTGACGTTAAAACAGACTTGACTTCAAACGATAACCCCACTGACTGGTTAGAACGCGTAAAACGAATAGATGCACTTCGTAAGAAAATTGAAAAAATAATTACTAAAGCTGTCAAGAAACAGAGTAAAAATTATAATAAAAATCGAAAAGAAAATGTTGATCTTGAGCTTGGAGATTACGTGTTCTACCCGAATAATACCTTGTCTAATGCAGCTCGTGCTTTTAGTTCTAAACTAGCACCGCGTTACAAAGGACCAGCGGTAGTAACCGAAAAATTATCTCCCATGGTAGTCATTATCAGCGATTTAAATGGCAAAAAATCGGCAAATATCATGTCAACGATCTAAAAATCGCAAAGAAAAATCTTAGGTCCCACACTATCATGTAACCATTTTTCAGATTTTGTCATGGAATCGAATAGCAAATTACCCCTTCCATCCACTGCTGAGACCAAAATCATCCGCCTTCAACTAACGTCAGCTGACTCCAGTCCCAGCGCCCTGATTCCAGTCTTATCAGAAGAAGCCTCCGGACTTGTTCTTATTGAAAAAGAAGAACTAGAGGGAATACTCTCATCCTTTGAGTCCACTAACACACGGCTCAAAGAGGCCCTCCAACACGCGGACAACCTTCAGAAGAAGGTTAACGCGTTAATGTCAACGCCTTCAAGGAGTAACACTTCCAACGAAGGACTCGTACAAGCACTTCTAGATCAATCTAAAGAGCGTCAGAGCATGTATGAGAAACTGGAAGCCACTCAAGTTAAACTTCAGAAGTCTCAAGAAAAAGTCGAGGAACTCCAAGCAGAACTTCATGCTTTCAACTATGATTGGGATAACCTACTCGCCGATCATAAGAAAATCCAACCATTGGCCAAGCTGAGTAAGCGTTACAAAAATTATTTCACTCAAAAGTTAAGCGAGGTCTACCACGCTCAAGCCCAGCTGCGTGAACCAGCCCTAAGACCCAAACCACCTCCAGGTTGTCTCAACTGCGGCGCGAGAGGACACCCACACTATGCTTGCTCAATGGAGTACAACGGTAAATTTTGCCAAGAATGCAATTGTACTGACTTCTCCACGCGCGAGTGCCCCTGGCCTCACTTCGCAAACGCTGAGCCCAGCTTGCCCGAACACCTCAAGTGTAAAAGGTGCCGGTCACCGAGAAATATGCCGGACCCTCATTGCTCACTGTGGCGAAAGCAATTGGTGGAAAAGGCAATTGCAACGCGAAAAAAGGTTGCTTTAGAAATCGAAGCCGACTTCAACCGCCGACCATTAGTAGCAACTAATGTCAGACCTTCAGGATCGTCTCAAACGCGTTTAGCGCGACCGCTAGGACCTCCTGGACTTCACACCATAAGACCATTAGGCCCAACAGTCGAAGCAGTATCGACAACCAGTAGCTCTTCTGAAGATGACACGGAGTCAGTGTCCTCCCAAATTAATCATCTCGCTATAAACAATGAGTCAAACATGAATGAAAAAGAAGAAATTGGAATCACACCACCAGGGGCTTCCAAAGAGGAGAGCAGTCCCCCGACGAGCCCTTAGGCCGCGTTATTTCAACACCTTATACTAGTTAAAAAAGCAGTTTTCTTTCGTTTAACTCAAGTGTTTCCAAAGCAAAAATTATATTTTTTATAAGATTATTTAATCTCTTTCTTGTATCACGCGTATACCTCAGCTATACTCGCCCCACGTGAGCATTGCCAACTACATAGTTAGTTTCATGATTAATAAGTTACACTATGTTGTGCGTATGCTTATAAAAAGTTGGATGTGATTACTTTAGTTATCGTCAATTACCCAAAAAGAAAATTTCTTTGAGTGTAAGCCGCTGTGTTTTTTTTTATTGAATTACTATTACTATACTTTAAATTCTTTTTAGACGAATAGATGCCGGACGATCGATCGGGCTTGATAACAAAGAGTAACTACAATTTAGTAAGAGGGATTGTAACGGTAAAATATTACGCGTTCCCCAAAGTTAATTGTGTTTTAGTTAATTTGTCTTTATTCTTTGTTACCACTACTATTATTATTACAATGTGTTATTTTTAAATATCCCGCGCGTCAGGAGTTGTAGATGGCGTACGCGTCACTACCAGACGACACGAACCTCGTGTTCGACGACGAAAATTACCGCTGAAAAAGCAGATAAGAAAGAAAAGAGATTGCGACGAACGCGCATTGACATCGTGCTGCGACACGAAAATTTCTCTGTCAAAACGCGTTATTGTAAAGTGTAGTTTCATAAGTGAATAAATTGAGTTCCTTTTCGTAATATTGTTTCATTTTGTGAACTATCAGCCCATATTGGAAGTAATTTGTTCTCGCCGATTGACGCATTTCTATTTCATCGATAATTCAACGATTGGTAAGTTCGATCGATTTTTCTCAGCATATTCGTCTCAGCCTGGCGACTTACACTCGTAGAGTGTGTGATTCATCCACGGTGGAAAATCTCTCTTTCCCCTTGTGAGCTTCGATCTCGAGTCCTACCCACGTTTTATCTTTAATTAATTAATCAACTTAAATCCTCGGAAAAGTCGCCACACCCTCAATATTTAATTAATTATCATAAATAATTAAATTTACTATCTAAATTAATCAAAAAAATAATATTTTTATAAGTAATTTATTCCCCTCAATATTTAATTAATTATCATAAATAATTAAACTTAGAAATAAAAATGATTAAACATTTTTTAATAGATTAGAAATCTAAATTTTTAATTATTTCTAAATAAAAGTTTATTAAATAAATTATAATTATATCAATTTCTTAATTGAATTTTTTTATTGGAAATAAAATATATTATTATATTTTATAATTAATAATTTATTTAAAGATAAATTTATCATATTAATATCTTCACTATTATATTTTAATTTAAATTATTTAAATTATTTAAATTATTTAAAATATTTAAATTATTTAACTCTAAATTACTTTAATATGACATATTAATATTATACACAATTAACTAAATTTAAATCTTTATTTAACTTTTAAATTATTTAATTAACCACTAATAAAGTCCTCTCGTACAGATATTAATTTCTTATTTAAAGATAGAAACCAATCTGGCTTACACCGATTTTAACTCAAATCATGTAAAATTTTAAAAGTCGAACAGACTTAATAATTAAAAATCTCCTTTTAATATAAATTTTAATTCAACACCGAGGTCATAAACATTTTTATCAATAAGAACTTTTTAAAAATATTATGCTGTTATCCCTAAAGTAACTTAATCTATCAATTTAAATTAAACACTCTTATATATTTTATTTATATATATATAAATTTTAATAAAAAAATTTTATATTTTTTTATTTCCCCAATATAATAAATTATTACTTAAATTTTCTCGTCTATTAAAATTTCGTAAGATTTTTTACTAACATATAAATTTTAAATTTTTTAATTTTAATAAAGATTATATCTTATTAAATCTTTCATTCAATTTACTAATTAAGGAACTTTTTATTATGCTACCTTTGTACAATCAAAAATATTGCAGCTATTTAAATTAACTCATTGAGCAGACTAGACTTTAAATAAATTTAATTTAAAGACATGTTTTTAATAAACAGGTGAATATAAATTTTTGCTTAATTCATTAAAATTAATTTATCTTAAATATAATCTAAATAAATTTTTTACTAATTTAATCATTATTAATAATCCATTATTATTAAAAATTATATTTTAATATTTAAATTAAAATAATTATAAATAAATAATTTACTTTTAAAATAAATAATTACATTTTCTTTATAAATTAAAATTTTAAATTATATTATATTTTATAATATTAATAAATATTTATAATTAAATTTTAAAGTTAATCCTCTAAAATTTTTAATTTTTAATTAAAATTAATATAAAAAATTAATATCCAATAAAAAATTATAAATTAAATTTATTTATTAAAAAATTAGATATCACTAATTTCGACTAACATTTAATTACAAAAATTTTATTTTAAATAAATTTATTACTTTAATTTAATAAAATTTTATCTCAATTAATTTCGAAATTTTTATTTAAATAAATAATTTTAATTAACCCTAATACAAAAGGTAAAATAAATTAAATTTTTATTTAACTAAATAAATTTTTCTTTTACAATACATTTTCATATAATTAAATTTATTCAATTAATTTACTTAAACCTAATATAAATTATTAATATTTAAAAAAAAATTTTACTATTTAAATAATTTAATTTTAATGTACTTTAATCTAAATACACTTTCCAGTACATTTACTTTGTTACGACTTACCTAATTTTAAATAAATTTCTTTATCTATTAAACTAAATTGACGGGCAATTTGTACATATTTTAAAATTAAATCAAACTAATTAATTAATTAATTTTACATTTAAATCCTATTTTAAATATAAATTAAATATAATGAAATAAATAAAAATTTATTGTAATTCAATTAACCCTTACCTTTAAATTACATATTGATTTAAATAATTTTTACAATTTAAAATTAAAAAATTATTTTCAAAAAAATTTTTTTAAATAAAAATATATAAATATTAAAATAATAAGTATCTCTTATTGTGGATTATCAATTTAATCATCAAATTCCTCTAAATAAATTAAAATACCGCCATATCTAAATATTCCAATTTAAAAATTTACTTTAAATTTATTTTATTTAAATTTATTATTAAATTTAAATTTATTTTAAATAATTTTAAATAATAGGGTATCTAATCCTAATTTTAATCTTAAAACTTTATAACTATAAATTAAATATAATTTAATTAACATAATTTACTTAATTAAATTATTTCACTATAAATTTAATTTTATCTATTAAATAAATTACTTATAATTTTATTTTAATATTTAACTAAATTAATTTTATACATAAAGTTTAACCGCTATTGCTGGCACTCTAAATTTATTTGTAATATAAATTTTACAAATTAAAAATTTATTTCATATTTAAAATTTTAAATTAATTAATTAATAAACATTATTTAAATATTTACTATAAAATTATATATATATATTTAAATAAATTTATAAATTAATATTTAATATAAATTTATTAAAAAGTTTTATTTAAAATAAATTCTTTAAATTTGCAATTTAAAATTTTTTATAAACCATAAAACTAAATCAAATATCAATTCCAAATTTTTTTAATTAAATAATTTATAAAAAATATATAAAATATAATAAAGATAAAATTTGTCCAATTTCTATATAAGGATAATCAATTGGTTTCATCCCAATCCATGTTAATAAAATAAAAAAATTAATAAATATTCAATATAAAATTTGATTTAAAGGATAATTAAATTCTCTTATAAACTCCCCCCCCACCAAAAAAAAGGTAAAAAAAATAAAATTAAAACAGACATACCTTAAGCAATAACTCCACCCAATTTACTAGGAATAGACCGTAAAATTGCATAAGCAAATAGAAAATATCACTCAGGTTGAATATGAACCGGAGTAACCATCGGATTCGCTAAATTAAAATTCTCAGGATCCCCCAAAATGTATGGAACTACACATCTAATTCAAAGTAACCTTATAATTATAATTAATAAAACTAAAAAATCTTTAATAAAAAAATATTTATGAAAAGGAATTTTATTTAAATCTCTATTAACCCCTAAAGGATTTCTAGATCCATATATATGTAAAGAAACTAAATGAATTAAAACAATTACTATAATTACTAAAGGTAAAATAAAATGTAACCTATAAAATCGTCCTAATGTTGCTGCCCCAACTCTAAACCCTCCTCAAACTCAATACACAATATCATTACCAATGATAGGAACAGCTGAAACTAAATTTGTAATAACAGTCGCCCCCCAAAAAGATATTTGTCCCCAAGGAAGAACATACCCTAAAAAAGCAGCTCCTATAATTAATAAAAATATTATTCTTCCTCTTAGTCAAGGATAAATTATTTTATATGATCTTATATACAATCCTCGCCCAATATGTATAAATAAACAAATAAAAAAAAAAGAAGCCCCATTTATATGAATTAAACGAACTAGTCATCCGTACCTAACATCATGTATAATATGAATTACTCTATCAAAAGCTAAATCTACTCTAGATATATAATACATAGACAAAAAAATACCACTTAAAATCTGAACCCTTAAACATATTCCTAATAAAAATCCAAAATTTCATATTAAATTAATATTAATAGGAGTGGGTAAATATAAAAGTTCTTTCTTTAAATTATTCCCTCTAAAAAATATTTTCATTAAATTATTTGTCGTATAGATTTAGGTTTAAATAAAAATAAAATTTTAACCACTATAACTAATATATACAAAAGATAAAATATAAGAAAAATTACTATAAAATCAAATTTAATATAAACTAATTTAAAAGATTCTAAATTCCTTTCTATAATAAAATTTTTTATTTCTATAATTAAATTATTCCTATTAATAAATATTTGTAAATAATCTATTTTTAAAATTACTACTCTAAAAAACAAAAAATAAACATATTTATTTAAAACCCTTAATAATTCTAAATATCTTAAAGTTACCCCTCCTTCTACAGCAAATCTATTAAAATAAAGGAATAAAATTAGAAGTCCCGCAATTATAACTATATAAAAAATTATAGAATAAATTCTAATACTATTAAATAAACTTATTACTAACACTACAATTAAAACTAATCTAAATATAACTACCCCTATCATTATAGGATGAACCTCTTTAAACCTAATTACTCCTATAAGAATAAAAATAAATAAAATAATTAAAATTATTTGAAAATTATTTACCATTCAAAAAAAGGTTTAAATAAAACTTTAATTTTGGAGATTAAAATTATAAATTTCTTATTTTTTTGAAAGCTAAAAAATTTTTTATTTAATTTTAATTTACAAAATTAAAGTTTTATTTAAACTACTTAGCTTTATAACTTTCCCATTAATAACACTAATCATTTATATTATTGCAATTTTCATAATTACTACGTTTTACCACCATTTGCTTTTAACTTTAATGTCTTTAGAAATTCTAATAATTTCTTCTATACTCTCAATATTTTATCTTTTAACCCTTATTAATCTAGAATATTTTATTATAATCATCATCCCAATTATTATTTGTGAAGGAATTATAGGTTTAACAATTCTTATTATAATTATTCAATTTAAAGGTAAAGGTTCTTTAAGTTCAATAAATTTAAAAATTTAATGAAATTAATCATAATTATATTTTTTATACCAACACTAATTTTCACCCCATTTATATTTTTCTCAACTTTAAACTGAACCTTAATTTTATCCATTTTATTCCTAATTTTTTATACTCCTTTATACTCTTCTACAAAAGTATTATGAATAATTTTTATTGACCAAAATTCTTTCTACTTAACATTATTAACAATCTGAATTTTTAGACTAATAATTTTAGCCTGATCTAATATAAATTTAAAAAAAATTTATTTAACTTTATTAATTATACTAATAATATTTTTAACAATATCATTTTTATCAATAAGATATATTAGATTTTATATTTTTTTTGAAACAAGAATAATCCCAACATTATTTTTAATTTTAAGATGAGGAGCCCAATTTGAACGAATAGAAGCAGGTATCTACATACTTATCTATACTTTATTTGCCTCTCTCCCCTTAATAATCATTTTAACTAAATTATTTAAAATTTCCCATATCTTAAATATAATATTATTAATAAATTCAAATTTATTAAAAAACGTATATTTCTACCTTTACACTTTATTCCCATTTTTAGTAAAACTACCAATTTTCTTTTTACATCTATGATTACCTAAAGCACATGTAGAAGCCCCTGTAACTGGATCTATAATTCCAGCAGCAATTATATTAAAACTAGGAGGATATGGTATTTTACGAATAATACTTATTATAGAATTCATAAATTTATCATATAATCTTTATCTCTCTTCTATAAGCTTATTTGGCTCCCTTTTAACTTCATTAATTTGTTTAAAACAAATTGACATAAAAAATTAGTAGCCTACTCTTCTGTAGTTCATATAAGTCTTATAGTAGCGAGATTAATCACTATAAATCTCACAGGAATATTAGGAAGATTAATAATAATAACAAGTCATGGATTATGTTCTTCTGCATTATTTTATTTAGTTAATATTTCTTACTCTCGTCTTAAAACACGTAGAATACTTTTAAATAAAGGTTTAATAAATATCACTCCTTCCTTAACTTTATTTTGATTTATTTTAAACATTTTTAATATAGCAGCCCCCCCCCTCACTAAACCTATTTAGAGAAATCCTATTAATTAATAGAATTTTAACTTTTAGCCTTAGAATAATCCCTTTAATTATAATTTTAAGATTTTCAAGTGTTCTATATTCTATATTTTTCTATAGATCTACACAACATGGATCAATAAATAAAAATATTAATATTTTTATTTCAATTAATATACAAGAATTCCTTACTTTAACTTTACATATAATTCCCCTATTAACCCTAATCACTAATTTTTATTATTTAAATAATTTAATTTTAAAATATTGATTTGTGGAATCAAAAATATATTAACATATTTTAAATAATCATTCATAATATTTACATAAACATTTTAATAATTTTAAGAAAAATCACTTTTATTTATAGGTTAATATTAATTTTATCAAAAAATATTTATTTAATTAAATGGAATATTATTTCTTTCATAAATATAAATTTTGAATTAAACTTTTTATTAGACTGATTAAGATTAATATTTATTAGAGTAGTACTATTTATTTCTTCAATAGTAATACTATACAGTAAAGAATACATAATAATAGAAATTAAAAAATCCTATTTTATTATAATTTTAATACTTTTTGTAATTTCTATAATTTTAATAATTCTAAGACCAAATATATTAAGTATCATTCTAGGTTGAGATGGATTAGGGTTAACTTCTTACTGTCTAATTATTTACTACCAGTCCTCTAACTCCTTTAATTCAGGTATATTAACTTTAATAACAAATCGTATTGGAGATGTTATACTTCTTATTATAATCTTTTTAATAATAAATTTAAGATCTTGAAACTCAAGACTTTACTATATTACCCAAATTTCTTTCCCTATTATTCTTATAGTAATATTAATAACTAAAAGAGCTCAAATTCCATTTTCTATATGACTACCAGCTGCTATAGCTGCCCCAACTCCAGTTTCATCCTTAGTCCATTCTTCTACTTTAGTAACTGCAGGAGTTTACATTTTAATTCGATTTAACTTAATTTTTACAAATTTATCTCTCTGTATTTTAATTATTGGTTTATTAACTTTACTTTTAGCAAGAATTAATGCAATTTTTGAATTTGATCTTAAAAAAATTATTGCTTTCTCAACTTTAAGACAATGGACAATGGTATCGAAATATTAGGTGTCCCCTGAGGTGTTAAATGAATAAATATATGATTACAAAAATTAATTCAACCAAAAATTATTATCCTTCACCAAATTAATAATGATATTACAACTGTAACACAAATATGCCTTATACTAGAAAAAATATAAGGAAATAAACTAACAAAATTATTTAATATAATAAAAATAAATAAAAATATAAATAATAAAATATTTATCTTATTAAAATTAAATAAAGAAATTTTAACTTCATCTATAACCCCTTTAATAATTAATTTTCACAAAATATAATATTTACTAGAAATAATTCAATAAATCTGAGGAATAAACAATCTTAAAATTATTATTCTTACTCAATTTAAAGAATACCTTACTCTTCTTGATGGATCAAAAACTCTAAATAAATTTGTTATCATATAATACTTCAATTCTCCCTCTTAGATCTCTTTATTTTTACTTTTTTAAAATAAAAATTTTAAAAAAATCCACTTAATAAAATTATATACAAAACTCATAAAATTATAGAATAAATTAATATTAATAATCAATAAATAGGTTTTATTTGAGGAATTAACTAAGAGTATAAATTTACTATAAATAATTTTAAAAATTATCACTTTACTTTAAGTTACTTAATTAAACTTACTCTTCTAATATTAAATAATTAAAAAATCTTGAAACTCTTCCCACTTCTGCTACAATAGGTATAAATCTATGTGCTATTCCACAAATTTCTGAACATTGCCCTAAATGAACTCCAAGTAAAGAAACATTAATCCTTCCTTGATTTAAACGTCCTGGAACTGCATCTACTTTAATCCCAACTGAAGGAATAGTAAATGAATGAATAACATCTTCAGAAGAAACTAATACACGAATTTGTACATCTACAGGTAAAATTAAATTTCTTACTCTATCTAATAATCGAAATCTATCTAATTTAATATCTTTATTTATATATGAATCTAAACCTTTATTATCCTAATCAGAATACTCATAAGATCAATATCATTGATGACCAATCACCTTAATAGTCAATAAAGGTTCGTAAACTTCATCTAATATATATATATATATATATATATAAAATTTTTATCGAAGGAATGCCTAAAATAATTAAAGTTACAATAGGAATAATAGTTCAAATAATTTCAATTTGTTGTCTTTCAATTATTAAAACTACAAATTTTCTTAAAATTAAATTTATAATAATTCATAAAATTAATACAACAATAACTAAATTAATTAATTATTTCTAATAAAACGTAAGAATTTAGGGATAATCGAGGTATAGTTAGAAGAATTCTAATAAAGATTATGAAAAGACATAGTCAATGTTACTTTTGGTAATAAGCCTTAAAGTTTTTTGAATCTTTTCTAAAGCTTTATACTAAAAGTGAAGATTAGGTGACGCTACATATATATATATAGCATATATATATATATGTAGGGGTATACAAAATGCATTACTAGGCACGTGTATACTTATATAATACATATGTATATAAATTAATATACGATTTATCATAATATTATCACACAATTCAATTGTTTAATCACTAATAACTTTTGAAACGTTTTTAACAAAATACTTTCAAGACGATAATGACGCTCGGTTGTTTGTTGAGTGTTCGCCTAACATTAACTGTCTTCGGTTGTGGACGGAACTGTTCGGAAACCTTCGTGAAAATATTCTAATAAAATTTTGTAAAAATTCAAACTGCTTACCATTTCAGAGCGTGTTAATATTAAAAATAATACAGTATCTACAATTTTTTTACATTTAATAGTTTTCAAAATAGTGGGTTTACAAATAAAAATATCAGAATGTATTATAAATATGTTCCATATTCTCGTATTTGCAATTGTCTTAACATCAAATGATATTCTTTCTAAACTTTTATACTAACTTCTGTTCCCTAAAAATTACAATAGTAGATAAAAAAATAACACTACTTATTATTATAATAAGAACTATCATCATCGTACCTCGATTATCGCTAAATTCTTACGTTTTATTAGAAACATCGAAATACAATAAAGTAATTTTTGTAACTAAAAGTCTCTCCGTGTAATACTTATTCCAGTATTTTTATAAAATTCTCTGATTTGCTAGAATAGTTTTAGTTTTCCTAATTTTTTATTAAACTTCCTGTTTTCCGAACCTGTAGTAGCATTATTAATTGAAAAAATATCGACACTTCAAAACGAGACGAGATTCTATGTCTCAAGACGAGACTTTTTCGAGACAAGACTCTTTGTTGGTCTTGACATTTCAAGACGAGACGAGATGGAAAAGAATCTCTTCTTGCGGCAACACTAAATACTTTTATAGCACGTTCTCTTTGTATTTATAATAAAGATTTCGTGCAAAATTAGCTACTGTCTCTTATGCTTATTGTATCGAACTCTCCATTACATTAAATAGATGATTTCGTAGGGGAAAGGGCCCTAAGGTGGTCACCTATCTTTTGAACGACTGTAGATTTCAAATGGAATTACATATAAAGGTCAATAATACGGCGTTTGAAGCTTTGTCTTATTACCTAACATCTTATCATAAAGTTTTTTTCATTTCATTAATAAAAAAAATGTTATGTCACTTTTTTAAAAAAGTTGAAAATTCGACATTTAATAAAGTGGCCCCAAGGTGGTCACCATACGAAAATTCACTAAGAAAGTTATAAACAAATGTAAAAACCGTATTATTAAGTTGTTTATTTAATATTAATTATTTTTCATGATCACAGAAACATATGTATTAGACAGGTAAAATTTTGAAAATAATTCTATTTCATTACTATTCATCATAAAACTTAAAAATTGATAAAATTCGCATTCACAGTGATAAATGTTGATAAATATAGCGTATAAACACATTTTCATAAAAAATCAAAAGTGGCCACCTTGTGGACAAAAAAGTGTCCATCTTAGGGCCAAGACACAATTTTTTAAACGTTAATGAAAAAATTTTTAAAAGCACAATATTAATTATATTCATTTGGAATATTACACAGGCACACAAAAAAAAGTTGCCTGTTCATTGAACCAGACATACATATCTTATAGTAATTTTGCCCGCTGAAAACGAATCTTAAGTCAGAATTGCTCCATCACCCTCAGTTTTTTTTAAATCGACAAAACTACCCTTAAATTCAAATTTTAAAGTAAAAAAATTGAATAACAGATTTCTCTCTAAAACAAAACAATAAATTTATCTACTTTGCTACAACAACTCAGAAATAATGTCAACATTGCTTAAACACCCTTTGTTTTTTATTAAATCAAAAAAACTACCCCTAAAATTTAAAAATTCAAAATTATAATAGAAAAACCCACATTGTTTTTCAAAACAGAACAAGAAATTTATGTACTTCTCTTTAAAATTTCAAAAGCAATATCAAAATTACTTTATCACCCCCTGTGTTTTCAAATTGAAAAAACCACCCCTAATATGTAAAAATTCAAAATGTATAATAAAAAAAATTAAAAACCACATTGTTTTTTTAAAATAGAACAATAAATTTATGTACTTCTCTTTCGACAACTCAAAAGCAATGTCAAAATTGCTCTAACACCCTCTGTTTTTTTTAAATTAAAAAACCTACCCTTAAATTCACAAAATAAAAGTTTAATCTAAAAAAATTTAAAACCACATTGTTTTTCAAACTAGAACAATAAATGTATGTACTTCTCTTTCGACAACTTAAAAACAATGTCAAAATTGCTTCATCACCCTCTGTTTTTTCAAATTGAAATAACTACCCCTAATATGTACACTGAAAGAAAATGTATATTAAATTTTGTAAAAGTATTTTACAATTTAGGGAAAAAGTGCAACAAACCGAAATTTTGATATAAAAAATACATACTAAACTTTAAAAAAATATATGTAGAATTTAGTAAAGTTATATTAAAATTTTTAAAATTGAATTTAAATTCTTCATATTTGATATAATTATACTAAATTCGATATAATCTTTTTTAAAGTTTAATATTTTTATATCAAAATTTCGGTTTGTTGCACTTTTTCCCCAAATTGTAAAATACTTTTACAAAATTTAATATACATTTTCTTTCAGTGTACACATTAGGGGTAGTTATTTCAATTTGAAAAAACAAAGGGTGATTGCGCAATTTTGATAATGCTTTTGAGTTGTTAAACTTTTATTTTGTGAATTTAAGGGTTGGTTTTTCAATTTAAATAAAAACAGAGGGTGATGGAGCAATTTTGACATTGCTTTTGAGTTGTCGAAAGAGAAGTACATAAATTTATTGTTCTATTTTAAAAAACAATGTGGTTTTTCATTTTTTTGTTTTGTAAATTAAAGGGTAGGTTTTTTAAATTAAAAAAAAACAAAGGATGATGGAGCAATTTTGACAATGCTTTTGAGTTGTTAAAAGAGAAATACAAAAATTTTTTGTTCTGTTTTAAAAAACGATGTTGCTTTAAATTTTTTTTACTTTAAAATTTTATTTTGTAAATTTAAGGGTTGGTTTTTCAATTTAAAAGAAACAGAGGGTGATAAAGCAATTTTGACATTGTTTTTGAGTTGTCGAAAGAGAAGTACATAAATTTATTGTTCTATTTTGAAAAACAATGTGGTTTTTCATTTTTTAGTTTAAATTTTTATTTTGTAAATTTAAGGGTTGGTTTTTCAATTTAAAAAAAACAGAGGGTGATAAAGCAATTTTGACATTGCTTTTGAGTTGTCGAAAGAGAAGTACATAAATTTATTGTTCTATTTTAAAAAAACAATGTGGTTTTTAATTTTTTTTATTATACATTTTGAATTTTTACATATTAGGGGTGGTTTTTTTAATTTGAAAACACAGGGGGTGATAAAGTAATTTTGATATTGCGTTTGAAATTTTAAAGAGAAGTACATAAATTTCTTGTTCTGTTTTGAAAAACAATGTGGGTTTTTCTATTATAATTTTGAATTTTTACATTTTAGGGGTAGTTTTTTCGATTTAATAAAAAACAAAGGGTGTTTAAGCAATGTTGCCATTGTTTCTGAGTTGTTGTAGCAAAGAAGATAAATTTATTGTTTTGTTTTAGAGAGAAATCTGTTATTCAATTTTTTTTACTTTAAAATTTGAATTCAAGGGTAGTTTTGTCGATTTAAAAAAGAACTGAGGGTGATGGAGCAATTCTGACTTCAGATTCGTTTTCAGCGGGCAAAATTACTATAAGATATGTATGTCTGGTTCAATGAACAGACAACTTTTTTTGTGCGCCTGTGTTATTGTACGATATTTAATGATAATTATAACGATTTTTACTAATTTAAAATGGTTAATTTCGATGATTTTAAAACCCTGAGAAAAAAATTTATCGATCATTTAAAAACAAAAATTTTACAACGTTCACGTTACAAAGAGACTCATACGACTATTTACCTCAAAACTTTACTAAAATTTTTGTATTCTTAATTAATAACAATAACAGAAAACATTTGAAGATACTAACTAGTATACAAAAATTTTCTTAAGGTGACCACCTTAGGGCCCTGACCACCTTGGGGCCCTCTCCCCTATATAAATTATTATAACCTTACGCTAAAATTCAGCAGTGACTAATAAAATTTGTAAAGATTCTGCAAGCAGTAATAGCACCAGATTTCTATCCGTGCAAGAATTTTGAAATAAACACGACATGACCATTTTTTGTTACCCAGTGTTATGGGCCTAAATAAGGCCTACAGGAAATGTACCCTAATAACTAAATTGAATTTTAGAGGAGTTGCCAGAAATCCTAGAAAGTTTGAGTTTTAAACAGTTCGAAGTTTATTTTCGTTTTAGTTTTTGAGTCGACACGAAACAAAATTAACAAACTGAATTTAGTTTCATGTCAATGCAAAATTAAAATAGTATATGAAACATTTCGTATCAACTAACATTTCAAAAATTTTTATACCCAACAACAACCTGACTAAATTCAATGTAAATTCGACGTTTTCTACACGGAATTTTAGCTACACTCGGAATTTCCGATAGGATCGGAATTTTGATTGGAATTCCAAAAAGAATTCTGTCAGAATTCCGATCTAAATTTTGATTAGAATTCCTGAAAGAATTCTGTCAGAATTCCGATCTGGATTCTGAAAACTTCGATGGAATCGGAATACCGCCAGAAATCAGAATTTTGACTGGAATTCTAAAAAGAATTCTGTCGGAATTCTGATCTAAATTTTGATTGGAATTCCTATAAGAATTCTGTCAGAATTCCGATCTGGATTCTGAGAACTCCGATGAGATCGGAAATCCGCCAGAAATCACAATTTTGATTGGAATTCCGAATAGAATTCTGTCGGAATTCCAATTAAAATTTTAATTGGAATTCCTATAAGAATTTTATCAAAATTCTAAACTGGATTGTGAAAATTGCGATGGGATTGGAATTTTGATTAGAATTCCAAAAAGAATTTTGTTAGAATTCCGATCTAAATTTTTATTGGAATTCCCAAAATAATACTTTTTCATGTCAATGGCGGAAGACATTTTTTCTATGAATGATGCGAAATTTTTTTAATCTTTTGTTTCGAGTCGACACGAAACTCAATTCAATTAGTTAATTTAGTTTCGTGTAGACACGAAACTAAATAGATTAATATACTTTTGTTTTTGGATTATTCAAAAACTAAAACAAAATTTTAATATATATTTATATACATAATTTTATATTTAGTTTTGTTTCAGCAGCGGTCCCTGGTTTTAAATAATTAAAATTTAATTTCATAATTAAAAAATTAAAAATTTTAAATAAATGAATTCAACATATCATGTAAGTTATTAATTGTACCGAAGCAGCACTGTTACATCCCGAGCGGAAGGCGAAGTTTTAAAGTTAGGTTAAAGAATTTTGGAGGAATGGTAGGCTGATTATGGTCAAGTTGGTAAAGCTTGACCTTTATTTTTAAGTAGGATCGTTTGTACTTGTCAAAACTACGGGTTTTGCGTTAAAACAAAAAAATATTCCCTTTTAATACATTTATTTAATGATTTCAATAATAATATTACAATTAGTTACATAAATGTTACTTACTTTTAATTACAGATTAGTCGTAGATTTAAGGTTATAGCGCTGGTCGGTATAAGTTTGGTTTTCAAGATATTGTTTCAGTTGAACGAAACTGAGAAAGTTTGTTATGTTACACTTGTGTAACGTTCACAACTTTAGAACTTTTGCATTTGTTCAAGAGCTAGTACCGCTTCTAAGTGTTACTTATCGTCACTTGCACCTATTATGGAAAGAAACTTGTTTCTAAGTGTGAGTAAAGCAACTTGCACAATAATCGAGTACAATTCTAAACCGCAATTGCCGATTAAAGAAAGAATTGGTAGAAACTACAGTTAATGAACTTGACATGCAAAATACGACAGTTAATACTTTAAAATTACTGATTCTAAGTGTCAATTTTGCTTTTCTTGCACCTTTTACGGAAAGAAACTTGTTTCTAAGTGAAAAACAAAATAGACTTGCACGATAATCGAGTACAATTCTAAACCGCAATTGCCGATTAAGGAAAGAATACAATAAAATTGTGTATAACTGAAGGGTCGCTCTACAATGACTACTGGTCTATAAAACCGCACCGGAACTTTTGACAATTCTGATTGAAAAAGCGTCGCCTTATATACTCTAAAATTATTAAAAGAGGGAGAATTTATAGACAATTATGGGGGTAAAATATGTCAATTCTTAAGAATAATACTTTTTCATTATAAATCTATTTTTAATTATGCTTCGGAGAAAGAATCACATCCATCGACAATGGTTCAGTACCTTTACCCCATATATGGAAAAGCGAAGCTCGAGTTACAGGCAGTGATTCCTAGAACTTGGGTTGCGCAATTAGGTCACAGCATGCGAGTTCGAGCTTACATGACGCAATGTCGACGCAACGCATTCCTTCCTATTTTGGTCAAGTTTTACCTCTTATATGGAAAGAGTGAAACTCGAGTTACATGCCATGATTCCTAGAACTTGGATTGCGCAATTAGGTCATAGCGAGCGACTTCGAGCTTGTATGACGCAATGTCGATGTAACGCATTCCTCTCTATTTTTATCAATTTGTCTACCTCTTGCTTTGTTTTTCTCTATTTTAAAATTGAGACAATACAACGAGTATAATGTTTCAATTTTACTTATATCTCAATTTCGGATTTTCAAGTCTTTTTAACACGCGTGTTATATGTCAAAATAAGATAATTGCATTCCTTTAGCTTTTTGTTACATTGCAGATACACAAAGCATATTCTTTACAATCTTATCAAAAACAAAAATGTATCTGGGATGTAACAGTCCTCCCTCCTTACTCTTTCATCGTCCCGATGAAATTTAATTCTTATCATTTAGATAGTAGAGACTTGAAATTCCGAAATTGACACTGACTTTTATCGCACTAATTATAAGATTCATACAGTGTTCTAAGTGATATTGATATCCTTGCGCTCATCTTACATTCGGCGGCTTCTAGATAAAGTGATGAAGTGATAATGTAGTGTGTTTGTTGTGTAGTGTCATATGATGTTATTATTGTTCTGTTTATCATCTTGAGGTAGGTACGAATTTCTTCTTTCGCAGGACAGTCGTTGACCCTTGGTTTCTCATGCAAAAATTGTTGATGATGGCATTTTTCATCCCTATAAAGGATGAGAGCACTGGGACATCTTTAGTATTCTATTTGTCAAGATGGAGAACATGTCGAGCCAAAAAAGTGAGTGGCTAGATTCAACAGTGTAAAGTTTTAGTGATTTGTGCTTTTATCCCTTTTTACATGTATATTTTATTCTATGTTGACAGGTGAAAAGAAATGCAGCATCAACATCTTAATGTTTTTGCAATCTCTACATGCATTGGCAGCGTCAGTGCATTATTCCATGCAAGAGATAGATTGTTTTGAAAAATTGGGGCGTCCTGGTCGTCCCAAACGTAATAATTTCCCAGGATTCATAGTGGATAGGAAAATTCGGATTAAGGAGCTGCGTCGACTAAAGGGGGAAGTTCTGGCTGAGTCGGCGCAGATGACATCTATGATGAATCTTTTGTTGTGAGTATATTCAAAAATCTCGTTTTCATCTCTTTATTTTAAATTCCTCTTCTTACTATTTTTGTTTATTTATCTCTTTATTTTATCTGTCGTAGTCGTCCAGGTCGTCCCATCTATTGTTATTGTGGGGGGTGTGAGGATACTCCAATGGAAATTACAGGTGATTATTCATCTAATAAAATTTTTTTTTTGTTTTATGTTTTTGTGTTTTGGATGTTGTATTTATAGTAAAAAATTTTTTTTTGTTTCAGAACAACCTGGTCCTTCAAAAGTAAGGAAACCAAACACTATGGTTTGGGTGGAGAATACCCCGGAGTTTGTTTCTGTGTCAGAGAATGTTGAACCAGTGAATCAATCCAAACTGCTGGACTTGTCTAAATCAGCCAATGACCCTGCCTTTCAGCCAGTAGTATGGTTAAAGGACATTAAGTCTCTGTTAGAAACACCTGTAGATGAGCCAAGGCCTAGCACGTCCTTTGAAAGTTCATCTGCGGGTCCTTCTTGGTATGTGAGACCGGAGGAAGTAGAGGTCTTCATGGAGGAGAATCCTCTAAAGATGTGTGCTTGTGGTAATTGTTTTTAGTGTGAGTGTTTTATTTTTAAAATTTTTCATTTTTGTAGAAAAATGTGAGTGTAATATTTTTATGTAGAATGAATGTGATTGTAATATTTTTTGTAGAATGAATGTGAGTGTGATATTTTTAAATAAATAAATTTTTACATTTTTGTAATGGTGCTAAATTCACTACCTTTTACCAATTCACTACCTTACTTGAGTAATTACTATTACAATTTTGCTTTCATTCATTCTTGTTTTCTATCATTTAAAACATTTTACTTTTTATCTAATTTAGAATCCTATTTTACAATGCTTATTTTAAATTAGTTCCTTCATTAATGTCTACAACAATAGTCGACTCAATTTACTGATTTATACGTAATTTGAGGTAAGTAATAAGAATTTTTCAATTTAATTTTAACAGATACGATTTAACAATTATTATAGAAGAATTTCACTAACTATTCATTGGATAATTTATATAATTACGTAATTGTTTGAACTTTCTTTTATTATAATTAGTTGATTTTGTTGGTGATTTATAAATAATTTAATGTTCACTATAATCGTATATAAAAGTTCGAGAATTATTTATATTTTATCTCAATTTTGCATATATGTATATATATATATATATATATATATATACAGGGTGTCCCAGTCGAGGGTGTACATATTAAAGGGACATAATCTACTGAAAAAATTGAGACGAAAAGTCCTTTGCACTTTTTAAAAATTTTCAGTAGTTTTTCCGTAAATCTCAATTAAAAAATCAAAAACTACGCTTGGCTATTGGAGGTAAAAGCTCAGTGAGACGGTAGGCGGGGCGTACTATTGCAGCGTTTGCTTGCCTGGGCGTGTACTATCAGCTCGCGTAGAATAAATTTTTGACAATAATTTCTTGTTTCTAGTTTTAAACAGTGTTATTTTAACACAAACCTGGTGTTAAATAAACACTCAATAATAATAAAAATTAAATTGACACACTACGCGCGCTGCTGGTACACGCCCAGGCAAGCCAACGCTGCAATAGTACGCCCCGCCTACCGTCTCACTGAGCTGTTACGTCCAATAGCAAGGCGTAGTTTTTGATTTTTTAATTGAGATTTACGGAAAAACTACTGCAAATATTTAAAAAGTGCAAAGGACTTTTCGTGTTAGTTTTTTCAGTAGATTATGCCTCTTTAATATGTACACCCTTGACTGGGACACCCTATATATTTCTAGTTTGAATAAAATTTTTTTTTTTTTTATGAATTCTGTCAAATTTGAAAAATAATTATTCAATTCTTCCAATAATATAGAGAAAAACATTTGCCTTGAAATTTTATAATATATCGAGTTTAGATTCCGAATCAGCAAATTAGTACTGATTCTTAGTGATGTAAGCACCACTAATCGAAACAGTGAGAAGAATTCCCGAATCAATCAATTAAAATGAATAGCGCTCCATTTAAATCAATCAAGCATTTTTCCTCTTCAATTAATTGAATCAACACTCAAAAAAAACTTGTTCGAAACAACCAAATTCTGGTTGAATGTGAAACTATTATTAAAATATATTTTAATAATAAAAATTTTAAATGATATAAAATAAAATATTGAATAAATAATGAAAATAATTAAAATAAGTTTAAATTGTTTATTTATAACATGTTATAGTAATTATAAAATATTATAATATATTAGCATTAAAAATGTTAAAATAAAATATAACATTTTTTTTTAATTCGTACAGTACTACATTCGTGCACGCCTATAATTTAGTTGGTTCAAAATTGTTTATAACATTTTAACAACAATAATTTCGCAAAATCAGTTGTTTGTAATTTCATTAGACTTTCTAAAATATTTCATTATAAAACAACAAGTTTTAAATAAGAATATTAAATAATAATTAATAGATAATAAACAAGTGTTAAACAATAAATAAATAAGTATCAATCATTAAATAAATATTAAACAATAAATTAATATTAAACATCAAATAATTAATAAATAATAATTAATTAGATATTAAACAAATATTAAATAATAATTTATAAATATTAAACAATAAATTAATATTAAACATCAAATAATTAATAAATAATAATTAATTAGATATTAAACAAATATTAAATAATAATTTATAAATATTAAACAAATATTAAATAATAAATTAATATTAAACATCAAATAATTAATAAATAATAATTAATTAGATATTAAACAAATATTAAATAATAATTTATAAATATTAAACAATAAATTAATATTAAACATCAAATAATTAATAAATAATAATTAATTAGATATTAAACAAATATTAAATAATAATTTATAAATATTAAACAATAAATTAATATTAAACATCAAATAATTAATAAATAATAATTAATTAGATATTGAACAAATATTAAATAATAATTTATAAATATTAAACAAATATTAAATAATAAATTAATATTAAACACCAAATAATTAATAAATAATAATTAATTAGATATTAAACAATTTTCATTAATTATTCGATGATAATAATCTTAGAATGAAGCTGCCCTGAAAGAGAGTAAAAAAAACTGAAAATTTGTGTTAGATTGCGTGTTAATAATGCATTATAGAAGTATTCGTCTAGCCGACAATATGGCGGGTCGAGCGGTTCTCGCTTCGCTCTGTATAAGGGGAGAGGCATGAGACCGACAACATGGCTGGTCGAGCGGCTCTCGCTTCGCTCTGTATAAGGGGAGAGGCATGAGACCGACAACATGGCTGGTCGAGCGGCTCTCGCTTCGCTCTGTATAAGGGGAGAGGCTTTGGACCCAGCGCGCGAGTATTGGCTAGTGGGCGTGAGGCCTCTCGCTTCTCTGCATAGCCGGTCGACTCCTCCTCTCTTATACTCGCCTGACACTAAAGGCTCGATTCAAGCATTTCAAATAGCATTATTTATTAATAATAATTATTAACAATTAAAAATTAATGATATCCATAAATTCCAAGTTATTTTCTGTAAATTTATATAATTTTTGGTATGCGTTTATAGTATAACAAAATTTATTAATTAATGATAAAATTTTAATATCATTATGTAATTCATTTTTAATAATAATAATAACAACAATTTTAATAAAATTGATTAAAATTGTTAATTTCAATAATAATTTATACTATTTGATTTTGTTAATTATTAATTAAAGCAATAATTATATTGTATGTTAGTAATTAGTAATACCTTATTTATTTATAATAATGATAATTATTATTATTATTATTATATATTTTTTTTATATAGCAACAACAACAATTGTTTCTTTAATTTAATCCTTATATTATTATAGGTTATTAAATAAAAATTAATTTACTAATATATATTATTTGTTAATTCGATAAAACTATGGTTAATTATTAATGATCACTAATTAATAATTAAATTCTTTACTTATTTGATATAATATAATTTATAAATTATTAACAATATTATTATATCATCAGTACTATTACTAATATTATTGTAAAATTTTAATTTATAAGATTAAAATTATAGCAATATAAATAATTTATTAGTATTTTAAAGTGAATTAGTTTTTAAAGCTTATTGTGCATAGTGTTAAAATTATCTAGTTTTACCTTCGATTTTTCATCATTTGAGAGCGAAATTAATTTGAATTTGAATTATTTGCCGCTCTTTCATGATGGAAGTCGGCGAGGCATGCGCGTCTTACCCTTAGACAGAGTTGCGTGCATCGGTTGAGTTGAATCACTGGTCGGCCATCGCGGTGTACCATGCATAGTAAAAGAGGTTTGAGCAAGGTCGATATAAAATCGATGCGTGCTTAAAGCTGGCGCGCTCATTTAAATGATGCTGTCTTATGCTTAATTCATTCTTATTCTATTTTTGTTGTTTTTAGGCTTAAAATTGTCAAAATTTTTACAGATTTTTAAGACCTTTCCTCCTTCCTTATACTTTACATTGTCCTCAATCTAAGGAAATGGTAGGATGCTTGTTTTGTTGTTTTTGTTAAACTTTATGGCGTTTGTATTTGGTTTCTTCGCCTTTTCCATCTTGTAATCATTATTGAGTAGCAAAAATATAGTTTTCTTGCTATAATAATGACTATTATCAATAAGAGTAGCTGAAAGAAAAGTATGAAACCATCTTTAATTGTTGTAATATAGTCTTTAGCGTTTAGAATCCAACTCACAACAGGTATTTCCATCTGTAATCAGATATATTTTTAATTGGTGTTATTTTACTTATGTATTTTGTTGTAGAATTATAATTTATTTGTTTATAAAGTTGAAATTTGTTTAGCAGTTAGTTATTAATAATTTAGTATATTATATTTTGATAATTAGGTTTAAATATGGGTTTATTTTCTTTTTATTATTATTATTGTATTTATTTATTTTTGTTTGATTAATTATGGATTTTTATAAATTAAAAGAGGAAAGAAGAAGGCAACCACCATTCCTCTTCCTTCTTTTCTTTCGTCTTTTATATGAAATTATTATTTATTAAATTATTTATTTTGTATTTAAAATAAAGAGGAAAGAAGAAGGCAACCACCATTCCTCTTCCTTCTTTTCTTTCGTCCTTATTTTAATGTTTTGTTTAGTTTATTGATTAAATTATAAGTATACATTTTTTTGTATTTACATATATTTTATTGATATAATATTTTTTAAAATTATGGATAATTATATGTGTATAATAGGTGTCTATAATATTGTTCAAATATCTGAATATATATATATATATATATATATATATATATATATATATATAAATATATATATATATATATATATATATATATATATATATGTATTATTTGTTTATGTATATATTTATATTATCTTTATTTATTCATTTATTTATAATTATATATATTTTTCTTTTTAATTTCCTATTAACAGTTAATATATTACAAAATTTTTATACATGCTTTATTGAAATAACTGTTAATTGGAATATATCGCGTTATTTTAGTCCCATGGTAGGGTAGGAGCTGGTAAATTCCAAAATTCGTCTGAATCGTCAGATGCGCTTGTTGTTGGATTTTCCTTTTTTAATATTTTCTTATTTCTGATTACGCTAAAGCATTGTTCTTTAGTATGCCCCCTTCTATAGCAATATTCACAACAGTTTTCCCATTTGAAAAGTTTTAATTTTAACACTGACGGTTCGTCGTGGGACATTACATAAATTTTTCGTTTTAGGTTTTTGGGTCTTTCTTCTTCACTAAAGAAATAAGTGTTATTTAATTCTTTTAGAATTATCTTAGCTGCTGAATGTTCTGATTCTCTGATCGTTCTGCATTCATTCCCAGTTGCAATGAACACATTATTGTTTTTGTTATCTGTCACTGTGCACTTCACTTGCCATAGTCTATTCAAGTCTGGACCAGTAGTTTTATCAATTAAATAAATGGGCTTATCTAGGTTGTATTCTGCGGATAGTTCCTCAAGTATTCCTTTAGGATATGATATATCATCAATGTTTCCTTTTGGGAATGTAAAAGCTGGTACTAATTCTCCTTGTAGTGGTGGGAAGAAAATGATAGATTCAGACATCTAAAAATTAAAATTATGTTATTATTGTTATTCGTAAGCAATTTTTAATTTATCAACATGTTTTTGGAACCTGTGTCCTTCATCATTTAATAAAATAACATTATTTTTATTTAGAATATCCACAATTCTATATGGACCGTGATAATAAGGATCGAACTTTCTTTTTAATCCCTCTTTCATGTCATAAGCTTTGTCACCTATTTTTCCTGGAAATGGTTTGATAGATTTATCATACCATTCTTTGGATTTTAATTTAGCATTTAATAGATTTTTAGCTGCTAGTGCCCTTATTTCAATTAATTTGGTAATAAGTTCAGTTAAGTAGGAACCGTAGGTTTCGAATTTAACCTCCTGAGGAAAAGAACTAGGAGAACGAGCAGTTTTTCCAAAAACTAACTCATAAGGTGTGAAATTAGTGGCTTCATGCACGGATGTGTTGTAGGCAAACATTGCAAAGGGTAATAATTTGTCCCAATCGTCATAGTCTTTAGAATATTGTTTTATATAATCTGCTAAAACAGCATGGCTTCGTTCTAAAGCGCCATTTGTTTGAGGCCTATAACCAGAGGTTGTGACTTGCTAAACTTTGAAAAGTTTGGATAGTTTTGACATCAATTTGCCAATGAATGAAGTACCTTTATCGGTTAATATTACTTTTGGGGCTCCATATACTGAAAACAATTCTTTTGCAACAGCATGAGCAATGGTAGTTGCTGAAATATCTGGAATTGCAACGGCTATACAATATTTGGACAAATGGTCCTGCATAGTAAGGATATGGCAATTTCCGTCTGGGGTTGTAGGAAGCTTCTCTACTGTATCTAATGAAATTTTGTCAAAAACGTCTAGGGGTGTGTCAGTTATAATCATAGGTTCTCTAGTTTTTGCTCTAACTAATTTTTGTGTTTGGCACGTGGGACATTTTCTTACAAATTCTGTCACTTGTTCTTTTAATCGTGGCCAACAAAACTTTTCACGAATTCTTCTATATGTTTTCACTATTCCTTTGTGTCCTGCTATTTTACTTTTATGAAATTCACTTATAATGTCTTCTCTGTTTTCTTCTTTGGGAACAGATACTTGTCCATAACACATTGTTATATTAATATTACTATTATAGAAAACTGATCCAATAATTTGTCTTAGTTCTCCTCTTAGCAGTTCATCTGTAAAGTCTCCGTGTCGAGAAATTCTTATTTCTTTTACCTTTTCCTTAGAAAGAAGTATTTTTAAATTCTGCATTCCTAAACTAATGTCTTCTTTTGATAATGGATCATAGTAATTGTCTTTCACTATTAAAGAATATACGTTATGTCGTCCTCTAGGGGTTACAAGAATTTGTCCTTTCGTAGGATTTTTATTTTTTATTTCTTCGGGATCTATTACTGCGATGTCAATGAGTAATCGGCTTATTGGAGCCGTGAACTCGCAATCGGCTAATAGAAAATGAACATAATTATTTCGATGATAAGTAAGATTTTCTCTGTCATTCGTGATATTTGAAGATTTTTCTGATATTCTTGAATAATTCGGAGGAAAATTTGGAGGAATGCTGTTTATAGTGTCAAAATTATTCCCTTGTGTTTTGTTGTTCTTGGATTCTTCTTCATCTTCCTCTTCTTTGTCATCTTTATTTTCTTCTTTGCTTTCCTCTGCTTCATTATCTGTGGTTTCCTCTTCTTCATCATCTGTGTCGACATCTGTTTCATATATTGAAGTGTGATAAGGTGTTGACATAGCTTTTGGAGTTTTGAAAATTACTGGTGTGTTGGGTTCTGAGGTTGATGGTCGGAAAGTAACATTTTTTATCTTGTTTTTGTCTATTTCGTTTTTCTGTGGTGTTTGATGTATTGGTTGTTCTGGTTCTATTGTTTCTGTAATTGACTGTTCATTATTAAAATTCTCTGTTTGATTTTTCTGCCACATAGATTCACCTTTAGCATAATCCCAATAAAAATCTAGTTTTTGTGAAAATTCTGAGTGGTCTCCGGTAATTAACTCATTAGCTGCTTTATGAACTGATTCGTCATTGTTTTCATCTGAGTGTATAATCCAATCTCTAGGAGATTGTGGTGATTCTATAAGCCAGTCTTCATGTTGTTTTAAGGATTGATCAAAACGTGATATAGAATTTCCTAAATCTTGAGTTATTTCCTTTCTGCTTAAATTCATATTTTTGTTTTCTTCTTCGTCAGAACTTTCTTCACTTTCACTGGCTGGTGGTTCTACCGTTAGTACTGTTTTTTCTGGACTTGGAAAATATACAATTTTGGGTAACAGTTCGGGAGGTGCACTTTTAGGTCCAGGCATATTTTTTATTGCTGCTGATGGAAGTTTCAAACTAGGAAGCATACTTTTACTAGGTTTTTGAATAGGAGGATTAGGTATCTCTATTTCTTCGTCATTAGTGTCTTCGTCTGTATCTTGGTCTATAGTTATTATTCTAGGTTGTGTTGCTCTCCTTTGTGATACTCTTGATCCGATTGTGCTTTGATTTAAATTAAATTTCGATGTAGATGGTTTTAAAATTGATTTTGTAGGTTGTAATTTTGGTTTCTGAGGATTTGCATATGTTATTGTCGGTGGTTTAATTGGCTTCTTTGGGTCTTTGTCACCCTTTTTATTGATTAAAATTTTTACTTGTTTTTGCTCGATTTCGGTTTGGGAATTTTCAGAAATTTCTTCATTAACATTTCTGGAAAGAGCATCTGCGTTTGTGTTAAGCTTTCCTGATTTGTGTTGGAATTCATACTCGTAGTCTCTTAACTTTAATCTCCATCTGATTAATCGCTGTCCTGGATCTTTTATTGTGTCGATCCATCTTAATGGTTCATGGTCGCTTACTAGAGTAAATTTTTTTTCATAGATGTATGGTCTAAAATGATGTACAGCGTATAATACAGCTAGACATTCTTTTTCAGTTGTTGAATAGTTTATTTCTGGTGCATTCAATACTCTAGAAAGATATGCAATAACTCCGCTACGCCGGTCCCAAGCCCGGGACTTCATCCACTTTGCTCATCTGCGCCCATTTGTATATTATGTTATGCGAATGTGCGTATATGGGTAGAGTGGTTTGAAGGAGGAGGAGGGTAGTCTGGGGAATCTTTGGGGTGGAGACCAATTGGAGATCTGTATGGAAGAAAATTCTGGTGTAAATGGAGGGTATTGCTATAAACGCAATATCCCTCTGAATGGGCAGGAAGATTCTGAACCGGTGGGTTCAGTATGGAATTATTGTTTTGTTTTGTCTTGTGACTGCGGAAGAGATAGTCTATAAACGGCATCTTCCATGAATGGGCAGCTCCTGTTATCCACGCTGGTCATCCCTGCCGGCACGTCTGATCATGTTCAGCCATGCGCTCGGGACGCAGATTGGGGGGATTCAACTTGCGGGATAACAGGAACTGGTGTATGAATCTGAAAGGTTTATGTCTATAAACGACGCCTTTCATGACTGTGAAATGTAAGGGGAACCCTCCGGAGAGGCTTCTTCTTGAGTATGTTTGTGGGATGCGCTATAAACGCGTCATTCCCTTGTTTGTAGAGCACAAAAGGGGATCTTCGATTGGTCTCTGCCTTGGAGGATTTTCAGACAACATTAACATAAATACACATCAATTACACTGATATGGGTACATACACCTACATAACAGAACACATATACACTTACACTGACAATTATCACACCCATATCGTAACCTGAAAAAAAATTTTTTTTATGAACATGTGTGATGACAAAAACGTTATCCCCCAAGCAGGTACCTCGAACGAGGGTAATCCTGCCGCCGATTCCGATCGGGTGAAAGCCCCGGTGGTCGGCGCAAGGTCCACGGATTTTGGGGGGGGGCCAACAGCACACTGGTCTTTTCGACCATATCGACGGAGACGTAATGGAGACAGAGGTTGTGGAAACCTACGCTTCCATTACTAGAAATACGGATGTGTCCCTGTTGCTGGAGGGATTTAAAAAGATGCTTCAGCTTATGGATAGGCAATGTGAAGTTTCGGAGGGCATGTTCAGGGCCTTTAAAGTTGTTAAGGAGGGAATCCTGAGAAATAACCCGAAGCCAGTGAAGGACGGCGCCGTGGAGGCTTTCCACTTTGGAGAAAGCATCTACGGCATTGCAAAGGATTCACGAGAAGAGGGGGGAGAAATCTTTAAAAAATTGAAATCTTTCCCTCCTCCCCTCAAAGCGAGGAGAATAATAAGACCGAAGGGAGAAAGTCTGGTGGAGACCCCCTCTTCAGACAGAAAGAAGAGGAAGGCCTCGACGACGCCCCCTGATAGGATGTCAAAGAAAGGAAAGGGGTCCGACTCTCCTCAAAAGAATGCTGAAGAAGCTTCTGCTGATGAGACTCGGACAACCGAGGAACCCAACAAAGACGCCTGGGTTAAGGTTAAAGGGAAGAAAAAAAAAAAGGGGAAAGAAAAAATTGGGGAAGACCCAATGGGGGGACCGAAAAAGCCCACAGAGAGTAAAAAGAAAAGAAGGGAGACAGACGCCATAAAAATATGCGCAAGAGAAGGAGAAAACTATACAAAGATTATGGAAAGTATGTTCACAGAGGTCAGCCCTGCTGAAAGTAATGTTGAGGTCCTGTCGGTCCGTAGATCCAGGAAGAACGAAGTTCTCCTGGTTCTTAAGAAGGGACAGGACCTTACAAAGTTCAGCAGTGAGCTGACTACGGCCCTTCAAGGGCAGGCGGAAGTGACAACTGTGGTTTCGACGAGGTCTGTTGAAATTGTAGACCTCGACGAAACCGTAGTTGTATCAAAGGTAATAAAAGCCGTACTAAGTTCTCTGGGCAAGCCCAATTTAGATGTGCCTTGCCAGCTAGTGACCCGTTACGGCAACACACAGATGGCGATTCTGCGTCTGCCAGATGCAGACGCGGAGTCGCTACTTAGGACAGGACGGATCAGAATTGGCTGGGTCAACTGCAGAGTCCGAGCCAGAGTGGAGGTAGACAGGTGTTTTAGATGCCTTTGCTACGGCCACTTGGCACGAGGCTGCAGTGGCCCAGACCGAAGAAATGCTTGTTGGAAGTGTGGTGGTCTGGACCACAAGAGCAGGTCGTGTAAGGGTCCTGCTCGTTGCATGACTTGCTCTGACAAGGGATCAAAGGAGATAAACCACCTTCCGGGAAGCAGGGCTTGCCCAGTTTATTGGGGAATCCTGTCCGGTTTAAAAACCAAAATACGGGGTTCTCCAGGTTAACCTCGGAAGAGGAAGAGCCGCGCTGGACCTCTTGATGCAGACTGCAAGACAGAGAAAGGCTGATATACTGATCTTCAGTGAACAGTGTAGAAAGCCGGAATTCTCTGTCTGGTTTCAGGACGCATCGGGAAGGTCCGGGATACAAGTGCTCAACCCCGACATCGCTGTCAGTGATTTCTTGGAGACCGATAAGGGCTTTGTTTGGGTAGAGGTGGCGGGTGTTCGTATATACAGCTGCTACTTCTCCCCAAATGATCCCCTTAAGAAGTTCGATGCCGAGATCAGCTCTCTTGAAGAAAGCATAAATGCTTTCGACGGGAATGTCCTCATTGCGGGAGACTTCAATAGTAAGTCGCCGGAATGGGGGGAGACCCGTCAGGACAGGAGGGGGGTCTTGGTCACGGACATGGTCTCGACGAATGACCTGGTAGTGATGACCCTGACATTAGCATCTCCCCGCCTGGCCCGCAGAGTAAGAAACTGGAAGGTGCTGGACCAGGTGACCATGAGCGACCACCAGTACAGTGAGTTTTCGGTCTCCGAGGAAAAGGCGGGAGGGCACATTCATCCACAAAAGGGTAAGAATAAACCCTCCTGGAACCTTAGGAGACTGAACAGGGAGAAGTTGGCAAAATCTCTGGTTGAGGCTCGCCTTATTAAGAGACTCAACTGGCAGAAGGAGCCAACTTCTTTAAAGGGCATAGTGCGAGAGGCGAGGCAAATTATAGTGGATGCTTGCAATCACTCCATGCCTCGCCGGCACCAAACGAAAGCAAGGAAAGGTGCTCTGTACTGGTGGAGCGATGAACTAGCCAGCTTAAGAAGAGAATGCAACGCAGCGCGAAGGAAATATACCCATTCTAAGGGAGACCTCGCGCTGCAAGAAGATTGGCATAAAGCCAGACGCATCTTCAAGCGGGCTATAAGGAGTAGCCAACGTAAGTGCTGGAAGGACCTAATCGGAACGACCGAGACCGATCCATGGGGTTTGGCGTTTAAAATTGTTACTAAGAAATTAGTATCAAGGCAACAAACCCCCGGTCTAGGCAATCCGATATGGGTCCAGAAGATCATAAAAGCGCTATTTCCCCACGTGGAACCGAGCCCCAAGGAGGATTATACTTGCGTAGTACAGATGGAGGAACTCTTCAAGCAGGAAGAACTTATAAAGGCAGCAAGGACGTTGAAGAACGGCAAAGCGCCAGGTAATGATGGAATACCGAGCGAGATCCTAAAAGAGGTGATCGCAGTGTATCCGGAGTTGCTTCTCAACGTCTTTAATGCATGTTTAAAAGCTGGAGAGTTCTTCAGCGACTGGAAAGTGCAAAAGTTGGTCCTTCTTAGGAAGGGCGATAAGCCTCTAGACGAAGTATCATCGTTCAGACCAATTTGTCTGTTGGATACGATGGGAAAACTTCTGGAGGCTATGGTTCTAGAAAGACTTCAGGGAATCCTGGTAGGCGAAAAAAGACTATCAGAGAACCAGTTTGGCTTCCGGAAAGGCCGGTCAACAGTTGATGCAATACTCTCTGTTGTGAACCTGGCAAAGGAAGTCAATCAGGGGAAGAAGAAGGGTTTCTGTGCTCTTGTTTCCATCGACATACGGAATGCGTTTAATTCTGCGAGATGGGACATCTGCATTGAGGCGTTAAGACGAAAAGGAGTACCGACTTATCTGTTGCGAATGATGGACAACTATCTTAGCGACAGATGGGTCGTGTACGAAAGCAATATGTGCCGTCTCAAGGAATAAATGACCTGCGGGGCACCACAGGGGTCGAAGGTGGGTCCATTTATATGGAACGTCATGTACGACGGACTCCTGAGAATGGAACTGCCTGAAGACACAACCCTGAAAGCCTTCGCAGATGACGTACTTCTGGTGTGTAGAGCACAGGAAACTAAATTTCTTCAGATAAAGCTCAATGAAAGTCTGCGGCGAGTAGAGCGTTGGTTATATCGTCATGGGCTGCAAATGGCCCTAGAGAAGACCGAGGCTCTGCTCGTTACAGTCCGGAGAGCTTTTGAAGCCCCTAAGGTGAACTGTGGGTCTAGCAAAGCAGCTTTACGCTGCCCCTGCATGGGCCGACGTCCTAACGACCCGCAGCATCTTGGATAGGTTACTTTCTGTACAAACAGGGAGTTCACGGAGAGTAATCTCAGCCTATAGGACGGTGTCTGATTGCGCTGCTCTGGTTCTTGCGAGTACACCGCCTACAGATTTGTTGGTAAAAGAAAGACAGGAAGTCTTTCGGATCAACAAAGAACGGGCGGTCTCGCGGGAACAACAGGGCAGCGATAGTATAAAGATGGCTATCCGCAAAGCGGCAAGAACCATACTCGTCGACAGTTGGCAGGCAAGATGGGATGGGGAATCCAAAGGAAGGTGGACTTACCGCCTGATTCCCCACCTCGCCACATGGTTAGAAAGAAAGCACGGAGAGGTTGGCTACTACCTTACGCAAGCAATGACTGGTCACGGCTGCTTCGGACAGTACCTCCACAGATTTAAGATCAGAGAAGAGGCAAAATGTGTGTATTGCGGCGCTGAAATTGACGACGCGGAACACACTCTCTTCTCCTGCGGGCAATGGAGTGAGCTGAGACGGGCCATGTTTGACGCGGTGAAAACTCAAGTCACCGCTGATAACATGGTCTCGATTATGCTCCAAAGCGCGGACTCTTGGCGCCACATCGAGTTCTTCATTACATCGGTAATGAAGACAAAAGATGTGGACGGAAGAAGAGGTTAACCTGGAGAAATCGCTGGGGGCGTTTTGCGGGAGGGGGAGGAGGAAGTATTTTTGGTTCCTCCTCCCACTCCCGCGACTCCCCCCTGGTGGTTAATAGGAATAGTTATCTAACACGACGGACAGGGAGGACTAAGAGAGAGGACTTCCACTTGCGAAGTAAAGCCAATACGTAGTTCCGCAAGTGGATTGAATGTCCCAGAATAAGACGGGAGTGGTTTTTAGTGGGTCGACCGGAACAAGAGCGGTCATCCCCACATAACCTGGAAATTCATTACTCAGGTATCTGAATTCGCAGATTTTCCACTTCCGACAACAAAAAAAAAAAAAAAAAAGAAAGATATGCAATAGGAAGATCGAATCCGTCCTTTTCTTGACTCAGCACTGCGCCTATAGCAAAATCTGATGCGTCTGTTGTTAGTGTGAACGGTTTCTCATAGTCGGGGTATTGTAAAATTGGACTAGTACACAAGGCTTTTCTTAGCTCTCTAAAACTGTCTTCTTGCTGTTGTTTCCACTCGAATTTCACTTCCTTTTTCAGTAAGTTAGATAATGGTTTAGCCTTTGCTGAAAAGTCTTTAATGAATCTTCGATAATATCCCGCTAATCCTAGAAATTGCTTTACATTACGTGGCGTTTTAGGTCTAGGAAAATTTTTGACAGCTTCTATTGTTTTAGGATTAGGTTTTACTCCTTCACTACTTATTATATGCCCTAAATAGGCTACTTCTTTAAAGAGAAATTCGCATTTTTCCGGCTGTAGTGAAAGATTGGCGCCTTTTAATCGTTGTAGTAATCGCCTTACCTTTTTGCCGTGTTCCTCTAAATCATTCGCATAAACCACGATGTCATCTAAATATACGAATAATTCAACACCTTGAAGTCCCGATAAAACTTGATCCATTAGTCTTTGAAACGTTGATGGCGAATTTTTTAATCCCATGGGCATTCTTATGTATTCGTAATGTCCGTGTGTAGTGGAAAATGCTGTTTTTCGTCTATCAATGGGATCTAATTCAATTTGATGAAATCCACTGGCTAAGTCAAATACAGAGAAGTATTGAGCGCCCCCAATGGTGTCCAGTATGCTAATTATATTCGGCGAGGGATAAAAATCACCAATTGTCTTCTCATTTAACGCCCTAAAATCGATCACTATTCTCCACTTCTTCTTACCAGTTCCATCGATCTTTTTTGGAATTATAAGTAATGGCGAGTTATATGGAGAGCAGGAAGGTCCTATGGCTCCTTCTGATGTCATTCTATCGATGACCTTATCAATTTCTTCTTTTTGGGAGGGTGAAAATCTGTATTGTTTAGTATGGATTGGTATTTCATCATTTGTAAGAATTTTGTGTTGAACCATATGTGTAGGAGTTAGTTGTTCTCCGGGAAGATGAAAACTGTCTGGAAATTCTCTAACTAGTTGTTCTACATGTTCTTTCTCTTCTTTATTCAAATGATCTAGTCTTAAATATTCTAAAATATCTGAAACTCTGTTTGATGATGGTATGTATTCCTCTTCTGTAGAGTAATCATAGGAGTCTTCACCTGGTAATTTATAAAATTCAAAAGGTATTAACTCTTGAGGTGGTATATCAATTTCTGCGTCTTCAGATGTCATATTTATCGCGTAAATATGACAAACTCCATCGTGATTTGTTACTACTCCTTCGCCTAATAACAATCCTTCGTCGGTTTTTATTAAGGGTAAGTATCCTTCCTTTAATTCAGGATTTAAAACATCGATAGGTATTACTTGTCTCGTTCTGGCTTTAATAGTTACACTTCTTTTTTTATTGGCTTTGTTTTCTGTTAATGCTTCTCTAGCTTCTACTGATTCTTTATCTGTGAAAAATATTGGTTTTATAGGGTCAGAGTGTGTGACAATGGTATTATGCCAAAAAGAAATTTCAACTTTTTCTTCACGTAGATACTCTCGACCAAGAATACCATCAGATTCTATAGGGAAATTGGTAGATACTACTTGGAAAGTTATTTGCTTCGTTTTTATTTCTACCTGAACGGTTCCCAATATTAATAGTTTGGTAGGAACAATACCGACTATGTGTATAGCTTCTTCCTGAATTATTCTCAGTTCCGGAGATATTATATTTTCTTTAATTATGTTCACATCAGCTCCTGTATCTATTAATAAGGTTGCTGATAATTTTTGGAAACTTGGAGAATTAATTACTATTAATGGAGATTCTCTGGAGTTTCTGGCGTGGAAGATATGTTTTGTAATGAAAGAATTCTCGCGTTGGCTGGACGCTCTTTGTAATCCTCGCTCGTCGTCGCGTCTGTCCGTCGAGTCGTGTTTAAGTTTAAATTACTCTTTTCAAAAGAGTGTGGGGACTGAGAACGAGGTGGTGTTCTATTTAATTCTTGAGGCTTGTTAAAATATGCTTCTTGTGGAGGAGGATATGGGTAAAAGGGATAAGAGGTATAGGGCATATAAGCATTAGGGAAAAACGAATTTGGGTGATTAGGATACTGTGGCGGAAAACCGTTATTTGGACCATATGGTGGATACGGATTTCTTAATATACCTGTAGGAGTAGGTGATTGAGAACGATATCTCGTTTGTTCATTAGGATATGAAAATTGTACTCTATTACTGGGACTTCTTTCTCGATATCTATAATCTTGGGGTTGATATCGTGAATAATGATAAGCGTTATAATCAGGTTTATGACTATCGTGACGTTGTTCGAATTTTAACGCAATTTCGAAAGCATCGTCGAGTTTTTCAGGATTTCGGGCTTCTATTATAGTCGCCATAGCGTCTGGAAGTCCTTTTATGAACGCTTCTAAAGCACAATAATTTAAGGGTTGCATTTGGGTATTAGCGCTAGGCGCTCCATATGAACTAACTAGTGTTGCATATGCTCCTGCTAATAATTGGGACAGTCTGTCATAAAACTCACTAACATTTTCATTTCTGTTCATACGAATTGTGGATATTTCCTGTAAATACCATGCATATGATTTATGAGTAGAAAATCTTTGTTTTAAATGATCTATTAATTGTTGAATGGTTCCGAAAAACTTACCATGAGTACTTTTTCTAGCAGCACCCTTTAATTTAGCAAGAACAGATTTCAAATACTGATCTTCGCAGTGTTTAGGAATAGTAGATTCAGCATTTAAAATATCTTCTATAAAATCTTTTACGGGCATATTATGACCGTCGTAAAAAGGAATATTCATTATACCTTGTTGTAACGCAAAACATTCCGCCATTGAATTTACCATAGTATCATGAAGGGATCTATTCATTGTGGTTGTGAAGGTCGCGCCACTCGCTCCTTCCGTATCATCGTCATCATTACCCTTTTGATGTTTATTCTTACGAGTCATATTGATGTTAATTTAAAATATTTCGTTAATAATGTCGAATGAAAAGGGGAGTCCTAAAACTCCAATAATATCTAAATTGTCGTTACAATTTATTGTTTGAAATTCTACTACCGTATAATTAATGCAAACTTTTGTCTCTCCGTGCGTTCGTAAAGTGCCGTCTCTTAAAAAGTATTTTATTATACGATTTACACCTAAAAAGGGGTCAATTCTGTCTTCTTTAATAATATTAATAGGTAAGGACGGATCTAATATAAATAGACCTTCGTTATGTATGAAAAATGAAGATTTTAGCAATACTTGTGGATACAATTCGCTATATTTTAATAAAAACTGAAAATATGAGTTCATTAATTCGTTATGAGATGAGTTTTACTTTTGAGACTCTTATGCCTGAATTATGCTTGATTAGTACTACTGAACGTTCGCCGCGAGCGATAGCCGTAAGTGATCTATATCAATGATGTGTTAGTCGCACGAACAATGATACTACCTCTTTTAAAATTATAGTCTCCTATTCCTCCTGATAAGTTAAGATTCGTTCAAATCAATATATTTGACGAGTTATTGGGTATAAAATTTTTGGTTATATACCAAATTTTTAGCCACCAAATTATTGAAAATAAAGTTACAAAAAACAGTGTTGTTAATAATATTAAACAATACATATGATTTTTGTTAATTAGAATGTGAATTCACTAGGATCTGTATTGAGAAAAGGTGACCCTAATATACCTGTTAACTCAGGTTGATTTAGATTAATGAAAGTTTTAAATTTTATTGCTTTATTAGCAATTACTATTTTTGCTGTTCCTGAAGTAATGAAAGACCCAAAATTTATCGTATACTTCTCCGATCTATTTATTTTTGTGTCTGGAGTGAGTTTACCTTCGTTTATTAAATTAATATCTAAGGCAGGATTAATTAAAAAGAGTCCTCTATTGTCTATCAAGTTTTTAGAAGAAATGTGGATTTTTGGGTAAATTTTTAAATTGAATGGAACATTATTAACATGTTCACTCATGAGAAGATTCTACGAATAATAGAGGATCTTCTGAATAAATTATTTCTTAAGAAATTAGCTACACGATGCCTTATTCGTCTTTGAATTGACAATTCACGTCTCCAAATTTCTCTTTCATAAATAATGGCTATTCTTTCAAAATATCTAGTTTCAAAAATCTGATCTAGAAATGGCGCTCCTAAAATACCGATGACTTCAGAATCGCAGTGGTAAGAATCAACTTCAAACCTCAAAGAAAAGTCGCTAAATTCTATCAATGTACTCCCAATAGTACGAATTACGCCTTGTCTAGTTATGATTAAATTATTGCGTTCGATATAAACAAATGATGCTATAGCTGATTCTTGAATTAAATTTATTGATAAAGTATGATCTATTAAAAAGTTACCTCTATGTGAATTGAAATAACCTGAAATTAATTCAACGTAAGGATAATTGTGTTGGTTATAATCAAGAATTGAAAAATAATTAGTCATTTAATTTTACAATTCTTTATCTTTATTTAGTAATTGTTTCGTACTATTTAACAAATTGTCGAAAAATTTAGAAAATTCTTGTTGCGATGTTAATTTTTCTACTTTTAATAATTTATCAGTGATCTCTACTTGTTTTTCTTGGAAACGTTTTTGACTTCTTTTACCTCCTCGATTTCTTGGTTTCCCGCTATTATTTAGCATGATCTTAAGCTGCAAGAAAAGACATTTTGTCTTTAATTATAAAATTTTGTATTGAATTTAAAATAGTGTAATTGTTTCTGTGAATTGTATTAAAGAATAAGGCAATGATTTTCTTTAAGGTTAAAATTCGCCGATCAGCGTTAAAGTAACTCCAAAGTAAGCCTTAAACTTAATAAAATTTGCAAAGTTCTTTATTTTAACGAAATCGCCGATCAGCGTAAGATGCTAAAATCAAGGACTTAAGTGATTAATAAAGACAATTGCCCTAATAACAAAATCGCCGATCAGCGTAAAATGCCATTAGTAAAATCGAAATTCGCCGAACAGCGTAAGAACGACTTTATACAACTTGTTCTTTATTAAGAGAAGTGTATATTTGTTTATGAATAAAATATAATAATTTTCTTTGAAAAATGATTTTATATTAAAATGTTGTCAGAGTGTCAGTTAAGTTTTCTTTATTCTAAGTGTTGTAAGTGTTTAACTTGCACCCAGTGTAAGGAAAGAATAGTGTTTAGTACAACTCTAATCTGCGAGCAGACTATCAATTCTAAGTGTTAAAACTAACAACTTGCACAATAAACGAGTACAATTCGGACTGAATTGCCGGTTAGAGAAAGAATAATTTGAAAATTGACTGATTTATACTCCTAATAATAATCTGTAAGAGTCAATTAAAATTTTTTTTTTTTTTTTTGAATTTAATACTTTATAATAGGAATTATTATGATTGTTTAACAAAAGTGACGAATCCCACCGCTGCCACCAAATCAGCTGTTACATCCCGAGCGGAAGGCGAAGTTTTAAAGTTAGGTTAAAGAATTTTGGAGGAATGGTAGGCTGATTATGGTCAAGTTGGTAAAGCTTGACCTTTATTTTTAAGTAGGATCGTTTGTACTTGTCAAAACTACGGGTTTTGCGTTAAAACAAAAGAATATTCCCTTTTAATACATTTATTTAATGATTTCAATAATAATATTACAATTAGTTACATAAATGTTACTTACTTTTAATTACAGATTAGTCGTAGATTTAAGGTTATAGCGCTGGTCGGTATAAGTTTGGTTTTCAAGATATTGTTTCAGTTGAACGAAACTGAGAAAGTTTGTTATGTTACACTTGTGTAACGTTCACAACTTTAGAACTTTTGCATTTGTTCAAGAGCTAGTACCGCTTCTAAGTGTTACTTATCGTCACTTGCACCTATTATGGAAAGAAACTTGTTTCTAAGTGTGAGTAAAGCAACTTGCACAATAATCGAGTACAATTCTAAACCGCAATTGCCGATTAAAGAAAGAATTGGTAGAAACTACAGTTAATGAACTTGACATGCAAAATACGACAGTTAATACTTTAAAATTACTGATTCTAAGTGTCAATTTTGCTTTTCTTGCACCTTTTACGGAAAGAAACTTGTTTCTAAGTGAAAAACAAAATAGACTTGCACGATAATCGAGTACAATTCTAAACCGCAATTGCCGATTAAGGAAAGAATACAATAAAATTGTGTATAACTGAAGGGTCGCTCTACAATGACTACTGGTCTATAAAACCGCACCGGAACTTTTGACAATTCTGATTGAAAAAGCGTCGCCTTATATACTCTAAAATTATTAAAAGAGGGAGAATTTATAGACAATTATGGGGGTAAAATATGTCAATTCTTAAGAATAATACTTTTTCATTATAAATCTATTTTTAATTATGCTTCGGAGAAAGAATCACATCCATCGACAATGGTTCAGTACCTTTACCCCATATATGGAAAAGCGAAGCTCGAGTTACAGGCAGTGATTCCTAGAACTTGGGTTGCGCAATTAGGTCACAGCATGCGAGTTCGAGCTTACATGACGCAATGTCGACGCAACGCTTTCCTTCCTATTTTGGTCAAGTTTTACCTCTTATATGGAAAGAGTGAAGCTCGAGTTACATGCCATGATTCCTAGAACTTGGATTGCGCAATTAGGTCATAGCGAGCGACTTCGAGCTTGTATGACGCAATGTCGATGTAACGCATTCCTCTCTATTTTTATCAATTTGTCTACCTCTTGCTTTGTTTTTCTCTATTTTAAAATTGAGACAATACAGCGAGTATAATGTTTCAATTTTACTTATATCTCAATTTCGGATTTTCAAGTCTTTTTAACACGCGTGTTATATGTCAAAATAAGATAATTGCATTCCTTTAGCTTTTTGTTACATTGCAGATACACAAAGCATATTCTTTACAATCTTATCAAAAACAAAAATGTATCTGGGATGTAACAAGCACGTAAGGTTATATTGAAATCACTGTAATATTATACTAGATATTCGTAATCCCCACTGTAATATTAGTGATCTTACTGGGATATCAAAATGTCCGCCTGGAGATAATATTACTCTATACTATTAAGGTAACATTACGCTGTTCTATTAAGGTAATAGTACATGAAAATGTTAAGGTAATTTTACACTGTAATATTAACGTAAGGTTAATATAATATACAAATAAAATTAGAATAATTTTATATTTTAGAAAAAAAATTTTACCAAATCTGGACTACAACCCTGAACCTTGTATTCAGTAAGCAAGTGTCTTACCAGGGAGCCAAACTTACTTGTATAGTGTATTATATTTAACTCATTCAAATAGGGTAAAGTTTTCCACGAAAACTACTAAAAATTAATCAAATTTTAGTATTCCTAAGTAGAATTGAGCCTTCCCAATTTACTAATTCAGAATTAGAGAGAACAACCTTGTAAATATTTTTAAACACATTGATTGAATATAGTTATAAAAAGTTATTTATATATTTCTATTATCATTTGTTTCATTATCTCTATGAGAAAGCAAAGAGTTCATGAAATGAGCACTAAATTTTTTTTAAAATTTTAATATAACTTTACTAAATTTAATATAATTTTTTTTAAAGTTTAGTATTTCTGATATCAAAATTTACCTTTGTCGCATTTTGTCCTACACTTGTAAACTACTTTTATAAAATTTGATAATAACTTTATATAACTTCCGTGTATAGAGGAGACCGGGGCTTAATGGACCAGGGGCTTAATGGATCAGGGGCGTAATGGATCATTTGAAATTATTCAAAAGTGGTAAATCAGAATAATTTCGCTTTTGATCAAAGTAATGTACTTGGCATACTGTAAGTTTGTACCAGGTTTCATTGTTATTCATTTATTATTGTTTAAAAATATGACAGAAAAAGTGATTTTAACGCTTGAAAGTAAATTTTTCTAGTCTTTGTTTTTCTGTTATATCTTTTTCAAAATTACTTGTACAAAATTTTTGTTTATCAGGTTTTAAGCTTTAAACATTTGTTCTTAATGAACAATTGTCAATTTTTGTTTAATACTTACGGTATTGATAAAAAATAACAAAATTTTCAAGAAAAACCTCCGGGCGTAATGGATCACTGTGGCCGGGGCGTATTGGCTCGAATATTTTATTAGGAAAACCTATTATATTAAAAATATAAATAAAATGATAACCAATTTCAACCCTTTATAAAAAAATAACTGGAGAATAAATTTTTTTAAGTAAATGGATTTTGCTTTTTGCTACAACTTTTAAAAATTTGAAAATTGCATGAAAATGTTTAAAGTTTAAATAAAATATGCTCCATTTTCAATATTCTTTGTTATAAATGTACAATAGAAACCAAAATTGTCAATATAAAATAATATTTCATGATCAAAATTAAAATTTAGTTGCTGATTCAATACACCCCGGTCTCCCCCACAACCTGGAAGCTGTTCTTTTAATAGAATGTAAAGAAATTTTAATTTTTTCAAAAAATTTTAATAATTTGCTTATACAAAAATCTAATTATCTTGAAACAATAGAATTGGAAACTTTAAAACTGTTATTTTTCAGAATTTAAAAAAATTTTGAAAATTCAATTTTATTAAAAAATTATTTTTTGTTCAATTTACTTAATTTATCAAATATAAATTAAATACTATCAAATTAATTATTTTTAACTAATTCAATTTAGAGAAGTTTTAATATTTATAGAAATTGAAATAAAAAGCAATTTTTTTAAAACAAATCAAAATAATGTTAAGAATAACCCAATTATTCAAATTAAAGCGCCAATTTACTTTTATTTATAATGCGCTACTACGGTAGCTTGAGTAGTTAGTTCGATTGAGATCGCGATTAGGCAGCTAGCTGCGCGAAAACTTAGTTGTGAAACCTTATTTTAATTCTTTTAAATAAACATTTATTTTAATATTAAAGTGAGAGTTTTATTTCTTTTAAAGTAATTTGTTGAATTACTATAACACATCAGAAGTGGGATATGTGATTTATGTCGGAGACTTGTTCGAATTGTGACGAATTCGAGAAGTTTGTGCGACGCTGTCCAGACGCCAGCAGCATAATGGCGGAAAGTACTGAGGCGAAATTGGCAAAAGCTTTAGCGGAGTTGGCAAATCAAAAACAACGTAGATACGACGAGAGAGCGTTATGAAGGATTGCTGAAAAGTATGGAAGCAGAATTGCAGAACACAGGTGGTGACCGATTGACGTCCAGTCCTAATGCTTCGAATTTTCAACCTGAAATGCTAACCCAAGCTATCCAAACGCTTAATACGGTTATGTTACAACAAACACAGTCATTGGTGGATTTACATGGGGCAGTGAATATTCGACAGAATAAAGTTCCGGCAATCCCAATTGCTGGTATTCAAGATACAATTTGAGAATTTTTTGGCAATGAAGGCCCCGAGAAAGCTCAAGCTTGATTAAATGATTTTAGAAGTTCCAGGACTTTGCACGGTTGGAATGACGCCATGACTCTTACGGTGGCAAAGGCTCGTTTAAGAGGAGGAGCGTGGAAGTGGTTGATGAACCAAGGGGGAACAGTAGAAACATTTGTTCAGTTCGAAGAAGCTTTTTCAGCTACATTTACATACACGCGTTCACGTAGTGATAAGTTGAAAGCTATGATGTTGAGGACGCAAAAACAAAACGAAATTCTCCAAGATTATGTGCTTGACAAAATTTGGTTGTGTAATGGACTCGACTTTAATGTGAGTGAGATTCGCGATGAAGTGGCGTCAGGTGTTTGGTCGAAGGAGCTTGCTCATTACATTCTCGGTCGTACATATAATACGACGGATGAAATGTTACAGGATATGGTTAAAATCGAGAGTATTAATGAAGTGCGTCGTGAAAGAGTCTTAGAACGCCGAGTTCAACGAAATCCAGTGAGGACGGAAAGAGGAAATCAACCTAGTACTAGTACAGCCATGGTTTCGTGGAGACAAGACAACGTTGGAGCGACATCTGCAGTTCAACGGGAGGAACCTACTGTCAACATGGAGAATATCAATGTATCGTCAACAACAAGGAGTAGTTATGGTAAAACAGTAAAATGTTACAATTGTGTTCAAAGTGGCCATCTTTCGAAAAATTGTAAACAAAATAAAAATGAGATCATATGTTTTTCTTTTAAACGACCAGGTCATGTTGCAACACGATGTAAGTATAATTCAAATGTTAATACACGAGAATCTTCGACCGTGAATATTGAAGAAATTAAAATTGTGAATTCGAACGAAAAGTTAGATACGGGAAATAAATTTATTCGGAAAGTGCAAATAGGTAATAGTGATTTGACAGCTCAGATCGATATGGGAGCGTCAGTAAATACAATAAAGGCAACTGTTGTAATTCGAGAAGGGTTAAAAATAAATAGTCTCGTGTCAAAGTTAGAAGGGTTCGGAAATAAAATTGCGGAGTCACCGGGAACAGTCGAAGAGATAATTAAAATTGATAATTTAAATCCGCGAAAAATGTCTTTAAGAATAGTTCCGGATACAGCTCAACGTTATGACATTATTTTGGGTAGATCGTTTACAGAAGCGAAGGACATAACCTATACGCGAATTGGAGATAATTTAACATTTGATGAAATTGATGTAAATATTTGTGACCAATCAACAGATCAAAGACCGCGATGTTTAGAAAAAGTCGAATTAGAACCAGGAATAGTTAACTTTATTAACGTAAAAATAAATGAAGATGAAATAATAATGCCAGTCGTGAATTGTGGAGAAAAACATGAAATAATTGAAGTTGGAGAAAGAATAGGCGAGACAATTTTAGGTATTGAAGAAGCAGAGGAAATTCCTGTTCGATGTGAGGAAATTAGTGAGGATGAGTTCTTTACGGACAGTAGTTTAACAGTAGACCAGAAAAGTGAATTGAAGGATTTACTAAATAATTACAAAGATTGTGTCGCGAGGAATATTTTTGAGATTGGTAAAACGGACAAAATTACGATGGAAATAAACGCTAATACTGATGAACTAGTTAAAAGAAAATTTTATCGTTTAAATAGCATCGATCGCGAAGATTTAGATGAACTTGTCAAGGAATATAAAAAAGCAGGTATTATAAAAGATACGAAAGCAACTTATGCGAGTCCAGCTTTTATAATTCGCAAGAAAGACGGAACAATTCGTGTGGTAGTTGACTATAGGAGATTGAATTCGGTAACAAAAGTATTCCATTACCCAATTCCCAATTTTGATGACCTTATTGAACAATTAAATGGAGCAAAAATTTTCATTACTTTGGATTTAGCATGTGGGTATCTGCAAATGCCACTCTCGGAGGAATCTAAAGAAAAAACTGCGTTTATAACGGAGACGCAGACGGGACAGTTCGATCGAGCAATGTTTGGATTAGCAAATGCGCCGCGTTATTTTGCTAAATTAATGGATAACGTTTTAGGAATAGCACGAAAAAGAGGAATCGCTTTTAATTATTTCGATGACATTTGTATTTATGAGAGTGACTGGGACACGATAATGGTAAATTTGAAAAATATTCTAGAGCTGTTAAGAGATGCGAAACTGACCTTGAATTTAAGTAAGTGTAAATTTGGTATGAAAAGTGTCGAATACCTGGGATATATACTTGGAGAGGGAATTTTGCAACCTAGCAATAGAAAAGTTGAGGCGATAGAGCAGTTTCCGCGACCACGAAATAAAAATGAAGTTAGAAGTTTTTTGGGCCTAGCAGGATTTTTCAGGCGATTTGTTGAAGGATTCGCAGAGTTAGCTAGACCAATGTCGAATTTGTTAAAAGAAAACATTGAATTTAAATGGCTAGATGAACAAGAAAATTCTTTTCAAAAGATTAAAGAAAAACTCGTATCAAAACCGATTTTAAAGCTATATAATCCGCGAGTTCACCGTACAGAATTGCATACTGATGCATCGGCAAGCGGTTTGGGAGCAATACTATTGCAAAGCGATAAAGAGAAACATCCTCTACAAATGGTTTACGCGATTAGTAGATGCACAAGTGAGGCCGAGTCGAAATATCACTCAAGTCGGCTAGAACTGTTAGTGATAGCATGGGCACTACAACGTTTGCGACCATTTTTAATAGGAATAGAGTTTGTAGTTGTCACTGATTGTCAAAGCTTAGTTCACATGAATGCGTGGAAGACTAAAAATGCCCAGATTTCGAGATGGATGAGCGAATTATCCGAGTTTAATGTACAAATAAAACATAGAAGTGGAAAATCAATGACACACGTCGATGCGTTATCGAGAGCGCCAGTTGAAAAGGAAATTGAGTCGATTATGAGTATTGATTCGAGCGAAAACGAAGTATTAGTTTTTCAAAGAGCAGATCCCGAAATATTAGAATTAATTACGATTTTAAGAAAACCCGAAAAAGAACGAGACCACGACGAAAAGCGAAAAATCAAAGACTATGTAATGCGAGATGGATTATTGATGAAAAAGTTACTTGTAAATGGTAAAGAGCACGAATTGTATGTAGTACCGAAATCGATGCGTAAATCGTTAGTAATTCGTTATCATGACTTATCAAGTCACTTTGGAATAGAAAAAACTGTCAGACGAATTCAAGAATATTATTATTTTCCTCGATTAAGACGTTATGTGAGAATGCATATTGCTAATTGTTTAGAGTGCATTATGGCAAAAAAGAAAGCGGGACCTGGACAGGGTAAATTGCATACGATTCCTCCAGGAAGACGACCATTCGATATTGTCCACGCAGACCATGTAGGACAGTTTCCAACAACGCCACGAAATAATAAGTATGTATTGGGAATCATAGACAATTTGACGAAATTTGTATGTATTTTTCCTGTAAAGAATGTAACTGCGAGTATGACTGTTAAGAAAATGGAAGAGTTTGTTGATAAATTTGGAGCGCCGGGTAAAATTATATCAGATCGTGGAACAAGTTTTACGTCGCATGTGTTCCAGGAATTTTGTTTAAGGCATGGAATAAATCATACTGTCAATTGTAGTAGACATCCACAAGCTAACGGCTTGATAGAAAGATTCAATCAAACCTTAATTCCAGCAATGAAAATTTCAGTAGATTTTGATGAACAGAATGATTGGGACCGTAGCTTAAAGAAAATTGAACGAGACATAAATTCGATGACTAATGTAACTACAGGTAAAGCGCCGTTTGAGGCACTATTGGGTTATTTACCAAGATTCGAAGATGGTAATTTGCGAAAATTGACTGAAAATTGTGAAACATACACGTCACCGACCGAAATTCAGAGAGATATTCGAAAGCGAATTGAATCAGAACAAATGCGTTACAAAGAGCGATACGATTCAGGAAGGAATAAAAATGTACAATTTAATTTGGGCGACATTGTTTATATGCGAAGGAATCCTATTGCGACGGGTCAATCAACAAAACTTCAGGCGGCTTACACTGGGCCTTTAGTAATTATGAAAATAGGTCCAAGTGACACTTATGGTATTAAACGTTTAAATGAATCGGGAGATCGTGGATTTGAGACTACGGCTCACGTGAGCCAGCTGAAGATTTGGACAGGACATAAATGCGAAAGCGACGATGAAATGAGTGTAAACGGAGACATCGATAGCGATGAAAAAGAAAACGTCGAAAATGAAAATGTAAATCTACGAAAAGAAAAATTAAAAGATGTAGTTGATACTGAGGCTAACGCAGAAAATAAAGGTGTCCAAGAACTTCGAAGGTCCACTAGAATTACGAAAAGACCTACGACATGTAAATTGTAAAGTATCAAAAGAGAAATTTTGGAGACCAAAAATTAATTTAAGGATGGCCGGGTGTTAAGAATAACCCAATTATTCAAATTAAAGCGCCAATTTACTTTTATTTATAATGCGCAGACTCATAAATAACTACGGTAGCTTGAGTAGTTAGTTCGATTGAGATCGCGATTAGGCAGCTAGCTGCGCGAAAACTTAGTTGTGAAACCTTATTTTAATTCTTTTAAATAAACATTTATTTTAATATTAAAGTGAGAGTTTTATTTCTTTTAAAGTAATTTGTTTAATTACTATAACAATAATAAATTTCTTTTTTTAATTTGGTGATAAAATTTCTGGTTTATTCCCAGTCAAGTTAAATTCCCGACTATTTGTCAAATTTCCTGGTTAGTTGACATTCTGTGATTTTTAGTGATGGTTCTGAAATGTTTTACTAACTTTGACTAAGTAATAATATTTTAAATAGTCAAATTAATTATTATTAATAAATGTAGTATTATATTCTGGAATACTTTCATTTTTTAATGTCATTTTTTATATACAGTCGGACCTCCAAAGTGTACGCTTTCAAACTGTACGCAGTCGCCAAAGTGTACGCTGGCTTTAGTTTCTAAAGGAGCATTCAGACCTCTGCAGGCTGTCAGCCTGCGCAGCCGGAAGCAGTAAGAGTAAGGGAGAGGATGTAATAAATTTGAATTTCCTTACTTTTATTCTTGTACGTTACCATGGCAACCTGCAGATAGACAGACAGACTGCAGAGGTCTGAACGCTCCATAAGTACTCTAGGCCAGTCGGTGAGTGCAAAAAGTGCAACCTGAAAAGTCTCAATAGTTTCTTGTAGTTTGGGGGCCCCATATAAGAGCCCCATGGTTTGCTCTCGATTTCCGGTTGCAAAAAATAGTGTAAACAATCGTCAAAGTTTGAGAAACGTAGTTTTTCGATGACCCTTGCTTCCGGTTAAATTTTAGAGGAAAAAGCTGTTATTGAAAGTTGTAGAGCGTAAAAATACCTTTCAAATGACTGGTCATACGTTGAAAAAGGTTTATTAGTTCAGTTGCAAATGAATTTAAACCATCAAAAATAGCACTTTTTTAATTGTTCAATAACTTTGTTAATAATTATCAAATTTGTTTATAATTTTCCAGAAATATTCTCCTTGCAAAGCTGAATAAATCCCAAAAAAAAATTTTCTTGATCGGATAAATAGTTTATGCATAATTCCATTTGTTAACTAAAAACATGTAATTTTTCAACGGAATAAAGCTTGAGATCTCCTCTTTAAAAGTAGACTAAGTAGCTTAAAAAATATTACGTGGTTTAAAAGATATTGGAGATTTTAAAAAGGTCTGCACGATTGACAAGCAAACCATCATTCAAGCAAAACAGTCACATCGCGCCTCATAGCCAGGGCCGAATAGGACGCTTTATCAAAAACGGGCCCCATTATTATAATTAATTATGAATTATTATTAATTATTAATTTTTAATTAAATGAGATTTTTTAAATAAAACTGTAATTTGAACACATTTTATAGTTTTTTTAATTAGAAATTATTATTTTAAGACCGACGGAATAGCTCAGTTGGTTGGAGCTCCGGCTTTGCGGGTGGTGCGAGCGAGGTTCGCGCCCCCCGTCAGCCGGGGATTTTTTCCGACAGGTGAGATATTTTGAGCGGGAGGTTTGACGTCTAGGTGCGACGGTATGCATTGTCGATTATTGTCCGATGCCTACCGCCGAAACTAGACTGTCGATAAACCGGTTGTACTAAGAAGAGGTTTTTCTACAGTTTCCCTCTTCTCTGGCGAGAAAACCCAATTACGGGTGGTCCAGGCAAAATGCGAGTACTCCTATTTTCGAAAGTCGCACTGTAGGCGCATTAGGTTAGATAAAATTTGCTAATATTTGGTAGAATGGTTATGCTTAATCCATAAAAAGTATCAGCAGGGACTCTTGTCGAGAGCATAAGGCCAATAGGGCAGGAGTATAAACGACAAAAAAAATTATTATTTTAAATTTAATTTAATTAACATTAAATAATTTTTCAAAATTAAAAATTATCAATATTATAAATTAATAAATTTCTCTAAATTAAAAATAAATTAGTTAACTAGAATTTTAGTAAATTAAAAATTATATATAATTAATAATTAATAATTAATAAATAATAATTAATAATTAATATTAATTCATAATTCATAATTAATTATAATAATGGGGCCCGTTTTTGATAAAGCGTCCTGTTCGGCCCTGGCTATGAGGCGCGATGTGACTGTTTTGCTTGAATGATGGTTTGCTTGTCAATCATGCAGACCTTTTTAAAATCTCCAATATCTTTAAAACCACGTAATATTTTTTAAGCTACTTAGTCTACTTTTAAAGAGGAGATCTCAAGCTTTATTATATGTGAATTTGAATTTTTTTTCTAACCTCGTTTAGAGCAATCCTGAACTTGAAGTTGGATAACAGAATTTTCAAAAATCAGAAAATTAGACGATATTTCTCACACTCTAACTCAGTTTCTATTTAACGAATAGTTTTAAACTTTAGCTCATTTCACGCGAAATTTTATAAGCTTTCCAATGGTTATTTTTAAATTTTTCTAGACTTATTTTTAACTGAAATATTATCAAAAAACGAGAGGCATGTTTTAATACGAATTTTGTAAGTGGACTGACAATTCTGGCCGGTACTGTACATATTATTCCATTGAGTTTAAAAAAATATTAAAAGGAAAAAATTCTTAATTAATTATATATAAGCTAGTAGCATCACGTGCACATATGCACGCCGGTTTAATTCGCAAAATGTACTAAGATGATTATGCTACACACTTATATACATATAATTTGAATTTCTTTTTGTGATAATATTACTTTCACTTTAATGGAATAATGTGTACAATAAGAATTTTTTGTTAAATATGATAAATAACAATAATCATTTGTTGTAAAATAATTTTTTTATTATTACAAAAAATAATGTATTTTGAAAAAATATAAAAGCATTCTCGGATTCAGCATAAAAAAATACATCAAATTAAAAAAAGAAAAATTAAAATCGGTTAATAATTAACGAAGATATAACCAATTTTGTAAATTTGAACGGCTGATTTCAGTTGTAGCGTCGATAACCACGCGCCACTGAGTACCCCCACTCCGCCGTCCAAGAGTTGAAAAAACTATATTTGTATTTTTACTTGATATAAATGAAAAATAAAAGGCTAAAATATAACAATTAATTTTTTTCACAAAATACGTGAATTAAACTGTAGATGGTGTAAATTTCATTAAAAAATATTAATAATAAACAAGTCAGGAAATTTTTGAAATAAAAAAACTAACTCTTCCACCCTTGAACCTAAGTCGGATTTTTTTTTGAAAAAGATTTGTGAAAACACATGAAATTTAATGCCGTTTAGACCAAATTGATAAAGTGAAAATTGGCAGAGTTATTCCATTTGTTTATGACAAAAAATGTACCCTTTTTTAATCTCCATTATTATGCATTTAAATAAAAAACATCGAATTTCCATTTAAGTGGGATGAAAGTTTGACTCCTAAACTGTACTCTCGAAAAAAAACCGAAATTCGTTGGTCCAAAAGTGGGGAAATTCCGTTGGAAAATTACATGTTTTTAGTTAACAAATGAAATCATTATAATTATATTTCTGAAAAATTATAAACAAATTCGATAATTATTAACAAAGTTATTGAACAATTAAAAAAGTGCTATTTTTGATGGTTTAAATTCATTTGCAACTAAACTAATAAACCTTTTTCAACGTATGACCAGTCATTTGAAAGGTATTTTTAGGCTCTACAACTTTCAATAACAGCTTTTTCCTCTAAAATTTAACCGGAAGCAAGGGTCATCGAAAAACTACGTTTCTCAAACTTTGACGATTGTTTACACTATTTTTTGCAACCGGTAATCGAGAGCAAACCATGGGGCTCTTATATGGGGCCCCCAAACTACAAGAAACTATTGAGACTTTTCAGGTTGCACTTTTGTGCACTTTTTGCACTCACCGACTGGCCTGCTCCACAATGTACGGTGGTGCTACTAAATTCAGTACCGTATATTTAAAAGTTAAAAAATAAAACAAGACGGTATGCTTTATATAAATTGTTGAATTTATGTATCTTTTTTTAATTGTAGATACATATAAATATGTACATATGTATATAATATGTATACTACAATAATATATTTATTTTTATGGGAATTTATTTATATATTAATAAATGTTATACATAACTTACATAATAATTCTTAAGAATATTTTGCCTCTTAAAATTAAAAATAAATTTACTGATTTATTCAAATTATTTTCTTTTCTATGATTTGGATAAATCAGTGCAATAACCCCTTGACCGTATTTGCATATTTTTTCAGTGGGGTTATAATTACGGTCATAGAAAAAATACATTTGTAGTTAGAAATAAATAAATATTTATTTGTTTCTAATAAAAAAATTATTTTTGTGAAACAAATTTTTTTGTATATAAAATATACATATAACTTATTTGTAATTAAAGAATTTACAAAATTATTTTTAAGAACATAACATTTTTAAATAGACGCAATTAAAACTTTTTTCTTTAAATTTACAAAAATAATTTTTGGACTTTAATTTTTATTAAATTGAATTAAGAAAAATTCACTAATTTATCCAAATCATACAAAAGAAAATAATTTTAATAAATCAGTAAATTTTTTTTAATTTTAAGAGGAAAAATATTCATAAAAGTTATTATTTAAGTTATGTATAACATTTAATAATATATAAATAAATTCCCATAAAAATAAATATATTATTATAGTATACATATTATACACATAGGTACATATATATATTTGCATTTTTTAAAAAAGACAAACAAAAATGTATTTGATGTTGCTGATCACAAATTAGATATCAAATTTTCAAAATTCAAAATGGCGGATTCAATATGTCGAAAAAGAAAGTTTTTTATTTTAATTTGTTTTCGTCCGCCATATTGCATCCGACATTTTTAATTTTGGAAAAATTGTGTTATATTCGCAATCAGCGACCCCAAAAACCCCCCGTAACAATTTTCAAGAAAATCCAATAATTTTGAGAAATAAAATGTCCGACATATTGGATCCGCCATTTTGAATTTTTAAAATCTGATTTCAAATTTGTTTAAAAAAGTAGCGAAATTTATGAACAACAACTTTAAATGCGTTTTTCTCAAAATGTCTTTTTTTTATCTGGTAAGACTGATATCTCGAGTTCTTCTGAAGCGATTTTAAAAAACCAAACGGCCTTTGATTCAGCGTCATGATGCCTATGAGGTGAACCTCAAAAACTGGAAAATTTCCATCTCCCTTTTTTTATAAGATAAATTCTGAATAAAAACACTTTTTTTTGCATATTTTGGGGAAAAAGTACTCTAAAAAAAGGGGGGGAGAAAATTCCACTTTTTTGAGGTTTCACACCTGAAGAAAAATCTAACGAAGAGAATGTCACTTTGGCATTTTTGAAAATGGCTTATATCGCCGCCATTTTGAAATAAAAATGAAAATTTTTTTTTTACAAATTCTTAAACAAATTATTTATTACATGCAAAAGAAATTTTTTGAATAAATGTATAGTTATTATATTATATATATATATATATATATATATATATATATATTAATCTCCGTATTCTTTCATTCATTCTGTCCGCAAGAATTCCGTCCGACCTCCTGCTGTGCTTTTGATGACAGAACAGAGTTGGAGAGAGAAGTTTGTCAGAGTATATAAGAGAGAAATCATGATACAGAGAAGGAGTGGGAAGTATCGTCTTTTCTTTCAGTTTAGAGTAGAAGCGAGAGAGAGGCGAACAGTTAAGAAAGTAACGCCTACTTTTTTTGGTTTGAGCATCATGGTTTTCTGTATTCTCAGTGACAGATATTAGAATAAATAAATGAAATGAATTCAATATAAATTTTTTTTTAATTGAGAGATGAAATATTATCAATCTATCCAAGTCAGGTTCGAGTAAAAAACAATCTGTTTACGTTTCAACGACATAGTCGTCCTCTTCAGAAACGAAAAAAATGTCACAAAATTTGTTCAATCAAATGAACGTGAACATTGTTAGACGAAGACATGATTGATAATATTTCATCTCTCAATTAAACAATTTTAACCAAGTGATAAATTCAACATCATTATAAATTTTTTTTATTTCATAATCATATTTTTAAAGGAATATAATTTGATAATAATTGCAAAAATAGTAAATTATATATTTCTTGATTACAATTTTAAACAAGTTTTTTTAAATGTAAAAATATGTGTGCAAATTTCGAATATTCTATCCTTTCAATGAGATTTAATATGAAGGAATGATTTGATTCCAATTTCGAGTTTACGCAAAATTGAAGTATCTGCAAAACTCTAATTTATACATTTTTTTCCTTTTTCTTACCTTATTTTTGACAAATAATTTACATTTTATTCCCAAAAAAGTGCATTTTTGAGTTTCATTTCCAAATTAAAAAATATATAATTTCCAATATTTTTATTTATTAATTTAATATTTTAAGTCGAGTGTATTTTTTATTTATTTTTTAAAATTACTATATTTTGAAATTACATTTTAAACTTGAACATAAATTGATTCCTTGTAACTTCATTGTGTATAGATTTTTAGGTCTTAAAACAATAAACAATATTATTATATTTTCATGCTTATTTACTTATAATTGATTTTTATTTCTCGTGAAAAAGCTATGTAGTCCTTTAAATAATAAAATTTTCTAAAATGTATTAAACAATTTGTGTATCTGTTTATAGATCTTGCTTTCGTATGAACATGATACCTTCCATAGATTTTCTTGAATTCGGATGAAATTTTGAGGGCTTATTTATCACATTAATCTTTCAAAATGGACGAAAGGAATATTGAATATATCCCACACAAAAAATTTTACAGTTGTTTTTTTCAAAAACTTGTTCAAGTAAAAAAATTTTTTTTAGCAAAATCTAAATTTATATATAATGAAATTGAAATTTTTATGTCAAGACGAATCGATAAGTATATACAAAGTAAAAATATTTAAATATTTTTAAATAAGCTTAGGACCATTAAAAAGCGTTTATTTGTTAACCCTCACGGGCTCGAGCCGGGTCCCTCGGACCCGGAGGAAAGTTTTTTTTTCTTCTTCCGGTTAAGAAAACATTATTAGAAAATCAACTTCACATAAGACTTAAGGGCGTAAAAACACACATTTTTCACTTTTGTAAAGAATTTTTAATTCATAAAATACTCTGGAAAATTCCCTTTTAAGTCGAACTTACGTAAAGACTCAAGCCGGGTCCGAGGGACCCGGGTTATAATTGCGTATAAAAAGTTACTGTAATAAGTGTAAATATATCCCAAATAATTCCGGAAGTGACGTGGTGTGAAAAATATAGTGCGTGTTGTACGTTTTTTGGAAAATTCCATTCCTAAAAGTTAAAGAACAGAAAATCGATCAGATTTTCTTTAAAATCGGTACTCGGGGGTTTTTAGGGTCGCTGATTACAAATTTGATGTCAGAATTAAAAAATTCAATATGGCGGTAGTTAAAAAATTTTTTGTTGGTTTTACGTCTAAATAAAGATAATTATTATTAGGTAATTTAGCTAAAGATTTTTTTCAGATGTTTTATATTTCTACCATTATTTTATATTACTATTTTTTAAACTATTATATATATATATATATATATATATATATATATATATATATATATATATTGTTATAATAGTTATGATAATAATAGTTATGATAATAATTAATTAATAATAATAACAATTATTATTTACTAGTAATGATAATAATAATTATATAATATAGTAATATAATTTGTCTTAAAACCATTTTTTCATAATTAAATTATATCCAAACTTAAAAAATAACGATAATCATTCTTCAATTGTTTTTATTCCCAATCATATTCAATATTATTTTTAAAATTATAATTCAAAAATTGATTGAAAGATTATGGACATCACTCTAATTTCACAAGGAATTTGTCTACTTTGTTATAAGTTACTTTTCACAGAAAAGACTCTTAATTGTATTGGTAAAATACCAAGAAAAAGTATACACTTAAACATTGGCAATAGAGGATACAGAGCATCGAACTATATCACGCCATTTTAAGGAATTTGCAAGCTTGCAAAAAGCTTGCCTGGCAACAACAAAGATTGGCGAGCCGTCTGCACCGGCATCCAACTCTATCGTTTTATATTAATTTCAAGGTGTGATCCATACTTTCGATCGTTTTAACTAATGAGTGCGAATTTATTCCTCCCGCAGTAAAGCTGTGTAGATTAAGTGTTCCTCCCGAAAATCGGTAGAGTGTTAATTTGTTTTTTCCCGTTAAGCGGATGATTTTACATTTTTGAATGTTATTTTCCGCAAAAGGCGGGGGTTATATATTTCGTCCCCAAAATAAGGGTTGATTTTAATCGAATTGAAGTGATTTGATAATTTATATGATTTTTTTAATTATATATGAAAAATAAGTAGTTTTAAAGAAATAAAGTGAGAAAAGTGATTTACCATAATATTGAAAAGGAATTAAAGTTAAAAAGAAGTTAAATTTAAAAAATGAATTGTTTAAAGAAAATATTACTATAAAATAGTGATTATTAAAAAATAAATAAAAGTGATTCATTTAAAAGGGAAGACAGGGTGTTAAATTTCAAACCTCTATCTCGTGATTATAAAAGCATTTTTTTGTAATTGTCTTTACTGCAAATATCAGAGTTGATTAAAAGTTCAAAATCGGTGACCCCGATTTTTGAATATTAAAATCGATTTTGATATAATTTTGAATTAAAATAAGCAAAGAGTCTTATACTGAACATAAATAATTAACAAGAAGGAATGGAAACTATTGAAGAATAAAAGAAATAAATCAATCATGGAAGAGAAAATCTTGATAAGGAATATATTACAGGTATGAATCTAAGTGATTCACCTATAAAAAGTAACAGGAAACTTTTCTGTCTCTAATATAAATAAAAGATTTATAAGTTGGTGAGTTGATTATTAATTATTACATACTTTACACATTTATACACTTTCATACATTACGATTTATATTAAGGCATAACAATTATTAGTTTATGTACGAAAAAATAACTATTGGATATCATTATTGTTATATTATGATTACGCATCTAAAGGAATTTTTTATTGAATTTTATAAAAGGAATATTTTACAATACTAACTATTATACATTAATAAACACAAAGAATTTAGAATCTAGTAAAATTCTTGTCAGTTGTACCATTTTTTATATGAATATTTAAATCATTAAAAATTGAATAAACGAGAGCATTCTATATTGAATCATATTGCAAGTAGTGTTTTATTGCAGTTTTCTAACTGTTGTCACCTAATCCTTTTTTTACTTCTTTCAATCAAAATACCGTCTAACCAGGGTTATTGAATTAATAATAAACCTAAAAAGAGGATTCACTACCTTTTGAATATAAATTTTGTTCCCGAAAAGCAATAACGTTTACCTTAGGATGATAATATTTGAGATTATTCAAATTCAAAATAACGGATGCATTATGGTTGACGAATTTTTAAAAAATAGTTAAATTTTTATGAAAATTGGTACTTGTATGTTGTTGAGTTCTCTGACATTAAGGAGTTCTCTAACATTAAGGTAAGCATTAGCGTTACCCGATGTACACTACGAGGAGGTTGCACAATCGGATTTTTTACATCATGTAGCTCTTTTAATAGCTGTTTGGCATTTTAGATTACGTAGAACTAATCTCCATTCTTTATTTGTTTTCCTTTTTGATGCTGTAGCGTGTTCTCTTTTCTTTAAATCTTCTATGCAAAGGATTTCGTCTACGTTTTTTGACAGTTCTTCGTATGTCCCTCTTGAGCATCCAACAGAAATCTGCCTCATATTTTCATCCCATCTTCCCCCTCGCTAAAATCTCCGAGGTTATCTGGAAAATTATCAAGATGAGAATGTATGAAATGTAATTTTATACTCATCAGACATCCTAGATTTTTAAAGTCCTTTATCATTTTGACAACAATTTGTTTGTCTTGCGGACTTTTTTTATTTCCCAAAAAGTTTTCTGAGACTGCCTTAAAACTCAGCCAAGCTGCCTTTTGTTTAGTATCCATTAAAAAAAAGATTCCATCCTTAAATAGTACTCGAATTTTAGATCCATCAAACACTCCTTCTTTTAACTTAGCCTCAGAAATTTTTGGAAATTTCTTTTGAATGTACTAGAAGCAATTACCTGTTTTATTTAGCGCTTTCACGTATTGCTTTATAAATCCAAGTTTGAAGTGAAGAAGAGGCAGCAGAATTTTTGATGGATCAACTAAGGATTTATCTATAATGTTTTGTTCACCAGGAACAAACGTTTCTCATTTCGGACAATCTTTTTTCTTATAATGATTCTGTCGACCTCTACTGTCCCACAAGCACAAATAACAAGGTTCCTTAGTAAAGCCCGACTATTGTCCAAGTAATAATGTTATTATTTTTAAATCGCCACAGATCTGCCATTTATGATGCTCGTAGTTAATTTTCTTTAAAAGGACATCGAGATTTCCATTCTATTTTTGCATCACAGTTGAATGAGCTATTGGTATTGGAGAATAAACGTTCGTGTTGTGGAGTAAAACTGCTTTTATAGTTCGTTTAGAAGAATCTATAAACAGTCTCCAATCTTGTAGTTTATAGCAATTTTCTTTTAATTCATTTATAAGTCCTCTAACATCAGTGCAAAACACAAGTGATGAATCCTTATCTTTTGTAAAATACTTACGGAATTCCTTGTCTCGTTCTCGGTAATGACGGTGGAACTGTCACTTTCCTTGTGTATGGCACGTAGTCTGTGTTATTTTCGCTATTATTATCGGTATCCGAACTGTATTCGTCAGATTCTTCCTTAGATTCTACGTTTTTGTCATTTTCAGTGATGACGGCGTTAATTAAATTAGTTTTACCCTTGTCTGATGAAACTAAAATTGGAGATGTCACTGATGTAACGGTGACATACGAAAATTTATTTTTATTTTTAACAGTCAAACCTTTCATTTCATTCATACGAAAGTAGCAATCTTCTTCACATGCAGGTTTTGTCTAAAATGTTGGATAAGATTATTTCATAAACGCCTTATTTTATACAGATTTATAACCAAAGATCATCTTTCAGCAACAATTACAAATGATGTTCGGAACTCAATTAGATGTTAGATCAATCTCAAAACCGAAGATTCCATTATACAGTTTACGAACTCCTTTGACTAAACTGTTCCGCAAAGACTTTACCTCAAATTTACTGCAAATGTAACAAAAAAGTCTCGATTTTTGCTACAAATATGAAAGTTTAAGTCTATATCAGGTTGTTTTCTTGTCGTATTATCTGCTACATTAGCGAAGTGTCTCACCAATGAAGAGCTGCAGTTGCTGGATGACGACGCCTCAGAGCCTGCTTTCTCATTCTCAACCGCCGGTGCTGGGGTTCCAAGTCCCTGCATCGTAACACGTTTCTTTCATGTGTCTGCCATGATGGCATCAAAGCCGTTTTAATAATCTAACGTTAAATTTGTAATCAGCTACTCCGAAAACCCCTAGATACCAATTTTCGTAAAAATACAACTACTTTTTAAAAATACGTCCGCCATATTGGATTTGCCATTTTGAATTTTATAAATATGACGTTAAATTCGTAATCCGTTGTCCGTTTGTCTCCATCACGTCAGAATTTTTTTAATAACAATGTTTAATTATTTAAACAAATTCCCTGAAATTTACGTTAAAAATCGACTATTTTGAACAAATACAAATAGGATACCAATTTTTATTGTATATTTGATAGATTTCATGACAAATAAATTATGTGCATAATTCTACCCTTATGTAATTCTAAAAATACCCTTAAAAACAACAATTAATGCAAAAACTATCTCGTTTCCGGGTGGTAAATTTCTTAAGTCTTAAAAAATTACAAAAGTATATTTTGTATTCTTTATTTTTCAATAAAAAATTTTGACTCTAAACCACCATTAAAAAGCACCCTGTCTTGCAAAAGTCAACCCTCATACATAATAACCAATCATTACACAGGCAACAAAAAAAAACTTGTCTGTTTTTTGAACCAGACATACATATCTTATTGTATTTTTGCCCGCTGAAAACGAATCTGAAGTCAGAATTGCTCCATCACCCTCTGTGTAAATTGATAAAACTACCCTTAATTTCAAATTTTAAAGTAAAAAAAATGGAATAAGGAATTTTTCTTTAAAACAAAACAATAAAGGCAGTAGCCGGAAAGCATTATTTTGCTTTCCCCGCTAAAATTTCCACGATATTTTCAGGATTAATTCTCTATATAAAACTTTTTTTCCCTTTAGATCAAGCTAGAAAAATATATGTTACTCTTGGTATGTAATAGAATGTAAAAAAATATATGGTGATTGTGCCAAGTAAATTAATCCAAAAAAAATATATATATACCCTTTCCGCTTCAAAAAATTTACAACAAAATTTTTTTAGATGCCCTTTTTGCTTTCTTTTCAACATATTTCTTGGAGGGCTTTAACGGTTTAGTCAATTCAGAGAAAATTAAATTTTTAATTTTCTCAAAAAAGTCCCACAAGTTTTTCAAAAATAATTTTTTCGAGTTGATACATGGAGAAAAAAGTTTCATATAGAGACTAATTAATCCTGAAAATATCGTGGAAATTTTAGTGGGGGCCGCAAAACAATGCTTATCCGGCTACGGCCTTTATCTACTTCTGCTACAACAACTCAGAAACAATGTCAACATTGCTTAAACACCCTTTAGATTTAGATTTTTATTCAGTTTTTTATTAAGGGGAGATTCCACAGAAATTAAGGTTTTTTAAAAAAATTTTTTATAGGTAGTAAAATAAACATTTCTTAGTTAAACTTTTTTTACCATAAAATACTTGTGTTACAGTAATAAAAACCATTTTTTATTTATTTATTTTTTTAATGGAGTCTTAGAAAATGGCTGCCGAAAGTGGTCCCCTCTAAAAGTTGTTTACATTTTTTCTCGGCGACAATTAATCTAAACTAAAAAAGTCAAAAATTTTCTTAATCTATACCATTATGGCTATCGTGTAAACTAGAACAAAAAAAATTTATTGAAAAATAACCAAATGGCAGACTTTTTAATTTTTCGACCATAATTTTGCAACTTAAATTGTTAATAACTTTTATAAATATTAATGGATCTTAAATATCCTAGTTTACACGAAAACTACACATTCAAGGAGCATGCTGTCCAAATTGCAAGTTATTTCGTTGAAAATTGTAAAAATGAGAGTGTAAACAAGTTGAAAATGTGTAGTTTCGAGAAAAACGCGTATTAAGTTTGAAGGACCAAATATACAAAAATTTAACTTAAAGTTATATACATAACCTTTGATACGTAACAGTAGACATTTCTTATTAATTAAGAATTACTCTTTCAAGCGGTGCGAAAAGAAAAAATGTAAATTTAAAAATAATCAAATTGCAGTTAGGTAATTAATGAAAAAACATGAATTTTCGAGGTGGAAAGGTGATGTTATTCCTACTCTCCTGCTAGCGAGTCTATTTTTATCGCTTCAGACTATTTTTCCCGTATTTTTAGATAATCATACTAACCAAAAATTAAAAAAAAAAAAGTTCGGTATTCAAAAAAAAAATCAGTGGAATCTCCCCTTAAATTGAAAAAACTATCTCTAAAATGTAAAAATTTAAAATTATAATATTAAAAGTAAAAACCCACATTGGTTTTTAAAACATCAAAATAAATTTATGCATTTCTTTTTCAACAACTCAAAAGCAATGTAAAAATTGCTCCATCAACCACTGTTTTTTTAAATTGAAAAACCAAACCCTAAATTTACAAAAAAAACAGAGGGGAATTGGACAATTTTGACATTGATTTTAAGTGGTTGAAAGAGAAGTACATAAATTTATTGTTCTATTTTGAAAAACAATGTAGGGTTTCATTTTTTTTAGTTTAAACTTTAATTTTTTAAATTTAAGGGTAGGTTTTTCAACAAAAAAACAGAGGGGAATGGCGTAATTTAGACATTGCTTTTAAGTTGTTGAAAGAGAAGTACATAAATTTATTGTTGTATTTTGAAAAACAATGTGATTCTTTATTTTTTTTATTATACATTTTAAATTTTTACATTTTAGGGGTAGTTTTTTCGATTTAATAAAAAACAAAGGGTGTTTAAGCAATGTTGACATTGTGTCTGAGTTGTTGTAGCAAAAGTAGATAAATTTATTGTTTTGTTTTAAAGAGAAATCTGTTATTCAATTTTTTTAACTTTAAAATTTGAAGTTAAGGGTAGTTTTATCAATTTACAAAAAAACAGAGGGTGATGGAGCAATTCTGACTTCAGATTCGTTTTCAGCGGGCAAAAATACTGTAAGATATGTATGTCTGGTTCAAAAAACAGACAACTTTTTTTTTGTTGCCTGTGTAATGTCCGAACGTTCCAAAAATATTTCAGAACGTTCGGACATTCTTAGAACGTAAATTGGCAGACATTAAACGTTATACAGACGTTCAAAGAACGCTTTTTGTCTTTGTGCCCGCTGGGTATTATGTATGAGAGTTGACATTTGCAAGACAGGGTGCTTTTTAAGGGTGGTTCAGGATCAAAATTTTCTATTGAAAAATAAAGAATACACAATATATTTTTGTAATTTTTTAAAGCTTAAGAAATTTACCACCCAGAAACGAGATAGTTTTTGCATTAATTGTTGTTTTTAAGGGTGTTTTTAGAAATACATAAGGGTAGAATAATGCACATAATTTATTTCTCGTGAAATCTATCAAATATACACTAAAAATTTGTATCATATTTGTATTTGTTCAAAATAGTCGATTTTTAATGTAAATTTCAGGGAATTTGTTTAAATAATTAAAAATTTGTTATTAAAAAAAATCCTGACGTGATAGAGACAAACGGATTCGGATTCAGCGGTCAAAAATGCTTTAGGATTACATACTCCGGTTCCGTGAGAGTAAAAAAAATTTTGTGGTCCTGTGTAATCAGCGACTCCAAAAACCCCCGAGTAACAAGATTCGATCAAATCTGTCATTATTGAAAAAAAATTTTCCTGTCACTTAATAGATTAATTTTCGACATTTCAAAGAACGGCATTTCATTATACGTAAAGCCACCGGACGCGTCGGGGGGTAAAGCCCCCGAAACCTATAGTTGTTTACTTAACGGTGTTCGATGGTCTCTTTAATTTCTCGACAATGTGCAACTAACAGTTATCACCCAACAAATACGACACTGATCGGTTTAAATGACGTAAAATTAGTAAACATTCATTTTCTAACAAATTTCCCTCTGTTTACAGGCACTTTTTACAAAATATGACAACGTACATTTAAAACAAATGTTTTTAATTGTCTGGAATCAAAAGATATTGTCAATCCATACATAAACACGGTTGCAGCATTGGAATTACCATAGCAATGTAATGCGAATCATTTTAACAGCTGTGCCTTTACGCTCCTTGCTTGCTTCTGCCCTCTACTAGCAAAATGGCTGCAAAACATGTCTTGCCGCCTGTCATTACATTACTTTTGTAATGTAAACCTGAAACCGCGTTTCTGCATGGATTAACAAAATCATTTGAATTCGGATAATTAAAAACATTTCTAACAAAAGTACGTTATCAGATTTTGTAAAAAGTGCTTGTGTGCAGAGAAACACTAGTTCGAAAACAGTTGTTTACTAATGTTTCGTGATTTCAAACAAGCAGTGTCGTTTTTCTTAAGCGATAACTGTAAGTCGCACATAACCTACAAATTTTAGAGACCGTCGAACGCTCTTAAACGTATTAATAAAAAATAATATCAATGTTATGCAAAAATAAAATGTTATCAATTTGTATTATAATTATCAAACTTTATTATTTATTAAAATTAAATATAATTTGTTGATACAAGATTTATTTAATGTTTAATTAAAGTCTTAACGTTTGGTAATATTAATTGGCAAATCAGTCTTCATCTTAAGATTACTCATAACAATTTTTAAAACTTAAATTGAACTTTAATAGTGTAAACAAAAAATGTTACTTATAAGTAATAGTAACATTGGTACAATTTTCAATCTCAATTTTTTCTGGCGCAGGATTGATTACACTCAGATTTAAGTTTTCCGAATTAGAAATGTGATGTTTTTTCGAGGGAGCAGTATTCTCAGTTCGCGATATGTATACGCGTGTGCTTTTAAAAAAATCCCATCTTATAGTCACTCTTAAAATTATATCAAGCCAATTGGATTATAAACCCATTTTATATTTGAAAAATAATGTGACAATTACTAAATATGATGAGAATAGAGCAACGGATTTTTATAATAACCTTTCATTGTCAACAAATCTGTATTACAATAGTTCGGATAGTAATTCTTTATATAATAACTTTAAAGAAGCAATTTCATCATCTTCTGATCAATCAGGCTACAAAATTGTAAAATACTTGCCAGTTAAATTAAATGAGAAACAAATTCCAAAAAATCCGTGGTTTGACATAGAATGTAAAAAGTTACAAAGAGCAACACGCGAGACATATAGAAAATACAAAAACAGCAATAATGATAAGATTCTTCCTCAAAATTATTTAATAAGCCATTTTATTGACTTTAATTAGTGATCTGATGATGGTGGCGAACCTGACCACCGAAACGTTGTTTATTTTATAAAAAAGAAAAAGAGTTTTTTTTCTTTTACCTTTTATATACATCTTCCAAAAATCGAAAAAACTAATTTATTATTTAATAAGCCGAAAAAATACAATAAATTAATAACACAAACGAAAGAAACTTATCACAAAATTATTTTAAATAAACTAGCAAATATAAAAAATAATAAAGAATTTTGGGAAGCAGGTAGATTGTATAATAATAAAAAACCATTTATTAATTAAATTAGCCCCGAAACATGGACAATATTCTTTCAAAATATTTACCCAAAAAGGCAAAAACTTACAGTGTGTTTCTTTTCTGTGATGCATCCGTGTCTGGACGTGGATTTTTCTTTGCAAGAACTTCAGAATACTATAAATAAATGTATAAACAATAAAGCTCCCGGAAGGGACAAAATAACTAACAATATCCTTAATCTATCCTAGGCCTAGTATCTAGGCCTTCTCATTTTTCAACAAATTAATATCGTTAAAAATTTATCTTCGGCATGGGAGCATTACTTATTGAATTTATTTAACACGGTTATGGCTACTGAGACTATACCTGAAGGTAGGTCAATTATTGAAATGTGCATGTTATATAAAAAAGGTGAAAAATCAGATCCGTATAACTATAGAGGTATCGCCCTAGTTAACACGGTTACAAAGGTATTCACAACATTAATCGCAAAAAGATAAGAGGACTGGGCGGAGGCGAACTCACTTATTCCGGAGGAGCAAGCAGGGTTTCGTACGGGGCGTGGGTGCCAGGACCACCTGTTTACCCTTGCTTCGATAACCAGCTTGCATGTGGGCACGAAGAAAAATTGTGCGTACATTATTTTTGTAGATTTTAAAAGAGCCTTCGATTCGGCGAATCACCAGCTTCTTTGGAATAAACTCTTTAAATTGGGGGTTAGCGGAAATATTATCCGTATTTTAAAAAATTTTTATGATATAACAAAGTTGACTGTAATGGCACGGTCACACCTCGGCTGCCTGCCTGCCTGCAGGTCGTCATGGCAATACATAAGAGTAAGAGGGTCAGACAATTTAAATTATTCGTCTCCTCTCTCCTACTCCCGTGGCGGCTGCCTGCGCAGGCAGGCAGGCAGCTGAGGTGTGACCGTGCCATAAGATGTGGAGCAGGTTGTAACAAATTGATTGACGTAACCGAGGGAGTGCTGCAGGGGGACACTCTCAGCCCACTGCTTTTTATTCTTATGTTAAGTGATATTGTCGACTATTTTAAGGAAAACGGAATGCACGGTATATCCATTTCTTCTACTGAAGCCTTGATCATGCTTTTATACGAGGATGGCATAGCATTACTCGCCTATTCGTGGCACGATGCTCAAAATAAATTAAATGTTTTAGAAAAATATTGTAAGGAGAACGGATTAAATTTAAATACAATAAAAACTGAAGTTTTACCAATTCGAAAAACTGGTGGCTGTAAAAGGCTTAAAACGCTTTTTTGGGGAAAAGAATCCCTTGGTTACGTGAATATATATATATATATATATATATCTTGGCGTACCCTTTTCTATCTCGGATAAATTTGCAGTGGCAGCAGAGTATTTTGTAAAAAAAGGAATTGCAGGTTCAGCAAAATTGCGAAATTTACTGTATAAATCTAAAAATGAGTCATGGTATGCTGTAAAAACTTTACTCTCCTCAATTGTAAACTCTGTGACACTGTACGATGCGGAAACATGGGCCTTACGATATTTCGACGAAATAGATATTGTACAGATCAAATTTTTTAAAAGGATTATATTATTGGCCAAAAAATACACCTACTAATTTTGAACTATTAGAAACAGGATCTCTTCCAATTAGATTTGAAGTGGTGAAGCGTGCAGTGCGCTGGTGGATTCGCATTTTGAAAATGTCAAATGATCGTTTGCCAAAAAAGTGTTATAATAGATTATATGAATTAGATAAAAAAAAGTAGAATAGGCTATCAGTATAACTGGATCTCGCAAATCAGGGCACTCTTCGAACAAGTTGGACTTTTGCATCTATGGCAAAAGCAGGATTCTTATAACAATAATAACTTTCAGGAAATTTCCCAGATGGTGTTAACCGCCTGGGAAAGTAATCTAAGATGTTCAATAGTTGAAAATTATATTAATTTTGCTTACAACCCCATCTATAGACATATTAGCCAGCTAAATTCAACTGAAAAATATTTAACTTTTAAAATTTCTATACACAAAACTCGAGTGATCGGCCAATTGAGGATAGCAAATATAAAGAGAATAAAAATTTCGTATTATGCTTATAACTATACCCTAGATACATCTGAAATTTGTTTCCTGTGCAATCTCAATCAGTTTGAATCTCTGAGTCATTTTTTATTGTATTGCCCGATTTATACACCTAGTAGAAATAAGTTTCCTAAAGATTATACATCCTGTAACCCTGCTTTAGAGGATGCTCAGGCTTTGCAAGACATCCTATGTGTTAAATCTATGAAACAATTGAATGACATATATTATTTTATAAGTAATGCCTTAAAACTGCGACAAAGTAAGGAACAGTAAGATTTTCAGACGAAGATATTCTTATGGCAGTTGTAATTGTGTAAAAAGAGAAAAACAATTTTAGATGAAAAACCTCTTATGTTATTCTTCCTTGATAGAGAGAGAAAAGGCTAGCATTAAATCGTTAGTTTTCTTCCGAAAAGTATTACCTGAAAGAGAGAGACCTCAAAGATTTCCTCAATAACAAAGACCCTATTGTATGAAGGGTTTGTATTGTCCATATTGTATACCTCGATTATACAGTATATATATATGGCTGTCAAATTTTCAAAAATTAATTTGATTTACCTGAAACTTCTTACTCGGGGATTTTCAGAGTCGCTGATTACGTATCTGAAGTCAGATTTTATAAATTTAAAATGGCGGACCCAATATGGCGGCCGAATTTTAAAAAATTCATTCGATTTACCTGAAACTTCTTATTCGAAGGTTTTTAGGGTCGCTAATTATGAATCTGAAGTCAGATTTTAAAAATTCAAAATGGCGGATCTAATATAGCGCCCGAATTTTAAAAAATCCATTCGATTTACCTGAAACTTCCTTCTCGGGGGTTTTAAAGGTCGCTGATTACGATTCATTGATTAGCCCTGAAAAGGGCTGATTGAAATCGGATTACCTTCTTAATGTTAGAATCTATTGATTATCCCTGGATGAAATATTACTTTAAAGAGACAGTCCTCAAAGATTTCCTCAATAAAAAAGATCCTATTGTATGAAGAGTTTGTATTGTTCATATTGTAAACCTTGATTATACGATATATATTTAAACATTGGAAAATATTAAAATGAAAACATGAGTTGATAATATATTTAGGACTAAAACAGTGAGTATTTATTTTTTTGAAATAATCAATTGAAAATTTTGATGGTTTTTGTGTATGGAATAGAGTGTAAATTAGATTTTTTGTTGGTCAATATGAAATAAGAGATAAACGGGATGAACTTTGAAATATGGAAAATATAATTTGGAAAAATGGGCTATATGTAGAAATGGAAAAATAAAATTAACTACATAAATGGAAATTGTTTAATGTATGGAAATTGCAAAAGATATTTAAATTTAGTTCTTATTTAATAATAAATGTTTTTTTTATAAATTTAATATTTTTATTTTCTTCTTATATATTTAATATTTTTGTAAATTTGTAATCTTTAAAGAAACTATGGCTAATATAGAATTAAATGTTGATTATATCCTTTTAAACCTGCTGTAGATTTTTCGGCAGTTCATCAACAAGCTGCGGAAAGAGTTGATTGTGGAATATATTTGCAATTGCGTTTACAATTTCTGTTTCCTTTAATGAGATGCCGAACACTCTTGTTTACGTTTATTACAAAATAAGAGATCATTTAAGTTTTATGTTTAGGAATAACGTTTTAATTTTTTTTCCGGTTACATGGACTTCTTAGAATAGACCTTTTTTGTTCAATATGAATGTAATTATCTTCTAATTGATAGAAGGGAAGAATTGGTAGTTAAGAAATTAATAACTTCTTATGACATTTCGAATCAAACCAACTATTCCAAGCAAAAAAACATTTTGAAAATCCAACAAATCTTCTAGCTAAGGCAGATAAAAATAATCAAAGTAGCGTTTTTCAAAAGAGAGATACGATTTCTTTATTAAAACTTCCATCAACTGAAATGGTTAATGATAATTTAATTGAAATAAATAAAATAAATTCACGGTTAGATAATAATAGAATAATGTCACTAGATAGAACAGTTATTATTGGAAAAGAAAAAAATTCTTCTATAAACGCAGTTAAAAATAGATTTTTTAATTGTTGTACAAAATGATAGTAATAACAATAACAAGTTAAAATTAAAAAGTGAAAATGATAATTTAAACAACTTTGATAAATTAAATTTTTCTTTTAAGAATCTTAAAAAAGTAAGATTCAATATCAGAAAAAATATCGTGAAAGGGTTAAATTAAAAAAAATTAATGAAACAAGCCTTAAAAAGAGAAAAATGCTAACTATCAGGAAGAATATCGTAAAAGGTTTTTAAAAAGTAATAATAATAAATTAAGTTCTTTAGTTCTTTCTGCAAAAGACATGAATGTTGTGGTAGAGAGTATTTATAATAATAATAATAATAATTTGGAAAAATAATTAAATTCTTTGATAAACATAGATAAAAAATGAAGAATGTAAAAAAATTTGTTGCAAGCTAAAGTCGTAACACAAAATAAATACATTAACAAATGAATTATAATACAATCCAGGAAAAATATTTTCAACTGACGTTTTCCCATCTGGAGTACCGAGAAGCGTTCTTGGGTCCTTTGGTATATGGTTATGAAAGCATTCGTCGTCATGTAATTTTCTAAGCAAAGGTCTCAATTGAGAATGAGACAAATTTTATTTCATTGACCACTCTCTTAAAAACTGCTTCAAATTTTCCCCTTCAGAAGGATTTTCCAAATTTATATCCACGTTGCTTAGTTCATTTCCGTTTGACTCTGTAGATAAATCAGGATTCACAAATATATTATCCACATCAGCAAGATGTGAATAATCTTCATTTGAAGACTCATCTGATGTTGCGTCAACTGAAGGTGGAGAATTTTCAGGAAATGTCAAGGTAAATCAAAATAGATTGAGAATATTTAATTTCGTTTATAAAGTGAATTATAGCAATTATTGAGACTTTGTACATCTTCCTTTTTATTAACCAGATTTTTTTGTAAATTAATATGGATTATTTCTGATATTAAACGTTTTTTGTAGTTTGTTTCTGTATCTAGTATGATAAAATTTTCCCAATCAAATGTGTGTCTATAAAGTTATTATGGGTAGCGATTACATTAGAAATAGAATTTTTATGTTCTTTAATACGAACCCCTACCATTCCTTTTGATTGTCCCACATAACATGCAGAGCAATTCTTGCAATTAATTTTATAAACAGTATTGATGTTTTCAGATTTTATATTTTTATCCTTGCCTTTTTTGACAAAATTATGACTCATGTTATTATTTTTGTAAGGAATGGATAAAATGGCGTAATTATTCAAAATTGAGGAAGTTTTTTCAAAAAGGTTTGGAATATAAGACAATAATATTTTTGGTGACCTTGTGTAAAGTATTACATTTTTGTCAATAGGAATATGAGATTTAGATTCCATTACAGAAATACGTTTCATTATGTGCTTATTTATGAATTATAATGGATAATTATTATTTAACCCATTAACGCCTGAATGCACTGAAAATTAATCAAAACCGTTTCGCACATAAGATTTTGGTTTCACTATGGATTTATCAAGTATTTCGAACAATTGTTTGGATAAAAAAGACGTTGGAGAACCAATAGTTGAAACGACAGGTCTTAAAGGGTTATCCTTTTTGTGGATTTTGGGTAATCCGTAAATTCGTGGGAGGACTGTGTTGGTTGGGCTCAGTTCTATATCACTATATTTTCTGTTCAAAAGACCATTGTTATTTAAATTTTTTAAAATACTATAAGAATTAGTTCTTAATTTCTGTATTGGGTTTCTTTTAATAATTTTATATGTTTTTTTATCTGATAGTAAAGTTTCAAGTTTTTTTGTGTATTCCAATCTATACAACGCAACCGTGTCATTTCCCTTGTCCGCAGTAGTAAAAATAATATTTTTGTGTTCTTTAACGAATAACTCTGTGTCATTCAGCATTTTTGCGAAAACTCTATCATTCAAATTAATGTGGCGTGATTTTTTAAGATTACAATCGTAGTTTCGAAAATTATTAATCAATTTGTTTCTTATGTCATTTGAAATGTTATCATTTAAATTATAACAATTAATAAAATTTTCCATTGATTTAATATAGTTAATTTTTGTGTTCATATTGTTGTTTTTAGTATTAATATCACACATAAAATTGTTACCTAAAAAAATGACGTTTGATACATTTTCGGGAATTTCAGAATTAGAAATGTTCATAAACCAATTTTGTTGTATGTTGAAAGGATTTTTATACTTATGTTGGAGTTACAGTTGTTTTTCAAATTTTTGAATTTCTTGTCAGAATGGTTTTTACAATTATTTACGAAAGAAGCGTGTTGTAAATTATGAGTATTATAGATAAGTTGAGAAGAGTTAGAAAAATGATCATCAATGATCATCATGCCTTCGGAAAGAGCATAAAAAATACGTTAGGACTGAAACAGAACAGGCGATTTTTAACAACGGTCAAGGGTTAAAATGATAAAAAATTGAAATTGTAACGGTTTTCTCAAATTAAAAATAGACTTTTCGTCTCAAAAATGACCTAAGATCAAATTCTAACTTATGCCATCAGATAAAGCATAAAAAAATACGTTAGGACTAATACTAAAAAGTCGTTTTTTAACACCGGTCAAGGGTTAAAATGTGAAAAATTGAAATTGTAACGGTTTTCTAAAATTAAAAATACTCTTTTCGTCTAAAAATTAACCCGGATCAAATTGTCTCTTATGCTATCAAAAAGAGCATAAAAAATACGTTAGGACTGAAACAGAAAAGGCGATTTTTAACAACGGTCAAGGGTTAAATTTTTGAAAAATTAAAATTGTAACGGTTTTCTTAAATTAAAAATAGACTTTTCGTCTCAAAAACGACCTGAGATCAAATTCTTACTTATGCCCTCGGAAAGAGCATAAAAAAATATGTTAGGACTGATACTAAAAAGTCGATTTTTAACACTAGTCAAGGGTTAAATTTTTAAAAAAATTGATATTGTAACGGCCATATTTGTTTTAGACCTATCGCATTTTTTATGCTCTTTCCGATGGCATAAGTGATAATTTGATCTCGGGTCAATTTTTTGACGAAAAGTATATTTTTAATTTGAGAAAACCGTTACAATTTCAATTTCTCAAAAATTTAACCCTTGACCGGTGTTGAAAATCGACATTTCAATATTAGTCCTAACGTATTTTTTTATGCTCTTTCCGATGGCATAAGTAAGAATTTGATCTCGGGTCCATTTTTAGATGAAAAGTCTATTCTCAATTTGAGAAAACCGTTGCAATTTCAATTTTATATCATTTTAGCCCTTCATCGGTGTTAAAAATCGCCTTTTCTGCTTTAGCCCTAACGCATTTTTTTATGCTTTTTCCGATGGCATAAGTTATAATTTGATCTCGGGTCTTTTTTTAGACGAAAAGAGTATTTTTAATTTAAAAAAACCGTTACAATATTAATTTCTCAAAAATTTAACCATTGACCGGTATTCAAAATTGTCTTTTTAGTATTAGTCCTAACGTATTTTTTTATGCTCTTTCCAATAAAATAAGTGAGGATATGATCTCGGGTCATTTTTTAGATATAAAGTCTATTTTTAATTTAAGAAAACCGTTACAATATCAATTTTTCCAAAATTTAACCCTTGACCGGTGTTAAAAATCGCCTTTTCTGTTTCAGTCCTAACGTATTTTTTATGCTCTTTCCGATGGCATAAGTGAGAATTTGATCTCGGGTCATTTTTAAGACGAAAAGTCTATTTTTAATTTTAGAAAACCGCCCTCACAGCATCGGGATATTATGGATATCCATGGGATGTCCTATGTATATCTTTTAGCTTTCGGAAGTTTGGATATCCCTGAGATATCCCATGGACGTCCATGGATATCCATTGGATATCGCAGGGATATCCAAACTTTCGAAAGCTAAAAAATATACATAGGACATCCCATGGATATCCATAATATCCCGATGCTGTGAGGGCGTTACAATTTCAAATTTTTATCAATTTAACCCTTGACCGGTGTTAAAAATCGACCTTTCAGTATCTGTCCCATAGTATTTTTTTATGCTCTTTCCAAAAGCATAAGTGAAAATTTGATCTCGGGTCAATTTTTTGACGAAAAGTATATTTTTAATTCGAGAAAACCGTTACAATTTCAATTTCTTAAAAATTTAACCCTTGACCGGTGTTGAAAATCGACTTTTCAATATTAGTCCTAACGAATTTTTTATGCTCTTTTCGATGTCATAAGTAAGAATTTGATCTCGTGTCATTTTTTAGACGAAAAAGCTATTTTTAATTTGAGAAAACTTTTACAATATCAATTTTTAATCATTTTAACCCTTGACCTGTGTTAAAAATCGCCTTTTCTGTTTTAGTCCTAACGCATTTTTTTATGCTCTTTCCGATGGCATAAGTGAAAATATGATCTAGGGTCATTCTTTAGACGAAAAGTCTATTTTTAATTTGAGAAAACCGTTACAATGTCAATTTTTATTATTTTAAACCTCCGTCACACACCTAGAGAGAGATTCCCTCATTGCAATTTACTCCGCAACATATTTCTAAAAAAACGTTTAGTTTAAACATAATTAATATTTAATTATGATGCTTCAAAGCCAGAAAAAACTCGAAAAAGTGAGGTTATGTTAAATTAAAAAATCAAGTTTTCAAAACATTTTTTGTTCCACTGTTGGTTAATGGCAAATTTATATTATAAATGTAATTAAAAAAAATAATTTAATGATTTTTTTGTTTATTTCTTAATGTTACGTTATTTTACATGTAAAGTGTAATTCCTTCGAAGATGTGCATTCGTGTAATTCAATTTTATTTTTGAGACTGAAAATTAATTTTATTAACTTTATAGTTCAGAATAATTTACTACATATTTATAATTTTGTGTTAAAATTAAATTTATATTGATTCCTTGGTTTATGTTGTTATGTCGCTTATTTTACAATGTGGTGAGGGATTCCCTCTAAACGTGTGTAAAGTCGTAATTTTTTCCATGGTGTGTGACAGAGGGTTAACCCTTGACCGGTGTTAAAAACCGACTTTTTAGTATCTATCCTACCGAATTTTTTATGCTCTTTCTGATGGCATAAGAAATGAATTTGATCTTGGGTCATTTTTTAGACGAAAAGTCTATTTTGAATTCGAGAAAACCGTTTCAATTTCAATTTTTTATCATTTTAACCCTTGACCGATGTTAAAAATCGCCTTTTCCGTTTCAATCCTAACGTATTTTTTATGCTTTTTCCGATGACATAAGTTAGAATTTGATCTCGGGTCTTTTTTTAGACGAAAAGTCTATTTTTAATTTCAGAAAACTTTTACAATATCAATTTTTAATCATTTTAACCCTTGACCTGTGTTAAAAATCGCCTTTTCTGTTTTTAGGCCAGTCGTTGGGTCGAAAAAGTGCACAAAAATGCAACCTGAAATGTTATTGCTGTTTATTGTAGTTTGGAGGCTCGATATAGGAGTCCAACAGTTTGCTCTCGATTATCAGTTGCGAAAAATAGTGTAAACAATCGTCAAAGTTTGCAAAACGTGATTTTTCGATGACCGACGATTCGGGTTACATTTTAGAGGAAAAAGTTGTTATTGAAAGTTGTAAAGCTTGGAAATAGCTTTCCAATGACTGGTCATACGTTAAAAAATATTAATTAGTTTAGTTGCAAATGAATTTAAACCAATAAAAATAGCACTTTTTTAATTTTTTAATTACTTTGTTAATAATTATCGAATTTGTTTATAATTCACCAGGACTATTCTCCTTGCAAAGCTGAATAAATCCCAAAAAATTCAACTTGATCGGACAAATAGTTTATGCATAATTTCATTTGTTAACTAAAAACATGTAATTTTTCCACGGAATTTCTACACTTTTGGACCTACGAATTTCATTTTTTTATTTTTTAAAGTACACTTGAGGAGTCAAACTTTTATCCCACTTAAATGGAAATTCGATATTTTTTATTTAAATGCATAATAATGGATGTTAAAAAAGGGTACGTTTTTTAGTTATAAACAAATGGAATAATTCAGCCAATTTTCACTTTATCGATTTGGTCTAAAGGGCATTAAATTTCATTTGTTATCACAAATCTTTTCCAAAAAAAAAATCCGCCTCAGCTTTAAGGGGAAGGAGTTAGTTTTTTATTTTCAAAAAATTTCTGACTAGTTAATAATTAATATTTCTTAATGAAATTTGCACCACCTGTAGTTAATACATGTATTTTATGAAAAAAAATTAATTGTTATATTTTATGCTTTTATTTTTCATTTATATCAAGTAAAAATACATATATAGTTTTTTTAACTCTTGGACGGCGGAGTGGGGGAACTCAGTAGCGCGTGGTTTTCGACGCTACAACTGAAATCAGCCGTTCAAAGTTACAAAAATGGTTATATCTTCGTTAATTATTTACCGATTTTAATTTTTCTTTTTTTAATTTGATGTATTTTTTTATGCTGAATCCGAGAATGATTTTATATTTTTTTAAAATAAAATATTTTTTGTAATAATAAAAAAAAATTTTATAACAACAAATGATTATTGTTATTTATCACATTTAACAAAAAATTCTTTTTGTACATATTATTCAATTAAAATGAAAGTTATATTATCTCAAAAATAAATTCAAATTATATGTATATAAGTGTGTAGCATCATCATCTTTGTACATTTTGCGAATAAAACCGGCGTGCATGTGTGCACGTGATGCTACTAGCTTATATATAATCATTTAACAATTGTTTTTCTTTAAATATTATTTTAAACTCAATGGAATAATATGTACAAAAAGAATTTTTTGTTAAATGTGATAAATAACAATAATCATTTGTTGATAAAAATTTTTTTTATTATTACAAAAAATATTGTATATTGAAAAAATATAAAATCATTCTCGGATTTAGCATAAAAAAATACATCGAATTAAAATAAGAAAAATTAAAATCGGTAAATAATTAAAGAAGATATAACCATTTTTGTAAATTTGAACGGCTGATTTCAGTTGTAGCATCGAAAACCACGCGCCACCGAGTTCCCCCACTCCGCCGTCCAAGAGTTAAAAAAACTATATATGTATTTTTACTTGATATAAATGAAAAATAAAAGCATAAAATATAACAATCAAGTTGTTTTCATAAAATACATGTATTAAACTGTAGGTGGTGCAAATTTCATTAAAAAATATTAATTATTAACTAGTCAGAAATTTTTTGAAAATAAAAAACTAACTCCTTCCCCTTAAAGCTGAGGCGGATTTTTTTTGGAAAAGATTTGTGATAACAAATGAAATTTAATGCCCTATAGAACAAATCGATAAAGTTAAAATTGGCTGAGTTATTCCATTTGTTTATAACTAAAAAACGTACCCTTTTTTAACATCCATTATTATGCATTTAAATAAAAAATATCGAATTTCTATTTAAGTGGGATGAAAGTTTGCCTCCTCAAGTGTACTTTAAAAAAAAGAAATGAAATTCGTATGTCCAAAAGTGTAGAAATTCCGTGGAAAAATTACATGTTTTTAGTTAACAAATGGAGTTATGCATAAACTATTTGTCCGATCGAGTTGAATTTTTTTGGGATTTATTCAGCTTTGCAAGAAGAATAGTCCTAGTTAATTATAAACAAATTTGATAATTATTAACAAAGTAATTAAACAATTAAAAAAGTGCTATTTTTAATGGTTTAAATTCATTTGCAACTAAACTAATTAATATTTTTTAACGTATGACCAGTCATTGGAAAGCTACTTCCAAGCTCTACAACTTTCAATAACAACTTTTTCCTCTAAAATGTAACCCGAATCGTCGGTCATCGAAAAACCACGTTTTGCAAACTTTGACGATTCTTTACACTATTTTTCGCAACTGATAATCGAGAGCAAACTGTGGGGCTCCTATGTGGAGCCTCCAAACTACAATAAACTACAAAAACATTTCAGGTTGCATTTTTGTGCACTTTTTCGACCCAACGACTGGCCTATTTAGTCCTAACGCGTTTTTGTATGCTCTTTCCGATGGCATAAGTGAGAATTTGATCTCGGGTCATTTTTTGGACGAAAAGTCTACTTTTAATTTGAGAAAACCGTTACAATATGAATTTTTCCCAAATTTAACCCTTGACCGGTGTTAAAAATCGCCTTTTCTGTTTCAGTCCTAGCGTATTTTTTATGCTCTTTCCGATAGCATAAGTGAGAATTTGATGTCGGGTCCATTTTTAGATGAAACGTTTATGCTTAATTTGAGAAAACCGTTACAATTTTAATTTTTTATCATTTTAACCCTTGACCGTTGTTAAAAATGGCCTTTTCTGTTTTAGTCCTAACCCATTTTTTATGCTCTTTTCGATGGCATAAGTGAGAATTTAATCTCGGGTCAATTTTTAAACGAAAAGTCTATTTTTATTTGAGAAAACCGTTACAATGTCAATTTTTATCATTTTAACCCTCCGTCACACACCTAGAGAGGGATTCCCTCATTTCAAGATAAAATCAGTCTCTATACCTTTCGACAATTTACTCCTTAACATATTTCTAAAAAAACATTTAGTTTAAACATAATTAATATTTAATTATGAAGCTTCAAAGCCAGAAAAAACTCGAAAAAGTAAGGTTATGTTAAATAAAAAAATCAAGTTTTCAAAACATCTTTTGTTCCACTGTTGGTTAATGTCAAATTTATATTATAAATGTAATTAAAATAAATTATTTAATGATTTTTTTGCTTTTTTGTTAATGTTACATTATTGCTTCCTCGTGAGGAAGCTTTGTAGTCGTTTAATTTACAAAATTTATAAAAATCCTTTTGACAAATTTTCTTCTATATGGGACTATGTTTTATAAGACACTGAACAATTGTCCGGATGTATGTATGTGTGTGTGTATGTGTGTGTGTGTGTGGATCCCGATTTTTGTGAACACGATATATCGAAGAGGTTTTAACGAATTTGGCTAAAATTTACCATGTATATGTATCATAAAAATATTTTGAACTGGATTGATAGACTTTAAAAAATTCTCAGAAAAAATTTTTTTTTTTGACTTTTTTCTAAAAAAAAATTTTTTCAAAAATTGTTTTTTAAGATGGTTATTGAAGTTAATATATAATAAAATCTTATTCTTTGCATCAAGACGAATCGATTGGTATATAAAAAGAATAAATTGTATGAGAGTTTATAGAGTTAATGACAATTAAAGCAGGAAAATGACCTTTTTTTATCAAAACGTTAGTTCTTTCATCAAAATTATATTCCAGTACAATAAATTTTACTCATTTTTTTTAAATAATTTTATCCCTTGCATTAAAACGGATCGATTGGTATAATTATATAAAGTATATATTGTACTTGAATTTATAAAATTAAACATAATTAAAACCAAAAATTCGCAGTTTTATTAGAAATTTATTTCCTTCTTAAAAATCATGTTGCCTTATAATAAAATGTTACTCTTGACTGAAAAAAAACTAAAAATCTTCATTTCATCAAGACGAATCGTTTGATGGATAAAAGTAATATATTTTATTAGCATTAATAGAATTAAATAAAATGAAAAAATTCACTTTATTATTAAAATTTTTTTCTTTTTTTTAAATTGTATTATTATACAATTAAATTAAATTTTAATGGATGGAAAATTAAAAAATTAATTAATGGAAAATTAAATTTTAATCTAATTTTAAATGAAATTTTAGGACAACAATATGGAATATGTTTAAAAAAATTTTTTATGATTAATGCTTCCTCCACGAGGAAGCAAATTTTTTGCTTATCGTAAAGAGGAAGCAAAATGTTCATGTAATGAACATCTTAACTCACAACTTGTTTTTACATATAAAGTGTAATTCCTTCGAAGATGTGCATTCGTGTAATTAAATTTTATTTTTGAGACTGAAAATTAATTTTATTAAGTTTATAGTTTAGAATAATTTACTACATATTTATAAGTTTGTGTTAAAATTAAGTTTATATTGATTCCTTTGTTTATGTTGTTATGTCGCTTATTTTACAATGTTTTTGAGGGATTCCCTCTAAACGTGTGTAAAGTCGTAATTTTTTCCAAGGTGTGTGACGGAGGGTTACAATTTCAATTTTTTATCATTTTAACCCTTGACCGGTGTTAAAAATCGCCTTTTCTGTTTTAATCCTAACGCATTTTTTTATGCTCTTTCCGATGTATAAGTGAGAATATGATCTCGGGTCATTTTTTAGACGAAAAGTCTATTTTTAATTTGAGAAAACAGTTAAAATTTCAATTCTTCATAAATTTAACCCTTGACCGGTGTTAAATAACTACTTTTCAGTATCAGTCCTAACGTATTTTTTTATGCTCTTTCGGATGGAATAAGTGAGAATTTGATCTCGGGTCAATAAAAGTGTTAAGCAACCGTTTCAAATTCGTTAATTTTTTAACGTTACATTCTTCAGTCCAATATGTTTTGGTATCAAATCATACGCACGACAATTTAAAATAAAATATTTAACTTTTATCCCAGACTTTTTCACGAAACAATTGTCAACTCCTTAGTAAGACCCTTCACTAAACGTGAAGCGGAAACCTACAATATCGACCAAGTTTCAAATTCTAGAAGAAGTAACGATTTTTAAACCTAGACGTCACCGTCAAACAATATAAATTGAAAAACAAATTTAAAGCTATGAAAAAATGGGGGACTAACTCTGCTGGGGCTCGAAACCCAGGACCTATTAATTGCCGGTTGATTGCTCTTCCACTGAGCTACAGAGGTCCACATCCAACAAATTCTCATAGCTTATCGATTCAGTAATCAAGATGGTTCGCATTCCTCTGCTTCAAATTATTTAACTTTTATCCCAGAATTGGACCTCTGTAGCTCAGTGGAAGAGCAATCAACCGGCAATTGATAGGTCCTGGGTTTCGAGCCCCAGCAGAGTTAGTCCCCCATTTTTTCATAGCTTTAAATTTGTTGTTTAAAATAAAATGTAGTTGAGATGTTAACTTAGTGTAGTCCTGATTAATATTGATCCACATCTTAAGTATATGTTGTTGATGAGCAGTAGAAGCAAATTCAAAGATGTTCCATGCACTGACATCACATGACCGTTCCAGATCCAAGGTCATTTTTTAAATTATTATTATATGATATCATCACTCGGTTGTTTTTAATAGTTACTAAACACTGAATTTAACGATAATTCCGAGTCAGATGTTTGAAAAGAAACAACAAATGTTGTTTAACGTTTCGACAGCGCGGCTGCCCTCTTTAGAAACTATAATTTATTCAACAAAAAATAATAATTAAATTAAATTACATTATTAAAAAAACATAAAACTAATAATTATAAAAACAGTTTTTTTACCGAAAAATAAAATAAAATTTGAAAAAGGTTCCAAAGGAACGTCTTTGGCGTGGCGATTACAATTGGACACTAGCGAATAAAATGTATATAATTTTCGAAGTATAACCTGAATTTTGTTTACTGCCACGGTCATTCACCTCACGTCAGTTAGTTATACTTTGAAAATTATATACATTTTATTCACCAGTGTCCAATTGTAATCGCCTCGACAAAGACGTTCCTTTGGAACGTTTTTCAAATTTTATTTAATTTTTCGGTAAAAAACTGTTTTTATAATTATTAGTTTTATGTTTTTTTAATAATGTAATTTAATTAAGCAAATACTTGTAACAGATATATAATATAAAATGTGGAGTTTAAAATAATTATATAAAAATAAGAATGAGTGACATCACAAACCTCCAGATATTGCGTTATACAAAAATAAAACATTTTACAAAATTTTGATCACTTTTTAAGTTTCAACATTATATTCTTTAAAATTTTGATATAACATGACTGCAAAACTACAGCAGTTTGGAAAATTCCCTTTTGCGAACGTAACCTTAAATTTTTTTAAATGTTAATTTTCCAGAAAAAAAGATTTTTACCTCGTGGCGATTTTTACCACTCGAGAAATATTTATATTTTTAATATAATCACTTTGTTAATTCAAAAGCGTTAAAATTTCTATAAGTCTTTTTACAGTGTGCTTGAATATTACTTGATGATTTGAGGTTATGTACCCTAGTAGAAAAATTTAATGGAAATGTAGATACATGCTAGCGCTACTAGTTGAATTTGCATGGCAGTCTATCGCGCTGACGTCTTCTAGCGCCTTGCATTGCGCGAGCACTTCCCGCTAGAATGCAACATAACCTCAAATTTCTGTTACATAAACTGTTAACGGTGTATGTACTGTGTGCTTTATACTGATATAACCCCAGAAAAACAATATGGCGGACATCTTTTGAAAAAATTCATCGAATTCGCTTGAAACTTGTTACTCAGGGGTTTTAGGGGTCGCTGAATCCCAATTTGATGTCAGTTTTCAAAAATTCAAAAGAACGGACAACATTATTTTACGGTTTGGATCAAACCCACTCCTGATGGAGGTATGCTTTACTCTATCCCGTGTAGAAGTTTCCATATTATGACTAAAATATGTCAATTTCTACACGGGATATTAACGGAAAATATCGATATTAAATTTTATTTCAACATAAAAACTCTAAAAGAATTTGAAGCTTAAGTTCCATGCAGAGTAATTGGATCTTCCGTGTGTCTGCATCCAGGGCACCTCCACGTGGTGACGGTGAGCAACGGAGATGGTCCGCTACCTGACTAAGTCCCTGGATAACGGCTTTGATGCCGTCATGGCAGACCCACGTAAGAAACGTGTTAAGATTCAGGGACTCGAAACCCCAGTATCGACGGTTGAGGGTGAGAAAGCAGGCTCTCAGGCGTCGTCATCGAACAACTGCAGCACTTCATTGGTGGGAAACTTGGCTAATGTAGAGTATACTGCGACAAGACAAAGTAACAATCTATGTCATGACTGCGACAGTAATCGCGATGTGTTTTGTTATATCTGCTGCAAGTACGAAATCAGTTCATTGCGAAAACAAATTAAGGATGACGTCAAAGTCACATATAAGGGGATTTTTGATTTAGAAATTGATAAGAATGCATGGGCTACCAATATAATTTGCAATTGTTCTAAATTAATGTTTAACCGTTGGAAGAAGGACAAAAAAACAATCAAATTTTCCAGTTCAGCAGAATGGAAGAAACCTCTTTGTTAAGAAGATTGCTTTTTTTGCTCAAATAAAGTTAGTCAGAATTACACTTCTAAAAGTAAGCACAACATCGTTTATAAAATAGTTACATCAGTAAAGGCTCCAATTTTACCCAACAACAAAGAAGAAAAAACTGATTTCGAGAGCATTAACGCAGTGAGAAATGATGAATTCATGAATGTTGATGAATACGAGCCTAAAAGCGACCATGACGATAGCGACTCTGACTATTCTGGAGACACAAAAAAATCAGTCCCAAAGCTAGTATCACAGTCTGTATTAAATTTTAATATATATATATATATGGGCCCGATCGTAGGCCCACGATCAGACAAGGCTTAAAAACTGTTAATTTAGTGCAAGATTCTTACAAAAAATTTGAAAATATTGATTGATACATGCATTGTTGAAAATGAAATTTTATTTTAAAGATTTTAAAATCTTATCGTAAATTATTTTTAAAAAATTTTTAAATATTTTTATTAAAAACTACGTGTGAAAACAAAACTTTTCATTATAAAAACGTTCAATTTGATCAATTTTTGACCGAGTTATAAGCATATAAAAAAATTTACGTAAAAAACGTCATTTTTCATAAATCTGTATCTCCTGAACCACTTTATGAAAAAATTTGAAAAAATTCAATAAGTATGTTACATTTCAATTTATAATTTTAGCGCTGCACATAACGGTCCTACAATTCAAAAGGAAGTTGAAGTAAAATCACTTCCAAGCTTGCGTGACTATGCGGTATGCTTATTCGACTTGTGTCCTTTGGGTCTAGGTTTCGATTCCCCGTGCGTGCGAAATTTTTCATTCTTAGTTTTAAGTGTTCTGTGTATAATTCTGAATATTGTTACATAATGTATAAGGTCAAATAATTATTAACAATGATAATAATAATTTAGTCATTAATTTTAATAAATAAGGTAGTCTGTTTAAATTATTTAAGAAAATAAGAAAAATATTTTTTAAAAACTTATTGCAAAAAAAGATATTCTATTAATTATTCATATTTTTATTCCTAATCATAAACATTTATTTATTCTATGCAACTAGTAAACAATCAAACGAACTTACCTTAGTGATGTTCAATTGTAATTATATGTAGTCCTCGCTCGAATACATTACTTTTGTAGCTTATCTCTGTCCGACAGGCAAATCACACGAATTTAGAGTCCCCAAAAACAATTTTCCCCTTCCTACATTACATACCTGGCCCTTCTTCATAATTTAGAGTATAACGAGTGTGTATTAAACAGGAATGGGGATGGGTTATTTTATAATTTTATAAGATGTTGGGAGGGATATAATGTATTCGAGCGAGGACTACATATAATTACAATCGAACATCACTAAGGTAAGTTCGTTTGATTGTTTAATTACATTTCGTCCTCGCTCTTCTACATTACTTTTGTAGTTGTTTAGAGTAACTAATTAGTCCGATTATCATTTTTTTATTAACTATTTCCATTGAATACAGATTTTGAAAATTCAAACCCGTCTTTTTGAATAGGTCTCTTATAAAATACTGCGAATACATTCGAACGCTCAGACCATCCTGCAGTTCTACGAATAGTGTCGAAATCGACATTATTATTTGATGCTGCTGATGTAGCAGCATGTCTTGTTGAGTGACTGGAAAAGATAGAAATATCTATTCCACTGGCCTGTAGAACCTTTTTTACCCATTTACTTATTGTCTGTGATGAGACTGCATAGATTGGTCGTTTAATAGAGACAATTAAATTATCGATATTATTTCGAACTAATTTTGTTCTATCTAAATATAATAATAACGTAGAAACAACGCATAATTTCGGTTTGCTGGTGAAAAAGAGGAGTTGTAGTAAGGGCTGGTATTTCCCGGCACCGGATGTTTTAATCAGCTCCGGAATTTTTATTTCTAACCCTTCACTTGTTCTCCTAATATTACTAATTTTAATTTTTGATACTGTTTGCGCCCTGTGGGCTGTACTTAAAGCTAAAAGAACAACAATTTTATAAGTTAAGTTTCCTATGCTTGATTCATCTAAATTTTCTAAATAATTTAAAATAATGGATACATCCCAGGTACAAGAGTATTTAGGTCTCGCAGGTCTTAATTTAAAAACGCCCTTCATAAACCTAGAGATCTTTGGATCCTCGCCGATTTGGTTTTTGATATTAGGAAAATTGCACTTCTGCAAGAATTAAGCGTTCCGTAAGATCCGCTCTCGGATGAGTTAGTGTCCTGCAAGGAGACAATAACATCTTAAAATCTGGTTAGAAAATTAATTGTTTACCTACTGTTAGTTGATTAAACAAGGGAAACCATGGTTGATTTTTCCAGTCAGGAACTATAATTATACCTTCGGCTTTATCCTTTTTAATCTTCGATAATATTCTTGTTATCTGTGAAAAGGGCGGAAAAGCATAAAAGAAAAATTTTGACCATTTTATCGTGAAGGCATCGATAGCAAAAGCTTCTTTTTCTGGTTTCCAGGAAATAAAAGTTTTACACTTAGCATTACAGTAGGAAGAAAACAAGTCAATGTTGGGTTGACCTAACTTTAAACAAATTTCCTGAAAAATTACTTTATTCAATTTCTATTCAATATCTATGTTTTTTATTCTTGACAATCGATCTGCAATAATGTTATTTTCTGAAGGTATATATGAGGCAAACAGAATATTTTTCTGCACTCCGCCCATCGCCATATTTCCCTTGCCAATGAACTATAATTATCAAGTCTAACTCCCCCCATTTTATTTATATAAGACAATGCGGTAGTGTTATCGACCCTGAGTAAAATTTGTGAATCATGCTTCGATGACGCTAAATTTTGTAAGGCAATTTTTATCGTTAACAATTCTAAGTAATTTATATGTTTTTTGCGTTCCTCACTTGACCAAAAACCGTAAACTTTTTTTGAACCATTTGTGGCTCCCCAACCGGTTCAGGAAGCATCGGTGAAAATAGTCATTTCATAAAATTCACTTTTAATGTAATGAGCGCTATTTAAGTTATTTTGACACCAAGAAACCTCGGTCTTAACTTTTTCTGAAATATACATATTTCTGTTATAGTTGTAATCGTTGATAATGTTACGTCATCGTAACGTATTTTTCAATAATAATAATAATAATAATAATAATAATAATAATAATAATAATAATAATAATAATGATAATAATAATGGGAATAACAACAAATAGTTGTTATTAACATATTAACAATTATAAACAATTATTAATTAATGAAAATAGTAATAATAAGAATAATAACTAATAATTAAATAATAATGTGTAAAACGAATAATCATTTATAGTAACAATAATAATAAAATAATTATAATTAGCAATTGTAATAATAATAACAAGATAGTTGATAATAACAATTTGTAGCAATAAATAATAATAATTAATTATAACAATAATATCAAAATATTAATAAATAATTGTAACATTAATAACAAATAATAATAGTTAATTGAAACAAGATAGTAATAAAATGTAACAACAAATAATAATTATTGATAAAAAGTTAATAATAATTCGTAATAACATAATAACAACAAATAATAGTTAATAATAACAAGATAATAATAAATTGTAACAAATTAATAATTAACAACAAGTTATAATAATGTAATTGTAATAACAAGTTAAAAACAAATTGTTAATAATAAATTGTAATAACTATAAATAATTAACAAGCAACATAAAAATATAAATTTAAATTGTAAAAACATAAGACTAAGAGGATGTGAACACGTGCGATCTAAAAACTGAGTCAACGCAAGTGTTTCTCTAACAATGGGATTATCAAATGCATGGCAAATGGCATCGATGTTTCAAATACATGGCAAATGGCATCGACATTTTGGTATAAAAAGAGCCAGAGTATCAAACAGTCAACAGTCTTAAAAATGTAATCGTCAGTAGTAGTCACCTGGACTACCCCAGTATAGTAGTTGTCCTGATCTTTACGTGAATTTCTAAATTCAGTGCATCTTAAAGTCAAATTGGGTGTTTAGAAATATCGTTCGAGTTGTGACAAAAGCTGAAAGAATCATAATACCTATTCAACTGACTAATTTACGAGTGTCGTAAATCATCTACCTGCATTACTTAGTAACCCATTAATACACAATTGCCATTGTATCTCAACGTCGCCAGCCAGGACCAAAACCTCGCTATTCTAAAGTAAACAGAGAAACCACTTGAGACTCATTATTAGAAAGCTAGTGTCCATTTCATCTTTCCATAATTTTTATCTTTTTCAAATACAGTAAGTTCTCGCGAGTCGTTTAACTTACGAGTCGTTCAACAGCTGATCAGGGTCCGATTCACGAGTCGTTCAATTTCTAGTATGCGCGCGCCGGTGCTCAGTGCTGTGTAATTTAAACGGACCAAAACCATTGAATGGTTCGTCTTTCGGGGCGATAAATATGTTTCACACATCCCTGAAATCGCTTTGGAGGTGTGGCTTATGCGTTGAACGACTCGTGAGTTTTAAGATGTTGAAAATTTTCGAGAATTGAACGACTCGCGAGAACTCACTGTATACTGTTTTCAAATAAATTTATTCTTGTCATTTATCCAAACTCGTCCCAACTTTAATTTTTCTAAATTAAAGTTAAATCGAGAAAAAATTAGGGAATATAATAATAAGGTAAGACATAACAATAACTAGGTAAAAAAGTTTTTTCTTTTCTAAAATTTTAGTGTACAACTAAGAGACTGCGGGGCAACATGAGATTAATTTCCCAATTAAGTGAGTAAATTCAGTAATTGTACATTTTTTGCTTAAAAACGATTCAACTAAAAGACTTACATTTTTGCGTTTCTGTTCAGGTAGCTGAATTGCGTATCTTTTTGTATCGATAACAAAACCTAAAAATTAACATAGTTGTAATGGTATAAGATTTGATTTTGTATAATTTACCAACAAACCTAGTGTTTAAATTAATTTAATAGTCTCGTTAATGTTTAGTGTACAGGTTTTTTCATCTCTTTCTATGCATAGCATAGCATCGAGATAGATTACATATGAAATAGGTAAAGGGAGCTGTACATAAGCCGAACAGCAAGCATGTAAATTGATACAGCGTGTTGTCAAATTTAAATAAAAGATATTTTCTACTGTCACGATTAACGGGAACAAGATAATAAGCATCTTGTAAATCTATAGAAGCTAAGTAATAATTGGGAAAAATAAGCTGAACAGCTGTTCGAATATCTTCTAATTTGAAATGATATTTAATTACATACTTATTAAACCGTTTTAAATTAAGAATAAACCTTAAAGTTTCATCAGACTTGGGATGTAAAAAATATGACGACAAGAATTGGTCCTCGCATTCTTCACAAGGCTCTATTGCGCCTTTTGTGATTAATGAATGTATAGAATCTTGGAATTCTTTATGGTTTTGTCTTGGTTCGAAATAAGCGAAATCTCACGCCATTTGTTAATAAATTGATTTTATCTGCCTGCAACACTTACTTTATTATTTAATCTTTTTTCTCCCTGGGAGGTAGAGGTTTCGGGCGTTGAGATGTCTGTGAGTTGTGATTCACAAACTGTTGTTTGTTTTTGAAAGACACCTTTTGTCGAGGACGTCCTCCGGAATTGGTAAACCCCGTTTGATGCATTTAAGGACGGCGCGTGAACGGAGGTCGCCCGTTTAAAGGAGTTTTCTTTAAACCTTGAGAATTAGATTTAAGAACCTGAATTTTTAAATTTTCTCCTAATTTGCTTATAGCCTTGGCCTCCTTAATTTTTTCTCCTAATTGCTGCCCATATAAGAATTCATCTATTTTTATATCTTTTAAAACTGCTCTGGTCTCTTTACTTAAACCCGGTTCTATGAAGGCCTTTCTAGAAACAGACTGTTTGTGTATAATGGAAGTTAATAATTTTCCAGTGTCACAAAGGCTCATCAAAAGACTTTCTAAGTCAAGCCCTTCGTCCTTCTTTTCGTAAATTGATGAGATCAGAGAGCCGATGACCGAAAGTGCAGTGCCAGCCATTGTTTGAATCTCTTTCATATGGTTATCTCTCGATATTGCAACATCTTTCATTGTTGCCGATATTTGAGGATTGAGCTTTGGAGCTTCGAATTCCTTAAAACATTTATATTTTTTAATAAGAATTTCGAATTCATATTTTTTTATTCCTACAGTAGAAAAATAGTTCCACCTCTTTAAAAGATCGGGTTTAATCTCCATTTGCAACGCTGAGCTTTGTGTCGGGTCCTCTCCTACCTGTATAATAATTTAGGTTCATTAGTATAATAAGGTTAATTAGTAATAAATTCTTTTGACACTCTTAGCAAACAGTTTAATTATATCTTATTACTTCTAACCATTGAGCAGAAGGTAATGTTGAGAATTAGTCCCGACTTTTTCGATAAGAAAAGGACGAGGACAATCAAAAGAGAGAGAGAGAGAACTGTTTGTAAACAGATTATTAAACGGGCTACTTGAGTTGCAATGTTGCAACCGTTAGTGGCTTTGTGTCTCCGTCTTACCTTCAGGTAAGCGTGTCGACCCATCTCTTCCTTGTTTCCCCATGAGGAGAACACGGAATATTATTCTATGTTTGTCTTGACATATACAAGCACAGATATTAAAAGTTACTCGTCTTGCTATATGGCAAACTTGAGAATTGAAAATTTTATATATACACATGTATATATATATATAAATATATATATATATATATATATATATATATATAGGGTGTCCCAGTCAAGGGTGTACATATTAAAGAGGCATAATCTACTGAAAAAACTAACACGAAAAGTCCTTTGCACTTTTTAAATATTTTCAGTAGTTTTTCCGTAAATCTCAATTAAAAAATCAAAAACTACGCCTTGCTATTGGACGTAAAAGCTCAGTGAGACGGTAGGCGGGGCGTACTATTGCAGCCTTGGCTTGCCTGGGCGTGTACCAGCAGCGCGCGTAGTGTGTCAATTTAATTTTTATTATTATTGAGTGTTTATTTAACACCAGGTTTGTGTTAAAATAACACTGTTTAAAACTAGAAACAAGAAATTATTGTCAAAAATTTATTCTACGCGAGCTGATAGTACACGCCCAGGCAAGCAAACGCTGCAATAGTACGCCCCGCCTACCGTCTCACTGAGCTTTTACGTCCAATAGCCAAGCGTAGTTTTTGATTTTTTAATTGAGATTTACGGAAAAACTACTGAAAATTTTTAAAAAGTGCAAAGGACTTTTCGTCTCAATTTTTTCAGTAGATTATGTCCCTTTAATATGTACACCCTCGACTGGGACACCCTGTATATATATATATATCCCTATTATATAAAAACATTTCGCCGCCGCCGCCGCCGCGTAGTCGGGATTTCTAAGGGCGCCCTATCCCAAAGGGTCCGTTAAAACTTACGTCAAAATTGACCTATTTTTTGACCTATGGGTTTAAAAGGAGAATAAATAACGGCCTCACATTACGTCAAATTCTATGTCTAATTTGACCTATAGGTCAATAACATAAATCAAAACATTTGTCAAAATTGACCTATTTTTTGACCTAAGTCAAAAAGAGGATAAATAACGAATATAAATACATGTTTAATTTTACCTATTAAAAAAAATAGTTTTTTAAAAGGGTTTTAAAAAGGGCCTTAATGTGGGCCTTCACATTACGTTAAAATTTAATCTGTGTTTTACCAACAGGTAAGAGCTTGCCCCCTCAAATAGAAGCGCGAAATAGGACGTCAAAGCCTATCCAAAAGAAATTTTTTTTACTTGCAGGCTGGTATGTTACTTCGAAATTGATGACAAAGATTGAAAATTTAAGAATGGCTAATATCATAAGATCGCATTTTACAATCTTTATAATATCCATAAATAGAAGTAAACATAAAATCTGGGGGTTGGCGCGCGAAGCGCGCAAGTGAGCGAAGCCCCCCTAGTATATATATATATATATTGACCAACAGATTAGCTCGGTCGGATAAATGCCTCGCTTGGCGGACGTTCTAGGACCAAGGGTACTTGGTTCGCGCCCATTTGGCTTGGATTTTTCCGGCATGTGAGATAATCTGAGCAGGAGGTTTGACGTCGAGGTATAATGATGTGCACTGTCGATTATTGTCCAGTACACACCATTAGAACTCGACTGTCGATAAACCGGTTGTACTCAGGAGAAGGTTTTCTACAGTTTCCCTCTCCTCTGGCGAGAAAACCCATTAGACGGGTAGTCCAGGCTAATGCGAGTACTCCTAATTTCGAAAAGACGTTCTGTAGGCGCAAACTTAGTATTAGGAATTGTATATAAGAAAAATTTGTAAAAGCAAGAAAATTGTAAGAAACACTTGTGTAGCCAAGTATGTAAGGCTGAGGACAGGTGTATAAACCAATATATATATATATATATATATATATATATATATATATATATATATGTAACATACATATAATATATAAAATGTTTATATAATTATTTATACATTATACGGTGATTTGTCTGAAAATATTTTTTTGTTCTTTATATTTTTTATTTTATTTTTTTATTATAAATAATGTTGTTTTTAAAACTATTTTTTAAAATAATTTCTCTAAAATGATACAATTATATGTTAGATAAAAAATATTAACAATTTTGCTATCAAATTTTTTATTTCTATTGATTTTAAATACCGGGTCCCTCGGACCCGGCTTGTGCGCGCAGGCGGAAAAACGAACTCGAGCCCGTGAGGGTTAATAATTTATTCAAATTTTTGTTAAACGTTAGAAATGAGGTTTCTATCAAAATATCTGAATAAAATGTTAGCCAAATCACTTCTATAAGAACTTATTCTTTTCACAATTTTATAATTTTTTAATAATTAAATAAAAAAAATTCAGTTTTTATTAATTTTTTTTTGTTTTCCATTCGCCAAAAAATGGATAATTTCTCACTTCTGACCGTGTTAAGTATATGTTTTATCCAAAATTATTAGAACTTTTCTTAAGGAAAAATCAAACAGACAGTCGGACCAAATTTAGTCCGATTACGTATTATTGTAGGGGAGACTGGGGATAAACCGGACAAGTCGAATATTTCCGAAACCGTAAAGAATTTCAAACCGTGTAAATAACCTATGTACGCACAATTTCGTGATGCAAATACTGCATGAGGTTTTAGGGACGTGTCATTTTTCTTGTAATAATAGTTGCCGTTAATATGTGAAAATGTCATTTTTTGAGGTAAAAGTAAAAAATTTTTTCTCATTTTTTAGGGTTTTTATCATTAAAATTAAAGTCCAAATATCACACAGCAATTTTTCTTTTAGCTCATGGTGTACTGAGTTTAGTAGAAAAAGAGTTTAATGAAAAACGTTAAGAAGAAAAAATATATTGCAGTTTAATTATTAGATGACGGTGTGGGGCTGAATCGGACATCGTGATAAAAATCAACCAAATCTTTGAATACTTTAATTTATTTTATATTAATTAACTATTTTATATTATATTCCTTACATAGAACCAATTTAAAACTAAATAAATAAAGAATTTATTTTAAAACTCGAATTTGCAAGCGAGTTGCTGCAAATAGACAAGTCTGAAAACTGTAATTCATTTTATATTATATTAATTACCGATTTTACATTTTATATTATATTCTTTGTATAGAACTACATACATTTAAATAAGAGAAGAATTGATTTGACTTTTCTAAAAAAAAAACGAAAATTTGGGTCTTATTCTTTAATTAATTAGCCGTGTCTGATTTATCCCCATGGGATGTCCGGTTTAGCCCCACCAATTTTCGGATTTTTGTTTTTGAGGTAGTCATCTTCGAAGCAACATATCTCCAAAGCTACTGTAGTTTTTCTACATCGAACAAGTGCGATTTGTTGGTGAAGGTACAAGCTTCAAAACGGTATATTACTCTTTAGCAAAAAAAATTTTTTTTGTATGAGTTTTTTGGCCAAAGAACAAATCCGTACGGTTTAGGCCCGGTCTCCCCTATTTTTAAAGAAAAAGCCCAATGAACACGTTCTATAATTATTCTGTAACAAGAAAAGAATATAGGTCTTGAAAATTTGTACCAATAAATAATACACATTCTTATTTTAACAATTAGTATAAAGCATATTTTGTTATCAATATAAATAATATTTTATACGAAAAGTAAATTTATATTTATTTAATAATTCTTTAAATAATTTTATGTGGTTTGGTAAAGTAATAATTAGTTGTAACTGTTTTTATGCAACAACAAAAATCTCTATTCTAGATCTGTGTTTCGAGACGCCTAGTAGATCTTTCATTTCTTACTGGATTTAGAAGCAAGAGATTTTTACTTGTCCAAATGTAAAGAAATTTCACGCGCGCCAAGGCGCGCGCAGACAGCTAGTTTTAATAATATTTATTAAAAAAGCCTTCTTTTTGCCTGTTTTGAACTGGAATATCCCCTTAACTTTCAAACATACGGCACTGAATTTAGTAGCGTCACCGTACATTGTGGAGTACTTAGAAACTAAAGTCAGCGTACACTTTGGCGACAATGTACAGTTTGAAAGTGTTCACTGCGGAGGTCCGACTATATTATAATATTAGTTTTTTTTTAAATAACAATTTGTTTATTAAACATGCTATTCTTTTAATATGCAGCACATCGTGAAAATCTGTAAAACATGAAAGGAATATTTTTAATTTGCAGAAATTATTTATTGACCCTTCGAAAGAAAAATTTTATTTTTAGAATTTTTCATAACACTTATGGATTTAATTACTGCATACTTAGTAGGTGATGATAAATTTTTCGAGTCACATGTATATGACTTGAATTGTTCACTTGCTTTATTAATTTTATTGATGTGTACTATATTACCATACTGTAATACAAGAAAGTATACTGTCTTCTACAAGAGATCGCAGTTTCACATACATTAAGGGCACGTCATAAAAAACTCATTGCAAACTAGTTTCTATATGTCCCATTCATAAATTAAAAAAGAAAATTTATTAAACAGAATTTATAATAAAAAATATTTCAAGTCTATCATGAAAAAGTGAAGAAGAATTATTATTTAAAAAATAATTATAAATACAAAAGGTTACCATTCCAATGGTATTTATGTTTATAGAGATGTAAAATATTTCTCACGAAATCAGTGTCATAAGTTATTTCTATTTCTTTACAAGTTAAATTACAAAAATTAAATTTCTTTTATTTAAAATTAATATTTCAAATTTAAATTGTTTTTCTTTCGTTTCAATTTTTTTATGAGAAAATTAATAATGAATTTGGAAAATATTCGTAGGTTTTAAATTCAATAAGATAATACATAATTATAGATAAACGGCAGTAATTAAAAAATTTTTTAAAAAATAAATTAACTCGTTATTAAATTAGAAACATTAACTGTTTTTTAAAAGAAAAAAAAATGTTTTCTAAAATCATATTCTGTACCCAATAGATTGAAGCAAATTTTAAGAATAAATCTTTTGACACGATCTTAATTAATAATTAATAATTCATACAAAGATTTTCAATTTCTTAAATAGCTTAATATTGCAAGTGCCTTGAGGTTCACACTACACAATAACCATTTGATGAAAGATCATCAATAATAATTAATGTAATTAATGATAATTTAAAACTTAAAAAGCAGTATAGAATCATTGAATCTCATAGAATTATAAACCGTATATAAAAAGGATATTTTCTCAAATAATGATAAGTATAAAATAATATAGCGCATGTGTGAGCCTCACAGCAAATAGGACAGAAATATTTTAGTTACATAACTTTCATCCTATTCTAAGAAATTGAGATGCTGTTATCTTGCGCATGACAATTATACACAATTTCAATTATTCATTAAACTACAATTGTCCCTAAAACGCACACTCGTAACTGGTCACCTTCCAATTAAGAAAATGACCGGAGAGCAGTACTATATCAAGACGCGATATAATAATAATAATAGTTACATTCTTCCTCCACTACAAAAAATTTTCGAAAGGACAAAAAATGTGTACAACTAAGAAACTGATGGTCCTTGTTGAAGTTTGTGTTTTTCGGCATCAGACATTTTAAGTCGATTTTAGTATAACGCTTCTCAAACGCATATATTTCATACAAAAACGTTGATGTTTCACGATGTTACTCTGAAAAAGAAAAGTATCAGTTTTTAGTTTTATTAAGAAAAACATCTTTATTTGAAAACTAAACATAAAAATTATGTCCTTAATATGAAACGAGTAGATATGCAAATTAGGTAAAAAGAGACATTTCTTATTTAATTTAGTATTAAATAAGTAATAAAAGTAATAGGCCAATCATTGTCTCGAAAATGTACACAAAAGTGCTAACAGCAATGTCTTAACGGTGTTCAATGGTCTCTTAAATTTCTCGATAATGTGCGACTAACAGTCATCACCCAATAAATACGGCACTGATCGGTTTAAATGACGTAAAATTGGTAAACATTCATTTTCTAACAAATTTCCCTCTGTTTACAGGCACTTTCTACAAAATATGACAACGTACGTACATTTGAAACAAATGTTTTTAATTGTCTGAATTGAAAAGATTTTGTTAATTCATACAGAAACACGGTTGCAGCATTGGAATTACCATAGCAATGTAATGCGAATCATTTTGACAGCTGAGCCTTTCCGCTCCCTGCTTGCTTCTGCCCTCTACTGGCAAAATAGCTGTAACACACGTCTTGCCGCCTGTCATTACATCACTTTTGTAATTCCAATCCTGTAACCGCGTTTCTGCATGGATTAACAAAATCTTTTGAATTTAGATAATTAATAACATTTCTGACAAATGTACGTTGTCAGATTTTGTAAAAAGTGCTTGTGTGCAGAGAAACACCAGTTCGAAAACGGTTGTTTACTAATTACACGTGATTTCAAACAGGCAGTGCCGTTTTTCTTGGGCGATAACTGTAAGGAGACCGTTAGAGACCGTCGAACACTCTTAAGGAGGATGATGACCGTATGCCGTATATACCCTCTGTCGTGAGTTTTTGTTATGAAAACATAGGGAATTCGCTCAGCAATCATACTAAAATAGCGTTTACGAAATGAGTATGTTGTTTTAACCAATGGCGTGTGTCATATAGATGTGAAAAATGTATGGTTACAGTTCATGCTATTTTATGCAGTAATTTCTCTCAGTGTAACATAAACTCAAAAATAAAATAAATATATCAATTACAAATAATTGTAAAAGATATAGTTTTACTACTTTCAAAATAAATTATTTTTAGGCAAAATAGTTTGGCAACAATGATCTTTTTAACCTTTAATTTTTTTCTTTCAAATCAGACAAAAATTGCAATTTTTAACCAATTTTTATAATCGCAATTTGTTTAAGACTAGAATAAGGGATGCGTATAATAAATACAATTTTGACATTATTAAAAACAAAAGTAAATCTCAAAATATTTGGAATATTTTGAAAAAGTTAAATTTAATTTCAACAAATAAAAGTAAGAGTGACTATGGTTTACAGACACAGGAGTTTGTAAGTGTTTTTGCGCAAAAATATTCTAATGCCCCTCATTCTGGTTCTAATCAGTTGTCAGCTGCTAATACTTCTCATTCTAATTCAGATCCAATATATTTTGCTCATAATTCATTTAATGAAAATCATTTCTTTTTTGAGGATATCACTTATAAAGATTTAATTGACAGTTTATTTCAAGTTAAAACTAATGCTATCGGACCCGATTTTATTTCTATGCATATGATTAAATTAGCCTTTCCTATTATATCTCCTGTTCTCCTTCACATTTATAATTATTCTCTCCAAACCAGTACTTTTCCTAATATATGGAAGACCAGCAATATCCGGCCTATTCCTAAAACGAATAATCCTAAAACAGCCAACGACTTTAGAGCTATATCTATTATTTGTGCCTTGTCAAAGCCACTTGAAAAGATGGTTTGTAGACAGGTTACAGCCTATTTGTCTGCTAATGATCTGTTTGAGCCTTTACAATCGGGATTTCGAGCTAAACATAGTACTTGTACTGCCGCGCTTAAGTTTACTTCGGACATTAAGCTTGCGATGGAATCAAAGTGTATTACTGTTGCTGTATTTTTTGATTTTTCGAAAGCATTTCCATCTGTTGATCACAACCTGTTACTTAATAAGCTAAGATTCTTTAATATGTCAAATTCAGTATGTGGGTGGTTTGCGAATTACATTGATTCTAGATTCCAGAGAGTCATTGATGGGAATGGTAATTTTTCTGAATGGGACAGACTTGAGTGTGGTGTTCCTCAGGGTGCATCCCTTTCATCTCTTCTATTTAATCTTTTTATTGCTGATCTTGGTGAAGATCTAAAATTCTGTAAGTTTCATAAGTATTCGGACGATTTTAAAATTTACTTATCTGGTTCACTGAATTCACTTCCTGACTTGCTTAAGATGGTCCAAGTACACATGTGTACTTGTATACTATTTCTCGCCCACCTCACCACGTAATCAATGTTGATTACGTGGTGAGGTGGGCGAGAAATAATGCACTTGTTCTGAACTCTAGCAAAGCTAATGTGTTTACTTCCTCAACCTCACCTTCAATGGATACCTTACTGGCCCTTCCTCCTCTTGTAGTAGAGGGTATTCCTATTGTGTATAAAGAAACTGTGAAGGATCTTGGCTTGTTATTAAACCGTACATTGACATGGAAGGAACAAGTTGATAGTATTTCGCAAAAAACGTTTATAGTTTTACAGCAGCTGAATAGAAGTAAGGATTCTCTCCCATTTTCTACACGTTTGGTATTGATAAAATCACTTGTTCTTCCTATCTTTGACTACTGTTGTCAGGTTTATGATGATATTACAGAGGAACTTAATAGAAAACTTAAAAGAGCATTGAACGCCTGTATTCGTTTCGTATATAATCTACCAAAGACTGAGCATATAACTCAATATAGAATTCAATCGGGTTTATTAAATGTGGCTACTAGGAGGAAATATTTTATTGGCAATTTGATGTATTCTATTATTAATACTGGGAATCCTTCTTATCTTTTTGACTTTGTAAAATTTATAGATGTCAATCAATCAAGTTACGCTAAGCTCCGAGAGAGAAAAAATATTTTAGGTATACCTTTTCATCGTACTTGTATCACGTCAGAAGTGCGAGATTATGGAACAAACTTCCAAATTGTATTAGAGAATCGAGTAATCATTTTGTTTTTAGAAAATAATTCTTCGACTTTTTGTTCAAAAAAAATAAGGGTTTTTTTTATATTACGTATGGGTAACTGTTATTTTTATTAAAATTTACTTTAAAATCATTGTTTATCAGGAGTTAGAATTGTTTTTGGATTAGTTTTTTTTATATTATATTAGTTATAGGCTATGAAATATGTTGTTTAATTTTAAGAATTATACTATTAAGACACAGTTGTAAATTCTTGTATATAGTTTCTTAGTGAGCTTCAAGCCCTGGGAACTTGATCTCATTAAATAAATAAATAAATAAAATAATCAATACCTCATTTTAATCAGTGAAACACTCCTCAAAATCGTTATATTGTTAATATTGTTAAAATTATGATATTAAAAAATTATTTGATAAATATGCAATGTTTTTTTATAATTTTTTAATAACATACTTGTAGCAATATTAAAAAAAATAACGATTGTAGAGAATGTTTCAATGAATTAAATGAGCTATTGTTTATAAAAATTGGTTAAAAATTGACATTTTTGTCTGATCTCAAAAGAAAAAATAATAAATGTTGAAAAAACATTGTTAACAATATATTTTGTCTTATAATTATTTTCGAGAATAATAAAACAAGATCTTCTAAAATTGTTAATAATTGATATTCATCTTGTTTTTGTTTGCGTTAGAAATCATTTTTTAGTTTTGACAGATGTTGAGGTTATGTTACGGTCACCATCATCTTTAATAGTTTCCAGTATTTTGGGGGACCCATATAAGAGACCCATAGTTTGTTCTCGATTATTAGTTGCGGAACAGGTTATAAACAATCTTAAAAATTTGAAAAATGTGGAATTTCCGTTGCTTTCGGTTGTATTTTAGAGGAAAATATTATCATTGAAAGTTAGTTAGTTAGCAAATGAATTTAAACTATTAGAAATAGCACTTTTTAAAAATTGCTTATTGTTTAATAAATTTGTTAATATTCATTGAATTTGTTTATAACTTCCCAGAAATATGTACTCGTGAAGAAAATAAATTGATTCCGTTGACTAGAAAAATTTTATTAAAACTTCAATAAATTGGTCATTTTTCTAACAAAAAAAATTTTGGTTCGGTTATGGGCACTCTTGAAAAATCTATTAAAAATGCAAAAAAATTAATCAAGTAACCATTCATTAACTACATAAGGATGCTTTCTTCTAATTTTGACATTACATGCTCCCCATGTATAAGGGCATATAAGATTTCTCACACTGAACCTGAACTGCCCAGTTACTACTATTACTATAACTGCGAACGACGTACGGACATCAAAGTCTCATTATATCAATTTCCGTGCTGGACTACGAAACTCTTAAAATTCATAAAACACTATTAAATGTTGTAAGGAATTACTTATGATTATATCGATAACGATATTTCACGATTTATCAAAAATAAGAGTGGTATCCACAACCGAATCAATTTGGATGCCCACAACCAAAGACGATCATTTTAAAACATCACGAAGAAAATTTTGCTTGTGAACATTTTTGTGATACTTGGTATTGGATCATAAAATATAACATATTTACTGTGTAAATACGCTTTGAACTTATTATTTTCATTAATTCACTTTGATTTGTTGAACAATTAACAATGTTTAAAAATACATTTTTGTTATATTCAACGGGTCGAAAAATTAATTTATATATAGTAAAAAGCGGAATTGTCTAATCATTTTTGTATTCGCATAGAAAACTACGTTAGGTCATAACATATACGTGATATATGCCAGATTAGACAAATCTCATTTCTGTCAAAAGTTCTGCGTGGGTGTCCACAACTGAACCATGCCCACAACCGAACTTCTTCCCCTAATATTACAGTGATCTTACTGGGATATCAAAATGTCCTCCTGGAGGTAATATTACGTTGTTATATTAAGAGAATATTACACTGTAATATTAACGTAATGTTGAGGTAATATTCAGATAAAATTAGAATAATTTTATAATTTAGAAAAAAACATTTCACAAAGCTGGACTCTAACCCCGAACCATGTGCATAGTAACCATGAGTCTTACCACTGACAATGAGCCAAACTTGCAGTGTACTAAGATTCTCGACGGTATATAATTGTTAACGTTCACGCCAACAATGTTATAGCGATTCATTTGTTTTTAAAAATGCAAGTTAACAATGTGAAAATTTGCGAAAATAAATATTTTAAAAAAAATTCTCCTGATTGCCAGAATGGTTTAGCCCGCTTGAAATTCATAGGAAATGTTCATAATTATTTTAAGAACTTGTAGTAAAAATTTGGATAGAAAAAAAGGTGGTGTTTTTGAGAAAATTGATCTTATTTATTTTCAGAAAATCATCCCCTATTTTTATAATTTTAAATAGTTTTTCAAATTTCAAACTGGATTTTGAAGAGGACAAGCCAGTCTACAAGACCCAAGAAAGAAAATTAAATTATACTCAAATGAAAAAAAATGCCAAGCAAAACAATTTTTTTTTACTATTCATTCGAGTTTTACCACTCAAAGTTTAAATGTGCATCACTTTTTTAAATTTAACTTTTTTGTAAAATAAAAAATACGTGTCTCTTTATTTTTCATGTACAATAACATATTTTAGCGATAGCTAAATCTATAACTTGAAGTTAGTCGACCTGCCTGATTTGAAATGGATTCAGTCACCTTAACATTACGTTAATATTACATTGTAATCTTACCTTAATACTACCATGTAATATTCTCTTAATATAACAACGTAATATTACCTCCCGGCGGACATTTTGATATCTCAGTAAGATCACTGTAATATTACAGTGTAATAAGACGAATCTCCAATGTAATATTATAGTGATGTCAAGATAAGCTTACGTGCTGCTTGGGTGGAGGGGGGTCGTCTGTTTGCCAAAAAGCAGGTAATTTTCTGTACATCTGTCCTTCAAAAATATAATAGGCAGCAAGTTTGTGATCCAACAACATAAGATGTTCGAGGAAGACATAATGTATGGTGCTAAAATAGCTGAGTGAACGTAAGTTGTCAAAAACAAACATTAAATACTATATAAATACTAGTATTTCAGTACTTAAAACTTTAAATTCGTCTTTCTCGAAACACCTTTTTTCAACGCGTGGGGAAACTCTCCAGCTTCAACGAGTTAACCGAATAGGTGAAAAATAATGTAAAAATTTCTCATTTCATACCGATTAAAACCTTTAGAAATCAACAGTTGACATCTACACAAATGTAAAAAAGTGCGTCTGGCAGTTTTGGGGTGGGACAAAATACGTCTGGCAGCCCTTCGAAGATGCGGCAAATGGGTCAATGGGTGAAAAATAATGTAAAAATTTCTCATTTCATACCTATTAAAACCTTTAAAAATCAACAGTTGACATCTACACGAATGTAAAAATGTGCGTCTGGCAGTTCTGGGGTGGGACAAAGTACGTCTGGCAAATGACTTTCGATTTCTAAAGTTTTTAATCGATATGAAATCAGAAAAATTTTCGATTTTTTTACGTATTTACCCCTTTGCCAGACGTATTTTGTCCCACCCCAAAACTGCCAGACGCACATTTTTACACTTGTGTAGATGTCAACTGTTGATTTCTAAAGGTTTTAATCGGTATGAAATAAGAAATTTTTACATTATTTTTCACCTATTCGCTCCCCTGCCGCCGCCCCCTGTCCCAGCACTGGTCTGCTAGACGTGGGTTTCTGCTACTTACATATCTTCAGTAATCTATATTCAAATTTTCAGCCGGTATGAAGTGAGATAGTTGTTTTGGTCGCTAGCTCCCGGACTATAACTTTAACAAAAATAAAAATATTTTTGATTCTAAATCAACCAACACCCACAAATTTATTCTATTTTATAAAAAAAATTTATATTGCAATAAAAAAATTATTAGTTTTTTAATTACAACAATAATAAAAAAATAATGTTTCTGACAGATTTAACAACAAAATTCGAAAATCGAAAATTAAATAAAGCTTAGCTAATGAAAATGTCAACTTGGGAGTTTTCAGGAATGTTGATTATAAATCTGATGTCAGTTTTTCAAAATTCAAAAGGTTGAACTTTTAAATGATGACGAAACTTGCATGTTTCTAAAAAAAGTCGAGTGTTGAAGGGTTTATACAATAGGCTTAAAATTAATGACTAGAAATATTTAGGCGTTACCAATCAAAAAAGTTAATGTCAGATTAGTATTCAGCGACCACGAAAACCCCCTAAAGACAATTTTCAAACAAATCCGAACAAAGTTTCAAAACAGTGTCTGCCATTTTGAATTTTTGAAACTTGACATCGAGTTAATAATCAACCTCAGAAAGACCTGAGTAGAAACTTTCATGAGCTTACCTATTTTTTATTGTGCTGTGTATGATATAATTTGTTTGTTTGGAAGCTTAGATTTATTTTTAAGGTTAGGTTGGGTATATTAATGTTGTATATGAATTTTAGATTGGAAAACTTGTAAACTAGATTATTTAAAATAAAAGACCTTAGAAAGTTATTAATATATGGCTGGGTTCAATTTTTGATCACTCAAAAGTGACCATTTTAGCTATTTTAAGGTTTTTTGCATGGTCTACTATTGAGAACGTATCTCTCTTTATAAACTTTAAAGTTTTGAAACTGCCTAATCTATCCGACCATCTTCCCGTTCGACTAGCTTTATCTTTGTCCCCTCTTCAAACCTAAAATTCATCTGTTATCACCATGGTCGAAAGATTGAACTTCGACAGCGAGAAGGCGGAAATTTTTTCGTACCTGACTTCAACCAAAACTGTTACACTAGACTTGCGTATGTTAAGGGGTTATACCTGTTCGCATTTTTTCGATTTTTTATTGGCTTAAAATATACTATTACACACGGAAAAACTTTTTTCAAGAGTCATTACTAAATTTATTCAGGAACTCAGGATATGGGAAAAATTTAGAACTCCTTTTAGAAAAGTTCAATATTCATTAAAGAATTTTCAGGTGTTTTTCTAATGGCTTGGAAATAATTGTTCTTGACGCTGCGACTGAGTTCTTCAGTCACTGCGCGCTGAAAAAGTCTAGAACTATTTAAGAAAGAAGGCGTAGCGTAACCAATAGGTATACAGCGCCACTTGGCTTTAAACGCTTTAAAACGATCTAAAACTAAAGTATCGTAACGCGTCCCTGCAGCCGAGTGGCATAAGGCGGAGCGACCTTGAGTGTCGATGTCTCAGGTTCGACTACTCACGCGGACAAATTTTTTTCGCTAATTTTACATTTTTCTATTCTTAAACAAGTTCAGGACTTTTTCAAGAAAACTCAACAAGTAGTCCAGAAATTTACAACAGTTATCCCTGAACAGCTTAAAATAATGTTTCAATTTATGGTTTCGTAGCATTTCTTGTATTATTTCCATATCCTGAGTTCTTGAATAAGTTTAGGAAATACTCTTGAAAAAAGTTTTTCCGTGCACTCATAAATTAATAATCAATAACGTCCTTGCATGGAAACAACTTGAAAATTATCTTAAAAATATTTTTTCTGGAGCAGTTCCGAAGCGTAAAAATAAATAACTTTAACTTTACACATAAGCCACCTATGCCAGAACTTCTTTTCAAAGCCATAGAACCCATATACAAAGACCTTATTTCGGACGATCTTCTGTCACGTTGCCAAGGTGGAAACACGCAAAATATGAATGAATCATTAAATTCCGTCGTGTGGTCCATCGCACTGAAAACTTTTTCGAGCGGGAAAAAAGTGCTTGACATAGCCGCTACTGTCGCAATCATGAATTTCAATGATGAATTATTGTTGGGCCTTTTTCCTGTTTATGATGCACTCGGATTGACAGTTGGACGAAATTTATATGATTTTTGCTTGGAATCGAATCGAATCAAAGCCGACGGCGGAGCATTACTTTAAACAGAAAAGACCTGGAGGAGGCAAATTTGGCCATTAAGAAGCAATTATATAGTCCGATTGACCTGAAAATTTAACTGTAGCTTCTTAGATAAATTATCTAGTGAAGTAAACACGATTCTTAAAATTTATATAAAAAAATTTTTTTTAACAGTTAAAGTCGATTTTTTTGGTGAAAAATACAATTTTTTATAGGTCTCGAATTTCTACAAGAAATTCTAAAATTATAATCTTGTGTACTTCACTAAATAATCTTATGTAGTTTATGCAAAAAACTTTTTTATGCTTCCAGATGACCTTCCAGGGGACTTCTACTGCTCGCCGCAGAGCACTGCAAAAATAAATTGCCCTGATTATGGAATCGTACAGCTGCCATTTTGTACAAAAAAATTATAATAAAATATTTTTTTACTCTTTGAAAGTTGCATAATTAAATAATATATTAGTTGCCAACGACAATTTAAAACTTTACTAAAAAAAAATATTAAAAAATACTCTTTTTTTAGGCATCCAAACAGGTATAATCCCTTAAAATGAAATATCTTTACCAAGAAATTTAATATAAACAAACCTTGATTCGATAGCGAATGTAAAGAAGCAAAAAAATGTTTATGCAAAGTTCTGAGGAAGTGCAGGGCGACTGATATTTTTAGGGAATCGAAAATTGTGTACCTTAAAACAAAAAATAATTTTAAACAAATTCAGGATAAAGAAAAGAATTTTTCTCTAAGCAGGCTGACTTGGCAGAGGTATCTCCAGAAATGTTACCCGGATTTGTAAACGACACTTTTTCAAATTGTACCTTTACAAACTGTACCCACCCGATTCTTGATGCTGCGATTACTACTGATGAAATTGACAAAAGTATCATGCGTTCTAAAAATGGTAAAACCCCTGAATCCTACGGTATTCCTTATAAGTTTTATAAGTTTCTTCTACAAAATTAGATACTTTACATAGAAATTCTATTTAACCCTTTGCCGTACATAAGCTTTCCCCACCTTAGAAAAAATCAGTTTGACAGTGGAATCACGTGGATAATATCAGGGCCGGAAATTATTTTGATTTTGAGGTTATGTTTACATAGGTTATGTAGATTTGGTAAAAGTCTTTAATAATCAAATATACCTATGTTTAAAAAGTAATAAATTGTAAATACACTTCCACTTTATACAAAAAAACAGATTTTTAGGTATTAAACATTATTTTTAAATATAATTTATTTTAAAATATAAATGGATTCATTTTTTAATTAGGTACGTTCCTGCAAATTCAGAACACTTACATTCTCACACATAACTAATTTATTAACACAAGCATACCGCCTTTTCTCATTGGTTCTTCCCCCAGAAAAGACTCTAAACGACATTTCGTAACATAAGAACGGCAAAGGGTTAAGAAAGTAATGGAAAATGAATTGGTCCTAGAGTCCTGGGGTATTCTTACTACAACCATGATTTTTAAAAAGGAAGATCCTAGTGACCCCAAAAATTTTAGACCAATTTAATTGGTTAATAGTATCGCGAAAATTTTCACACATGTGATTTGTAGCAACTTGATTTTTGGGCAGAGGAGTTAGGCTTGTTTCCTGAGTCACAATCCGAATTCAGAATGGGAAGGAGTCACCTTCTCAATCTTTTTACTCTCAACTTAATTATTCATATCTATTTAAGGAATTCGTCGTCAATAGTTTATGAAATTTTTATAGATTTTAAATGTGAATTTCCTTCCCTTTCTCATTAAAAAGTGTGGCACAAGGGTCTCCAAGGGGAAGTTGTTAGTCCTCTTTTATCAGATTCGACACTGGAAGTTAATAATAAATTAAAAGCACTTCGCTCATATTGAGAGTAAAACAAATTAACTGTTAACACAAATAAAACAAAAATTGTTATTTTTTCTCCAATGCGAAATTCTCCAGCAAAAAGTTTTCTTTTTTTTAAATATGGCGAAGAACGAATCGAGAAGGTCGACAGATGCATTTCTTTAGGCGTACCATTTTCTGGGTCTTGTTTATTTGCACCGGTTGCAAAAAAAGTTCACTGGCTCATCAAATTTATCTGTTGGGAGCATTCTGCGAGTGATTCACATGTCTGGTGATAACACTACTTTCGTGATTTATCAAGCGGGAGGTTTGACTTTGAGGTATAATGATGTACACTGTCGATTATTGTCCAGTACACACCATTTGAACTCGACTGTCGATAAACCGGTTATACTAAGGAGAGGTTTTCTACAATTACCCTTTCCTCTGTCGAGAAAACCCATTAGGCTGGTGGTCTAGGCAAATGCGAGTATTCCTAATTTACAAAGCCGTTTTGTAGGAGGAGGAGTAAAGTGGAGACTGACACCATATGCACCTCTCTTTTGTAGTTTTAAAGAATGCTTTATCATGGCTAACCAAAATCTAACCTCTATCTTGAAAGAATAATATTATTAGCACCAAAGGATCAGTGTGTAAAACTGAATTGATTTAATCAAATACGAATATTTTTTACACTTTTTAATTCAATTGACAAATGGAATAACTTCTCTTCATATTCAATAGCTATGGGCCGCCTTTCTAATAGACTTAACACAAAAATTGTTGTTAATCGCTCTAAATATGTTTTTGGCATGGAAAATAATTGTATATTTTGTAATGAAAGAAACTACGATTTCCACCATCTTATGGTCGAGTGCCCGTCGTGGAAATATGTACACTTGAATCCAACGATGCTTTCTCTCAGGGGAGGCACTAATTTCACGAAGTTTGCCTACCTTCCATATTGTCTAAAAAATTGGCCAATGGAAAAGCAGAATTCTGTTGACATTATTTACACGAACTATAAAGAATATTATATATATGGGACATTCCATTTCAAAACGAACCACCTTATAAACAATTGCCATTGTAAGGCAATTTTCAAAAAATTATTTCTCCCATTTATTAAAGCCAAACTTTATTTACTATTAGTGATTTTAAAATAAAAATTTCTCAATTTTATGATGGTAAAAAAATTTTTTTTTTAAATAATAGAATTTATAGAAAAAATTAAGTTTGAAAGATAACCTTTTGAATATCTCAAAACATGTCGTGTCCGATTTTCTTAAAATTTATGTCAAAATGAAGCTTAAAAATTCTAGTTTCATTTTATGTAAACATTACAATGGGCAATTCGGTTGAAATTAAGAACCAATTAAATTTTATGAAGGAGTCAAAGGTTAAACAGTGTAAAAATTTGAAAAAAACAAATTCCTCTCGGTACATACATTATAACCTTAGAAATTCTTGTAAAATTTAATTAATTTGTCAAATTTCCGCGAATTGCCCATTATAATGTTTACATAGAATAAAACTAGAATTTTTAAGCTATATTTTGACATAAATTTTAAGAAAATCAGACACGACATGTTTTGAGATATTCAAAAGGTTATCTTTCAAACTTAATTTTTTCTATAAATTTTATTATTTATTTAAAAAAAATTTTTACCATCATGAAATTGAGAAATTTTTATTTTAAAATCACTAATAGTGAATAAAGTTTGGCTTTAATAAATGGGAGAAATAATTTTTTAAAAATTGCTTTACAATGGCAATTGTTTACAAGGTGGTTCGTTTTGAAATGGAATGTCCCATATATATAGTGGGCAAAACTCGTCAAATTGGTGCCTTCCTTGAGAGAAGGCATCGTTGGATTCAAATGTACATGAAAGATTGTTCCCAAGAAAATCTAATTGTGATGTAACGGCCCATTGGCTGAATATTATATCCTTAAATAATATAATAGAAATTAAAAGACTTATTAATATGTGAGTCATTCCATTATATTTCGACTAAAGTCGTTGCCGACTAATTTTAAAAAATTGTAATTTTTTGCAGGAATGATTTTAAAGATATTAGGATTACCGAAAAAACGAATAGGGAGCCAAACGGATCGGATAAATTAAAAATTATTTTTTAAATGAAATGTCTTTTATTCTCGTAAAAATAATGTCACAAAAAATTGAAAGCAAAAAAAATTTTTTGTTATATTTTTTAACAATTAAAGTTTTTAACAATATTAAATGAAAATATTTTTTTCTTGAGTTCTTTTTAACCGATTTTAAAAACCAAATAGGCCTTTTTTCGTCTTGAAGCGTAGAATGTAAAAATATATCTTGTTTAAAAAAATTTTTATTTTTTATTGTTTTTTAAATTATTTATTTATAATCTTATAATAGAAAGCAGTCCTATCCACGCTATACTTAAAATTAAAAAATACTACCGTATTCTGCATACATTTTTGAGTAAAAAACAATTGAGAAAAAATGGCCCGCTACTAGAAATAACAATATTAAATTATTTTCGTCGTCGTGTAAGCCGTTACTCAAAAATGTATGAAGAATACAATAGTATTTTTTAATTTTAAGTATAGCGTGAAGAAGACTGCTTTTTATTATAAGATTATAAATAAATAATTTAAAAAACAGTAAAAATTAAAAATTTTTTTTTAACAAAATATACACTACCGTCGGGAATTATCGGTACGATTGACTTGCTGGCAGTGAAAAGTCAGCGCTGACTTTAAATCAAGATATTTAATTGTAGGGAAAAGATAGATATTTCAGACCTAGACTGTTTTAAAGTTTATTAAATTCTGCGTCTAATGACATTTAATTTGAATTTTTCTAAACATTTGAACAAATAATATGATATGAAATGTTTTGGAAAAAAATTCAATAATTTTCCCATTTTCGTACCTCAAGTTTGAACCCCTGCACATTTTTTAATAATGTATTGAAAATTTTGAAATTTTAGCAGCGTAATCCTTCAATCCTCAGCTTCAATTTGAGCTTTTGAAAGTTAAAAAATATTAACTGGTTCATGAAATATCTTAAAAAATGTGAGAGCATGTTTTTCTATTAGTCAATCATTGATGAACATCTCTCGTTCTCTCGCCTCCCTACTCTTTCGTTTCCCCAGGGCCGAAATGTCAGTTGAGCGGGGCCTTTTTTGAAACTTGAAATAATATTAAAGATTCATTATTTTTATTATTATTATTGATATTATTTTTATTATTATTGTTATTATAATAATTATTATTATTATTATTTTTATTTTTATTATTATTACTAAATTATTGAATTTTTTTCCAAAACATTTCATATCATATTGTTTGTTCAAATGTTTAGAAAAATTCAAATTAAATGTCATTAGACGCAGAATTTAATAAACTTTAAAACAGTCTAGGTCTCAAATCTCTATCTTTTCCCTACAATTAAATATCTTGATTTATAGTCAGCGCTGACTTTTTACTGCCAGCAAGTCAATCGTACCGATAATTCCCGACGGTAGTGTATTTTTAAATTCTACGCTTCAAGACGAAAAAAACGCCTATTTGGTTTTTAAAATCGGTTAAAAAGAACTTAAGAAAAAAAAATTTCATTTAATATTGTTAAAAACTTTAATTGTTAATAACTATAACAACATTTTTTTTTGCTTTAAATTTTTTATGACATTATTTTTATCACATAAAGATGAGAATAAAAGATATTTCATTTAAAAAATTTTTTTTTAATTTATCCGATCCGTTTGGCCTAACCCTGACCCAATATTAAATAAAAAATGATTTTAAAGTTAATCTGGCAAATAACCTATTTTTGCAAATTTTATTCACTAAATATGAGAAATAGAAATCATTAAATTGAATAAAAGCTTATGAAATATAAAGTACCTGCGATTATCTTTTAGTTTTTCTTTACACTTTCTTCCTTTTTTCTTCATAAATGTTAAAAAATAAGCAATTAAAACTCGCACTTTGCTTATTTTTACGATTTTAAAATGTAAATAACTTCTGACCAGAAAAATGAAAAATTACGAAAATTGGGCAATAATTAATTGATCGCTAGATACACTCACTGGAAAAAGATTTTCTTGAGTCCCGAAGCTATTTTTTGAAATATTTAATTTTAAACTTTTCACTATTTCTATCAGGTTAATACGTGTAATTTTTTTAAAACTGAAGTTGGTTCAAAACGATTAAACAAGAAGAGCTAACTTCGTCATTTAAAAAACACATGTGTTAACCTGACAAAAATAGTAAAATTTTAAAGTTAATTAATTCGGAAAATAGCTTCGGGACCAAAGAAAATCTTTTTCCAGCGAGTGTATCTAGTGATCAATTAATTATTGCCCAATTTTCGTAATTTTTCATTTTTCTGGGCAGAAGTTATTTACATTTTAAAATCGTTAAAATAAGCAAAGTGCCAGTTTTAATTGCTTATTTTTTAACATTTATGAAGAAAAAAGGAAGAAAGTGTAAAGAAAAACTAAAAGATAATCGCAGGTACTTTATATTTCATAAGCTTTTATTCAATTTAATGATTTCTATTTCTCATATTTAGTGAATGAAATTTGCAAAAATAGGTTATTTGCCAGATTAACTTTAAAATCATTTTTTATTTAATATTTCTTATTAATAATTGTTTCTACCAATTTATAATAATAAAATAATTCATTCTTAATAAAATCTGAACATTTTTTTACGTTTTTATAAATAAATTATGTGTTTTCTTTAATATTTTCTAATACATGAAAATGTGACAGTTTTTACGACTTCATATACTTTAGATGCTTATATCCTAATATCTTTAAAATCATTCCTGCAAAGTATTACAATTTTTTAAAATTAGTCGGCAACGACTTTAGTCGAAAAATAAAGAAATGACTCATGTTCATTTCTATGTTGAATGCGAGAGATTTTAGGATTTACTGAGCCAGCGTGGGTTTTGGGTTGTAACGCGATCCGTCGAAGGTGAGGAAACTTCTCATGCATCGTAAATTAATCAAAAATTGTTATAAAATGCCAAATTTTTTTTGGAATGTTCATTATAATTTCCAAACAACCTATTGCAAGTACAATAAACTTTCATTTTCTGTTAATTATTTGAATAAAAAATTAATGACAAATGAAGTCGAGTGTACGCGGTCAGTCGCACGGTGAGAAGTTTCCGCACTTTGCGGCAAAAATTCTTGACATTTGCTGCTTAAAAATTCAATTACAAAAACACTAAAATAAATAAAAACACAGAAATTGTTTTAAAATAAAGAGGCAGAGTTTTGTAAAAGGTACTGAGAATATGAAATTATAATTTTTTGTATTTTAAAAGTTATTAATAAAAAAAGAAACTGGGTGAGGAAACTTCTCATCATGCAACGGATGGAGGGTTAACAAAATTTTTATCATAAAGTTGAGGTTTTTTCCTAAAAAAATGTATAGGTCAAAAAGTGGGACAAGAAATTGTAAATGGTCAATTCAATCATTTACTTCTGCAGTGCACCGACCTACAGAGAAATTTTTTATACAATTTGCTATTAAAAAATGGCTACAGCTTACAATTTTTAATCGATTTGAGTGTTCTTTGATTTAAATTAAAGGGAAATAAATTCTTAAGACATCCCATAAGGCCGATTTTGGGGATTTTAATTGTTTATATATTTTTTAAATTAACGTTAACAAATTACATATGATCTAAATCAATTCAAATTTATCCAATATGACCACCAGATAAATAATAAAGCATAAAATAATTTATTTTAATTGTTATAAACAATATACAGTTAAATAACGCGCAGGGGCAGTGGATTACAGAAGTAAATGTTTATTTAGACCAATTAAAAGTTCTTGTCCCACTTTTTGACCTGTACATTTTTCTTAGGAAAGAACCTCAACTTTATGATAAAAATTTTGTTAAAAAAACGTCCTTTTGAAAAAAATTGAATTTTTTTTTTAATATAATTTTTCATGGTCAAAAAATTTTTTTTCTCTAAATTTGTTTACACTATTAGAAAGTGTTGAAAACAGCAGAAAACCCCAAAATAGGAAACGTTTTTTCGTTTTATTTTAAAGAAACTACAACTTTTTCAAATATTCCATATAAGACCAAAAATGTAAACTTTGACCCCCTTCAGTTTTTATATTTGTTTAAATAAATTAATAATATTTGATATTCTTAATTGTACCTAATAGGACTACTGTTTATGCAAACTTTTTACCTGATCCGAAACATTTCAAATTTGGACCTGGGTCACTTGACGTGTAACCCGTCATTTATACAAGTTTTTCTTTTCAGAAGGTTCTCCGGAAAATTGATTTCCTTTGAAATTTTACCAAACTTTGGGAAAATATTCATTTTGACATACTAAACGCGGACATTTTCAGGATAAAATTTTATTGACCGGTAGTGTATAAACATAAATTGTTTATGGATTTTTTTCAAAAACTAATCTGTAATACACGAATACATTTTGAAACAAAATATAAAAAAAAATTATAGTTTGCCGTCTCTTTTTTTATAATTATGAACTAAAGCTTCTTTTCTATAACGTTATTTGTAGCATTTGGCACATGTACGACTATATTTGTGGTAGTAGGTACAGGCTGAACTAAAAGTATAAGAACTTGAGGGTGAAAGTATAGTACGTTAACCCTCCTCAACGTACATTTCAATCAAAAAAATATTTTTTTATTTTTTAAGCATTTTAAAAGTAATAGCATTACGAAGCAACAAACTTTTGACTCCGATTACAGAAGGTGTAAAACCATAAGCAAATAAATGTTTGTAAAAATAAATATTTTTAATGAAAACATTTTGAATAGATATAGTAGGTATAGTATTTGTATTCTACAGTTAAAGGGAATAACTTGAAACATACACTGAAATCTGGATCGGTGAGCTCTGGATCGCTGAGACTCTGTTTACATAGTTTATAGGCGAGGAAAGGTAAAGGGCCGAGCGGGGACTCTAAAGTGGCGATCAGTGCCGTACATAACTGTAGAGAAAAAGGTTCGCAGTGCCCGATGCTATTAAAGCATTTACAGAAACACGAAAAATAAATCATTATTTAACAAATAAACAAAGATATGAAATCGCTACGAAGATTGAGGCAGGAGAAACTAAAGAAAATGAATATTAATTAATATTAAAATATTATAATGAAATTTTAAAAGAAACGTGCACGCATAAAATCCTTCATACGGCCCTGTTTGTTTTGCTTTTCAGTCTCAACTGATCCTCTGGATCGGTGAGAAGCCATCCCCGATCAGTCTCACCGATCCAGATTCCAGTGTAATTAAATAATTTCTAAATTATTAGTTTTAAAAAAGTAGAGGTTAAGGTTAAAATTTCATAAATATCAATTAATTTCAAACTTTTCATTGAAACTCTCAACTAAAAAATTTAAAAAGTATGAATTTCAGAAACGGCACATTGCTCTTCATACATAATAAATATTTTTGAAGTTTTCATTAATTCCACTTTTTGTTGTGATTAAAAGGAATATAAAAACAACGAATTTTAATTGCACAAAATAAATTTTGAAGAAAATGTTTTTGACGAATTAAAAAAAAATCATTGTATAGCAATTTTAATTACAAAAAAGAGGTAATTGATGTAAAATAGATAAAAATTACAATTGTAAAAAAAAACTTAATGCTTAAAAATAATACATTTTTCTAATGCAATGGAAATAAAAACTTATCTGAGTTATTTTGCACATTTTTTAAACAATTGTGAAAAGCCTAGCTTACTATTATTATTATTAATAGTTGTTTTAAATTTAATTACCGAGTTATTAAATAAGTTTTGCATATTTTACTTTGTTTTTTGAGGAACTCGTAAAGTAATTTTTTAAAATTATTATCATCATCCTAAAGATGATTTATAACAAAAATATTTTGTTGTGTATGAAAAAATTACTATACTGTCTTAACCCTCCATCCGTCGCATGGTGAGAAGTTTCCTCACCCAGTTTCTTTTTTTATTCATAACTTTTAAAATACAAAAAATTATAATTTCATATTCTCAGTACCTTTTACAAAACTCTGCTTCTTTATTTTAAAACAATTTCTGTGTTTTTATTTTGTCAAAGTTTGGAAAACGTGGTTTTTCGATGACCGACGATTTGGGTTACATTTTAGAGGAAAAAGTTGTTATTGAAAGTTGTAGAGCTTGGAAATAGTTTTGCAATGACTGGTCGTACGTTAAAAAATATTAATTAGTTTAGTTGCAAATGAATTTAAACCATTAAAAAAAGCACTTTTTTAATTGTTTAATTACTTTGTTAATTAATAATTATCGAATTTGTTTATAATTCACCAGGACTATTCTCCTTGCGAAACTGAATAAATCCCAAAAAAATTCAACTCGATCGGACAAATAGTTTACGCATAATTCCATTTGTTAACTAAAAACATGTAATTTTTCCACGGAATTTCTATACTTTTGGACCTGCGAATAATGAAGATTAAAAAAGGGTACGTTTTTGTCATAAACAAATGGAATAATTCAGCCAATTTTCACTTTATTAATTTGGTCTAAACGGCATTAAATTTCATGTGTTTCCACAAATCTTTTCCAAAAAAAAAATCCGACCTAACTTCAAAGGTGGGGGATAATAAAATAATTGATAAAAAAAAAATAATTAATTAAAATAATTAATAATAATTAATTAATTTATTATAATTATTATATAATATAATAATATAATATAATATAATTTAATATTTAAAATTTTTATTTTAAAAATTTCCTGACTAGTTAATAATTAATATTTTTTAATGATTTTTACCAAATTATACGTATATAAGTGTGTAGCATCATCATCGTACATTTTGCGAATAAAACCGGCGTGCTTATGTGCACGTGATGCTACTAGCTTATATATAATCATTTAACAATTGTATTCATTTTAATATTATTTTAAACTCAATGGAATAATAATAATATCAAATTAAAAAAAGAAAAATTAAAATCGGTAAATAATTAACGAAGATATAACCATTTTTGTAAATTTGAACGGCTGATTTCAGTTGTAGCGTCGAAAACCACGCGCCACTGAGTTCCCCCACTCCGCCGTCTAAGAGTTGAAAAAACTATATATATATTTTTACTTGATATAAATGAAAAATAAAAGCATAAAATATAACAATCAATTTGTTTTCATAAAATACATGTATTAACTACAGGTGGTGCAAATTTCATTAAAAAATATTAATAATTAACTAGTCAGGAAATTTTTGAAATAAAAAAGCTAATTCCCCCACCTTTGAAGTTAGGTCGGATTTTTTTTTGGAAAAGATTTGTGAAAACATATGAAATTTAATGCCGTTTAGACCAAATTAATAAAGTGAAAATTGGCTGAGTTATTCCATTTGTTTATGACAAAAAACGTACCCTTTTTTAATCTTCATTATTGTGCATTTAAATAAAAAATATCGTATTTCCATTTAAGTGGGATGAAAGTTTGACTCCTCAAGTGTACTTTAAAAAAAAAAAGAAATTCGCAGGTCCAAAAGTGTAGAAATTCCGTGGAAAAATTAAATGTTTTTAGTTAACAAATGGAATTATGCATAAACTATTTGTCCGATCGAGTTGAATTTTTTTGGGATTTATTTCGCTTCGCAAGGAGAATAGTCCTGGTGAATTATAAACAAATTCGATAATTATTAATTAACAAAGTAATTAAACAATTAACAAAGTGCTATTTTTAATGGTTTAAATTCATTTGCAACTAAACTAATTAATATTTTTTAACGTACGACCAGTCATTGCAAAACTATTTCCAAGCTCTACAACTTTCAATAACAACTTTTTCCTCTAAAATGTAACCCAAATCGTCGGTCATCGAAAAACCACGTTTTCCAAACTTTGACGATTGTTTACACTATTTTTCGCAACTGATAATCGAGAGCAAACTGTGGGGCTCTTATGTAGAGCCCCCAAACTATAATAAACTGCAAAAACATTTCAGGTTGCATTTATTTGCACTTTTTCGACTTAACGACTGGCCTAAGTGCAAAATAGATAGAAACAATTTTCTTATTTATATTATATAAGAAATGTTATTGAAATTTCAGCTGTTTCTATTTACCCTGAATTTCCAGTTTTTAGGGGTAATAAGAAACAGTGTCCTTTTTTTAATTAAAGTTTGAAAAAGGAAAAAATCAAAGTTAATTTTTATTGCAGTATTAATAAGAGATAGTTATAAATTTTAGTATTAATTTCCTAAATGGATCACCTAAAACTAAAAAATTTTCTTTTTAAACCAAAATATTTTTTTTACTCCTAATATGATTTAAAAGAATCCCAGGAAATATTAAACAAAAAAATTTTTTAATTAAGCAGGGTCAAACCATTATATTTCGAATAAGGTCATTGCGGCCTAATTTAAAAAAATGATACTTTTAGAAATGAATCTGTATTATCTCTGAAGAACGAAATGAAAAGAATTATATGAAAATATTTATTACTTTTCTTAAAATATGGGTGTAAAGTGGAGACTGTGCGAAAAAATGACACTTTTGTTTTAGAAATAAGAAAATTAATTAATAATTAATTATTCTTAGATAAAAAAAACTAGTAAAAATATTAAAATAATAGATGAAATATGGTTTTAAAGTCGATCCGCCAAATAACCTAAATTTGAAGTTTTTATCAATTAATTACGAGAAGGGGGAATTATTGAATTAAATAAAAACTCACTGTATATAGAGTATTTTTGATGAACTTTCAGGATTTCTTAGCACTTTTTTAATGTTCCCTTTAAATATACAAGAAATATTGAGTTGAAAGTACGCGATTTCCGAATAGTTACGTACTTTACAACTTAATAATTCCGTTAAAGAAAAATAAAAAAATTTCATTACAGATTCATTTCTAAAAGTATCATTTTTTTAAATTAGGCCGCAACGACTTTATTCGATATATAATGGTTTGACCCAGCAGTACAAAAAATTTCAATTGTTGATAACTTTTACAAAAAAAATTTTTTTGGTTAATATTTTCAGGGAATCATTTTAATCATATATTAGGAGTGGAAAAAAAATATTTTGTTTAAAAAGAAAATTTTTTAGTTTTAGGTGATACGTTTGGGTAATTCTGACCCTATGTAAAATATTTTCTCTAGTATATTCGTGTAAATTTGTGTCACCTCATGCTTATTTATAATTAGAGTTTTGAGGTGTAAATTTTTTTGTATGGAGTTTATTTTTGAAGAAGTAATTTAATTTCAGTTATTCAATTTCTTTTGCCAGGAAATATACTACCGTTGGGAAATATCGGTACGCCTACACACGCATTGCCCAAAAACATACCAATCTTTAATTCACGATTTGTTTGAAAATACAAATGTCAGAAAATTAACAAATATACCACTCAAGAGATTATTATTAAACTTTTTGCTTCCGAATTAATAAATTTAACTAAATAAATAGAAATTTTTAATAATTTTTTAAGTGAAATTTACTAATTCAAAAGCAAAAAATCAGTCCCTAATACAAATTAGTAAACATTTTTACTAGTTCAAATTTAGAGAACAATATTCAAGACATTCACAAAAAACATATTATAATTAAATATTTACCTAGAAGACAAACTTGCTTTTGTTTTTTACAAGTTTTTGATAGATAATATTATATTTTTTATTGTTTTTTTAATTTAGGAGAGCCTGGGCGAAAAGTTAAATGGCTGGGGCTAAATGTTAAATTCTATTTTTAGCCTACTAAAACTATTTTCTGATAGGTGTTAAGTAGTAGATAACTTAAAGGGTACGTAAACAAGTAATTTAGTTAATAAAAGATCTTTGTTTATTTAACGAAAGCTTTAGATTAGTTATAAAGTTAATAAATTAAAATTAAAAAAAATTTTTTTTGTTTATTTCATGTGAGCTGTCTTATTTTTTAACAGAGTACTTGCCTAATATCAAATAAATAATTTTTAAACAAATAAACCCAAAAAAACGAACAATAAAAAAAATTTTAACAACATGTAAAAATACATTTAACTTTTCGCCCAACCCATTAGTTAACTTTTCACCCCAGGCGACTATAGATATTTTACGAAAAATTTTTAAAAGTAGAGTGGAAAAAAATTTAAATATAGACACAACAAAAATGAACAGGTTGTCACATAACTCCGAACATTTAATTAGGGTGATAATACCCTTTTATAATTAAAATTGCAATGTTCTAACTGTTTACGTTCAAAAGATAATAAATTTAATTGTTTTGTCAGTTTAACCTTTCGCCCCAGTCTCCCCTAATAATATTATTTTTATTTCTCAAATAATTCATAAATATTTTTATTAAATTAAAAAAATTATTAATGTTATTATATTATTCATTATTTCCTTTGTTTCTAAAAAATTAACATTTTGTAATAAACATTTTAGATAATTAACAAATGTAAATCCTGCAAAATATTTTCTTTTTTTAATATAAAAAACTTATTTTCTTGACAAAATTTTGAAAAAAGTTCTTTGAGAATTTTAAACTCCATTTATTTATAAATCAATTTTACGAAATTTAAATTATTCAGATATTCTTCAACTAAATATGAATTAAAAAATAAACACTTCAAATAATTTCAGAAAAAAATTCAATCAAACTTTTTAAAATAATTAATTTTAAACAATTGTTAGTTATATCTATGAAAAATACAAATTTGAAATGAATTTGATTTGGGACCATTTTAAAATTTAATTATTTCTTAAAATTCATGCTATAATGCTTTTAATATTCAATTATTATGTAAAACTTTGACTGAAATTCATTTTTAAATAAATTTTTACTAGATAATTCAATAATTTAAATGCAAAAATGAATAATTTATTGAATTATTAAAATTTCTTAAAATTCTTAAAATTGAAGTCTAATAATGAATTTTATCAAAACATTTTTAAATTTAATTTTTAAAGACACAAATATGAAATTTTATGCAAAGTTAACATTCAGAATTTTCTTATGAATTTTTGAAATGGAATATTATTCCAGCACTTTTGTCAAAATTCCCTGACTTTTTCCTAATGTCCCTGAATAAATTTAGAAAAATAGTGATTTTGTGTAGAATTCTTCTGAAAAATTGAATTTTTAAATGTTAATGACATGAAAATAATTTTTTTTTAAATTGTTTTTTTTGCAGAATCATTTTGTTGCTTTTAATGTTGTTTTTTGGAAATCATTTTGGAGATACAGGAAATGTAATGTTCAGTGTTTTACATCAAACAAGATAAAATTTCGATATTTGTCTTGTTAGATGTTTTAGATATATGCAGGGTGTGGCTAAAGAAAGGAACCCCTGAAATATTCCTTAAAATATGTACTTTGAAGCAAAATATTTCAAACAAAAGTTGTTGTGCTTCAGAGGAGGCACCTCCCCCCACTTTAACCCCTTCAAATTTTACTTATTGAAGGTTAAATTTTTTTCTTACATCAATATGGGATGTTCAAAAATTGGAAAATTAAATTTTTAAAGAAGTTAGGATTTTACTATTACTTATTTACCTTAACATTCATTATATTTCAGCATTTTATTCAACTTTTTTATTACTCTTGTAGTTTATGAGTGGTGGGAGTAGGTGTTTCGGCTCCTATACCTGAGGGCACTGTCTCGAGCGGTCATACGAGAGGGGAGTCAGTCTGTGCCAGTCCTTTAGAGGGAGCGGATAGAGTGACCAACTCTTTAGGTGTGGGCGTTGCCGAGACAGTGAGAGGGAGATACACACTACAAATTGGCGATGAGGATTAAAAAAAGGGCATTTAATTGCGTTGAATTATTGAAAAAGAAGCTGGCACAATCCTGTTCATTAAATTGAGTTAAATAAATATACATGTTGACTTTCTGTTGAATATATAAGTAGACGTAGATAATATACTGATCATTAAATTGGGTTCTCGTAAAGTAACGAAACTAAAGCAGGTAAGACGGTCTAAAGAAATGTAAACAAAGGAAAAGCCATGAAATTTATCAGAGAAAAGAATATTCTAAACATTATTATCTCATTGCGCATTAAATTTCAAATCTATCCACAAAATTGTCAAATCATTAATTTTGTAATTAACAAATTTATCATATTGAATAAATAAATATATTCTTATCTCTCTATGTAGGCAAAAATCTTACTGGACGCAATCGCAAATTTGACACAAAGTCTCAAAAAATTCGATTGTGACGGCCACCATGGTTCCATCTGCATCAGGTGGGAGAGATGGAAACGAGCACTAACTATTACCTGGAAGCGGCAAATATCACAAATAATGAAAAGAAAAGAGATTATCTCTTTCATTTAGGAGGTATTAAACTCCAAGAGATTCATTATAATATACCTGGTGCTAATGTCGAGTCAACTGAGAACATAGATGTGTTTGACACTGCTATAAACAAACTAGACTCGTACTTTTCACCTAAGCAGAGTAAAGTATACGAACGCCATATCCCAGGCGGAGAAGTCGGACGAATGTCGGAGTTTACAACCGGCTGGGATCCGCGCCCGTACAGACCGCAAGTACCGACGGTCTGTACCGATTCGGATCTGAAAACGCAACCGGCGCGGTACAGGTTATGCTCCGACTGTCGGAACCGTCTTCCCACTATTGTCAGTACGGGCTCGGTACTGGATTTCTTCCGTCCGCGGATGTTATTCTTCTGCGGCGTCGGAAGAATGACGGATATGTTAAGTCCGTTCTCGCTCGGTGCTGGGCCGGATCCAACTGCGGATCTTGTCATTTATTGTCACATCATAAATCACATTATGAATTTATTTTTAATAAATGTGTCATAACTAAATAACTATTACAATAATTAATTGAATTATTTAAGAAAATAATGATTAATTAATAAATAAATTTAATCAATATATTAAGTAATTATTTATTGAGACTTTTTTTCAAATTAAACAATTAAAAAAATTTGTCTTACACTTTTACTTTATAATTATTATAAATAAATTTAAATTATTAATATAAATTTATTATTATTGAGATATCATTAATTAGTATTAATATTATTGAGAATTAATAATAAATTATTAATATTAATATTCACGTTAATTAATAATATCTCAATAATAATAAATTTATTACTATTGAGATATTAATTAAAATTATTAATATTATTATGTTCAATATTATTATATTGAGTAACAATTATTTAATATATTATATAATAATAAAAATATAGCTGTAGCATTGACACGTAGTAATTCTACAAGTTTTATTTCAGCTCGTGTCACTTGAGAGTATTTAAGATTTGAGAGTCCCATGCGATCGTAGCATAGTGGTTAGCGTGCGAGATTTCGGTGCGGAAATATTCGGTTAGGCGTAGGTTCTCGTACACCCAATCGTTAGGATTTTTCAAATGTCTATGTAATAAAAATTGCGTTTAAGTGTATAAAAAAATAAAAAAAATATGTAAAGAGAACTGTCAATGACTTGTCATCAGTATTTTTATCTTTTGCAATTAATTATTATTTTTTGAATTGATATTTGTTAAAATTATCATTTGGATCCGATCCGGTTGTCAGGCGGTAGAATGCCAGCTATTAAATTGAAAATCCGCAGTCGGTAGAGTGCCAGGTCCCAGCCGGTTGAATTATACACGGAACGGCTTGTCCCGGCCGGTAGGAATGCCAGTTCCGAGCCGGTTGCCAGCGCGCTCCTGGCCTAGTCACTATTCGGTAGAATGCCCGTTCACATCCGGTTGGCAGGCAGTTCCGAGCCAGTACAGTTACACCGGCGTCAGTACTGGCTAGGATCCGTGCCGGTTGGAAATTTCCGTCTGGGATATTTCAACTTGTAAAACAAGAAACTAATGAAAAGTTTGAAGAATTTCTTGTTCGATTGTGAAACCAGGCAGACAAATGTCAATTCACATCCCTAGAAGAAAATCTCATCGATCAAATTATAGAAAAATGTGTCTCGAAAGAACATAGAAAAAAAAATTTACAAATGGGGGACACCGTTACATTAGAAAAATTATTACAGAAGCTAATACACTAGAAATAGTAAACAAACAATTAGAAGAATTCACGACCATCGAAAATAAAGCTCAAGAAATCAATAAAGTAGATAACTCTAAATTTAAGAGTAACAACAAATCAGTGAGAGAAAATAAAGGTTGTGGACGTTGTGGAAACTACAGACATCAATCACGTGATCCAAAATGCCCAGCGAGAGACAAAAAATGCCTTAAATGTGGACTTGTAGGACATTTTCGTCAATATTGCAGGACAAAACTACCACGAAAGAGACATTCGGACGGAAACCACGAACAGGAGGACGAAAAAAACGATTTAAAAATCAGAAACAGGAGACGTAAATTATATTTTCCACATTGATGATGATGAAGTCGTAGATTGTTGTAATGGGGGAGTCAAAACGAAGATCCTAATCGATTCGAGTTGTAAGTTAAATTTATTAACAAGTTAAACATGGGAGATAATGAACCAAATAAAGATGTATAATCCACATTCCGATTGATGACTCAGTACAACCAATCTCGCAACCATACAGAAGAATCGCAATTCCATTAGAAGAAAAAGTTGAAAGGAAAATAGAAAAATTAATAGCCATCGATATTGTTGAGAATGTCGTAGGTCCAGCTAAATGGGTTTCCCCGATGGTGCCATTATTACAAGAAAATGGAGATGTCCGTGTGTGCATCGACATGAGACGACCTAATGCATCAATTTTACGAGAAAACTATCCAATACCAACAATGGATCAAATTCTACCAAAAATAAATAAAGCTAAATTTTTTAGTAGGATTGACATGAAACTTGCATTTTATTAAGTAGAAATACACCCGGAATCACGACACATTACAACGTTCATAACGTCAACAGGTTTAAAACGATACAGGAGACTGATGTTTGGAATCTCTTGCGCCCCAGAAATTTTTCAAAAAACACTCGAAAGGATATTAATTAATTGCGAAGGTACAGTGAATTTCATCGGCGATATTTTGGTCACTGGCAGTTGGCGCAATGTTAGTACAAATAGATTCCAATGGTCCAATAATCATCGCATACGGAAACAAAACTTTGACTCAATGTGAAAAAAGATATTGTCTAACGGAAAAGGAGGCACTGGCATTAGTATGGACAGTAGAGCACTTTGATATCTTTCTTTTCGGCAAACAAATTGAACTGATAACAGATCATAAACCACTGGAAGTTATCTTTGGACCTAAATCATGACCATGCGCAAGAATAGAAAGGTGGGGTTTAAGATTGCAGTCTTACAAATACAAGGTGATATATCAACCTGGAAAAACGAATGTCGCAGACCCTTTATCAAGATTATGCAAATTTCAAACTGATTTAGATATTTCTAACAATGAATTTCACATTCGTCAAATTGTCCAATAATCGAAACAAGTTTCCATCACTCTCAAGGTGATCATTGAAGTTTTCAAAAATGATCACGAAAAATTAAAAGTCAAGAGAGGAATCAATAAAAACACCTGGGACGAATCTACTAAAAATTAAAAACTATTTAAAGATGAATTATGTTTATATGAAGATATATTATTGAAAAATGATAAAATAGTAATTCCAGGCTCATTAAGAAAAAAAAATCCTACAAGCAGCTCATAAAGGTCATCCTGGCATCGTAGCCATGAAAGGAAGATTGAGAAGCAAAGTTTGGTGGCCTCGGATACATAAGGATGCTGAGAACCTCGTAAAAACCTGTAAAGTTGCACATTAGTTTCGCTTCTGAATCCACCAAACCCAATGAAAGGACGAGAACTTCCAACAGCACCTTGGATTGATGTTGCCGTTGATCTTCTTGGTCCGTTACCCAGCAATGACTACCTCTTCGTGATTATTGACTACTACAGTAGATATAAAGAAACAAAAATTTGACGAACAATTACTAGCGGAAAGATGATAAAAGCACTACAAGAAGTTTTCAGCCGCCTAGGATTTCCTGCCTCTATCACTGCAGACAATGGAAAACAATTCACCAGTGAAGAATTTAAAACCTTTTGCAAAACGTGCGGCACCTCTCTTTTTCACATTACACCATATTGTCCACAGCAAAATGGCGAAGTTGAACGGCAAAACCGAGACAACATTCCTTCGCTAGAAGATATTAATAACAGGATCGATGATTCTGAGATAAGGGACAAAGACAAGGAGCAAAAAAATAAAGGAAAAGAATATGCAGATAGAAAAAGGAGGGCAACCGAGTACGAAAATTGTTTCTTTTATTTCGACTCTAAAGAAATTAGAAGGGAGAGATGTAGTGTATGAGTGGTGGGAGTAGGTGCTTCGGCTCCTATAGAGGCCGTCCATAAACCACGTAATTTTTTAAATTTTGACCCCTCTCCCTTCATGTAGTACGCTATTACATGTATTAGCGCAATTTTTTCCTTTTGTCGTCGTCAATTACTTAACCCCCCCTCCCTCATGAGGCTACGTGGTTTATGGATAGCCCTATACCTGAGCGCATTGTCTCGAGTGGTCGTATGAGAGGGGAGTCAGTCTGCGCCAGTCGTTTATAGAGAGCGGATAGAACCGACCAACTCTTCAGGTGTGAGCGGTGCCGAGCCAGTGAGAGGGAGATACAACTCTGTTATTCATTTTTCCAGAAAAAGAAAGTTTCTAATAAACTAAATAAAAAGAAAGTTGAAATCGTAAATCACTAATGATAAAAATACTTTTTAATGAAAATATAAATTGTATTTTATAAAAAAAAATTTTAATATTAGTAGTGTTTATACAATTTAATTTTTCTATATTTTATAATATATGCGGAACGATTTGATTGAAATACTTCGAGTGGTCAAGACAACTTAAAGTAAGAGTTCGTCTATGAATTTAATAGTTTATCACGCGCAGCAGTGACATATCTACTTAATTGTGTGTGAGTTTAGTGTAAAAGTATAATAATTGTTTGTCTTATAGTAGCAAATACACTACTTTTGAAAAATCTGCTCAATATTATGTTTTATATATTTTTTAGAGTTGTTTTTAGTACAGAAAAATTGTTTTCAATTCTTTTGGTCCATCCTTGACGGTTTGCATTTTCTAAGAAAAAATTAGCCGTTAATGCTTATAAGTAATTCTTATATTGTAGAAAATGATTTTTAAAATAAGCCTAAGATCAATTAAAAGAGTTTATTATTTTAAAGTTATTCAAATTTTTGTAAAACTTCGTATAATTTATATTAATATATTATTATTATTTTCCATTTTCAATAAATTAATTGATACATTATAATAAACTTAAAATAAAATAAAGAAAAATCAAAATATCGAAATTAAATTGGTTTTACGAAATATTGATTGTACTTCATTGCATATTATATATATTGAATATTTGAAAGTTAATTAAAATCTTTATAAAATTATTGTACACGGTAAAAATGTTCCTCTAAAGAAAGTAGAGATAGCAATCACTATAATAGCTAAACGTTTCGTTGATTTGGCTACATCGATAATCCACTTTCGCTGATTTAGCGAAAATGGTATTTCTTGCGTTACATTTTGAAAACAACACAACTTCAAAATATCACTTGAATAAAAATATTTTAAAATTAATGGTCAAACCGTATATTCACATTCTGTTAATTATAACTCTTATAATATGACGAATCAAATGTCAAATTAGTAGATTCATACGTATTTACAGCTAAGAAATGTAAATTTGACAATTATAATTTACTTAGAGAAATTTCTATGAGAATGGTAATCTGTTAAACATTTCCAATATGGTTGACCAGTACTATTAATTTTTTCTAAATCAAAGAAACTGTTTGACTACAGTATTGGAAATTATTCACTGAATTAGTTGCATAGAATCTTTATATTACATATTATCGAAATTAGCCCACAGTAAACATTTTTTCAGTGCAATTAAAAAATAAAAAAGGTGAACCTTTCATTGTTTCTTACCGTGACTACATAATACTATTCATTATGGTGACCGCTATTTTGCAAAAGTTGGAATTTCTTAGGTTGCCGGGCAGAATTGTCTTTAAAATGTGAAAAAATGAGCTATGCGCAAGAAAAGCCCAATCGATCAATATTAACCCGTGCCATCGAAGGGTTAAAGTTTGAATGGGGTTTAACATAGGATTAATGCACTTTTTCACATTTTGTATGAGAACTTTTTTTAATTAATCTTTTGCCTTGGCGACATTCATATTTATGGTTTTTGATGTGCTGAACACGAATTCGATGTCCAGCTGTCAGAAAAGCTGTCAATATTTTTAAAACGACAGTTTTTATGGGAATTTAGACAAATAGAAATATGTAATATTAACCCCTTGACTGTGGATGACGTGAATACACGTCATGGCCAAAACAAGGAAACATCTTAACAAATATTCGCAAAAATTGTTACTCGGGGGTTTTTGTGGTCGCTGATCACGATTATGAAGTCAGATATTCTAAATACCTTATTTTTGATCCAATATGGCCGCCAAAAATTTTGAAAAGTTTCAAAAGTGGATGAATTTTCCTAAAAAATTTTACTCGAGTGTTTTTAGGGTCGCTGATCACTATTCTAATGTCAGATTTTCAAAATAATGAATATTAAATCCAACATGGCCGCCAAAATTTAAAAAAATTTAAAAAGTGGATCTTTTTTTCTAATGGAGCGTTCAGACCTCTGCAGTCTGTCTGTCTGTCTGCAGGTTGACATGGTAACGTAAAAGAGTAAAAGAGTAAGGAAATTCAAATTTATTACACCCTCTTCCTTACTCTTATTGCTTCTGGCTGCGCAGGCAGACAGCCTGCAGAGGTCTAAATGCTCCTTAAAACTTCTTACTTGGGGGTTTTTGGGATCGCTGATCATGATTCGGAAGTCGGATTTTCAAAATACTTAATTTTTGAACCTACATGGCCTCCAAAACTTTTTTTAAAATTTAATACGTAATTATTTCAATATTTTTTAATAATCGTCCGCCATATTGGATTCTCCGTTTTGAAATTTTTAAAACACATATTTGATTCGTAATCAGCGACCATGAGAAACCCTGAATAACGATTTTTAAGCGAATCCAATGGATTTCTTAAAAACGTGTCCGCCATATTGGATGCACCGTTTTGAATTTTTAAAAACTAACACCGGATTCGTAATCGGCGACCTAAAAACCCCTTAGTACCAAGTATCATGAAAATTTATTCACAAGAAGGTCTTACACATTTTTGGACCATTTTTTATATTTTAGCTACACATTGGAGGGGTTAACAGCTGTCAATGAAACTGTCAAACTTTTAAAAACAAATTTTTGACAGTTTTTACTTTATACTCAGATAAAAATATTTTTAGGGTATTGAGATAAACGTAAATAGAATTATGTAAATTTGATAGTTAACAAACGTCAAATAAAATGCCAAACTTTTGTAAGGGAGACTTTTTTCATTAAATTACTTGTATACAAGTGTATTTAAGCACGCTGAAGTTAATCATATTAGCGACATGTATTTTTTTACAATTGGCAGCTGTCAAAAAATTAATAAGAGAATTTCACTTTTTAACTATAAAAATTTAATTTTTAAGTAAATACCTTTTTTCCATAAATTTATTAATTTATATTAGTTTTTGAAGTAGAGTTTCAAAAATTTGACATCTTAATAGACAGTTGTCAACTGTCAATGTTACCTAATTGTATTCAGGTTTCCCTCAATACCCTGAAAGTATTTTACCCCATTTAAACTTTAATCCTTCGGTGGCACGGGTTAATATTGATCGATTGGCAAAATAAGGGTCACCCTACTATTCATAACCGATAAATATATTGTTGCGAGTAAGGTAAATCAAAATCCAAATGACCTTATTTATTGTGAACTATGAACTAAATTCATTATTGATTATTTTTATACTTTTTTTATGATTTTTAATAATCAAATTGTTTAAAATGGTATCCTAAAAGCCAATTTAATAAAAGCACCATTGAAAAGAACCATTGACAATAATTATTGATTTAAATAAAGTAATATCATTGGTACATTTTGATATCTACAAAAAAGTCACTATAAGTTGATGACGGCAACACTGTATAAAATATTCGCATACAAACGACAGTCGAATGCTGTTTCGAGTGGTGCTTAAGAATAATATAAGACTTTGCTCGTACATGAACGAGATTCGTGAGATTTCGAGAATAGCGCCCCTGCACTCAAAATGTATACAATGTTAATGTTTGAAAATTGAACTAAATTTTATAATTATTTTAGTTTTTTACAAAACTGGTCTGGGGGGGTAAAAAGTCAGGGATAAACATCCATTGAATGTTATGTAAAATTTATTTGTTTTCTACTTAAACTAACCTTCTTATTTTACAAAATTTGGCGTGTTTATTTAATATAATAAATTAAACACGACGAAAAATAGTTTAAAGTGAACAAAAAAAGGAAACAACGAATTTAGGGTTGCAACAAAATATGGTATCCGTGGTGAAACTTAAGGAGGACTTTTAGAAAATGTACGAAAAATTGTCAGCGTAAATGGAAAACAGAAGATAGTAATCCATTTTGCTTGCTAAAAACGCCTTAAAATGTATTAAAATACTTTTAAAATGAGACTATTTGTCATATAAATAAAGAAAAACTATAAAAATACAAAAATTAATTTTGCTCAAAGTGCAAGGTGATATTTTCCCCCCAAACTCCCTACAAAAAACCACTTGTAGTGCTTTCGTAAAACTCTTGTAACTTAGTCCTTTCATGGGATAAAAAATATGTGACGGGAGAATATTTCTCACGTTACGTTCCTTCTCAAAAAGAAAGGAAAATCTGTCGAATATCTTAAGAAAAATTAAAAAAGGGGTTTTAAATAAATCTTATTCCTGGAAGTCGCTTAGTTTTATTTTCTTTTATTGTTTTGTGGATTCATCGACGTTTTCCACCCTGTGATCTTTTGCTCATTCTTATTTAATTTTTATTGATCTTTGTTAATTTAAATAAATTAACTGGCGTCCGCGTAAGTTTATACATATTATTTTGTCAAATTAGAGCCCCGACAGCATTGAACCCAGCCGCGCCGAGTGAGGGCATATGTTGAATACAAAAAATTTTTTCTCTGTCTTGTGTAAATTTGCCAATAATTTTGAACATTTTAAGTGAAATTAAAGATTTCGTAAATAAAATCGAAAATAATTTTGTAGATTTTAAATTGAAGTCTTCAACAGTAAATTGATGTAAAAAGCTATTTTCTTTGTTTACATTCTATTGTGCGTGCAAACTTGTGAGGTGAACATGTCCAAACTTGCTTGAAAAGCGGCAATGGAAATTTCGACGATTTTATTTTGATATTATTTTGTCAACGATAGATTTAAAATTATTAATCCTTTTTTTAATTTTGTGAATAATTGATCGAAAATTTTTTAATATCTATATAAATGTTGTTAAAAATTATTTTAGGTGAACATTTTGTTCCGATGATGATCCTTATATAACGACGAAATAAAGTCGTACCAATTATTTAAAATTGTGTCATTTTGGTAGTTTTGGTTTTGTTAACAGATTTTATTACTATTTGAATTTATTAATTCATTATTTGGTTGTTGATTACTGGTGATAATTATTCAATGTTAACGATCGACAATTGTTAATTATTATTGATATTATTAATTATTAATTTATTTATTTAAAATTATTTTTATATTATTTGGACAATTTCGACTTGGCTTGACGTTAAAATAAATAAAAATTTTTTTTTCCTTTTTCGATTATTATTAATAAAAAAATTTATTTCTTTTTTGTTTCTTTTTCTTTTTCTCGTTTGCAATGACGTCAATGTTCCTTTTCCCTCCAAAACGACAATCAAATAAACAAGTTGTTCATTCTACGAACATTTAGCTTCCTCAATATAATACACACCAATTTCTTAATTATTTATTAAATTAAATAATAATTATTTCAAAGTAAAATTTTAACAATCTCAAGAAATTCAAAATTTTACCTTTTTTGAAAAATATAAATAGCGATTACTTTTATACATTTTAATGAAATATATACTTTATAACTATACATCTATCAATTCGTTTTTTTGTCAGGAATAATATTAATAAATAAAAAAATTTCTTCAAAAATTTTTTTTGTAATTTTGAAAAAATTGTGTACATTTTTTTTAGATATATTCGGATATCCTTGTGTCAGATTTTAGGTATTAATGACTGCAATAAACCTGCAAAACTTCAGGACAATCCAATAAAATTTGTCCGAGATATTTTGTACACAATATTTTGTGACATACACACATACAAACATCTGTACAATTTGCTCGGAATTGAATATACGGGTGATTCTCCACGAAACCAACAATTTCATGTCCCTAGTGTTTTTTAAAAAACAGATTGCACATATAATAATGAATCCAACGTAAAAAAGTAACTCTGATGATTACAAACAAAAATTCCCAATATTTCCGGAAATGCATCGGGTATTGTTTTCGACAACTTGGATTCAACCGTGTTAGTTGGAGGTGGAGATCAGCTGGGTCGAAATAAACAGAATAGTTTTGAATCGCAAAAATGGTTCGACTTTGCCAAATGCGGAACTTTACCGGATCCGAATGCGGGAAATGTACCAGATCCGAACGCGGAAAATTTACCGGAACCGAACGCGGAAAATTTAAGAACATTATTGCGTAATAGTACCGGAAGCCTTCGCGATCAAGTTCTGAATGTAGTAAGCTCTCAGGGTAAGTTACGTTCTGAAATGCGAGAAGCGCGAATGAGAAAACAATTTTATTTATCCGACGAAGAATTGCTCAGATTTAATTCGCGTCAAAATAATCAACAGCGAGTTAACTCTCGATCTTCCGTTAATTGTACACAAACTGAACAATTAGTTCAAAATCGCGGTGATTTAAATTCGGTTCGACGGGTTGATCAAAGTGGAAACGATTCTAGACGCGTACGCTTCGATACTGTTCCTGGGTAGTGAAATAAAAATTTTCGATCTATTAAAAATGAAATAGGGGGCGCTGAGAACTTGCGTCCCAATTCAGAACCGAGTATTGAAGACTCTAACCCTCGTTTAATCAAAGTAATGGTTGGTAAACCATTAGCAGACGGAACTTTGATCGAAGAAGACTTTTTTGTGACTGCGGATCAGTATCGTCAGATGATCGAATTCTCACGGCATAGTGTCAATCAGGTTAATAATAGTAGTAATGTGAATCGTATGGGTTCTCCACGTAATGATTTTAGCGTTCCTGATCCTGACTTCTAAAGATCAGGTATTCGTAGAACGGGTTCATTATTTTCATTGAACTATAGCACAGGCACACAAAAAAAGTTGTCTGTTTATTGAACCAGACATACATATCTCAACGTATTTATGCCCGTTGAAAACGAATTCGAAGTCAGAATTGCTCCATCACCATCTTTTTTCTTTTCAATCGAGAAAACTACCTACAAGTCAGAAACAATGTCAACATTGCTTAATCACCCTTTGTTTTTTTAAATCCAAATAACTACCCCTAAAATGTAAAAATTCAAGCTTTATAATAATAAAGGTAAAAATCCACATTGTTTTTCAAAACACAACAATAATTATCTATACTTTATTTAACAACTCAAAAGCAATGTCAAAATTGCATCATCAACCTCTGTTTTTTTTAAATTGAAAAACTTACCCTTAAATGTACAAAATAAATGTTTAAAGTAAAAAATGAAAAACATTGTTTTTAACAGAACAACAAAGAGAACAATAAATTGATGTATTTCTCTTTTAACAACTCAAAAGCAATTTCAAAATTATTTTATCACCCCCTGTGTTTTTAAAATGCAAAAACTACCCTTAAATGTACAACAAGTGTATGCGTGTTTCACCGATTTTTGTGCACATATTTTCTCTTACACGTTTTGACGGATTTTGATAAAATATTGTAGTGTATAGCAGTCATAAATATTTAGAACTAGACAGAAGAATTATTAAATTAAATACATAAATGTATTGTTCTGTTTTGAAAAACAAAGGTGTTTTTCATTTTTTTACTTTAAACATTTTTTTTGTACATTTAAGGGTAAGTGTTTCAAATTAAAAAAAACAGAGGGTGGTGGTGCAATTTTGACATTGCTTTTGAGTTGTTAAAAAAAGTATAGAAAATTATTGTTTTGTTTTGAAAAACAATGTGGATTTTTACCTTTATTATTCAAAATAATTAATAATAATAATATAATTATTAATAATAATAAATAATATTTATTATTTATTTTACCTTTAAAATTCAAGCTTTATAGCTTGAATTTTTACATTTTAGGGGTAGTTATTTGGATTTAAAAAAAACAAAGGGTGATTAAGCAATGTTGACATTGTTTCTGACTTGTAGCAGAAGTAGATAAATTTATTGTTTTGTTTTGAAGAGAAATCTGTTATTCAATTTTTTACTCTAAACTTTGAAGTTAAGGGTAGTTTTCTCGATTTAAAAGAAAAAAGATGGTGATGGAGCAATTCTGACTTCGGATTCGTTTTCAACGGGCATTAATACGTTGAGATATGTATGTCTGGTTCAATAAACAGACAACTTTTTTTGTGTGCCTGTGTAGTGATTCTAGTGAGGATGCACAAGTAGGGCAAAATCATTTAATGTCCATGGATCAAAATAAATTTGGGAAAAATTCTTCTAATAGATCAGAGAATAGATTAATTTGTTCGTATTATTCAGTTTCTGCGGAAAATTCAAGTTCTATCTTTTCTCAAATGTTCGTGATCTAAAAGTAGACAAAGTGGAAAGCTTAGCAGAATTTGCATGTAGAGCCCGTTTAGTATTTAAAAGAATACAATGCCCTCCAAGATTTAGAAAACAACTTAAACAAATTTTGTCTAAATTTAACCCTCGGTTAACATTTGAAATATTGAACTTGCCTTTAAAGAATTATCGCGAATTTTTACATTATGTCAATGAACGTAATTACATCTTTAGTCGTTCAGTTGATATTCAAAAATCAAGATCAAAGCCTAGACCGGATCACAGAACTTAGGAAAACTGTTAGAGTTCCAGTAGAAATTCCAATCTTTGGAGAGAAAATATCTGGTATCATTGACAGTGGTAGTGAGAGATTATTTTTGAGTAAAACATCTTATGATCGTGTTAAAGGTTACAAGATCTTTCCCCTGATACAACTTCTAAGGGAGGAGTTCGGTTAGGTGATAGATCGGTTGTTAAAACCATAGGTGGAACTTCTTTTGTGATAAACATAGGTGATGTTTATGGACCTCAGTGGTTTAGTATTTAGCCTGGGTTATCTCGAACGATTTGATTCTTGGAATGGAATTTTGGTTGAATTTCAAAGTTAAACTCGATCTTTTTGAAAAGAGCTGGAAATTAGAAAGCAGTAAAAATGCGTATTCATTATCGCAACGTAGTTCAGGTCTTAATCTTCTCCAAAGTCTTTTAATTGATGAAACAGAGATTTAAGGACTTTCTCAATAAAGAGTTTTTTTAATTTATCAGGGAAAGCACAGGTTTGACTGATCTAGTTGAGCATGTGATCGAATTTAAAGACACTATTCCACATCGTCAAAAAGCCTATCGTCTAAGTGAGATCGTCAGGAAATAGTTAGATCAGAAAGTTAATCGTTTGTTAGGGAAAAAATTTATATAATGTGGAGTAATAGTGACTAGGCCTTTTCGCCAGTTGTTGCTCCAAAAACAAATGGTGGATTGAGGTTCTGTATTAATTATAAACCCCTTTATCGAAAAACCAAGAAACCAGCTTACCCCCTACATAATATGAAATCAATTCTTTCTCAATTACAACAGGCAAAGTTCATTTCTTCGGTGGATATGGGTGAAGTTTTTCACCAAATCCCAATGGCTCCGGTCAGTTGTAAATACACTGCTTTTGTCGTTGAGGGAAAGGGATTATTAGAGTGGACTTGGATACCTTATGGTCTCACAGCAGCACTATCAACTTTTCAAAAATTGATGAATATTTTTAAAAGACGGTTTCGTGATCTTCTTGATGAAAAGAAGTTACTAAATCAATGGGCTCTTGTTTTTATCGTCTTTCGTGAAGCGAAGGGGCGACGAGTTTCAATTTATTTCTACGAGTTCTACAAAATTCATTCCCTATATTAAAACCGCCATTTTTAATTTTTAATATCCGACTTCAAATTCGAAATCAGCGAGTCCAAAAACCCCCGAGTAGAAAGTTTTAAGTCAATTGCATTATAATTTAGTAATTTTGTTGTGCCTTTTCCACATCCTTTTTTTGAAAAAAAAAATTAGTATCAAAAGGCTAATCTGGCGAAAACACCCTAGTTTCGACTAAAATCGACAGAAATATAATTCTTATTTATGAAAATATACATTTTAATTATTTAAATCAAAATCCCAAATAGCCTCCTCCTTTGTGGGACACTCATGACATGGACACTCATGACATTTTGCTCGTTTTTGCTTATATCTATGAACAGGTTATATTTATATCGACAATTCTGGTCTCATTCGAAAGAGAATCGAAAACTGTTATTAATTTTATTTTGATATTGAATATAAAATATTAATTTACCAATTTTTAAGACGGGACACTCATGACAGTTTTCTAATTACATTAAAATCTTTTTGTTTCTGCCACAACGTAAAACTTTTACATTTCGAAACACGGCATTCAATTTTTTGAAGTTGATTCGTGATTATCTTCTGCTGCGGATTCGTTAGTAAAACAGCACTTTTGGATAAATCTTTAAACACGCATAAATACAAAATTTTGCATTCCAACTAAAATAATGAAAAGTGAGGGACACGTCATTCTTATTTTTTTAGAAGGGTTAAACAATTAAATAAAGTTATCAAAAGTTAATTTTCTTGACATATGTAAGTTATAGTTCACTGCAAAATTTTTGTTTACTTGTGATAAATTAATTTAACGAAAATACGTGCACTTGAAAACTAATATTTCACTCCTGGACATGGAACACTCATGACATTTTGCCTGTATTTCGTTATGCCATTATACATAGCATCTTTACATGCTTGTAAGTTTAAAAAATGTTAATAGAGATTGTATTTCACGACATTGGAAAATAAATTTTATTAAAAACTATAACAAATAATTTTTATTGGCAAAGGACACGATTATGACAATTTAAATGAAATGACCCATGTATATGTGTGTGTGTGTCTATGTCACGAAAAATTGAAATCTGACACGAGGATTTCCAAATATATCTACAAAATATTTTTTATACAATTTTTTCAAAATTTGAAAAAAAAATTTTGTATTATTTGAAATAATTTTTTTATTACGATGATGTTCACAATTATCCTGAGTGGCTGATTGTCAGTGTACTTGTTTAGCTAAATTAATAAAGTGTATTCTGTGAAAAAAAATGTTGATTGATGAACTTGAAGGGAAAATCTTACTCACTCTTATTATAATACATAAATTTGCATTTCAGCAGCATCCAGATTTCGAGCCTTGAATTCCAGAAGTTTCAACAGAACGACCTTGATCAAGTTTTAGTTTGCTTGCCGTATCGCTGACAGCGCTTGAAGGTGGACCAACTCGCTGTTTAATTTCTGCTGCCATTGTCATGAAAGCTTGCTCTACGTTCATGGCATTTTTTGCGGATGTTTCGAGGAACGGAATGCCAAGTTGTTCTGCGTAATCCTAAAAAATAAATATAGATTATACATTATATCTTTCTCATTTCATTTCTTTTAAGACTTAGTCACATTTTATTAATTATATATTACATTGAATTTAAAGCAAGCCTAAGTACGTTAAAAATTGCTTAAGTTTTTAAGATTAATGTTAATATTCCTTAATATTCCCTTTCACGCCCATAGGATATATACGTCCCACCTACAAAAACCTCAATATCTTTGAAGAAAAACCTAAAAATTGTTACTCGGAGGTTTTCGGGGTCGCTGATTACGAATCCGGTGCTAGTTTTTCAAAATTCAAAATGGCAGATCCAATATGGCGGACGACAAATGTAAAAATTAATCGAATTGGCATGAAACTTGTTACTCGGGGGTTTTTAGGATCGCTGATTACGAATATAGTATTAGTTTTTTAAAATTCAAAATGGCGGATCCAAGATGGCGGATAATTTTTTAAAAATATTTTAATTTCACCTGAAAATTGTTACTCAAGGGTTTTCTGGGTCGCTGATTACGAATCCGGTGCTAGTGTTTCAAAATTCAAAATGGCGGATCCAATATAGCTGACGACAAATGTAAAAATTAATCGAATTGGCATGAAACTTGTTACTCGGGGGTTTTTAGGGTCGCTGATTACGAATATAGTATTAGTTTTTTAAAATTCAAAATGGCGGATCCAAGATGGCGGATGATTCTTTAAAAATATTTTAAAAAACTAATACTATATTCGTAATCAGCGACCCTAAAAACCCCCGAGTAACAAGTTTCATGCCAATTCGATTAATTTTTACATTTGTCGTCAGCTATATTGGATCCGCCATTTTGAATTTTGAAACACTAGCACCGGATTCGTAATCAGCGACCCCGAAAACCCCCGAGTAACAATTTTCAGGAGAAATTAAAATTTAAAAAAAAATCATCCGCCATCTTGGATCCGTCATTTAAAATTTTTAAAAACTAATACTATATTTGTAATCAGCGACCCTAAAAACCCTCGAGTAACAAGTTTCATGACAATCCGATTAATTTTTACATTTGTCGTCCGCCATATTGTCCAGTTATGCCTGGGTGTGAAAGGGTTAAAATAATATTAAAAATAAACATTTTTTGAAATATTGTTTTTAAAAATTAACCATTTAGTAGTTTTATCGACTGCTTTTTTCGTAATTTTTATCTTTCTTCTTTTTTAATTTAGCTTTTCATGTCTTAAAGCGAAAAATTATACTCAATATTTAATTAAATGAATTTTAATTGAAGGTCTCAATTGGATAACTGCCTGCTATGCATGGTTAAAAAGGACTTTACCAGTCAGACAACAGTGAGAGGCCTAGAGGCGCTCACTGCTGTCTGACTGGTATAGTCTCTTCATTACTGCCTGCGTTACAGGCCCTCAATTGCACTCAAAAGTTTATTTTAGAAAATAAACTATTTTTGCAAGGTTTAAAAAATCAGTGAGAAAAGCAAGCGCGAAGCACCTACATCCTGGGGTTTCGTAGCCAAAAATGCCAAAAAATCAGTAATAAATTGAACGGAAAATTATTTAACTCTTTTTGTCCTAAAGAACAACCAATTTTTTTTTTAATTACACTACCTGTTAAATTTGAGAGATCACTTGTCAAAGTGTCATTAAAAACATGACACTATTTTAAATATTTATATAAATATTTATATAAATATAATCGGAGATATGAAGTAAGAAAGATAGATGTAATTTTCATTATTAGTGAAATTTCATTGTCCAAATTTGATGGGCTGCAAATTTTTGAAAAAAAAGTTGCAGCGGCATCATTCTCTACACGTGATCAAAAAGGCCAAAAACTGGGTTTTTTGAGACTGTGAGTCCATATTTTCTCAAAATATTGACGTGATGGGCACTTTTGTAGATCATATTCGTGTTCAGCGATGAAAATCCTATAAGAAAATCATTGTCTGATTTTCAAATCAGAGAAAAAGTAACTTTTTGTCGACCAGTGTTATTTGTCGTATTTTCAAATTTAAATTATAAATAATTAATTATGTTAAATTCAATTAATAATTAATTAATTTTTAAATTTATTAACATATATTAAAAAAATGTTAATTTTAATAATGTTAGCAAATTTTTAAAATATTATGAACTGAAAATATGACAATTAATTATTTAATTATTGTTAGGGGAGAGTGGGGCAAACCGGACCAATAATTTATTTTAAAAAATATTTATTTAATTAAAATTCAATCCCGAATTATTATTTTCATTATTACAACCATTGTTTACATGATTCTTTATGTTTTTTATTATTGTAGATTATGTAAATGAAATATTATAAATAAAAAACCAAACGGTCCGGTTTGCCCCATGGGGAGGTCCGGTTTACCCCAGGGGGTGAGGCAAATATGACCGTTTCCAAAATTTTTTAAAGTAAACACAGCAACTAAACCATAAAAGATGAAGCATAGGCGTTTCTGGGAAAAAGTTGCGCAATTAAATGATCTTTCGAACAAGCCCTCAAAAATTGAAATCGGTTGATTCGTTTAGTCACAAGAGTAAAAAAAACCGTTAGGGGGTCCGGTTTGCCCCACTCTCCCCTAAATTAAATTCTTCAGAATATTAAAAGTATTATACAAAAAGAAAGTATAAAAGAATAGGTATTAATAATATTATATATATATATATATATATATATATATATATATATATATATATATATATATATATATATATATGATATACGAAAAATAAAGTATAAAATTCATTTTTTTAAATTGCTAAATTAATTAATTAATTAATTAATTAATTAATTAAGTTTTTTTATTAATTTAATATAAAAATGTTTAATTTAATATAATTAATAATTAGTTATTTATTATTTCAATTTGAAAATTTGACAAATAATTAGGGGAGAGTCACTACGGTCGGCGCACCTTTACAAAATGGAAGATGCAAACAATAAATTAAATTGATGAAATTTATTCATTAGAGAGTCCTTTAATACTTTGGTATGTTATTTGGTTTTTATATCGTGCGTTTATGTCTGTGTGCTAAAAAAATAAAAACGACGCGAAACATACGGTCGGCTCACTTTATATCGTGCATGTTGGGACGCATTATTTTACAATTATGGTGCGTTCTGACATCGGAAATTCATTTGTTTAAGGTAGAGATGTGTGACGAACGTCATTTTACAGTGAAAAAAAAATATTCATGTTCGAAAAACGTTCGTAAAACATTTTAAAAAGTCTTATTTCACGTCTCCTTCGATAACGTATTGTAAACGTTTCGTTTACTGAGAATGTTTTTAGATTAATTTTTATATAAATTTTTTATTTCCTTTTTCCATTTTCAAGTGCATTTCAGCATTCTTCTGTAATTTACGGGACATTTTTAGTAATATTCCTTCATTTCACATTGATTTTCTACGGTGAACCGACCGTAAAGACCTGATCCAACCGTAACGACATTTTTTTAAAAATGTTTATAACTTTTCCAATTTTTGACAAAATATTTTCTGATGTACAGAAGAAACATTCCACTTTTGAAGATCTTTCCAACCATATGTCAGAAAACGTGAAATTCGGCCTAGAACGGAAGTTATGGGTACAAGTCAAAAAGTGAGCCGACCGTACTGACTCTCCCCTATTTAATTACTGATAATTTAAATTCTTTAAAATATTTTTTTGTAAATCTTTTTAATTAAGTTTTATTAAGAACAAATTTATCAGTGACCTTAGAAACACGATTTTATCATTTGATTAAATTTCTTTTACTAAAACAGTGATTCTTTTTTCTTTTGTACTTTTTCTTTAGATTATAACAACTCTTATGTTAAGGACAATCTTGTCCGTACAAACTTTAAATAAATAAACAAATAAGTTTTACGAATTTATTTTCTTAATTTGTTTTAATTTTCTATTTTATTCAATATTTTATTATATTGTTAAAAAAGCATTTTAAATCTAAGTATTTTCGTTGTAAACTTTGTTGACCCGTTAATCGCCACTTGTCCAATAGCCTATTTTAGCCATGTATAGATAGGCATAGATTAAAGTGTTCTTACTCTTATTTTAAAGCTGAAAATACAAGCTTTCATTTGGTACAAATGTCAAATTTTTCTTAACACTTTTCAAAAAGTTGCAGCCTATCAAATTTGTACACTGAAATTTCACTAATAATGAAAATTAAACTTATCTTTATTACTTCATATTTCCGATTATATTTTTCAACAAGTCTTAAACATAGAATCCTTTAACGGTCAATTTTATAATCTTTCCAAAACTGTGTTTAAAATCTTTCTACGTTAATATTTAACGATGTTATCAATATTTAAAGGATATTATGTTTTTATTGACATTTTTGCAAGTGGTCTCAATTTTGACCGATAGTGTAATTGTCTTTTTTTGGAAACTTCTAATGAATCAAACGGTTCTTCTAGAACTTTCGAGTACTTTCATGTTGCCCACGCTTTCATTGAAAATGTACCCTAGCAACGGTTACCTCAGAAACCGTCTGAAGTCTTATATATTGAGTCTTTACACTGAAAGAATTTCGGTACATGTGCTGTGCTGCCTACTGTGCATGGTATCTGCTTTGAGTTCCGCTTATCCCAAGTCTTCTTGTGCACATCCCATGTGCAGAAGTCGAGACAATAGTTGTGTTATAGCAGACGAACAGGCGATGCGCACATGGCGTGTGCGCAGAAAGCACATCTCATGTCTCGAAAATGCACAACACACGTGCATTATGAACGTACATCCCATGCCATGTAGTTTTCGAGGCGTCCGCACAGCAGAAGTGCAGAAATTCTTTCAGTGTAGACTACAGACGTAAAAACTACGAACGTACACCGAAGTCTCGCTATAAGGGTTTCGGCTCTTATCCACGAAACCCTAAAAAGAGGCCTTCGCATGATTCTCACTGGTAGCATACAATTTAAAATCTTAAAATTAACAATTACTTTGTAACAGGTTCCAAACAAAACTTATGATGTTACTAAAATATTGTTTTCTTTTCGTAAGACTTAATTTATTTATTTAAGAATAAATTTTAATTAATATTCTATCCATTTCAAGATCAAATTTAAAATTACCGGGAATGGTTTATTTATTAATGTATAACATTTAAAATTAGTTGTTAAAAATATATACTTTACCTTCGCTGTTGCAAATTCAATAACTTTCTTGGTGTGCAAATCACTTTTGTTGCCAACCAAAAGCTTGTTCACATTATCACAGGCATAACGTTCAATTTCCTCGAGCCACTGCTTAACATTATTGAATGTTTCTTGATCCGTACAGTCATAAACGACAATTATACCATGGGCACCCCGATAGTAAGAACTAGTTATCGTCCTAAATCGCTCCTGTCCCGCCGTATCCCAAATTTGTAATTTTATCGTTTTACCATCGAGTTCAATTGTCCGAATTTTAAAGTCCACTCCAATAGTACTTATATAACTCTCAGTGTAAGTATCGTCAGCAAATCTTAAGAGAAGACATGATTTTCCAACTCCAGAATCTCCAATTAGGAGAAGTTTGAACAAATAATCGCTGAAAAACAAAAAAGTTAAACTAAAAACTGTTAATTTGAATTTATACATTTAAATTATACACACAGAAAAATTCGATTGAAACTTTTGGAGTTCAACAGTAGTAACTTAGATTTCATTCCCAAACTTGTCTACCTATGCAGCTCCAGGTTAGAAAACAGGCAAATGAGTGGTAAAAGGTTTAAAGCACGTCAGTAGGTTGAACAAGTTTTCATTCTTATGCACACTTATACTCGGACCAAAGCGGACTGAACAAGTCAACCCTAGCAAAATTAGTTTACCAAATGTCTCCCCACGTGGGTGTACATTTGGAAAACATTTGTTAAACGGCTTTATAAGTCTGTTAATAAAAATTGAAAAGGAACATTTAGAGAGTAAAATTGTGCAAAGGCTTTTACAAAGAAAGCTCTAAATAATTGATACTTAACTCAAATATGTGAGGATTTCACTACTATATTATAGCAATGTTAATTTTCATATTTTATTTTAAAAGAGGGGAAAACAATTTATATTGTTAAAAAAACTTGAAAACATTAATAATTTCTATTAATATGACTAATTAAAGAATAATCCAAAGTTCAAAATAAAATAAATTAAATTTAGGGGGCCATATGAGAGCGTTTTTTTAAATCGATCACGAATATTTTTTAGCGGACGTTAAAGACAAAAAATAAAGGGGTAAAACCCCGTTTTCCTTTCAAATTGACGCCATTTTGTTTTAATGCCTTTTTTTAAAAATCGGAAACTCATACAGCTCCCCAAATGTAATCTATTTTAAGAATATTTTTGGTTTTTTGATTTTAGATCAATAGAAAAGGCTGTGAAATTCCCCGCTCACGAACACCTCTGCTGTTTGAGCTTCGTTTATGGGAACCTGGAGCCGACATTTTTTATTTATTTTTAAATTCAAAAATAATTTTTATTTGTATAATAATAAAATTCCTAAAATTGAGGAATTTTTAGGACCTGAGAAGAAGAACCTGGCCTTAATTAAAATATAATTATTATTTATAGAAAGTGAATTTTAGTAGTTAAATATGAAAGGTGAAAGAAGCTATCATTTTTCAGAATCAAATTTTTACAAATAATTAAAATATCTTAAATAAATCTCTACACAATCTGATGTGCCTTTTTGGAACAGCAGACATACTTCGTTCGGCGCAGACGCTTTGCAGCTTGTACATTTTATAAGCACAGCGTCTGCGCCGGAAAAGTATGTCTGTTGTTCCAAAAAGGCACACCATATGTGCTGAATTAAAGCACACGACTTGTCCTACTGTTTGGAGCATCTCTTGTGCTATTCTTTTTTCTGTGTATAAGCTCATGGGCTTCATATGTATTGACAGCACAGCCTCCCTAATAGAGATAACTGCTTAATCTGAAAAATATTTTCGAAATTAATTAATAATTTTTTTATTTTTTTTTATACATATGAAGCCCATGAGCTTATAGAGATTTATTTAAGATATTTTAATTACTTGTAAAATTTGATTCGGAAAAATGATAGCTTCTTTCATCTTTAATACAATTATTATTCTTTAATTAGTTATATTAATAGACATAATTAATATTTTTAAGTTTTTATTAACAATATAAATTGTTTTCCCCTAATTTACAACGTGTTTACAGAGAAAATATGAAAATTAACATTGCTATAATATCGTAGTGAAATCCTAACAAATTTAAGTTAAGTATTAATTATCTTACAAATTAAGTATTAATTATTTAGAGCTTTCTTTATAAAAGTCTTTGCACACTTTAACTCTCTAAATGTTCCTTTTCAATTTCCAATAGTTTTTTCCATCAAATTCTGTCTATTAACAGACTTATAATGCCGTTTCCCAAATGTAAACCCACGTGGGGAGACATTTGGTAAACCAATTTTGACAGGGTAGGACAGAGTCCCAAACTGACTATAATGTGAGCAGATCTTCTATTGGCCTACATTATTAATTTTATTTGTAAAAATATTTACTTTTATTTGAATGTTTAATTTGAAACTAAATAATATAAAACGTCGAATCTATTTAAAAATTTAATACAAGTCCTTTGTCATTATCTCATAACTGCACTAACTATTAAATTTAAAATTCAATTTTTTATTACATAGGAACGTCAATCGACTACAATGCCTGGTATGGCGGATGGTTATGGTCAGCGTCAGTGTCGTACTAGTGACTCCCAAGTTGAGTGTTCATTCAGTGCCCCGTATTTGTGACTTTTTTTAATAAATTACCATTTTTTTAGATTTCCATTACGTTTCTTTGTTTATTATTATCTTCTTCACATTATTTAGTGAAAAAATTTGTTTACTCTTTAAAATTTTAATAAAAACACATTTAAGCGAAGCGCCGATGTGCACGGAAAAAAGAATAGCACAAGAGATGCTCCAAACAGTAGGACAGGTCGTGTGCTTTAATTCAGCGCGTCTGGTGTGCCTTTTTGGAATAACAGGCATACTTTTTCGGCGCAGACGCTGTGCTTATAAAATGTACAAGCTGTAAAGCACAGCGTCTGCATCTCTTGTGCTATACTTTTTTCCGTGTGTAAACAACTTAATACGGCCCCCTACTTGTTTACCATTTTGAGCGATAAATATCCCGTCGATCGAGTCCAGCACAGCACATAGCACTGGACTCGATTGACGTTCCAGTGTAATTGAAACAATTAATACGGCACTGCGCATACTACGAACAACACCGACACTTTTGTGCATATAAAAACGAAGAAACTGAACTTCGAAACGAATCTCTAAAAACTGTTTGGGAATGAATCTAAGGACTCTCGCACAGAACAGTCCCCGTTACAACAATTGAGTAGCAGAATTAAAATAAATGCAAATAATAATAATTGTACCTAATTCTTTGCACATTTGAATTAATTACTGAATCTTATTGCATTTGCTAAGAGGAGAGTATTAGCGTTTACTAAGGTATTTAGAATTGATCTTAAATGAAAATCGTTACTGAACTTTTTGGGATAGGGAACTAAAATTTAATATTTCTCCCTACGATAGTATAAATCATTCAAATTGTTGTATATTTAGTCCGAAATCTGAATTTTTATTTTTCTTTATGTAATCAATCATTCCTTGAATATAGGGGAGAGGGCTCTAAGGTGGTCACCCATCTTTTGAACGACTGCAGATTTCAAATGGAATTATATATAAAGGTCAATAAGACGGCGTTTGAAGCTTTGTCATATTATTACCTAACTTCCAATCATAAAGTTTTTTTCATTTCTTTAATAAAAAAAAAGTTATGTCACTTTTAAAAAAAAGTTGAAAATTCGACTTTTAAAAAAGTGGCCCCAAGGTGGTCACCATACGAAAATTCACTATAAAAGGTATTAAAAAATTAAAAAAACGTACTATTAAATTGTTTATTTAATATTAATTATTTTTCAGGATCACAGAAACATATTACATATTTTTTTTGCAGTTTGTTCTTTTGTCAAAAATGATACTTTTTGTGTATGCATTAGACACGTAAAATTTTGAAAATAATTCTATTTCATTATTATTCATCATAAAACTTAAAAATTGATAAAATTCACATTCACAGTGATAAATGTTGATAAATATAGCGTATAAACACATTTTCATAAAAAATCAAAAGTGACCACCTTGTGGACAAAAAAGTGTCCACCTTAGGGCGAAGACACAATTTTTTAAACGTCAATGAAAAAAATTTTTAAAGCACAATATTAATTATATTCATTTGGAATATTATTGTACGATATATAAAGATAATTATAACGATTTTTACTAATTTAAAATAGTTAATTTCTATGATTTTAACACCCTGAGAAAAAAATTTCTCGATCATTTAAAAACAGAAATTTTACAACGTTCACGTTACAAAGAGACTCATACGACTATTTACCTCAAAACTTTACTAAAATCTTTGTCTTCTCAAATAATAACATTAACAGAAAATATTTGAAGATACTAACTAATATACAAAAATTTTCTTAGGGTGACCACCTTAGGGCCCTGGCCAGCTTGGGGCCCTCTCCCCTACGTTTTATTAGAAAATATAAGAAAGTCCTAGAATTATTCAAGTACTAGTATAGTAGTATGGGCCACATTGTTTCTTAAATTTTAACCAAAAGTCATTTGTTCAGTTTTATAAAGTACGTGAAAGATTAGTTGACTGCGCTTGAAAATTCTGTAGAGCATGCGTAGTGTGCGTTGCGCGTTTCTATCCAAGGTAAATGACAGCTGATCGTCTGTTTCCATTTGTAGTTATTTCAGATGTGAATATACTATTATTTTATAAAAAACAAATAGTGTTAATATATACTTGTCTTTTAGAAATGACTTTCAAAAAAATATTTTTTATGTTGTGTTTCTCACAAAACAGAATGTTATGTAATTCTCAGTTTTTAGTGAAATAGCATGTCTCTCAAGTCGTGAAAAATTTCACCATATGGTATATAAGAACAATTCGATACGTACTTTTAAGTGTCAAGTGTGTGTTTATATTTAAGTTATATGCGAATGTATGTGTGTGTTATAAGTTAGTTCATAAGTGTTGATAAACTTCGAATAGTGATACAATAATAATTGTTCTTTGTTTGTGTGATTAATTGTCCAAATATGTGAATGAATGAGTGAATTTCAGAAAACCTGTGAACAAGTGGAAATTATATTTTTTATTTTACAGAAATATACAATTTTTTTGAAAGTCAATGAAATTCTCAAGCAAGGTGCTAGAAATTTTCATTGACTGCTTTTGAAACTCTCATGCAAAAGTACTAGACTGTTTCTAGTATTTTGTGTCGTATTCAAAAGTCAAGTACCGAGTCAATGACAATTTCACGTACTTTTTTTCCGTGTATGCAAAAATGCATTGAGTTTTTAAAAATTAGTCCAAACGAAAATGATTTTATTAAATAAAAACGTCTCTTCTTAATTACATATTAAAGAAATAGAACAAATGAATATTCCCCAATATTCACAAATAACGAAACTGCCAATTAACAGAAAAGTATAAAACAGTATTGAAACTTAAAACCTTTACAAAAAGAAACCCCTCAATCAGACACCAAATTCTCATACTGTATTTTCAAACAGGTAGGAAATAGTAGCCTCGGTAAGAAAAAAAGAATTAAAGAATTTCATTAAAAACTTTTTAAAAAATCAAATTTTCAAAGTATGTTAATTTAATAATTCATAAATAATTAAATGTTATAAGGAGGCACGTTATATAATATATTCACGTTAGTTAGTGCGAAGATTAATAGTTAAATTTTTTTTAGTTAATTTAAAAAATACACACTTCAAATTTTTTTATAAAATTGAATTTTCTCAGTTTTTTTTGTAAAATAAGATTTTTTAATTCTATTATTTTAAGATAATTGAATTTTTATAAACAAATTGAAAATTTTTTATGTAATTGCAATTTCTGTACATTCTATTGAAAATAATTTACTTCATTTAAAGAATTTAATTTAAATTTTTCTAAACAATCAATGGAAGTTAGTCATCGTATATGTATAACTTTATTTTTAAAAATCTATTCGCAACGCATTCAATTATTTTCTTAAGTACCCGTGCAGAAAAATGGTGAGGGCCCTCGTGGATTGCCCTCTTCCCATGTGGAATCCGGAGGGGCAATCCACGCGGAGCCCTCGAAGGCGTGACATGCTTTTCCTCATGGGTGCCCTCGAGGAAAATCCTCATGGATTCCATATGGATTTTCCACGCGGTGCCCTCGTGGATTTCATAAAATGCCCTCGACATTATTTTTAATTAAATTAATAAATTAATTATTTATTAATAACAAATCAGTCAAATTATTAATAAATAACATTCTTATTTAACAATTTTGACTTTTTTAAATTAAATCGTGACAAAAAAAAATCTGACGCACGCGGGAATTGAGCCTACGACCTACTGACTACTAGACAACACTCTTACCACTATGCTACGGGACCTACTTGAAAATTATTGCTTTAATGTAGGTGAGTTGCTGACTTGCTTTTGATGATTCAATAAAATATTGATTGACACAAATACACAATGACAAATGATTAAATAGTTTAATAATAATAATAACAATATTAATAATATAATAATAGACCATAAATATTCATAAATTAATATTTTTATCATTTCAAAAAAAAAAAAAAAATGTCAAAACATTTGTGTTAAAAATGTGTTTTTGATTGTTTAAAATCATTATAAACATTAATTTGTTGATGTAAAAAAAATTATTTTTTTTTTGACTTAGAAATTTTTTCTAGTTAATGATGTGGGCCCTCAAGGATTTGCCCTCATGTAAATTTTATATTTTTTAAAAAGTAACATTAAATATTTGTTAAAAACGTATTTTTCATTTTTTAAAATGATAGTAAACAACAATTTTTTGTTGTAAAAAAATTTTTTGTTTGGACTTAGAAAAATTGTTGAGCAAGGCATTCATAATGGCTAAGGACAGTATTTTATGACGCTAAAATTTACTACATTATGCGCTGAAAAACTGATTATTATGCGAAATTATGCGTTAAAAAATTAGAAAGTGCGAATAGATGCTTTTAAAATAAAAACATTATTTAGGACCAAACTCATGCTTTTAACATTAGGCTAATTTAAAATTGTATTTTAAACTAATATATATATATATATATATATATATATATATATATATATATATATATATATATATATATGGGTGATTCTCCAAAAAACCTCATTTTGCATGCAGTCAAGATTTTCTAAATAATTATAATCATTTGGGAAAATACCAAGTCATATTTCTCTATTTCATCACTTTTTCTAAATGTTCTATAAAAAAAGTTGTAAAATTTTATTGTTTAATACATTTTAAAAATATTTTACCACCTCAAAATCGATTTTCTAACCTGTCATCTAAGTGCTTTTCATTTTTTCAATAGGGGAGAGTCAGTACGGTCGGGTCACTTTTTGACTTGTACCCATAACTTCCGTTCTAGGCCGAATTGCACGTTTTCTGACATATGGTTGGAAAGATCTTCTAAAGTGGAATGTTTCTTCTGTACATCAGAAAATATTTTGGCAAAAATTGGAAAAGTTATAAACATTTTAAAAAAAATGTCGTTACGGTTGGATCAGGTCTTTACGGTCGGTTCACCGTAGAAAATCAATGTGAAATGAAGGAATATTACTAAAAATGTCCCGTAAATTACAGAAGAATGCTGAAATGCACTTGAAAATGGAAAAAGGAAATAAAAAAATTATATAAAAATTAATCTAAAAACATTCTCAGTAAACGAAACGTTTACAATACGTTATCGAAGGAGATGTGAAATGAGACTTTTTAAAATGTTTTACGAACGTTTTTCGAACATGAATATTTTTTTTCACTGTAAAATGACGTTCTTCACACATCTCTACCTAAAACAAATGAATTTCCGATGTCAGAACGCACCATAATTGTAAAATAATGCGTCCCAAAATGCACGATATAAAGGGACCCGACCGTAAGTTTCGCATCGTTTTTATTTTTTTAGCACACAGACATAAACGCACGATATAAAAACCAAATAACATACCAAAGTATTAAAGGACTCTCTAATGAATAAATTTCATCAATTTAATTTATTGTTTGCATCTTCCATTTTGTTTAATTAATCTTTCTCGACACTAAGTAAAAGTTTTGCTTAAAAAATTCACCACACATTTACGTTTTACGTTTGTACTGCTCGCGTACTTCATTGGAACTTAATGAAAGAGACATGAAAAGATTTCTACCATTACTAAGAAGTATTTACATGCAATGGTAAATGGCACCAGTTTGTTACAACTGAGAAACCTGAGGTGAGCCAACCGTAAAGGTGCGCCGACCGTAGTGACTCTCCCCTACATAAAACAATTATTTATAACATAAAAATAGGTACCTCATCAATTTTTTCTAAAAGTTATGATATCCCTCCTATTATATTAAGTTAGAGAACGACCGACCGACCGACTCACACCAAGTGTATATATAGCTAACTATAGTTTAGAATACTCATACATATGTGACGCGACACGAGAAAAGGGACCTATCGATAAAAAAATCATTTTTGAGTTTCTAGTCGTATTCCATAGATTTTGAGTCGCTCTTTCACGTAAAAAAATCAGAAATTAAAAATCTGAAATAGTTTAATTAATATAAAGACGAAAGTTGACCGTGTCCGCGTAAATACACGGGTTTTCTGCTCATGGCGTCACTTTAAACGCCCCCCCTGTAAAATTCTCTTTTGAGGCGATAGGTCCCTTTTCTCGTGTCGCGTCACATATGCACATTACACATACATATGTATACTTACACTTATACACTCAATACACACATGTATACTCACACATATACACTCAACACATACACATGTATACTCACACATATACACACAACACATACACATGTATACTCACACATATACACTCAACACATACACATGTATACTCACACATATACACACAACACATACACATGTATACTCACACATACACATGTATACTCACACATATACACTAAACACATACACATGTACACTCACACATAGGTACTAAACACATACACTTGTATACTGACACATGTACACTTAATACATACACATGTTTACTCATACATATACACACAACACATACAAATGTATAAACACACATATACACACAACACATACACATGTATACTCACACATATACACTCAACACATACACATGTATACTCACACATATACACACAACACATACACTTGTATACTCACACATATACACTCAACACATATACACTTAATACATACACATGTTTACTCACACATATACACACAACACATACACATGTATACTCACACATATACACTCAACACATACACATGTATACTCACACATATACACTAAACACATACACATGTACACTCACACATAGGTACTAAACACATACACTTGTATACTGACACATGTACACTTAATACATACACATGTTTACTCACACATATACACACAACACATACAAATGTATAAACACACATATACACACAACACATAAACATGTATACTCACACATATACACTCAACACATACACATGTATACTCACACATATACACACAACACATACACTTGTATACTCACACATATACACTAAACACATACCCATGTATACTCGCATATGTAATGTACCCAAAAAAATTGTTTTGGCTTTTTCGAATATAACTTTAATTTAAACATATTTTGTTATTGAATTAATTTTAATTTTTATCAAACGAAATTTACCATGCATTGAATCAAAATTATTATGTTTAAATCAAACATAATTTTTGGTTGACTGTATGACTAAGATAATGATGTTTGATTTAAATATATTGTTTTCTTAGTGAAAATGTTATTTTATTTTTTTATAATAGTTATTGCTAAATGAATTTTTTGCAACTTTTTAAACCAAATTTTATTTCTTCTAAATGAATAAACGGATTGAAATAAATCAAGCTTGAATATTAAGGGGATAAGATATACTTTCTTTTAAAATTTGAGACTTTTTAAAGAGTTTATTTTTCAATAATTATTTAACAAATTTGTTTTAAACAAATTTTATTTGATTTTCTGCGCCTTTGAAATATTTGATAAAAGTTTCAACATAATTAAAACTATTAGAAATCAAAATGTGTAGTGGAACAAGACTATACTTACTTTTTAATCAATTTTATGGTTACATAAATGTTAACTGGGGAGTATTTTGTTTATTTCGTAGATGCAAACAATGTTTTAATTCAGAAAAACATCAAACTCGCATCTCCGCTGCAATATAATTTTGATTGTAACTTTTCAAAAATTGTTCCTCGAATAAATCTTTTCAACGATTTTTGACTTCTTATAGTTTTAATTTTATGTTGGAATTTTAAAAAAATTTAAAAGACGCAGAACATTAAAAAAATTATTTTTTTATAAAATTAAATAATTATTCAAAAATAAACTCTTTAAGAAGTCTCTAATTCTAAACGAAAGTATAATTATTTTATCCCCGCTTGATTCACAAATTCTGACCAAAGTAATTCGAATTTGCTAAAAATATTGCTAAATATTCCATACTAGAAATTGATTTTTTCTGAACCTTTTTGAGAAATGAGCATATTGGCCCAAAATTTTCTTTATTTTCTTCATTCGATTGTTGAACTACCCCACTATTGCTATTTTTTGTAGTGAAAAATACTAATAGTAATTATTGCAGTATTCACTTTCAAAAATTGCATTAGGAATTTTAATTTTTATATTGTCATTGTAATTTTCATTAAATTTTGTATTACTTTTTACATTCAGTATGTTGTAAATATTATTTGTAGAAATTTTAAAGTTTTACTTTTTAACTTTTTGCTCGAAAAAGTAGTAATCCGTATCGCTACTACGCACACCTGAGTGTGTGATCACATCACTACTGTCATGCGCAGCGATCGTAATATATTAAGGTTATATATTGTTACAATAATCATTTATGCTAATACTCCCAAAGTTCTATATTTCAAAATGTGCAATTTTAGTCTTACATTAAATTATTATTTATAACATTTATTGAAATAATTATTTTTTAGTTTGTAGAAAATGAGAATAAGAAATGTAAGAATAATAATCTAATAATTTAATAATTAAAATAAATAATTTTAAATTAAATATCCCTTATTATTATTATTATTATTACAGTAATATTATTGTAATATTTTAATATAAAATTAAAGTAATCTCACGGTACATTTTTCAAAGCAAAATTAATTTAACATTCCAGTACTATTGCTTGAGCATGTAAGGTAGTTTTACGTTTTTCTATTATGGCAATATTACAGAGTAATGTTAAGATAAAATTAGAATAATTTTATAATTTAGAAAATAACATTTCACCAAGCTGGACTTGAGCCCTGAACCTTGTGTACAGCAAGCAAGAGTCTTACCAGTAAGCTAATCTTACTTGAACTTATTGAACACAAGGTTCATGGTTCGAGTCCAGACTTGGAGAAATGTTTTATTTCTAAAATAGAAAATTATTCTAATTTTATCTGTATATTATATTAATATTACAATAAGATCACAGTGTAATATTACCTTAACATTGTAAGGTAATATTACCTTAATATTCCCATTAATTTACCATAATTGTACAACATAATATTACCTCCAGGCGGACATTTTGATATTCCAGTAAGATCACTGTTATATTACAGTGCAGATTACGAATCTCCAGTGTAATATTACAGTGATGTCAGTATAACCCTACGTGCTGTTTGGGAACTATTTTGCAATTTTTAAATAAGCGTGTAATATTAAAGTAATGTTACTGTCATGTTACAGTAATATTAATGGATAATATTACCCATCAGACAGTTAAAAAAAGTATTAAATTTTTTTCTTAATTAATAATTGTAGGCCTGAGTCAAAATACGTAAAGTGTACCAGCACAAAATAAACAATGTTCTCAACGGTTTAGAAAGTTCTTTCAAATTCTATTGGAAAAAGAATTTTATAAAGATTCAATACCCGTTTCCAAATTTCATGAGCCGCAATTAGGAAAGAAGAAGCTACATTTTTTCTGGCGGGCGGCACGTTCTTTTTACCGCGCGGCACGTTAACTGACAGCGCATCCACAGTGTCACAGTGCTTTTACAATTTACTGTTCAAAATTGTCTACAGACTACAATTTTTAACCGATTTGAGTGTTCTTTGTTTTAGATTAAAGGGGAATAAATTCTTAAGACATCTCTCAAGGCCAATTTTTCAGTTTTTAATTGTTTATAATTTTTTATTTAATCAAAGTTAACAAATTAATACAATTTAAAAAAAATGTAATTACTTCTTTCCTAATTACGGCTCACAAAATTTGGAAATGGTTATTGAATCTTTATAAAATTCTCTTTCTAATAGAATTTGAACGAACTTTCTAAAATGTTGAGAACATTGTTTATTTTGCAATTAAACAATTAATTTTGCAATAACATTTAGTAATTTTTAACAATAAGTAAAAATAAAATAATAATAATAAAATCCTTTGAACTGTTTAATAAACTCATAATGAAGCTTGAATTTTATGTGTTTCAATACAATTCAGTAAATTTCAAATTTGCTGGTACACTTCACGTATTTTGACTCACCTATATTCAGTAGCTTATAAGTCCGAAAATATTGAGTTTAGGAAAAAGTTGTCAAAGAATGAAAGTTTTGAATTTATTTCGACTTTCAAGAAATGTAAACAAAAATTTTTTTATAAAAAAATTAAGTTTTCCTTTTAAAATAAACGTTTATTTTTGGATTCCAGTACTGCACATGTTCTAAATCAGTTTATATTAATATAATATAACCTACAGGTAAAAAAATTAATTTGTTTATTAAAAAAATTTTTCTTTTACATTTCTTAAAAGTCAAAATAAAACTAAAACTTTCATTCATTGCCAACTTTTTCCTAAACTCAATATTTTCAGACTTACAAAATATAGGGAATATATATAAATATATGTAAGTAGAAATATTTTTATTTTATAATTAGAAAATTAATACTTTAAAATTAACTACAAGTAGGTAAAAAGAAAATATCAATATTTAAAATAATAATTAAATCTTAATTTATGAACAAATAGAAATGTTGAATAACAAATATTTCAAAGCAAACAAATAATTTTTAAAAAGAAAAAAAAATTATTATTTACATACACATGTATATTCACACATAAATTCACAACACATACATATGTATATATTTAAATAAAATTTTTTTCATATATATTATCAATGGAGATGCTATTTAATAAATTTATATAAGTGGGAATAAACAAGTAAAATGTCTTCCGAGCGAGCGAGGACAACGACGCTAGTTTAAGAATAATTTTCTAAGATATGAATAAAATATGTTGTGTAGTTTTTTTAAATATAGAAAATGAAATTTGTCATGTAGTACCGCGTCATTCCTCTCACTCGTTCAATATTATCCAATATTTTTGCTGTGGGTAGAGATATTGGTTGATTATTGTAATCAATATATAAATTAACATCTCTAATATTCATTTCTTTAGTTACTTTTTAAAAAATGTAATTATTTTGCATTAAAAAAATTAAAATAGAGACATAAGCAGAGATTCACAACCGAAAGCGTAATTCCTCTCACCCCTAATAAAAACAATATTAATATATATATAAATTGATCGCAAATTTTTTTCATATAAAGTTGTTCTTTATAAACATGATAGGGCATTCTCAGCTGGAGGAAAATTTTTTGTCAATTAAATAAAATTAAAAAATGTTGAAATTGTCATTCCTCTCACCCGTCATTCCTCTTACTTTTTTGAATAAAAATTTAAAATTTATATGATTGTCGATTGTTTACAAACTGCCAGTGAAAAGTGAACCTAAAATGTATGAAAAATAATTTTTGACAATTGTTAAAAGAGATTTTTGATAACTGTAAGTATTTCAAAATCTATAAAATTTATAGATAATATTAATAAATTATAATTATTAAATAATTTTTTGTAAATAGAAAAATATATATAATAAAAAACGCCGGCGCCAAATTTTAACCTATTAATTTTTTGTAAATTTTAATTTAAAATATATACTTTAAAAGCTAAAAGTTAGCATGATCATGCTATAGAGGTGGTAGATTTTTGTAAACTCAATATAATTGACTGCATTAATCCATAAATAATAATTTTTTTTCTTTTCTGTTTGTAACTCACAAAAAGGAGTATTTCGGGAGAATCACCCATATAGATAGAATAATTTATTAACTTTTTTATTATATTATAAATTACATTATTTATACTATATACATTAAAAATAATTAACGGGGCAGCTCTAGTTATAACGCGCAAAAATTTATCATTTTTATGATTTTTTTAAGAATAAAACTTTGCTTGTTCTTTTCACCAACATTATTAAATATAACTTATTCTATAAAAATATACAACTTAAACTAAAAATTCCAAAATAAAAAATTTTAAAAATGTGATGTATGATCTTGTCAAAGGTCTTCATAAAAAGTATGGTTTGTTGTGACCACGATTATTTATTTACACTGAAAAAAAATTGTAATTGAACCAAGTAAATGCATTTACTTGACAGAATTTACTTGAATCAATCCTATATTTATTTGAAGAGAGAAATTTATTTTCTTGTGCCAAGTAATTATGAGCATTGGGTATAGTTCTTGTATTAATAATTCAGTATTTGGTGGAAGTAAATATGTTATTATTACAATCAAATATTTTACTTATCCTAAGTACCAAAAAGGATTGAATCAAGAATATTATGTTCTTAAGCGAAATAGTAAAGTATTGTCTAGAGAATTCGTGTTTCTTAAATCAAATCATTTCATTCATTTGCTTTGAAACTTTTTTTTACTTAACACAATGCCGGTGTTCTTGATCCAAGAAAATATTTTTCTTCAAATGGATGTGCAACTTAAATAGCAGTTTTTGAAAACTATCCATTGAGACTTGGATGGCATAGTGGCAACGGTACGGCTTCTGACGCGTGCAACCCGGGTTCGATTCCTCCGACCGTGGAAAATTTTCTTTCAAGGTATATTTGTTGTATTTGTGATAAGTATTAATTAAATGTAAATATTATGTAAAATAACAATTGTTTAATTATTTAAATAAAAAATATAAATGTTAATTAATTAAATAATAAAAATGTTTGACCTAAGTATTAGAAATCATGGGATGAGAGAAGGGGGGGGGATTCAAGTAAATAATTTACTTGAATTGAGAAAAAATTTTTTTTATTGAAATTTATAATTTTCTCAAATCAAGAAAATATTTTCTTGATTTGATACACAAATGTTCTTGAATTAATATAATCTGCATTTCTTTCGTGAAACTTAATTTCTTGACTGGATTCCATATTTTCTTGGATCAAGAACATATACTCTCCTACCAAGTATACTATGTCAAGAAAATCGTTTTCTTGAATCAATACTATAATACTCTTGGCCGTATTCAATCCCACCATTTACTTCAACCAAGAAAAATTTTCTTGGTTCAATACTATTTTTTTTCAGTGTAGATAAAGTTCCTAGGGCTAAAGAGTCCTTCAAAGAACATTTACATTGTTACAAGGAACTGCTTCATCAAAAACGCAAAATTCAAACGAATTTAGTTAAAGTAGAAGATAATCTTGTCCTTAGGAATCGAAGTATATAAGAAAAATTCTGTTTTGATAAAATAGGAACTATTCAAACTGATCGTTTTTATTTTCACTTAAAAAGCTGTTTTCTCAGGAGTAAAAAAAAGATTTTTGCATTAAAAAAAATTCTTCAATTAAGAACTAGATTTTCATGTACTAAAATGTCCACCAAAATGAAGCAAAATCGGTCCAGTTGTTTTTGAGAAATTGTTATCACCAATTTGGAAAATGCTGTTTTGAGAAAAACGAGTTTAAAGATGTAACGTAATCTTTTATTTGGACGAAAAAATTTTCCCCGGCTACAGGAAGTCAGACTTAACTAAACCTTACTTCAGATCTTTAAGACTGTAAATATTTCACTCAATTTTTAAAGTATCAACTTAGCATTTCATGAAAATATTTCTGAAACCCTAAAGTTAGAAAAATGCAAAAAAACGATTTTTTGAAAATATACGCTATCAATAAATTAAATTTTACTAAAATATCAAATAATTTTTACTGATTTATTAGTGCATATAAGCTAAATGAAATCTGTGGAAAACTTATCGTGGGGAACCATTGAAATTTCGCTAATTCGGATTTAGAGTTCTATACTTTTTTTTAAATTTTTTGCACAAATAATTAAATTATGCGCAATAGTGCGAGAATTAAAAAATTGTGCGACAAAAAAAAATTATGCGTTTCTATGCGACGTTAAATTTATTATATTTTATTCATAAAAATCATAAAACGTGAAACTTGCAAATTTCATTCAATTTTTGAAAATTATGCGATTATGCGCTTCGCACAAAGTGTAGGTCTCTACTGATAAACAACTCCACCAAATATTTTTTCAAAATTTTAAAAATTACCAAAAATATGGCATTTTCAAAATTTTTGTCTTTTTTTAAAAAGTGCTATAACTTCGGTTCTAATTAACCGATTTTGGATTTTAAAAAAAGGATTTCTTTGGTTTTAAGTATATTTTAAGATACAATTAATATAAAAAAAAATTCAAATAAAATTTTTTTTGAAATTTTGAAAAATTAAAAATCCGTTTTTGCAAAAACATCGCCTTCTATTTTTTTCAAAATTTTACTAAATGTTAGGGCAAATGTGCTTTAAATGTCTTGTAAGTTTCATCTTGGGATCTCAAAGGGATTCGGAGGGGCAAAATTCCTTAACTGCCCAGGAAAAAAAATGAATTTTCTCTAAACTTTGGAACTTTGGAAATGTAAATATTATTTTTTTTTAATTTGATAAAATATTTTTTGAGTTATGGAGTTTCAAAATTTGGATTTTTTTGAAAATATCTTTTTTCGATTTAATATATTGATAAGTAAAATTAATCAAATTGAAAGTATGAATAGTGATTTTTAAAGGGGTTTTCACGGGCTAGAAGCTGGTGATGAAAAAAAGTTGTTTTCTGTCAATTTAACCTTGAAATTCAAGGTCAAATTCTTAATTTCAATATATAGTAGAACCCGGTTAATACGATCCTGTTTAATAGGATTTCCCGCTTAAGATGCTCGTTTATGGTAGTCTCTGCAATTAAACATTATACATTTTATATCCCACCTAACACGTTTTCCCGCATAAGACGCATTCTTAGTACGGGTCCTACAAAATTGTATTAACCAAGTTCTACTGTATCTCAAAATCGGTGTTTTTTATTTTTTCGTAACCTATCCCAATCGAAAGCTTATTTTTTTCATATAAGCCTTGTAAAAATTAGAGTGGGACACTGAAACTTTTTGAAGAAATTAATTATAAATCATTATTTTCTATGTAAAATAAGGATAAATTATTATTTTCCTCAAAAATTCTCATGGTCCCACTCTGATTTTTACATGGCCTATAGAAAAAAGGTCACCAGCTTCTAGCCCTTGAAAACCCCTTTAAAAAACACTATTCATACTTTCAATTTGATTAATTTTATTTATCAATATATTAAATCGAAAAAAAGATATTTTCAAAAAAATCCAAATTTTGAAACTCCATAACTATAAAATATTTTATCAAATTAAAAAAAATATATATTTACACTTTCACTAATAATAGTAACATTTTAGCAAAGTTTAGAGAAAATTCATTTTTTTACCTGGGCAGTTAAGAAATTTTGCCCCATATGTTCGTAATCTGTCGTTACGTTTTTTTTACTCCGAATCCCTTTGAGATCCCAAGATGAAACTTACAAGACATTTAAAGCACATTTGCCCTAACATTTAGTAAAATTTTGAAAAACATAGAAGGCGATGTTTTTGCAAAAAAGGATTTTTAATTTTTCAAAATTTCAAAAAAAATTTTATTTCAATTTTTTTTTATATTACTTGTATCTTAAAATATACTTCAAACCAAAGAAATCCTTTTTTTTAAATCCAAAATCGGTTAATTAGAACCGAAGTTATAGCACTTTTTAAAAAAAGTCTAAAATTTTGAAAATGCCATATTTTTGGTAATTTTTAAAATTTTGAAAAAATATGTGGTGGAGTTGTTTATCACTATAAAAGTAATAAATTTACAAAAGTACAGCCAAATCCCAACAAGTCATGAAAATAAGTGTGATGAACTGACGTGGAATCCACCATAGAATGAAACTGGAAAATTTAATTGTGTGATTCTTTTTTTGTTTTTTGCAATTAAATATTCTTAATTTATTTTAAACGATTTTTAAACTACTGTGCGATTCCGTAGGAGATTTTAGTCTTTTCGGAGTAAATAAACCAATTGCAATAAAATTCAGGAATTTTAATCTACACATAAAAAGAAATGTTTCCACCAAATATTAAGTCAAAATATTCAGTAGTTTTTGAGATGTTGTAACGTCTCAAAAATGTGAAATATAACTATTTGGCTTGGCTTGGAAATTGTTACTCAAGGGTTTTCGGGATCGCTGATTACGAATTCGGTGCTAGTTTTTCAAAATGGCGGATCCAATATGACGGACGACAAATGTAAAAATTAATCGGATTGGCATGAAACTTAATACTCGGGAGTTTTTAGGGTCGCTGATTACGAATATAGTATTAGTTTTTTAAAATTCAAAATGACGGATCCAAGATGGCGGATGATTTTTTTAAAATATTTTAAAAAACTAATACTATATTCGTAATCAGCGACCCTAAACACTCTCGAGTAACAAGTTTCATGCCAATTCGATTAATATTTACATTTGTCGTCCGCCATTTTGAATATTAAAAAACTAGCACCGGTTTCGTAATCATCGACCCCGAAAACTCCCGAGTAACAATTTTCAGGTAAAATTAAAATGTTTTAAAAAAATCATTCGCCATCTTGGATCCGCCATCTTGAATTTTGAAAAACTAGCACCGGATTCGTAATCAGCGACCCCGAAAACCTCCGAGTAACAATTTTCAGGTGAAATTAAAATGTTTTAAAAAAATTATCCGCCATCTTGGATCCGCCATTTTGAATTTTAAAAAACTAATACTATATTCGTAATCAGCGATCCTAAAAACCCCCGAGTAACAAGTTTCTTGCCAATTCGATTAATTTTTCATTTGTCGTCCGCCATATTGGATTCGCCATTTTGAATTTTGAAAAACTAGCACCGGATTCGTAATCAGCGACCCCGAAAACCTCCGAGTAACAATTTTTAGGCGATTTTAAAATATTTTAAAAATTCGTGATTTTTAACAATAATTTATGAATTTTTTTAAACAATAGGAATTTTTTAACATAATGTAGGTTACATATTTTTAAAGCCCTATCCTTCCTGAATAGAACACATTAAATTAGACCTAAAAATATTAAGTTTCTTTAAAGATTTTGAGGTTTTTGTAGGTGGGACGTATATGTCCTATGGGCGTGAAAGGTTTAAGGGTTGTTTTCACCCCTAGAAGCCGCTGACGACTTGATCCATGCAAAACAGCTAGACACGGGAATTTTTTTTGGTCTCAGTTTTCGAAAATGGTTGATTTTTTGTGTGTAAAAAGAAAAATTAAATTTTGTAGGACGGTGTTATATACATCTTGAGTACAAATTATATTGGCATAAATTCACATTTCATAGCCACACTTTTGAAATGTAAAATTTTTGAATAGATTAAAATGGAATTCCGGCGAACTTCGGTGACGTATAGACGCGTATCGCGAGACGCTCTTATTTTTTTGGATAAAAATAGCTTTTTTCGTTTTGTGGAATCATAGAAGTACTTTGTTTGAGTTGATAACCGGCCGATGATTTGATACAAATAAGAAATATTGTGAAAAACTTTGTGTAAGGGTACGGTCCTATGATGAGCAGAAAACAGAATGCAAAGCAGAATTTCGTGAGTGCAAGAGAGATAGTCAGATATCACTATCCTTTTCACTCTCACGAAATTCTGCTTTGCATTGTGTTTTCTGCTCATCGTGGGACCGTACCCTAAGTGAGATATTTAGAACAGAAAATTGGAGTTGTGAAAAGTGAGGTTAGGTGCAAAATGTCTTTGAGTAACAAGGGGACGCAACAGTCACCTTCCGGCGAGCCAGATGGTAAAAACAGCGCCGCCCAACGGTTAGTGTAAAAACGTGCAAAAGATTCAAATGATTGTTTACTTCTGGAGACAAAAAAAAGAGGTAGACCACGAAAGCATAACACGGTGAATGAAAAAGAAGAAAAAGGACTAAACTGCTGCCCAAAGTAAAAACCTAGTAAGTCGCATTTGCCGTTAAGACGAAAGTGGCTTAAACGGTAAGCGAGTTTGAACCTTACGGCAAATGCGACTTACTAGGTTTTTACTTTGGGCAGCAGTAAAGAGCTTAGATAAATTTTGGAAAGAGAGAACTAATGCTGGAAGTAATAATGGTAGTGATAATGAAAAAGAAATAGAGGATTGTGAACAGTTAAGCGAAAGTGATGAACAAAGCGAAGGCACCGGTCACGATGATACGATTAAAGAAAACATATTGAGAAGCACGTCTACTCAAACAGTAGATGAATATGTCACGAACGTTAAATCTATAGAATATTCTACCGAAGAGGACAGAAGGATTTGGGAATTAAAAATAGAGGAAAAATGGGAGGCGCAATTCGCATATTTGGAAGGTCTTTTAAGAACAGAATTTGAAACAATACGTGAGAAATTAATGAATGAATTAGAAAATAAAAATAATAGTAATCAAGGTGAGATAATGAGTTTGAAAAAGGAAAACGAGAAATACCGAAAGGAAATTCAGAGGCTAGGCGTAATAATTGAAGAACAAAATGAAGAGCTAAGTTGTTTGAAATAAATCTTGAGAAAGAAGAATATAAGTGAAAATACAAAGCAAGGCAAGCAGGCGAAGGATTGTCAGAAAAAGAAAACTAATAATATAGATACGTCTACGTCTACATCTGGGTCAGTTGAACAAAATCTTCAGTTAATCGGCGATGAAGTTAACTGGTTATGCAAAATCTAGCAGAAATAAACACAGAAACAATCGGTGCAAATTATAATCAACCTACAAAGTTAAGTAAGGTAGAAGGGCGGGACCTTTCCAATCCCTGGTTACTCTGCAGGTAACCACCCGAGTTTGCACCACAACTCCCATGTCGAAGCGCTAGTTACTAGGTCCGTTGCCGAAGCGTCGGTCCGTTCATAGTGCCCCTAGCCTCAAGCGATGTAGGCTATAACCACTGCCCCCATGAGTCCAACCCAATTACCGGAAGGAAACAAGCCTTTCGGCAAGTCCCCCGGGCTCGGACCGGTCCCCATGGTACCGTTTAGTACTCTGGTATGAGTACCGATTAAGAGTCTTACCACCCTTGCTTCGGCAAGTGAGGTCGACGGTCTATAATTAGACTTGACGGGCCGTCACGGCACTGCCCATCATCATCGTAATCCACTGCTCTATAAGAAAGCCTGGGACGAACCGAGTACTAATCGCAAGCAGTGGCGCCACTCCGAGCCTCGTATGATCGCCTTTTACCCACGGGTAAAAGACTGGGAAACAGAGAAGAAAGAAAGATGGGCCAGCAAGAAGAATATTTTAGTGACACAGGGATGCCAGGAGGCGGCGGAAATTCTATCCCACCACGCCGCCAAATCTTCCCCCACAATACCCACCGGCGGAGAAAACGGAGAATACACAGCAATGAAAGCCTTTTTCTGTTTTCTATTACAAAGACCAATACTAACCTAAACTGAGCGTTAAAGGCGCTAAAATTCAAATTACGAGTTGAAATAAGGAATAGAAATATTAACTCAATTACTGAAATAATAGTAATAATAATTGCTTTTAAGGTAGTACGCTCGCGACAGTCACTCTCAAAAGTATATTTTACTAGCATGCTATAGTATGGTGCAGTTACTGTAGCACCTGCTTCAAGATTCTTTTGCCTGACTGTACTGAATACATAGCCAGCCCCATGTACAGACACGCTCACACACAAGTATACAAGTCAGATTAGAAAGTGCGGCAACGTCGCAATTTTGTAGTGCTGTGTAATGAAGGTATACGAAATATATACACAAAAAGTGATATCTAATATTATTATAAAAAAAAATTGCAACAGAAGGAATAACATTCGAAAACCTTTTAAAAGTTAAGCCTGACTTTGGTTCGACAGGAGTTATTCAATTATTTAAAGAAAAAAAGTCAAACGGAAAACCAAAAATTACGGGCGATATAAGAGTTTTAAATAAGATTAGTCACTTTTTTAATAAATACTAAAATATTTATACAGTATTTTAAAAATACATTATTATATTAATTTTAGTAATATAAGTTGTCTATTATAATATTATTATTTTAAATCATTTAAAATTTTTAAAAGAGGAGAGTTATAAATACGATTAATGTTCTGATATTTTTTTTTAAATTATCCACTTTAACATTAAAAGTTGGCTGTTAATAGAATCATTTTATTGCTTTCTAAATATTATTATTGCAATATAAATTATCTACTTTCAAAACTTATTTATAAATATGTGTAATTATTTTTTAATCGTTTATGGCCATCGTTCATATTGTTTTAATTTAGAACATATATTGTTAATGTGAAAAAAAATATATTTAATATTTGTTAAACATTATAACAATTTTAATTTTACTAAATAAGCAACATTTACAACGTTAAACATCAGTCCCTTCTTTTTCATTTTTCAAATTTTTCGCGCACTTTTCTAATAGCGTCATAGCGCGACGTTGCCACATGTTTTCGTCAACAGTACTTACCATTCATAATTAATAATTTTTAAAATACTATATCTTTTAAACAAAACGGTTAATGTTGTTTTATCTTTTTGTTATAAATTTCTTAAACATTCATTTATAATATATTAGTTTTTTAAAACAATCTATAGAAAATTTTAGAAGTTATTAGAAGAAATGTGCCGTTTACATGCACTTTTCATAGGTTAACCATGTTAAATAACAAACTTTGAACTGCAATATCTTGTTTTAGAAACGGTCAATTTTTTTAATATTTTGCAAATACATAGATCTTGTAATTAACTATTCAGATTTCAAGTTTCATAAAATGCTATAGAAAAGTGGGATCACGAGCGTACTACCTTAAGTGTGAAATTAATTATTTAAAAAATTTAATAATGGTAACAAATAATATTAAATAATATTATTTTTAGGAAAATAACAAACTTTGTTTAATAATTAACTTCATTATTGAAAAAATTATTAATAATATATAATAAATAATATTATTATTATTATTTTATTAGTAAAAATGGACTATTTAGTAAAATTTACTAATTCGAAAGCAAAAAGTCAATCCCTAATTACAATTTAGAGAGTAAAATAAATGTAGTATAATTATTATAGAATTACTTAGATATTTAAGTAAAACAAAAAATTGTTAATTCCTCCTAACAAATAACAATTTTTCAAAGCAAACTTTTAAAACAATGATTGGTATTCAGCCAATTTCACTGAAATATTAAATTTCTCAATTTAATAAGAATAACAAGTTTTCATATATATATTAAATTTTTTAATCTTGGTCTTAAATCGTTATGAATGAATTCAAGAATTATAATTATTCAAAAATTGTCAATATTTAATATAATTGTCAGCTTTTTTACTTTTATAGTAGATTTTAATGTTTTTATTTTTAAAATTCCCACTTTTATAAGTATGGAGTGTAATATAATAACATTGCTTTTTTCGTTTCTCTTTTGTTTTTGTCATAAATGGGCAGCCATAATTGTTTTGATCTGTCAAAGGTAAGAATCAAAATCCAACAGTAGTGAAGTTATAAGTGTTCGTTCTTTGCATTTTCACGCGGTTTCATGATGTAAAATTGGGTTTGTCAAAGGATTCCAGATTTGTTGTTTTTCTTAATTAATTCGGATAAGTCCCTTTTAAACATTAAAATAGTCATATCCAACAAAATTTGATTCCAAATTTTGTAAAAAAAACTATAAATTGTGGAAAATCTCAAATTCGTGATCACGAAGCGACTTCCGTGCATCAAAAAATGTGTAAACTTTTTGAATAAAGTCTGGCATAAGGGATTGATAGTCAGAATAGTATTTTAAATTTTACCACCGATTCTTTACATGAAATTAAAAATAATCTCGGTAACATATCTTTTTCGCAAAATATTTCACTCAGAAATGATTCATTTACCTCTTCTTTTACAGAACTTTTAAATCAAAATGAATCTTTTGCTTCTTCTTCAAATGAAGTTTTACATGTAAATGAAAATTTGGATTCTTCTTTAAATAACCATTGCGGTGAGGTAAATTCCGAATAGGACGGTTTAAAAATTTTTCAAAATAAAGTGAAGGAAGCAGAACTTTGAATCGCGAATTTTTGTGTATTAAAAAATCTTCCTTTTTCCGTCGCGAATGACATGATTTCTCTTTTTTCAAACCATTGAGCCCACGGTTTTAAAAGAAGCGCATTTAGGTCGTACCAAAATGACGTCAATATTAAATAATGTTCTTTGTACCGCAGAAACTCAATGTCTATCGCGTATTTTGCAAAAAAAACTCCATTTTCAGTCTACGTAGATGAATCGAGTAATATAACTTCGGAAAAGTGGCTTTCGATCGTTCAGCACGGGCTAAAGGGAATCCCTTTATCAAATATGGTCGGCCTTGCTTCGGATAGTGCTAGTGTTATGCTCGTAAAAAATTCATCTTTTAAAACTCTTTTATTGGCATTTAATGCCAATCGAGAAAATACTTTCCGATGGATTTGGAAAGTTTGCGAGAAATTGGGATTTTCAGAAGTTTTCGAATCTGAGACTGTTCGAAAATAATGGCACTCCTTGAAAGACCTCAGTGTTGAAGAGAAGAAAAATCGATTAGGGAATAGGACATTCAATTCTATTTGTGTTACACGATTTGCGTGGCAATCGAGAAATGAGTCTGCTATTTTAATAAAAATCGCAAAAACCCATTTAGATTTGATGGATCCTAAAAATTTGTATGATGAAAAATCCACAACGGATAGAGGTGCGAAGATGATTCTACTTCCTGACGAAGAGTAAAGAATTTCGTAGTTTCGCGATCAGAAATAATTTAACTAAAAACGTCGACTCCATAGAACATTTGATTTTCTTCATCTACAATATATGTTTTGATTATTGAATTTCGAATTATTATTTCAAATTTCATATTTCAGTAATATACTAAGAAGAACGGAATGCTAAAAATTGGTTGCTAAAAACAATATTTAACGTAAATAATGATAAAAACACATGTTAATTTTTTAAAAATTCAATTTTCAAATTATGAAAATTTGTATAATTTTTACATATTTTTCATTTTTTCAATCATTTGGTTTTTTCATTTAAAATTTTTATACCATGTGTTTCAAAATTTAAAAAAATTTATTTTATTTTCACGTTTAGATATAAATCTATCTGTTTATATATATATATATATATAAATAATTCAGACTTTTGTCTGTACATTGCACGAAATTAATTTTTTCTAACATAATTTATTTATTTGAGCAACGGAGATTCCAAAAATAATACTATTAACCAAATAAATTGTATTTGAATCAAATATTTCAGTATTTGAAACAAGTACTAATTAATTGATTCAAACGTGAGATATTACATTTTTTCAAAAAATTTTAAAAATAGAAATTTCCAGACTTTTATATTCTTGAATGTATAACTTTTAAACTTTCTGTAATTAAATATTACATGTTATTTAGTCATATTTTAGCATAATTTTGATAAAATACTGTCCTATAACTATATCTATAAGATGGAAGTATAAAAATGTTTTTAATATCAAAAAATTATAATTGACAGACCAATTACTATCAAGCTTAATTCAGTAGTATTTTTTGGGTCTCTGATAAACTTTTGACGTGAAAATAATGGAATCTAGAATTATTTGTTTATCTAATTAATCAAAAAAATTTTAATTGCAAAACTTTGAAAATATTAAAAATAGTAAATGATATTAAAAAATATTAATTCACAGCATTAACATTATTTTTCATTTATTATAAATGGAGACCTGTGTGATACGATACTTGCATTATGCTACTGGGAAGAAACTTTGGTAGTAAAATGTTTTTTTATTTTATTTTCAGATTTAACCTTTAGGGATATTTTAAGCATTGTAAAGGCAAAAGTTAAACAGGGTGTCTATTATTATTTTTGTGCAACAAACTATCCGGTTTTTCCCAGCTTTGTCAAAATTTTTCCAGGTGGAAATGGCTTCAAAAATTAATTTATTTTATGAAAATACTCTTCGACGGTTTTTATTCTTACCAATACCCTCAACAGGGGTTCCACCAACTGGAAAAACGGTAAATATGCAGGAAGTTAATTTAATCGAGAAAACTGTGAATTTAGCTTGCAATATAGGTCTTATTTTGAATTTCAGCAATTATGATACAATTAGATCGAATTCGACTTTGCTATAAATCCAAACATAAGTGGAAATGTTGGATTAACTTATAATACTATAATAAAATTTCTACAAATAATTGACAAATATTGTTTTATGTATTTTAATTAATTAAAAAAAAATTATTTGATGATAAAAGTCAATCACTGATTTAAAATAGTAATATTTTTTTATGAAATAGTTAAAGGTAGCTAATTATAATTTTTTTCGGTCAAATTAATTTCTCCATCATTTCCCATCATTCGAGACTGGTAGACACAATACTGAATGCATTTGAAGAAACAAAAACCCGTCGAAGACGGGTACGACAGCTAGTATATATATATATATATATATATATATATATATATATATATATATATATATATATATATATATATGTTCGAAGTTTTTAAAACTTAAAAAGTTTATTTTATTTTAACGTTCAGATACAAATATATTTGTGTATATATGTTAGCGTTTAACATTTTTATTAATTTGTTTTCAATTCTAAGTTTATGTAGTATAGTAGTTTTAACCATGCAGTGTTAACGATTTCAAGAAACAGTAAAAAATATAGTTTTATTGTTTACCCGGGGCAATGCATAATTATTAATAAATAACAGAATGTAATGATAATGAAATAGAACAATTTAAAATTGTTTGCTTATTATAAAAGTTAGTATGTATTTAAAAAAAAGTTCATGACATTTTTGACGCTGCATGGGCGAGATGCAAGATTGGTTACCTCCTCGTGGTGCATCTTGGAAACAAGGTCATTGAAATAGTGGCATTAATCAACTTATTAATTATTTAATTTAAGAAAGCAATTTAATATTTCAGTGAAATTGGCTGAATACCAATCATTGTTTATAAAAAATTTTGCTTTGAAAAATTGTTATTTGCTAAGAGCAATTAACAATTTTTTGTTTTACTTAAATATCTAAGTAATTCTATAATAATTATACTGCATTTATTTTACTCTCTAAATTGTAATTAGGGAAAATCATTTAGGTTGGGGTGTTTGGATCACAGATGACCTAACTGACCGACAAAAAGAGATACAAAATTATCTAGAGGAAGAAGCCGACAGATGGAAGCGGAGAGGTAAAACAAACAAACAAAATTTGCTCACCAAAGTATACAAGTAGATGACTCTTGGCTCAAGTGGGATGAAACGGAAGGAGAATTAAAGCTTTGGCAGAAGAAAGAAAAGTGGAACTTTCAAGGCACGAGAACAGAAAGAGTTATTCAATTTAATTCTCAAGGTCTGGGCAATTTAAGAAAAAATTAGAAGGTTTTGGAAGGACGAGATGTGATAGTGATTCAAGAGTCATTTATAGAGAAGAAAAAAATGGAAAAAGTGTTAAATTCTTTAAATAAAAACTTCTGGTGGCAAGGCAAGGCAGCAACTCGAGAAAAATCGGGACGTGGAAGAGCAGGAGGTGGACAATTAATAGGAATCAAGAAAAAATTAAAATGTGAGTGGTTAGTGCAAGAATGGGAATTCGGCTTACAGATAGAAATTAAGAAGGACAGTAAAATTAATTATATAATAATCGCAGGATACAATAACAAAGCCTCAAATATCAACAAATTTATTATAGCGCTAGACGAAAAGGTTGAAAACTTAGAAGGCTCAGAGGCTAGAATAATTATATCAGGAGATCTAAACGCTAGAAAAGGTGAGGAACAAGGAATAGCAAGTTGTGGCATGGACGATACGAGCGAGTGGCCATTAAGGAAATCAGAAGATAAAGAAGTTAGACACGAAGGAAAAAAGCTCATTGGCTGGTGTGAGAAAAGGTAAATGTTAATCATGAATGGCAGGGCAGAAGGAGACGAAGAAGGAAAAATACCATGTGTGGGACATGGAGTAGGTCTAGGGAGTGTATTAGATTTAATGCTCCAATCATCTAATGGTATTTTATAGATTGAACTGGGGAAGTTTAGACAAAGAAAGAAATACATAAAAATCGACGAAAAGAACTGGGACCAAACTTCGTTTGAAAGACAACAAAATGGAGTGAGGAAATATGGGAGGAAATAAAGAATAAAGCAAGATTAAATGTCGAAAAAACAATTGAGACCAAAAGCATAGAGACGAAGTGGCATATACTAAAAAAGTTAGTTAACGAAACGGCAAGAAAGGTAAAAATGATTTCTAAAGTAAATCATGATAGAGTATTTGAAGACGGATGGGACAATGGAGAATATCGAGTTATGAGAAGGAAACTTTTTAAAAAACTACATAATTTTAGACAGACAAGAGATTGGAGCAATAAGTTAGATTATTTTAAATGTAGAAAAGAAATAACACAGCAACGGAAAGAAGAAGATGGAAAATATGGGAATTAAAGGTAAATTTTTGGAAATAGTAAAAGAGATCTACAGATCAACGTGGATTGGAATTTTTGTGGATGGAGAAGTGACTGAAAAGTTTAAAATAGATAATGGGGTACGTCAAGGTTGTCCGTTAAGTCCAATATTGTTTAACATATTCATAAATGACTTAGATAAAGCACTGACTGAAAAAAGGAAGGAGGAACGGCGTTAGGATCAGGTGCAAAACACGGAATAAAAATGAACGAGAACTGGAAAAAATGTTGAGTACCTTGGAAAAATGGTCCGATGAAAATCTACTGGAGGTAAATCCGGATAAAACAAAATTCATGGTCTTTAGCAACGGAGGCAGGCAAAAAAAGAAAGAATGGAAGTACAAGGGGGAGCATTTAGAAGTGGTACAGGAGTTTAAATATCTAGGCTTTTGGTATAAGACAAAGAATAGTTATAGAACACACATAAATAAGACAGTAGGTAAAACACAACAGTTGATAAATAAAGTCTGGGGAGAAACTAGGAGAGCGGGAATCACGGACCTAAAAAGGAAACTATTTCATGGATTCTACGATAAAGGCAGGGGCGATGTATGGAGTGGAGTTATGGGGATGGAGCAGGCGAGAGGAATTGGAGAAACTGCAGGGTAAATACACCAAAATGAGCATGGGTTTGTCGAGAAACACTCCAGACTATATTTTGAAACTTGAAGCAGGAAAAAGGAGTATCGAGATTCAGACATTTAAAAGAGCAAGCAAATTCATATTAAAATTATTTCAAATGGATGAGGATAGATGGGCAAAGAAGTGTCTACTAGAAGAAATTCGAGCAATTAAGAACGGCAGCCCTTCCAGATGGGGGAAAGATTTGGAACGAGCCTTGAAGAACCTGGGAGACGGACAAATTATTAATCAGATGTGGGAAAGGAAGCCAGTAGTGGTTATAGAGTCAAGGTTTTTGGAGTTACAAAAAATCAAATTGGAACAAGACGTGCAGAAGGACTGGATAAAGGTAGATAAATCATCGTTCTTTGATTACTACAAATCAAATAAAAAAGGAGTAGAAATGAGCCCTATTGGAGCAAGAAAGATATGACAAACGATCAAAAAGAGGGATGGGCCAGGTAGAGAGTGGCAATGCTCTAAAAGAGGACAAAAAAGGATTTTTAGACGGAATCTGTAGAGGATGCGGTTCAGCAAAGGAAGTGTGAGAACATGTAATCCAATGTGACGTAGTTTTTCAGAAGTTGAAGGCATATTCAAGGAGATGGAGGCAAGACAGGAGAATCAGTAGTGAAAGAAATCTTTGGAGAAAAAGATTAAATACAAAATTAAGGAAAAGCTGCGACAGGAATTTTTGTGATAAACTAGTGGAAATAGAAAGGGCTTTACGTAAAAAAGACTGAAGGTGAAAAAATGAGTGTTCTTAATCTTAATATTTTTGTTTCTTTAGAGATTATATAAATTTATATATCTATTTTTGTAAACTTCTTACTGTAAATAAGAGAAATATGAAGGAGAAAGGACTTTAAATGATACGAAACAATGTAATTTGTAGCATTAATGAATAAACTTATTATTATTATGAATAGATTAAAATTAAATTTCGAAAAAATTGAAACTTAGATAATTTAAACTTAAAAGATAATTATAAATAATTTTAAATCAACCACAACTTATGTTTGAAAGACAAACCGGGAATTTTTAAACTGAATTAAAAAAAGTTTTTATTATTTGATTTGATTTTGAAAAATCGCTTTTTATTTCAATCTTTATAGATATTTATACTGTTCTCTAAATTTGAATTAGATACAAATAATTAATTGGATTGTAAAAACTCAGTCACTGATTCAAATATAACATATAAATAAATTTAAAAATAGTTATTGTCTTAATAGAAATTTTGTGAAATTCTATTGAAAATAATAATTTTGTTGAAAAATGATATTAAAACTTTTTAACAAAAAATTGATAAATAATTGTATATTATAAAGAATCACATCCTAATGTATTCATGTTTCTTAGTGTGAAGATTAATAATTAAAATTTTCATTAGTTAATTTAAAAAAATATACACACTGAAATTTTTTTAACAAAATTGAATTTTCGCAAAGTTTTTGTGAAAATTCTGAAAAATAAGATTTTTGAAATTTTCCAATTCTATTGTTTCAAAATAATTTATTTTTTATGAACAAATAATATATTTTCAAAACTGTCAGTACCTAACTAATAAATGTTGTAACTGAAACTCACTATAGTTTAAACTTGTTGAATATATTCTGCACGAAGTGACCATTGCGCACTCCAATTTTCGTTTAGAGTTCGGGAATTTTTCAGACACAACAAGCAGTGATTCTTACTGTTTGGCAATACTAGAAATCTTTTTTAAAACAATGTGATTTTCTCGAAAGTTCAAGAACCATTATGAATGTTTTCAAACTCTGTCTTGATCTTACCATTGATGTATCCAATTTCTACTATATTGTACCTAATTTAAATCTTTCCTTTTGAGGTCAGGAATAATCATAAAATGTTTTCAAGTATCTCACTGAAAGTAAAAGAATTATTGTCGTCTTTTTCCCATATCCACCGTTCTTGAACTAGTTCAGGAATGTTTCCTGAATAAATTATAATTTATTGAATATCAAACTTGAACAAAAATTTTATTGCAATAATACTAGACATGTTCAGGCAATATTCTATCAATATTGCCTACAATATTCGCCTAATTCTTAAAATGACGTCTGCTAATATAAACTGAACGAATTCTTGTCAAGTTTCAAGAAATTCTCGGTCCTATGACTTAATAAACCTAATAGCTTATAATTTTTAAAATTTTGAGTTTAGAAAAAAGTTGTCAAAGAAAGAAAGTTTTAGTTTTTCTTTAACTTTTAAAAGATTTTAAAAAAAAATATTTTTAAAAATTTTTTAGAAAAAAAATTATTTTTTTATAAACAAATTAATTAAAAAATTTATAAAACGAAAACTATGAGTCGGCACATCTCGGATCTTTTTGAAAAATCTTCTGTATATTGGCAGGTATAAATAAATAAGAAAAAAATAAAAATTAATCGCGCCCAAATTAAAAATAAATTAATTTGTTTATAAAAAAATAATTTTTTTTTCTAAAAAATTTTAAAAAATATTTTTTTAAAAAATCTTTTAAAAGTTGAAGAAAAACCAAAACTTTCTTTCTTTGACAACTTTTTTCGAAACTCAATACTTTCAAAGTTATAAGCCATTGAAAATAGGTCTGCTTTTAAAAATCCAAAATTTCGAAAATTCATATCTCGAAAATTTTGGCAATTATGGAAAAATAAAAAAATACGTATTTAATATTTTTCTATAAGGAACGAGAAAAAAATATGTTTAACCGATTCTAAAATGTCATAAAAAAATTTCACGTGGAATTGCCCATATATAATGTAAAATTTGTCTTAAAACTTTATTTAATATTAATTGTTACTTTCCTTTATTTCACTTACTCATAAAAAATTGACATCGTGAGCATCAACGATTATGTGACGATTTTAAAGGGAATTAAATTTTTTTTGTTTTATACTCTTAGTGGAAATTTAAAACTCAGGACAAAAAAAGAATTAAAAGGAATTCAATTTTTTCAATACATTCTAATGCAAGCCTTTTTACCGGGTACTGGTAATTGTAGTGAGAAAGTAAGAATTGAATTTTTCACACAGGGTACAAGCAATTAATAGTTATCAACTAAGTAGTCAAGTCACCCAGTATTTTTACGTGTCAAAATTGATACTTGACTTTTGATTGTGGATTCATGTAGTGTGAAGTACAAGAATAAATGTATTTACTTTACACTCGAGATTTCGCAAGCTGCGCGTTATAAACAATGTTAAGGGATTACATGGGTCAAATTGACCAGAAATTAACAAACCGTAAGGCAATAGTAAAGTTCTGAACATACGTTTGGTTTTTGTCGGTCAATAGAAAGGGCGACTAGCTATTGTTTCGTCAGATGGCTCTAGTGAAAGCCTAGTATTTTAAACGTCAACGAATAGAACAGTCGTCAACAATTTTTCCCTGTTAGAGCCTTAAAATTATTAAGGCGAACTGACAATAGTGAAGATATCTCTTGACACTTTCGGGTTACTGCAGTACAATTTTGGACGCGTGACAGTCCAAAGTTGCTCAACTGCAAAAATGTTATATCTTTCTTATTTAATAGTGTACACGGAAAAAAAGTTCACAAATCTCTCGTACATTACTTTTGGATGGGACACAAAGTTCTTCAACATCAACAAACATTGTTCGTCAAAATCTCATGAATTCCTTCACTAGAAACAAAGTACAGTTGCCGGATTGTTCGTGACAGTTAACCTTCAGAGGGCCGGAAAATTAAAATAAAATTTACTAGTTTTTTATTAAGTAAAATTAAATAAAAAATCAATTCGATGAAAATAAAAGTAAAAATAAATGGTGGCCACTATAGTGGCCACCCCGGCCCTCTCAAGGTTAACGAAAAATTTGTGAACTTCCAAAAAATTTTAAAAACAATCAAAAATAATTTTTAGAACAGTTTTTTTAATAGTATTTCATTTAATTTGATAACTATACACTATTTCAAACTCACACAAACCTATTCGCACCAACCACACACAGAATACACAATTTTATAGCCATTAAAATTCGCAATTCGCTTCACGGGATTAGAACATACTATCTACATATACCCTATAGGGTAAGACTCCGCCAGAAAATATGCGATTTGCATGGGATCATTGGATTAGACTGTAATTTGGTGAAATTGTAGTATTGGATACTAAAAACTAGTGTGCCAAAAATTTTTTGAAAATTTTGAAATTTGTTGAAGTTACGCCATTTTGAATTTTTTTGTTATAATTTTTTTAAATCTTAATATTTCCGAAAGTTTTCAATGAAATTTAATAAAATGGAAGACTTATACTTAAAATCATGTTTCTTCTGACTATCACATAAAAATACAAAAAACATTTTTTTGCCCAAAAAAAGTCAACAAAAAATTTTTGAAACCGTTTTGCCCGAGCGGGACCGATTTTTGAGTTTTCTTGTCAATTAATAAAATATTCCTTATAATTTCACCTTTCATTTAAAAAAAGAAAATCAATGGAGACTCAAAATGTTTTCGAGATATTGCAATTTTTGAGGAAGCGCGACCACGTTTCAGTGCCAGCGACGTGTGAGTGCCCGGGAATCCTAATTCTTACACTTTACTGTTCAAAATTGTCTAGAGCCTACAAATTTTATCCGATTTTGATGTTCTTGGTCTTAAATGAAAGGAGATAAATTTTCTAAAAGTTTCCCCGAAACCCGTTGTTTCAATTATTCGCGCTTTCTCAAAAATTGCAATATCTCGAAAACATTTTGAGACTCCATTGATTTTCTTTTTTTAAATGAAAGGTGAAATCATAAGGAATATTTTATTAATTGACAAGAAAACTCAAAAATCGGTCCCGCTCGGGCAAAACGGTTTTAAAAATTTTTTTTGACTTTTTTTGGGCAAAAAAATGTTTTTTGTATTTTTATGTGATAGTCAGAAGAAACATAATTTTAAGTATAAGTCTTCAAAATTTTATTAAATTTCATTGAAAACTTTCGGAAATATTAAGATTTAAAAAAATTATAACAAAAAAATTCAAAATGGCGTAACTTCAACAAAATTCAAAATTTTCAAAAAAATTTTGGCATACTAGTTTTTAGTATCCAATACTACAATTTCACCAAATTACAGCCTAATCCAATGATCCCATGCAAATCGCATATTTTCTGACGGAGTCTTACCGTATAACACAATGGAGGCTCCCAATTCAAGAACCGGTCGGACGCTGGGACGACACGCACAACTGCCAGTCAAAGAGCAGTGAACTCCTCTAGGCCACTCACTGCTACCCAACTGGTACTAGCGCGTGTCGTCCGAGCGTCCAACCGATTCTTGAATTGGCAGCCTCAATTGTCCTAACTGAGCTGTGCCTGTGGAACCACACACCGGTGACAGTCACACAAATGTTTTTGTGCAACGCCTGTATAAAAAACATTACTTTACATGCTTGTAAAGTAGGCGCAAAACAGTACTTTGCTGCACTAGTGCGACAAAGTGCTTAAAGAATGATTAAAAGCAGGATTGTGCAGTGACGCGTTACTCGAAATCTTTAACGTGTAATATATGGTTTTTTAGAGAGGTAAAATACTATTTTACAGTTGTTGCACAAAGTACTGTGTGCAACATGTACGAAAGAAGATTTTCCGACCTCGTGCAAACCGACCTCGACTTCGCACTCGTCGGGAAACAGCTTCTTTCTGTACTTGTTGCACAATATACTATTTCAGTGTACTAGTACACGAGGGATTTGTGAACTTTCTTCCATGTACTTTCAAATACGAAAGTATTCAAATTAAAAAACTTATTTATTTTATGAAAAAAATGATTAAAAACATAAGTTTTCGTATAGTTTTAGCCCATGTGCCCTTCAAAGTGCCAAGAAACATTTTTTTAACGACCGTTCCTTTCTACGGCGTTTTAGAAAAAAGGTGTTAATGAAAGTTGTAGAGCTCACAAATAATTTTAAAATGCCGCGTCTTAAAGTGAAATTGGTCTATTTGCTTAATTACAATTCAATTAAAACCACCAAAAAAAGCAATTTCTTAATTATTGCAAAGCTTAAACAAATTTTAACAAATTCTTTTAATACACGGAGAAAATTTAATATGTAGTGATTACAAAACTTCCCTGTACTGCTCGGACGAAACGACCACACTTGTGACAGTTACAGAGCAGTTTTTTAATTTTTCAAAACAGGTCTGTTTACATTACAGAACGTATCTGTAATTTTTCATAGGCTCTCCTGTATGAGACATCCAAATTTTTGCATTTGTACTCAGTGTGGTTCGTATGTGAAACGATTACAAAACTGATCTGTAGCGTGTCATTCAGAGTAGTGCGCAGGTTTTGGTGGTGCGTGTAGACACGCATCAGATAAAGATGTGTATTAAATAATTTAAATTTATAATTAATTTAATTGACTAACAAATTTTATTGTATAATTAAAAAAAATTTTAATTTTATAAATTATTTTTTAAAATTTTTTATTAATTTCAATACCCTAAATAATTTATATATTTATTTCATATACTTTTAGAGCACTATATAAATAATAAATATTTTAATAAATTTATTAATATCTCCAATATTCTAAAAAAATGTTAATGCATAGATAAACGTATAAACCATTAATTATAGAGATATATATTCAGATGTTGAAAAATGTGAAAATAATAAAATCGTATAATTTTGATAAATACAAATAAAAAGAAAATTTTTATAGTATTCATAATAATTTTACAAACCGTTATTAGAAAATATAGTTATATAAAAATTGATTTTAATTAAAATTTGTAATTATAGAATGAATTAACTTATTTTAAGATTATTATAGTAAATTAATACCTTATTGTTATTTAGAAAATTGACCTTGATTAGCTAAAAGATTAATTTAATTTTGAAAGTTTAAAAATTACCAAATTAATCAAGTTCTAATTCCTAATAAAGTTGCTCGCATGCAATAAAAAAAGTTTTGTATTTAGTATTTAAGGACAGTTCGAAATATATTGAACAGAGCTGAGTAAAATGGTTCTTTATTTCTATTTAAAATACAAAATGCCAAATAGATTCATAAAACCTATTTAAAATGTAAAATGGAAAATAGTTGTCTGTTTCTTATTTAAAATGCAAAATGCAAAATATGTATTTGAAATAGGTTAATATAAAATGCAAAATGGTTTTTAAAAAATTTTTATTATAAGATCTAGAGTATCCTGACAGTTCGAAAATTTTTTAATTTTAATATGCTTGTTTGCTTTTAAAAGCAATTCCCACATAGCACAACATTTTTCAGTAAGTTTGCAGCAAGTTCGCGGTGCAAAGTTCGGAGGTTTGCATAGAATGTTTGCAGCAAAGTTTATGGACGTATGAAAATGTCTGCATGATTTAAAGTTTGCAATGCAAACTTGCTACAAGTTTTCACGGAAAACTTACAAATAATTTTATAGCAAACTTGAGAATAATTTGCCGCAAACTTTCTAAAAAATCTCAACGTTAACCCATCTCAGCTGTCATAGAAAACTAATGCGCAGACATTTAAGTTTAACTTTGCCATGCAAATTTTCAGCAAGTTTGCATTGCAAACTTTAAATAGGGCAGACATTTTTATACATCCATAAACTTTGCTGCAAACTTGACATGCAAACTTCCGAACTTTGCACCGCAAACTTGCTGCAAACTTTCTGAAAAATGTTGTGCTATATGGGTCGATTTTCAAAAATGTCGTCTCACATGGACCTTTTTTTGAACGTAAAATCATTCCAGCGTGGCTGAAAAGTCGTTTGACAGGAGCCGATGATGGAAGGATTGTATTGTACTTACAAAAAAGATCTTTGATTTTTGATAACGCATTAAGGGTCTGTCCAGTCCCACGGCGGCGTGAAAAAGGAAAATGAAAAGCGTTTAGCCAATAAAAACATTCGATTCAAAGGAAATAAGAAGATTTCCATTGTAGCACAAGTTCCTATTATCTAACGCTTTCCGCTTTCACGCTGCCATGGGGGTGGACCTTTAATTGAAAGGTTTTAATTCAGCAGTGAAAATTTGCATTACTATTGAATAGTACTGAAAATGGAAATGGAATTTTAAATGGAAAATAGGTTGTAAATCTATTTAAAATAGAAAATGCAAAATGGTTGTTTCATTTCTATTTGAAATATAAAATAGAAAATGCCATTTTTCATTTCAAATAGGTATTTCAAATAGATTCATTTCAAATATTTATCCGTTCTGATTATAAAACTGTCTTTGAATGGGACTCTCTCCGCGCAGACGTCAGCGTTCCCTTATTTTACAATGACTGATCGGTAACGAGTAAGGATACGATCATAAGTTTATCCACTTATGTCTTTGTATTCATTAATACCCAATTTTATTCAATTTCTACAGTACGTGGCTTTTCGTCCGAGCAGTACCGTAACCGTTTTGTAATCCTTACAACTTAAATTTTCTCCATGTATTCTCCAAAAAAATATCTCTCAGGACCATTAAAAAGTGTGGCAATGATGGAACCAATCGCATAAAGAGATACTGAAAAATTGCATTTGATGCATTTCACATCAGAAATATCACGATTTGCAAAGGGTACGCCCATTTTTTTAAAACTTCGTGGGATTGTAGTTCTATATAAGAGACTTCTTTCCACCAAATTTTTTTTTATAAAAATTCAAAATTGTTCAAGATACATTTAAAAAAACTGATGGAAACAACTGATTCCGGGGATATTGAAGTTTTTGTAAAAGAAACTGTCACCGCGCCATAGAACCATACCGCAAATGTCGCATAGTATGTTTCCGGAGTCGTCCATTGCTGCTGCAAATAGGTTTTTTCTTTACAAAAACTTCAATATCTTCGGAACCAGTTGAGTCTCCATCAATTTTTTAAATAAAATTAAAGGTGAATTCCTAAGGAACCCAAATATATTAATAACATTTTTCTCAGAGAGAAGTAAACAAAAATTGTAAAAAAAATTTTTTTTATTAACTTTTTTTGCTTTTAAAGTATATACTTGTACCTAAAAAACGTGTAAATTTTATTAAAATCCATAAACAATATTTCGAGATATTCAAAATTTTATAAAATTAATATTAAAAATGGCGTATGTTCAACAATTTGGAATTTAAAGAAAAAATTTGGGGAAAAGAAATCTCTTATATAGAATTATAATCTCACGAAGTTTCGCGAACATCGGCGTACCCTTTGCAAATCGAGATATTTCTGACGTGAAATGCATCATTTACCTAAGACCATTTTTTTAAATGCAGTTTCTACATTTTTGTCCGGATGAAAATCAATTTTCGTTCTCTTTATGTAATGCCAATCTACCAATAACAATTTGTGGTTACTTGAAGTATTACAGAAAACTGATTTTTTTGGAGGTATAAACCATTGCACACAATAGGGACAATATTAACTTTAAGGGGATCCCACTTACCGACAATACAGATCTAAAATGGTTAAAAATCTTCAACGACCGTTTCTTGGAAAATATAAGATATTATGACCTATAAATTTGACAAACTCACTTTTTAACATAAATACACAGGATGAGTATTTTATTTGTTGTAATTATTGAAAAAAAATTATTCATAAAAAGTTAAATATGAGCAGTTTCCAACAGCCTAAACTGCAAAGACCTTTTCTTGAAAACAACAAAATCAAAATAACTTTTCCATTTGATAAACTTAATTTCAATAAAAAATACACATAATAAGATTTATTCTATATGAAAACAAGAATATAAAACTTTAATTTATGTAAACTATTTTGTATATCAATTTGCAACAAGAAGAACACATCTGACAGATGTTTAGTGATACATAGAACCAAGAGATGGCGCCAAAGGTACCAAAACTGACAAATTTCTATGATTTTTAACTTTAGATTAACAACAATGAGACATAATGTCTTCTTTTCGAGTGGAAATTCATTATTGATAAAAGATACACAATGGGAGAAATATATTTTGTTCAAATTGTTAAAGAAAAACTAATGTTAGTAAATTAAATATCATGTGCTACGGAACAGCTGTCACTTATACACTTTGGGAAAAATAAAGTTTTTATTTATTTCTGAATGGCAAATGAGTCTCATCCTGTGTATTTTCCTACTAAATTAAAGAGTCTCGGCAAAAAATGCCCCTTTTTCGTACCTCGAATTTTGAAACTTTTTTTATGCCAAATGGTTGCATATGATGACCCAATAATCCCTGCAAAATTTCAAGATGAGCATGTGCCCCCTTTCCGAAATACAGGGGGTCCAAGGGGGCCATGTCCAAAAATAGAATATTCAATATAATCGAATAATAATGTTAAAAAAAATCAGACAAAATGGTTCCCTTAAGATTTTCGTCTGCTGATTACGAATCTAAAGTCCGTTTTTAGAAATTCAAAATGGCGGACGACATTTTTGAAAATCGATCCAATTGACTTGAAACTTGTTACTCGGGGGTTTTTGGGGTCGCTGATTACGAATATGACGTCCGTTTTCAAAAATTCAAAATGGCGGATCCAATATGGCGGTTGAATTTATTAAAATTTCATCAGATCCACTTGAAAGTTAATACTCGGGGGTTTTCGGGGTCGCTGATTACGAATCCATTATTAGTTTTTAAAAATTCAAAATGGTGGACCCAATATGGCGGACGACATTTTTAAAAATCGATCCAATTTACTTAAAAATCGTTACTCGGGGGTTTTTGGGGTCGCTGATTACGAATATGACGTCCGTTTTCAAAAATTAAAAATGGCGGATCCAATATGGCGGGCGACATTTTTGAAAATCGATCCAATTGACTTGAAACTTGTTACTCGGGTGTTTTTGGGGTCTCTGATTACGAATATGATGTCCGTTTTTAAAAATTCAAAATAGCGGATCCAATAAGGCGGACGACATTTTTGAAAATCGATCCAATTGATTTGAAACTTGTTACTCGCGGGTTTTTGGGGTCGCTGATTACGAATGTGATGTCCGTTTTCAAAAATTCAAAATGTCGGATCTAATATAACGAATAAAGGCAAGGTTTAAGGCTAAATTCAGCTTGCAAAGGCCAGATGTAATAATTTTGAAACCATCTAAAGTAAGATGTAATATTCCAATCAACAAAGATAAGGGATTAGAATCCAACCAATGAAAGCAAGATGTAATCAACAACCCGATCAACAAAGATAAGGGATTAGAATCCAACCAACAAAGGTAAGATGAAGTTATCCAACCAATGAAGGCAAGATGTAATCAACAACCCGATCAACAAAGATAAGGGATTAGAATCCAACCAACAAAGGTAAGATGAAGTTATCCAACCAATGAAGGCAAGATGTAATGAACAACCCGATCAGCAAACATGAGAGATAATAATCCAACCAACAAAGGTAAGATGAAATTAATTTTACTGAATCACATTCGCAAAACACAACATATAACATTATAATTTTCAGATCGTCTTTTGTTTCTGGAGTGTTCGAATGTAAGTTAAAATCTTTCAATAATTTGATACTTTTAAACTAAAATTAGAACTCTACTATCACATTCTCAAGCTCACATTCAAAAAAGATGTTTTTAAATGATGTGCTAAAGATATAAATGTTTCTAGATTACTTTTTATTTCTGTGTAAGCTCAAAAAAATATATTTACTAATAAAAAATGGTTAGTGCTTTTTCAATGTTAGTCCACCTTTAGATTCGTAATCAGCGACCCCAAAAACCCCCGAGTAACAAGTTTCAAATCAATTGGATCGATTTTCAAAAATGTCGTCCGCCATATTGGATCCGCTATTTTGAATTTTTAAAAACGGACATCATGTTCGTAATCAGAGACCCCAAAAACCCCCGAGTAACAAGTTTCAAGTCAATTGGATCGATTTTCAAAAATGTCGTCCGCCATATTGGGTCCGCCATTTTGAATTTTTAAAAACGGACTTTAGATTCGTAATCATCAGACGAAAATCTTAAGGGAACCATTTTGTCTGATTTTTTTTAACATTATTATTCGATTATATTGCATATTCTATTTTTGGACATGGCCCCCTTTGACCCCCTGTATTTCGGAAAGGGGGCACATGCTCATCTTGAAATTTTGCAGTGATTATTGGGTCATCATATGTAACCATTTGGCAAAAAAAGTTTCAAAATTCGAGGTACGAAAAAGGGGCATTCTTTGCATGGGGCTTGCCGAGGCTCTTTCCCAAATGGAAAAATTATGTTTCGTTGTTTTCGAGAAATGATCGTTGCAGTTTGAGCTGTCGTCAAAAGACCTGTTACAGGAAAACAGTTCATATTTAATTTTTTATAAACATTTTTTTTTCAATAATTACAACAAATATAAAACTCATCCTGTGTATTTATGTTAAAAAGTGAGTTTGTCAAATGTATAGGTCACACAGTGGGCCAGAACTCCTTGATTCATGGCCAAAAGTCGAATTTTTCAACTTTATCTTTTGTTAAAGTAGTTTATGACATTCTAATTAGCGATAGTTCTGGCATCTTTTACATTAATGACACTGTAATTTATAAATATTTAACACGTTAAAAATTATGTAAAATTTAAAAATATTAAAAAATTTCTCTTAAAAATTTCATTGAAGTTCTGTACATTTCTCGAAATAGAATTAATTTTTTCAAGCAATTACTAATTGACGTTCAATATTACTCTCAAACAAACAAAAAAATCAGTATATAATTATTGGATAATAATTTATTTTCGATTAATTTTATAAGCACAGAAATTAGAAATTAAGTAAAGTTGAATGAAAAATAATATTTGATTTAAGAGTTCTCCGAAGTTCCCCAAGATTTTGGAAAGTTTCGCATATGTATGTATTCTTTGTTATACGAATTTTAAGAAAAAGTGGCACTTTTTACCACAAATTAATTTGTTTACTAAAAAATTGTAAATATTAAAGTCAATGTTTCACTCACAATATACGTAGTGACTAAGATTAGGGAAAGTTTGGCTACAATATCAACATCCATTCGGGGTTTTAGGGGTTGCTGATTACGAATGGATTATTAGTTTTCAAAAATCCAATATGGCGGATCCAATATGGCGGATGACTTTATTAAAAATCCATCAGATCAACTTGAAACTTGTTACTCGGGGGTTTTCGGGGTCGCTGATTACGAATCTAATGTTAGATTTAAAAAATTTAGTATTGCAGATTAAAGGTGGAAAAATTTTATAGAAAAATATTATATTTGGATACCGATGATTCATCATTTTATATCAAAATTTGAAAGAATATAATGTTGAAACTTAAAAAGTGATCAAAATTTTGTAAAATTTTTTATTTTTGTATAACGCAATATCTGGAGGTTTGTGATGTCACTCATTCTTATTTTTATATAATTATTTTAAACTCCATATTTTATATTATATATCTGTTACAAGTATTTGATTTAAAAAATGGAGTAGGGCGCTACCATTAAAAAAGATTAGCTAGCACTGGGTTTATGATGAACTAGTTAAGGCATTGAGTACGTCGTTACACACGCGCATGCGTTAGTTTGCTCTCACTCTCTTTCTCTCTGAAGCTGCGTTGCAGACGGTATCATATCGGTCACGGCGCGGTCTATGAAATTTTACTTTTCTTATTATGATGTAGAATTGTCGGATGAAGACGAATAACCGAAAGAATGAATTTGAAGCAATTTAAATGTGAGAGGAGAGGGGGGTTCACACAGAAACCTCCCCGAAGGTGAGAGGATAAGGGAACTCACACAGAAACCTCCCCGAAGGTATGAGGCTAGGGGGACTCACGCAGAAACCTCCCCGAAGACGAGAGGCTAGGGGGATTCACACAGAAACCTCCCGGTAGTGAGGTCTAAAATTGTGCTGCAACCTCCTCGTGGTAGACCTTGGTAACTGCTAATATAGTAGGCTAACTGCAGGCAAATTAAACCTTTTTATTTTTAAATCCTGAATATTACGTTTAAAATCATCAACCTATGCGTATCATTTACCTTCTTGAAACCGCCAGAATAAATTTTTCAAATCTGACATTAAATTCGTAATCAGCGACCGCGAAAACTCCCGAGTAACAAGTTTCAAGTGAATCTGATGGATTTTTAATAGTCATCCGCCATATTGGATCCGCCATTTTGAATTTTTAAAAACTAATAATAGATTCGTAATCAGCGACCGCGAAAACTCCCGAGTAACAAGTTTCAAGTGAATCTGATGGATTTTTAATAGTCATCCGCCATATTGGATCCGCCATTTTGAATTTTTAAAAACTAATAATAGATTCGTAATCAGCGACCCCGAAAACCCCCGAGTAACAAGTTTCAAGTAAATCTGATGGATTTTTAATAAAGTCATCCGCCATATTGGATCCGCCATTTTGGATTTTTAAAAACTAATAATGGATTCGTAATCAGCGACCCCGAAAACCCCCGAGTATTAACTTTCAAGTGGATCTGATGAAATTTTAATAAATTCAACCGCCATATTGGATCCGCTATTTTGGATTTTTAAACTAATAATGGATTCGTAATCAGCCACCCCGAAAACCCTGAAATAATAAGTTTCAAGTGGATTGGATGAAATTTTAATAAAGTCATCCGCCATATTGGATTTTTAAAAACTAATAATAGATTCGTAATCAGCGACCCCTAAAACCCCCGAGTAACAAGTTTCAAGTAAATCTTATGGATTTTTAATAAAGTCATCCGCCATATTGGATCCGCCATTTTGGATTTTTAAAAACTAATAATAGATTCGTAATCAGCGACCCCGAAAACCCCCGAGTAACAAATTTCAGGCCATTTGAAATATAAATAGACTTTTGGCCATCGAACAGGGTCTCCTGGCCCACTGTGGGTGATAATATCTTATATTTACCAAGAAACGGTCATTGCAGATTTTTAGCCATTTTAGATCTGGATTGTCGGTATGTGGGATCCCCTTAACAAGTTAAGATAAACAAGATTCAAAAAGATATATTTTCTACAAATATAAAAAAATGTTAACCTGTCATTAAAAGGGAGAATCAAATTTTATTTACAAAAATCCTAGATCTTTGACTATTAATATTTTTACTTAGTCCCTCGATTGGCGATTCAAACAGCTAAACTAGCGCCGACTATCTGGTGGCCGACTTGGAACTGCCGCTGGTGGAACTCTGTGTATTACAATACGGTGAACTCCATGAGTTTTGACCAGAGCTGGGTAAATATTTGAAATGAATCTATTTGAAATACCTATTTGAAATGAAAAATGGCATTTTCTATTTTATATTTCAAATAGAAATGAAACAACCATTTTGCATTTTCTATTTTAAATAGATTTACAACCTATTTTCCATTTAAAATTCCATTTCCATTTTCAGTACTATTCAATAGTAATGCAAATTTTCACTGCTGAATTAAAACCTTTCAATTAAAGGTCCACCCCCATGGCAGCGTGAAAGCGGAAAGCGTTAGATAATAGGAACTTGTGCTACAATGGAAATCTTCTTATTTCCTTTGAATCGAATGTTTTTATTGGCTAAACTCTTTTCATTTTCCTTTTTCACGCCGCCGTGGGACTGGACAGACCCTTAATGCGTTATCAAAAATCAAAGATCTTTTTTGTAAGTACAATACAATCCTTCCATCATCGGCTCCTGTCAAACGACTTTTCAGCCACGCTGGAATGATTTTACGTTCAAAAAAAGGTCCATGTGAGACGACATTTTTGAAAATCGACCCATATAGCACAACATTTTTCAGAAAGTTTGCAGCAAGTTTGCGGTGCAAAGTTCGGAAGTTTGCATGTCAAGTTTGCAGCAAAGTTTATGGATGTATAAAAATGTCTGCCCTATTTAAAGTTTGCAATGCAAACTTGCTGAAAATTTGCATGGCAAAGTTAAACTTAAATGTCTGCGCATTAGTTTTCTATGACAGCTGAGATAGGTTAACGTTGAGATTTTTTAGAAAGTTTGCGGCAAATTATTCTCAAGTTTGCTATAAAATTATTTGTAAGTTTTCCGTGAAAACTTGTAGCAATTTTGCATTGCAAACTTTAAATCATGCAGACATTTTCATACGTCCATAAACTTTGCTGCAAACATTCCATGCAAACCTCCGAACTTTGCACCGCGAACTTGCTGCAAACTTACTGAAAAATGTTGTGCTATGTGGGAATTGCTTTTAAAAGCAAACAAGCATATTAAAATTAAAAAATTTTCGAACTGTCAGGATACTCTAGATCTTATAATAAAAATTTTTTAAAAACCATTTTGCATTTCATATTAACCTATTTCAAATACATATTTTGCATTTTGCATTTTAAATAAGAAACAGACAACTATTTTCCATTTTACATTTTAAATAGGTTTTATGAATCTATTTGGCATTTTGTATTTTAAATAGAAATAAAGAACCATTTTACCCAGCTCTGGTTTTGACAGTTCGCTTAAATTGTTTTTACAAAAAGTTTAAAAGTAATTTCATAAGTATATGAATAAAAATTGAAATTTATAATGATAGATGAAAATAAATATGCACCTTCACAACAAAAGAGAAACTAAAAACGATACAATTTCTGCGTTTCTCAGTGCTCTACATTCAAAAATAATAAAAAACATCGTCACAGAATACAACTTAATATTTGAAGACGCAAACAATTGAATTTAGCAATAAAAACAGGGCAAAATGAATTATAATATTATTTATACAGCAATTATTTCAAATCTTTATGATTATATCACAAGTCTTAAGTTTATATACTCAAAGTTTCAGGTTATGTCTCTGTACGAGATATATATAGACTTTTTTTTAATTTCATATTTGTACAGGTGTACAGGGTTTGAGAGGTCCAAAAAAAACTATTGTGCCATCCCGAAATTTGCCCACACGGTTGTGTGATAAAATAATTATAGCTTACCTAAAACTGTGCGAGTATAAACTTACGACTGAGAATAAACGCAGAAATTGTGTCGTTTTTAGTTTCTCTTTTGTTGTGAAGGTGCATATTTATTTTCATCTATCATTATAGATTTCAATTTTTATTCACACTTATGAAATTACTTTTAAACTTTTTGTAAAAACAATTTAAGCAAACTGTCAAAACTCATGGAGTTCACCGTATTGTAATACACAGAGTCACACCAGCGGCAGTTCCAAGTCGGCCACCAAATAGTCGGCGCTAGTTTAGCTGTTTGAATCGCCAATATTTATTTATTTTTGCAAAAAATGGTCAATTTAATGAATTGTTTTCCATACTTTAATAATAGCGAAATCTTAGATTTTATTGTGTAAAAATTTACAAAAAAACAATTTAAAACAAAACTTTTTTCTGAATTTGATACTAGAGCTCATTATGCATTCATATATGAGCGATTCCACGTCAAGAGATCAAGGGGTTTTACGGTGTAATGTTTATTTCGATAATTTTTTACTCTTAAACTATTAAACATAAAAATATGGCAAAATACATTTTGGAAAGGTTTTTTCATGCTCTTTCGATTGAAAATAAGCATTTTGAAAAAAAAAATTTTGATTAAAAAAAATTAAAATTAAAAATAAATTTTAATTTTTGAGAGGGAAAGGTACGACTTTTTTTAAACGTAAGCTGAAAAACCCAAAAATTTAAACCCCTCCCCCTCGAAAAATATTGGACTAGGTAAAAAAATATTTTCACGAAAAATCACTATCTATTATAGTACTACAAAAGCCCCAAGTTTTGCTACGATTGGAGAACAATTTTTCTCCACCTTGATCACTTGACATGGAATCGCTCATATATATAGGGGAAGGGGTTCAGTTGTGGGCATGGTTTGGTTGTGGACACTTACGCAAAACTTTTGACAGAAATGATAAATCGTGAAATATCATTGTCGATATAATCATAAGTAATTCCTTACAACATTTAATAGTGTTTTATAAATTTTAAGAGTTTCGTGGTCCAGCACGGAAATTAATATAATGAGACTTTGATGTCCGTACGTCGTTCGCAGTTATAGTAATAGTAGTAACTGGGCAGTTCAGGTTCAGTGTGAGAAATCTTATATGCCCTTACATGGGGAGCAGATAATGTCAAAATTAGAAGAAATCATCCTTATTGTAGTTAATGAATAGTTACTTAATTAATTTTTTTGCATTTTTAATAGATTTTTCAAGAGTGCCCACAACCGAACCAAAATTTTCTTTGTTGGAAAAATGACTAATTTATTGAATTTTTAATAAAATTTATCTAATCAACGGAATCAATTTATTTTCTTCACGAGTAGTTAGGTAAGGTTCCTAGCTTTGAATACATATATAAATATATATATGTTTGCTAAATATCTTCAAGGACACAAATTATGAGTTCGAAAAGTATAAAAAAAATTCCCTTAAAATCCATAAATTTTTTTAATGATGTAGAAATATTTATAAAAAATTCAAGTCATGCAAAGAGTTCAAACTATTTAAATTTAATTAAAATATTTAATTTAATTCTCATGTTGAATACTAGAGGAATAAATCTGTTAAAGGATCCCTGTAAAAAAATTGTATAGGGAGAATCGAGAAAACGTATTGAAGCTCGATATGTTGAATACGTTATTTGAATTTTAACGTATTGGAGTGTTTGGTCGAATCCGTTGTCTATAGAAAGTCCAATATGTTCGATAGAAAATATCATTTAAATTAATGAAAAAACGTTTCAATTGAAATAAAAATCAAAATAAATAATGTAAATTATCATAATCTACAGTTAATGATAATAAAGGTTAATGAAATTGTAGACAACCGAAAATTAAGAGAAAAATGTAACTTTTTTAAAATAAGGTTATTTAGTAATTGCAACAAGATATTCATCAGGTATGTTTGCTATCATTTTTACCGACAACTAATGAAAGTTATTTGAATTTGAATTTCTATAGTCGGTATAGAACTAATAATATTGTGTAAATAAGTAATATTGTTATAAATTAATAAAAAGCATTTAATATGATTAATTAATTAAATTAAATATTGCATAGTAATAACTTTTAAGTGTTTTAAAATAATTCGAGAAAATAAAATTTCATGTTATGATACATTTGACAGGTGCTTATTAAGCGACGATACTTTGTGTATACAACTGACATAGCCTATAATGCGTGACTTTAAACACGTAATAATAAAAGAATATAATAATGTTTCTTTGAAAATAATATTTATTTTCAACAAAAAGACTCTAGATTTCAAGTTCTAATATCAAATTAAGTAAAAAACTTCGTAGATTAGCTAATATTGATTAATATTTATGGTGGCAGACTACTGTATCTGTTGTGTCCGACTATTGTATCAATGGCCGGCTATAGATGTTTTCCACTTTTTGTGAAATTATTGTTTTATTTCGTTGCATAATGATCATTCGTTAAAAAAAATTAGTAAATTTTTATCGCAAAAGTGCCACGAACTGATAAAAAATATTTAAAAAATCGAAAAGTTGACCATTTTTTGGAGAATAAAAATGTTTTGGCCTGTCCTTAAGTGGTCGAAGACTGTATCACTTACCCTATAAAGTCACAAATAATTCAAATTTAAATAACTTTCATCAGTTGTCGGTAAAAATGATAGCAAACATACCTGATGAATATCTTGTTGCAATTACTAAATAACCTTATTTTATAAAAGTTACATTTTTCTCTTAATTTTCGGTTGTCTACAATTTCATTAACCTTTATTGTCATAAACTTCAATTTTTAATACAATTGAAACGTTTTTTCATTAATTGAAATGATATTTTCTATCGAACGTATTGGACTTTCTATAGACAACGGATTCGACCAAACACTCCAATACGTTAAAATTCAAATGACGTATTCAACATATCGAGCTTCAATACGTTTTCTCGATTCTCCCTATACAACTTTTTTACAGGGATATAATAAGAATTTATTTAACACATATTCTGTTAAATGAAAAATAAATTTGGAAATTTATTTTTTAGAATAAACTATATAACTATCGAGTAATAAAGAAATTGATAGTAATAATAAGAGTAATTAAGAAAATAAATAATTTCGAAGATTAGCGATTACATTTTTTCAAATGAATCACTTTCTTCAGTACTTATACTGAAAAAATTTATAGACGATTTGACTATATTCCTAGTTACGAGAGTCATCCATTAAGAATTTAGGTTACTTTAATTAGGAATCCTAGTTACTACAGCAACATTAACATCTTACATTTAAAAAAAATTTTCTTTAAAAATTACATTATTTTGTACTATATTTGTATAAATTAAAAACTCGTAATGAACAGAAAATATTTATTTTAAATTCTACAGCAAATAATAAATGAAAATCTTTTTTTTCTTCTCCTATTCGTGCGAAGCAGAACTTTTAATTATAAGTGAAATATGATTATTTATTTTCTTTAAATAGAAAGCCATTCTTTAAAACTAGTGCTATTCATAATTACGACCTTGATTAAGTTCTTCAACAGGTTGTTATGCAAGAACATACATAGGATTTTTTATACAGGTTTTTTAATCGAAAAGAACTTTCTCACGTAAGAACTTTTTTCCATCGTCGATAAACAATAAAGATAATTTGTCCTTTTTCCTCTCACAGTGGAAAAAATTTCATTAAATTAAAACAATAATTTTTATTTGTACGAGTTAAATTTTTTTAAAAAATTAAACACCTAATTTATTGACACTTGAATAAAAATTAAATTTTCAGTTTTGTAGACAAACTATGAAAAATCTAAAGTATCGAATAAAATAAACTTTATAAATTATAAAATAAAAAAATATTAAAAGATAGACTTGAAATAGTCGTCATTAATCTTTTGATGAGTCAACAGTCACTTGACATTAAGTTCGCATCTGCACTAAAAATTATACACATGAAAACACAACAGAAAGTGGCAAATTAACAATAATTAAAGTTCAATGTATCTATTGAAGAAAAAACATTTGAATTCAAGTAAAAAAATGGGCGTTACATTTAATTTTTCAAAACGAACTGCATTCAGAAGAATAACAATTATTTTAGCAAAAAAATGTCAAAATTTTATCTACTAATTTAATTCACTTTATATGGCAGTCAATTGCGCTTTTGTATGTATTTTGCGTCATGTAACGCCATAAGATGCACATATTGTTATAAGGTTCTACTTTATCGAAAAACAAACTGACAGTAAAAAATAAGTTTAAAAACAAGTTAGACAATTAAAAAAATGTCTTGAATTTTAACGTAAAGAGCAATATTTACTTACTATTCTGGGTTCATTGTTGACATACTATTACAAAAATGCAGCAATCTCAAAAGGTCGCAAAATTTCTTTAAAATTCTTTCTGTAATTAAAGATAATGATTATAATTTCATAAAAAAAAAACGTAAATTATTAAGGCCACGTTCCAAGATGTAAAAGAAAAGAATCGAAACAATGGCGGTCACGTCACCTCCTCCAAAAATGACATAAATTCTATCCTACCTACTCACACTCTTGAATGACAGCCACCGTTCTACATTAATAGATTATCAATGCAACGTCAAAAATAAGAAAGCGCGAATAAGAAAGAGAGAGAAGATAGGTATCGCATTTGCCTTCAACCATTCAACGAGAGACTTATTAAGGTACTATCACATGTCACTACTAACAATTAAGGAAATAAAATAATTTTTTTACTTTATCACAATAATAAAATTAAAATAATGTTTTTTTATTTTGTGTCTAGCAGAATATTATTAAAAGATTAAATTTTAATTAATTAACTAAACTAATAATACACTCAGATGCATTAATGCTGTCCTTCCGGTTTGACGGTATTTTGCAAAGTCATACGATTTCTATCAAAATGTTTTTAGTTCATGACATATGAGAACATTCGTATGTCTCGAACTAAGAATATTTGATAGAAATGACACTACTTTTCAAAATTCCTTTAAACCGGAAGGACAGCATTAATGCATCTAAGTGTACGTCGAAAGAAAAACGAAACGCATGATTTTACCCTAATCGCCAAGTGGTCGAATGTTCAAACGGTCGAATACCAAATCGTCATTTGGTCGAATGCTTAATGGAACGGTCACAGCTCGGCTGCCTGCCTGCAGGTCGTTATGGCAATACATAAGAGTAAGAGAGTCAGCCAATTTAAATTATGAGACGCATGATTTTCCCCTAATCGCCAAGTGGTCGAATGTTCAAATGGTCGAATACCAAATCGTCGAATCGTCATTTTGTCGAATGCTTAAAACGTCGAATTGTCAACTGGTCGAATGCTAAAAACATCGAATCGTCAAATGGTCGAATGTTCAAAACGTCAAATGGTCGAATGCTAAAAACGTCGAATTCTCAAATTGTCGAATGCTAAACACATCGAATTGTCAACTGGTCGAATGCTAAAAACATCGAATCGGCAAATGGTCGAATGTTCAAAACGTCGAATCGTCAAATGGTCGAATGTTCAAAACGTCGAATCGTCAAAAAGTCGAATCCTAAAAACATCGAATCAGCAAATGGTCGAATGTTCAAAACGTCGAATGGTCATTTCGTCGAATGCTCAAAACGTCGAATCGTCAAAAAGTCGAAATATTTGCTTGGTTTAAGTTAATGTTAACTTACATCAAACAAATTTTTCGACTTTTTGACGATTCGACGTTTTGAGCATTCGACCATTTGACGATTCGACGTTATGAGGATTCGACGAAATGACGATTCGACGTTATGAGCATTCGACGAAATGACGATTCGACGTTTTGAACATTCGACCATTTGCCGATTCGATGTTTTTAGCATTCGACCAGTTGACAATTCGACGTTTTGAGCATTCGACGAAATGACCATTCGACGTTTTGAACATTCGACCATTTGCTGATTCGATGTTTTTAGCATTCGACCAGTTGACAATTCGATGTGTTTAGCATTCGACAATTTGAGAATTCGACGTTTTTAGCATTCGACCATTTGACGATTCGACGTTTTGAACATTCGACCATTTGACGATTCGATGTATTTAGCATTCGACTTGTTGACAATTTGACGTTTTAAGCATTCGACAAAATGACGATTCGACGATTTGGTATTCGACCATTTGAACATTCGACCACTTGGCGATTAGGGGAAAATCATGCGTCTCGTAGAATCGTCCATCCCTAGCAAAATGCACGAGACGCATGATTTTCCCCTAATCACCAAGTGGTCGAATGTTCAAATGGTCGAATACCAAATCGTCGAATCGTCATTTGATCGAATGCTTAAAACGTCGAATTGTCAACAAGTCGAATGCTAAAAACATCGAATCGTCAAATGGTCGAATGTTCAAAACGTCGAATCGTCAAATGGTCGAATGCTAAAAACGTCGAATTCTCAAATGATCGAATGCTAAACACATCGAATTGTCAACTGGTCGAATGCTAAAAACATCGAATCAGCAAATGGTCGAATGTTCAAAACGTCGAATGGTCATTTCGTCGAATGCTCAAAACGTCGAATTGTCAACTGGTCGAATGCTAAAAACATCGAATCGGCAAATGGTCGAAATATTTGCTTGGTTTAAGTTAATGTTAACTTACATCAAACAAATTTTTCGACTTTTTGACGATTCGACGTTTTGAGCATTCGACCATTTGACGATTCGACGTTATGAGGATTCGACGAAATGACGATTCGACGTTATGAGCATTCGACGAAATGACGATTCGACGTTTTGAACATTCGACCATTTGCCGATTCGATGTTTTTAGCATTCGACCAGTTGACAATTCGACGTTTTGAGCATTCGACGAAATGACCATTCGACGTTTTGAACATTCGACCATTTGCTGATTCGATGTTTTTAGCATTCGACCAGTTGACAATTCGATGTGTTTAGCATTCGACAATTTGAGAATTCGACGTTTTTAGCATTCGACCATTTGACGATTCGACGTTTTGAACATTCGACCATTTGACGATTCGATGTATTTAGCATTCGACTTGTTGACAATTTGACGTTTTAAGCATTCGATCAAATGACGATTCGACGATTTGGTATTCGACCATTTGAACATTCGACCACTTGGTGATTAGGGGAAAATCATGCGTCTCGATTCTACTCGATGCTGTTTGGAATCGTAATGGCACGGCCACACCTCGGCTGCCTGCCTGCCTGCAGGTCGTCATGGCAATACATAAAAGTAAGAGAGTCAGACAATTTAAATTATTCGTCTCCTCTCTCTTACTCTCGTGGCGGCTACCTGCGCAGGCAGGCAGCCGAGGTCGATGATTTGGTAATCGACCATTTGAACATTCGACCACTTGGCGATTAATGCCAACGCAGAATAGAATCTTTAACCGCAACCGCAATCGTAACCGTAAGAATAAGTTAAAGAAGGATAAACAATATACCTATCCTTCTTTAACTCATTCTTACTTCTTTTCTTTTTCTCATTCTCTTCTTAAGAATGAGTTAAAGAAGGATAAACAATATACCTATCCTTCGTTACCTCATTCTTACGGTTACGCTTACGATTGATGTTCCGGTTAAAGATTTTATTCTGCGTTGGCCTATAGGGGAAAATCATGCGTCTCGCGTTTTGTCTCGTTCTGGAACGACCCTACATTAGGTTGTTCTCCATTATGGCACGGTCACACCTCGGCTGCCTGCCTGCGCAGGCAGCCGCCTCGAGAGTAAGAGAGAGGAGACGAATAATTTAAATTGTTTGTCTCTCTTACTCTTATGTATTGCCATGACGACCTGCAGGCAGGCAGGCAGCCGAGCTGTGACCGTACCATTAGGCCGCGAGACGCGGCCTAATGGACAGTCCACAATAGGTGCAAAATAGGGATGAACGATTCTACTCGATGCTGTTTGGAATCGTAACGATTCTCATATTGAGAATCGATACTTTTTCGATTCTTCCAAGTATCGATTCTTTGGGTATTCGATACTTTTTTATGGGAGAATCGAATACATATGTTGTTATGACTTTTTTCATGACATTTTTTTAGTTTTTCCACTTAAAAATAAAAAATTAATAATTTAAAGTCATATACAATGGAAGGCGGCGAAAGTGAACAGTTTTCACAAAAAATTACTTAAGATTTAAATTAATAATTACATAATTTTTGGTAATTAAATTTAATTACTATTATTTATTACACCGAAATATATATGTGACGTGCCGCGACAAAAGGGATCTTAGCTGTTTTTGACAGAACTAAAATTAGAAGTATAAATAAATAAAAATGACCAATTTTCTTTACAAACTATTAATATTTAATTCATATATGCTTTCCTTCCGTTTGGGTTATGCGCATCAAAAATCAATGTAAAAACGATGAGCAGAACTAAACCGGAATGAAAGAATATATGGATTTGGGTGTATATATTTAAAAAGAGCGCAATTTGTATTGTACTCGATTCCGCGATACTTCTTAAAAAGAATCGATTCTTAGGAACCGATACTTTTGAGGAATCGATTCTTTTTTGGGGTATCGTCCATCCCTAGTGCAAAAGGCAAGATAAAAGTGCAAGTGCGAACCAATGCTAAAGAATGGAAATGGAATGCAACGCACACGCGTCCCAATGCTAATCAAATGGGGACGCGTCGCGTCTTCGTTGCGTTTCGTCTCATTCTGGAACGACCCTTTAGTAGACTCTACATTCCATGGTACGCGACGTGAACGTTTCCCCATTATATTAACATTGTGACGTCACACGTTCACGTTCGCGTTCACCTCAATGTATAGCCACCTTTAGACCAACGCACAATTGATTCGCGAATGGCGTTCGCGAATCAATTGTGCGTTGGTCTTGAGGCTGCTTCTACAACAGCTTTTTTTTCATCGAAATCAGTGTAAAAACGTTGCGCGCGCAACGTTTTCACACTATTTTACATGGTGCATTTTGCTCTTGTCGATAAAAAAAAGCTGTTGTAGAAAGCCCCTTAGGCTCCTTCTACACCACCTTTTTGTCATAGACATTCGACACGAACAAAATGCACTGTTAAAACAATGCAAAATTGTTGCGCGCGCAACGAGTTCTCGCTCCTGTCGATGAAGAAAAAGTTATTGTAGAAGCAACTTGAAGGGTGCGATAAGTTGCCAAATGCGCCACCGGTCAAATGCGCCATTTTTTGTTAACTTCCCAACCTTGCTTATTGAAATTTCTTAAAATGAGACGCATGATTTTCCCCTAATCACTAAGTGGTCGAATGTTCAAATGGTCGAATCCCAAATCGTCGAATCGTCATTTGATCGAATGCTTAAAACGTCGAATTGGCAACAAGTCGAATGCTAAAAACATCGAATCGTCAAATGGTCAAATGTTCAAAACGTCGAATCGTCAAATGGTCGAATGCTCAAAACGTCGAATTGTCTACTGGTCGAATGCTAAAAACATCGAATCGGCAAATGGTCGAATGTTCAAAACGTCGAATCGTCATTTCGTCAAATGCTCATAACGTCGAATCGTCATTTCGTCAAATCCTCATAACGTCGAATCGTCAAATGGTCGAATGCTTAAAACGTCGAATCGTCAAAAAGTGGAAAAATTTGTTTGATGTAAGTTAACATTAATTTAAACCAAGCAAATTTTTCGACTTTTTGACGATTCGACGTTTTGAGTATTCGACGAAATGACCATTCGACGTTTTGAACATTCGACCATTTGCTGATTCGATGTTTTTAGCATTCGATCATTTGAGAATTCGACCATTTGACTATTCGATGTTCTTAGCATTCGACCAGTTGACAATTCGACGTTTTAAGCATTCGACAAAATGACGATTCGACGATTTGGTATTCGACCATTTGAACATTCGACCACTTATGGCACGGTCACACCTCAGCTGCCTGCCTGCCTGCGCAGGCAGCCACCACGAGAGTGGGAGAGAGGAGACGAATAATTTAAATTGTCTGACTCTCTTACTCTTATGTATTGCCATGACGACCTGCAGGCAGGCAGGCAGGCAGCCGAGGTGTGACCGTGCCATTAGCGATTAGGGGAAAATCATGCGTCTCCTTATGGCACGGTCACACCTCAGCTGCCTGCCTGCCTGCGCAGGCAGCCGCCACGAGAGTGGGAGAGAGGAGACGAATAATTTAAATTGTCTGACTCTCTTACTCTTATGTATTGCCATGACGACCTGCAGGCAGGCAGGCAGGCAGCCGAGGTGTGACCGTGCCATTAAAATTTTATCCAGCAAAGATGGGCAGCTACCGAAAAATTCAAAAATTGTCAACTGCTCAACCCTGCGGAAGGAAATTTTTGAATTTTTTGGTAGCTGCCCAACATTGCTCGATAAAATTTTAAAGGCCAACGCAGAATAGAATCTTTAACCGGAACCGCAATCGTAACCGTAACCGTAAGAATGAGTTAAAGAAGGATAAACAATATACCTATCCTTCTTTAACTCATTCTTACGGTTACGCTTACGATTGCGGTTCCGGTTAAAGATTCTATTCTGCGTTAGCCTTAAGAAATTTCAATATGCAAGGTTGGGAAGTTAACAAAAATGGCGCATTTGGCAATTAATGGTACGGTCACAGCTCGGCTGCCTGGCTGCCTGCCTGTAAGTCGTTATGGCAATACATAAGAGTAAGAGAGTCAGACAATTTTAATTATTCGTCTCCTCTCTCTTACTCTCTTGCATCAAATTTGACGTTATAAATCTTTTTCTGTACAATATATTATTAAATCAGAAAGAAATTTTTATTTAGTTAAAAATTATAGTAATTACAAACAATTTTTTATAATCAATAAATTGATATTAATTAATAATAATTAGCTCGAAAAAGGCCAACGCAGAATAGAAACGTAACCGCTAACGTTAACGGAAGAATGAGTTAGAGAAGGATAAACAATATACCTATCCTTCTCTAACTCATTCTTCCGTTAACGTTAGCGGTTGCGATAGCGGTTACGTTTCTATTTTGCGTTGGCCTAAAGTTGAAGTGTCGTGTTAGCGCTTAATGCGTTCTTTTAGCGCACCCTTCAGTTATTTAGAAACTTATTCAAGAACTCAGGATTTGGAAAAAAACAAGAAATGCTACCGTAGATTTAGAGGGCAGTCCCATGGTGGTAAATTAGTAGAATAGTGGAACAGTTTTGACTAATCAGATGACTGGATTTTTTTAACACTTATTTTGATTGGTCAAATCTATTACACTACACTGTAAAAAATGATGTCATGAAATTTACATTCGGTATCGTTGCGAATTTACGTAGACCTCGTATGTGATTTTACACAAGACCAAAAAATCACATCGATCGGAGATGTAAATAAAAGACCGTCGAGGGTAGTGGTAATATTACGTATCGGGTCGTATGAATTTTACCGTAAGAGGCTCTATAAAAGTCCATCATGGAATGAATTTTCATTCAAAAAATGAAATTTATAATGAAGTATAAAACAGCCCGTAGGTTCTTGCGTTTTAATGTACACTCAATATCATATATGCCTTCCTTCCGGTTTGGACAACTTTTTGAAAAGTGTCGAGTCTTCTATAAGAATGTTTTAATTCTATGGCGTATGGTGATTGAGATACGCCATAGACTTAAAACATTCTTACAGAAGGCTCGCCACTTTTCAAAAAGTTGTCCAAACCGGAAGGAAGGCATATATGACATTGGCTGTACAGATCATAGTGTCGTGAAAGTTGACTGAAAACTGTAGGGGCGCTGGATGTGCTCTAGGCTAAAATTCAAAATAATATTTTTAAACATAACCTTCAAATATATATAAAAACTCACTGCGCAGACTCGAAAATTATATCCAAGTCAAGAATCATGAAGTAGGATAAGGAGATGAAACGGCCTATATTTATTGGCCCCCAAATAGGGGGGTCAGAGTAGTGAAGTTTTCATCTCCCTACTGCCTCCAGCGCCCCTTGAGGAAAAATACAGAATTATAATGTATCGTCTGCTACACGGTTGTTTATGACATTTATGAGATGACAGCTGAATGAATCGGGTTATATTTAAGGCTTGAACGAGTTTTATGACTGAAATTGGAAATAAAAATGAAAAGTTAGTATAAAATAATAAATTTATGAGTAAATAATATTATGTTAATATTAAAATTCATTCTTGCTGTCATTTCACTACAAAAACATTGAGGTTATATTTATGTTTTTCTCCTTAGATCACGTGACATAATAGTTCAAAAAATTACCACTGTGAACGCTGTAACCAGTAGGGAGAGAAAAACCGCACTACTCTGACCCCCCATTTTGGTGTCAACTTAGATAAATATACTAGATGCGGCGAGGGTCGGTGGTGGGGACTACCGATATATATAGCATACTAAATTTTCAGTGTATGTTAGTGCCGCCCTCTTCAACTTTTCGCCGTTTCCAAGGTTACCGCTTGGAAATCGTATTATTTCAGTCAAGAAGGCTAGAATTTCATTTCTCGCCAATATCACTACTTTTCTTTTTATTTTGAAAACAGCGTGTTTTTGTGATAACAATAGAAACTAATGAAACAATTTTTTAATATAAAGTTTTAAAAAATAATAAAAGCTAATTATTATTTTTAATTAATTTCTTTTATAAATAAAATTTATTAATTTTTTTTAATGATTAAAACAAATTTTTTTAATTAGTAATTAAAAAAATTTTTTTTAATTAAAATAAAATATTTTTATTACAAAATTTGACTAATTATGAATTTTAATTAAAAAATTGTGTTTAACAGAATGGGAATGTGGTTTGAGTAATATTTTTTCATTTTTATTATTGTACAAAGTTAATGTTAAATTAACCTTCATCTGAAAAAAGTTGTTATGTCACACATCAAAAAATAAATCTGCAGGGTTTCTACAAATTTCTCCTTATAAAATTCCATGATTTTTTCATTATTTCCAGGTGATAAATTATAAAGCCATGACACAATAAAACAAAAATTTTGTCAGTTAAATCAGGTAAATGTCATGAAAAAAATTTGTTGCCAGGGAAATTAAGAAAATTAAGACTTTTCCGACTTTTTTCCAAATATTGCAACAAAATACCACAATTTTGAGTAAAAAAAAGTGCAACTTATTTTGATTTTTATAATGCAAAAATGAACTATAAACAAATCTTTAAAAAATTGTTTTTGAATAGTTAAAATTTTGTAAAATTTAATTAACAATAATTAGTTTATTTCAAGCATTTTGTTACAATTTTTTAAAAACAACTATTGAAAGATTTTAATTGCAAATTTTGAAAATAATTGAATTACAGTAGAGACTCCATTATCGGGACCCCTATTATCCGGATATTTGATTATCCGGACAAATTTATATTTAATAAAATTTTTTTTAATATAAAGTTTATAAGGTCTTAAGCCGTTAACTTCTATTTTAAATTCAAAAACATGAATTTTTACACGAAATTTTGCGTTTTAAAGTGTTTTAATTATTTAAAGAAAATGTTTATGTAAATATTTTGAAATATTTCTAACTAAATTTTTATTAATGTTGACTTTAAAAGTTTTAGTTTGTTTCAATCTTATTTTAATACATATGCAAATAAATACATAAAATAATGAATCAAAAATTTCTATAATTCGTTCTTTACTCGATTATCCGGATAAGTGCCTGCATCCATTAGTCCGGATAATGGGGTCTCTACTGTATCAAAATTTTTAAATAAAAAGTCTATAAAGGTTAATTTAAAAATGAAAATCAGCTTCTAATTTTTTGAAATCCAATATTTTTAATATTTTTAATTACCTATTTCCAAAAATAATATTTTACAATTATTTTTAACATTTTGGAGAAAAAATAATGTTCCAAGTTTTTAATTAAAATTTATCAAAAAATTTATTAGTCTCTTAAGTTATACAAAAATTCTTTAAAAATATAATTATTTTCGAAAAATAATTACACTAATACAATATACAACTTTTCAAAAAAGTCAATCATTTTTAAAAGATTTTACCAAATTTTAATTGTTTAGAAATTTTTCAAAATTGAAAAACTATTATCGTTCAAAAATTGTTTTAAAATATTTTAAAAAAATTAATGGTAAGAATTTATTTATGATAATTTTTTGAAAATATTAACCTTAATAACTTAAGAAAAAAATATGGAGAGTCACAAGTATTATAAAAAATTGGGCTTATATATTTAAATAATAATTGAATTCTAGAAGAACTTTTCCAAAATTATTTAAATTAATTGATTCAGAGATAAAGTTTGATCAAAATTGTTGAAAATAATTAAATTAAGAAAGGGTTATAATTGTAATTTTTAAAAATACTTATTTTGAACCGTTAAGATATATATTTAGAAAAAATTAAAAATTTGAATTTTCTGTTTAAAATACAAATATTGATTAATTTTATAAATATTGATAAAATATATTATAATTTATGTATTATACATCAATCGATTCGTTATTGTGCCAAGAATATAATTTTCCCAAGAATTGATGAAAATTTCAATAAATAAAAAAATTATTTCAAAAAATACAAAAATGTATTTTTTTAAATTAAAAAATTGCTAAAACAAATTTTTTTTAGATATTTTTTATATCTAAAATTTTTTATATTATTTTTTCCTTCTGAATGATTTTTGGTATTCGTAACCATAAAGAAAAATTTATTTGATTCAAATAACCAATTAATTGGCTATAATCCATTAAATATTTACTTGAATCAAATAATATTTATTGGAGCGTCAATTAAATGGTATTTGAACCAATAATTTCAGTATTTGAAGCAAATGCCATTTAATTAACTTTAATAATTATTATTTGGTTTAATTAAATATTTAATTGATAATAGTCAATTAATTGGTTATTTGAATCAAATAAATTTTTTTTCAGTGTCACCTATCAAAATTTAGCGAAATCTTTCAAAACATGTAAGAGAAAATTTGGCCACAAGAATCAAAATAATCAATCAATAATTAAAAAAAAAAGAAATCAAAATAAATGAATCTGCAAAGTGCGGAAATCAAAGTCACAATAAGGCTTTCTTTAAGAGGAAGCAATAATTATTATTAAAATATTATTATTGAAAAAAATTGTTAATAAATAAATTAATTTATTATTATTATTTATTACTTATTTACTATTTATTTTTTATTTAGTTTTCATTTTTTAATTGATTAATTAATTTATTATTATTAATTATTAATATTTCAGTTTGTTCAATATATAAATACAATTTGCTTTTTTAAAATTAAATTCAAAATTAAAAAAATGTTGCCATATTCGGAAATATACGAATTTTTGGATATCCACAGGACGTCTGTAGGATATTCAGAATATCTAGTATTTTGTAATCCAAAACTGAGAAAAAAGTATTTCTCATCGTCTTCCTGTAAATTTTTATTTTGAAAATTGTTTATCAAGAAATGTTTAAAAACATTTGTCTGAAATAAAATTCTCAACTTTTTTTATAAATAAAATCACATATGTAAATAAACAACGAAATAAAAGAATTTAATTTATTATATATATATATATATATATATATATATATATATATATATATATATATATATAATTATTAAAAACAACAATTTTTTTATAAATTGGGTACAATTATAATCTTAAATTTGAATAAGAAATTGTCACTTTAATAATATTTTCAAATATTTCCGCCATTTATAAGAGGCACAAGAAAGGCACATGTAGAACACTAACGCCGCCCTGGATTAATGTGCCTAAACTAACGCCTCGCCGCATCTAGTATATTTATCTAAGGCAATATAGAGACGCATGCATATCCCCTAATCGCCAAGTCGTCGAATGATCAAATAGTCGAATGCCAAGTAATCGAATGGACAAAACATCGAATGCTAAAAACATCGAATCGGCATTTAGTCGAATCCTAAAAACATCGAATTGTCAATACGTCGAATATTCAAAACGTCGAATTATTAATTCGTCGAATGTTAAAAACATCGAATCGTCAATACGACGAATGTTCAAAACGTCGAATAATAAAAACGTCGAATGCTAAAAACATCGAATGGACAAAACGTCGAATGTTCAAAACGTCGAATGATAAAAACGTCGAATGCTAAAAACATCGAATGGACAAAACGTCGAATGCTAAAAACATCGAATCCTCATTTAATCGAATGCTAAAAACATCGAATTCTCAATTCGTCGAATGTTCAAAACGTCGAATGTTCAAAACGTCGAATGCTAAAAACGTCGAATGTTTAAAACGTCGAATGCTCAAAACGTCGATTCGTCATTTAGTCGAATGGTAAAACCATCGAATAGTCCATTCGTCGAATGATCAAATAGTCGAAACGCCATCTGTTCGAATTATCGAGTAGTAGAATGGTAAAGTTGTCGAATGTTCAAAACGTCGAATTATCTAATCGTCGAATGCTAAAAACATCGAATCTTCATTTAGTCGAATGCTAAAAACAACGAATTCTCAATTCGTCGAATGTTCAAAACGTCGAATTATCAATTCGTCGAATGTTAAAAACATCGAATCGTCAATACGTCGAATGTTCAAAATGTCGAATGTACAAAACGTCGAATGTTCTAAACGTCGAATGATAAAATCGTCAAATGTTTGAAACGTCGAATGATAAAATCATCGAATCTTCATTTAGTCGAATGATAAAAACATCGATTTGACAATTCATCGAATGCTCAAAACATCGCATTGTTAATTCATCGAATGCTTAAATCATCGAATTTTCCATTCGTCGAATGTTCAAAACGTCGAATGATCAAAACGTCGAATGCTAAAAACATCGAATTCTCAAATCGTCGAATGCTCAGAACATAGAATAGTCAGTTTGTCGAATGCTCAAATAGTCGAAACGCCATCTGTTCGAAATGTCAAGCAGTAGAATGGTAAAGTAGTCGATTGGTAAAGTAGTCGAAGCGCCATCTGTTCGAATTGTCAAGTAGTAGAATGGTAAAGTAGTCGAATGTTCAAAACGTCGAATGATAAAAACGTCGAATGCTCAGAACATCGAACTGTTAATTCGTCGAATGCTCAAAACGTCGAATGATAAAATCGTCGAATGATAAAAACATCGAATCTTCATTTAGTCGAATGCTAAAAACATCTATTTCTTAATTTGTCGAATGTTCAAAACGTCGAATCGCCATCTGTGCGAATTATGAAGAAGACGAAAGTTAAAGTAGACGTACGGTGAAATAGACGAATTGTTAATTCTTCGAATGCTCAAATCGTCGAAAGGTAAATATTGTGAAAGTTGAAATAGACGAAACGCCATCTGTGCGAATTTTCAAGAAGACGAAAGTTAAACCAGCCGTACGGTGAAATAGACGAATTGTCAATTCTTCGAATGCTCAAATCGTCGAATGGTGAATATTGCGAAAGTTGAAATAGACGAAACGCCATCTGTCCGTGTTGTTAAGCAGACGAATGTTAAAGTTGGCGATCGGTGAAATAGACGATTTGTCAATTCGTCGAATGCTCAAATCGTCGAAAGGTGAATATTGCGAAAGTTCATTTAGTCGAAACGCCATCTGTCCGTTTTATCAAGCAGACGAATGTCAAAGTCGTCGAACGGTAAGATAGACGATTTATCAATTCGTCGAATGCTCAAATAGCCGAAAGAACAATTGTGTATGTTAGTTTTCTTATTATAGTTTCCTCTCTATGTTGCATGTTGGTAAAGAAGATTAAAATTATGCGGGAAATTAGAAGTCACAATTGTAAAGTATTATTTAATTAACTGTATGTTATTGTATAATTTATGCAATTAAAAATTTGTTTCATAAATTGTGTTTTAATTTTGTTGAAATCAAATTTAAATATCTGTTTCTCATTTTCCCCAAAGTTGAATTTTAAGTTAAAATTTTTTATTTTTTTGCATTAGCCAATAGATGTCTATAGTTTCACCATTTAGTTTGTAATTTTAATTATTTCTGTGGCATAGATGCGTGAGCTTAGACTGTTTTCGTTTTGGTATACTCTACAGGTATTTTTTAATATATATTGATTTATTTACTTTTTACAATTTCCTGTACTTAAGATTTATATGTATAAATTACTATTTTGTTTTATAATACTTTTTAAAATAAGTTTAATTAAAATTGAAAAAAGCATTAATTTTGTCGGTTTTGTGGTGATACTACTTTATGATTGTTTATAATTTGTAATTGACTTGAGAATTTAAAGCACAACGCAATATTAAGATGGTTAAAAACGTCATTAATATTAGAATTCCAATCAATAAACACTTTTAGCATAGTTTAGTCCCACCAGAAATGAGTAAAAATAATTTGCACTCTCTAAATCTCAAATAGCAATGTTGAAAAAATATTTTTTTCAAAATGATATTTTCTGTCAGAATTAAATAAAAAAATCTTGACTAATTTATCTTTATAAATGATAACTTCTTAAAAATACTATAATTTTTCATTACTTTCTGAATTTTGGTTTTAAGAGATTTTTTAATTTGTAAATTCAAGGCCAAAGCAATCTCTAATTTTAAATTAGTTAAAAATTACAAATTTGATAGTTTAGAGTCAGTCTTTGTTTTCAGGTTAGATCAAAATGACTAAATTTTTTGGAAACTAAATCAATGAGTAAAATTTAACTATTTTTGTAATTACTTATTTATTATCAGTTGATAATTTTCTACTAATAATTAGTCATTTTTTAATAATTGCTGAAGTAAAAAGACAGTCTTGATTTTACTGGTAATTTGTTATTTTTAACCAATTTAGATTTACAAAGCAAAATAAAATAATTATTGAAAATATTTAATAACTTCTTAGATTAATACTAAATTTTTTGATTTAATTAAAAAAAATAAAACAAAATAGTAATTTATACATATAAATCTTAAGTACAGGAAATTGTAAAAAGTAAATAAATCAATATATATTAAAAAATACCTGTAGAGTATACCAAAACGAAAACAGTCTAAGCTCACGCATCTATGCCACAGAAATAATTAAAATTACAAACTAAATGGTGAAACTATAGACATCTATTGGCTAATGCAAAAAAATAAAAAATTTTAACTTAAAATTCAACTTTGGGGAAAATGAGAAACAGATATTTAAATTTGATTTCAACAAAATTAAAACACAATTTATGAAACAAATTTTTAATTGCATAAATTATACAATAACATACAGTTAATTAAATAATACTTTACAATTGTGACTTCTAATTTCCCGCATAATTTTAATCTTCTTTACCAACATGCAACATAGAGAGGAAACTATAATAAGAAAACTAACATACACAATTGTTCTTTCGGCTATTTGAGCATTCGACGAATTGATAAATCGTCTATCTTACCGTTCGACGACTTTGACATTCGTCTGCTTGATAAAACGGACAGATGGCGTTTCGACTAAATGAACTTTCGCAATATTCACCTTTCGACGATTTGAGCATTCGACGAATTGACAAATCGTCTATTTCACCGATCGCCAACTTTAACATTCGTCTGCTTAACAATACGGACAGATGGCGTTTCGTCTATTTCAACTTTCGCAATATTCACCATTCGACGATTTGAGCATTCGAAGAATTGACAATTCGTCTATTTCACCGTACGGCTGGTTTAACTTTCGTCTTCTTGAAAATTCGCACAGATGGCGTTTCGTCTATTTCAACTTTCACAATATTTACCTTTCGACGATTTGAGCATTCGAAGAATTAACAATTCGTCTATTTCACCGTACGTCTACTTTAACTTTCGTCTTCTTCATAATTCGCACAGATGGCGATTCGACGTTTTGAACATTCGACGAATTAAGAAATAGATGTTTTTAGCATTCGACTAAATGAAGATTCGATGTTTTTATCATTCGACGATTTTATCATTCGACGTTTTGAGCATTCGACGAATTAACAGTTCGATGTTCTGAGCATTCGACGTTTTTATCATTCGACGTTTTGAACATTCGACTACTTTACCATTCTACTACTTGACAATTCGAACAGATGGCGCTTCGACTACTTTACCAATCGACTACTTTACCATTCTACTGCTTGACATTTCGAACAGATGGCGTTTCGACTATTTGAGCATTCGACGAACTGACTATTCTATGTTCTGAGCATTCGACGATTTGAGAATTCGATGTTTTTAGCATTCGACGTTTTGATCATTCGACGTTTTGAACATTCGACGAATGGAAAATTCGATGATTTAAGCATTCGATGAATTAACAATGCGATGTTTTGAGCATTCGATGAATTGTCAAATCGATGTTTTTATCATTCGACTAAATGAAGATTCGATGATTTTATCATTCGACGTTTTTATCATTCGACGTTTCAAACATTTGACGATTTTATCATTCGACGTTTAGAACATTCGACGTTTTGTACATTCGACATTTTGAACATTCGACGTATTGACGATTCGATGTTTTTAACATTCGACGAATTGATAATTCGACGTTTTGAACATTCGACGAATTGAGAATTCGTTGTTTTTAGCATTCGACTAAATGAAGATTCGATGTTTTTAGCATTCGACGATTAGATAATTCGACGTTTTGAACATTCGACAACTTTACCATTCTACTACTCGATAATTCGAACAGATGGCGTTTCGACTATTTGATCATTCGACGAATGGACTATTCGATGGTTTTACCATTCGACTAAATGACGAATCGACGTTTTGAGCATTCGACGTTTTAAACATTCGACGTTTTTAGCATTCGACGTTTTGAACATTCGACGTTTTGAACATTCGACGAATTGAGAATTCGATGTTTTTAGCATTCGATTAAATGAGGATTCGATGTTTTTAGCATTCGACGTTTTGTCCATTCGATGTTTTTAGCATTCGACGTTTTTATCATTCGACGTTTTGATCATTCGACGTTTTGTCCATTCGATGTTTTTAGCATTCGACGTTTTTATTATTCGACGTTTTGAACATTCGTCGTATTGACGATTCGATGTTTTTAACATTCGACGAATTAATAATTCGACGTTTTGAATATTCGACGTATTGACAATTCGATGTTTTTAGGATTCGACTAAATACCGATTCGATGTTTTTAGCATTCGATGTTTTGTCCATTCGATTACTTGGCATTCGGCTATTTGATCATTCGACGACTTGGCGATTAGGGGATATGCATGCGTCTCGCAATATACTGCAGGCGTTTCATCTCCTTATCCTCCTTCATGTCAAGAATCGACTACCCCGAGTCTGCGCAATGAGTTCTGTAATGTATTTGGAGGTTATGTTAAAAACTCTATTTTTGTCAAAAAGTGAAATTAAACAATGTTTCTTATTAATATAACGGGTTTAAAAATTGCTACAGGTTTTACAGTCTAACGTAAAATCAGAATATATGTAGACAAGTAGTTCTTCAAGCCAGGAGAATATGTTTTGAAAAATTTCCCTTGCATTATTTTTAATTTTGGCCTAGATGATATCCAGCGCCCCTACAATTTTCAGTCAATATTCAAGACGCTTTCAACTCAAGAGAACCTATGGGCTGGTATAAAATTTCAAACACAAGATTATATTTTGAGGTTAAGGTTAAGGTTCGCGCCCATTTGGCTTGGATTTTTCTGGCATGTGAGATAATCTGAGCGGGAGGTTTGACGTTGAGGTATAATGATGTGCACTGTCGATTATTGTCCGGTACACACCATTAGAACTCGACTGTCGATAAACCGGTTGTACTCAGGAGAAGGTTTTCTACAGTTTCCCTCTCCTCTGGCGAGAAAATCCATTAGACGGGTAGTCCAGGCTAATGCGAGTACTCCTAAATTTCGAAAGACGTTCTGTAGGCGCAAACTTAGTATTAAGAATTGTATGTAAGAAAAATTTGTAAAGCAAGAAATTGTAAGAAACACTTGTATAGCCAAGTATGTAAGGCTGAAGACAGGTGTATAAACCAATAAATATTTATTAATTTAATTATATATACTAATAAATATAATTATTTAATTACAAATTGACGAATTAGTTTGAAGGTTTTTTTTAACGAAAACATAATCAAGAATAAACACAGAAACTATGGGTGTTTCCGACATTCGCTCATAGAGATAATATAAATAGAGTAGGCAAGGTATAGGCGGTAGCATGTGGGGAAAGTGTCCTGCCATAAGCAGAATGAGTTGGAGAGAGAAAGAAGATTTAACACCAGAATCTGTCCTTCATTCTGCTCCAGTGCAAGAGAGGTGCTAAATCTTCTTTCTCTTTCTATCAAGCGGACACCTCTATACAGACCATCCCCACTCTATATTATCTCTATGCATTCGCTCCCTGAACGCTCTGAAACTACGAAACATGATTAGTTGGATTAGGGGAATTGTGGATTTTGATTGGCTACAACTCTAACTCGACAGTTTCGTGCTCTGCTTTTTCGTTCCATGGAGATATACGGAGCGTGAGAGCAGAGTACGAAACTGTCAAGTTAGAGTTGTAACCAATCAAAATCCACAATTCTCCTAACATTATTCACAATTCCCCTACCGGAGTTGAACCTCCTGTTTCTAGTCTTCTTGGATGACCAAGAAGACTAGAGACAGGAGAGCCAACTCGAATATTTCCGAGACGCATGATTTTCCCCTAATCGCCAAGTGGTCGAATGTTCAAATGGTCGAATACCAAATCGTCGAATCGTCATTTTGTCGAATGCTTAAAACGTCGAATTGTCAACTGGTCGAATGCTAAAAACATCGAATCGTCAAATGGTCGAATGTTCAAAACATCGAATCGTCAAATGGTCGAATGCTAAAAACGTCGAATTCTCAAACGATCGAATGCTAAAAACATCGAATCGTCAAATGGTCGAATGTTCAAAACGTCGAATCGTCAAATGGTCGAATGTTAAAAACGTCGAATTCTCAAATGATCGAATGCTAAAAACATCGAATCAGCAAATGGTCGAATGTTCAAATCGTCGAATGGTCATTTCGTCGAATGCTCAAAACGTCGAATCGTCAAAAAGTCGAAAAATTTGCTTGGTTTAAATTAATGTTAACTTACATCAAACAAATTTTTCGACTTTTTGACGATTCGACGTTTTGAGCATTCGACCATTTGACGATTCGACGTTATGAGGATTCGACGAAATGACGATTCGACGTTATGAGCATTCGACGAAATGACGATTCGACGTTTTGAACATTCGACCATTTGCCGATTCGATGTTTTTAGCATTCGAACAGTTGGCAATTCGACGTTTTGAGCATTCGACGAAATGACCATTCGACGTTTTGAACATTCGACCATTTGCTGATTCGATGTTTTTAGAATTCGATCATTTGATGATTCAATGTGTTTAGCATTCGATCATTTGAGAATTCGACGTTTTTAGCATTCGACCATTTGACGATTCGACGTTTTGAACATTCGACCATTTGACGATTCGATGTTTTCAGCATTCGACTTGTTGACAATTCGACGTTTTAAGCATTCGATCAAATGACGATTCGACGATTTGGTATTCGACCATTTGAACATTCGACCACTTGGTGATTAGGGGAAAATCATGCGTCTCATATTTCCGATGGTCCCGATTTTAACGGACGACTGGGCGTACTACCCCGAGGCGCACTAGTCTTCTGCACATCCCAACACATGCATAACTGTGTGTATTTTATATATATGTATTCCATCTGACAGCTGTAACAGCTGCAAGTTTGTTATTATCTCCTTCAGATTGAATAATAAGTGTAAATATTAAGTGAACTTAATATTTTTAATACAAAAGTTTCTAAAAAAAGTGAGAAGTGTATTTAACACTAGTGTTTTTAATTATGATTCGTCTTGATGAAGAGTGTTAATTTAAATAATAAAAGTTGTAATGGGATTTTCATAACCATTTTTTATCTTATAATAAAAAAAGGTATGTTATATTATAAATTGCTATCGCTCCTATTATAATATATAATTTATTATATATTTATTATTGCTGCAATTATATTTATTTCTGTTCTAGCATTGTATTTGAGGTTAACTATAACCTCCAAATAAGGAATTTTTCGCAATAAACGAACTTTTCAAATTTAACGCTCTACGATATTTCAAAGATTTTAAAAGGGATTTATAAATTATAAAACTAATAAAGATGACAATAATTCTCCTAACAATTTTTATCGACACTTGTACAATTATTTATGCAACACTGTCTTTTTTGGGGCATTTTATTTAGTATTTTCAAAATCAACTGGCACAGAACTTGCACATAACCAAGAAAATTGTAAACAAAACAACATACATTATCTAAAGACACACAGATAGAGTTTATAAAGTTATGCATGTGTTGGGATGTGCAGAAGACTAGTGCGCCTCGGGGTAGTACACCCAGTCGTCCGTTAAGCAGAGTCTCCAATGAGAGAAGGTGCGCGAGACGCATGATTTTCCCCTAATCACCAAGTGGTCGAATGTTCAAATGGTCGAATACCAAATCGTCGAATCGGCATTTGATCGAATGCTTAAAACGTCGAATTGTCAACAAGTCGAATGCTAAAAACATCGAATCGTCAAATGGTCAAATGTTCAAAACGTCGAATCGTCAAATGGTCGAATGCTAAAAACGTCGAATTCTCAAATGATCGAATGCTAAACACATCGAATTGTCGACTGGTCGAATGCTAAAAACATCGAATCAGCAAATGGTCGAGTTTTCAAAACGTCGAATGGTCATTTCGTCGAATGGTCATTTCGTCGAATGCTCAAAACGTCGAATTGTCAACTGGTCGAATGCTAAAAACATCGAATCGGCAAATGGTCGAATGTTCAAAACGTCGAATCGTCATTTCGTCGAATGCTCATAACGTCGAATCGTCATTTCGTCGAATCCTCATAACGTCGAATCGTCAAATGGTCGAATGCTCAAAACGTCGAATCGTCAAAAAGTCGAAAAATTTGTTTGATGTAAGTTAACATTAATTTAAACCAAGCAAATTTTTCGACTTTTTGACGATTCGACGTTTTGAGCATTCGACGAAATGACCATTCGACGATTTGAACATTCGACCATTTGCTGATTCGATGTTTTTAGCATTCGATCATTTGAGAATTCGACGTTTTTAACATTCGACCATTTGACGATTCGACGTTTTGAACATTCGACCATTTGCCGATTCGATGTTTTTAGCATTCGACCAGTTGACAATTCGACGTTTTGAGCATTCGACGAAATGACCATTCGACGTTTTGAACATTCGACCATTTGCTGATTCTATGTTTTTAGCATTCGATCATTTGAGAATTCGACGTTTTTAGCATTCGACCATTTGACGATTCGATGTTTTGAACATTCGACCATTTGACGATTCGATGTTTTTAGCATTCGACCAGTTGACAATTCGACGTTTTAAGCATTCGACAAAATGACGATTCGACGATTTGGTATTCGACCATTTGAACATTCGACCACGTGGCGATTAGGGGAAAATCATGCGTCTCGTAGAATCGTCCATCCCTAGCAAAATGCACGAGACGCATGATTTTCCCCTAATCACCAAGTGGTCGAATGTTCAAATGGTCGAATACCAAATCGTCGAATCGTCATTTGATCGAATGCTTAAAACGTCGAATTGTCAACAAGTCGAATGCTAAAAACATCGAATCGTCAAATGGTCGAATGTTCAAAACGTCGAATCGTCAAATGGTCGAATGCTAAAAACGTCGAATTCTCAAATGATCGAATGCTAAACACATCGAATTGTCAACTGGTCGAATGCTAAAAACATCGAATCAGCAAATGGTCGAATGTTCAAAACGTCGAATGGTCATTTCGTCGAATGCTCAAAACGTCGAATTGTCAACTGGTCGAATGCTAAAAAATCGAATCGGCAAATGGTCGAATGTTCAAAACGTCGAATCGTCATTTCGTCGAATGCTCTTAACGTCGAATCGTCATTTCGTCGAATCCTCATAACGTCGAATCGTCAAATGGTCGAATGCTCAAAACGTCGAATCGTCAAAAAGTCGAAAAATTTGTTTGATGTAAGTTAACATTAATTTAAACCAAGCAAATTTTTCGATTTTTTGACGATTCGACGTTTTGAGCATTCGACGAAATGACCATTCGACGTTTTGAACATTCGACCATTTGCTGATTCGATGTTTTTAGCATTCGATCATTTGAGAATTCGACGTTTTTAACATTCGACCATTTGACGATTCGACGTTTTGAACATTCGACCATTTGACGATTCGATGTTTTTAGCATTCGACCAGTTGACAATTCGACGTTTTAAGCATTCGACAAAATGACGATTCGACGATTTGCTATTCGACCATTTGAACATTCGACCACTTGGCGATTAGGGGAAAATCATGCGTCTCAAATGCACCATGTAAAATAGTGTAAAAACGTTGCGCGCGCAACGTTTTTACTTCGATGAAAAAAAACTGTTGTAGAAGCAGCCTTCCTCTTGTACCAGCTTCCGTACTTGTGGAAACAAGAGGGGTTTTTCTGTAGAAAATTCTAAAAATTACTAGCTTTTGTAAATGAACCCTTAAATTAGTGTTCGTTATTTTTGTCATTTAGTAAATTGACACTAAATTTTTTACACTGTGTTGTATAAAAATAAGATTTGTTAAAGTTAAAGAGAATTAAATAGTTTATAAAAAAGTAAATTAATAAATTGTTAAAACTATATATTTACAAAAGAATATTTGAATGATTTTTGAGAAAAAAAAGGTTTTTATGAGCCATAGTGATTGCATGAAGGAAGAGAATATTTATGGAAAAGTGAACACAAAATATTAGTCAATTTTTCAGGCACTGTAATAATATTAGAAGGATACCTTGATTAGTGAACATTTCTACACTGCATAGGTATATTAGTATATATTTTCATACACGTGATGTTTTCATGACTATTTATTTTTTTACATCATTTGTCAATTATCCCTTCTCAATTGGCAACAGGCAAATTTAAACATATTTCTAGACGTGTAAAATGAAGAAAACCCATTTACTGTTTAATCTTGATAAAAAATATTATTACTTTATTGTAATTATTTGTTATTAAGATAAGTGTCCTACTGTTTTAATAATGACCATGTTTGTAACCTGTCAAGTGTTACTTTTCGACGTAAATTAATATTGAAGAAAATTTTTCTCTAAAATACTTGGTTTTGAGAAAAATATGTTTAAGTTAAGAATTATATATTATATATACTCAAAATAATGGTTCACAGAGTACTGTTACAAGAAAAATGATTTGAAATTGAAAAAAATATTTGAACATGACTGAAAGAAAATTAATTATCTTTCCATTTAAATACCAAAATTTATTAGTAGCTAACTTTTACTAATCTTTAATAATTAACAAAATGGGAAAAATATTATGTAGAAAATTTTACCCTATTTAAGTGTAAAAAATTTACTAAAATATTAGGTCATTTCGTCGGCTTGGTGGAAAACAAAACCATTATAGGATTTTGTTATAAACGTAAGGTGTCAATTCACGGAAATTTTTTTTACGGAATTTTTTTTCACGGAAAAGCAAAAAACGGTTGAATTTTAAATCCAGGAAAATTGTGAAAAAAGCTTTAAAGTCTATTCTTGTTAATTTATAATTGTTAATTATTTTTTAAATTATACATCTTTTTATTAATACGCGTTAAATTCTAATCAATGAAAATACAGAAAAATAAATGTGCACAACAAATTCAAGTTAAAATTTTATTTTCAGTAAACATTCTTATTTTGAATAAAGTGAAGAATAATTTTAATTAATTATTAAAATAATTAAATTAAATAAATCAAATTAAAATGAAATGAAAAATAATAATTAAATAATAAATAAAATAATAACAATAATTATTTATTTAATATTTTTTTAACATTTTTCTCTTATTGTAATTTATTTTTTTGAATTGATTGTTTTTATAGATTAAAATTACAACAAAATTTTTCTTCTTTCAAATTATTCAAAACTAAATTTTTTTCAATGTCATTTTATTGAAAATATTTTTTTTTCAGTCTACGAGAAATTATTGAAAAATTTGGTTGCTGTTCTGTTATTTTCTTCTAACTCATTCGCAATTTTACGAATTTAATTTTTGCTCACAATCAAGAAGAAATTTGTATAGACGTTCTCATGATATGGGACTATTTTGTAAGTTCTTTGTGAAAGTTGTAAATTTCTGTTATTTCTAAACGTTTCTTCTTACTTGGAATAATTCCTGGAGAAAAATTTAGGATCAATTGACTTTTCATCTTAAAAGTGAAAATTACGAAATGTAAAAACATTTGTATAGCCAGGTATGTAAGGCTGAAGACAGGTGTATAAATCAAATAAATAATAGAAATTATCTAAATTCCATACTCTCTAAATCTAAATAATAGCAAAAATCATACAACTGATTCAAATTAGCGTATACCCAGATTTGTTTCAAATTGGCAAATGTCCGCCTTGTGTAAAGTTTGCGCAGCAAACTTGCTCAAAGTTTTCACAGAAAACTTGCAGAAAAGTTGTAACAAACTTGCAGTAAACCTTCTATAAACTTAAAAAATTTCCACAAAAACCTTGTTGTATTCAAAATGTACATATTTTGTCAAATGTTATCTTCCCTCCCAGGAAAGGTGACAAAAGATAATGCGCAGCTCTATGTGTCACAGAAAACTACTGTGCAGACATTTTAATTAACCTTGCCACGCAAGTTTTCTGCAAGTTTGATCCGCAAACTTTGCACAATGCGAACATTTGCCAATTTGCTGCAAACTTGCATGTAAATTTGCGAAGTTTGCAACGCAAACTTTCTGCAAAATGTTGTGCTATCTGGGTATACGCTGTCAGTTAGTGAAATTTCACTGTTTAATTAACGTGTATGCGCTTTTTAAATTAGTTGTATACTTATCGCTGTGAAATAGTGGAATTTCGCTTATTCATATTTAGAGATATAATATACTTCTCAAAATTTTCCAAATATTACAAGTAATTCACCCCTATAAATAAGTCCAATGTATTGGACAAAAGCAAACTAGGGTTCAAATTACTTTCCTCTTATTCTAGTCACATTTTGAACATTCATCATGGGATTTAGTGCAGTTTTCATGTAGCCAAAAATTTCAAATACTGCACTGAATTCAATCTTCAATCAATGTCGTTTAATTGTAACTTTCGACTCAACCTACAAATAGATCTCTATCTCTAATGTCATTTAGATTAATTATTACTTTCTTCTCAGACATTTTTAATTTTTTTTAAAAATTATTTCTTATGTTTCTAACATTAAGATGAAAATTTTTAAATAAAATTAATTAATAACCATCTCACCCACAATACATCACAAAAATATGAAGATCCTAAAGTTTTGAACGTTCAAATGAATGAAATTTATTTATTTCTTCTATAAATTAAATTTTTATTGCAATTATTTTGCGTCACTATTCAAAAAAATTAATTACTGAGTTTCTAAACACAAAACTTCAGTTTTTAAATTTTTTCCTAATTAGTAATTTATAAAAATATCTGAAATAAAAAATATTTTGTTCATTTGAACGTTCAAAACTTGGGAATCATAAAATATGACTGAAATTTCAATCATTTTTAATTGATCCTCAGTGAGATTTCACTGATTTAAATCACGAGAATAGAGTTAGAGAAAATCAGTTAAATTTTACTAATTCAATTATAGAGAGTGCAGCGGAACAAGTACCAAAGGCTACTTTTTCATTGTAAAATTCGCCAAAAATTAACATAATTTAAAAAAAACAATTATTTTCCAGGTATTTTCTCATTTTTCACTAACTTTTCCATACAAACTAAAATTCCCTTACATTTCCAGGTTTTTCAAACATTGTAACAACCCTGTTTTTTTCCTAAAAACTTATAGCTTAAAACTTTCCTGAACATTTAAATAAAATTTTCGACATCTCTCTTATAACCGAAAAAGTAAGGTAAAACTTTCCTGAAAATTTTCACTAAACTTTGCAAGTAAATACTTCGAAGTTTGCAAGGAAATTATAAATACTTATTAAGAAAAGTTGCGCTGCTGTGTGGATTTACAAGGAACCGACAAAGTGGCCTTTTTATTTTTTTCTTAAGAAGCAATTAAATTAAACACTTAAGTTACCGATAAATTAATGAAACTGCATAATTTTATGTATCAAACCATATAGATAATAAAAGAAAAATTTCAAAATGGGTCCATATTTTATAGGAACGTCTATACAAATTTCTTAATGATTATGACTAAAAATTGAATTCGTAAAATTGCGAATTATTTAGAAAAAAAATTACAAATTAGAAAACGGCAAACGAAATTTTTCAATAAAATGACATTGAAAAAAAATTTAGTTTTAAGTAATTTGAAAGAAGAAAATTTTTGTTTTATTTTAAATCTATAAAAATAATCAATTTAAAGGAACAATTCAAATAATAATTGAATACTTGCACAATTTTTTAAATTTAAATAAATAAATTACAATAAGAGAAAAATGTTAAAAGAATATTAAATAAATGATAATTGTAATTATTTTATTTTATTTATTATTTAATTATTATTTTTATTTTCATTTTAATTTGATTTATTTAATTTAATTATTTTAATAATTAATTAAAATTATTCTGTACTTTATTCAAAATAAGAATATTTAATGAAAATAAAATTTTAACTAACCTTGAATTTGTTGTGCACATTTATTTTTCTGTATTTTCATTGATTCTAATCAATTCAACGCGTATTAATAAAAAGATGTATAATTTAAAAAATAATTAACATTAACAATAATAAATTAAGAAGAATAGACTTTAAAGCTTTTTTCACAATTTCCCTGAAATTAAAATTCAACCGTCTATTGTTTTTCCGTGAATAAAAATTCCGTAAAAAAAATTTTCGTGAATTGACACCTTACGAAACTGTACCATTTTGTCAGATGTTTTTAAAACATACCATTTCCAGAAAAAAAGTGTTTTGTTTTTAATCCAAATTTGTCAATACTATTGCTAGACATATAATAAAGTTTTGGATTTTTTAAAAAAACGTTTCTTAAGAATACTCTTGTCCATCCTATTAATGTATTTACTCAAACTTTCTAATAATTTAAATAAATTATTTGTTAATCAATAGGAAAATTTGTGTGTGACACTTTTATTTATAGATTTTTATCGAAATGGTATATTTTATAACGAATGCTTAAAGTGGTACAGTTTTCCACCAAAACGACGATTGTAAAAATAAATATAAAACGTAGTAGTAGAAGTAGTATCTTCAATAGATATTTTAATGTTTTGTGAGCAACATCACTAAATTACTTAAAACTTGATATTATTACATTTATTCGTACAAGGTTTCAGAAAATAAACTTTTGGAGCCATGAGAATCAATTATTTAATACATTATAATATTTAACCTGTTCAATATTTTGCCATTACAGCTATTGGATAAATGAAGATTTTCAAATAGCTCTTTTGTTTTGTACGATGTCAGATGGAGTTGACACTGTAGCCGAAGAGCACGAGGTAGATTCACATTCCTCTTTACATGTTGAAACTAGAAATACTTCTAAAAGTCTTGAGAATGAAGAAACACTTGATCATGATAGTGAAACGGTTCTAAATACAAATTATGATAGTAGTGATGGTTCTGTCCTGGTTTACAGGTAGGTGAAACTTTTAGTATGTAATGGATTTTTTCTATATTCTAAACAAAAAATTTTACTTTACCTTTACATGTACGGAAAAAAGATTCTAGCTTTAATAAATAGAATACTGCCAGTACTATTTTAGCACGGACTATATATGCTTAAATTGCAACAAAAAAGATTTCTTGCCTCTGGAGTGTGTATAGTCCGTGCTGAAATAATATAGACAGTACAGTAGAACCTCGATTATTATCCGAGACAAGGTGGGGAAGAGGTACCTCGGATACCTATTAAAGGTAGATTCATTTTTCCCCTGTGGTAAAGGTAAATCAGTGTTTGTTAAATTTTTAATATAACTTTTTTGTAGATGTGAACGCTGTGATAATTATGAAACACTAAATAAAGCAGCATTTTGCACGCATCAAGACCAATGCCTTATTTCTGGCGATGGGGGAGAAAATACTGAAGTTAGCGAAGGTGTAGAAAATGATATTGATGTAGAAGGACATTCTAGCCATCGTTCACATAGGAAAATGTTTGAATGCGATGTCTGCAATATGAAGTTTTCTAATGGAGCAAATATGAGGAGGCACAAGGTGTGGAATAGTTCTTTTTATAGAAAATAGTTATAATTTTTATTATTATATATGCAGAGTTTGAAGCTCCAAATATAATAATTTGTTAACGAATAAGTTAGTATAAAAAGATGTTTTGTAACTTGATATTTTTTCTCAAGTCTTCTTCTGCTTACGAATAAAATGATAATTATATCTGAAGAAAAATACTCAATGAGCGAAATTGTATTTATATTCCAGATGAGACATACAGGGGTTAAGCCCTACGAATGCCGGATATGCCAAAAAAGATTTTTTCGTAAAGATCATTTAGCCGAACATTTTACAACGCATTCAAAAACATTGCCTTATCACTGTCCTATTTGTAACAGAGGTTTTCAAAGACAAATTGCAATGAGAGCACATTTTCAAAATGAACATGTGGGCCAGCATGATATGGTGAAATCCTGCCCATTGTGTCACTATAGAGCCTCTACCATGAAGTGCCTGAGGTTACATTTTTTTAACAGGTACGTTACCTTTTTGGTTTGTACGCCATTTTTTGCAATATTTTATACCAGACTTAAAATAGACTTTTTTATATTCTGAATTTACGTAAATTATTTGTCCTTCCTTATCTCTTCGCATAAAAGAAAGTTTCTTTAATTATTTAATAGGCATGGAATAGATTTGGATAATCCTGGACCAAATAGTTCAACGTCATTATTAAGCAACTGTTCCGGCGAAAATGTACCGCCTGCTCCTTTATCTGATAGCGGAGATAGTACTGGTAACAGGTCAACTGATAATGCTACTCCGCCAATGCATTTTCTTACACCCCATGTGGAGATTTCCATTCCTTATCCAGAACAAGCTAATAGTCAACATAATACGAATTCTCCTCTAGTAAATGGAGATAGTCCCAGTAGTCCACAAAGTGCCGACAGTAATTGTAACGTTCCAAGTAGTAGTCATCACCATCTGCCTATTAAAACTAATATTCATAAGTAAGTATAATTTTATATATTATCTCTTACTTTAAGATTACATAGTTTCATTCTCAATTAATAGGGACAGGAACTTTATCCTTTTCAGCATGGCGATTTATGCTCTTAAAAAACTTGTAATTATGCTGTAATTATGCTTGAAAAATGGAAATTATGCTACAATTATGCTCTTAAAAGTGCTAATTTATGCTTCAATTATGTTTGGCCTTTAAGAAATTTGAACTTAAACTTAATATTACTAAATAAATCTCATAAATTTTACGAGAAGTTATAAAATAACAAAATATTAACAACTTTTCATATCATTTAATAATATTGGGGAAAAGATTGCCTAAAATTGGATATTTGTAAAATAAAAAATTATAGTAAATTCAAAAAGTTTAATACTTATAAGACCAAATTAAATTCGGGGCTTTTATAGTGCTAGTATTACACTTTACAATCAGTCTCGAAGATACCAAAAATATTTTATAATTTATACATCATTTAAAGAATCGCTGAAGTAAAGACAAAACATTAATTCAGCATTGCCCTCTAATTATTGTGAACCGAAGTATTACAAATTACGAAACATATCGTGTAACATAATTTTATTACTGCCAGTTTTTAAATGTTGATTGTGACTTTTATCGTCAATATTTATAAATTTAACAATTTTTTATAAATAAATTTTTTAAAACACAATATTACACAAATACTTAAAAATTATTAAAATTAAATAAATAAAATTTTTTTTTTCAAATTATGACCAAAGTTTCCAAATTATGCCGCATAAATGCTTTCAATGGATTATGCTGCTTTGAAGACTAAATTATGCTTTTTAATGCGCGTCTTAACAATATATAACATTTTTTAAATTTATGCTTTTATGCTCAAGCATAAAGTTCTTATATCTATTAATTAAAAATGGAAATTCACTTTTGAAAACTACACGCAAACTACAACTATTTTGCAAAGCTTTTTAAAGCCTTTAAAAAGCTGTATACTAATTGACAGAAGTCAAAATGGTTGCCAAGTTGTTTAAAAATAAGAACAGAGAGAAGCTGAGAGTACGCACGTAATGCAAAGCGCGCTTTCCTTTGAAAGTCTGCCCCCTCGCGGTCAAAAGTACTAAGCTTAGGAGGTTGGCTATATATATTGCCTACACTGAAAAAAAAATTTATTTGACTCAAATAAAAATTAGTTGATCCAAATAAATAATTTATTTGGTTATAATCCAATAAATGTATATTTGAACCAAATACATATTTATTTGACCTAAATATTTTATTTTATTGCATCAAATAAGTATTTATTTGAATCAAATACAAATGATTCAAATCAAATAAATGGAATATTTCAAACAAATTAATTATATGAATCAATTATGAAAATTATTTCATTTTATATTTAATATAAAAGTTTTTTTTTTAAATATTTAGTATTTTTTTAATAAAATCATACAAATCGTACTAATCATTATTTTTTAGTACAGACTAACAGTTGTCACCCAACAAATACGGCACTGTTCGGTTTAAATGACGTAAAATTGGTAAACATTCATTTTCTAACAAATTTCCCTCTGTTTACAGGCCCTTTTTACAAAATATGACAACGTACATTTGACACAAATGTTTTTAATTGTCTGAATTCAAAAGATTTTGTTAATGCATACAGAAACACGGTTGCAGTATTGGAATTACCATAGCAATGTAATGCGAATCATTTTGACAGCTGAGCCTTTACGCTCCCTGCTTGCTTCTGCCCTCTACTGGCAAAATGGCTGTAACACACGTCTTGCCGCCTGTCATTACATTACTTTTGTAATTTCAATCCTGAAAACGCGTTTCTGACAAATGTACGTTGTCAGATTTTGTAAAAAGTGCTTGTGTGCAGAGAAACACTAGTTCGAAAACGGTTGTTTACTAATTTCACGTGATTTCAAACAGGCAGTGACGTTTTTCTTGGGCGATAGTAAGTCGCACATAACCTACAAATTTTAGAGACCGTCGAACGCTCTTAAATTGATATGTTCTAGAAAATTCATTAAATTTTGGAAGACTTGCAGTTCAAATTATTAAGTATTTTGAAAATTTAAGTTAATAAAGAAAAATAATTAGTTAAATATTTATTTTACAAAAGTTATTAAAATTTAAAAATTTTAATTTGGAAATTTTTTAAAAATTAGGTTTTTGAAAAATACTAAAATAAAAATACTTAAAATAAAATATTTTGTTGGAGCAGAATTTTATATGTAGGTAGGATTTAATAATATAATACTTAAAATTATTAGATTTAATTTAATTACAATTAATATTTATGATTTATAAAATTATTTTGAGTAATAGAACGAATTATTTCCAAACAAATTTATTATTTTATTTTCCAGTGTTTTTCTTGTATCAGAATAAAATTACATAATTATGGCTTGTTGCATCCCAGGATGCAAAACATCATATTACAATGATTGTTTTGTTTTTTTATTTATAAAGTATATAATTAAAGTAAATTACGAATTCGTAAATATTATTTATTTACGAATTTTTCAATTGTTTCCACATAGAATAAAACACTTTGTAGTTATATACCAAAAAATTATTCTGAACATATATAAATATTTAATTATATTATTAATATATTACTTACCACTGAAAAATATATACTCTTTAATATATATTTTTGTATACACATATATATTTATTAAATTTATTTTTTTCAATTTATTAATAGTTATTATTAATAATATTCCTGAAACGCACAACAATCACAAACATTAAACATAACCTTCTCAACTTGTAGATTGTTATGATTTTCTCAGTCGTCTGGGTTAGCAAGAAAGACAGAGACAATGAAAACTATAATTTTTCGTTCTTACATATAGTTTTAATGCGACGAATGGTTTCACTTTCATAGCATTAGTGGAGTCTCCTTAGTCTTACTCCCTGGAGAATACGTTCGCGCGCTCGGCGAGTTCTTCTTCCCGGCTCCTTAATTATATTTGAAATATAATTATTTGTTATTAATAAAGTGTTTTATTAAACGCTGTTGCCATCCGTTGGAATAAATAATCATAAATTGCATAATTTGCAAATAATTTTGATACTTCACTGAAAAAAATTAAACCCACACCTGAATCTGATAAATATATCCCTTTTGTTTCTAAAATGTTTAAATGATAAATAATTTGATTGAAAAAGTAAATTCCAACCAAAGGATGAGTGTCAATAAGGCCGCTTTTTGGGCACCGATAAAATTTTGAATTTTAAATATCTGATGTTAGATTCGTAATGGGTAGGGTAGAGCAGGGCTAGTTGAGCATAAGGGTAAGTTGAGCAACCGAAAGATCTCAGGCTCTATAAATTGTCCACTAAATTTTTTCAATGCCATAAAGAAGCAGGCACTTGCGCAGTTATGTTCTCTCCTGCGCCTGCTTCTTTCTGGCATTGAAAAAATTAGCGGCCAATTTATAGAGCCTGAAATATTTCGGTTGCTCAACTTACCCCTATGCTCAACTAGCCCCGCTCTACCCTATCGTTCACTAAATCTAGTGTAGAATTGTTATTTTTAATCCAATTGAGGTCCACAATGGCTCAAAATTTTTGCAGTCAATTAGACTATAAAAATGTATGAAAAAAATGTAGCTTTTGACCCATTGTGCCCCAAGTGTGGTCATGAGAATGACCTATGAGAAAAACGTTTGCTATATAACCTCACTTTATCTGATTTATCTAAAACACGTACTCAACTCACATGTTTATATGTACATAACCTCAAAATATAGGTAACAGCTGTTTAATCCCTCGACCCATTTTTCCCATTTTTGTGACTCATATCGACCCTTAGCACACTTCTAAAAAAAGATAGAATTTAAGCATTTACTTTATTAAAGTTTTGAGTGAATATAATAAAAAGTAAAAGGGCGATTCCACGTGAGATTTTAGTCGACCTCCTAAAATCTGCCAAAAATATTTTTTTTCTATTCTGTATCGAAAAAAAAACAGATACGTATTTTTTTATTTTTGTTTAATTGTCAAAATTTTCGAGTAATGAATTTTCGAAATTTTGCACTTTTAACCGTAGACCTATATTTAGTAGCTTATAAGTCCGAAAATATTGAGTTTAGAAAAAAGTTGTCAAAGAACGAAAGTTTTAGTTCTCTTTCGACTTTTAGGAAATGAAAACAAAAATTTTTTTTCCATTTTTTATTAAAAAAATTAAAAAAATTTATAAACAAATTAATTTTTTTTTAACTTTGGGTATGATAAATTTTTAATTTATTTATATATATTTAATTTAATTTATTTAATTGTCTAGAGCCTACAAATTTTATCGGATTTTGATTATTATTAAATTTGCAGGCTCTAGACAATTTTTAATAGTAAATTATAAAAAAATCATATTGCGCCGCGGGCGTGCGACCTGCACGGGCAGCTTAATTATCTTTTTTAACCCATTAAACTTGTCAGGCCCACTCTGAAACTTTTTGCAAAACCTTCTTATCATTTACAGGTATGTTTTGAAAAAAGAAAATTAAAAATTTATCATACCCAAAGTTAAAAAAAATTAATTTGTTTATAAATTTTTTTTATTTTTTTAATAAAAAATGAAAAAAAAATTTTTCTTTTCATTTCCTAAAAGTCGAAAGAGAACTAAAACTTTCGTTCTTTGACAACTTTTTTCTAAACTCAATATTTTCGGACTTATAAGCTACTGAATACAGGTCTACGGTTAAAAGTGAAAAATTTCGAAAATTCATTACTCGAAAATTTTGACAATTAAACAAAAATAAAAAAATACGTATCTGTTTATTTTTGATACAGAATAGAAAAAAAATATTTTTGGCCGATTTTAAGAGGTCGACTAAAATCTCACGTGGAATCGCCCAAAAATAGAGTCATATTAATAATATTATCAAACCAATATACTCGATTCTCGTTATAACGACGATCTCGGGATTTCAAAATCTCGATATTACGACGGAAGGAGAGAATCCTACTTCACGTTTTATTAAAACGCATGAATTTATCCGTGATTAACAGTACAAATCGTCAAATACGTGCAAAATTTTTCGTAAAGTATGTTTATTTATATTTTTGAGTTAACCAAAATTTTGGTTACATCCCTGGTTAAAGAACCGGACAGATTTCGGACTAATCCGAAATTTGTCCGAAACAATGCGGTTTATGGTCAGGTTTTTGTCATCCGCAATTAATCCGGAAAAATCCGAATTCTATACGGTTTGTGAACAACTAGTGAAATCGGAGTTGGTCCGATGAAGTCCGAAATTAATCATTTAATTTTAACTAGTGAATCCGGAATTAGTCCGAAACAGTGAAAAGTTAGTCCGGACAATTTAGTGAATGTTAATAAAAAAAAATTATACAAGTTTTACATATTAATTATTATTACTTTATGCTACATTCATCATATTTTTCGATTTACCTATCGCAATTTTATTTACATTAACTTAATTTTAATATTGAAACAAGATAACTAATAATACCTACTAGTAAATTTATAAAAACAAACTGACTGCAGAATTAAATATTTTATTTACCGTAAGTAAATATAGTGATGCATAACGATCGATCCGATCGAGAAATCATTAAAAACAATGAAAATGATCGTCATTTATAAATACGTTCTCGTTCGGATCGTTTCGTGAAATCGAGCATCTCAAAATTTCGAGCTAACCAAGAAATTTTTTACCTCTATTTAAAAAAAGGTTATTTATAACAATTTATATAAAATTAAGACTGGGAAAAATGTTTGGAATTAATAACAAAATATTTTGAATAATATATGTGCAACCAAAGCTTCTTTGTCGCAGGAATAAAATTTTAATTACTGCTTCCTCATAGAGCAAGTATTGTAATACCAAAATTTTTCGATTTCGATTTTTTGACATATCTTTATGTTATTTGATCTCAGGAGTTGCAAAATTACATTTTTAGAAAATGTCATTCCGTATGAATGTGTGTGAACATCACATTTTCATAAATATCTCGAGATCATGAAGAGCTTTAGGGATGAATTTTTTAAGTTGTAGGTCTCACGTCCGGACATAAAATGAGAGTACTCTTAGATAGATTAATAAAATTTAACTATATTCTGTTTTATTTTTAATTTTGCAACAAAACGTTTTTTGCCCATAACTTTAAATATCTTTTGAGCTATAATTGAACATTTTTCGTCTATATTAACCGGAGATATTAAACTTTTAAAAATCTAAAATTTTGAAAAATAAGACTTGTTTGAAAACTTTGTTGAAAAATGTAAAAGTAACTTTAAAAGTATCGTTACCAACTTGACCTATTTTTGAACCTAATTAGAACATAAATTTTGAAATAATTGGTTTTTTAAAGACCAAAAATTGTGAAAAATGACATTTTTTCAAATTTTTTGTTTAAAAACTTTTCTTTAACTATTAAACTATTTATCTTGTGGGGTATTAAAAAATACATTGATTTGTCCAAAATGTAATCAATTTTACTATATTTATAAAAAGTTATTCATATATTTCTATTATTATTATTATTGGGAAGCAAAGTGATAAAATGAGCCCCAAAATTATAACAAAAGTGTACAACTTGGCAGCGGTTTTTTAATCGTATCTTAGTTGAAAAAACCAAATAAAGTTTTATTGAGACAAACAAAATTCTGTTGATGCAACAAAAACTTTTAACTTTTAATATAGTGGCCATAATACAACCATAATACAACATAAAACATAACAAAAAAATGCAATTTATTTATTTGCTTAATAACGCAGACTGTATCTTCGATTTTAAAGAGCAAGTAGTCCAACTATTAATGCACATCAACTGCTTAATCGAATCGTTACTTAAACGATTTCTGTGTTTCATAATTGTCAAAGATCCGCGGGAGAATAGTCTTTCAGACGGTACAGACGTAGCTTGCACACTTAATATATCTCTGGCCATGGAAGATAGAGTGGGATATATTTTCTCATTTTGTTTCCACCATTTCAAAACATCTTCATTGGCATCAGCAAGCTCTTGAGACAAGTAAAGATCTAATTCCAATCTCCAATTATTTTTTGTCGACTTATTACGCCTTCCGCTTTTTTTATCTTTTCGATTTTTAAATAACGAGAGTAAATCCATTTTATCAGGTTCATGTTCGTCATCGTCCAAACTTTGAGAGTCTATGGTAGAAGTTGAAGCAGTTTCTGGTACATCTTCTTGATGCTATATAATTCATTATAATGTAAATTGTTGGATGTTAGCATGAAATTTATGGTTTTGAGCACAGAAAATAAATAAAATGTATGAATAAGACACTGAAATTTCCAAAGAAAACACCCAATATAAAATGTATAAGGTTTTTAATTTAATTAAATTCTAATATATGTGGACATCCTCATGAAAAGGGACCACTTTCGCACTATTGGATTTAACTAAATGGGCGAATTCCTTGCAAAATTTTGGAAATTTTGAGTGGTCTTAGAACTTTTTTGGTGAAAAATGCAATGAGTTGCAGAATTTCAAAGTTTAGAATGTCAAAAGCCTCATTACGAGAAAATCAAAATCAAAGATGCGAATATCTTTGGTTTTCCTAGGAAGTTATTCAGATAAGAATTGTTTTAAGTCTAGTACACCTTTGAGATGAAAAATCAGAAAGTTTTAAATTTTTTCGCCCCCTCTATTTTGAAACAGAGACAACTTTTGCAACGGACCGACAAAGTGGTCTCTTTTCTAAAAATGTGTTTTTTAATAATTAAAACGGATTCTTTACGAAGTTAATTGTTTGAGGGACTTTATTATAAATAATCTAAGAAAATATCCAATTTTCATTTCTAAAAAAAGAAAATAAAAATTGTAATGGGAATTTCTCTGGTTCTTCTTGGAAGTTATTCAGATGAGAGTTATTTTAGTCTAATTTATTTAATTATCAAAATTGAAAATAATTATAATTTAATAATAATAAAATAAATTAATCGGTTTAATTAAATTAAAAAGTATTATAGTACCTCTGCCTTGTAATACATAGTCTTGTACATTGATTCAAATTTTTTCAGAGAGGAAGCAGCAATCTCTTTTCCCCAATGTGTCTGATAAAATGTCTCTAATTTAAATCTTGGATCCAAAAATAAAGACGCACAATAGACCCAATTGCTTCTGTCATAGTGTTTCATTAATTTTCTCTTCGCTTCTATCAGTGCTTCTAAAATGCAGTTATCTACGCTACTACAATTATCCTTTTCCTGTAAATTTGATATTAACATTTCTATTTTGTCGACAAGCATATTAAATCCTATGATGACTAGAGGCAATGTCACATTTTTGTCACTGCTCAGAGCGTCAGTTAATGTTTTGAAATGTTCGAGTATCTTCATAATCTTGGTCATTAAAAGCCATTCATTATCTGATATGAGATATTTTTCCAAAGTCGGGTTCATCTTGCACAAGAAAGTTAAAGCTCGTTGCATTCGGGTTCCAGTCTTAATCATCTCAAAGGTAGAATTCCACCGGGTGGAAACATCCATTTTCGGCAATAGTATTTTTTCACCACTTAACTTACAACAACTTTCCAGTTTTATTCGCATTTGTTCTGATAAATTCAATCGTTTAAAAAGCTTCCTTAGCTTTAGTAAAGGAAATTCCTCGCAGTCAGATAGGTTATCATCTCCCAATAAATCTTCATCTTCAAAATTATCATTTCCTTCCACTCTGTCTTTTTCTTCAGTTCCATCGTTTTCAATGTCTCCATCATAATCATCTTCATTATCTCCAGGATGAATGGTATCGAGCTTTAATTTATTTAAAAAATCTTGAACACTCAAATTAAAAATATGAGCGTAACAAAGAAAGTGTTGATCCACTGAGTCAAATTCCATCAAGTTAGCTAATTCTCTCATGAAGACAGTATTTGCTGCCGCATTGTCCAAAGTGATACCTTGAACTTTGCTTGTCAGTTCAAACTTGGCAAGTGCAGAGTGGAAGGTTTCTGCGATTTCTCGACCGGTGTGTTTTCCATTTGAAGGGATGAAGAATACTGTCAACAAATGTAACTCCCAATCGTCGTTTATAAAATGAGCTGTGACTCCAAAATACGAACGATGAGTAATTGACGTCCAACCATCACAAGTATAAGAAATTTTCGATCGATTGTTTTGTAAAGTTTCCATTACAACATTTTCCATTTCAGAGTATCTGGCTAACATAAGTGCTTTGAGCTCGTTTCGCATTGGTACATCAGCTTTTGGATTCAAATAATGCATCAATTTTTGAGTTTCGTCGTCATCAAAAAAGGTGTATGGCAAATACTTTTGAGCTATCCAATCCACTATTTTCTTGTTGAAAATTTCTTGTTTAAAAGTCTATTGGAAAATTTTTTAATGCTTTTAAAATGAAATAATTTAATATTTGAATAATCTAAAAAATAGGGTAAGTGTACCAATTATGGCGCGATTTTGCTTAGCCTCCTTTAAAACAGAAAATTCGACAATTATAATGAAAGAAGTAAATTTGTGTCTTGTTAAACTAAAAGACAGTGTCATTTAGATAATAAAACATTAATAAAAACTTAATAAAAATCAATAATTTATACAAATTAAAGCAATAAAAAATAAGATCAAAAAAGTAAACTATTGTGGGATTGAGTCAATTTCGGCGCAACAATTACGACGGGGAAAATAACATGTATTTAGAGGTTATGTTGCACGCCATAACTGGAGCACATGCATTCAATGCAAATGTGCCAATTATGGCGCGGAGCAATTTTGGTTCTTAAATAATTACATGAATAATAGTTAATATATGTTTTTTATGTACAATTATATAGAGTAAGGTCGAAAATAACTTTTTCAGATAATTATATTATTCTAAAATAGCAAATAATTATAATTTTCACAAAGTCGACATAATTGGACCACTCGCCACAATTGGCACACTTACTTAACCAATTTAAAAATTGTATTTATTACAAAAAGTATTGTATTTAATTTTAAACGTCTAAATATTTATTATATTTTTAATGAAATAAGAATCAAGATGCATATGTAAAAATATTTTCAAAAAATTGTGGAAAAATATTCTAAATAATTTATTTCAAAAATAAGTAAACAGAAAGAATGATTCAGCAATAATTTTAGAACAATTAAAGTTAAAGTATGTTTAATAATTTTATTTTTACCACAGGTTAAAAAAGTTATATTGTCTCGTTTCGAAAAATAAATTCTATATTTATTTCGATATTGTCTCATTTCTAAAAGTTAATTTGTAAATCGCGATTATGTAAATTTTTATTAATAAATACCAATTTAACGTCGAAAAATTACCTCTTTTGATACAGTAGAATTTGGATTTTGGTTCGGATAAGTCAATACATATTGATCAAAATGGAATTTAGAAAGATGTCGTTTTAAGCCAGTTGTATTTCCATCTTTCATTTTAATTATTATATCGTTGGCATCTGAAGGACATAATTTGCACTTTGTCATCTTACAAATATCCTGACGAAAATATTCAAAAGATTCGGTCAATGGTATCGCATTGTGTTTTCTTCGCTTCGATCGAAATGGTTCGACAATTTCGAGGTTACCGTCATCAATGTTATCATTTTCAGTACTGTATTAAAGTCTATTATTATTCTACGTAGTTATAGACAATTTGAACTTTTTAATTCTTTTTATTTAAAAAGATAATAATAATAAAAGAACCTATCATATGAATTTACTTGACAGTTCAAATTCTTTTAAAGCTAAAAATGAAATTTATTTGTAAACCTGGTTGCTCTTTTCTCTATATCTTCAGAATTTTTTCTTTTTCCAAGTAAATTATCAGCAGTTGACATTTTAGAAAATTCTCAACCTAATTTTATTGTCGAACGAGAAAGTCGTTTACTTCATTGACGAAATCAAACGAACAAAACAAATGAAGAATCGAACTTATCGGATCGATTTTGTCAACGATTACATAATCATAACGAACGATAACGAGAATTGATCGTATCGTTATGCATCACTAAGTAAATACCCTGAATAAAAAGTGGGACTGATTTCAGACTAATCCGGAATTTGTCCGCATCAGTACGGTTTATTGTGGAGTTTTTTCACCATGAATTAAGTTTGAAATCAAAACCGTTTTTTATAACTATTGAATCCGTAATTAGTCCAATTTAGTCTGCAGTTATAGTCAGATCATATGCAACTAGTAAATACAGAAGTAATCCGGTTGGTTTAACCAGTGAATCCGCAGCTAATCCGAAACAGACTGCTTATGGACAGGTTTTTGTCGCTCGGAATTTGTCCGGATAAATTCAAACTCAATGCGGTTTGTGTAAAACCAGTGAATCCGGAATTAGTTCGATCTAGTCCGAAGTTAGTCTGATAATACGCAACTTGCAAATGTGAAATTATTAAATCCGAAATTAATCTGGTTTTGGTCAGGTTTTTGTCACACGAAATTATAATTATAGTTTGAATTTATCTGCATTTTATACAAATTGTTTTTAATATACAAATTCAATATTATACCAAACTCATTCCTGATTAAGTCTTTGAATTGGATTGAATATGGATTGTTTTGAACTGTCTGTGGATTGTACATATGTGACGCGATCTGAAGAAAGGGACCTTAGAAGCAAATCACTTTAAGGTTATGTTAGTGCTACTTTTTTATTGATTAAAAGTTTCTTTTTACTTTTTGCAAATTAAAATCAGTATTTATTAAATATTTCAGTTATAATGAAAACTTAAACATTAATGATTAACATTAACAGTTGATCATTTTTTAGTATTTTCATTTCGAAAATTGCAAACATAACCTATAATTTTTTGCTTCTAAGGTCCCTTTCTTCAGATTGCGTCACATATTTACAAAATCTTATAATAATAAGACTTATTTTCGGACTGGGGTGTTTTGATCGGATATTATTCGGATTGACGCTGACTATTACCGGATTCTTTGCATACAGATTTTGGATTGTTCCATACTTGTTTCGGATTAAAATTCTTTTAACTGGATTAAATTCGGATTATTGCGGACTGAATTCCTATTCTTTACATATTGATTTTGGATTATTTCGTATTTGTTTCGGATTATACCTTTTAGTTGGATTAAATCCGGATTGTTGCAGACAATTTTCGGATTCTTATCATACAGTTTTCGGATTGTTTCGTACTTCTTTCTGAAAAGGATTTTGCCACACTTAGTTTCAAATTGTTGCGGACTAATACCGTATTTCTTGCTTACAGAGTTCGGATTGCTCCGGACATTTTGCGGATTAAGTTTTTTAACTAGATTAAACTCGGATTGTTGCGGACTGATTCCGTATTCTTTACATATTGATATCGGATAATTCCGTACTTATTTTAGAAGAATTCTTCACCGGTAATAAATTCGGATTCTTGCGGACTAATTACGGACTGAATTCGTAGACATTCAGGATTACTCCGGAGTGTTTTCGGATTCAGGTTTTCGTTCGGATTGATATCAGACTATCGCGGATCATTTTCGGACCTTTTTAGTACAATTTTCGGACTAATCCGTACTAATCTGTCTGTATTTAATCCGGAATTAGTCCGAAATTTTTACCAGGGATTAAATTCTTAAATTCGTTCGGGTTTTTTTTTTGTCGTTGTATTCAGGGTTTTAATGTTCGTTATAACGAAAGGACGTTGTAACAGGATTCGTTATAACAAGAATCAAGTGTACATTATTTAATTTTTTTACATGATTACATACTTTACAAAAAGTCCTAAAATAACTATTCTACTAGGGGAAGAGGTTCGGTTGTGGACACCCACGCAGAACTTTTGACAGAAATGAGATTTGTCTAATCTGGCAAATATCACGTATATGTTATAACCTATCGTAGTTTTCTATGCAAATACAAAAGTGATTAGACAACTGCGTTTCTTACTATATATAAATTAAAATGATAAGTTCAAAGCATATTCACACAGTAAATATGTTATATCTTATGATCCAATACCACACGGAGAGAAATATGTTGGGAATATTGCATGGAGTAAAGGTTAGGAATATAGCATAAACACTTACTAGCGAAAAGTATAAGTGGCCGCCTAAATATTAGGCGGACTCGACTGATATTCAGGCGGACCTCTTATAGTTTTCGCTAGTAAGTGTTTATGCTATATTCCTAACCTCTACTCCATGCAATATTCCCAACAGATTTTTCTCCGTGCAAGTATCACAAAAATGTTCACAAGCAAAATTTTCTTCATGATGTTTTAAAATGATCGTCAAGTTTGGTTGTGGGCATCCAAATTGAGAGTTTCGTGGTCCAGCACGGAAATTAATATAATGAGACTTTGATGTCCGTACGTCGTTCGCAGTTATAGTATTTGTAGTAACTGGGCAGTTCAGGTTCAATGTGAGAATTCATATATGCCCTTACATGGGGAGCATGTAATGTCAAAATTAGAAGAAATCATCCTTATTGTAGTTAATGAATAGTTATTTAATTAATTTTTTTTTGCATTTTTAATAGATTTTTCAAGAGTGCCCACAACCGAACCAAAATTTTCTTTGTTAGAATCAGTCATCTAGAGGTTTTTGGGGTCGCTGATTACAAATATGATATTAGTTTTTGAAAATTCAAAATGGCGGATCCAACATGGCGGACGAAAATTCAAAAAGGTTATGGATTTCCACAGAATTGTATATCCAGGAGTTTTTGGAGTTGCTGATTATTCGTGCTGCCCACGAGACGAGACGATACGAGATTTTATGTAGTATCGTCTCGGTCTCGTTAAATATTGTAATTTTAAGTATCGGTATCGGTATCGCCAAACATAGTCTCGATATCGTCTCGCTGTCTCGCGAGACTTCAGTTAAGTCGAAGTACATGCATTGAAAAATCGAAATCAAATTTTTTAGTTTTTTATTTTATAGATAAACTATCAAAAAACTATCAAAAACAAAACAAATTTTTATTTATAGAATTAACAATCACTGTAAGTATTACATTCGATACTGAAACCAACCATACATTGTAAAAAATGATAATGTTAATTTCAGGGATGGCAAGCGTAAACGATAACCGAAAAAACAGAAATTTTAAAAAAGCCGAAAACTAGAAACCGAAACCGAAAAAAAATTAACTGAAACAGAAAACCTTAAACCGAAACCCGTATTATAAAAATTTAAAACCCTTTATTTCAAAACCTAAGTTTCGTTTTTTCGATTTTTAATATAAAAGTAAAACTGAATATTACACCAAAATTAAAATCTTTTGGTACAAAATAATAAATGAAAAAGAAATATTGAAGTATTGTATGTCTAATGTTGTAAATAATAAGTAGAGGAACCAAATTTGCAGATTACAAATAATTAATTAAAATAAAACAAAAATTTTTTGAAAATAAATTAGAAAAAGATTTTTTAAAATTAATTATGTGTGATCAACCTGTAAAAATACTTTAGTGTACCAATTTTTAGGTAATTAGGTTAAATAATATAGAAGTTAGGGAGAAAAACGTTCTTTCAAAAAATTTCTAGTTTTTCCTTGACAACGCTATGGCCATCTTATAAAGTATAAAACAAATTTATAAGGGGTTGTCCACAAACCACGTGGACAATTTTTCACAGATTTTTGCCCTCCCCCTCCCCCCTTGTGGACACATAAATACATGTGATCGTGGACATTTTTAGACTTTAAACCCCCCCCTCTCGCCAAAAGTGTCCACGTGGTATATGGACGACCCCTAAATAAATTATGAGTAGGGGGAAGTCCCCTAACGCCGGACACTTCTAATTCTTCAACAAATGTCAAATCATCGGATTAAAAAATTGTCAAAAAAGTCGCGAAAGAACGTAATAATAAAGAATCAGAGAGCTCGGTTTGTCAATAACGCGAATGACCTCGATGAGAGCACTAAATTGTTTTTTATTATCGAGAAGACGTTGTATCGTTTAAATTTCAAAGTGCGATTACTACTATAGTTTTGTGCCTACGTGTTTATTTTAACTTGCATTAAAGAGAGGATTTAACTATAATTCCAAAACTGTAAAAGTTGGTTTTAGTTTCTTAACGGTGTTAGCATAAAATAACATAATTTTGAGGATTGCTTGTCCCCTAGTACCGGACACAAGGAATTCCCCTAGTACCGGACAGTTAAAAAATTGGTTTTTGTAGGTAAACTCAGCCAATAAGTGAATAATTAAATCACTTTTGTTTTATCTGAATATATTAAACAGGAATATTCGTTGAATCAATCATTCACTTAATGTGGCTGTGTTTTTGGTAGAATGCACTGTAAAATTTAAATAAAAAATAAAAAAAGGTAACACATTTTTTTCTAAAGTTGATGATTTTATTTTACAATATCTTTGGTAATAACACTTCATTTAATACAGCAAGAATGCAGTCTTTGATCACTGCATTATTTCTCAATAATATCTTGCGCGTAAAATTAAAAGTTTTAGACTGTCCGGTACTAGGGGACAATTTTAAAATTGTAGTATTTCGATACCAAAACTAAATTGAACTTAAGAAAAATGTTTATCAAAATATTCTATTTTTGTTAATTGATTTTGGTATTATCTATTGTAGACTTAATTAATTCATAATTGAAGTCATATTTTTTGAAATAGTTTTAATTTTATTCTATGAAAACCTTTGATGTCCGGTACTAGGGGACTTCCCCCTAATTAATACTCATATTTCATTCTAAGTAATTAAAATGCACACAAATATTTTCATTCGTATATTGTCCCGGGAAAACAACCGAAATACCGAAACCGAATTTTTTTAGAAGAATACCGAAAAGACGAAACCGAAACCGTTAAAATTTCGGTTACAAAATAATTATTCACATTAAAAATTGAAAGTCAATGGCAACCGAAATTTTAACACTTGGGTAAGATTTTCTGAAGTGGCCCCTTATTTTCTTTTGGTTAATGAAAATAAATGATACTTATATATTTTGATAGTCCATGATGTCCCTAATAACATCTCCAAACGATTTTTCAAATTATTCATTTTTGTAATTTTTATAAACAATTAAACTTTTTTGCACCGTTTTAGAAAAAATTCAATTTCTCGAAATTGGCTGAACCGATTTCAATGAAACTTGCATCGTTAGAAAGATTAAAAAATGTACTATCCAGAAAAAAATATAATATGAATAAAAAGTTTTATTTGTTTAAACAAATTATATTTTTAATTTTTTTTGTTATAAATAAACAATGTTCGCAATCGATTTTGGCCATTTTTTTATAGCATCATAAAAAGGGACTTTTCATGATTCCATAGAAAAAATTAAAAACCGGAACTCTCTAAAAGTTTAGAAGTTCTATCATTTTTAGTCTCGCCGTGCGCGAGCTTTCTCAGTATCTAATGCTCACGGTACGACGTCACAGTGGGATTTTTTTACAAGTTACTGTTCAAAAATGTCTAGAGCTTATACTTTTTAACCGATATGAGTTTTTTTTAAATTGAAGAGAACTAAATTTTTTCAAATTTTCAATTGTTTATAATTATTTATTTCAGTCAAAATTAACAAATTAACACAATTTTTACACTGAAAAAAAGTGCTGTTGAATCAAATAGCTCCATGCTGTTGAATTTCCCGTTATTAATTCAATAACACATTTATTAATCGAACAGTATATTGCTTAAAACGAAAAAATGAAACTGTTTAAATTAAAAGTACGGTACTGTTAAATTAATGATATTCTACAAATTGTTTCTATAGTTCATCTATATATAGCAACAGAATAATTTATTGCTTCTTTGACATTATTCATTTGAAACATCTAATACATAAACTTGAAGAAAATGCGTGTAAATTTGAATCAAATGAAAAGTTGTTTGCTCCAAAGAAGCGCGCTTTTGAAAATGAAAGCATATGCTTTCGTTTCAATGAGTGGTGCTATAGCGGACTGCCAATAGCATATGCTATAAAAATAAGGACACTATGTATTTGAGACATTGACAGGTGCTAAATTTATTGAAATACTTATTCACACATATTTATATGTTTATTAAACCTGTCGTTTTTGAAATTCTTATATAAAAAACTATTATTTAAATTGTTCTAAAGAATTAAGGACTAGTTAAACATAAATTCCCTATATAAATTCCCTTATTCACGAGAAAAATCTCGCGCACGGTATTTAACTACAAAGTAACTGCTCAATGTAAGAAGCGAATGTATTACATTGCAGCGCGGCAGTTCTCGTCTATCACGAAAGTTAAGCACGTTTGGTCGCGGTTACTACCTGGATGGGTGACCGATTGGGAACAGCGTATTTTTCAGACTCAAAAAAATATAAAGTGTTTGAATGTGTATGTATGTGTGTTTGTCGTTAGAAAAAATGAAAAAAATAATAAAGATGTGTATGTTAGTGTGTAAAATTGAAAAAAAGATGTATATAAGAAGTATTGTGTTAAAGGTGTGAGAATTAATTATAGTATATAAAAAATATATGAACAAAAATTTCATTTTTTTAATTTATCGTTGGTATATCTTTAACCACATAAAAGAATTGACTTAACAGTATGGTGTTATTTAATCGATAGCAACAACTAAAAAAATTAAAAGTACAAATTTTTGAATCATAAAAATGATGCTTTTAAATTGAAAAACTATAGTCATTGACTCAAAAGCATATACTGTTAAATTAAAAAATTTTGATCTTTGATTCAAAAGGAATACCTTTAAATTAACATAGTATGCTGTCAATTTAAGAAATATGCTTTTGTTTCAATGAAAGTGATACTATCGAATCATTAGAATCGGTGCTTTCAAAACAACAGCATATACGTTTGGCAGCCCGTTATGACACTATTCAATGAATCAAACTCATATGTCATTGATTCAACAGCATTTTTTTTCCGTGTAAAAAAAGTACATTGAATTTTTAATTCTATTACTGCAGATGACCAGAATCAATTGAAAATCATGTAAAATATGTTCTCTAGATGAAAAATAAAGAATACAAATTTTTTTCATTTGTTCTAAACAATATTAGTTAACAAATAGTTAACTTTGGTTCCTGTCACCAAAAAAATTTTTTGTTAACTAATATTGTTTATAACAATTAAAATTATTTATTTATTAAACAAAAAGAACATACGTACTTTAACTAAAGTTAACAATTAGTTAACTAATATTGTTTATAACACTTAAAATAATTTATTTATTAAACAATAGTAACTTGTAAAAAAATCCCACTGTGACGTCGTACCGTGAGCATTAGATACTGAGAAAGCTCGCGCACGGCGAGACTAAAAATGATAGAACTTCTAAACTTTTAGAGAGTTCCGGTTTTTAATTTTTTCTATGGAATCATGAAGAGTCCCTTTTTATGATGCTATAAAAAAATGGCCAAAATCGATTGCAAACATTGTTTATTTATAACAAAAAAAATTAAAAATATAATTTGTTTAAACAAATAAAACTTTTTATTCATATTATATTTTTTTCTGGATAGTACATTTTTTAATCTTTCTAACGATACAAGTTTCATTGAAATCGGTTCAGCCAATTTCGAGAAACTGAATTTTTTCTAAAACGGTGCAAAAAAGTTTAATTGTTTATAAAAATTACAAAAATGAATAATTTGAAAAATCGTTTGGAGATGTTATTAGTGACATCATGGACTATAAAAATATATTAGTATCATTTATTTTCATTAACCAAAAGAAAATAAGGGACCATTTCAGGAATTCTTACCCACTTTCGGTTTCCTCTTTTTGGTATTCTTCTAAAAAAATTCGGTTTCGGTATTTCGGTTACGGTTTTATTTTCAAAGAATTAGGGTTTCTGTATTTTGGTTTCGGTTTTTAAAGTGAACAATTACCTGGTCAATTTTGACATACATGTATGGTTAGGATGTATGGCTGAAACAGCAATACTGTATGTCAATATCCACCAATATAATATTTGAGAATTGGCTATGTTTATGACAGTACCATAAATATATTTTTTCAGTGTACCAACTATGAGGGGCTTTCTACAACAGCTTTTTTTATCGACAAGAGCAAAATGCACCATGTAAAATAGTGAGAAAACGTTGCGCGCGCAACTATTTTGCATGGTGCATTTTGCTCTTGTCGATGAAAAAAAGATGTTGTAGAAAGCCCCTGACAGTGGCGCTCTTGAAAGGAAAATTTGTTTATTACTTTAAGGCCTTTCTCCAATATGTTCCTGAAACTCTGCGTCTGCGCCAGTTGCTATAGAAACATATGCTAAAATCAACGCAACGCAGTCATTCGCAGACAAACGCAGAGTTTTGGGAACATATTGGAGAAAGGCCTTTAGGCGCGATGTTTAAATTAATGAATTTTTTAATTAATACGCAAATCTATTATTTTTTATAACAGTTAAAAATTTTAATATAAAAAATTGTTAAATATGAATATTAGAAAACATCATTTATAAAAATTCAATACAAAAAATAAATAAAACTACATCTTAGTAAGCGAAGAATTTTGAGCTGTTTCACTACATCGAGATATTTCGACTTCGAGAATGACGTCAGATAGCTGGAAGGAAAACAAACAGACGGCACAATGCTATTTTTATGAGAGAAAGTATTTAAAATTCATTAAATTTGTAAACAATGACTATTTTTTATAACTTTAAAAATCTAAATTTCAGTTCCTTAAAATTCTCGTCGAGGGTCTCGTGACATATAGTATCGGTATCGTTTGGATTCATCCAAAACTAGTATCGTCTCGAAAAACCGAGACGATACGAGACCGAGACTAGTCTTGGTATCGTGGGCAGCACTACTGATTATGATTCTAAAGTCGGATTTCAAAAATTCCAAATGTCGGATTCATTATGGTGGATGAAAATTTAAAAAATATTACAATTTGCACAGAAGTGGGTGTGAAGGTATTTTTAGGGTCGCTGAATACACAGGTCAACAAAAAGGCTTACTTTTTTTATGAGACATCGGAGAGGTTTCCGATGTATTTTTGGATGCTGAACACGATCCCGGGTCCCGAAATTGCCCATCACGTCAAGATTATGAGAAAAGTGGGGGTAAAGACCCCAAAAAACGTGCACTACTAGACCTATATACATAAGACAAAAAAATATAATTTTTTTTCAAAAAATTGGAGTCGAAAACACCAAAAATGTGTATTTTTAGAATGCTTTAATTGACCTCTTGAAACCGCTGGGATTCGCTTACAAATTGTTATTCGAGGCCTTTTGGGGTCCCTGATTACCAATCCGATATCAGTTTTCATAAATCCAAAATAGCGGATACGACCAATTCTTAATTTTGACATCCGATATTTTGGATCCGCCATCTTGAAATTTTGAAAACTAATATCGGATTCGTAATCAGCGACCCCAAAAGCCCTCGAATAACCATTTTCAAGCGAATCCAAGTGATTTCAAGAGGTCAATTAACCCCTTGACAGTCCATGGCCCATATGTGGCCACAAAAAGTCGTGCCACCTTTACGTCTGTGGCCATATATGTCCATCTCAAAAATAAAATACTAAACGTAATTCGATTTGAACGACCAAGTGCATACTTAAGTTTTTGGGGTCGCTGAATCCGAATTTCAAATCAAATTTTCAAAATTCAAAATGGTGGACCTAAAATGGCGACTATGAAGATTTAAAAATTTATCAAATACGCTTGAAACTCGTTACTTGGGGGTTTTCAGGGTCGCTGATTACGGATTACAGATTACGAATAATTTCAAGATTCATGCAATTTGATCGAATTTTAGGTCCACTATTTTGGATTTCAAAATCTGACATCAGATACTTTTATAATGTGCGTGAAGAGATTACAATGAGTTAAAAGTGTTTAGAAATCAAATTCAACATGTACCCTTCAAAAATGTAGGTTCTTATTATGAGTTTTGTTTTGAAATTTAATGTTTGAAGTCCTCGCATTTCTTATATATAAGTGGCACATATTCCTGTAAGGCTTTAAATTACTTCTTATTGTATAGACAATGTAATCCTGTTATATGGTTAGTTAAAAATCTTCGTTAAAAATGTTATCTCAAGTTAATTACTAAATTGTCGAAATTTAAGAAAAGTTGTCTCGCAAGTTTACAGGTACCCCATTTTTATCTTAATTGAGGCACATCATTGTCTCAATGATTTTTTGGTTGCTTGTACTCTCAACTACTTCTACTGTAATTCACAAAATATATAATGACTTGTTAAAAAGTTATACCACATAAACTGAAAAAAACAGTCAATGTCACACGAGAGAAACTGTCAATTTCGACACATTAACTTATTTTTGTCACCCCCTACCAAATTAAAAATGTTATTAAACACAAGGTATATTTAAAATGGGCAATAATTTATCAAATTATGGTACTGCAAAATTATTTTTATCATTTTTAACATATAATAATAAGCGGATACATAAAGTTTAAAAGTTCTAGAGATATGCCCATATACATATATTTGCTTAATGTCTACAAGGACACAAATTATGAGTCAAAAACGAAATTACGCCTACAACTGAACCCATTCCCCTACTATAAAAAATCAAACATTTGTCTATTTTGCATTTTATGAACAAAAAAGACATATTTTTTAAAAAAGGTTTTTGATATTGATTTCTTATTCGTATTTAAATTTGTTGACAGTAAAAAGAATTATATTTTATAAAAAAATCTCGTGACTCGTTCGACCCCGTATGACCATCTCGCCCCGCCTTACCCTATCAATAAAAAATTTGAAACCTAAACATTTTTTACTGTTTGATGTGGGGAAAATTAGCAAAAATTACTCATGTGTTTAAAAATAAAAAAAATTTGTTTCAGAAATTTAAGTAATGCTGATGAAGGTATAACTCCTTCAATTTCACTTATTCCAATAAAGCAAGAGCCTAACAGTAATGGTATTGATGAATCCAGTGCTGCCTGCAGCAGTCTACCACTACAATCTTTAATAAAGGTTTCTCCACTAAAATCATTATTGAGAGATGATCTTCGAAGAAAAATGTCAAGTACTTGTAATAATGTTAATAATAATAATAATAATAATAATAACAATAATAATAATAACAATGGCTCAACTTCTAATATGCATTCGCGGAATGAACCTTTATCAACAGCAAAACAAGAAAGTCGTATAAACGGAATGCAATGTACCCACTGCAAAATAACATTTCCTGATCAAACTTTATATTTTTTACATAAAGGTTGTCATAGTGAAAGTAATCCATGGAAATGTAATATTTGTGGGGAACAGTGTTGCAACTTATATCAGTTTAATTCACATTTACTTAGTAAAAGTCATCAGTGAAAGCAATAGATTTTAAGAATATTGGGTAATCATCAATAATCGAACCGCCGTCGACCAAAGGGACATACGCGTGACTTTCGTTGGTCCCGCGTTCAGTAAGCGTATACCATTTTGGTCGCCGGCGGTTCAATTTATTAAGGAAAAAAATAATGGTATATTAGGGTGGCCTTACTCTTTTAAATAATTCGTATATATTAAAAATATTTTAGAAAGCTAATTATAAAATTATTAGAAGAAAATAAAAATTATTATGTCTCTTACGCAAGAAATACATTTTTTTGCTTTTAGAGGTAAAAAGAAGAATCTTATTATCTTTATTTTTAAAAATATTTCTCCAATCACTACTAAAATATTTTTAAGAACATTTATTTCATAAAATGTTAATATAATTTAATATATATTTAAAAACAAAAAATATTTTACAGAAAAATATATTTTTATTTAACGCAAATAAAAAACTTTATAAATGAAATGTAAATATTAATGAATAATGTAAATTAAAAATTCACATAAAATTCTAAATTTTCCACTTTATTGATAATTACAATTAACTGGTGTTACTTTAATTTACAAAGTTTATATATAAAAAAGAAAAAACTTATTGTTATATGATGTTATAAAAGTATTATTTAACTCTTGGCTAATACATTCTTTTTCATTACAGTAAATTTCATTTTACGGGTTAATTCAGAAAGCAAGACGACTGCAGAAACTTTTAGAACACTGAAAATTAAAAATATAATATCTATTCATTAACTTAATGTTAAGAAATAACTTAAACTTTAATTTAAACAAAGGGTAATTAAATGATTATTTTATGAGTAATTATTTATAAAATTATAATTTAATGAAAGAAAGTATATAAAGAGAAGGTTAGATAATGAAGAAGAGAAATAAGTTACTAGTTATTGTAATAAATATTAAATATAAATATTTTAATATTCACTGTTGATTTTACGTTATAATGACTTTTCTTTTTTACATTTATTTTTCAGCCTTTACTTATTTAATAAACATAATTTTCATTTCGGAGAAATTCACAAAATTTTAGAGCTTTTTTCTCTGAGTTTAAAAATTTATTAGTTTTTTAAAAATTAATATGGAATATTTTTTTAAAAACATTTCACATTAGCTTGATTTAGAAAAATTTATTTCACACATATGAAAATACCCAGTGATAATTTATTCATTATTTAAATTACAATCTGTATTTTAGTTTATTGACCTATAGAATTTATTAAAACTTTAAGGGGTTACGTACAGTTAGACCTTAAAAAAGCTGTTTTTTAGGAATTTTTTGTGGCCACACATTTTAATAATTAATAACAAATCTTTTTTCATATGAAATATATATATTTTAAGAAAATATTCTGAAATTATAAGCACTATACATGTAGAAATTGGCGAATGACAAGACATTTGAGTGTGCTCCTTAAAAAAAATGATTTCGCCGTGATCACTGAATCTCTTCAGTGGATCATTTGAAATCAAATCACAAAGAAGCAATCGTTAATTTATAAAACAATGCTGTACTTGAACGAAGGAATTTGAGAAATTTTGATTTTTCGCAAAATGGCGGATGTTGAAAGTCAAAAAATTTTTTTGACCAAAATTCAACTCACATTTTCTGCTAAAAAAACTAATGGTACGGTCACAGCTCGTCTGCCTGCAATACATAAGAGTAAGAGAGTCAGACAATTTAAATTATTCGTCTCCTCTCTCTTACTCTCGTGGCGGCTGCCTGCGCAGACAGGCAGGCAGCCAAGGTGTGACCATGCCATAATTGTCAAAAAAAATCCTTCGTTCAAGTACCAGACATTTGTGTACAAAACAAGTGGTACTCAAACCGATCGGTAATGCCGTTCTCGAGTTACGGTGATCACGGACTCCAAAAACATGGTTTCGAGAAAAACGCGTTCAAAGTGCCGCTGCCTGCTCACCGTGACGGCTGAGGCGGTACAATTCAAAATTCTATATCTCCATAAATAATTGTCCGATCTGTCTCAAATTTTTAGAGAGTACTTTTGAAATGTTATATTTTTAGAAAATGCAATAAAGAAAGAATCGATTTTTTGAAAATCTTAACTGTACGTAACCTCTTAAAAAATTTCTGTTGAAAATTTACATTAAATACTTTTATTTAATTATTTAATCAGAATTAGCCCTTTATAGATTATAAATTAAATGAAAAATTTAACACTTTATTATCCCTCTCTTATATTTTAATAATAAAATATCAAGTTTTAATCATTCCATTTACCTTGTTTTCTGTTATGATTTCTGTGTTTGTTCAATATATGTATATTGTTGAGTATTGTAAAAAATGTATATTTTTCAAAATGTAATTAAATTTTAAGAAATTGTATTACCTTTTATGAATAAGGGGGTAATAGATTATTATAAGTGTACCACATTGTTAGTTTTATGATATTTTCTTTTTTTTATCAAAATCTAATAATATAACTCAAATAAATCCATCAAATTCAGACTCGATCTTCATGATTATTCCACATCATTGTTAAACATTTTTGAAAAATAGAATTTTGTGTGTCGAAATTTTCTTTATAATTAGAATTTTTATTGAACAGAACATCATTTAGATGCAAAGTTTTAAAACACAGATGAAATATTAGGAAAAATTTTTTCTTAAACGAATTTTCGCATTTGCCTGAAACATTTATTTTTAACAGAAACATTTTGGAATTTAGGTGCATCTTATTATTAAATTATTTCTTCATTATGAAACATTTTTTTATTATATTCTAAGATTTATTGTAAAGGTGATTTAATATGCCGAAAACAATTAATATACAAAATTTTATAGAAGTTTGAAACTTTTTAAAAATTTATTCCGCCATATTGGATTTTGATAAAAAAGAAAAGTTAAAAAAGACGAAAATTAACACTGTGAAGACTTCTACATCACCAGATTGACTTTTGTAGAATAAGAATGGCCTTGAATAGGATGTACATTAAAAATAAATAAATAAAGTAGAACACACTCTCCGCACGTGAAAGCTGACAAAGTTGTAGCTGAATGTTTTTAGTATTCATTTGTAATAAATCGATAAAAGTTGTTTTTTAGAATTTAAATGCATTTCGATGATCTGGTTGTGAATTATCACTCTAATCACATTAATTGATGTTTATATGCTTATGATTTATCATAATATTTTATAGTGAGCTGTGCTTTTAAAAAAATGTCCATCTTTATAGTATAGTCGATTCCAATTTCTGATATTGTTATATTGATAAAATTGTTATATTAAATATAAAATTTTTCTTATATTTGTCAAATTGAAATAATTTTTATATTTATGTTATAACTGAATATATTGTTATTTTGATGTATCTTTTTCAAATTATTTATCAAATGTTTTATTTAACTGAATATATAAATATTAAATGAATGTTGGCAGAAGAATTGGAATTTAATAAAATCGAAATTTTATGTGAGAGAATTTCAACGAAAAAAGAAAATATATAAATATATATTTTTGGCAATGTTTTTTATAAAAAGTATGTCGTATTTTCCTGTAATAAATACTTATTTTTATAATTAACATTTATATGCGTCGAATTCGGTTAAAAATATATAGCGATGGAAATTTCCATTGTAGTTCTATTTCCAAAAGAAGCTAGGTAATATTTACGAATTATGTAATTAGAGATTTTACAAATTCAAAATTTCATTATTTATTTTTATAAGATTTACATACATATTAAGGTAAATATATAATGTTAATTGCACATTGTTGCATAATATTTAAAATTCATTAAAAAATAACGCATAATGCATTAAACTTTTTTATATTTTAAGAAAAATCGATCATTAGAAAATTGTTATTACTCAGCGAATGATTATTAATTACTTGCACCTTGCAAATACTTTATAAAACACAACAAACATTTGAAAAATGCAATAATATAAGTTTTATGGTTTGTAAAAATTTTTTGTGGTCGCATATTTCTTATAATTTAGAAATGAAAATAAATACATTTTTGCAAAGACAAGTTCAAGTTGTGAAATGTAAACAAACCAAGCACTACAATGTAAGAAACACATATTGAATATTCCATTAAGGGGTTACACCACTGTAAATAACTCAAAAACAACGTTATTTCAGGAATTTTTTTTGAATGGAAGGAAAGGATATATAGTTATAATGTTTTAGGAAGTAATTAAAGTAAAAAATTACAAATTTTTATTAATAAATATTCCAAAATGGCGGCACAGGAAACATTTTAGTAATGCATAATTTTTTCCAGGAGCTCTGCGGCAAGCAGTATAAATAATGTAAATTTTAGTCTAAAAACAAATAAAAAATTTTTTCTTAATCTACACGAGAATATCTACAGAAATACGTAGGGGATTTCAAAAATATTGATTGTTGTGTAATTGGCAAGCATTTGAAGAAAAAACTCATTTTTGGACCAAAGAAAACGACACTTAATTGTTTATAACAATTGTGTAAATTAACTTATCAAAAAACCCCTACGTATTTCTGTTCAAAATTTAATTTTAAAAATGTAATAAAAAAACCCGATTGAAAATATTGAAAATTGTTTGAGTTATACTGCTTGCAGATTTCAAAAACTGTGTTTTGAGAAAAACGCGTTAAAAGAGCAACACCACTACAGCGGGCTATAATGGAATGGTCAGAGCTCGGCTGCCTGGCTCCCTGCCTGCAGGTCGTAATGGCAATACATAAGAGTAAGAGTCAGACAATTTAAATTATTCGTCTCCTCTCTCTTACTCTCGTGGCGGCTGCCTGCGCAGGCAGGCAGCCGAGGTGTGACCATGCCATAAGAAGCATTTGTACAATATTTTTTTTTAAGTAAGGAAAGAAAATATAGTAACAATATTTTAAGTAGTTATTAACTTACATATTCAACTGAAAAATTACAAATTTTAATTATTAAATATTCGAAAATGTCCGCACTGGAGCTATTTTTGTAATGCATGTTTTATGTAAGATAAAATTCTTCTCCGGTATAAAAGCTTGAAATTTCAATAAAATCGATTTCAGAAATGTATCAATCCTTTTCTTCCTTATTCTAGAAGGTTCAAAAAAATTTTTAAGCTAATAAAAAAATAAAAATTTTTTTTAAATGTCTACAGTGGTGTAACCCCTTAATGTGTAAAACTTTAATAGGAACAACGTATGAAAATTACATAATTAATGAAATTTAAAAGGTCAGTCCATGTAACTTTCAAGCATTTTTGAATTTTCATACGAGTGTTGATGTACATAAAGTTACAATGGAACCACGTATGACTTTTCATAGTCTTCTTGGAATTTTCAATGGACAACCAAGTGAAATTTCACTCGGTAGTATGTGTAAATTTACCGGGAGTGTTGAAAGCTCAAGATATTTGTTTAATTTTATTTCATATTTTAAAATCTTATTTCGGAAAAAGATATTCTATTTTAAACATAGATGTCATTAACTTTATTATAAAAAAGTATTCATTTTTATAATTTAAACACTTTCCAATGACACAGGCCTACAAAATTTAAGATTTTGTCAGACCCAGAAACCGGACAAGTCATTTCCGATGTATTTTCTCACCCTGAATCCAGAACTGGAAGCAAGATTGCTCTATCACGTCAGGATTCCGAGATATTCTAACCTAAAACAGTGAAAAAGACCATTTTTAGGAACATTCGTCTCTTAATAAAATTTACAAAAAATTTTTTTGAATATTCAAACGAGTTTTAAAAGAAAGTAAAATTATTTATCTTTCAAAATTTTTTAGACCCGATCCGATCCGACTTTTTTTCTCTAAGATTCAACAATTTAAAGTTCAGGTTACACGACCTAAAAACTGGGAAAGTAAGAAAAAAATAATTAGAAAGTTCTTTAACTTAAGCATATGATTCTTAATGTTTTTCAGATCGCTGATTACAAATCCGATGTTAGATTTTCGAAATTCAATATGGCGGAAATATTTTTTAAAAATTTAACGTGATCGTTTGAAACTCTTTACTCGAGGGTTTTTGAATTCTCTTATTGCGACTCTGGTGATGTTATGCTTAATCGTTTCGACAAAAAAGTGTCACAAAATCTGTTATTGAACCAATTATTATTATAGCGTAAACCTTCTAAAATACCAATAAAATAGTCTATGCTGACAAAAAAAATTAGGCAAAAAGGAAGATGAAAAAGAAATGGCAAATGATATCGACGTTGATTATATTATCGAAATTGAAACAGTAAAGAGTTTTAAGTGATTCCGTTAAATTTTTAAAATATATATCCGTCATATTAGATCCGCCATTGTGAATTTCAAAAATCTGACGTCGTATGTGTAATTAGCGACCTTAAAATCCTCCGAGTAAAGAGTTTCAAGTGATACCGTCAAATTTAAAAAAATATATATCCGCCATATTAGATCCGCCATTTTGAATTTCGAAAATCTGATAACGGTTTCGTAATTAGCGAGCTAAAATACTTTAAGAATATAATGCTAAAATTAAAGTTCTTTTCAATTATTTCTCTGTTCCTTGAGAGTTGATAGGTCGTGTAACCCAAATCTTTATATTATTGTATCTTACAGAAAAAAGTCGGATCGGGTCTAGAAAATTTTGAAAGGTGAATAATGTTACTTTCTTTTAAAACTCGTTCGAATAATAAACAAATTTTTTGTAAATTTTATTAGGAGGCGAATGTTCCTAAAAATGGCCTTTTTCACTGTTTTTGGTTAGAATATCTCGGAATCCTGACGTGATAGAGCAATTTCGCTTTCAGTTTTGGATTCAGGGAGAGAAAATACATCGGAAATGACTTGTCCGGTTTCTGGGTCTAAAATTTGTAGGCCTGTGTAATTATCTAAAAAAAATAATAGATAAATTATAAACGTGCAAGAAAAAAAGTGAATAAAATACACTTTAAGGTTATGTTGAGCACATCGCTTTCTGTTGAATTTTCATCGCAGGTGGGAATTTTATATTCAAAATGTAAATTTCATACGATGGTCCGTTGTAACTTTATGTACACCGTGGGTCGTATAAAATTTCAATAAGAATTTCTTACAGTATAAATTAGCAATTTTGAAACAGCCTTTTCTCCGGCAAAAATGAACATTTTTACACTTTTTTTATAAAAATGAAAAATTAGAGTGTCAAAATTTCCAATGAAATAATTTTTGACTGAGAGCAATAAATATCACATACTTTTAATAGAAAGTCTATCCAAATCAATACTTTGTCTATCCGAAAATTGTCCCACTGATTTTAAAGAAAGTCCTACCAAATTCTATTAAAATTGATTATTAATAATTGTTTCCAATCCAATAAGATTTTGTGATTTAAATTCTATCAAATCCTATACCGAGAAATGACAAAAAAGTTCTTTCCCATTGTATCCAAGGTGGCTACAATTGAAAACATAGAGTAAACCAGACAGTAGTCGGCCACTTTTCAAGTTTGAATAGCTATAAAACTGTACGAGATAAAAATATGTTCAATGTTACTAATCAATTCTAAGGTGATTGTAAACAAATGTAAACTTTTGTAATAGAGAAAAAACTTTTTACGGTTTTTGAAAGCTTTTAAAAGTGGCCGATTACTGTCGGTTTAGACGGCCGATTACTGTCGGATTCTTACTCGTTTATTTACTAATTTTTTTTACGAATAAAAAATTTTTTTTCATGAACATGATTGGTTTAATAGTTTTGTGTGATCGTAAGGAACAACATTACATAAAAGAATTCGAAAAAAATATGAATTGCTCTTTTAAAACAGCGTTAATTAAAAAGATTGCTTTTAGGTGTCCGACTACTGTCGGATTCTAACTTTTTTTGTGAATTTTTTTAACGAATAAGAAAATTTTTTTTGTAAACATGATTGGTATACTAGTTTTGTAGGAGCATTAGGAACATTTACTCATGAAAGAAATTTTCCAAAAATTTTAATTGTAATTTTTAAACAACATTCGATAAAAAGATTTTCTTAAGTGGCCGACTAAGTTTACCCTAGTTTTGAAAAAAATATTGGTGGAAAAAATAATAAAAGATTTTTATGACCATTAATAACATTATATTCTTAACACACTCCAAACATACAAACATTTTAACCCTCCTGCGCATAAGTTTCTTCCCGAAAAGTCACTTCCAAATGCATACACTTTTCATAAAATTGAATTTTCACGTCGATTGGTATTTAGAGGTTTTTGAGGTAGCTGATTACCAATATAAAGTCAAAATTAAAAAATTCAAAATGTCGGACCACAATTTAAAAAATAATTACTAATCGTCCCGTCTACCGCTATCTAGGGGTTTTTGACAAAGTTAATTAATAAAATTTTTGTTTGGTGGTACGTTAAGGGGTTACACCACTCTATAGCCCTAAAAAAGGCTTAACTTTGACAATTTTTTTAGGAGTATGTAAAAAATAATTGAATTTCTCTCTTTTGGGCTTTATCCGTCGCAGGTGAGGAAACTTCTCACCCATCGTAATTTAATCGAAAACTGTTATAAAATGCGAAATTTTTTTTGGAATGTTTATTATAATTTTCAAACAACCTATTGCAAGTAAAATTAACCTTCATTTTCTGTTAATTATTTAAATAAAAAATTAATGACAAATGAAATCGAATCAAAAATTCTTGACATTTGCTGCTTAAAAATTTAATTACAAAAAAACTAAAATAAATAAAAACACAAAAATTGTTTTTAAATAAAAAAGAACAGTTTTGTGAGATACTGAGAATATGAAATTATAATTTTTTGTATTTAAAAAGTTATGAATAAAAAAAGAAACTGGGTGAGGAAACTTCTCACCATGCAACGGACGGAGGGTTTACGGTAATTTTTGGAATCACCTTTTTTAAGGGGGCCTTTGCGGGCGACCGCAATTCGTGGAACTTGTAATATCTGAAACAAAATTAATAACGGGGTCTTAATCTACATAGGATTAGCTATTAAAGTACGTACGATTTTAGCTTTATATCAATTTTTCGCAAAATGGCGGAATTATTAAAAAAATGTTCAATTTTTGACTCAAAAATTTAGTATTAAATTGTTTATAAAAAAAGTTGCAATGATAAAAAAATCGTATGTAATTTTTTCTAGATTATATTACTGTGAAGCTACAGTTAAAATTTCAGGTCGATATATGTTATAGTTTTCGAGTACCATGGTCGCCCGTTTTGAAAAATGTAGTTTCGAGAAAAAGCTGTTTAAAGTTTTAGGTGTTGAAAGCTGACTGACTCACACATACAGCAGTATTGATGGACAAGCACTTCCTAGCGACTTTTTGGAAAACTATTACAGCCCTCAGGCCCTGTTGGTACATTAATGCAGAGGATAAGAGTCGTAGAAAGGGGACTCAAGGAACCCCGCCGCCGCAGGTAGTCAATGCGCGCATCTTCTGCTTCGAACTCTCCGTCTTTCTCCGACACTTTAACAGATTAGAAAGGGAAAAAATAATTTTTTCACCATTCTACCAACCGAATAATGTCTTTAGGACCCTAAAGTGTACACAGAAAGAAAAGTACGTGAATCATTTCTTGAAAGTGCTTGACTTTTAGATAGGACACAAAATACAAGGCGGTATCATAAACCACGTAAACGTCTTAAACCAAGACGCTCTTTTCTACAGTGAAGAAAGTCCTAGAATTATTCTAGTACTAGTACGGTCCACACTGTTTTTTAAATTTTAACTAAAAGTCATTTGTTCAGTTTTATAAAGTACGTGAAAGATTAGTTGACTGCGCTTAAAAATTCTGTAGAGCATGCGCAGTGTGCGTTGCGCGTTTCTATCCAAGGTGAATGACAGCTGATCGTCTGTTTCCATTTGTGGTTATTTCAGATGTTAAAAATGGCGGATCCAATATGGAGGACAAAAAAAATTTTAAATTAGTCAAATCCACTTGAAAATCGTTTTTCTTGGGATTTCGGGGTATCTAAAAAAGAATATGATGTTGGTTTTTAAAAATTCTAAATGTCATATTCAATATGACTTAAAATTAAAATTTTTGCATATGATCTTCTGAATTTTGTTGGTTAGGTGTTTTCTCAAACCGCTAATTGTAAATTAGAATTTTTCCTATTTCTGCAGTGTACCGAAAGAAGAACTTAAAATAAGACACAAAAAAACTCATTATGTGCTACAGCAAAAATCAGTCCAAATTTTTTCTATTTAGTTACTTGTTAAAATACAATTTTAAGTAATGTTTGACTTGTAAAATATTAGTTTCCGCGTTTTTTCTTTTTCTTCTATTTTTGCGACTAGGACACCTCTCCTTGGTGAAGGCAGTCAACGAATTTTCAGAAAGAGATTTCACCAAGATATAAAGGACATGGAAAAACGCTACCAAGGAAAATAAAAATATGTTAGCGGACTACTGTTGGACGCTAAAAAGAGACATACCAAAGGCCGAAAATTCTAAGAGGAAAAGAAGAGCTCCTCTTCAGAGATCCTTTGAATCAAAGAGGATAAGATATTCAAGAAACAAAGATTAAAAGTAATGTAAATTTAACATTTAGAATTTTTGAAAACACATCATATTCATTTTCAGTTACCCTGAAAACCCAAGAGAAACGATTTTCAAGTGGATCTGATAAATTTTTAATTTTTTTGTCCGACATTTTGGATCCGCCATTTTTAACATCTTTTATGTATTCAACTTTTATGTAATTAGAGTCTCTGAATTCAAATCAATAATACCTTTCTAGGCGTGTAAAAAAATATCAGCACTAAACTTTTGGTCCGACTACTTTTTTTCTTTAGATACACCCCAAGGAAGAGAACCTACACTGAAAAAATTATGTGTCGCTACCACACAGATCAGATGGTAAGTACTATCCCGATTTCGGAAGGGAGATTAGCTCTCGAGGGAACACTACCTTACCGCGAGAGAAGCCTACAACACTGGTACCAACTGGTACGAGGTTGCACCAATCTCGAAATATTGGTATGACAGCCTTCCGTCTATTCGGGAAGGCTACCTGCTCTCGAGATTTGTTGACGCACCCGAAAACCGAAGGGCAGAGCACTCGAGGTAAGATAATGCAGTGCCATCACCACACATGCGGCAACCACACAAAATTTTTTCAGTGTACTATAAGAAAATAAAAAAACCGATTTTTTGAAAGTTGTTTGACCCGACCCCCCCTTAAGAACATCATATTCTTGATTCAATTCTTTTTGGTATTTCGGATAAGTAAAATATTTGGTTGTAATAATAACAAATTTCAATATAGTATAGTTAAGTTAATATAGTATAGTATATGTTAAGGAACTCGATGAATCTTGGGGTACATGTAGCTCAGTGGTCAGAGCAGTCTACCGGCAATAGAAAGGTCGTGGGCTCGTATCCCACCATGCTAACCAATTTTTTCTGAGTTCTTTGATAATTTTGAAATTATTAATTAATTTCGAAAAAATGATTTTCAGAAAAAGCAGGTTTCTGTATTAGGACAGCTGCGCTGTCGATACATATGAAAAATATATTGTATTTTCATAACGAAATCTAGTACTTACTCAAGAAATTTATTTTCGAGAGATTTGATTCGGATAATTGATAAATTCTTTCACCTTTAATAACAATTTACTTCTATCAAATATTGAATTATTAATTCAAGAACTTTATCCAATGCTGATAATTACTTAGCACAAGAAAATAAATCTCTTTCTTCAAATAAATATGGGATTGATTCAAGTAAACTTTGCCAAGAAAATGCATTTACTTGGTTCAATAACATTTTTTTCAGTGTAGGAGTTTTTGACAAACTTAATTAATAAAATTTTTATTTTTGTTTGATGATACATTAATAACAAGAAATACTATCTTTATTCATTTAAAACTAAACTAAATATTATTATTTTAAAAAAACTAGGATTCGCTATGCCTTTTAAGATGTGAACTTTGAATATAACAAAAACATTATTTTTTTGTTTTCGAATTATTAATTAATTATTGCAAATTAAAATATTTAACTACGAAATAAAGTTAACGCAATTCTTAATATACTACTGTAAAGCATTAAAAACATCCGCATCCAACGAGCAGAATGTAAAGTGTTTTGAATAATTTGACTCTATATAAATAAATATTTATAAAAAATTCATTAACATATAAATATCATTCATGAAAATAAATATAAAGTATTATTTTTTTTAAACGAATGTTTATAACAATTCTATGTTTTTAAGTTTTTATTTACTCTCCCTGCATCCTCAGGGTTCAAGACTCCCTAATACATATCCATCTACTTATCCTATTTATTACAAAATTCCTTAAAACTATAACGCACCTCTCACTCTATCTTAACTAATACTTAAACTAATTATTACAATACTTATAACTAGTTATCCGCCAAGTGCCCCGGGTTTCCATTTTCAGTTCCATCAGCCCTTTTTGGCTACGTCAAAAGAATTATTTAAATTTACATATAAATTAGATCCCCTTTCTACAAAAAAAATTTCTTATCCCTTAAACCCCCCCTTAATTTCCTAAACTCATTCTCTCTTTCCTCATTTTCTCCAATTCACTAATTAGTGATGCACTTCGAGCGAGTCTCGTCTCGAAAAACCGAGAATCTCGCGAGAAAAACAATGAAAACAATTGAATGTGATATTTTCATCTCTTTTCATTTATGAAAGGACAGAGTCTCGTCGTGCATCACTATCACTAATCCATTTTTCACTCTTACCGTTCTCATTTAGTATCCACTTCATTCTGTCACCCATATCTACTTGCACCCCTCCAACATCCATTTGACCCATACACCTCGCTAACACATGCTCCTAATCCTCAACCTCATATTTCCCTTATTCTACACAATTTCTCTTGCTCATCCAACCAATACTTGCACTCACTCACTCCCTCACCCATTCTAAACCTACACACCCTATTAAACCCCTACTAAAAAAATAATGAGGAATCATGACAAAACATCAGAGTTCTGATTATTCGTCAGATTTTCTGATGCTTCTTCTTGACTCTGATGATTTGTCATTTTTCAGATTATTTCTGACAGAATTTTTAGAATGGATTTGATGTTTTGTGAGAACTCTATCAGCTTCTCACTTCACTTCACAAACCAAGCTGACCATATTTGAAGCGTATCTTTTAATTTCTTAAAAATGAAGTTTCTTAGAATAAATTTTAGATATTTGGAATCATGAAATATCACAGATTCTGAATTTTTAAATTATAAACTTCAATTAGTTAAATTAAACAAATTTCAAGTCATAACATTTTTGTTTAAAAAATCATTAACTTTCAGAACAATGCCTTTTTTGCCTACTCGACTCAACTCATTCACAATGACCAATTTGATACGCACCTTTCTTTAACAATTGGTTTTTTTTCGAAACTATTGTGATGATTTAAAAACAAGAATTTTATAACTTTAAAATTCTGCATTTTAACTAATTCAACTTTGTAACATAAAAATTTAGAATCTATGGCATTTTACGATTCCAAATATCTAAAATTTATTTTAAAAAACATTTATTAAAATAAATTATAAGGTTTGGGTGATAATTAAAAAATAATTTTTAAAATAAATTTTAGATATTTGGAATCGTAAAATACCATAGATTCTAAATTTTTATGTTACAAAGTTGCATTAGGTAAAATGCAAAAGTTTTAAGTTATAAAATTCTTTAAAATCATCACAAAAGACTCGGAAATCTATTGTTAAAGGAAGGTGCGTAGCGAATTGGTCATTGTGACTGAGTTGAGTCAAGTAGGCAAAAGAGGCATTGTTCTGAAGGTTTATGATTGTTTAAACAAAAATTTTATTACTTGAAACTTGATCAATTTAACTAATGGAAGTTTATAATTTAAAAATTTAGAATCTGTGATATTTCATGTTTCCAAATATCTAAAATTTATTCTAAAAACCTTCATTTTGAAGAAATTATAAGCTATCTCGTGAACTATAACTGATATGTAAAAACTAATATCATTTTTGAATTTTAATCCAAGACAGTATAAGGTATACGTAAAACAGTCATTAAAAGAATCTGAGTTTATAAACATTAAATATAATGTTGAAATAAACAAAAATAATTTTAAACATTAAAAAAGGTATAATGGTTTTTCGATTTTCTACCCAAATTATAAAAGGCGTGACGACCTTTTTATATAAAGGAACAAGAATACATCCCCAAAAAAGATTTTTTGCTATGCTATATAAAAATTCGGTGGCAGTCATAAAAGTTTTCATGATTCTTGGCAGTATTTTGAAGGGTTCTATTTCTTTTTCATGTTTTTGAGCTGCAATTGTAAGAAAAACTGCTCAAAAACACCAGAAATTCTGATTATTTTTCTGATGTTTTGTCATTATTTTTTTAGTAGGGACTTATCAAACTTTCTCATTCTCACTAAAAACTCAGGCATACCTTCACTTCTTACCATCTTACACCAACAATTATACCTTGACTCACTTATTCTATTCCATCTCTCCTGTTCATCCTTCTTCTTCCATCCTTCCATAACCTCTCTACTATTCACTCCCCATTTCCCTCCTTCTTCCAACGCGTTTCTTCTCTCCTTTTCCCATTTCGTTAACTTCCTTCTACCCCTTTCTTCACCAATCTCAAACACTCTTTCGCTAAATCACTCCCTCTTCCCTGTTCCAGCTTTGTTTCCAACTCCATTGCTCTCTTTCTCTCCCTCAACACTATCTTTTCTCTTCATAATTCTTCCCTTAGCATATATTCTGGGCAATTCCATTCTACCCCCATAGTCTATTTTAAAAACCTCTCATGCATACTTTCTATTTTCCCAATCTCCCACCAACCCCATACCTCCCCCCCATAACTTACCACCGCCCATACCAACGCATCAAACAACCACACACGCTTCTTCCATTCATACTTAAACCTTCTCTCTCCGATTCCGCACACCTGACCCATCATCCTTCCTCCTCTTTCCATACGCCTCGTAATATTTAAATCTTGCTTTCCATTCCAATTAAACCAATAACCCAAATAACAAAATTCACTCACTTCCTCACTCTCTTCTCATTTAACTTCCATACTACTTCTTCCATTGCCCCTCTCCTTTCAAATCTTACTACTTTTGTCTTTTCCACATTCACACTCAAATCTTTTTTTTATTTTTACTTCATATTCGTCATCAGCGACCTGAAAACCCCCATAATAGCGGTAGACGGGACCATTAGTAAATAGTTTTTAAATTGTGGTGCGCCATATTGGATCCGCCATTTTGAATTTTTTAATTTTGACTTCATATTCGTAATCAGCGACCTCAAAAATCATTAGGTAGCGGTAGACGGGACCATTTGTGAATAGTTTTTAAATTGTGGTCCGCAATAATGGATCCCGCATTTTAAATTTTATAATTTTGACTTCATATTCGTAATTAGCGACCTCAAAAACCCCTAAATAGCGGTAGACGAGACCATTAGTAAATAGTTTTTAAATTGTGGTCCGCCATATTGGATCCACCATTTTGAATTTTTAAATTTTGACACCGTATTCGTAATTAGCAACCTCAAAAACCCCTTGTTAAGAAACGATTTAATATTAATAATATATATTTTTAAAAACCCTTAGTATTTTTAAGTACTACAATTTCTTTGAATGACAAAAATATTCGCAGAATAATATATGCAACTTCAATATATGTTTTTAAATTTGTGTGTATGCATGGGGAAATCTCACCAAATGGGGACAAATTGGGTACTGAGATATCGGTGCCACAAAAAGCCTCCATATTGCCAATTCACATTTATATATTTTTGTTAACTCTCTTTCACGAGTATGAGATTTAAAAATAATTGTTTTTAGGCAAAATTAAAGATTTGTGCAACTGATTTCTTCATTAAAATCGTAGAAATTGATAAATTCCTGGCGTAACTCGCATTTATTCGAATTTTTATTAAGCGATAACTTTTTGAGCAATTTATTTTTTATGTTTTGAGTTTTTCGTCATTCATCCATGGATTGTGAAGATTAGAAAAATATAAATTGGACAAGTGTGCCAATTATAATATTCCAGATAATGAGCTCTTAATAAATGTAACTGTATTTTCACCAAACTTTAAAAATCATTAATTTTCTTATAATACTCGTTGAGCGATCATCATTTAACATTCGCTCATATACTATTTACATTTTCAGGTATTCAGAAAAAGAATTTTGGGTGGTAGAACATTGTGCCACTTGATACATCTATGAAATCGGCCTTGGAAAACGCGCAACGAGTGCGTAACTCGTTGTCAAAATATGGTTTTTCGACGAGCACAAGAAATCACTTTTAAAAAATGGATACACCTTCGCGTAATATCTTGCTTTAGTGTAAATAAATATATGTGCAAAATGCTCACCCCTAAAAATAATATTTGGGGTTGATATTAAATAATTTTTCACCTAAATATATTAGTTACTCTGTTTATAGGGCCATTGTTGAAAAACATTTATTTGAACTATATTGCGGGTGAATTTTTGATGAATGTAAGTTCAGGTAAATAAAAGGAAATGTGTTTTGAAGGGTTTTAAAATATATTAAATTTTTTAGAATAAGTGAAGTGACTGATAGGGTGGTATCCATCCCTATTTTGAAAAAAATTTTAAATAATCGAAAATTAATTTTAAAAAATTATTTTACTTAAAATAAGATTAATTTCTTTCCTTAAAATAAAATTCTATTTTAATCATGCTCACGTTGTTTTATCTAAAAACAAGAGTAGTGGAATTACAATCTTCATTTGTAACTTTTTTCTCTTAGAAGTAAGTTTAACCTGCACTCTTAACCAAAAATATGAATAATATATTTTAAATACAGTAGCAATTAAAAAATATAAGTTACGCCAGTTAAAATATACTTCTATTTGGTCGAAAAATAATAATTTATGGTAAAAAACAATGTGCCACTAAATTGAAAATAAAATTTTTTTAAAAGAAAAAGTCCCCACTTGGTGAGATTTCCCCGTATATGTATTTGTCAATTTTTATTACTTAACTTTTAAAATGCTTGTTTACTTTAATATTAATATGCTGTCAATCTTGTTGTTCTCTACACGGAGAAAATTTGTTCCTTACATTTTACCGAATTCTTCAGTAAAGTTGGGATATAGTGGCATAACAGTAATTTTTAATAATTTTTAAATTATTTTTTCATGAATAATATTCAAAATTTAATGTCATATCTTTATTCCTTACAAACTAGTACTGTAAAAGTTAAAACAAAATCGAAACTGAACGTTTAATAAAAATTAAATAAAATTTTAACGTTTCTTTTGAATACCTCCTTGATGGTCACTAACGTTTCAGGAACAGTTCGGTAAAACTTTCTTGACTTGAGGCGAGTGTTAGTTTTCAGGAATAGTTCGGTAAAACTTCCTTGACTTGCTTGAATTGTTAGTTTTCAGGATTGAAATAGTTTTTTAAAAGCCCCGTAGTAAAAAAAACTTTGACGTTAATAGTTAGTTATTTTTAACTTATTTGTACTCATTAACTAATACTTAATAATTTCATTTATAGCAGAAACCGCTTCTGAAACGAAATTAAATAGAAAATGACATTCGTATTTGCTCTTAAATAATCCAAAAACAAAAGTATTTGAAAGTTTTAATTTTCATGTCAACTAGAAGCAAAAGAATGAAAAACATAATAATTTAGTGATAATCACAGAAAAATTGTTTCTGCATACTTATCTAGCAAGAGCAACGTAAATAATTAATGTAACTTACGTAACCAGAGTAAATTACGTAGCTATAGTAATTTACATAATTACAGCAAGTTACGTATTATGTGTTACGTAACCAGAGTAAATAACGTAAGTACAGTAACTTATGAAAAGGATCCAACTTACGGAAGTTACGTAAGTACAGTAACTTACGAAAAGGATCCAACTTACGGAAGTTACGTAACTACAATAACCTACGCAAAGGATACAATTTACGTAAGTTACGTAACTACAATAACTTACGTAAAGAATCCACCTTACGTAAGTTACGCAACTAGAATAACTTACGTAATTTATCAATTTTACGTAACTGACGTAAATAATCAAGCTAATGCAAATGACGTAAGTAATATAACTTACGTAAAAATTAAACTTACGTAACTAACGTAAGTTGGATCCTTTACGTAAGTTAAGTAATTGAAATAACTTACACAAATTACGAAAATAATGGAGTTTACGTAACTTACGACAATAATCAAGTTTAAGTAACTTACGTATGTAATTTACGTAGAAGATCAAACTTACATAAGTCACGAAACTAGAATGACTTACGCAAGTTACGTAAATGTAACGTAAATTTCCTTTAGTTATGTAAGTTACTATAGTTAAGAAATTAACTTTGGTTGCGTAACTTACATTAATTACTTAAGTTGCGTTAGTTACGTAAGTCAGGGAAAACAATTTTTTTTGTTTGACACTAAATAATTATGTTCTTTAATCTTTTGTTTCGAGACGGTTCCTGATTTATAGTAACAATAACACTAAAGTTGATTATCTTAATCTTTTTTGATAAAAATTTGGGAACAATAAGAATTTTAATAAACTATTGTTTTATTACATAAAATACAAATTTAAACATTTTTCTTTATAACAATAAAAACATAATTTGAAACTATTTCATAAATTGACCTTAAATATAGTTAGAAATTATTCAGTAACATGGATTTAATATGGATGATTCTTTTATTTTATACAATTATTGTTTAATAATTTGAATCTTTCTCACAAGCGGTGAAATAAAATTCAGATTCATATATAAGGACAGTTGAAACTTTCTGAAGCAATAATGTAAAGCGTGAGATGTATGTATTAATGTATGCGTTTAGAATGTACTGTAGGCAGGTGTAATGTATAAGTATTTGTTCGTGAATAATTGTAGGGGTTTAGGTAGTGATTAAAGTAGGTAGAGTGAGATTTACGGGAGTGTTGCTATAGAACTACTGCAATGACATTATTTTTTATTTTTTATTCTTCAAGTTTTACCGAACTATTCAGTAATTCAATGAATATAAATTTTACCGAACATTGTACCTTACGTTTTACTGAACTTTCAATAAAAATAAGTATAGTGAACACTTACCCTACGTTTTACCGAACTATACAATAAATATAAGTTTTACCGAACACTGTGCCTTACGTTTTACCGAACTTTCAATAAAACTGAGTATAGTGTATGCTTACCCTACGTTTTACCGAACTGTAAGTGAAGGGCTAATACATGTACCGTAAGATTTATTCTTTTTACATTATTTTTCAATGCAATTGCTTTTACAGTCCTGTTCCTTAAAAATTACAGTTTTGACACTTCATCCCAGTTTTACCGAACAAAGTTCGGTAAATTTTCAGGAATAAATTTTCTCCGTGTATGTAAACTTTTATTCTTTATTAAAATAACTCAAATGTCAATTTACGTATTATAAATTGAGACCACGTTTTGTGTCTTAAAAAAATTAATCAAAGCAAGTCTATATGACTGTCAAATATATAATAATTTTAGGTACTCTTGCCTGACATAAACTGCCCAGATTTCCCTTTGTCGATACTTTTTATTGATCAACAATTAGGTGGGAAAAAATCCTTATTTGCAGTTTATTACACTTAGTTAATGCTAATTGTAAGTGAAATTCTGCTAGCTTGCAGAGTTTGGAAATCAGCGCAACCAAAAATGCACTACTTTGTTATTAAGAAAGAAATTAAGTTGACTTAGCTTATGATATTAAAATATAAGCAATATTTTAATCTTACTTAATTCTTTGTGTTAATTTAAAATGTGGGTTGATAAAAATCGCTTTGTGTTACGATTGTTTTTTAATTTTAATTATGTATTGGGTAATGATGTTATGTGTTAATATTACTTGAGTGTATTTTTTATAATGCAAATAAAATTCGCTAATTTGTAAAAAAATACGAATTTGATCGTAACACCCCTATATAGCGGTAGACGGAACGATTAGTAAATATTTTTAAAAATTTGTTCAGCCATATTGGATCCGCCATTTAAAATTTTTAATTTTGACTTCATATTCGTAATCAGCGACCTCAGAAACCCCTAGATAGCGGTAGATAGGACCATTAGTAAATAGTTTATAAATTGTGGTTCGACATATTGGATCCGCAATTTTTAAGTTTTCACACCATATTCGTAATTAGCGACCTCAAAAACCTCTATATAGCGGTAGACGCGACCATTAGTAAATAGTTTTTAAACTGTGGTCCGCCATATTGGATCCCGTAATTCAAATTTTATAATTTTGACTTCATATTCGTAATCAGCGACCTAAAAAAACCCTAGATAGCGGTAGACGGGATGCTAAAAAAATATTTAAAAAATTGTGGTCCGCCATTTCAAATTTTTATTTTTAACATGTGATGTGCCCTTGGTGTATAGAGATGTTGAATAACTCTTTCGAGTTTTACAAAATGATTGTCCTTTTTATTTTACATAAGTGATTTTCTGTAGGGTAAGAAAAAATTGTTATAGGAAAAAAAAGAAATAAAAGAGAGAGAGAGAGAGAAATGCCCTTTTTGAAAAAAATTATTAAATGAGTAAAAAAATTGAGCTGATCGTTTATTTATGAATTTATTTGGATTGCCAGGTTTCGTTGTCTGTGTCAGTATGACAAATAGGAAATTGTATAAATCTAAAGGCAATTAGCTGTTTTACATATTTGACTAATATATATGTATATATATATATATATATATATATATATATATATATATATATATATATATATATATATATATATATATATATATGTATATATATATATATATATATATATATATATGGGTGATTCTTCAAAAACCTCATTTTGCATGTAGTCAAGATTTTCTAAATAATTATAATCATTTGGGAAAATACTAAGTCATATTTCTCTATTTTATCACTTTTTCTAAATGTTCTGCAAGAAAAAGTTGTAAAATTTTATTGTTTAATACATTTTTAAAATATTTTACCACCTCAAAATCGATTTTCTAACCTGTCATCTAAGTGCTTTTCATTTTTTCAATACGTAAAACAATTATTTAAAACATGAAAATAGGTACTTCTTCAATTTTTTCTAAAAGTTATGATATTTAAGAATAATTTTCTAAGATATGAATAAAATATGTTGTGTAGTTTTTTTAAATATAGAAAATGAAATTTGTCATGTAGTACCGCGTCATTCCTCTCACTCGTTCAATATTATCCAATATTTTTGCTGTGGGTAGAAATTGATTGATTACTGTGATCAATATTTAAATTAACATCTCTAATATTAATTTCTTAAGTTACTTTTTAAAAAATGTAATTTTTTTGGGTTAAAAAAATTAAAATTGAGACATAAGCAAAGATTCACAACCTAAAGCGTCATTCCTCTCACCCCTAAGAAATTAATCTCAGCTGGAGGAAAATTATTTGGCAATTAAATAAAATTAAAAAATGTTGAAATTGTCATTTCTCTCACTTTTTTTGAATAAAAATTTAAAATTGATATGATTGTCGATTGTTTACAAACTGCCAGTGAAAAGGGAACCTAAAATGTATGAAAAATAATTTTTGACAATTATTAAAAGAGATTATGATAACTGTAAGTATTTCAAAATCTATCAAATTTATAGATAATATTAATAAATTATCATTATTAAATAATTTTTTGTAAATAGAAAAATATATATAATAAAAAACGCCGGCGCCAAATTTCAACCTCTTAATTTTTTTGTAAATTTTAATTTAATATATATATACTTTAAAAGCTAAAAGTTAGCATGATCATGCTATAGAGGTGGTAGATTTTTGTAAACTCAATATAATTGGCTGCATTAATCCATAAATAATAATTTTTTTCCTTTTCTGTTTGTAACTCACAAAAAAGAGTATTTCGGGAGAATCACCCATATATATATATATATATATATATATATATATATATATATATATATATATATATATATATATATATACGTTCCACGTCAATAGAAACAGAGCTGTGGCCAAAAATTGGCGCAATGAAAAAAACATACAAGGGATTAAAAAATACGTACATTCGTGTACTTTAATTAGCAAGTGGGCGTTTTGAAAAATTCAATATGGCGGCTTAATTACAAGCGAATAAAGTCAATAAAATCACAAATCGACGAATAATATCGATAATAAAAATTACAAAATCCAAGGGAAAAAATTGACCGAAACTTTTTTAAACGTTTCAGGGGTCGCTTAATACAAATCCGAAGTCAGATTTTGATTAGAACTAATTTTAAAACTCTTTAAAATTGCTCAAAAATGGTTACTCGGAGGTTTTCAAGGTCTCTGATTACTAATATGGCGGCCAATTTTTTGAGAAATCATTGAATTTTTTTAAAACTTATCCTTTTAGGGTTTTTATAGTTCGCTTATTATAAATATGACCTTAGTTTTTTAAAAATTCAAAATGGCAGATCCAATATGGCGGCCAATTTTTCGTGAATTCATGAATTTTTTCAAAACTTATCCTTTGGGGGTTTTTATAGGTCGTTAATTACAAATATGCCCTTAGTTTTTAAAAATTCAAAATGGCGGATCCAATATGGCTGTTGATTTTATTAAAAATTTATTCAATTTGTTCGAAAATTTCCTTTTAGGGTTTTTATATGTTGCTGAGTACTGATTCATGGGTTTTATACTAATATACTAAAATACTAAAATAATATGTAGTCGAATTCAAAAATTTAAAAAGAAATTAGAAAAATTAGAATTTAATCCAAAACGATAGAAAAGTTTAAGAAAAATTTAGCCAACTGGATTATAATATGTTTTTCAAGATTTTGAAGATTGTTTTTTACAAATATTTATTTGAAAATATGAAATTTAAATTGTCCGATTATATTTAAACCATTTTTTTATATATTTTTAATTTTTATTAATTTTAAACATTACGCTAAAAGGTGTGGTTGCATTTGAGTACCGTAAAACATTTTTCTTGAATTAACTATTAAACCATGCCCGTTTTGTATGTTTTACAGTACTTAAACGCAACCACACCTTTGAGCGTAATGCCATTTAAAATTTTTTAAAAACTAAGGTCATATTTGTAATCCGCGACCTAAAAAACCCCCATATGACAAGTTTTGAACGAATTAAATGAATTTTCGAAAAATTGTCCGCCATATTGGATCCGTTTTTTTTAATTTTTAAAAACTTCGGTCATACTAGTAATCAGGGAGCTTGAAAACTCTCGAGTAACAATTTTTGAGCAATTTTAAAGAGTTTTAAAATTTGTCATTTTAAATTTTTTAACTCTAATCAAAATCTGACTTCGGATTTGTATTAAGCGACCACTGAAATGTTTAAAAATGTTTCGTTTGATTTTTTTCCTTAGATTTTTTGAAATGGTTATAACTCGGTCAAAAATTGACCAAATTTGATGTTCTGTATATGAAAATTTTTGTTTTTACACGTAGTTTTTAATAAAAATATTTAAAAAATTATTTTTTTAAATTTACGAAATTTTTTTTTTTAATTTAAAAAAAAATTATTTTTAAGAACATATGTATCGATCGATTTTTTTCAAAATTTTTTGTAAGAAATTAGAATTAATTAACAACTATTAGGCGTTGTCTGACTGTGGGCAAACGATGGGAACTATTTATTTCGAATTTTTAAATTTTTATATCCATATAATATAGCTAACAATAGGGCTTTTGAGCTAATATTATTAATAACATAGGTCAACAAAAGAAGTCCTACCTTTTTATGAGATACCATGGTGTCTATTAAAGACGCTGAACACGATCCCGGGTCACAAAATTGGCCATCACGTCAGGATTTTAAGAAAAGTGGAGGTAAAGACCCTAAAAAACGTGTTTTTGAAGGGTTTCAAATTTTTTTTATCCTAAACCTGATGCGCCAAAAACTTCTACATAGACTAAAATTAAAGCTTAAATTGTCCACTACAAGAACCATATCCGTAAAACCAAAAAAAATTAAAAATTTTTTCAAAACATGGGGTTGAAGTTACCAAAAATGTGATTTTTAGGGTCGATGATTATAATCATCAGATTATAACATTTTATAAGTTTCTGGCACGTCAGATTATAATCCGCGATCTCAAACACCCTTGAGTAACAATTTACAGGCGAATCCGATCAATTATAAATTTTGACATCATCAGCTTGGATTCGCCATTTTGAATTTTTAAAAACTAATATCGGAGTCTTAATTAACGACCCCAAAAACCCCCGAGTACCAATTTTCAAACGAATCCGATCAATTATAAATTTTGACATCCGCCATTTTGGATCCGCCATTTTGGATCCGACATTTTGAATTTTCGAAAAGTGATATCGGATTCGTAATCAGCTACCCCAAAAACCTCCGAGTAACAATTTTCAAGCGAATCAAAAACAATTTCAAAAGTTCATTAAAGCAACTCAAAAAACACATTTTTGGTAACTTCAACCCCATTTTTTGAAAAATTTTAATTTTTTTGGTTTTACAGATATGGGTCTTGTTGTGGACAATTCAAGCTTCAATTTAAGTCTATGTAGAAGTTTCTGGCGCGTCAGGTTTAGGATAAAAAAAATTTTGAAAACCTTCAAAAACACGTTTTTTAGGGTCTTTAACTCCACTTTTCTTAAAATCCTGACGTGATGGCCAATTTTGTGACCCGGGATCGTGTTCAGCGTCTTTAATAGACACCATGGTATCTCATAAAAAGGTAGGACTTCTTTTGTTGACCTATGTTATTAATAATATTAGCTCAAAAGCCCTATTGTTAGCTATATTATATGGATATAAAAATAAAAAAATTCGAAATAAATAGTTCCCATAGTTTGCCCACAACCCCTTGAAATTTAAATTATTAAAGTAGGTTATATTTTTTTTCTTGCACCATTTTTAACCCTTAAATATATAGGATGGTCAAAAATTTGAAATTTTAATTTTTGAAGAGGTTAGAATTTTTATCTTTTCAATAATTGTATATTTTTGCAAATCCATGCGAGAGGTTGTTTAAAACTATAAAAGAAGCTTAGAAAAAAATTTGCGTTAAAAAATATTGAAAATTGTAAGAGAAGATTAATTTTGAATGTTCAAATTTTACAACTTTTGACATATTTTCAAAGTCCTGGACCAATAATCTTTTTGAGAATATCAGTGTTAACAAAAATTTATTCGCTAAATGCAAAAACCATGTCGAATAACTTAATTACTATGTTAAAATTTTAACATCTGTCAAAACTAATTTTATTTTCTAGGTTAAAATTTTAACAGACGTTAAAATTTTAATCGAGTAAATAAGTTATTCGACATGGTTTTTGCATTTAGCGAATAAATTTTTGTTAACACTGATATTCTCAAAAAGATTATTGGTCCAGGACTTTGAAAATATGTCAAAAGTTGTAAAATTTGAACATTCAAAATTAATCTTCTCTTACAATTTTCAATATTTTTTAACGCAAATTTTTTTCTAAGCTTCTTTTATAGATTTAATCAACCTCTCGCATGGAATTGCAAAAATATTCAATTTTTGAAAAGATAAAAATTCTAACCTCTTCAAAAATTAAAATTTCAAATTTTTGACCATCCTATATATTTAAGGGTTAAAAATGGTGCAAGAAAAAAAATATAACCTACTTTAATAATTTAAATTTCAAGGGGTCAAAGTTAGGGGTGGTGCCTTCCCTTAAACGGCTTTATGAAAAAATTTGAAAAAAATCATGGTAGCTTATTTCAATGAGCACTAAATGAAAAAAAAATTTTTGAAAAAAATCTGAGATGCAAAAGTCAAATACTGTCCGATTTCGCGTGGAACGCCCCATATATATGTCAAATATGTGAAACAGCTAATTGCCTTAAATTAGTTTATTATTTATTTCCCGATGTTTTATAAATATTTTGTCATTATTCTTTTTATTTTTAAAAGTAAAAGTGTGATTTCTTTAATGATATTATGTCACTTATTTAAAATTAAAACACCTCTTATCGGCTAGTAACGATTCGGTTAAGCATGTATATATAAATATATATATATATATATAACCGACAGATTTGCTCGGTCGAATAAGATGCCTCGCTTGGCGGACGTTCTAGGACCAAGGGTACTTGGTTCGCGCCCATTTGGCTTGGATTTTTCCGGCATGTGAGATAATCTGAGCGGGAGGTTTGACGTCGAGGTATAATGATGTGCACTGTAGATTATTGTCCGGTACACACCATTAGAACTCGACTGTCGATAAACCGGTTGTACTCAGGAGAAGGTTTTCTACAGTTTCCCTCTCCTCTGGCGAGAAAACCCATTAGACGTGTAGTTCAGGCTATAGCGAGTACTCCTAAATTTCGAAAGACGTTCTGTAGGCGCAAACTTAGTATTAAGAATTGTATGTAAGAAAAATTTGAAAAGCAAGAAATTGTAAGAAACACTTGTATAGCCAAGTATGTAAGGCTGAAGACAGGTGTATAAACCAATATATATATATATATATATATATACACTACCGGCAGAAATTGTCGGTACGAACGACGGGCGAGCTACGAAAAGTTGCTGCCGAAATTAAATTAACATATTTTATTATTGAAAAATGATAGGAACTTGGTTCTTGGATCGTTTCAAAGCCAATTAAATTCTGCGTCGTTTGATATATAAATGAAAATTATTTGATATTTTTGAGAAATTTGATCACCTAAAAGATTTTGAAAAAAAATTGATTAATTTTTCTATTTTTGTGCACCATGTTTGAGTGGCTGCACATTTTAGAAAAATTTAGAGAAAAATTTTAAACTCTGGCAACATAATCTTTAAAGTCTCAGCTTTTATTTGAGCCTTGAAAATTGAAAATCCGTTCAGTAGTATTTTAAATATCTAAAAAAATGTCCAAGAATGTTCTTTTATAATTTAGGCGGTGATACACAATTATTGCACTCTCGCTGCTCACCTGGTTCGTTGCGGCAGGTCCGAAAAAGCGGCATGTAGAGTGGGGGTCATATTTGGAGCCCTTTTTAAGTTTTTTGTAATTTTAGATTTAATATTCATTGAAAATTTAATAATTGTTAAAGGTAATTATTATATATATATATATATATATATATATATATATATAATTAAGTTATCATTTTACAAACTTTCATGATCAAATAGTCGTTTATTTCTACGTACAAATTTTCACTTTTCTAACTTTTTTCCAAAAATAAACGACTATTTGATCATGAAAGTTTGTAAAATGATAACTTAATTATATATATAATAATTACCTTTAACAATTATTAAATTTTCAATGAATATTAAATCTAAAATTACAAAAAACTTAAAAAGGGCTCCAAATATGACCCCCACTCTACATGCCGCTTTTTCGGACCTGCCGCAACGAACCAGGTGAGCAGCGAGAGTGCAATAATTGTGTATCACCGCCTAAATTATAAAAGAACATTCTTGGACATTTTTTTAGATATTTAAAATACTACTGAACGGATTTTCAATTTTCAAGGCTCAAATAAAAGCTGAGACTTTAAAGATTATGTTGCCAGAGTTTAAAATTTTTCTCTAAATTTTTCTAAAATGTGCAGCCACTCAAACATGGTGCACAAAAATAGAAAAATTAATCAATTTTTTTTCAAAATCTTTTAGGTGATCAAATTTCTCAAAAATATCAAATAATTTTCATTTATATATTAAACGACGCAGAATTTAATTGGCTTTGAAACGATCCAAGAACCAAGTTTCTATCATTTTTCAATAATAAAATATGTTAATTTAATTTCGGCAGCAACTTTTCGTAGCTTGCTCGTCGTTCGTACCGACAATTTCTGCCGGTAGTGTATATATATATATATATATAAATAATTTTTTTTAATAGTAATAAAATAAAAAAAATCCCCTTTCAGATTACATATTATTGAAATCTTCTTAACCTAATTTTTAAAAATATTAATTTTTTGTTATTGGTAACAGGTTATGTTTAGAGTACTTTTAACTTCATTAAAAATTTATTATTGATTATTTAACATCAAACGCATATTTTTCTGAAAATATTGCACATAATAATGAATTAAATATTAATAGTTTGTAAAGAAAATTGGTCATTTTTAGGGTTCCGTACACCGTAGGTGTACTGACGGAACCCTTATGAAATCACTCGTGTATCCGTCCCAGCTACGCAAAATGGGCTGCCCCCCCCTTAACTTCTACAAATCTCAACCTGGTAAGCTGAAATTCGGTAGGGATCTTCAGTTTTACGTGCAGATTACAGGAAAAAAATAGTGAACACGATTGGCCTACATATTTGCGAAATAGAAGGGAAAAAAATTAAATTTTTTCGAAAAAATTGCAAAAAATGACCCTGTCCCCCCCCCTTAACTTCTACAAATCTGAACCTGGTGAGCTGAAATTCAGCAGAGATCTTCAGATTTAAGTGCAGATTACAGGAAAAATATAGCGAACATGATTGGCCTACATATTTGCGAAATAGAAGGGAAAGAAATTAAATTTTTTTGAAAAAATTGCAAAAAATGACCCTGTCCCCCCCCTTAACTTCTACAAATCTGAACCTGGTGAGCTGAAATTCAGCAGGGATCTTCAGATTTAAGTGCAGATTACAGGAAAAATATAGCGAACATGATTGGCCTACATATTTGCGAAATAGAAGGGAAAGAAATTAAATTTTTTCGAAAAAATTGCAAAAAATGACCCTGTCCCCCCTCCCTTAACTTCTACAAATCTGAACCTGGTGAGCTGAAATTCAGCAGGGATCTTCAGATTTAAGTGCAGATTACAGGACAAATATAGCGAACATGATTGGCCTACATATTTGCGAAATAGAAGGGAAAGAAATTAAATTTTTTCGAAAAAATTTCAAAAATTGACACTTTCCCCCCCTTAATTTCTACAAATCTGAACCTGGTGAGCTGAAATGCAGCAGGGATCTTCAGATTTAAGTGCAGATTACAGGAAAATTATAGCGAACCTGATTGGTGAACATAAGTATAATTACAGAGAAATATAAAAATTTATTAATAAAATAAAATAATAAAAATATTTATTCTATTATTATTATAGTATATTACTATTTTGTTTAATTTGTTTTTAATTTTAAAAGAATTGTTAAAATAATTTTAAAAATTTTGTTTGAATATTTGTGTACGGAACCCTCGATCTTAGTGCGAGTGCAACTCGCACTTGTCCGATTTTTTTTTATTTATTTATACTTCTAATCTTAGTTCTGTCAAAAACAGCTAAGGTCCCTTTTGTCGCGGCACGTCACATATAGCGACTTGTGATTTGAACTGCTTTACTCGGTAAGCGCTATTCTAAATTAATGTTTTAGTATTTAACTTATGTGGTTAATATTAGCTCTTCTTAGAAAAAATATGTTTTGTTAAAAGTTAATGAAACAGAACATTTTTTTAATGAATATATCATATAAAATACTAGTTATATACATATTTGTGTATGTATTGTTTTAAAAAAAGTTATATATATGGGGCATTCTTTCTCAGTTTTACATCCGTGCTGCCCACTTTAAATTTCATCCAAAAATGATGTACTTATACTCAAAATGTGCAGAAAAATGTCAGCTTTCGAATGGCGAGTGGCAAAATTTGTGAATTTGATATTATTTTCTTACAAATTCAAAAAAAACGAAAAAAATTTTTTAAATATATGAATTTTCAATGTTACTAATTATTTATTGGACTATATCTTCTTTTAATTAATGGGGTATGTCCTATTACGTATTTTTACATCAAGTGGATCCCATAATTTTTCAAAACATTCCCATAATCAATGAAAATTATTAGAATTTTGACAATTTCAATAAAAGGAGGTTTTCTGTGAATTATTTTTAATTCTTTACGCAGGATTCCATATTTTTATTTGATTGTAATCAAATTGAATTGAAAATAACATTGTTGGTGCTGCATGAACTGTAGATCCTTTTATTATCTTCAAAGTTACTGAAGGTATGTAGCGTCTCCACTCTTCACTTTACACAATATTCTAAGATTATCTAATTGACAATGTGAAATTAATAATAATTTTATCAAATTTGTTACCTGAAAGCTGTATAGTTTGCAAAAAATTACGAAATGCATGTTTGACTTGTTTGATTTCTTACCTTCTTACTTTTTTATATGCTCATAAGAAAGCGTCGTAACATCTAAAGCATTTGAAAATCTTTTTATAATTAATTCGTTCTTATTTGGATTGAAATAATGACTTTTCAGAATGTCTGGAACTGGTGGAGCTACAGCAAATCTTGCGTTTAAGAACCTTTTTGTCTTGTTGTGATCTTTTTCATTATAAGACAATATATCAGTTTTATTTGAATTTTTTTGCCCACTCTACAAGTTTCTCAAATGTAATGATGGAATCATTTGGTTTGCAAAGAAGACTAGCATGTATAGCATCCCTTTTGAAAACTGCTCCTACACCGTCTGAAGGTCCTTTACCATGCGCAGTTGAGTAACAGTTCCATTCTGCTGCAACGCCAAAATCTTCTTCGTGGTGCATTAGATTCATCATCTGGAATTTGTTTTTGAAGTGCTGTTCAGCTCCATCGCTAAAATAAAATATTTTTTCCATCTGTGGAATAATTTTTCGTAATTCAGGTATTAGCATTTTCTGTGCAGTATACACAGCAGCTGTATCATGGATAGTGCTATTTGATAGGAAAATAAAACTTTTGTGTTCAAGTTTCGACTCTCTATAATAACACACGACTGGTAAAACTGTACATTGTGAATTATTAAAATGAAATCCTTGCGACGCATCTTGCACAACATACTTGTAATTTTCAGAAAAATCTATTACAACTAGAACTTCATTATTCTTCAAATTCTCTTGTCTTTCTTGATAGAAACGTGACTGCTCTTTTGCAATAAACGAATGAGGTTTTAGTATCATTAATTTGTCACAGAGTTCATCAATAAATTCTGAAGATGGTAGGATCCGCGTTTGAAGAGTTGATCTATCAGTAGTTGTCCACACGCTGAACTGTATGTCGTAAATATTTTTTTCTTCTAAGAGTTCACTAAAACGTTTCTTCAATTCCATAATATGAGGGCATTCACTACATTCACCTAAATAGCAGTCTTCATTAGGACTTTTGCATAAAATTTGTCCTAGGCAATCTTTGTAATTGGCTAGAATCATGTCAGAATCTTTAGTAAGATTCTTTAAATTGATAGAGTCAATCATCAACTTGCAATTTTGGTGTATAGTACAGACGCAGACTGAATGTGTGCCACTACCACTAGCGAGAATACAATTTTTTGGTCGAAGTTGAGCAAATTTACTAAAACTCACTGGGCAATCAGGATTCTTCTCATTATGAATAGCATAAAGTCCTCTTAAGTCGACAAGAAGGAGTCGCTTCTGGATAAGTTCTCTGAACTTGTCACTTTTCACAGTTACAACATCCTTAATACCGGGCATGATTTTACTATTCTCTTCACTATTATAAAATTCATAAATTTGTTTCTCAGTAATTTCCGGCAATGATTCACCCTTCCTAGCAGTTGTTTCTCCTAGAACACCCTTTAAAGCTTTCAATTCTTTTCCCTTTTTAGCGAAGTACCTGGAGCAGTTAAATTCACCAGAAATTTGACTTATTGTCCACGAATCTGGTACTGTTGTCAAAATTGATAATCTGAAAGGGTCATTAACTTCAAGAGAAGAGAATTTATCTTTGAACCCATTTAACATCTCTTCTAATTCAACCAATCGTTGTGATTTTGTATTTGATTGAAATTCGGTTGTAGGTAATGAAGCTGCATTGGATGATATAGATAAATTCTGCAGCATTGCGTCTGTACTTGATGATACAGGAGTATCGTTTTTAATTTCAGAGTTTTTTATTTTCCTGCATGCCGCACAAATTTTTGCAATATTCGGGATTTTCGGAAATTTTCTTTGCAAACCACTCGAAATTTGTCGCAGATCTTTTCCTTTATGAGGTTTTACATTGTAAGGATTGCAGCATCTGTCACTGTGTACGTTGGACATATTCACAGTAAATATGGTCGGCTTAAACTGTAGAAATTAAAATTCCAGAATTTTCAAGCCAAAAAATATCCAACTCCAATTGAAAATAGAAGAAATTTTCTGACCTATTTAAAAAACATGCTTTGAAACTTCAGAGTTAATTTTCAAATATTCTACAGGTGACAATAATCACAAGCAGTTTAAATAAAGTATACAACTGAGGTTTGTTGAACAATTAAAATCGTAAATCTTAGAATATGATTTATTATGGTCATTTTTGCAAAGAAAGAAAGAAAACAAAAATTACCGGGTAATTTTTTGACAAAAAATACTGGAATACTTTCTGGCAGTGATTTTGAGATTTTTTCTATATCAAAAAACCCGGTAGATATTTGTAATTTTTTCCAAGACTAATATTAAAAAATGTTAGCTACTGGCAAAATCCACTTCATCGCAAAACAAACCGTATATGAGGAAATAGTAAAAATATTCTTTAGTTTTAAATTAAAATTTGGTTATAATTTTGAAAACAAAAAATCAACAAATATTTTTAATTCTATTTGCAGGTTTACTTAACCCTTTTAAAAATAATTTACCTTTTTAAGGTTCTCCACGTTTTTCAATCTCTGTGCCTCTCTCTATTTATATACAGAATTCCACAATTTGATCCCAAATTAATTTTTAGCACTGGGATATTTATCTTTATTTACAAAATGTAACCATACAGCGGTATCAAGAATTCAAACTGTTGAATGTGATAGAATGTTTTGAACACTGATTTTGACGTTTAAAAAAGTGACAATCATTGTCAGATAGTTTATTGCGTCAAAATCAACAGGTGTGAATTATTTTAAATATTTGATGATTAACAATATTTTTCGTTTTATTACCAGATTATTTACAAAATTTATAAATGAAACTCTAAAAACTATTTGTAATTCTCTAAAGAGGACTTCATATTTCTATTCGGTGATATAGAAAATTTATTATTAAATTTTTCGAAATTACTATAATTTATTTAATTTCATACTTTTTTAAATAAAATATTGTATTCAGAATCTCATTCGAAAGCTTACATTTTTCTGTACATTTTGAGTATAAGTATTGTACATCATTTTTGGATGAAATTTAAAGTGGGCAGCACGGATATAAAACTGAGAAAGAATGCCCCATATACATTTAGTAACATAAAGTTAGTAATAATTTGTATGATATTTATTAGGTTAAAAAAATTTAAATAATATGGTATATAGAATGGTATTTCATCTCTTGAAATTATAATTTACATATTTAAAATATTTACATGTAATTAAAGTAAATTAATTACGCTATGTCACGGTACTTTCTGGGTATAGATTGATTCTTCCAAATTTTTTTGACATTAGTTTTTTTGGCATGGTTGATGTGTCACTCGTACTTCGTTCTTCTGAGTCTGGATAGTTATTTTGATCGTCTTCTTGTTGTTCTCGGTTTTCTTTCTTTTGTTTCAGTTGTAGGTTTTCCTGTTTTCTACGTTGTTTTGTTATGATGCAAACATGATTTTTGCATTTAATGATTCCATAGATCATTAATAAAAAGATGAATGTTGAAGAGATTTTCAGTAGAGATATGGTATAAATATTTTGATTTTTCTTTCCATATTTATGTAAACTTTGTGTCAGCAATTCTTTTTCAATGGCTTGAAGTTTTTCGTCTGCTTCCATTTTCTTCTAGATGGGATATGTGTCATTTTCTTCTCTGATATTGTAAGATATTTTTGAAGATTTTATTATAGGTGAAATTTCCTCTATTCGTAGTTTGATTTTTGGTTCGTAGTGTTATATTTGTTTATTTTCTTGGATTTTTAATGTTGGTAATTTAATAGTATCGGTGCTTAATTTACATCCAGAAAATATTTTGATAATTCCTACGTCTTTTATTTGAAAATATTTAGTGCTTTGTTTTTTACATATTAGATACGCAGTTTCTTCTTTTGATAATGAAAAAGCGAACTACTTGTTGTCATAATTGGTTCCCAGAAAGGTTATTGGTTATTTGTTAGTCTGATGTCACATGTTCTTAAGGTTTTATTTGTGGGTAATCTTAATAATTCTGATTTACAACTGGGCGCTAAAGTTATGTCATATACTCCTTGTTGGGGTGGACAAATTAACCTTGCTTCTAGATTGTAACATTGATTCATTTCTTCTTCTTCTTCCATATAGAAATAGTGTCTTCCTTCATTACTCTTTTCCAAATATCTTGTATGTGGGCGTATATATGCTCGACTTTTTATGTCTCCTAAATTTTGAAGTATCGGTAATTCGTGCATCCTGTATACTACCCTGGTTAAAGAACCGGACAGATTTCAGACTAATCCGAAATTTGTCCGAAACAATGCGGTTTATGGTCAGGTTTTTGTCATCCGCAATTAATCCGAAAAAATCCGAATTCTATTCTATCGGAATTCTATTCCGTTTGTGAACAACTAGTGAAATCGGAGTTGGTCCGATGAAGTCCGAAATTAATCAGTTAATTTTAACTAGTGAATCCGGAATTAGTCCGAAACAGTCAAAAGTTAGTCCGGACAATTTAGTGAATGTTAATAAAAAAAAATTATACAAGTTTTACATATTAATTATTATTACATTATACTACATTCATCATATTTTTCGATTTACCTATCGCAATTTTATTTACATTAACTTAAAATTTCTAACGCTTGGGGATTCGAACCTACACCTATCTAACATTATAACGCACCGAAATCGAATACACTAACCACTATACCACGCTCGCATGGAAGTTCAAATTCATAATAGAATTTATGAAGTGCCACAAAAAGAAATGACAAGAAACTAACACATCAGTGTTAATTTTAATATTGAAACAAGATAACTATTAATACCTACTAGTAAATTTATAAAAACAAACTGACTGCAGAATTAAATATTTTATTTACCGTAAGTAAATACCCTGAATAAAAAGTGGGACCGATTTCAGACTAATCCGGAATTTGTCCGCATCAGTACGGTTTATTGTGGAGTTTTTTCACCATGAATTAAGTTTGAAATCAAAACCGTTTTTTATAACTATTGAATCCGTAATTAGTCCCATTTAGTCTGCAGTTATAGTCAGATCATATGTAACTAGTAAATACAGAAGTAATCCGGTTGGTTTAACCAGTGAATCCGCAGCTAATCCGAAACAGACTGCTTATGGACAGGTTTTTGTCGCTCGGAATTTGTCCGGATAAATTCAAACTCAATGCGGTTTGTGTAAAACCAGTGAATCCGGAATTAGTTCGATCTAGTCCGAAGTTAGTCTGATAATACGCAACTTGCAAATGTGAAATTATTAAATCCGAAATTAATCTGGTTTTGGTCAGGTTTTTGTCACACGAAATTATCATTATAGTTTGAATTTATCTGCATTTTATACAAATTGTTTTTAATATACAAATTGAATATTATACCAAAATCATTCCTGATTAAGTCTTTGAATTGGATTGAATATGGATTGTTTTGAACTGTCTGTGGATTGTACATATTTACAAAATCTTATAATAATAAGACTTATTTTCGGACTGGGGTGTTTTGATCGGATATTATTCGGATTGACGCTGACTATTACCGGATTCTTTGCATACAGATTTTGGGTTCCATACTTGTTTCGGATTAAAATTCTTTTAACTGGATTAAATTCGGATTATTGCGGACTGAATTCCTATTCTTTACATATTGATTTTGGATTATTTCGTATTTGTTTCGGATTATACCTTTTAGTTGGATTAAATCCGGATTGTTGCAGACAATTTTCGGATTCTTATCATACAGTTTTCGGATTGTTTCGTACTTCTTTCTGAAAAGGATTTTGCCACACTTAGTTTCAAATTGTTGCGGACTAATACCGGATTTCTTGCTTACAGAGTTCGGATTGCTCCGGACATTTAGCGGATTAAGTTTTTTAACTAGATTAAACTCGGATTGTTGCGGACTGATTCCGTATTCTTTACATATTGATATCGGATAATTCCGTACTTATTTTAGAAGAATTCTTCACCGGTAATAAATTCGGATTCTTGCGGACTAATTACGGACTGAATTCGTAGACATTCAGGATTACTCCGGAGTGTTTTCGGATTCAGGTTTTCGTTCGGATTGATATCAGACTATCGCGGATCATTTTCGGACCTTTTTAGTACAATTTTCGGACTAATCCGTACTAATCTGTCTGTATTTAATCCGGAATTAGTCCGAAATTTTTACCAGGGTATATAATTGTCTTTTTCTAGTAAGGGTATGTCCAAAGCGACGATAAGTTTCCTTCTTTTATTTGTAAGTAGGTATGTGAAATAGTTCTTAATGTTACTGTATTCATTCTATCTATGGGTATAGGAAAATCATGATCCCCTAGAAATTTCTGTGCTTCGGTGGCAATATTTTTTAGTTGTTGATTTGTTCACATTTTTGGGTGTAAGTTGCCTTCTCTTGCATCATACATGTTGTCAAAGTCTGTTCTAGGCAGTGTGTGTACAGATCTATTGTTTCTATTTATTTCTGCATTGTCAATTGTAATTGAGTAGTATAGTCTAAAGTGTTTTATTTTGTGTCCTGTTTTTTAAGGTCGTTTTCTATGACTTGTAAAAAATGTTTTGTTTTGTTTGATTCGTTGTATTGTTGTTTTGTTATTTCATATAAATTCTGTAGTTCTGCTCGTACAATATGTGTTTGTTCGCCTACCAAATGGGAATGGGCCTACCAAATGTTTTTTTGTGCTTCTCCTAATTTTGAAATTAATTGATCATATCTTACACCTTCGTCGTATGTCAGTACTCCAATAATAGGCCCTACTAGTTTTCCTACAACAGCTAATAATGGAGTACTTCTTTTATTGATTCTTTTCTTCTCATAATTGTAAAATTGTTCTTCTTGTTGTTTTATTTCTTCTGTCATTTTTTCCAATTGTTTCCAGAGCAATTTAGTAGTAAATAATTTCCTTACGATCGTCTGATATCCTAAGAAATCTTCGCATTTTGCTTCTAACACGTTGTCACAGGGTTTCTTAAAATTAAAAAAAATTTTTTTTATGTCCGGTAGATGAGATTTGAAAACTTCGGTGTCAAGCAACCAATTTTGTATACCATCGACAGCAAATTTAGAGTCTGTATGTATTCTGATTTTTCGGTATCCTATTGATTTTGAGATATCAATTGCTTTTATTATTGACTCTATTTCAGCACAATTATTAGTTTGTTTGTTAAGTGCTTTTGCACTAATATTTAGCGGGTGATTATGGTTGAACCATATTCCTATTCCTGCTCCATCGGTGTAGACATGAATGTATCCCTATTTGTCTATTTTCAAACCTTTTTCGTCTTCTATTCATAAATATGCTTTTTTTACTTAGTCTTTATGTTTTCTAAATCGTTTTCCTTCCGCGTCACAGAGAATTAAATTATTATTTTCTGGTATTAAAATTACTTCATAGGGGCCACGATAATAAGGTTCAAATTTGCCTGTTCTTACTTCTTCTTTAACGACTACTACATCTCCTATTTTTATTTGTAATGGTCTTGATTTTGAGTCATATCTATCCATTTATATTTCTTTAGCGTTGTTTAAGTTGTTTGCTGCAATGATCCTTATTTCTATTAGTCTCATTATTAGTTCTTATATGTAGTTTTCATAATTCCTTAGTTTGTCTTCTTTGGGGAATGCTGTAGAAGTTCTTGCTAAACTGCCGAAAACTAATTTGTACGGAGTGAACATTGTTGCCTCATGTACGGATGTATTAAAGGCAAAGCTTGCATATGGTAGTAATCTATCCCAATCATCACTAGATTTTGCATAGTGTCTGATGAATTCTGCCAATACTGCATGACTTCTTTCCAGTGCTCCGTTGGTTTGTGGTCTATATGCCATCCTTCCTCTCCCAGCGGACACAAAAACAAAAAACGTTCTCTGAACGTCTGTAGAACGTTTAATGTCTGCTGTTTTAAGTTTTAAGAACGTCCGAACGTTCCAAAAATGTTTCGGAACGTTCGGACATTCTTAGAACGTAAATTGGCAGACATTAAACGTTCTACAGCCGTTTAAAGAACGTTTTTTGTCTTTGTGCCCGCTGGGCTGTCTGTTAAAATTGTTTTTGGAGCACCGTAAACCGAAAATAAAGTAGCTATTGCGTGTGCGATTGTAGTTGCGCTGATGTGAGGAATTGGTACAAATATGCAATATTTGAATCTGATCCTGCATTGTTAGAACATGACAGTTACCGTTTACTGTAGTCGGTAGTTTACCAACAGTGTCTAGTGATACTCTATCAAAAACTTCTAAAGGGGTACCGGTAATTATAATCGGTTCTCTATTTTTTGTTCTAGTGATTTTTCTTTGTGCGCAGCTTCTGCATTTCCTGATATATTCTGTGATATCTCGTCGTAGACCTGGCCAGGTGAATTTTTCTCTAATTCTTTGAAAGGTTTTATTTACCTTTTTATGTCCAGCTATTAGACTATCGTATTCCGAGATTATCTTTTTTCTGTGTTCTTCTGGAGGAATGGTAATTTTTCCATAACATAGGCTGATTTTTATATTGGTATTGAAAAATACTTTAACTAGTAATTCTACCCAGTTTTCTCCTATTCTGTCTCCATATCTAGCTATGCGAAAATGTCCAATATTGTTTTTAAGAAGTATATATTTTAGATTTTCAAAAATCTCCTTTAAATTTTCTAGATTGATGTCGTCATCGTATTTGTTAGATATTATTATTGAAATTACATTGTATTTTTCACGTGGGGTGAATAGTACTTGACCTACCCTTGGTTTTTTATTTTTTACTTCCCAAAGATCTGTACCTCCTATGGCTGACATTAATTTGGTTATTTGGCTGGCTGGTTCTGCATCTTGTGTTAAAAAATGTACATAGTTATCTTTAACGCTTGTTATTGCGTTTATGTCATAGTTCATTACTTCTAATCTTTTCATCATTGGTTCTTCTTTTTCTATGATTGGTTGTTTTCTCCAGAATTTTTTGTCAACTATGAAAGGTATAGTAATTCCCAATCCTAATTTTGTTTTTGGTTGCAATTGAATTTTATTTGTGCTTAATTGTTCTTTTTCAACCAGTTGTCTAGGGAACATTTTTGTTTTTCTTTGTTCCATTATTGTTGTGTTTGACTCTGTATCTTCTACTATAGGATTTGGTATGTACAGGGTTGATTGAGCAGTGGGTTTACTTCTAAATTTAGGAGTGTCAAAGGTTACTGTTTTTTGCTTTTGGCGATATTTTGATCTTTTATCACTTCTCTTGTTGACTTCCGTTGAATTTTCTGTTACTGCGAAAGAATTGGGTGACGAATTTTCTATTTGTTCGGAAATTTCGCAGAGTTCTGCAATTATTTCTTCAATAGCTTTACTCTCAGCTTTCCTCACTGCATCGAGATATTATGGATATCCATGGGATGTCCTATGGATATCTTTTAGCTTTCGGAAGTTTGGATATCCCTGCCATATCTGATGGATATCCATGGACGTCCATGGTATATCTCAGGGATATCCAAACTTCCGAAAGCTAAACGATATCCATAGGACATCCCATGGATATCGAATTCTAAAATTCGACATTTCAGTCGCCCAGTTCAAATGTCGAATATTCGACATTCGAATTAGTCCAGTTCAGATGTCGAATATTCGACAATTTTTGCATAGTTTGCTATGAGTTTTCTATAATAACCTGTTATGCCTAAAAATTCTTTGATTGATTTTGCCTTCTTGGGTGTTGGAAAATCTTTTATGGCTGCTAACTTCTTAGGATCTGGTTTGATCCTTTCTTCTCCTACTATATGCCCTAGATACGCAACTTCTTTTTTTAGAAAATCGCATTTTTCTGGTTGTAATGCTAATTTTGCTTCCCTAAGTCTTTCTAGAAGTCTATTTATTGTTTTATCATGTTCTTCTAGGGTAGCTGAAATTCGGGGTAGATATTCTTCTTTCAGATCGCTGTTAATAACCGGAATATCTATAACTTGTCTGCTTCTGGCCTTAATTTTAAAAATTTGCGGTACGGGTTTAACTTCTTTCTATAATTTTATTTTTTTCTTTACAAGATTGTGTCTATAAAAGGGATTGGTTCTACAGGTTTGGATTGAGTTATCACAGAATTGTAAAAGAAAGAAATGCTTGCTCGTTCCTCTCTTAAATATGGTTTACGTAATATTCCATCCACATTTATAGGAAACGTAGACTCCACTACATGAAAAGGATGTTTTACTCCATTTATATTTATGTCTATCGTACCTAACGTAAATACTTTAGTTGAAGATACACCCGTAAAAAAGTGATGTCAGTAACGTTAACAGATGCGTTTCCTTTTAACGCTATACTTTCTATTAAATTGATATCTGCGCCGGAGTCTACAAAAAATTTTGCTTCATTTCGAAAAATGTAATCTCCTCCTATATTAATTTTTGGGCATTCAGATACTTCCTCATTTACTTTGAAAACAGTTACTGATCTCGGAATCTCACTACCGTTTGACGTGGTTTTTGATTCGAGTTCGTTGACGCGCTGTTCCAACAAACTTGCTCCCAGTTTAAATCATTGGATTGGTTTTCCTGGTTTTGCCTTATTCCATTTGTTTGTTGGTCCGGGATTGTCCTAACTTGATTATGCGTGTAACAATTAAAGTTGTTGTGTGGTTGTCCATTTGGTTTATATAATCTTTTATCTGTATAGTTCATGGTGCATGGTTCCTACATTCATTCTTCCTGTATCCTAGATTATTTTCTGCTCTTGGATTATTGAAACTACTTTGTTGGTTGTAAGAGTTCATCTGGTAAAGCATTAATAAATGATTTTAGTGCAGTTTTTTCAAAAATTTCCATAGATGTGTTCACGACTTCATTAGCAAATTTTTCATATAGCGCCGCTCTTAATCCGCTCATAAAATTTTGCAGTCTATCATAATGTTCATTTATACTTTCATCATGATACATCTTTAACTTTACAATTTGTAAAAGATAACTTTCATATGGTTTCCCTGGTGCGAAACGTTCTTTTAATAAATCTATTAAATCAGTTAAAATTGGAAACACTTTTTCTCTAGTGCACTCCTTAGCACTGTCTCATAGTTTCGTTAGAATATCCGAGATTAAATCTGCTTCATAATTTGCATTAACTTTTAAAGCCGCATGTGCTACATCTTCAGGCTGCTTCTACAACAACTTTTATTTCATCGACATGAACAAAATGCACTGTTAAAACCATGCAAAATAGTTGCGCGCGCAACGTTTTCTCGCTCATGAAGATGAAAAAAAGTTATTGTAGAAGCAACTTCAATAAAATCTCTGACTGTCATGTTTGTTCCATCGTATGTTGTAGGCTGCTTCTACAACAGCTTTTTTTTCATCGAAATCAGTGTAAAAACGTTGCGCGCGCAACGTTTTCACACTATTTTACATGGTGCATTTTGCTCTTGTCGATAAAAAAAAGCTGTTGTAGAAAGCCCCGTAGGTGAATGTTCCGAATGTGTAATTCACCGAACGTGGATTTAACCGAAAAGCGCTCACTTCACAGCATACAGCGGTTAGTCAGTAATAGAGCGGCAACTTAATATGTGAAAAATATAAAGTGTCGGTAAAATGAATATATGAATGTAGTGCAGATGGAGCTGTATCGAATATTGTGTATAAAATAATAAGTGAATGAAAAAGGTTAAGTGCAGTGTTTTGAACTGAAAATTAATAAATAATTAAAAGAAATATATAATGAGTAATAAAAAATAGAAAAACAAATAAATAATCATAATAATAAATAAAAAAAATTGACAATTGGAAATAATTTTTAGTTTAATATATAAATTATGTGAATAAAAGAGGTTAAGTGTAGTGTTTTTGTAAGCCAAACAAATAATAAAGATTAAAAAGGTTATTTTTTAATAATTGTGATACAAAAATAATAATGAACAATAATTAAAGAATAAAAGACAATACGTTTTAGTGTGATATTTTGTGTATTTTCTTTTGTATATAATAATAATTGTTACCAGAAATAAATAAATGTTATATTTATGGTTAAAGACAAGCAATTTATTTTTGTACTGTGTGTGTTTTGATTACAAAAACATAAAATGTTTTTTTAATAAACTTAAAAAGATTGAAAAATACAGAATTAATGCAAACGTTTTTATATTTCCTCGTTTTTAATAATATTGTTATGTAACATATTTAAAGGAACATATTAAAAAATAAATAATAAATTCTATATTACTTTTTGACATATTCAGGTTAATATATTGCATAAATATAAACATCAAACAATATATATTTTGATTTTTGAATGGTGAATACATATTTTAACATTTGGTAAGTACAAAATTTAATTTGATCTTTAAATAACTTAATAATTCCCAATGAATAAAAATAAATATTTAGGTTAGTTTTTTATAAACAGCATTTTCTTCACTTTATTTCAAGAGATATAATTTTTAAAAATATTCTATTGCTTTGTCTCTCTAAAAATATTAAAATTATATTGTATTTCTAAATAATAAACTAGAATTGCCAAAAAAAATATATATTCTTTGAATACGTATCAAAGAACCTTTAAACAGTTTAAACTGCATTTTCTCTATTTTATTTCATATGATTTTATTTTTAAAAATATTCTATTACTTTGTCTACCTAAAAATATTAAAATTAATTTCTATTTATAATTAATAAATAAGAAGGCTAAAAACATATTTTTATTGCATTTTAAACTCCTTCGACGTTCTTCGAACACGCATTGAAGAGCCTTTGAAAAGTCAAAAACGCATTTTCTCTATTTTATTTCTTGCTGATTTAATTTTCAAAATATTGTATTACTTTGTAGTTTTAAAATTAACGATTTAATATATTGATTATGAATAATGAAGAATCGAAAAAAACACATTTTTTTAATTTTAACTCCTTTGACGTCCTTCAATACGTACTTGAAGAACGGCAATCGAGTTAAACTAGAATAAAAATATGTTTTTTTAAATCTTATTTGTAATCAATATGTGAAATTGTTAATTTTAAAGCTATAAAGCAATGGAATATTTTGAAAATTATATGAACAATAAATAAAATAGAGACAATGCAATTTTGACTGTTCGAAGGCACATTGATGCGTTTTCGAAGGAAGTCGACCGAGTGGAAATTAGAAAAAATGTGTCTTTTTTAATTCTTATTTATTATTTATTATCAATATATTAAATCGTTAATTTTATAGCTATAAAGCAATAGAATATTTTGAAAATTAAATCAACAAAGAATAAAATAGAGAAAATGCATTTTTGTCTTTTCAAAGGCTCTTCAATGCGTTTTTGAAGGAAGTCGACCGAGAGGAAATTAGAAAAAAATGTGTTTTTTTAGATTCTTATTTATCATCAATATATGAAATTGTTAATTTTAAAGCTATAAAGCAATAGAATATTTTGAAAATTAAATCAACAAGAAATAAAATAGAGAAAATGCATTTTTGTCTTTTCAAAGGCTCTTGGATGCGTTGTCAAAGGAAGTTGAACGAGTTGAAATTTACAAAAAATGTGTTTTTTTCAATTCTTATTTATTATTTATTATCAATATATGAAATTGTTAATTTTTAAGCTATAAAGCAATAGAATATTTTGAAAATTAAATCAACAAGAAATAAAGTATAGAAAATGCATTTTTGACTGTTCAAAGGCTGTTCGATGTGTGTATGAAGGAAGTTGAACGCGTTTAAATTGAATAAAAATGTGATTTTTTTAATTCTTCTTTATTATTTATAATCAATTTATGAAATTGTTAATTTTTATTAGAGTTGGGAGGCAATGATAAAAAGTACACCGAGATATAATTGAAAGAAAATTTTAATAGTCAACGATCGGAAAATACAACGAGCGATAAAGTGTTTGGCTTTTACTTGTTCAATGTATGGTGGTTGAGAAAATACTGTGTGAGTGTAAATGTGAATAAAAAGGCGTGTTTCCAAAAGGGCGACACGAGCGCAATCTATATGATATTAAGTTTTTATTTTGAATGGAGGGCGCGAATTGTTATCTCCAACACTCTCCCTCAATTCACGACCGGAGATGATGTAACTGATTTGAGTCCGAAACTGGAAATGCACTTCAAAAATTTTGGTCCAGGAAGGCCCTTTGTGAGGGCATCTGCAATCATCTGATCCGTAGGCTGATACTTGAGATCGACTGGATAATCCTTCAAAACCTGTCGAATGAAATGATGCTTCACATCAATGTGCTTCGATCTAGAGTGGTACACGGGATTCTCGGCGAGCTTTCCAGCTGCTTGGTTGTCGTTGTACATCAGGCCTGCACACGGGAGCAGCTCGGGAGCACGAGGCGAGGAGGCCCGTCCCCCACCATGCGAGCTCTCCTCCTTTCTCTTTACCTCTCTACCTGCTGTAGGCGTCTATCCCTTCTAGCGCTTACCTGTTATATACTTCTTTCGCAGCGGACGCATTTTCTTTTCACTTCACCCGTACCTCGTATGTTTTTTCGCGTTTCACAGAAAGGATTTAGAAAATTTCGGCAGTTTATTTTTTTTTATTATATTGTGTGTTTTAATTAATGTCAGTATTGTTTCGTCCTATTTAAAAAAAATGTTATTCAAAAATGTCTCAAGAAAAGGAAAAAGACTTTTCATCTTACGAGACTGATTATTAAAAAAGAATAAAAATAATATTCTATCAGTCCTTTTCAGGACTTTTATTAGATTAGAAAATAATGGAAATAACATTTAAATAGTATTTTCGGAAAATGTTATTTTGTTAAAAAAGAATAAAAATAATATTCAATTATTAGAAATTAATGGAAATAACATTCAGTTAGTCTTTTTCAGAAAATGTTATTTTATTAAAAAAGAATAAAAATAATATTCAATCAGTCCTTTTCAGGACTTTTATTTGATTAGAAAATAATGGAAATAACATTTAACTGGTCTTTTTCGGAAAATGTTATTTTATTAAAAAAGAATAAAAATAATATCCAATCAGTCCTTTTTAGGACTTTTATTTTATTAGAAAATAATGGAAATAAAATTCAGTTAGTCTTTGTCAGAAAATGTTATTTTATTAAAAAAAGAATAAAAATAATATTCAATCAGTCCTTTTTAGAACTTTTATTTTATTCGAAAATAATTGAAATAATGTTTAACTAGTCTTTTTCAGAAAATGTTATTTAATTAAAAAAGAATAAAGATAATATTCAATCAGTTCTTTTCAGTACTTTTATTTTATTAAAAAAGAATAAAAATATTAATCCAGAAAGTCCTATATATTTAATGTTAGTAAATAATAAGAATTATGAAAAAACGTTGCTGAAAATTTGAGAAGTATAAGGCGGAAAAGCACCATAGGCGATTGACGTATTAGCGGGTAGAGAGGTAAAGAGAAAGGTGGAGAGCCCGCATGGTGGGGGACGGGCCTTCTCGCCTCGTGCTCCCGAGCTGCTCCCGTGTGCAGGCCTGTTGTACATTATCAGGGTGGCAAATTTTGATAATCGCAGATCTCGGAAAAGGCGGATGAGATATACAGCTTCTTTTGCTGCGTCGGAGATGGCCATATATTCGGCCTCGGTTGATGAGAGCGCGGTTGTGCGCTGCTTTCGCGACTCCCACGATATGGCTGCTCCTCCAAAAATAAAAATTGAGCCTGTGTATGATCTTCTGTCGATTGTACAGTTGGCCCAATCGGCATCGACGAAGGAAGTTAAGGGCTTAGAGTCCTTTTGAAATGTGAGTCCTAAATCCTTAGTTCCTTGGAGGTAGCGGAGGACTCGTTTTGCTGCTGTCCAATGTGCTCGTTTTGGATTGTGGCTAAATTGTCCTAGTACACTAACTGCGTGTGCAATGTCGGGCCTTGTCCCGATCGCTGCGTACATCAACGAGCCTATTAATTCTCTGTAAGGGAATTTTTCGGCGTTTTCGGCTTCTTCTGCGTTGTCATTAAATTTTGATCCAGGGACAAGAGGCGTGCTGACTGGTTTGCAGGAGCTCATGTTGAATTTATGCAGAATTTCATTAATGTATCCGGTTTGAGAGAGAATTATACTCTCCCTGTTTCGAATAATCTCGATTCCTAGGCAATATCGAGCGTTGCCTAAATCTTTTACTTTAAAATGTTGTGAGAGTTTTTCCTTGATTTCGTTTTCTCTCTTCTTGCTTTTCCAAATGATTAAAATATCATCGACGTATACCAAGACGAAAAATAGTTCATTTTTGTCGGTGTACACACATGGATCTGAGTTAGTCGGTGTCAGTCCAACACTTCGGAGAACAGAGTCGAGCATCGTGTGCCATTGTCGACCAGACTGGCGTAGTCCGTATATAGCCTTCTTGAGTTTGCATACGGTGGAACCTCGTTTTAATTGATTCAGCATTTTCTGGACACGTTGTAAAATCGTGGGATCACTTTCCTCAGATACGATTCGTTGAAGCATCTTCTGCAGCATTTCCGGCATCTCCATGAATACATCGGTGTCCATTTTTCCATTTAAGTAGGCTGTCTCGATGTCCAATTGGGTCACATGAAGGTTGAATTTGGCTGCTACTGCTATTAATGATCTAAATGAGCTGAGGCGAGCAACGGGAGCGAATGTTTCAAAGAAATGAATACCTGGTTGCTGCGCGAATCCCTTGGCCACGACGCGTGCTTTTCTCCTTTCAAGCTCTCCATCAGGGCCGTTTTTATTTCTTAGTACAGTGCGACATTTGATGATTTTCTCGTCTGAAGGTCTGTCCACCAAATCGAAAGTGTCGTTTGATACCAAGCTTTTGATTTCGTCAAATATGGCATCTTCCCACTGATCACTGCAAGGTCCTGATAAAGCTTGTTGGAATGGAACTTCATCCGCACTCATCACAATTTCGGCACTCTCCCATCCTAAGAACTCGTCTTCGTCGGAAAAATTGAGATCGTGTTGTCGAGGCTCCATTGATTGATCGTCTTCTCGGATTCTTCGATCCTGGGACACTTCCAGCTGATTGTTTTCCCTGTTTGTTGCGTTTTGAGATTCCTCTTCGCTTGATTCTGTAGATTCATCACGTTCGGGATTTCTGTCTGGATTTTCGTTTGCGATCATTTTGTATTTTTTCGATGGACGTCCACGCTTACCAGTTTTTACTTTCGCAGGTCTTCCACGTCCTCGCCTTGCGACATCGGGAATTTCTCGAGGTATCTCTGGTGCTGGCAAATCGATTGGATTTTCGAGAGCAGCATCGTTGAGTGGAACGTTAAAATCCTGATCATTTCCTTGATCAGAAAAAAATTCCCTTTCTTGAACGGTGAATGGATTTTCTCGAGTGGTTTTCGACGGAAATTTGTCCATGAATTGTACATCTCGCGTGATACGAATTTTTCTTTCAGCAGGAACCCATATTCTATATGCTTTTGCGACAGTAGAATATCCAACGAAAATCCCCTCGATTCCTCGAGGTTTTAATTTATCCTTGTTAAGCGATTTATCGAGAAAGAAGACTTTTTCTCCGAATTTTCTAAAATGTCGTATATCGGGACGTCTTCCTGTCCATCGTTCGTGTGGTGTCTCGTTGCCTAGAGGTTTTGAAATACATCTGTTGCGTACATAGCAAGTTGAGGAGATAGCTTCGCCCCAAAAAGTTGGTGGCAATCCGGAATCAATAAGTAAACAGCGCGTTGGCTCGATCAATGTTCGATTTTTCCGCTCCGCAATGCCATTTTGCTGCGGGGTATATGGGGCGGTTAATCGATTGCGGATACCGGAGTCCTTCAGTATTTGATTCATTCCGGTGTTAATGAATTCTTTTCCATTGTCGGATTGAAGTGATTTAATCCTTTTTCCGGTGTGCGTTTCTGCGTAGTTTTTGTATTCCAGGAATTTAGCGGTGACATCGGATTTATTGTGAATGAAATAGACTTCTGTCCACCGGCTGTAATCGTCCGTGAGAGTCAACATATAGCGAGCTCCACCCAGTGATTCCGTCCTCATTGGGCCGCAAAGGTCTGCATGAACAATTTCGAGAAGTGACGTTGTTCCTTGACTTCTTTTTGGGAATGGAACTCGAGTTATTTTTCCAGCTGCACAGGTATCGCATGATGGACGATCGCTGTCAGGCTTGAAAGTCATTCCTGTCACTGATCCGTTTCGTAACATTTGCCTCATGTCATTTTTATTTAAATGACCCAAACGTATGTGCCACTCGATTTCATCACTTTTAACTGTGGTCACTGCACTTGTGGAATCGACTGGTTCAGTGTGAACTAAAAATAAGTCTCCATCACGTTTCGCGATAATTTTTATTGTCCCGTCTTTGTCCATAACGTGCGCGTGAGTCTTCGTAAAAACTACGGTATGATCTTTGTCTACTATCTTCGACACTGAAAGCAAGTTTGTCCGTAAGTTTGGTACGTGAAGCGTATTTTGAAGAAGAATCGATTTTTCGATTTTGCCGTTCGAGGTAGTAATCATAACGTCACCTTTTGCAGTAACTTGCGCGGTCGCGTCACTGGCAAGTTTTACACCACTTTTAATATTTTGTGAATTAGTAAAAAGGTTCATATCTTTGCATATGTGCGAAGTTGAGCCGCTATCGAGGCACCACGTTTCATTATTTACGGCACTGAATGACGAAATATCACGACACTTGTCACTGTCAATAGTGAGAAAAGCATCGTTCACCGTGTTTGCGTTTTGATTTTCGTCCTTCTTCTTCTTAAAGCATCGAGATTCCTTATGATTTGTTTTCCCACAATAACTACACTTCAATTTTCCGCGATGATTCGAATCAGGTTTTTGTTTATTTTCCGAGTGTTGTCCGTACTTGTTTTTAGCACTAGCATGACGATTTTTCGCGAACATGGCACCACCACTGTCATCAAACTTGTGTTCTCTGGCGAAATTCTCCTCGATGATTTTTTGAATTAATGTATCAACGGGGGGCAGTGCATCACGAGATTTAATCGCGCAACAAAAATTACTATAACTACTCGGCAGGCTATGTAAAAGCATGATTGATAATAAATCTCCGTTAATCGTAACATCCATTTGTTGGAGGTTATCGACGGTGTTCATGAAACGCGATAAGTAATCCTGAACATCTTCGCCTTCGCGCATCTTTTGAGAGAGTAATTGTTCGAGTAATGTGGCCTTTCGAGTGGGGCCCTGTGAAGCATAAATAGATGCTAATTTCGTCCAAACTTCGCGTGATGTTTCGCAATTACGAATATGCTTTAACTGTGAAGCACTCATGGATAGAATGAGATCAGACCTTGCTAAACGATCCTCCGAGATCCATTTGTCGAGTGCTACCTGAGATTCAGCGCGAGCGGCGGCATCTTCTGCTAATTCTGGTTTGACTTTATCACCTGAGACATATGACCAAGTGTTGTTTCTCGTTAAGAGGGCTTCAACCTGAATTTTCTAGGTCTCGTAATTGTCTTTTGTAAGTAGTTCAATACGTGCCGCGGAAAAATGGTTAGTTTGAGCCATCGTAAAAAAATTCTCGATACGGTCGTATGGCAATAATGCAAATGGCGGACTGCTTCCTCTGTCGATTGAATGAAATTTACACTCACGACGAAAACTGCGAACAAGCGATTATCAACGCAGAACAGTATTTTAATAACGTTCACTTGGATTGATACTACGAGCAAAGTTGCAGGAAAGTCACACAGCACTATCGTTGATGATCGTTTCGAAAAAAAGAGATGAGAGAACGCGTCGCGTCGGTTTGAGTTTCGCGTCGGTTAACGTTGGGCGTCGTTTCGTTTTATCTCGACCGCAATCAAAATGTATTTATCATTAACGGATGCCTGGGCCCATAACCTATTAGAGTTGGGAGGCAATGATAAAAAGTACACCGAGATATATTTGAAAGAAAATTTTAATAGTCAACGATCGGAAAATACAACGAGCAATAAAGTGTTAGGCTTTTACTTGTTCAATGTATGGTGGTTGAGAAAATACTGTGTGAGTGTAAATGTGAATAAAAAGGCGTGTTTCCAAAAGGGCGACACGAGCGCAATCTATATGATATTAAGTTTTTATTTTGAATGGAGGGCGCGAATTGTTATCTCCAACAATTTTAAAGCTATAAAGCAATAGAATATTTTAAAAATTAAATCAACAAGGAATAAAATAGAGAAAATGCATTTTTGTCTTTTCAAAGGAATGCGTCTTCAAAGGAAGTCGACCGAGTGGAAATTAGAAAAAAAGTGTTTTTTTTTAATTCTTATTTATTATTTATTATCAATATATGAAATTGTTAATTTTAAAGCTATAAAGCAATAGAATATTTTGAAGATTAAATCAACAAGAAATGAAATAGAGAAAATACATTTTTGCCTGTTCAAAGACTCATTGATTCGTTTTCGAAGGAAGTCGACCGAGTGCAAATTAGAAAAAAATGTGTTTTTTTTATTCTTCTTTATTATTTATTATCAATATATGAAATTGTTCATTTAAAAGCTATAAAGCAATAGAATATTTTGAAGATTAAATCAACAAGAAATGAAATAGAGAAAATACATTTTTGCCTGTTCAAAGACTCATTGATTCGTTTTCGAAGGAAGTCGACCGAGTGCAAATTAGAAAAAAATGTGTTTTTTTTTATTCTTCTTTATTATTTATTATCAATATATGAAATTGTTTATTTAAAAGCTTTAAAGCAATAGAATATTTTGAAGATTAAATCAACAAGAAATGAAATAGAGAAAATACATTTTTGCCTGTTCAAAGGCTCATTGATTCGTTTTCGAAGGAAGTCGACCGAGTGCAAATTAGAAAAAAATGTGTCTTTTTCAATTCTTATTTATTATTTATTATCAATATATGAAATTATTAATTTTAAAGCTATAAAGCAATATAATATTTTGAAAATTATATCAACAAGAAATAAAGTAGAGTAAATGCATTTTTGACTGTTCAAAGACTCATTGATTCGTTTTCGAAGGAAGTCGACCGAGTGCAAATTAGAAAAAAATGTGTCTTTTTCAATTCTTATTTAATATTTATTATCAATATATGAAATTATTAATTTTTGAAGCTATAAAGCAATAGAATATATTGAAAATTAAATCAACAAGAAATAAAGTAGAGTAAGTGTATTTTTGACTTTTCGATGGCTCTTTGATGCGTGTTCAAAGAAAGTCAAACGAGTTGAAATTTACAAAAAAGTGTCTTTTTCAATTCTTATTTATTATTTATTATCAATATATAATATCGTTAGTTTTAAAGCTATAAAGTAACAGAATATTTTGGAAATTAAATAAACAAGAAATGAAATAGAGAAAATACATTTTTGCCTGTTCAAAGCCTCTTCAATGCGTTTTCGAATAAAGTCAAACGCGTTTAAATTGAATAAAAATGTGATTTTTTCAATTCTTCTTTATTATTCAGAATCAATATATGATATCTTTAATTTTTAAGCTATAAAGCAATAGAATATTTTGAAAATTAAATCAACAAGAAATGAAGTACAGAAAATACATTTTTGCATGTTCGAAGGCTCTTTGATGCGTGTTCAAAGAAAGTCAAACGAGTTGAAATTTACAAAAAATGTGTCTTTTTCAATTCTTATTTATTCTTTATTATCAATATATGATATCGTTAGTTTTAAAGCTATAAAGCAATAGAATATTTTGAAAATTAAACCAACAAGAAATAAAGTATAGAAAATGCATTTTTGACTGTTCAAAGGCTGTTCGATGCGTGTATGAAGGAAGTTGAACGCGTTTAAATTAAATAAAAATGTGATTTTTTTAATTCTTCTTTATTATTCATAATCAATTTATGAAATTGTTAATTTTAAAGCTATAAAGCAATAGAATATTTTAAAAATTAAATCAACAAGGAATAAAATAGAGAAAATGCATTTTTGTCTTTTCAAAGGAATGCGTTTTCAAAGGAAGTCGACCGAGTGGAAATTAGAAAAAAAGTGTTTTTTTTAATTCTTATTTATTATTTATTATCAATATATGAAATGGTTAATTTTAAAGCTATAAGGCAATAGAATATTTTGAAGATTAAATCAACAAGAAATGAAATAAAGAAAATACATTTTTGCCTGTTCAAAGACTCATTGATTCGTTTTCGAAGGAAGTCGACCGAGTGGAAATTAGAAAAAATGTGTCTTTTTCAATTCTTATTTAATATTTATTATCAATATATTAAATCGTTAATTTTATAGCTATAAAGCAATAGAATATTTTGAAAATTAAATCAACAAAGAATAAAATAGAGAAAATGCATTTTTGTCTTTTCAAAGGCTCTTGGATGCGTTGTCAAAGGAAGTTGAACGAGTTGAAATTTACAAAAAATGTGTTTTTTTCAATTCTTATTTATTATTTATTACCAATATATGAAATTGTTAATTTTTAAGCTATAAAGCAATAGAATATTTTAAAAATTAAATCAACAAGAAATAAAGTATAGAAAATGCATTTTTGACTGTTCAAAGGCTGTTCGATGCGTGTATGAAGGAAGTTGAACGCGTTTAAATTGAAAAAAATGTGATTTTTTTAATTCTTCTTTATTATTTATAATCAATTTATGAAATTGTTAATTTTAAAGCTATAAAGCAATAGAATATTTTAAAAATTAAATCAACAAGGAATAAAATAGAGAAAATGCATTTTTGTCTTTTCAAAGGAATGCGTTTTCAAAGGAAGTCGACCGAGTGGAAATTAGAAAAAAAGTTTTTTTTTTAATTCTTATTTATTATTTATTATCAATATATGAAATTGTTAATTTTAAAGCTATAGAGCAATAGAATATCTTGAAGATTAAATCAACAAGAAATGAAATAGAGAAAATACATTTTTGCCTGTTCAAAGGCTCATTGATTCGTTTTCGAAGGAAGTCGTCCAAGTGCAAATTAGAAAAAAATGTGTTTTTTTTATTCTTTTTTATTATTTATTATCAATATATGAAATTGTTCATTTAAAAACTTTAAAGCAATAGAATATTTTGAAGATTAAATCAACAAGAAATGAAATAGAGAAAATACATTTTTGCCTGTTCAAAGGCTCATTGATTCGTTTTCGAAGGAAGTCTACCGAGTGCAAATTAGAAAAAAATGTTTCTTTTTCAATTCTTATTTATTATTTATTATCAATATATGAAATTATTAATTTTAAAGCTATAAAGCAATAGAATACTTTGAAAATTATATCAACAAGAAATAAAGTAGAGTAAATGCATTTTTGACTGTTCAAAGACTCATTGATTCGTTTTCGAAGGAAGTCGACCGAGTGCAAATTAGAAAAAAATGTGTCTTTTTCAATTCTTATTTAATATTTATTATCATTATATGAAATTATTAATTTTTGAAGCTATAAAGCAATAGAATATATTGAAAATTAAATCAACAAGAAATAAAGTAGAGTAAGTGTTTTTTTGACGTTTCGATGGCTCTTTGATGCGTGTTCAAAAAAAGTCAAACGAGTTGAAATTTACAAAAAAGTGTCTTTTTCAATTCTTATTTATTATTTATTATCAATATATAATATCGTTAGTTTTAAAGCTATAAAGTAACAGAATATTTTGGAAATTAAATAAACAAGAAATGAAATAGAGAAAATACATTTTTGCCTGTTCAAAGCCTCTTCAATGCGTTTGCGAAGAAAGTCAAACGCGTTTAAATTGAATAAAAATGTGATTTTTTCAATTCTTCTTTATTATTCAGAATCAATATATGATATCTTTAATTTTTAAGCTATAAAGCAATAGAATATTTTGAAAATTAAATCAACAAGAAATGAAGTACAGAAAATACATTTTTGCCTGTTCGAAGGCTCTTTGATGCGTGTTCAAAGAAAGTCAAACGAGTTGAAATTTACAAAAAATGTGTCTTTTTCAATTCTTATTTATTATTTATTATCAATATATGATATCGTTAGTTTTAAAGCTATAAAGCAATAGAATATTTTGAAAATTAAATCAACAAGAAATAAAGTATAGAAAATGCATTTTTGACTGTTCAAAGGCTGTTCGATGCGTGTATGAAGGAAGTTGAACGCGTTTAAATTGAATAAAAATGTGATTTTTTTAATTCTTCTTTATTATTCATAATCAATTTATGAAATTGTTAATTTTAAAGCTATAAAGCAATAGAATATTTTAAAAATTAAATCAACAAGGAATAAAATAGAGAAAATGCATTTTTGTCTTTTCAAAGGAATGCGTTTTCAAAGGAAGTCGACCGAGTGGAAATTAGAAAAAAAGTGTTTTTTTTTAATTCTTATTTATTATTTATTATCAATATATGAAATGGTTAATTTTAAAGCTATAAGGCAATAGAATATTTTGAAGATTAAATCAACAAGAAATGAAATAAAGAAAATACATTTTTGCCTGTTCAAAGACTCATTGATTCGTTTTCGAAGGAAGTCGACCGAGTGGAAATTAGAAAAAATGTGTCTTTTTCAATTCTTATTTAATATTTATTATCAATATATTAAATCGTTAATTTTATAGCTATAAAGCAATAGAATATTTTGAAAATTAAATCAACAAAGAATAAAATAGAGAAAATGCATTTTTGTCTTTTCAAAGGCTCTTGGATGCGTTGTCAAAGGAAGTTGAACGAGTTGAAATTTACAAAAAATGTGTTTTTTTCAATTTTTATTTATTATTTATTACCAATATATGAAATTGTTAATTTTTAAGCTATAAAGCAATAGAATATTTTGAAAATTAAATCAACAAGAAATAAAGTATAGAAAATGCATTTTTGACTGTTCAAAGGCTGTTCGATGCGTGTATGAAGGAAGTTGAACGCGTTTAAATTAAATAAAAAATGTGATTTTTTTAATTCTTCTTTATTATTCATAATCAATTTATGAAATTGTTAATTTTAAAGCTATAAAGCAATAGAATATTTTAAAAATTAAATCAACAAGGAATAAAATAGAGAAAATGCATTTTTGTCTTTTCAAAGGAATGCGTTTTCAAAGGAAGTCGACCGAGTGGAAATTAGAAAAAAAGTGTTTTTTTTTAATTCTTATTTATTATTTATTATCAATATATGAAATTGTTAATTTTAAAGCTATAGAGCAATAGAATATCTTGAAGATTAAATCAACAAGAAATGAAATAGAGAAAATACATTTTTGCCTGTTCAAAGGCTCATTGATTCGTTTTCGAAGGAAGTCGTCCAAGTGCAAATTAGAAAAAAATGTGTTTTTTTTATTCTTTTTTATTATTTATTATCAATATATGAAATTGTTCATTTAAAAACTTTAAAGCAATAGAATATTTTGAAGATTAAATCAACAAGAAATGAAATAGAGAAAATACATTTTTGCCTGTTCAAAGGCTCATTGATTCGTTTTCGAAGGAAGTCGACCGAGTGCAAATTAGAAAAAAATGTGTCTTTTTCAATTCTTATTTATTATTTATTATCAATATATGAAATTATTAATTTTAAAGCTATAAAGCAATATAATATTTTGAAAATTATATCAACAAGAAATAAAGTAGAGTAAATGCATTTTTGACTGTTCAAAGACTCATTGATTCGTTTTCGAAGGAAGTCGACCGAGTGCAAATTTACAAAAAATGTGTCTTTTTCAATTCTTATTTAATATTTATTATCATTATATGAAATTATTAATTTTTGAAGCTATAAAGCAATAGAATATATTGAAAATTAAATCAACAAGAAATAAAGTAGAGTAAGTGTATTTTTGACTTTTCGATGGCTCTTTGATGCGTGTTCAAAGAAAGTCAAACGAGTTGAAATTTACAAAAAAGTGTCTTTTTCAATTCTTATTTATTATTTATTATCAATATATAATATCGTTAGTTTTAAAGCTATAAAGTAACAGAATATTTTGGAAATTAAATAAACAAGAAATGAAATAGAGAAAATACATTTTTGCCTGTTCAAAGCCTCTTCAATGCGTTTTCGAAGAAAGTCAAACGCGTTTAAATTGAATAAAAATGTGATTTTTTCAATTCTTCTTTATTATTCAGAATCAATATATGATATCTTTAATTTTTAAGCTATAAAGCAATAGAATATTTTAAAAATTAAAATCAACAAGGAATAAAAATAGAGAAAATGCATTTTTGTCTTTTCAAAGGAATGCGTTTTCAAAGGAAGTCGACCGAGTGGAAATTAGAAAAAAAGTGTTTTTTTTTTAATTCTTATTTATTATTTATTATCAATATATGAAATGGTTAATTTTAAAGCTATAAGGCAATAGAATATTTTGAAGATTAAATCAACAAGAAATGAAGTACAGAAAATACATTTTTGCCTGTTCAAAGACTCATTGATTCGTTTTCGAAGGAAGTCTACCGAGTGCAAATTAGAAAAAAATGTTTCTTTTTCAATTCTTATTTATTATTTATTATCAATATATGAAATTATTAATTTTAAAGCTATAAAGCAATAGAATACTTTGAAAATTATATCAACAAGAAATAAAGTAGAGTAAATGCATTTTTGACTGTTCAAAGACTCATTGATTCGTTTTCGAAGGAAGTCGACCGAGTGCAAATTAGAAAAAAATGTGTCTTTTTCAATTCTTATTTAATATTTATTATCAATATATGAAATTATTAATTTTTGAAGCTATAAAGCAATAGAATATATTGAAAATTAAATCAACAAGAAATAAAGTAGAGTAAGTGTATTTTTGACTTTTCGATGGCTCTTTGATGCGTGTTCGAAGAAAGTCAAACGAGTTGAAATTTACAAAAAATGTGTCTTTTTCAATTCTTATTTATTATTTATTATCAATATATGATATCGTTAGTTTTAAAGCTATAAAGCAATAGAATATTTTGAAAATTAAATCAACAAGAAATAAAGTATAGAAAATGCATTTTTGACTGTTCAAAGGCTGTTCGATGCGTGTATGAAGGAAGTTGAACGCGTTTAAATTGAATAAAAATGTGATTTTTTTAATTCTTCTTTATTATTCATAATCAATTTATGAAATTGTTAATTTTAAAGCTATAAAGCAATAGAATATTTTAAAAATTAAATCAACAAGGAATAAAATAGAGAAAATGCATTTTTGTCTTTTCAAAGGAATGCGTTTTCAAAGGAAGTCGACCGAGTGGAAATTAGAAAAAAAGTGTTTTTTTTTAATTCTTATTTATTATTTATTATCAATATATGAAATGGTTAATTTTAAAGCTATAAGGCAATAGAATATTTTGAAAATTAAATCAACAAGAAATGAAATAGAGAAAATACATTTTTGCCTGTTCGAAGGCTCTTTGATGCGTGTTCGAAGAAAGTCGACCGAGTGGAAATTAGAAAAAAAGTGTTTTTTTTAATTCTTATTTATTATTTATTATCAATATATGAAATGGTTAATTTTAAAGCTATAAGGCAATAGAATATTTTGAAGATTAAATCAACAAGAAATGAAATAAAGAAAATACATTTTTGCCTGTTCAAAGACTCATTGATTCGTTTTCGAAGGAAGTCGACCGAGTGGAAATTAGAAAAAATGTGTCTTTTTCAATTCTTATTTAATATTTATTATCAATATATTAAATCGTTAATTTTATAGCTATAAAGCAATAGAATATTTTGAAAATTAAATCAACAAAGAATAAAATAGAGAAAATGCATTTTTGTCTTTTCAAAGGCTCTTGGATGCGTTGTCAAAGGAAGTTGAACGAGTTGAAATTTACAAAAAATGTGTTTTTTTCAATTCTTATTTATTATTTATTACCAATATATGAAATTGTTAATTTTTAAGCTATAAAGCAATAGAATATTTTGAAAATTAAATCAACAAGAAATAAAGTATAGAAAATGCATTTTTGACTGTTCAAAGGCTGTTCGATGCGTGTATGAAGGAAGTTGAACGCGTTTAAATTAAATAAAAATGTGATTTTTTTAATTCTTCTTTATTATTTATAATCAATTTATGAAATTGTTAATTTTAAAGCTATAAAGCAATAGAATATTTTAAAAATTAAATCAACAAGGAATAAAATAGAGAAAATGCATTTTTGTCTTTTCAAAGGAATGCGTTTTCAAAGGAAGTCGACCGAGTGGAAATTAGAAAAAAAGTGTTTTTTTTTTAATTCTTATTTATTATTTATTATCAATATATGAAATTGTTAATTTTAAAGCTATAGAGCAATAGAATATCTTGAAGATTAAATCAACAAGAAATGAAATAGAGAAAATACATTTTTGCCTGTTCAAAGGCTCATTGATTCGTTTTCGAAGGAAGTCTACCGAGTGCAAATTAGAAAAAAATGTTTCTTTTTCAATTCTTATTTATTATTTATTATCAATATATGAAATTATTAATTTTAAAGCTATAAAGCAATAGAATACTTTGAAAATTATATCAACAAGAAATAAAGTAGAGTAAATGCATTTTTGACTTTTCGATGGCTCTTTGATGCGTGTTCAAAAAAAGTCAAACGAGTTGAAATTTACAAAAAAGTGTCTTTTTCAATTCTTATTTATTATTTATTATCAATATATAATATCGTTAGTTTTAAAGCTATAAAGTAACAGAATATTTTGGAAATTAAATAAACAAGAAATGAAATAGAGAAAATACATTTTTGCCTGTTCAAAGCCTCTTCAATGCGTTTGCGAAGAAAGTCAAACGCGTTTAAATTGAATAAAAATGTGATTTTTTCAATTCTTCTTTATTATTCAGAATCAATATATGATATCTTTAATTTTTAAGCTATAAAGCAATAGAATATTTTGAAAATTAAATCAACAAGAAATGAAGTACAGAAAATACATTTTTGCCTGTTCGAAGGCTCTTTGATGCGTGTTCGAAGAAAGTCAAACGAGTTGAAATTTACAAAAAATGTGTCTTTTTCAATTCTTATTTATTATTTATTATCAATATATGATATCGTTAGTTTTAAAGCTATAAAGCAATAGAATATTTTGAAAATTAAATCAACAAGAAATAAAGTATAGAAAATGCATTTTTGACTGTTCAAAGGCTGTTCGATGCGTGTATGAAGGAAGTTGAACGCGTTTAAATTGAATAAAAATGTGATTTTTTTAATTCTTCTTTATTATTCATAATCAATTTATGAAATTGTTAATTTTAAAGCTATAAAGCAATATAATATTTTAAAAATTAAATCAACAAGGAATAAAATAGAGAAAATGCATTTTTGTCTTTTCAAAGGAATGCGTTTTCAAAGGAAGTCGACCGAGTGGAAATTAGAAAAAAAGTGTTTTTTTTTAATTCTTATTTATTATTTATTATCAATATATGAAATTGTTAATTTTAAAGCTATAGAGCAATAGAATATCTTGAAGATTAAATCAACAAGAAATGAAATAGAGAAAATACATTTTTGCCTGTTCAAAGGCTCATTGATTCGTTTTCGAAGGAAGTCGTCCAAGTGCAAATTAGAAAAAAATGTGTTTTTTTTATTCTTTTTTATTATTTATTATCAATATATGAAATTGTTCATTTAAAAACTTTAAAGCAATAGAATATTTTGAAGATTAAATCAACAAGAAATGAAATAGAGAAAATACATTTTTGCCTGTTCAAAGGCTCATTGATTCGTTTTCGAAGGAAGTCTACCGAGTGCAAATTAGAAAAAAATGTTTCTTTTTCAATTCTTATGCATTATTTATTATCAATATATGAAATTATTAATTTTAAAGCTATAAAGCAATAGAATACTTTGAAAATTATATCAACAAGAAATAAAGTAGAGTAAATGCATTTTTGACTGTTCAAAGACTCATTGATTCGTTTTCGAAGGAAGTCGACCGAGTGCAAATTAGAAAAAAATGTGTCTTTTTCAATTCTTATTTAATATTTATTATCATTATATGAAATTATTAATTTTTGAAGCTATAAAGCAATAGAATATATTGAAAATTAAATCAACAAGAAATAAAGTAGAGTAAGTGTATTTTTGACTTTTCGATGGCTCTTTGATGCGTGTTCAAAGAAAGTCAAACGAGTTGAAATTTACAAAAAAGTGTCTTTTTCAATTCTTATTTATTATTTATTATCAATATATAATATCGTTAGTTTTAAAGCTATAAAGTAACAGAATATTTTGGAAATTAAATAAACAAGAAATGAAATAGAGAAAATACATTTTTGCCTGTTCAAAGCCTCTTCAATGCGTTTTCGAAGAAAGTCAAACGCGTTTAAATTGAATAAAAATGTGATTTTTTCAATTCTTCTTTATTATTCAGAATCAATATATGATATCTTTAATTTTTAAGCTATAAAGCAATAGAATATTTTGAAAATTAAATCAACAAGAAATGAAGTACAGAAAATACATTTTTGCCTGTTCGAAGGCTCTTTGATGCGTGTTCGAAGAAAGTCAAACGAGTTGAAATTTACAAAAAATGTGTCTTTTTCAATTCTTATTTATTATTTATTATCAATATATGATATCGTTAGTTTTAAAGCTATAAAGCAATAGAATATTTTGAAAATTAAATCAACAAGAAATAAAGTATAGAAAATGCATTTTTGACTGTTCAAAGGCTGTTCGATGCGTGTATGAAGGAAGTTGAACGCGTTTAAATTGAATAAAAATGTGATTTTTTTAATTCTTCTTTATTATTCATAATCAATTTATGAAATTGTTAATTTTAAAGCTATAAAGCAATATAATATTTTAAAAATTAAATCAACAAGGAATAAAATAGAGAAAATGCATTTTTGTCTTTTCAAAGGAATGCGTTTTCAAAGGAAGTCGACCGAGTGGAAATTAGAAAAAAAGTGTTTTTTTTTAATTCTTATTTATTATTTATTATCAATATATGAAATGGTTAATTTTAAAGCTATAAGGCAATAGAATATTTTGAAGATTAAATCAACAAGAAATGAAATAAAGAAAATACATTTTTGCCTGTTCAAAGACTCATTGATTCGTTTTCGAAGGAAGTCGACCGAGTGGAAATTAGAAAAAATGTGTCTTTTTCAATTCTTATTTAATATTTATTATCAATATATTAAATCGTTAATTTTATAGCTATAAAGCAATAGAATATTTTGAAAATTAAATCAACAAAGAATAAAATAGAGAAAATGCATTTTTGTCTTTTCAAAGGCTCTTGGATGCGTTGTCAAAGGAAGTTGAACGAGTTGAAATTTACAAAAAATGTGTTTTTTTCAATTTTTATTTATTATTTATTACCAATATATGAAATTGTTAATTTTTAAGCTATAAAGCAATAGAATATTTTGAAAATTAAATCAACAAGAAATAAAGTATAGAAAATGCATTTTTGACTGTTCAAAGGCTGTTCGATGCGTGTATGAAGGAAGTTGAACGCGTTTAAATTAAATAAAAATGTGATTTTTTTAATTCTTCTTTATTATTCATAATCAATTTATGAAATTGTTAATTTTAAAGCTATAAAGCAATAGAATATTTTAAAAATTAAATCAACAAGGAATAAAATAGAGAAAATGCATTTTTGTCTTTTCAAAGGAATGCGTTTTCAAAGGAAGTCGACCGAGTGGAAATTAGAAAAAAAGTGTTTTTTTTTTAATTCTTATTTATTATTTATTATCAATATATGAAATGGTTAATTTTAAAGCTATAAGGCAATAGAATATTTTGAAGATTAAATCAACAAGAAATGAAATAAAGAAAATACATTTTTGCCTGTTCAAAGACTCATTGATTCGTTTTCGAAGGAAGTCTACCGAGTGCAAATTAGAAAAAAATGTTTCTTTTTCAATTCTTATTTATTATTTATTATCAATATATGAAATTATTAATTTTAAAGCTATAAAGCAATAGAATACTTTGAAAATTATATCAACAAGAAATAAAGTAGAGTAAATGCATTTTTGACTGTTCAAAGACTCATTGATTCGTTTTCGAAGGAAGTCGACCGAGTGCAAATTAGAAAAAAATGTGTCTTTTTCAATTCTTATTTAATATTTATTATCAATATATGAAATTATTAATTTTTGAAGCTATAAAGCAATAGAATATATTGAAAATTAAATCAACAAGAAATAAAGTAGAGTAAGTGTATTTTTGACTTTTCGATGGCTCTTTGATGCGTGTTCGAAGAAAGTCAAACGAGTTGAAATTTACAAAAAATGTGTCTTTTTCAATTCTTATTTATTATTTATTATCAATATATGATATCGTTAGTTTTAAAGCTATAAAGCAATAGAATATTTTGAAAATTAAATCAACAAGAAATAAAGTATAGAAAATGCATTTTTGACTGTTCAAAGGCTGTTCGATGCGTGTATGAAGGAAGTTGAACGCGTTTAAATTGAATAAAAATGTGATTTTTTTAATTCTTCTTTATTATTCATAATCAATTTATGAAATTGTTAATTTTAAAGCTATAAAGCAATAGAATATTTTAAAAATTAAATCAACAAGGAATAAAATAGAGAAAATGCATTTTTGTCTTTTCAAAGGAATGCGTTTTCAAAGGAAGTCGACCGAGTGGAAATTAGAAAAAAAGTGTTTTTTTTTAATTCTTATTTATTATTTATTATCAATATATGAAATGGTTAATTTTTAAAGCTATAAGGCAATAGAATATTTTGAAAATTAAATCAACAAGAAATGAAATAGAGAAAATACATTTTTGCCTGTTCGAAGGCTCTTTGATGCGTGTTCGAAGAAAGTCGACCGAGTGCAAATTAGAAAAAATGTGTCTTTTTCAATTCTTATTTATTATTTATTATCAATATATGATATCGTTAGTTTTAAAGCTATAAAGCAATAAAATATTTTGAAAATTAAATCAACAAGAAATAAAGTATAGAAAATGCATTTTTGACTGTTCAAAGGCTGTTCGATGCGTGTATGAAGGAAGTTGAACGCGTTTAAATTGAATAAAAATGTGATTTTTTTAATTCTTCTTTATTATTCATAATCAATATATTAAATCGTTAATTTTATAGCTATAAAGCAATAGAATATTTTAAAAATTAAATCAACAAGGAATAAAATAGAGAAAATGCATTTTTGTCTTTTCAAAGGCTCTTGGATGCGTTGTCAAAGGAAGTTGAACGAGTTGAAATTTACAAAAAATGTGTTTTTTTCAATTCTTATTTATTATTTATTACCAATATATGAAATTGTTAATTTTTAAGCTATAAAGCAATAGAATATTTTGAAAATTAAATCAACAAGAAATAAAGTATAGAAAATGCATTTTTGACTGTTCAAAGGCTGTTCGATGCGTGTATGAAGGAAGTTGAACGCGTTTAAATTGAAAAAAATGTGATTTTTTTAATTCTTCTTTATTATTTATAATCAATTTATGAAATTGTTAATTTTAAAGCTATAAAGCAATATAATATTTTAAAAATTAAATCAACAAGGAATAAAATAGAGAAAATGCATTTTTGTCTTTTCAAAGGAATGCGTTTTCAAAGGAAGTCGACCGAGTGGAAATTAGAAAAAAAGTGTTTTTTTTTAATTCTTATTTATTATTTATTATCAATATATGAAATGGTTAATTTTAAAGCTATAAGGCAATAGAATATTTTGAAGATTAAATCAACAAGAAATGAAATAAAGAAAATACATTTTTGCCTGTTCAAAGACTCATTGATTCGTTTTCGAAGGAAGTCGACCGAGTGGAAATTAGAAAAAATGTGTCTTTTTCAATTCTTATTTAATATTTATTATCAATATATTAAATCGTTAATTTTATAGCTATAAAGCAATAGAATATTTTGAAAATTAAATCAACAAAGAATAAAATAGAGAAAATGCATTTTTGTCTTTTCAAAGGCTCTTGGATGCGTTGTCAAAGGAAGTTGAACGAGTTGAAATTTACAAAAAATGTGTTTTTTTCAATTTTTATTTATTATTTATTACCAATATATGAAATTGTTAATTTTTAAGCTATAAAGCAATAGAATATTTTGAAAATTAAATCAACAAGAAATAAAGTATAGAAAATGCATTTTTGACTGTTCAAAGGCTGTTCGATGCGTGTATGAAGGAAGTTGAACGCGTTTAAATTAAATAAAAATGTGATTTTTTTAATTCTTCTTTATTATTCATAATCAATTTATGAAATTGTTAATTTTAAAGCTATAAAGCAATAGAATATTTTAAAAATTAAATCAACAAGGAATAAAATAGAGAAAATGCATTTTTGTCTTTTCAAAGGAATGCGTTTTCAAAGGAAGTCGACCGAGTGGAAATTAGAAAAAAAGTGTTTTTTTTTAATTCTTATTTATTATTTATTATCAATATATGAAATGGTTAATTTTAAAGCTATAAGGCAATAGAATATTTTGAAGATTAAATCAACAAGAAATGAAATAAAGAAAATACATTTTTGCCTGTTCAAAGACTCATTGATTCGTTTTCGAAGGAAGTCTACCGAGTGCAAATTAGAAAAAAATGTTTCTTTTTCAATTCTTATTTATTATTTATTATCAATATATGAAATTATTAATTTTAAAGCTATAAAGCAATAGAATACTTTGAAAATTATATCAACAAGAAATAAAGTAGAGTAAATGCATTTTTGACTGTTCAAAGACTCATTGATTCGTTTTCGAAGGAAGTCGACCGAGTGCAAATTAGAAAAAAATGTGTCTTTTTCAATTCTTATTTAATATTTATTATCAATATATGAAATTATTAATTTTTGAAGCTATAAAGCAATAGAATATATTGAAAATTAAATCAACAAGAAATAAAGTAGAGTAAGTGTATTTTTGACTTTTCGATGGCTCTTTGATGCGTGTTCGAAGAAAGTCAAACGAGTTGAAATTTACAAAAAATGTGTCTTTTTCAATTCTTATTTATTATTTATTATCAATATATGATATCGTTAGTTTTAAAGCTATAAAGCAATAGAATATTTTGAAAATTAAATCAACAAGAAATAAAGTATAGAAAATGCATTTTTGACTGTTCAAAGGCTGTTCGATGCGTGTATGAAGGAAGTTGAACGCGTTTAAATTGAATAAAAATGTGATTTTTTTAATTCTTCTTTATTATTCATAATCAATTTATGAAATTGTTAATTTTAAAGCTATAAAGCAATAGAATATTTTAAAAATTAAATCAACAAGGAATAAAATAGAGAAAATGCATTTTTGTCTTTTCAAAGGAATGCGTTTTCAAAGGAAGTCGACCGAGTGGAAATTAGAAAAAAAGTGTTTTTTTTTAATTCTTATTTATTATTTATTATCAATATATGAAATGGTTAATTTTAAAGCTATAAGGCAATAGAATATTTTGAAAATTAAATCAACAAGAAATGAAATAGAGAAAATACATTTTTGCCTGTTCGAAGGCTCTTTGATGCGTGTTCGAAGAAAGTCGACCGAGTGCAAATTAGAAAAAATGTGTCTTTTTCAATTCTTATTTATTATTTATTATCAATATATGATATCGTTAGTTTTAAAGCTATAAAGCAATAAAATATTTTGAAAATTAAATCAACAAGAAATAAAGTATAGAAAATGCATTTTTGACTGTTCAAAGGCTGTTCGATGCGTGTATGAAGGAAGTTGAACGCGTTTAAATTGAATAAAAATGTGATTTTTTTAATTCTTCTTTATTATTCATAATCAATATATTAAATCGTTAATTTTATAGCTATAAAGCAATAGAATATTTTAAAAATTAAATCAACAAGGAATAAAATAGAGAAAATGCATTTTTGTCTTTTCAAAGGAATGCGTTTTCAAAGGAAGTCGACCGAGTGCAAATTAGAAAAAAATTGTTTTTTTTATTCTTCTTTATTATTCATAATCAATATATTAAATTTTTAATTTAATAGCTATAAAGAAATAGAATATTTTAAAAATTAAATCAACAAGAAATGAAATAGAGAAAATACATTTTTGCCTGTTCAAAGCCTCTTCAATGCGTTTTCGTAGAAAGTCGACCGAGTGGAAATTAGAAAAAAATGTGTCTTTTTCGATTCTTCTTTATTATTTATTATCAATATATGAAATTGTTAATTTTAAGGCTATAAAGCAATAAAATATTTTGAAAATTAAATCAACATGAAATAAAATAGAGAAAATGCATTTTTGTCTCTTCAAAGGCTCTTCGATGCGTGTACGAAGGAAGTTGAACGCGTTTAAATTGAATAAAAATGTAATTTTTTCAATTCTTTTTTATTATTCATAATCAATGTATGAAATTGTTAATTTTAAAGCTATAAACCAATAGAATATTTTGAAAATTAAATCAACAAGAAATGAAATAGAGAAAATACATTTTTGTCTTTTTAAAGACTCTTTGATGCATTTTCGAAGGAAGTTGAACGCGTTTAAATTGAATAAAAATGTGATTTTTTCAATTCTTCTTTATTATTCATAATCAATATATGAAATTGTTAATTTTAAAGCTTTAAAGCAATAGAATATTTTGAAAATTAAATCAACAAGGAATGAAATAGAGAAAAAACATTTTTGCCTGTTCAAAGGCTCTTCAATGCGTTTTCGAAGGAAGTCGACCGAGTGGAAATTAGAAAAAAATGTGTTTTTTTATTCATAATCTATATATTAAATCGTTAATTTTATAGCTATAAAGCAATAGAATATTTTGAAAAATAAATCAACAAGAAATGAAATAGAGAAAATGCATTTTTGTCTTTTCAAAGGCTCTTTGATGCGTTGTCGAAGAAAGTTGAACGCATTTAAATTGAATAAAAATGTGATTTTTTTAATTCTTCTTTATTATTCATAATCAATATATGAAATTGTTAATTTTTAAGCTATAAAGCAATAGAATATTTTGAAAATTAAATCAACAAGGAATAAAATAGAGAAAATGCATTTTTGTCTTTTCAAATGCTCTTTTTGCGTTTTTGAAGGAAGTTGAAACGGTATTTCAATAGTCAAAATTAAAATTGTTAAAAATTATTTTAAATGAAAAAAAAAATTATGAAATATAAGTTAATATTGAATAGAAATTAAAAATAGAATAAATTAGAGAGAATGAAAAATAAAATTTTAACTAAATTTAAAGTGTGAGAAATTCTAAATAAGGTCAATAGAGTACAAATGTACTAAGATATTTGCAAACCTATAGAAACAGCACAGCTGATTCAAGGCCAAGGTTGAGAAAAAGATAAGAAATTTTTATACTTGAAGAAATTAGAAATCATTTCAAGACAAGATAAATTTTTTGCACAATTTATATAAAGTTTAATACTGATAATTTTTTAAATAGAATTATATATTTTGTTTTGTATAAATAATATTAATTTTAATAATTAAATTTATATGGTTAATTATTAAAATTACTTGAAATAAATATGGTAGTAGCAAAATTAGTATGGATAAATAGATAAAAATTAGCATATTTTATTACAAAAAATTAGAGTGTTGAAAATTTATTATTTAAAGATTTATTTAAATTATAAGAAATAAAATAAATTCAGAGATGGATATAAATGTCAGTTACGCAATAGCATTGTTATGGGTAAACGGTAGACAATTTGGAGACAAGAGAAAGAGAAAAAATATCTCTGTCTTTTCGGGAAAAATTTAAATATTATTGGTGGAAAGAATATGACGTACTACGAATTTCCGTGAGTAGGGAGAAAGCTTGCTTCGCGAAATGGAAATAACGACGCGTAACCGGAAGAGATTAAGGGCGAATATCAATATAGAAAATTCTAGAGAGTCCTAGAAGTTTCTATAGCGTCTCCAAATTGGTATATAAACAGCGAAATCGAAGGTCTCGCTCTCTTATTTCGACTACTCTGTTCACAAAGATACGTAAGTATAAACTCTAAAACTGTACTTGTAACACGCAGGAATTCGTTGTTTTACAACTTACTACCTGGTGTTGTAAGTATTAATTGTAATATACACATTATTTAAACAGTAACACTGACATTGTTATAATATTGTATAACGCAGGAATTCGTTGTTTTACAACTTACGACCTGAACTTTACAATATATAACTCATAAATATAATCATTGACAATAAAAAAAATACTCAGGAATTCGTTGTTTTACAACTTACTACCTGATATTTTTTTTTACATTACACTGATATTTTTAAAAAATTGTATAACGCAGGAATTCGTTGTTTTACAACTTACAACCTGAAGTTTACAATTTTTAACATACATTTATACTCACATTTTCAAATCGTAAAAATTACTCAGGAATTTGTTGTTTTACAACTTACTACCTAGTAATTAAATAAAAATTATATACAAAGTCTTGACTTTGTAGAAAGGTAGAAGTGGTAGGGAATTTACCAAGAAATTGGTTTACTACCTCATAATCTGAAACCTTAAGGGGTAACAAGAGCTAATCGTAAGTTTATTGAATATTCTTATGAGCTGCGTTCATATAGTAATAGGCTATATCAATGTGGCAGTTTGAAAGATTCAATAATTATTGATCCCAGACCACAAAACTATTATTTATGATAGGTAATAATTAATTCATTTGAATTAATTATTTTAGTTAATTTTTCAGAGAAATAAATAGATTTTATTATGTAAATTGAACAAATTTTGATCATTTTTTGATATTATAATTTTATCATATCCAAAATAAATTAAGATTTAGATAATTTATAATTTTAAAGAAGATTTATTTATTAACAGAATAGTTAATTTAGGGAATAGGGAAACTTGACCTTTTGTAGGCAGGATTTATAAAATTTTATTATTAAATTTTGTTTAATTTTTGTTTGTAGATTTGTCAAATTTGGAAAATTACATATTGTAATTATTAATTATTGAGTGACGGAAGAATACTTACGAAGGTGAAAGAACATTTTTATTTATTTTTATTTTATTTATTGCTGAGTCAATTCATATAGATCATAGCAACCGAACTTACAAAAATTATTTATTTAAATAAACTGTATCATAAGAAAAGATATCTTTATAGTTAAAAATTGTGTTAATTTAATTTATAATTTATTAATTTATATTTTATAATTTTATCCAACGAAAGAAAGATAACAAAATTATCTTATTTAATAGTGGATAATTTAGAAATAATAAAAGCTGATTTACCGAATAATTATTGGAGCAAATTCCTTTAATTTGGTTATAAAGCGACAAATTTTACCAAAAATAAAATATAATATTAAAGAGAAATTTGAATTACATAATTTCATTCATATAATATATTACTATATGTTGTCAAAACAGATCTTATCAGTTGATATAGTTTGGCGCGTGCCTCATTGTTAGAGGATCTTAAAATTTAGGAAATAATGTCCCTTTAAATTTATACAAAGACATTCTTTCTATTTAGATTACATAAGAATGTGAAATATTTTATACACATGTATAAGATATTTCTCATGTTAGAAACACGTGGGTTTTCAGAAGTTAACCGTACAGTGGGCTTTTAAATCAAAATAAAGGAAAATGTATAGATATATACTTCCCTCGGTCTGTTAACTAATACACGTATATGTTTCAACTGGTACCCCTGGTTTTGTTTGCTTTCTATATGAAGTGACTCGAGTAAAATAGAAATTAAGAAATTAATGAAATTTATAGAATGAAAACATTTTTAACATTCGCGAGAAATTCAAATAATTTTAAATTCTAAAAGAAAAAAAAAATTTGCGAAAAATAAATAAATAAAAATTTATTAACAAGTAAATAATAATTAATAAATATAACTTTAATTAAAATGGATGATAAACAGAATAAAGACACAAACACACAGGAAAGTTCAAAACCTCGTTCAGATGGGGAAAATACAAACGAAAATGAAATGAATACAAATAAAATATCAGAACAAGACAAAACTAAAAAACATAAAAATTGGGGATTTATGTATATTTTTGATGAAGAAGAAACTATTATTGAAGAAATTGATGATAGTGATGAAGAATTAAATTTAAATGAAGAAGAACAAGAGATTTTGAATAAAACTGAACGAGATTTTGACGAATTCATGCGTGATTTGGGTTTACCAGTAAAAAAAGTTAAAAAGGTTTAGGTAAAGTTGCTTTACAACAAAAAGAAAATTTTAATAAATGCACAACAGATAGAGCGAAAATTAGACAGAAAATTGAACAAAATGGGAGAGAGATTGAACAATTGAAAATTAAATTGGGTGAAAAAATAGATACGAGTGTTGAAATTAATAAGAGACAGTATGAAAATTTAAAACTAAACGTAGAAGAGACATTGGATGAGGTTACGGGAAAAATAGGTCAAATGGACAGTAAATTAAATAATTTACATTTGCATACGGAAGAGAATACTATAAGTGTAATGGATAATGAGCTTAAAATTAAACGAATTCAAGAAAATGAAGAGTTATTTGAACAAAGAATAAATCGATTAAAAACTAGTGATAATACATGTAAAAATTCATGGGTTAGAGAATATCCATTACCGAAGTTTTCCGGAAGTATTCAAGAACGTCCAATGGTATTCTTACGCGAAATAGAAGATTATATCAATTTTAACGATATTTTAAACTCAGAAATTAAATATGTTATACAAGCATGTTTAGATGGAATAGCTAAAGAATGGTGGAATTTAGTTAAAGAAGAAAATGATCACTTTAGTTATTTTAAAGAGAAATTTATTAATCATTTTTGGAATGAAGATATACGATTTAAAATTAGTACAAAATTTAGAATTTGGTTCTTACAGACCAAACGGAAAATTATCAAGGTCAGCGTACGCGATTAAAGTAATAAATAAAGCAAAAGACTTAATTCCATCACCTTTAGAAAATGAAATTGTTTTGAAAATTGCTAGACATTTCAGCGAGGATATTCAAACGGCTATAACAATTAGAGGAATTAAAAAAATAAATGATTTATTAGATTTATTAGAAAAATTCGATAGCGCAGGTCCAGTAAATTCTCAAAGAAATTTTTCAAATAAAAATGCTAGCAATGATCAGAATAATTCAAAGAGTAGTTCTGAAAATTATAATCAACAACAAAATAATACGCAAAATTTACAACAACAAAATCAAAGTTGTTATAAAAATAATTCAAATTATTTTAAAAATCAAAGTCGTTATCAAGGAAATACTTAAAATCAAGGTAGATATAATAATAATGATAATAAACAAGAAAACAAAAATGGAAATTTTCAAAATAAAAATTACTGAGATAACAATTTTGATAAAAATAGATTACGGGTAATTCTAGTAATAATCCGCGTCAATATAATTCTCAGAATAACTCAAATCAACGCCAATATTACAATAATGGTTATGTCGAAAATTCTAGATATGTTTCTTATAATGTAAAGAAAGGGGATGGAGAACCATCAAATGTAAATTATTCAAATAATGAAAGTTCTCAACAAGCCAGAATTAATGCAACAAAAAAATGTAAAAAAATAAAATCTAGTAATAACGAAGATTTTTGTGAACCTTCTACGACTTCGGAAAACTAGCAAACCTCGTGTTTGTAAATACAAGTTCGCTTAATACAAATCCGAGGTCAATGACATTAATTAATAAAAACAAAGAAATTATTCCATCTGATTTGCGAGAAGAATTGCTAGAAGAACAAATAATAGATGTTCATGATCATTTAGGAAAATGTCCTGTAATAGAATTTGAAATTTTAAATAAAAAAGTAAAAGCATTAATTGATACAGGAAGTCAAATAACATGCATTTCTGAAAATTTTTATGAGGAAAATTTAGAAAAATTTGAAAAATGTGAAAAATTACCAATTGTAGGTATGAGTATTGTAGGTGCAACCGGAGCACGTCCAATTAAAATAAAATTACAAATTTTAGCAGAATTCAAAATGTGTGGTTATGAAGGTCAATATGTATTTATAATTGTACCAAAATTAAATTGTAATTGCATAATTGGGGCTGATATATTAAAAGTTTTAAAAACAAAAATTGATTTTAAGAAAGATATCATTCAAGTAATGAGGGGTGAAGAAATTTTAACTATGAAAATGCTCAATGAAAGCATAAATAAAATTAAAATAATAAAAGAAAATAATAATGAATTTGAAACTAAATTCGAAACTAATTTAGCAATTGAAAAAAATTTCGAAAAAGAAATTACAATTGAAAATAATAATGAAAAAAATGATATCAATAAAGTAATAATTAATCAATTAAATGGAAAAGAATTTCATGAAGATAGTCCTGGGGTAATTAATGAAATTATAAATACAAAAACCTACGATGACACACAATTTGAATTCGATTTATCTGAAGAAGAAATAAAAGAAAAAATTCATGAATGCACGTTGTTAAATCAAAACGAAAAAGAAAGATTTTTCAAGCTTATTTCGCGTTATAAAAATGTATTTTCAAAAAAGCCGGGTAGAATTTCTGTATATGAACATAAATTAGAAGTTGATGATACGAAACCATTTTTTAAAAAAACCTATCCGATTCCAATGAAACTCAGAGAAAGAGCAATTAAAGAATTAAATAAGTTATTAAAATTAAATATTATTACAAAAATGAATACTTCGTATGTGAATCCAATTTGTGTTACAATTAAAAAGATGGCACTATAAGATTTTGTTTAAATGCGAGATAAGTGAATGAAGTATTGACTGATTGTTATGAACGCGCAGAAACAACAGAATTGTCATTTCAACGTTGTACAGGTGTGAAAATAATGTCTTCATTAGATTTAGTTAGTAGTTTTTGGCAAATTCCATTAGAGGAAAATTCTAAAAAATACACTGGATTTATTTTCGAAGGAAAGTGTTATGTTTTCAATGTTGTACCATTTGGTTTAAAAACTAGTACAAGTGCGTTAGTAAGAGCATTAGATCAGGTATTATGCGGTATAGGCGATTTTGTGATCACTTTCATCGACGACATGCTGTGTACATCACAAAGTATCGATGAACATCTTTATCACTTAGAAAAATTATTTAATCGCTTAGAGGAGCATAATATGACTATCAATTTTCAAAAATCTCATTTTTTCCGACCGGAAGTGAAATTTTCAGGACATATTTTAACAGCAAACGGGATAAAACCAGATCCGGATAAAATAAAATCAATTCATGATTATCCGAGACCGCGAAATTTAAAAGAATTGAGAGGATTTTTAGGTTTAATAAATTTTTATACAAAATTTACTAAAAATCATGCGGAAGAAATTTTTCCATTACTCCAATTATTAAAAACAGGAAATAAATGGGAATGGAATTCTTCTAAAGAAGAAGCATTTAATCGTGTGTTTCTATTTTGTGAATATACAATTCTTAGTTACCCTGACTTATCTAAACCATTTTATTTACAAACAGATGCAAGCGACGTAGCGATAGGATCCGTGTTATACCAGTTAGACGAAGACGGACAACATTTACCTATAGCGTTTGCGAGCCGTACGTTGAAAGGAGCCGAGCTGACGTATTTTACGACGGAGAAAGAATTACTTGCGATTGTATGGAGTTTACTTAAATTTCGATCGTATATTCTGGGAACTCGTGTAATAATCAGGACGGACCATAAGGCGTTATCCTTTCTAAAAAAACAGAAAGCATAGAACTCGAATGAAAGGAAATCGAACTCGAAAACGTAACTCGAACACGTGAAACTCGAAAAATGGACGTTGCTCTTACGCACGCGTGAAACCAAGTTAGAAAGATGGCCACTGTTTGTTTTCTTTTGGAATCTTATTTTATTTTCGGCAAATAATTGTTTTTTATTATAATAATATAAATAAAAGTATATTAAATGTTTTATAATTTTTTATTTTTAGGCTGCGTCTACAATAGAAAAATAATGTGTTGAATGTGTTATGTTGTAGTATTTCTGGTTAGTGCTAAATGTATAAGATATGCACTTTGTAAACAATTGTTCCTAACCTCACTAACTTAGTTACTTAATCGGAACGAAACAAATTTCTATTTTTGTTGTGACAGACTAAAAATACAACAAAATAACCATATATATTATATGTATAAATAATAAATAAACATTTATTTGCTGAAGAATGAGTAAAAATTTTAAAAAAACATACAGTAACAGTTTTTTCATTATTGTTTAAAAACCAGTTTTCGTCCGAAGTGATATTTTAATGTTTTATTATTTCTGAACAAATATAATTTTTGAATTTTGCCACAAACATTTTGTTTCAAAATTTATTTTAGAAAATGAAATTCGTTGTTTTTACATTTTTTTACCACAACAAAATCATAATTTTATACAAAATTTAGCAAAATAAGAAAAAAATAACAGAATAGACTCTTGGAAAAAGTGAAGTTAATGCAAATTTAAAATATTCATTGTGTGTGAAAAATAAAAGAAGTATTTACATTTAAGAACTGTATATAATGCCTTTTTTATAATTATACCTATTCGTACATTTTCTAAGCACAAAAAGTATTTTTTATTTTCTATGCTTTCATTTAGTTGTTAAAATATTTTCAATTAACTCAAACTTTAAATTCCAAGTTATTTAACTTAGAATTTTAAAGTTTGAGTTTATTGGAAATGTTTTGACAACTATGAAAACATTGAAAATAAAGAATACTTTTTGTACTGAGAATAATTAATTCTCAGTACAAAAAGTATTCTTTATTTTCAATGTTTTCATAATTAGCTCAAAATAGCTAATTTATTTTTTCTTTTTGTTAATGAGTAATTCTTCGCGTAGCGAACAATTTGTATTTTATTATTTTTGAAAATTCTTTTGACAAACTATAAGTTACAGCCCTAATAGAATTTTAAAGTTTAATATTTCTTAATGAATGAAATATCAGTGGTAGATCGGACAAAATAATGAAAATTTTCTTTTTTACAATAAACAACCCTGAAAAATTTATTGCACCATGACTCACAAGGAAAACTATTGTTTTAAGCAAATTATTAGCGATTTTTATTGTTTTATTAATCTTACAATACTAAATTTTATTTGACGTGAAATTTAAATAATGGGGAATCATTATATGAAAAGCAAGTAAAGCTAATCTCATATAGCAGCACCATTGCAAGGTCGTCTAGCGCTTAATTTTTGATTTCGCGAAAAATCACATTTGATTTAAAAACAAATGGGCGAAGTAAATAAATATTTTTTGTGGAATTGTGAAAAGTTAAAAATTTAATTACATAAGCGAGAAATTTGTGCCACATGAAAAAAAACGTTTTTGCAAGTCGCAGTATCGTAAATGTATTACATAAAAAAAATTGAGATTGTGTTCATTCAGGAGAATTTATTTGTGCTTTATACTAATATTTAGTGATATTTCGGTTTGATCTTTTATGTAAATGTAATTTTGAAAACAAGAACTAACAATAAGAGTCTGAAGAAACACGAAGGACATTGACTTATTATTGTTTAAAAAGTGTACAAAATATTGTCGAAAAACAGTAATAAAATTAATGCCTGTGCCATGTCTAAATTAATAACATTTAAATGGAATACAATTGAAAACTTGATCCTTTTATCCAAAATGAAATTACACGGAGAAAAATTATTTTTAATGATTACAATAGTCTACATTACAGCTCGGATATGTGACCACTTTTTGGAATGATTACGAAGACTATGTAATGTAGGAACGATTACTATAGCTGTTGTAAGGTATACCTTCATGTTTGTACTCCTTACAACAACTATAGTAATCATAACAAAAAGTGGTCACATATCCGAGCACTAATATAGACTATTGTAATCAGTACGAATAAATTTTTCTCCGTGTATGATAGAATGAATGTAATGTAATGTAATTCATCACTTCAATATGGAAAGTATAATTGAATTAATTGACAAATAGACAAAAGCTTTGGTCAAACGATTATTCACATTCAAAAATTTTTAGAAAAAAACTGATGTTTTGGTACAAGTTGAGTAGTATCCTTAGAGTGTTTCTATGCAATTGATAAATTTTGTTTAACATTGTAAAAAAAGCTAAATAATAAGAAACAAAAAATGTTGCTAAAAAGCTCACCAAGGTCTAATCAAAGAATATTAATTTGTTACAAATAAAATTAAAAAAAACAAAATACTATCAAACGTAAAAGAACGTAGAAAAGTTTCCAATTATTAAATTAATAATTTTATGTCCACTTGACCGGGAAATGACCGGGAAATTTGATACTAAACTGGAAATTTATTTTTTATTTTTTATTTTATTTTTAAATTGACCCAAAAAAAATATTTTTTCAATTATTACTCGAGAAGTATATTGTACATAAGTAGGTATATTAGAGAATACACAAATTAACAGACTTTAGTTAGTGAGGAAGAGGGATTACTGAGAAAATAATATAGTTACAGGGTGTCTAACGGTCAGGGAAGTCAGGGAATTTCAGAGAATTTCATTAAAAGTCAGGAAAATTTCTAAAAATGTATACAAACATTAAAATTTCTTATGAATAAAATATTTTTTTAATCTAATAAAACTTAGAAAATTTTTTTTATGGTTTGTTTCAATCATTAGATAAAAATTTATTGTTAAATATGTCAGTTGCCATATTTTTTGGCCCAAGAAAGCAGAAATAAAATTTGTTAAAAGGGATTAAAAGTCAGGGAATTTTATTCTCAATCTTTGTTAGACACCCTGAGTTATTAAATTTAACGAAATCTTTTTATTTTAAGCGGATTTTTCTTTTAATGTTTATTCCACAGGATTTTTCTCATAATTTCTATTTGGGACAAAATAAGTTAAACCGGCCACTTGAAAAATTTTGTCTCCAATTTTCAAGTAATTTATGACTTTCGGTAGATATACAAGTACATTTTTACACCCTACAATATTTTTCAAAAAAAGATTTTATTTTGGAAGTAATCACGTGTTAAAGTTTTGGGTCATTTTATTTTCGTTTTCTTACTACTCTAAAACGAAAATAAAATCAGATTCAATTTTAAAACAGAAAATTGCAGATGTTAAAACGGGTAAAACAAAACGTTTTTCGATGGATAAAGATTTATTACATTTTATTGCGGGAGATAATAAAAAATTATGTTTAACTAAAAGTTTAGTTAATGATTTAATTGATGAAACTCATGAAATGTATGGACACGTAGGACCACAACGAGTTTTTCGTATGTTAAATGAATATTTTTATTATCCTCATTTTTCCAAGGTTATTAGGCATAGAATAGCAAGCTGTGACTCATGTCAAAAGAATAAAGTCTCAAATCAAACTAGTTACGCAGAAATGAGAAATTATGCACCTAAAAAACCGGGAGAAATTTTATCTATCGATTTTTACGGTCCTTTACCAGCTTCTAAAGGGGGTTTTAAATACATCTTATCAACTATAGATGCATTTAGTAAATATGTAAAATTATACCCTATTAGAAAAATGACAACAAAAGCGTTAATTAATAAAATTTTCAATGATCATGTTAAAGAATTCGGTAAACCAGAAAAAATTAATTCGGACCACGGTACGCAATTTACATCAGAGATATGGACTAATAAGTTAAAAGAAGAGGGGATAAAACCAGTGTTTTCATCAATTAGACATCCGCAGGGAAATATTGTTGAGAGAATTCACAGGGAGTTATCAAGATTCTTCAGGACTTTAACTAATGGTAGACACAATTTTTGGTGGAATTGGGTGAAAATCATCGAAGATTGCATCAATGAAACTCACCATGAAACTACGGAGTTTACACCAGTGGAGTTATATCTCAAGAAAAAACCAAAACGTATGCGGGAGAAATGGTTAAATTTACCGATAATTCCGAAAGATTTAGATTATGAAAGAAAATTAGAATTAGCTTATGATAATATCTGTAAAAAAGGAAAGGAACGAGCTGATAAATTTAATATTTCGCATAAATTGTCCGAATTTAAAGTTGGAGATTTAGTCTTAATTAAATTGCTTAATAAATCTGATAAAGAGAATAAGATTATTGCGAAATTTCTTCAGGTTTATGAGGGACCTTATGAAATTAAAAAAGTCATTAAAAAAGGAACATACATTCTGTGGGATTTGAAAACAAAAATCGAAAAAGGAATGTATCACAGTCAGGACTTGAAGAAATATATTTCAAGAAATAATAATATTGAAAATAGTGATAATTAAAAAAATACAAGTGACACTAAATTAACAATTAATAAAAACTAGTGAAAATAAAATAAATGATTACTAAAAGTGACAATTAAAATAAATAAATAAAGTGAATAAAAAATAATAAATAAGGTGTAAATAAACAATAAATAAAGTGCAAAATTATAAACAATTTTAAAATTAATATTAAAATTATTTTTAAATAATTTTGGACTAGAATATTAATTTATGTAAATAATTGCAGTGTAAATAAAAGTGATAGTGATAAGTAGTTGATATTTTGGTTTCACCAATATCAACTTATACAAGCTTATGAAGAAGAGGACAACACAAATGAAAGTGATAGAGACACTAAGTGTTAGTTCGCGTTAAATTTAAAGTATTATATAAGTTATTTAGCATGCATAAAAGAAAACAATAAAAAAATAATAAAAAAATGAATTAAAATAGTGTAAATATAGTGTATAAAAAAAATTATTATTATAAAAAAAATCAACATGCAAGAAGAAAAGAAAAATATGATTAAAAGATATAGAATAAAAATGATAATAAAATTAAAGCATGCAATTGTAAATATATATAAAAAATTTTTTTTTTTTAAATTGTAAATAAGAACTTAGTATATAAGGTATGAATGGATAAACGTTTGAATTTTTCAGTCTATTTTTCATCTGTCTATTTCAAGGGTATTTTTGTATATGATTTTCACAAATATTGAATTTGAAAATATTTAATTATTTAATTTTCAAAATTTTCTGGAATATAGAGGGTAAAGTGTCAAAATTTTAAAAGTAAAGTTAGTATGATTTTGTCTGTCGAGTTGGTAATTTCTAGTGTAGTGTTGTGCATAAATTTTGGGATATTTAAAAGAGGTATTTATATTTCATTTTTTATACAAGTTTTTTTTTCTTTTGGCTAATTTTCTAATATTTAGGGTTAAAAAAATTTTAAAAGAAAAAACAAAGTTTAAAACAAAATATGAATAGATAAAAAGTAAGTAAAATATAAAAAAAGTGTTTTTTTTTCTTTTTATTTTAGAAAATGAAAGTCATAATGACAGATCAAGGCACAATGCCGTTAAAACATCGTTTATGCGATGCATACAAATCAAAAAGGCCTCCATCAATTTCTGAGTCAATTTTGGAAACGGAGAGAGAAGTGGATGATATAAAAAAACAAACGAGAAATGCACAAACACAAACACCGAAAAACAAACTTAAAATAAAAGACAAAATTATTAAAAAAAAAATCAAAAGCCAAAAATTGTTAAAATTGAGACTATTAAAACTAAAGTTATTATAACGGAACAAATTAAAAATGATATAAAAATCCAAGAATTATTTTAAAAAATTGAAAAAAATTTTGAAAAATAAAAAGTTTTCACCAAATATATATTGTAGTAATTTTTATTTTTTTTGTTGTTAAACTAAAATGTTCAAAGTGATTTCGTTGATTTTATTTCAGTTATTTAATTTAGAAGTTTTTTTTTTGTTTTTTTTTAAGAATGTCGCTTCAACCTTGAATAATAAGACGGGGTTATTTAGTTATGACAAGAGAATCATTTCCATCTAAAATTTTGGAGTACGGAAAATATGAAGTGAAGGTTGTGGAACCGTCCAACCCATCATTCATCAGGGTGTCAACACCTAGCTTGTCTGAGGAACATAAAAAATTAATTAATGATCTAAGATTATTTTATGTTGATAGAGAAGACGAATTAAGGGTGAAATTTGAGATGGATAATTTGGAGCTTTCGGGGTTACCGATAGTTCTTAAGCTAGAAGAGAACATTTATGCGAGGGGGCATATAATGCTTATAAATACTGGTATAACTAATGTTGTTTTAATATATAGTGTCGATGATCATAAACATTATCACGTAGTTAAAGATAATATTTTTTATATTAGTTATGAATTTTTAACTAGATCAAAAAGTTTAATTGTGATCGCATTGACAGATATTAAACCTATAAGAAATCGAACATGGGGAGAACATGAAATTAGTGTTTTTAAAGATATAATGAAAAATCGAGTATTTACATTTTTTAACAGAGAAATTGTAGGAGATTGTCATATTGGATGGGGAAAAATAAACAATATGGTATCTTTAGATGATTTATTAATTGAAAAAAACATAGCAAAATTAGCTCCAAATAACAAAATATTGTACTTAAATTATGATGAAATAATGTTAAATTCGGATGAAGAAATGGAAGAGGAATCAGATGTGGTAGAAAATGATGTAGTGGGTGAATATTTGATTATAAGAGAGGTTGAAGAATTACAAGGAATGTAAAGTTTGAAAGGTTTTATTTTTTGTTAAGTATTGTTATTTGTAAACAAATAAATTTATTTTGTTATCAAAAAGAAATTTATGGGTTTAGTGGGGCATTGGGTCTACAACCATAATAATTTTTTTTTATTAAATCTTAAAAAGAAAATTTTTTGTTTTTCAAAAATTTTGACTATTAAAATTTAATTTTGTTCTTTATTTAAACAAATCATTTTTTAATTCTAAAAGGAATGATTGGTTTTGTGGGGCATTGAAACGGTATTTCAATAGTCAAAATTAAAATTGTTAAAAATTATTTTAAATAAAAAAATAAATTATGAAATATAAGTTAATATTGAATAGAAATTAAAAATAGAATAAATTAAAGAGAATGAGAAATGAAATTTTAACTAAATTTAAAGTGTGAGAAATTCTAAATAAGGTCAATAGAGTACAAATGTACTAAGATATTTTAAAACCTATGGAAACAGCACAGCTGATTCAAGGCCAAGGTTAAGAAAAAGATAAGAAATTTTTATACTTGAAGAAATTAGAAATCATTTCAAGACAAGATAAATTTTATGCACAATTTATAAAAAGTTTAATACTGATAATTTTTTAAATAGAATTATATACTTTGTTTTGTATAAATAGTATTAATTTTAATAATTAAATTTATATGGTTAATTATTAAAATTACTTGAAATAAATATGGTAGTAGCAAAATTAGTATGGATAAATAGATAAAAATTAGCATATTTTATTACAAAAAATTAGAGTGTTGAAAATTTATTATTTAAAGATTTATTTAAATTATAAGAAATAAAATAAATTCAGAGATGGATATAAATGGCAGTTACGCAATAGCATTGTTATGGGTAAACGGTAGACAATTTGGAGACAAGAGAAAGAGAAAAAATATCTCTGTCTTTTCGGGAAAAATTTAAATATTATTGGTGGAAAGAATATGACGTACTACGAATTTCCGTGAGTAGGGAGAAAGCTTGCTTCGCGAAATGGAAATAACGACGCGTAACCGGAAGAGATTAAGGGCGAATATCAATATAGAAAATTCTAGAGAGTCCTAGAAGTTTCTATAGCGTCTCCAAATTGGTATATAAACAGCGAAATCGAAGGTCTCGCTCTCTTATTTCGACTACTCTGTTCACAAAGATACGTAAGTATAAACTCTAAAACTGTACTTGTAACACGCAGGAATTCGTTGTTTTACAACTTACTACCTGGTGTTGTAAGTATTAATTGTAATATACACATTATTTAAACAGTAACACTGACATTGTTATAATATTGTATAACGCAGGAATTCGTTGTTTTACAACTTACGACCTGAACTTTACAATATATAACTCATAAATATAATCATTTACAATAAAAAAAATACTCAGGAATTCGTTGTTTTACAACTTACTACCTGATATTTTTTTTTTACATTACACTGATATTTTTAAAAAATTGTATAACGCAGGAATTCGTTGTTTTACAACTTACAACCTGAAGTTTACAATTTTTAACATACATTTATACTCACATTTTCAAATCGTAAAAATTACTCAGGAATTTGTTGTTTTACAACTTACTACCTAGTAATTAAATAAAAATTATATACAAAGTCTTGACTTTGTAGAAAGGTAGAAGTGGTAGGGAATTTACCAAGAAATTGGTTTACTACCTCATAATCTGAAACCTTAAGGGGTAACAAGAGCTAATCGTAAGTTTATTGAATATTCTTATGAGCTGCGTTCATATAGTAATAGGCTATATCAATGTGGCAGTTTGAAAGATTCAATAATTATTGATCCCAGACCACAAAACTATTATTTATGATAGGTAATAATTAATTCATTTGAATTAATTATTTTAGTTAATTTTTCAGAGAAATAAATAGATTTTATTATGTAAATTGAACAAATTTTGATCATTTTTTGATATTATAATTTTATCATATCCAAAATAAATTAAGATTTAGATAATTTATAATTTTAAAGAAGATTTATTTATTAACAGAATAGTTAATTTAGGGAATAGGGAAACTTGACCTTTTGTAGGCAGGATTTATAAAATTTTATTATTAAATTTTGTTTAATTTTTGTTTGTAGATTTGTCAAATTTGGAAAATTACATATTGTAATTATTAATTATTGAGTGACGGAAGAATACTTACGAAGGTGAAAGAACATTTTTATTTATTTTTATTTTATTTATTGCTGAGTCAATTCATATAGATCATAGCAACCGAACTTACAAAAATTATTTATTTAAATAAACTGTATCATAAGAAAAGATATCTTTATAGTTAAAAATTGTGTTAATTTAATTTATAATTTATTAATTTATATTTTATAATTTTATCCAACGAAAGAAAGATAACAAAATTATCTTATTTAATAGTGGATAATTTAGAAATAATAAAAGCTGATTTACCGAATAATTATTGGAGCAAATTCCTTTAATTTGGTTATAAAGCGACAAATTTTACCAAAAATAAAATATAATATTAAAGAGAAATTTGAATTACATAATTTCATTCATATAATATATTACTATATGTTGTCAAAACAGATCTTATCAGTTGATATAGTTTGGCGCGTGCCTCATTGTTAGAGGATCTTAAAATTTAGGAAATAATGTCCCTTTAAATTTATACAAAGACATTCTTTCTATTTAGATTACATAAGAATGTGAAATATTTTATACACATGTATAAGATATTTCTCATGTTAGAAACACGTGGGTTTTCAGAAGTTAACCGTACAGTGGGCTTTTAAATCAAAATAAAGGAAAATGTATAGATATATACTTCCCTCGGTCTGTTAACTAATACACGTATATGTTTCAACTGGTACCCCTGGTTTTGTTTGCTTTCTATATGAAGTGACTCGAGTAAAATAGAAATTAAGAAATTAATGAAATTTATAGAATGAAAACATTTTTAACATTCGCGAGAAATTCAAATAATTTTAAATTCTAAAAGAAAAAAAAAATTTGCGAAAAATAAATAAATAAAAATTTATTAACAAGTAAATAATAATTAATAAATATAACTTTAATTAAAATGGATGATAAACAGAATAAAGACACAAACACACAGGAAAGTTCAAAACCTCGTTCAGATGGGGAAAATACAAACGAAAATGAAATGAATACAAATAAAATATCAGAACAAGACAAAACTAAAAAACATAAAAATTGGGGATTTATGTATATTTTTGATGAAGAAGAAACTATTATTGAAGAAATTGATGATAGTGATGAAGAATTAAATTTAAATGAAGAAGAACAAGAGATTTTGAATAAAACTGAACGAGATTTTGACGAATTCATGCGTGATTTGGGTTTACCAGTAAAAAAAGTTAAAAAGGTTTAGGTAAAGTTGCTTTACAACAAAAAGAAAATTTTAATAAATGCACAACAGATAGAGCGAAAATTAGACAGAAAATTGAACAAAATGGGAGAGAGATTGAACAATTGAAAATTAAATTGGGTGAAAAAATAGATACGAGTGTTGAAATTAATAAGAGACAGTATGAAAATTTAAAACTAAACGTAGAAGAGACATTGGATGAGGTTACGGGAAAAATAGGTCAAATGGACAGTAAATTAAATAATTTACATTTGCATACGGAAGAGAATACTATAAGTGTAATGGATAATGAGCTTAAAATTAAACGAATTCAAGAAAATGAAGAGTTATTTGAACAAAGAATAAATCGATTAAAAACTAGTGATAATACATGTAAAAATTCATGGGTTAGAGAATATCCATTACCGAAGTTTTCCGGAAGTATTCAAGAACGTCCAATGGTATTCTTACGCGAAATAGAAGATTATATCAATTTTAACGATATTTTAAACTCAGAAATTAAATATGTTATACAAGCATGTTTAGATGGAATAGCTAAAGAATGGTGGAATTTAGTTAAAGAAGAAAATGATCACTTTAGTTATTTTAAAGAGAAATTTATTAATCATTTTTGGAATGAAGATATACGATTTAAAATTAGTACAAAATTTAGAATTTGGTTCTTACAGACCAAACGGAAAATTATCAAGGTCAGCGTACGCGATTAAAGTAATAAATAAAGCAAAAGACTTAATTCCATCACCTTTAGAAAATGAAATTGTTTTGAAAATTGCTAGACATTTCAGCGAGGATATTCAAACGGCTATAACAATTAGAGGAATTAAAAAAATAAATGATTTATTAGATTTATTAGAAAAATTCGATAGCGCAGGTCCAGTAAATTCTCAAAGAAATTTTTCAAATAAAAATGCTAGCAATGATCAGAATAATTCAAAGAGTAGTTCTGAAAATTATAATCAACAACAAAATAATACGCAAAATTTACAACAACAAAATCAAAGTTGTTATAAAAATAATTCAAATTATTTTAAAAATCAAAGTCGTTATCAAGGAAATACTTAAAATCAAGGTAGATATAATAATAATGATAATAAACAAGAAAACAAAAATGGAAATTTTCAAAATAAAAATTACTGAGATAACAATTTTGATAAAAATAGATTACGGGTAATTCTAGTAATAATCCGCGTCAATATAATTCTCAGAATAACTCAAATCAACGCCAATATTACAATAATGGTTATGTCGAAAATTCTAGATATGTTTCTTATAATGTAAAGAAAGGGGATGGAGAACCATCAAATGTAAATTATTCAAATAATGAAAGTTCTCAACAAGCCAGAATTAATGCAACAAAAAAATGTAAAAAAATAAAATCTAGTAATAACGAAGATTTTTGTGAACCTTCTACGACTTCGGAAAACTAGCAAACCTCGTGTTTGTAAATACAAGTTCGCTTAATACAAATCCGAGGTCAATGACATTAATTAATAAAAACAAAGAAATTATTCCATCTGATTTGCGAGAAGAATTGCTAGAAGAACAAATAATAGATGTTCATGATCATTTAGGAAAATGTCCTGTAATAGAATTTGAAATTTTAAATAAAAAAGTAAAAGCATTAATTGATACAGGAAGTCAAATAACATGCATTTCTGAAAATTTTTATGAGGAAAATTTAGAAAAATTTGAAAAATGTGAAAAATTACCAATTGTAGGTATGAGTATTGTAGGTGCAACCGGAGCACGTCCAATTAAAATAAAATTACAAATTTTAGCAGAATTCAAAATGTGTGGTTATGAAGGTCAATATGTATTTATAATTGTACCAAAATTAAATTGTAATTGCATAATTGGGGCTGATATATTAAAAGTTTTAAAAACAAAAATTGATTTTAAGAAAGATATCATTCAAGTAATGAGGGGTGAAGAAATTTTAACTATGAAAATGCTCAATGAAAGCATAAATAAAATTAAAATAATAAAAGAAAATAATAATGAATTTGAAACTAAATTCGAAACTAATTTAGCAATTGAAAAAAATTTCGAAAAAGAAATTACAATTGAAAATAATAATGAAAAAAATGATATCAATAAAGTAATAATTAATCAATTAAATGGAAAAGAATTTCATGAAGATAGTCCTGGGGTAATTAATGAAATTATAAATACAAAAACCTACGATGACACACAATTTGAATTCGATTTATCTGAAGAAGAAATAAAAGAAAAAATTCATGAATGCACGTTGTTAAATCAAAACGAAAAAGAAAGATTTTTCAAGCTTATTTCGCGTTATAAAAATGTATTTTCAAAAAAGCCGGGTAGAATTTCTGTATATGAACATAAATTAGAAGTTGATGATACGAAACCATTTTTTAAAAAAACCTATCCGATTCCAATGAAACTCAGAGAAAGAGCAATTAAAGAATTAAATAAGTTATTAAAATTAAATATTATTACAAAAATGAATACTTCGTATGTGAATCCAATTTGTGTTACAATTAAAAAGATGGCACTATAAGATTTTGTTTAAATGCGAGATAAGTGAATGAAGTATTGACTGATTGTTATGAACGCGCAGAAACAACAGAATTGTCATTTCAACGTTGTACAGGTGTGAAAATAATGTCTTCATTAGATTTAGTTAGTAGTTTTTGGCAAATTCCATTAGAGGAAAATTCTAAAAAATACACTGGATTTATTTTCGAAGGAAAGTGTTATGTTTTCAATGTTGTACCATTTGGTTTAAAAACTAGTACAAGTGCGTTAGTAAGAGCATTAGATCAGGTATTATGCGGTATAGGCGATTTTGTGATCACTTTCATCGACGACATGCTGTGTACATCACAAAGTATCGATGAACATCTTTATCACTTAGAAAAATTATTTAATCGCTTAGAGGAGCATAATATGACTATCAATTTTCAAAAATCTCATTTTTTCCGACCGGAAGTGAAATTTTCAGGACATATTTTAACAGCAAACGGGATAAAACCAGATCCGGATAAAATAAAATCAATTCATGATTATCCGAGACCGCGAAATTTAAAAGAATTGAGAGGATTTTTAGGTTTAATAAATTTTTATACAAAATTTACTAAAAATCATGCGGAAGAAATTTTTCCATTACTCCAATTATTAAAAACAGGAAATAAATGGGAATGGAATTCTTCTAAAGAAGAAGCATTTAATCGTGTGTTTCTATTTTGTGAATATACAATTCTTAGTTACCCTGACTTATCTAAACCATTTTATTTACAAACAGATGCAAGCGACGTAGCGATAGGATCCGTGTTATACCAGTTAGACGAAGACGGATAACATTTACCTATAGCGTTTGCGAGCCGTACGTTGAAAGGAGCCGAGCTGACGTATTTTACGACGGAGAAAGAATTACTTGCGATTGTATGGAGTTTACTTAAATTTCGATCGTATATTCTGGGAACTCGTGTAATAATCAGGACGGACCATAAGGCGTTATCCTTTCTAAAAAAACAGAAAGCATAGAACTCGAATGAAAGGAAATCGAACTCGAAAACGTAACTCGAACACGTGAAACTCGAAAAATGGACGTTGCTCTTACGCACGCGTGAAACCAAGTTAGAAAGATGGCCACTGTTTGTTTTCTTTTGGAATCTTATTTTATTTTCGGCAAATAATTGTTTTTTATTATAATAATATAAATAAAAGTATATTAAATGTTTTATAATTTTTTATTTTTAGGCTGCGTCTACAATAGAAAAATAATGTGTTGAATGTGTTATGTTGTAGTATTTCTGGTTAGTGCTAAATGTATAAGATATGCACTTTGTAAACAATTGTTCCTAACCTCACTAACTTAGTTACTTAATCGGAACGAAACAAATTTCTATTTTTGTTGTGACAGACTAAAAATACAACAAAATAACCATATATATTATATGTATAAATAATAAATAAACATTTATTTGCTGAAGAATGAGTAAAAATTTTAAAAAAACATACAGTAACAGTTTTTTCATTATTGTTTAAAAACCAGTTTTCGTCCGAAGTGATATTTTAATGTTTTATTATTTCTGAACAAATATAATTTTTGAATTTTGCCACAAACATTTTGTTTCAAAATTTATTTTAGAAAATGAAATTCGTTGTTTTTACATTTTTTTACCACAACAAAATCATAATTTTATACAAAATTTAGCAAAATAAGAAAAAAATAACAGAATAGACTCTTGGAAAAAGTGAAGTTAATGCAAATTTAAAATATTCATTGTGTGTGAAAAATAAAAGAAGTATTTACATTTAAGAACTGTATATAATGCCTTTTTTATAATTATACCTATTCGTACATTTTCTAAGCACAAAAAGTATTTTTTATTTTCTATGCTTTCATTTAGTTGTTAAAATATTTTCAATTAACTCAAACTTTAAATTCCAAGTTATTTAACTTAGAATTTTAAAGTTTGAGTTTATTGGAAATGTTTTGACAACTATGAAAACATTGAAAATAAAGAATACTTTTTGTACTGAGAATAATTAATTCTCAGTACAAAAAGTATTCTTTATTTTCAATGTTTTCATAATTAGCTCAAAATAGCTAATTTATTTTTTCTTTTTGTTAATGAGTAATTCTTCGCGTAGCGAACAATTTGTATTTTATTATTTTTGAAAATTCTTTTGACAAACTATAAGTTACAGCCCTAATAGAATTTTAAAGTTTAATATTTCTTAATGAATGAAATATCAGTGGTAGATCGGACAAAATAATGAAAATTTTCTTTTTTACAATAAACAACCCTGAAAAATTTATTGCACCATGACTCACAAGGAAAACTATTGTTTTAAGCAAATTATTAGCGATTTTTATTGTTTTATTAATCTTACAATACTAAATTTTATTTGACGTGAAATTTAAATAATGGGGAATCATTATATGAAAAGCAAGTAAAGCTAATCTCATATAGCAGCACCATTGCAAGGTCGTCTAGCGCTTAATTTTTGATTTCGCGAAAAATCACATTTGATTTAAAAACAAATGGGCGAAGTAAATAAATATTTTTTGTGGAATTGTGAAAAGTTAAAAATTTAATTACATAAGCGAGAAATTTGTGCCACAGGAAAAAAACGTTTTTGCAAGTCGCAGTATCGTAAATGTATTACATAAAAAAAATTGAGATTGTGTTCATTCAGGAGAATTTATTTGTGCTTTATACTAATATTTAGTGATATTTCGGTTTGATCTTTTATGTAAATGTAATTTTGAAAACAAGAACTAACAATAAGAGTCTGAAGAAACACGAAGGACATTGACTTATTATTGTTTAAAAAGTGTACAAAATATTGTCGAAAAACAGTAATAAAATTAATGCCTGTGCCATGTCTAAATTAATAACATTTAAATGGAATACAATTGAAAACTTGATCCTTTTATCCAAAATGAAATTACACGGAGAAAAATTATTTTTAATGATTACAATAGTCTACATTACAGCTCGGATATGTGACCACTTTTTGGAATGATTACGAAGACTATGTAATGTAGGAACGATTACTATAGCTGTTGTAAGGTATACCTTCATGTTTGTACTCCTTACAACAACTATAGTAATCATAACAAAAAGTGGTCACATATCCGAGCACTAATATAGACTATTGTAATCAGTACGAATAAATTTTTCTCCGTGTATGATAGAATGTAATGTAATGTAATTCATCACTTCAATATGGAAAGTATAATTGAATTAATTGACAAATAGACAAAAGCTTTGGTCAAACGATTATTCACATTCAAAAATTTTTAGAAAAAAACTGATGTTTTGGTACAAGTTGAGTAGTATCCTTAGAGTGTTTCTATGCAATTGATAAATTTTGTTTAACATTGTAAAAAAAGCTAAATAATAAGAAACAAAAAATGTTGCTAAAAAGCTCACCAAGGTCTAATCAAAGAATATTAATTTGTTACAAATAAAATTAAAAAAAACAAAATACTATCAAACGTAAAAGAACGTAGAAAAGTTTCCAATTATTAAATTAATAATTTTATGTCCACTTGACCGGGAAATGACCGGGAAATTTGATACTAAACTGGAAATTTATTTTTTATTTTTTATTTTATTTTTAAATTGACCCAAAAAAAATATTTTTTCAATTATTACTCGAGAAGTATATTGTACATAAGTAGGTATATTAGAGAATACACAAATTAACAGACTTTAGTTAGTGAGGAAGAGGGATTACTGAGAAAATAATATAGTTACAGGGTGTCTAACGGTCAGGGAAGTCAGGGAATTTCAGAGAATTTCATTAAAAGTCAGGAAAATTTCTAAAAATGTATACAAACATTAAAATTTCTTATGAATAAAATATTTTTTTAATCTAATAAAACTTAGAAAATTTTTTTTATGGTTTGTTTCAATCATTAGATAAAAATTTATTGTTAAATATGTCAGTTGCCATATTTTTTGGCCCAAGAAAGCAGAAATAAAATTTGTTAAAAGGGATTAAAAGTCAGGGAATTTTATTCTCAATCTTTGTTAGACACCCTGAGTTATTAAATTTAACGAAATCTTTTTATTTTAAGCGGATTTTTCTTTTAATGTTTATTCCACAGGATTTTTCTCATAATTTCTATTTGGGACAAAATAAGTTAAACCGGCCACTTGAAAAATTTTGTCTCCAATTTTCAAGTAATTTATGACTTTCGGTAGATATACAAGTACATTTTTACACCCTACAATATTTTTCAAAAAAAGATTTTATTTTGGAAGTAATCACGTGTTAAAGTTTTGGGTCATTTTATTTTCGTTTTCTTACTACTCTAAAACGAAAATAAAATCAGATTCAATTTTAAAACAGAAAATTGCAGATGTTAAAACGGGTAAAACAAAACGTTTTTCGATGGATAAAGATTTATTACATTTTATTGCGGGAGATAATAAAAAATTATGTTTAACTAAAAGTTTAGTTAATGATTTAATTGATGAAACTCATGAAATGTATGGACACGTAGGACCACAACGAGTTTTTCGTATGTTAAATGAATATTTTTATTATCCTCATTTTTCCAAGGTTATTAGGCATAGAATAGCAAGCTGTGACTCATGTCAAAAGAATAAAGTCTCAAATCAAACTAGTTACGCAGAAATGAGAAATTATGCACCTAAAAAACCGGGAGAAATTTTATCTATCGATTTTTACGGTCCTTTACCAGCTTCTAAAGGGGGTTTTAAATACATCTTATCAACTATAGATGCATTTAGTAAATATGTAAAATTATACCCTATTAGAAAAATGACAACAAAAGCGTTAATTAATAAAATTTTCAATGATCATGTTAAAGAATTCGGTAAACCAGAAAAAATTAATTCGGACCACGGTACGCAATTTACATCAGAGATATGGACTAATAAGTTAAAAGAAGAGGGGATAAAACCAGTGTTTTCATCAATTAGACATCCGCAGGGAAATATTGTTGAGAGAATTCACAGGGAGTTATCAAGATTCTTCAGGACTTTAACTAATGGTAGACACAATTTTTGGTGGAATTGGGTGAAAATCATCGAAGATTGCATCAATGAAACTCACCATGAAACTACGGAGTTTACACCAGTGGAGTTATATCTCAAGAAAAAACCAAAACGTATGCGGGAGAAATGGTTAAATTTACCGATAATTCCGAAAGATTTAGATTATGAAAGAAAATTAGAATTAGCTTATGATAATATCTGTAAAAAAGGAAAGGAACGAGCTGATAAATTTAATATTTCGCATAAATTGTCCGAATTTAAAGTTGGAGATTTAGTCTTAATTAAATTGCTTAATAAATCTGATAAAGAGAATAAGATTATTGCGAAATTTCTTCAGGTTTATGAGGGACCTTATGAAATTAAAAAAGTCATTAAAAAAGGAACATACATTCTGTGGGATTTGAAAACAAAAATCGAAAAAGGAATGTATCACAGTCAGGACTTGAAGAAATATATTTCAAGAAATAATAATATTGAAAATAGTGATAATTAAAAAAATACAAGTGACACTAAATTAACAATTAATAAAAACTAGTGAAAATAAAATAAATGATTACTAAAAGTGACAATTAAAATAAATAAATAAAGTGAATAAAAAATAATAAATAAGGTGTAAATAAACAATAAATAAAGTGCAAAATTATAAACAATTTTAAAATTAATATTAAAATTATTTTTAAATAATTTTGGACTAGAATATTAATTTATGTAAATAATTGCAGTGTAAATAAAAGTGATAGTGATAAGTAGTTGATATTTTGGTTTCACCAATATCAACTTATACAAGCTTATGAAGAAGAGGACAACACAAATGAAAGTGATAGAGACACTAAGTGTTAGTTCGCGTTAAATTTAAAGTATTATATAAGTTATTTAGCATGCATAAAAGAAAACAATAAAAAAAATAATAAAAAAATGAATTAAAATAGTGTAAATATAGTGTATAAAAAAAATTATTATTATAAAAAAAATCAACATGCAAGAAGAAAAGAAAAATATGATTAAAAGATATAGAATAAAAATGATAATAAAATTAAAGCATGCAATTGTAAATATATATAAAAAATTTTTTTTTTTTAAATTGTAAATAAGAACTTAGTATATAAGGTATGAATGGATAAACGTTTGAATTTTTCAGTCTATTTTTCATCTGTCTATTTCAAGGGTATTTTTGTATATGATTTTCACAAATATTGAATTTGAAAATATTTAATTATTTAATTTTCAAAATTTTCTGGAATATAGAGGGTAAAGTGTCAAAATTTTAAAAGTAAAGTTAGTATGATTTTGTCTGTCGAGTTGGTAATTTCTAGTGTAGTGTTGTGCATAAATTTTGGGATATTTAAAAGAGGTATTTATATTTCATTTTTTATACAAGTTTTTTTTTCTTTTGGCTAATTTTCTAATATTTAGGGTTAAAAAAATTTTAAAAGAAAAAAACAAAGTTTAAAACAAAATATGAATAGATAAAAAGTAAGTAAAATATAAAAAAAGTGTTTTTTTTTTCTTTTTATTTTAGAAAATGAAAGTCATAATGACAGATCAAGGCACAATGCCGTTAAAACATCGTTTATGCGATGCATACAAATCAAAAAGGCCTCCATCAATTTCTGAGTCAATTTTGGAAACGGAGAGAGAAGTGGATGATATAAAAAAACAAACGAGAAATGCACAAACACAAACACCGAAAAACAAACTTAAAATAAAAGACAAAATTATTAAAAAAAAAATCAAAAGCCAAAAATTGTTAAAATTGAGACTATTAAAACTAAAGTTATTATAACGGAACAAATTAAAAATGATATAAAAATCCAAGAATTATTTTAAAAAATTGAAAAAAATTTTGAAAAATAAAAAGTTTTCACCAAATATATATTGTAGTAATTTTTATTTTTTTTGTTGTTAAACTAAAATGTTCAAAGTGATTTCGTTGATTTTATTTCAGTTATTTAATTTAGAAGTTTTTTTTTTGTTTTTTTTTAAGAATGTCGCTTCAACCTTGAATAATAAGACGGGGTTATTTAGTTATGACAAGAGAATCATTTCCATCTAAAATTTTGGAGTACGGAAAATATGAAGTGAAGGTTGTGGAACCGTCCAACCCATCATTCATCAGGGTGTCAACACCTAGCTTGTCTGAGGAACATAAAAAATTAATTAATGATCTAAGATTATTTTATGTTGATAGAGAAGACGAATTAAGGGTGAAATTTGAGATGGATAATTTGGAGCTTTCGGGGTTACCGATAGTTCTTAAGCTAGAAGAGAACATTTATGCGAGGGGGCATATAATGCTTATAAATACTGGTATAACTAATGTTGTTTTAATATATAGTGTCGATGATCATAAACATTATCACGTAGTTAAAGATAATATTTTTTATATTAGTTATGAATTTTTAACTAGATCAAAAAGTTTAATTGTGATCGCATTGACAGATATTAAACCTATAAGAAATCGAACATGGGGAGAACATGAAATTAGTGTTTTTAAAGATATAATGAAAAATCGAGTATTTACATTTTTTAACAGAGAAATTGTAGGAGATTGTCATATTGGATGGGGAAAAATAAACAATATGGTATCTTTAGATGATTTATTAATTGAAAAAAACATAGCAAAATTAGCTCCAAATAACAAAATATTGTACTTAAATTATGATGAAATAATGTTAAATTCGGATGAAGAAATGGAAGAGGAATCAGATGTGGTAGAAAATGATGTAGTGGGTGAATATTTGATTATAAGAGAGGTTGAAGAATTACAAGGAATGTAAAGTTTGAAAGGTTTTATTTTTTGTTAAGTATTGTTATTTGTAAACAAATAAATTTATTTTGTTATCAAAAAGAAATTTATGGGTTTAGTGGGGCATTGGGTCTACAACCATAATAATTTTTTTTTATTAAATCTTAAAAAGAAAATTTTTTGTTTTTCAAAAATTTTGACTATTAAAATTTAATTTTGTTCTTTATTTAAACAAATCATTTTTTAATTCTAAAAGGAATGATTGGTTTTGTGGGGCATTGAAACGGTATTTCAATAGTCAAAATTAAAATTGTTAAAAATTATTTTAAATAAAAAAATAAATTATGAAATATAAGTTAATATTGAATAGAAATTAAAAATAGAATAAATTAAAGAGAATGAGAAATGAAATTTTAACTAAATTTAAAGTGTGAGAAATTCTAAATAAGGTCAATAGAGTACAAATGTACTAAGATATTTTAAAACCTATGGAAACAGCACAGCTGATTCAAGGCCAAGGTTAAGAAAAAGATAAGAAATTTTTATACTTGAAGAAATTAGAAATCATTTCAAGACAAGATAAATTTTATGCACAATTTATAAAAAGTTTAATACTGATAATTTTTTAAATAGAATTATATACTTTGTTTTGTATAAATAGTATTAATTTTAATAATTAAATTTATATGGTTAATTATTAAAATTACTTGAAATAAATATGGTAGTAGCAAAATTAGTATGGATAAATAGATAAAAATTAGCATATTTTATTACAAAAAATTAGAGTGTTGAAAATTTATTATTTAAAGATTTATTTAAATTATAAGAAATAAAATAAATTCAGAGATGGATATAAATGGCAGTTACGCAATAGCATTGTTATGGGTAAACGGTAGACAATTTGGAGACAAGAGAAAGAGAAAAAATATCTCTGTCTTTTCGGGAAAAATTTAAATATTATTGGTGGAAAGAATATGACGTACTACGAATTTCCGTGAGTAGGGAGAAAGCTTGCTTCGCGAAATGGAAATAACGACGCGTAACCGGAAGAGATTAAGGGCGAATATCAATATAGAAAATTCTAGAGAGTCCTAGAAGTTTCTATAGCGTCTCCAAATTGGTATATAAACAGCGAAATCGAAGGTCTCGCTCTCTTATTTCGACTACTCTGTTCACAAAGATACGTAAGTATAAACTCTAAAACTGTACTTGTAACACGCAGGAATTCGTTGTTTTACAACTTACTACCTGGTGTTGTAAGTATTAATTGTAATATACACATTATTTAAACAGTAACACTGACATTGTTATAATATTGTATAACGCAGGAATTCGTTGTTTTACAACTTACGACCTGAACTTTACAATATATAACTCATAAATATAATCATTTACAATAAAAAAAATACTCAGGAATTCGTTGTTTTACAACTTACTACCTGATATTTTTTTTTTACATTACACTGATATTTTTAAAAAATTGTATAACGCAGGAATTCGTTGTTTTACAACTTACAACCTGAAGTTTACAATTTTTAACATACATTTATACTCACATTTTCAAATCGTAAAAATTACTCAGGAATTTGTTGTTTTACAACTTACTACCTAGTAATTAAATAAAAATTATATACAAAGTCTTGACTTTGTAGAAAGGTAGAAGTGGTAGGGAATTTACCAAGAAATTGGTTTACTACCTCATAATCTGAAACCTTAAGGGGTAACAAGAGCTAATCGTAAGTTTATTGAATATTCTTATGAGCTGCGTTCATATAGTAATAGGCTATATCAATGTGGCAGTTTGAAAGATTCAATAATTATTGATCCCAGACCACAAAACTATTATTTATGATAGGTAATAATTAATTCATTTGAATTAATTATTTTAGTTAATTTTTCAGAGAAATAAATAGATTTTATTATGTAAATTGAACAAATTTTGATCATTTTTTGATATTATAATTTTATCATATCCAAAATAAATTAAGATTTAGATAATTTATAATTTTAAAGAAGATTTATTTATTAACAGAATAGTTAATTTAGGGAATAGGGAAACTTGACCTTTTGTAGGCAGGATTTATAAAATTTTATTATTAAATTTTGTTTAATTTTTGTTTGTAGATTTGTCAAATTTGGAAAATTACATATTGTAATTATTAATTATTGAGTGACGGAAGAATACTTACGAAGGTGAAAGAACATTTTTATTTATTTTTATTTTATTTATTGCTGAGTCAATTCATATAGATCATAGCAACCGAACTTACAAAAATTATTTATTTAAATAAACTGTATCATAAGAAAAGATATCTTTATAGTTAAAAATTGTGTTAATTTAATTTATAATTTATTAATTTATATTTTATAATTTTATCCAACGAAAGAAAGATAACAAAATTATCTTATTTAATAGTGGATAATTTAGAAATAATAAAAGCTGATTTACCGAATAATTATTGGAGCAAATTCCTTTAATTTGGTTATAAAGCGACAAATTTTACCAAAAATAAAATATAATATTAAAGAGAAATTTGAATTACATAATTTCATTCATATAATATATTACTATATGTTGTCAAAACAGATCTTATCAGTTGATATAGTTTGGCGCGTGCCTCATTGTTAGAGGATCTTAAAATTTAGGAAATAATGTCCCTTTAAATTTATACAAAGACATTCTTTCTATTTAGATTACATAAGAATGTGAAATATTTTATACACATGTATAAGATATTTCTCATGTTAGAAACACGTGGGTTTTCAGAAGTTAACCGTACAGTGGGCTTTTAAATCAAAATAAAGGAAAATGTATAGATATATACTTCCCTCGGTCTGTTAACTAATACACGTATATGTTTCAACTGGTACCCCTGGTTTTGTTTGCTTTCTATATGAAGTGACTCGAGTAAAATAGAAATTAAGAAATTAATGAAATTTATAGAATGAAAACATTTTTAACATTCGCGAGAAATTCAAATAATTTTAAATTCTAAAAGAAAAAAAAAATTTGCGAAAAATAAATAAATAAAAATTTATTAACAAGTAAATAATAATTAATAAATATAACTTTAATTAAAATGGATGATAAACAGAATAAAGACACAAACACACAGGAAAGTTCAAAACCTCGTTCAGATGGGGAAAATACAAACGAAAATGAAATGAATACAAATAAAATATCAGAACAAGACAAAACTAAAAAACATAAAAATTGGGGATTTATGTATATTTTTGATGAAGAAGAAACTATTATTGAAGAAATTGATGATAGTGATGAAGAATTAAATTTAAATGAAGAAGAACAAGAGATTTTGAATAAAACTGAACGAGATTTTGACGAATTCATGCGTGATTTGGGTTTACCAGTAAAAAAAGTTAAAAAGGTTTAGGTAAAGTTGCTTTACAACAAAAAGAAAATTTTAATAAATGCACAACAGATAGAGCGAAAATTAGACAGAAAATTGAACAAAATGGGAGAGAGATTGAACAATTGAAAATTAAATTGGGTGAAAAAATAGATACGAGTGTTGAAATTAATAAGAGACAGTATGAAAATTTAAAACTAAACGTAGAAGAGACATTGGATGAGGTTACGGGAAAAATAGGTCAAATGGACAGTAAATTAAATAATTTACATTTGCATACGGAAGAGAATACTATAAGTGTAATGGATAATGAGCTTAAAATTAAACGAATTCAAGAAAATGAAGAGTTATTTGAACAAAGAATAAATCGATTAAAAACTAGTGATAATACATGTAAAAATTCATGGGTTAGAGAATATCCATTACCGAAGTTTTCCGGAAGTATTCAAGAACGTCCAATGGTATTCTTACGCGAAATAGAAGATTATATCAATTTTAACGATATTTTAAACTCAGAAATTAAATATGTTATACAAGCATGTTTAGATGGAATAGCTAAAGAATGGTGGAATTTAGTTAAAGAAGAAAATGATCACTTTAGTTATTTTAAAGAGAAATTTATTAATCATTTTTGGAATGAAGATATACGATTTAAAATTAGTACAAAATTTAGAATTTGGTTCTTACAGACCAAACGGAAAATTATCAAGGTCAGCGTACGCGATTAAAGTAATAAATAAAGCAAAAGACTTAATTCCATCACCTTTAGAAAATGAAATTGTTTTGAAAATTGCTAGACATTTCAGCGAGGATATTCAAACGGCTATAACAATTAGAGGAATTAAAAAAATAAATGATTTATTAGATTTATTAGAAAAATTCGATAGCGCAGGTCCAGTAAATTCTCAAAGAAATTTTTCAAATAAAAATGCTAGCAATGATCAGAATAATTCAAAGAGTAGTTCTGAAAATTATAATCAACAACAAAATAATACGCAAAATTTACAACAACAAAATCAAAGTTGTTATAAAAATAATTCAAATTATTTTAAAAATCAAAGTCGTTATCAAGGAAATACTTAAAATCAAGGTAGATATAATAATAATGATAATAAACAAGAAAACAAAAATGGAAATTTTCAAAATAAAAATTACTGAGATAACAATTTTGATAAAAATAGATTACGGGTAATTCTAGTAATAATCCGCGTCAATATAATTCTCAGAATAACTCAAATCAACGCCAATATTACAATAATGGTTATGTCGAAAATTCTAGATATGTTTCTTATAATGTAAAGAAAGGGGATGGAGAACCATCAAATGTAAATTATTCAAATAATGAAAGTTCTCAACAAGCCAGAATTAATGCAACAAAAAAATGTAAAAAAATAAAATCTAGTAATAACGAAGATTTTTGTGAACCTTCTACGACTTCGGAAAACTAGCAAACCTCGTGTTTGTAAATACAAGTTCGCTTAATACAAATCCGAGGTCAATGACATTAATTAATAAAAACAAAGAAATTATTCCATCTGATTTGCGAGAAGAATTGCTAGAAGAACAAATAATAGATGTTCATGATCATTTAGGAAAATGTCCTGTAATAGAATTTGAAATTTTAAATAAAAAAGTAAAAGCATTAATTGATACAGGAAGTCAAATAACATGCATTTCTGAAAATTTTTATGAGGAAAATTTAGAAAAATTTGAAAAATGTGAAAAATTACCAATTGTAGGTATGAGTATTGTAGGTGCAACCGGAGCACGTCCAATTAAAATAAAATTACAAATTTTAGCAGAATTCAAAATGTGTGGTTATGAAGGTCAATATGTATTTATAATTGTACCAAAATTAAATTGTAATTGCATAATTGGGGCTGATATATTAAAAGTTTTAAAAACAAAAATTGATTTTAAGAAAGATATCATTCAAGTAATGAGGGGTGAAGAAATTTTAACTATGAAAATGCTCAATGAAAGCATAAATAAAATTAAAATAATAAAAGAAAATAATAATGAATTTGAAACTAAATTCGAAACTAATTTAGCAATTGAAAAAAATTTCGAAAAAGAAATTACAATTGAAAATAATAATGAAAAAAATGATATCAATAAAGTAATAATTAATCAATTAAATGGAAAAGAATTTCATGAAGATAGTCCTGGGGTAATTAATGAAATTATAAATACAAAAACCTACGATGACACACAATTTGAATTCGATTTATCTGAAGAAGAAATAAAAGAAAAAATTCATGAATGCACGTTGTTAAATCAAAACGAAAAAGAAAGATTTTTCAAGCTTATTTCGCGTTATAAAAATGTATTTTCAAAAAAGCCGGGTAGAATTTCTGTATATGAACATAAATTAGAAGTTGATGATACGAAACCATTTTTTAAAAAAAACCTATCCGATTCCAATGAAACTCAGAGAAAGAGCAATTAAAGAATTAAATAAGTTATTAAAATTAAATATTATTACAAAAATGAATACTTCGTATGTGAATCCAATTTGTGTTACAATTAAAAAGATGGCACTATAAGATTTTGTTTAAATGCGAGATAAGTGAATGAAGTATTGACTGATTGTTATGAACGCGCAGAAACAACAGAATTGTCATTTCAACGTTGTACAGGTGTGAAAATAATGTCTTCATTAGATTTAGTTAGTAGTTTTTGGCAAATTCCATTAGAGGAAAATTCTAAAAAATACACTGGATTTATTTTCGAAGGAAAGTGTTATGTTTTCAATGTTGTACCATTTGGTTTAAAAACTAGTACAAGTGCGTTAGTAAGAGCATTAGATCAGGTATTATGCGGTATAGGCGATTTTGTGATCACTTTCATCGACGACATGCTGTGTACATCACAAAGTATCGATGAACATCTTTATCACTTAGAAAAATTATTTAATCGCTTAGAGGAGCATAATATGACTATCAATTTTCAAAAATCTCATTTTTTCCGACCGGAAGTGAAATTTTCAGGACATATTTTAACAGCAAACGGGATAAAACCAGATCCGGATAAAATAAAATCAATTCATGATTATCCGAGACCGCGAAATTTAAAAGAATTGAGAGGATTTTTAGGTTTAATAAATTTTTATACAAAATTTACTAAAAATCATGCGGAAGAAATTTTTCCATTACTCCAATTATTAAAAACAGGAAATAAATGGGAATGGAATTCTTCTAAAGAAGAAGCATTTAATCGTGTGTTTCTATTTTGTGAATATACAATTCTTAGTTACCCTGACTTATCTAAACCATTTTATTTACAAACAGATGCAAGCGACGTAGCGATAGGATCCGTGTTATACCAGTTAGACGAAGACGGACAACATTTACCTATAGCGTTTGCGAGCCGTACGTTGAAAGGAGCCGAGCTGACGTATTTTACGACGGAGAAAGAATTACTTGCGATTGTATGGAGTTTACTTAAATTTCGATCGTATATTCTGGGAACTCGTGTAATAATCAGGACGGACCATAAGGCGTTATCCTTTCTAAAAAAACAGAAAGCATAGAACTCGAATGAAAGGAAATCGAACTCGAAAACGTAACTCGAACACGTGAAACTCGAAAAATGGACGTTGCTCTTACGCACGCGTGAAACCAAGTTAGAAAGATGGCCACTGTTTGTTTTCTTTTGGAATCTTATTTTATTTTCGGCAAATAATTGTTTTTTATTATAATAATATAAATAAAAGTATATTAAATGTTTTATAATTTTTTATTTTTAGGCTGCGTCTACAATAGAAAAATAATGTGTTGAATGTGTTATGTTGTAGTATTTCTGGTTAGTGCTAAATGTATAAGATATGCACTTTGTAAACAATTGTTCCTAACCTCACTAACTTAGTTACTTAATCGGAACGAAACAAATTTCTATTTTTGTTGTGACAGACTAAAAATACAACAAAATAACCATATATATTATATGTATAAATAATAAATAAACATTTATTTGCTGAAGAATGAGTAAAAATTTTAAAAAAACATACAGTAACAGTTTTTTCATTATTGTTTAAAAACCAGTTTTCGTCCGAAGTGATATTTTAATGTTTTATTATTTCTGAACAAATATAATTTTTGAATTTTGCCACAAACATTTTGTTTCAAAATTTATTTTAGAAAATGAAATTCGTTGTTTTTACATTTTTTTACCACAACAAAATCATAATTTTATACAAAATTTAGCAAAATAAGAAAAAAATAACAGAATAGACTCTTGGAAAAAGTGAAGTTAATGCAAATTTAAAATATTCATTGTGTGTGAAAAATAAAAGAAGTATTTACATTTAAGAACTGTATATAATGCCTTTTTTATAATTATACCTATTCGTACATTTTCTAAGCACAAAAAGTATTTTTTATTTTCTATGCTTTCATTTAGTTGTTAAAATATTTTCAATTAACTCAAACTTTAAATTCCAAGTTATTTAACTTAGAATTTTAAAGTTTGAGTTTATTGGAAATGTTTTGACAACTATGAAAACATTGAAAATAAAGAATACTTTTTGTACTGAGAATAATTAATTCTCAGTACAAAAAGTATTCTTTATTTTCAATGTTTTCATAATTAGCTCAAAATAGCTAATTTATTTTTTCTTTTTGTTAATGAGTAATTCTTCGCGTAGCGAACAATTTGTATTTTATTATTTTTGAAAATTCTTTTGACAAACTATAAGTTACAGCCCTAATAGAATTTTAAAGTTTAATATTTCTTAATGAATGAAATATCAGTGGTAGATCGGACAAAATAATGAAAATTTTCTTTTTTACAATAAACAACCCTGAAAAATTTATTGCACCATGACTCACAAGGAAAACTATTGTTTTAAGCAAATTATTAGCGATTTTTATTGTTTTATTAATCTTACAATACTAAATTTTATTTGACGTGAAATTTAAATAATGGGGAATCATTATATGAAAAGCAAGTAAAGCTAATCTCATATAGCAGCACCATTGCAAGGTCGTCTAGCGCTTAATTTTTGATTTCGCGAAAAATCACATTTGATTTAAAAACAAATGGGCGAAGTAAATAAATATTTTTTGTGGAATTGTGAAAAGTTAAAAATTTAATTACATAAGCGAGAAATTTGTGCCACAGGAAAAAAACGTTTTTGCAAGTCGCAGTATCGTAAATGTATTACATAAAAAAATTGAGATTGTGTTCATTCAGGAGAATTTATTTGTGCTTTATACTAATATTTAGTGATATTTCGGTTTGATCTTTTATGTAAATGTAATTTTGAAAACAAGAACTAACAATAAGAGTCTGAAGAAACACGAAGGACATTGACTTATTATTGTTTAAAAAGTGTACAAAATATTGTCGAAAAACAGTAATAAAATTAATGCCTGTGCCATGTCTAAATTAATAACATTTAAATGGAATACAATTGAAAACTTGATCCTTTTATCCAAAATGAAATTACACGGAGAAAAATTATTTTTAATGATTACAATAGTCTACATTACAGCTCGGATATGTGACCACTTTTTGGAATGATTACGAAGACTATGTAATGTAGGAACGATTACTATAGCTGTTGTAAGGTATACCTTCATGTTTGTACTCCTTACAACAACTATAGTAATCATAACAAAAAGTGGTCACATATCCGAGCACTAATATAGACTATTGTAATCAGTACGAATAAATTTTTCTCCGTGTATGATAGAATGTAATGTAATGTAATTCATCACTTCAATATGGAAAGTATAATTGAATTAATTGACAAATAGACAAAAGCTTTGGTCAAACGATTATTCACATTCAAAAATTTTTAGAAAAAAACTGATGTTTTGGTACAAGTTGAGTAGTATCCTTAGAGTGTTTCTATGCAATTGATAAATTTTGTTTAACATTGTAAAAAAAGCTAAATAATAAGAAACAAAAAATGTTGCTAAAAAGCTCACCAAGGTCTAATCAAAGAATATTAATTTGTTACAAATAAAATTAAAAAAAACAAAATACTATCAAACGTAAAAGAACGTAGAAAAGTTTCCAATTATTAAATTAATAATTTTATGTCCACTTGACCGGGAAATGACCGGGAAATTTGATACTAAACTGGAAATTTATTTTTTATTTTTTATTTTATTTTTAAATTGACCCAAAAAAAATATTTTTTCAATTATTACTCGAGAAGTATATTGTACATAAGTAGGTATATTAGAGAATACACAAATTAACAGACTTTAGTTAGTGAGGAAGAGGGATTACTGAGAAAATAATATAGTTACAGGGTGTCTAACGGTCAGGGAAGTCAGGGAATTTCAGAGAATTTCATTAAAAGTCAGGAAAATTTCTAAAAATGTATACAAACATTAAAATTTCTTATGAATAAAATATTTTTTTAATCTAATAAAACTTAGAAAATTTTTTTTATGGTTTGTTTCAATCATTAGATAAAAATTTATTGTTAAATATGTCAGTTGCCATATTTTTTGGCCCAAGAAAGCAGAAATAAAATTTGTTAAAAGGGATTAAAAGTCAGGGAATTTTATTCTCAATCTTTGTTAGACACCCTGAGTTATTAAATTTAACGAAATCTTTTTATTTTAAGCGGATTTTTCTTTTAATGTTTATTCCACAGGATTTTTCTCATAATTTCTATTTGGGACAAAATAAGTTAAACCGGCCACTTGAAAAATTTTGTCTCCAATTTTCAAGTAATTTATGACTTTCGGTAGATATACAAGTACATTTTTACACCCTACAATATTTTTCAAAAAAAGATTTTATTTTGGAAGTAATCACGTGTTAAAGTTTTGGGTCATTTTATTTTCGTTTTCTTACTACTCTAAAACGAAAATAAAATCAGATTCAATTTTAAAACAGAAAATTGCAGATGTTAAAACGGGTAAAACAAAACGTTTTTCGATGGATAAAGATTTATTACATTTTATTGCGGGAGATAATAAAAAATTATGTTTAACTAAAAGTTTAGTTAATGATTTAATTGATGAAACTCATGAAATGTATGGACACGTAGGACCACAACGAGTTTTTCGTATGTTAAATGAATATTTTTATTATCCTCATTTTTCCAAGGTTATTAGGCATAGAATAGCAAGCTGTGACTCATGTCAAAAGAATAAAGTCTCAAATCAAACTAGTTACGCAGAAATGAGAAATTATGCACCTAAAAAACCGGGAGAAATTTTATCTATCGATTTTTACGGTCCTTTACCAGCTTCTAAAGGGGGTTTTAAATACATCTTATCAACTATAGATGCATTTAGTAAATATGTAAAATTATACCCTATTAGAAAAATGACAACAAAAGCGTTAATTAATAAAATTTTCAATGATCATGTTAAAGAATTCGGTAAACCAGAAAAAATTAATTCGGACCACGGTACGCAATTTACATCAGAGATATGGACTAATAAGTTAAAAGAAGAGGGGATAAAACCAGTGTTTTCATCAATTAGACATCCGCAGGGAAATATTGTTGAGAGAATTCACAGGGAGTTATCAAGATTCTTCAGGACTTTAACTAATGGTAGACACAATTTTTGGTGGAATTGGGTGAAAATCATCGAAGATTGCATCAATGAAACTCACCATGAAACTACGGAGTTTACACCAGTGGAGTTATATCTCAAGAAAAAACCAAAACGTATGCGGGAGAAATGGTTAAATTTACCGATAATTCCGAAAGATTTAGATTATGAAAGAAAATTAGAATTAGCTTATGATAATATCTGTAAAAAAGGAAAGGAACGAGCTGATAAATTTAATATTTCGCATAAATTGTCCGAATTTAAAGTTGGAGATTTAGTCTTAATTAAATTGCTTAATAAATCTGATAAAGAGAATAAGATTATTGCGAAATTTCTTCAGGTTTATGAGGGACCTTATGAAATTAAAAAAGTCATTAAAAAAGGAACATACATTCTGTGGGATTTGAAAACAAAAATCGAAAAAGGAATGTATCACAGTCAGGACTTGAAGAAATATATTTCAAGAAATAATAATATTGAAAATAGTGATAATTAAAAAAATACAAGTGACACTAAATTAACAATTAATAAAAACTAGTGAAAATAAAATAAATGATTACTAAAAGTGACAATTAAAATAAATAAATAAAGTGAATAAAAAATAATAAATAAGGTGTAAATAAACAATAAATAAAGTGCAAAATTATAAACAATTTTAAAATTAATATTAAAATTATTTTTAAATAATTTTGGACTAGAATATTAATTTATGTAAATAATTGCAGTGTAAATAAAAGTGATAGTGATAAGTAGTTGATATTTTGGTTTCACCAATATCAACTTATACAAGCTTATGAAGAAGAGGACAACACAAATGAAAGTGATAGAGACACTAAGTGTTAGTTCGCGTTAAATTTAAAGTATTATATAAGTTATTTAGCATGCATAAAAGAAAACAATAAAAAAATAATAAAAAAATGAATTAAAATAGTGTAAATATAGTGTATAAAAAAAATTATTATTATAAAAAAAATCAACATGCAAGAAGAAAAGAAAAATATGATTAAAAGATATAGAATAAAAATGATAATAAAATTAAAGCATGCAATTGTAAATATATATAAAAAATTTTTTTTTTTTAAATTGTAAATAAGAACTTAGTATATAAGGTATGAATGGATAAACGTTTGAATTTTTCAGTCTATTTTTCATCTGTCTATTTCAAGGGTATTTTTGTATATGATTTTCACAAATATTGAATTTGAAAATATTTAATTATTTAATTTTCAAAATTTTCTGGAATATAGAGGGTAAAGTGTCAAAATTTTAAAAGTAAAGTTAGTATGATTTTGTCTGTCGAGTTGGTAATTTCTAGTGTAGTGTTGTGCATAAATTTTGGGATATTTAAAAGAGGTATTTATATTTCATTTTTTATACAAGTTTTTTTTTCTTTTGGCTAATTTTCTAATATTTAGGGTTAAAAAAATTTTAAAAGAAAAAACAAAGTTTAAAACAAAATATGAATAGATAAAAAGTAAGTAAAATATAAAAAAAGTGTTTTTTTTTCTTTTTATTTTAGAAAATGAAAGTCATAATGACAGATCAAGGCACAATGCCGTTAAAACATCGTTTATGCGATGCATACAAATCAAAAAGGCCTCCATCAATTTCTGAGTCAATTTTGGAAACGGAGAGAGAAGTGGATGATATAAAAAAACAAACGAGAAATGCACAAACACAAACACCGAAAAACAAACTTAAAATAAAAGACAAAATTATTAAAAAAAAAATCAAAAGCCAAAAATTGTTAAAATTGAGACTATTAAAACTAAAGTTATTATAACGGAACAAATTAAAAATGATATAAAAATCCAAGAATTATTTTAAAAAATTGAAAAAAATTTTGAAAAATAAAAAGTTTTCACCAAATATATATTGTAGTAATTTTTATTTTTTTTGTTGTTAAACTAAAATGTTCAAAGTGATTTCGTTGATTTTATTTCAGTTATTTAATTTAGAAGTTTTTTTTTTGTTTTTTTTTAAGAATGTCGCTTCAACCTTGAATAATAAGACGGGGTTATTTAGTTATGACAAGAGAATCATTTCCATCTAAAATTTTGGAGTACGGAAAATATGAAGTGAAGGTTGTGGAACCGTCCAACCCATCATTCATCAGGGTGTCAACACCTAGCTTGTCTGAGGAACATAAAAAATTAATTAATGATCTAAGATTATTTTATGTTGATAGAGAAGACGAATTAAGGGTGAAATTTGAGATGGATAATTTGGAGCTTTCGGGGTTACCGATAGTTCTTAAGCTAGAAGAGAACATTTATGCGAGGGGGCATATAATGCTTATAAATACTGGTATAACTAATGTTGTTTTAATATATAGTGTCGATGATCATAAACATTATCACGTAGTTAAAGATAATATTTTTTATATTAGTTATGAATTTTTAACTAGATCAAAAAGTTTAATTGTGATCGCATTGACAGATATTAAACCTATAAGAAATCGAACATGGGGAGAACATGAAATTAGTGTTTTTAAAGATATAATGAAAAATCGAGTATTTACATTTTTTAACAGAGAAATTGTAGGAGATTGTCATATTGGATGGGGAAAAATAAACAATATGGTATCTTTAGATGATTTATTAATTGAAAAAAACATAGCAAAATTAGCTCCAAATAACAAAATATTGTACTTAAATTATGATGAAATAATGTTAAATTCGGATGAAGAAATGGAAGAGGAATCAGATGTGGTAGAAAATGATGTAGTGGGTGAATATTTGATTATAAGAGAGGTTGAAGAATTACAAGGAATGTAAAGTTTGAAAGGTTTTATTTTTTGTTAAGTATTGTTATTTGTAAACAAATAAATTTATTTTGTTATCAAAAAGAAATTTATGGGTTTAGTGGGGCATTGGGTCTACAACCATAATAATTTTTTTTTATTAAATCTTAAAAAGAAAATTTTTTGTTTTTCAAAAATTTTGACTATTAAAATTTAATTTTGTTCTTTATTTAAACAAATCATTTTTTAATTCTAAAAGGAATGATTGGTTTTGTGGGGCATTGAAACGGTATTTCAATAGTCAAAATTAAAATTGTTAAAAATTATTTTAAATAAAAAAATAAATTATGAAATATAAGTTAATATTGAATAGAAATTAAAAATAGAATAAATTAAAGAGAATGAGAAATGAAATTTTAACTAAATTTAAAGTGTGAGAAATTCTAAATAAGGTCAATAGAGTACAAATGTACTAAGATATTTTAAAACCTATGGAAACAGCACAGCTGATTCAAGGCCAAGGTTAAGAAAAAGATAAGAAATTTTTATACTTGAAGAAATTAGAAATCATTTCAAGACAAGATAAATTTTATGCACAATTTATAAAAAGTTTAATACTGATAATTTTTTAAATAGAATTATATACTTTGTTTTGTATAAATAGTATTAATTTTAATAATTAAATTTATATGGTTAATTATTAAAATTACTTGAAATAAATATGGTAGTAGCAAAATTAGTATGGATAAATAGATAAAAATTAGCATATTTTATTACAAAAAATTAGAGTGTTGAAAATTTATTATTTAAAGATTTATTTAAATTATAAGAAATAAAATAAATTCAGAGATGGATATAAATGGCAGTTACGCAATAGCATTGTTATGGGTAAACGGTAGACAATTTGGAGACAAGAGAAAGAGAAAAAATATCTCTGTCTTTTCGGGAAAAATTTAAATATTATTGGTGGAAAGAATATGACGTACTACGAATTTCCGTGAGTAGGGAGAAAGCTTGCTTCGCGAAATGGAAATAACGACGCGTAACCGGAAGAGATTAAGGGCGAATATCAATATAGAAAATTCTAGAGAGTCCTAGAAGTTTCTATAGCGTCTCCAAATTGGTATATAAACAGCGAAATCGAAGGTCTCGCTCTCTTATTTCGACTACTCTGTTCACAAAGATACGTAAGTATAAACTCTAAAACTGTACTTGTAACACGCAGGAATTCGTTGTTTTACAACTTACTACCTGGTGTTGTAAGTATTAATTGTAATATACACATTATTTAAACAGTAACACTGACATTGTTATAATATTGTATAACGCAGGAATTCGTTGTTTTACAACTTACGACCTGAACTTTACAATATATAACTCATAAATATAATCATTTACAATAAAAAAAATACTCAGGAATTCGTTGTTTTACAACTTACTACCTGATATTTTTTTTTTACATTACACTGATATTTTTAAAAAATTGTATAACGCAGGAATTCGTTGTTTTACAACTTACAACCTGAAGTTTACAATTTTTAACATACATTTATACTCACATTTTCAAATCGTAAAAATTACTCAGGAATTTGTTGTTTTACAACTTACTACCTAGTAATTAAATAAAAATTATATACAAAGTCTTGACTTTGTAGAAAGGTAGAAGTGGTAGGGAATTTACCAAGAAATTGGTTTACTACCTCATAATCTGAAACCTTAAGGGGTAACAAGAGCTAATCGTAAGTTTATTGAATATTCTTATGAGCTGCGTTCATATAGTAATAGGCTATATCAATGTGGCAGTTTGAAAGATTCAATAATTATTGATCCCAGACCACAAAACTATTATTTATGATAGGTAATAATTAATTCATTTGAATTAATTATTTTAGTTAATTTTTCAGAGAAATAAATAGATTTTATTATGTAAATTGAACAAATTTTGATCATTTTTTGATATTATAATTTTATCATATCCAAAATAAATTAAGATTTAGATAATTTATAATTTTAAAGAAGATTTATTTATTAACAGAATAGTTAATTTAGGGAATAGGGAAACTTGACCTTTTGTAGGCAGGATTTATAAAATTTTATTATTAAATTTTGTTTAATTTTTGTTTGTAGATTTGTCAAATTTGGAAAATTACATATTGTAATTATTAATTATTGAGTGACGGAAGAATACTTACGAAGGTGAAAGAACATTTTTATTTATTTTTATTTTATTTATTGCTGAGTCAATTCATATAGATCATAGCAACCGAACTTACAAAAATTATTTATTTAAATAAACTGTATCATAAGAAAAGATATCTTTATAGTTAAAAATTGTGTTAATTTAATTTATAATTTATTAATTTATATTTTATAATTTTATCCAACGAAAGAAAGATAACAAAATTATCTTATTTAATAGTGGATAATTTAGAAATAATAAAAGCTGATTTACCGAATAATTATTGGAGCAAATTCCTTTAATTTGGTTATAAAGCGACAAATTTTACCAAAAATAAAATATAATATTAAAGAGAAATTTGAATTACATAATTTCATTCATATAATATATTACTATATGTTGTCAAAACAGATCTTATCAGTTGATATAGTTTGGCGCGTGCCTCATTGATAGAGGATCTTAAAATTTAGGAAATAATGTCCCTTTAAATTTATACAAAGACATTCTTTCTATTTAGATTACATAAGAATGTGAAATATTTTATACACATGTATAAGATATTTCTCATGTTAGAAACACGTGGGTTTTCAGAAGTTAACCGTACAGTGGGCTTTTAAATCAAAATAAAGAAAAATATATAGATATATACTTCCCTCGGTCTGTTAACTAATACACGTATATGTTTCAAAGTCGACCGAGTGGAAATTAGAAAAAAAAATTTTTTTTAATTCTCATTTATTTTTTATTATCAATATATGAAATTGCTAATTTTAAAGCTATAAAGCAATAGAATATTTTGAAAATTAAATCAACAAGGAATAAAATAGAGAAAATGCATTTTTGTCTTTTCAAAGACTCTTCAATGCGTTTTTGAAGGAAGTCGACCGAGTGGAAATTAGAAAAAAGGTGTTTTTTTTAATTCTTATTTATTATTTATTATCAATATATGAAATTGTTAATTTTAAAGCTATAAAGCAATAGAATATTTTGAAAATTAAATCAACAAGAAATAAAGTAGAGTAAATGCATTTTTGACTGTTCAAAGGCTCTTCAATGCGTTTTCGAAGGAAGTCGACGGAGTGGAAATTAGAAAAAATGATTTTTTCAATTATTCTTTATTATTTATAATCAATATATGAAATTGTTAATTTTAAAGCTATAAAGCAATAGAATATTCTGAAAATTAAATAAACAAGAAATGAAATAGAGAAAATACATTTTTGCCTGTTCAAAGGCTCATTGATTCCTTTTCGAAGGAAGTCGTCCAAGTGGAAATTAGAAAAAAATGTGTTTTTTTTAATTTTTCTTTATTATTCACAATCAATATATTAAATCGTTAATTTTATAGCTATAAAGCAATACAATATTTTGAAAATTAAATCAACAAGAAATGAAATAGAGAAAATACATTTTTGCCTGTTCAAAGGCTCTTCAATGCGTTTTCAAAGGAAGTCGACCGAATGGAAATTAGAAAAAAATGTGATTTTTTCAATTCTTCTTTATTATTTATAATCAATATATGAAATTGTTAATTTTAAAGCTATAAAGCAATAGAATATTTTGAAAATTAAATCAACAAGAAATGAAATAGAGAAAATACATTTTTGCCTGTTCAAAGGCTCATTGATTCCTTTTCGAAGGAAGTCGTCCAAGTGGAAATTAGAAAAAAATGTGTTTTTTTTAATTCTTCTTTATTATTCTCAATCAATATATGAAATTTGGTAATCTTAAAGCTATAAAGCAATAGAATATTTGGAAAATTAAATCAACAAGAAATAAAGTAGAGAAAATGCATTTTTGACGGTTCAAAGGCTCTTCAATGCGTTTTCAAAGGAAGTCGACCGAGTGGCAATTAGAAAAAATGTGTTTTTTTAATTCTTCTTTATTATTCATAACCAATATATTAAATCGTTAATTTTATAGCTATAAAGCAATACAATATTTTGAAAATTAAATCAACAAGAAATGAAATAGAGAAAATACATTTTTGCCTGTTCAAAGGCTTTTCAATGCGTTTTCAAAGGAAGTCGAACGAGTTGAAATTTACAAAAAATGTGTTTTTTTCAATTCTTATTTATTATTTATTATCAATATATGAAATTGTTAATTTTAAAGCTATAAAGCAATAGAATATTTTGAAAATTAAATCAACAAGAAATGAAATAGAGAAAATACATTTTTGCCTGTTCAAAGGCTTTTCAATGCGTTTTCAAAGGAAGTCGACCGAGTGGAAATTAGAAAAAAATGTGTTTTTCAATTCTTATTTATTATTTATTATCAATATATGAAATTGTTAATTTTAAAGCTATAAAGCAATAGAATATTTTGAAAATTAAATCAACAAGATATGAAATAGAGAAAATACATTTTTGCCTGTTCAAAGGCTCTTTGAGGCGTTGTCGAAGGAAGTTGAACGCGTTTAAATTGAATAAAAAAGTGTTTTTTTTTTATTCTTAATTATTATTTATTATTAATATATGAAATTGTTAATTTTAAAGCTATAAAGCAATAGAATATTTTGAAAATTAAATCAACAAGAAATAAAGGAGAGTAAATGCATTTTTTACTGTTTAAAGGATCTTCAATGCGTTTTCGAAGGAAGTTGAACGAGTTGAAATTTACAAAAAATGTGTTTTTTTCAATTCTTATTTATTATTTATCAATATATGAAATTGTTAATTTTAAAGCTATAAAGCAATAGAATATTTTGAAAATTAAATCAACAAGAAATGAAATACAGAAAATACATTTTTGCCTGTTCAAGTGGAAATTAGAAAAAAATGTGTTTTTTTAAATTCTTCTTTAGTATTCATAATCAATATATTAAATCGTTAATTTTATAGCTATAAAGCAATACAATATTTTGAAAATTAAATCAACAAGAAATGAAATTGAGAAAACACATTTTTGCCTGTTGAAAGGCTCTTCAATGCGTTTTCAAAGGAAGTCGACCGAATGGAAATTAGAAAAAGACGTGTTTTTTTCAATTCTTATTTATTATCAATATATGAAATTGTTAATTTTAAAGCTATAAAGCAATAGAATATTTTGAAAATTAAATCAACAAGATATGAAATAGAGAAAATACATTTTTGCCTGTTCAAAGGCTTTTCAATGCGTTTTCAAAGGAAGTCGACCGAGTGGAAATTAGAAAAAAATGTGTTTTTTTAATTCTTATTTATTATTTATTATCAATATATGAAATTGTTAATTTTAAAGCTATAAAGCAATAGAATATTTTGAAAATTAAATCAACAAGAAATGAAATAGAGAAAATACATTTTTGCCTGTTCAAAGGCTCTTCAATGCGTTTTCAAAGGAAGTCGACCGAATGGAAATTAGAAAAAAATGTGTTTTTTTAAATTCTTCTTTAGTATTCATAATCAATATATTAAATCGTTAATTTTATAGCTATAAAGCAATACAATATTTTGAAAATTAAATCAACAAGAAATGAAATTGAGAAAACACATTTTTGCCTGTTGAAAGGCTCTTCAATGCGTTTTCAAAGGAAGTCGACCGAATGGAAATTAGAAAAAAACGTGTTTTTTTCAATTCTTATTTATTATCAATATATGAAATTGTTAATTTTAAAGCTATAAAGCAATAGAATATTTTGAAAATTAAATCAACAAGATATGAAATAGAGAAAATACATTTTTGCCTGTTCAAAGGCTCTTCAATGCGTTTTCAAAGGAAGTCGACCGAATGGAAATTAGAAAAAAATGTGTTTTTCAATTCTTATTTATTATTTATTAGCAATATATGAAATTGTTAATTTTAAAGCTATAAAGCAATAGAATATTTTGAAAATTAAATCAACAAGAAATGAAATAGAGAAAATACATTTTTGCCTGTTCAAAGGCTCTTCAAAGCGTTTTCAAAGGAAGTCGACCGAGTGGAAATTAGAAAAAATGTGTTTTTTTCAATTCTTATTTATTATTTATTATCAATATATGATATCGTTAGTTTTAAAGCTATAAAGTGTAAGGGTAACATTTATCAACTTTAAAATAATTACTTTAAATGTTGACTGCATCAGAAAATACCCAAACTTTAAACAAGAAAAAACCAATCGACAAATAATTTATTCTCAAAGGGGGAGAAAAATTGAGATATTAATCCTGATGCTGGATCTACAATTTAAAACGAACGATGAATTGATTTCGAAAACTTCACAAACCTTCTTTGCGCGTTTTTCTCGCAAATTAAAACCCCAACGGTCAACCAACGATGCCAAAAATCCCAACTCTCCAACAACAATTCACACAAAAATAAAAATCAAACACCACAACTAATAATTCTTTAAACAACTAAATTTATTAATAATTATACAACAAAATACAAATAAATTGAAAAATAATAATGTAAAAACAATTCAAAAATAATTAGCTTTAACAAATTTAAATGAAAATTTCTCTCTTTCCAAAACCGACTCGACAAATAGAGAGAAACCATTCGAATGAATAATCAGCGAATTGCCGAAAAATCCTAGAAACGCAAAACTCCTGCAAGGGAAAACTCCATCCTTATTAGAAACCTACAAAATTAACACCTTCTCTCTCTTTTCCACTGCGATCCACCTGTTAGGAAAAAGGGGAAATGGCGGTCTTGACCAATGTGTCGTCTTCTCATCAATCAGTCATGCGCACAATCATTCACAATTTGACTTTAGGGAGACGGACACACTACGCTGAACGACACAAACTATAGCGAGAAATGACAAAAGGCGACAGACAAAACGCGAAAAGAGAGACGAAAAGATACCAGCACTATAGCAAAATTAAGAGAAAAACTAAATGCTGGCAAAAACCAAGTAACGATTTACAACGTTACAAACCCCCTAACTAGGCTAATATTACTCAAAAAATATTGCCGAGGATAAAGAAGGTTTTTGGTTAGGTAGATAAAAAAAAAGTAATTTCAAAAATAATTGCCAACTTTAATTTATAATAAAATTACAAATCCCAAAAAAAAAATTACTGTCGGTCTTTCAAAAATTTCATTTTTATCTCCTTCGCCATCTCTGGCAGTAAGTCGGAGATGAAACGATCCAGATAAATGATCTCGTCGATCAAAGACACTTTCTCGCGAACTCCGCTCTTCTCTCCTACCAAGCCGCTTGTACTCGTCCCAGGTTGGGGTTCCGGCGTAACAGGGGGGAAAGAACTACAGGCCTGACAGGTTCTCGGGAACGATTTTCGTAAAAACGAGCACGCTCCTCTCGGTGCTGATAATACGCAACCTGCCCAAACTGCCGAACCATAGCCTCCCTATGAAGTCGACCACAACGAGGGCAGTTACTCATGGTAACTCCTCGCTGACCACAATTTTTACAATGCGTGGTTCTCGGGCGAGAACAATCTCGGGAACGATGTCCTCGTTGCCAACAATTGTGACACGCTCCAGGCGGGGGTCCAAAGAAGGGTCAGTAGGTATAAGGTCCAAATTGGAGAACATCCTACCGGTGAGACGCAATGGCATCAAGGGAGGAATAAACTCCGGAAGGAAAGAGGTCGCTGATCTCGGGGAGGTCGTCGCTGAACGTGGGGGGGGGGTCGCTGATCTCGGGGAGGAAGTCGCTGAACGTGGGGGCAGGGCAGATAACGATTCTCTCTCAGAATCTGATGGAGGAGGAGCATTTCGAGGCAAATTAGCAATAGGTGTTGGTCGAGGTGATGGGCTTTGGGAACTCACGTAATCCCAATTCCGGGCACGGTGTCGTCTTTCAGCAACCAATTGTTCCCGAAGAGATTGTAAACGGTCGTTTGCCACTTCACCGCCCAACACCTCGTCCAACTCCGCCACAGCCAACATGCTCGCCAAAACCTCCGGACTCACTAACTCCTCCACATTCTCCGAAGGAAAATGAACCGTCTCTTCCCCAATCACCTCCGGTCTAATCAAATCATCCTCCTCGTCAATCTTCAAAGGGGGGCGGGCAAAACCAAAGTCTGGGTTGGAGCAGATAGGTTGCCAAAACCAACGGTCGGCTCAATGGATTCAATCGAAACATCCATACTCTCCTCCCCCACTCCCCGCTCACGCAATACTCTAGCGAACAACTGATCGAACTCAGCACTGGTTGAAACACTAGTATCCACCGGTGGTTCCACTACGCTCTCCGCCAAGTGCTCTCTAGCCGCCGCCGCCATTCTCCTCCCCTCCGATGATCGCCACATGCCCTTGGAATCCTTGCGACAAACCACGGACCTGACTCGAGCCTTTAACGCAGATTTATCTTTATTAATTTTGCGCGGCATTGAATCTTCTGCAAAAAACCAAATTAAAAAAAATAAAACAAAAAAAAAACAAAACGTAGTAACACCAAACACAGAACAAAAAATGATCTAACACTCCACCAACTAAATGACACAACAGCTAATTAATTTGACCGCGGGGGGGAATATAACGCTTCAAGTCCGAGACATGAACTTTAGTAATTCGACGATTGCTATCCGTTTTTAATTCATAAATATTATCCGAAAGTTGACGTAAAATTTCGAACAGACCGTCGAATTTAGGGGCTAATTTAGCCGAGAAACGTTGGTTAGCATTGGACAATTTACGAGCACGCCATAAAACTAAATCACCCACGTGAAACGAGGCAACTCTTTTATTTTTATTATAATGCTCGGCCTGTTTGTCTCTTGCTTGGTCCATATAACGTATCACCAAGTCACGTAACGCGTCCAGTCTCTTGAGTCTATCCAACCACAAATCAGGGGCAATACGGTCCACGGTCGTTATTTGTTCCACTTCTCGTCTCAAACTCTTCACGGGCAAGGGTTGGCGGCCAAAATTTAAAAACGCGGGTGATACTTTGGTAGTGGCTTGGGCGGCCGTATTGACAGCATTTCTGAATTCATGAATATGCTTGTCCCAATCACGGTGATCATTACCAACGAACGTCGCAATCATGGTTTTGAGCACTCGATTGCTCCTTTCAACAGGATTCGCCTGAGGGTGATAGGGGGGGTGGTCAAATGTTGGATTCCATAATCTTCCAAGGTCGATTTTAGAACTCGATTGTCAAATTCCTTACCATTATCCGACAATAAAAAACGAGGAGTTCCCCAGCGGAAAATTATTAATTCTTCTAAAGCCCTAGCAATCGCTTTGCCATCTGCGGATCTTAGAGGCTTAACTTCTATCCATCGAGAAAAAAGGTCCTGGAACACGACAAGATGCTTGCACTGGTTCTTGCTAGGGGGAAACTCCATGCAATCGACTGCTACCACAGTCCAGGGATTCTCAACCACCCGATGGCCCACCGGACCTTCCTGAGAGACTTTCAAACGCTGACAATCGGAACAAGAAGTCACAAACCTCTTAATATCGACCCACATACCCGGCCAATAATATTCCGCGGCCACACGCTGGTAAGTCTTATTTGTGCCCAAATGGCCAGCAAAAAACTCTGCATGTGCCGTCTGCAAAATTTTCTCTCGACATTCCTGAGAAACCACAAGTTTCCATAATTCGCTTGGTTCTAAAACGATATCGAGCAAAGGGTCTTTTCTTTGTCGGTAAAGGCGACCGTCCAACACCTGCCAATCTACAAACCTTAAAGGAAATTTTAAGACTAATACCTTTCTTTTTAAATAACAGGGGTCGTTGGTCGATTCGAACGCAGCTATTTCTTCTTCATTTTCATACATTCTCGATAACGCGTCTGGTAGTTGGTGGTGAATTCCACGGCGATGCACTATATCGAAATTCCACTGTTGAAGTTCCAAGGCCCATCTAGCTAACCTACCAGAAGGTTCTTTTAAATTTCGAAGCCATCTGAGCGCGCTGTGATCTGTGATCACAGTGAACTTGTAACCCTCGACATAAGGACGGAATTTTTTATAGACCAGAGAAGAGCCAAACATTCTTTCTCTGTGACGGTATAATTTCTTTCCGGGGCGGTCAGGGCTTTACTAACATAGACAATAGGGTGTTCGCCATCTTGGGACTCTTGGGTCAAAACCGCTCCAATCGCGAAATCACTCGCATCACATTGGATGGTAAAGGGCTTTGAAAAATCAAGTCGGGCTAGTACAGGCGCTGAACTCAATTTAATTTTTAATTCACGAAACGCTTCCTCCTGTTCTGACCCCCACTCCCAACTTCGGCTCTTCTGAAGGAGTCTTAAAAGTGGGACTTTAAGTTCGCTGTCTCTAGGAATAAAACGCGAATACCAACCTACCATGCCCAAAAATCTGCGGAGTTGTTTGATATTCTGTGGCACTGGATAGTTTAAAACAGGGGCAACTTTTTCCGGGTCAGGATGTAAACCCTCTCGATCTAGGACATAACCAAGGTAAGTCACTCGAGAACAACCAAATTCACATTTTGCAGGATTAACAACCAAACCTGCAAGGGCTAACCTTATTAACACGGTCCTAAGCCATTTTATATGTTCTTCATAATCGTCTGTGACTATGATTATATCGTCCAGATAACCGAAAACCACAGGGTCAAATTCTGGACCAAAAAGGGCATCAATTAGGCGCTGAAAAGTCATGGGGGCATTAGTAAAACCAAACGGCATTCGCTTGAATTGAAATAGTCCCAACCCCGGTACCGAAAAAGCTGTATATTGCTTACTGTCCTCGGCCATCGGCACTTGGTGATATGCCATTTTTAAATTGATTTTAGAAAAATACCGGGCCTTGCGGAGCTTATCCAAAATCCCGTCTATACTCGGAATCGGGTAAGCATCTTTTATTGTCACCCCATTTAAATCCCTAAAATCGAAACATAACCTCAAAGATCCGTCTCCCTTTTTAACTTTTACCGGGGCCTTGCTCCATTCACTAAACGCTCGTTCAATAATACCCTGCTCCAATAATTTTTTTACTTCCAAAATTAACCAATGTAACATCATTGGAGACATTCTGCGCGGCCTATGCTTAATAGGGGTAGAATCTGTGAGACTAATAGAGTGCTCAGTTAAAGAGGTCACGCCATGTTCATGGCCTTCGGGCAAAACTAACTCGTCAAGCAAAGCTTGGACTTCTCGTCGCTGATCATTGTTCAACTCACAAATTCCTGCGCATTCTGCATAAATTCTACCCTCCTGCCTTTCCTCTACTTTACTCGAAAATTCATGCCATTCTTGGCCATTCACTCTCCACAAACCTTTACCCAATTGTACATCCATACTCATCTCCTTACAAAAATCCATACCCAAAATCAAATCCTGTCTTAAAGACTCTACCGCTCGCAATTCAAAGGACTGTGCAACGCCATCTACCGTTAGCCACAATCTTAATTTACCCAAGGTCCGAGTAATTCCGCCTAACGCACTGTAGATATTCGAATCAAATGCTTCTAAGCGCTCTCTAAACTCGTTTGCCAAACGCGGTCCAACGGAAGAAATGGTCGCACCGGGGTCAAACAGGGCTAGATAAGGTCGGTCGGCTATGAAGACTTTAAAAAAATATCTATTTTCGTCACTACTACCATCAATCATTTCTTCTTCTTTGTTACATCCCGAGCGGACGGCGAGGTTATAAGGTTAGGTTAATAACTTTTTGGAGGAATGGTAGGCTGATTATGGTCAAGTTGGTAAAGCTTGACCTTTATTTTTAAGTAGGATCGTTTATACTTGTCAAAACTATGGGTTTTGCGTTAACAACACATAAATATTCCCTTTTTATACATTTATTTACTGATTTCAATAATAATATTACAATTAGTTACATAAATGTTACTTACTTTTAATTACAGATTAGTCGTAGATTTAAGGTTATAGCGCTGGTCGGTATAAGTTTGGTTTTCAAGATATTGTTTCAATTGAACGAAACTGAGAAAGTTTGTTATGTTACACTTGTGTAACGTTCACAACTTTAGAACTTTTGCATTTGTTCAAGAGCTAGTACCGCTTCTAAGTGTTAATTATCGTCACTTGCACCTATTATGGAAAGAAACTTGTTTCTATGTGTGAGAAAAGCAACTTGCACAATAATCGAGTACAATTCTAAACCGCAATTGCCGATTAAAGAAAGAATTAGTAGAAACTACAATTAAAGAACTTGACATGCAAAATACGACAGTTAATACTTTAAAATTACTGATTCTAAATGTCAATTTTGCTTTTCTTGCATCTTTTACGGAAAGAAACTTGTTTCTAAGTGAAAAACAAAATAGACTTGCACGATAATCGAGTACAATTCTAAACCGCAATTGCCGATTAAGGAAAGAATACAATAAAATTGTGTATAACTGAAGGGTCGCTCTACAATGACTACTGGTCTATAAAACCGCACCGGAACTTTTGACCATTTTTGTTAAGAAACTATGACTTATATACTAATGAATTACTGAAAAGTGGGAAAATTCATATACAATTATGGGGGTAAAGTGTGTTATCTTCTAAGAAATTAGGTCTTTATTCTTATTCTATTTATAAGTTATTTTGAGGAGAGAATACGTCTCTTCGACGATTGACCCAAATGGTTTCCTCACGTATGAAAAAATGAAGCTTGGGTTACAAGGAATGATTCATAGAACTCGGCCTGTGAAAAGAGGTCATAGTATATGAGTTCGAGCTTACATGAATCATTTCTTGTTTATCGCATTGTCCCTATGTTAAACTGACTTTTGTCTCTCGCTTTGTTTTAATTCCTTTTTTTTACTGAGAAAATAAGTAATAATGTGTCCTAATTTATAACTTCTATCTCAAATTCAGAATTTCGACTCTTATTTTGTAAAACATAAAAGAAAAACATATCTCTGAGATGTAACATTCTTGATTAGGAGATAATGCACTTGTTGCATCTTCCCCCTCCCTAACAACTACAACGGTCGGTTCCGATTGCACAAACGCTGCATCGGTCGCGACGTCATTGGTACCGAGCTCTATGCATTCCTCGCTCGTAACTCTGCTTTGGGCCTGTGCTTCCGCGCACACCCCACGAGTCGAAACTATAGGCTCATGCATAGCAACGGTTTCTAAGTGCTGATTCCCATTCGACAAGACGGTCTCAGCAAACAACTCTGAAGGGAACTCTCCCCTCTTCCCACTCATATTCACGACATTCTCCGCTCTCGCTTCTACCGCATTACCACTCAGCTCAACATTACACTGTGTTTCCCTCTCTACTACACCTATACTCGAATCCACACTCAACTCTATTGCGGGCTCTTTCGATGCTACATCAGACAACTGGGCGACTTCGTACTCTTCCCCTCCCGCTTGGCAAAAAGGAATTGAGGGGTACTCATCTTGCCATGAGTATCTCATGGGCTCTAAACGCAACAAACCCTCCTCGACAACAGTACATACTATCGATGGAGCTACGACTGGGGGGGAGGGTTGGACGGTCCCCCCCGTTGCGCGTTTCCCCACATCTCCCTTCTAACGACGCAATTGTTACGATTTGCAAAAACCGCCCCCGGCTGCCCACAAACCTGGCAAGAAACAGTTACCTTTGGTTTGTCAGGGCACTGGGACGCGTAATGACCCGTTCTGTTACAGCTATAACACAACACCGAGGGACATTGCATCGCTTTGTGACCGGATACGCCACACTTATTACAATTTCCCGCGAATGTTTGTGAATAACTATTGTTGACAGGATTCTGTGGCCTCGCTCCCGGTGGCCTGACACTATTTGGGGGGTTTGCCCCACCCGCAACTGCTTGAAGGGGGGGTCTATTACTCGAGGTCTGTGCAAAATTAGTCCTGGGCAAGGGCAATTGGGCTAGTCGGTCTGGCATTGAAAAAGACTGGTTCGCCACAGTCGTCACTATTCCCAAGGGCGGCCTGGTCGGGGCCGAGATTGCATCCAACTCTACTTTCCGATCGGGTTTTTTCCTACTAGACTTTTTACTTCTACGATTCTTCTTTTTAATATTCGTCTCTGCGCTTGCATTTTCCTCACCACTATCAGAAAAAGAACTCTCCAACATGGCGTCCAGTTTAGACATCTTAACATTGGATTTAGGGGCTGCTATGGGAAACAACATTTTCTCCTTTGATGGGGGAGGAACATAACGCTTGTCGATTTCCTTTATTCTTTCATATTTACGCAAAATTTTTTCTAACTCGGAAACCGTATCTATTGAAAAAGACGACAAATACCGCCTATACTCGGGGGTCAATCCACGATAAACTATCCTGAGCATTTCAAAATCAGTCATAGGATTTCTGAAATGTTGGGCAATGGAACGTAAATTAAGGAGTAATTGGGAAATTTTCTCTCCTTTAGCTTGCGTACGAGACTTTAACTCGTCATAGACATCTTCGTCATCGACCGCTTCCAAAAATTCTCGTCTAAACAATTTCTCAAAATTTCGCCAGGTTTTAATTTCGCGTTTAACCACACGATACCAATTACTAGCCACTCCACGCAATACACTAGGCAACGGGTGTAACATCTCGCTGACCCCAATTTCATTACCTATCTTACAATCCGTTAAACGATCCAAAAATTCTTCTGGATCTTCTCTGCCTGTGGCTGAGAAACGAATGTCCCAATCTTTGAATAATCTAACCAACTTAAAACCATAATCTCTAACCGGGGCCTGGGTAGGGGCAGCTAGCAAAGGATCTAATTCCTCCTCAGTGGTGGGGTTCGAATCCTGAGAACGAAATTCCATTTGTGATTTCACACTAATATCCGATTCACACCCCACCGAGGGACGACGAGAAAACCCAGACTGCGCCGAGTTTGACAATTCTCGTGCATAGCTACTCGCAAAATTCTCTTGCGTCGGTCCCGACTGGTATGGTTGACTTAAATAACTGTCCGTTACTTGTGAGGGCTTAAAAACAGCTTCATGTCGGTCTACAAGAGGGTGAAACGCCACATGGCGCTGACTGAGGGCAGTTGGTCTCGATTCAGGCAAGGGCTCACGTTGAACATGCGTCTTCGGAATGGTGCCTGTATAATTGGGCACGGAATTACTCGTGTAAGATAATTCAGCAAGAAAATTTGCCCCGTTTGGGCCCGGATTGGAAATTGGGGGTTGATTTGGTAGTCCAACCGGTCTTATAACGGAACCTAAAGGCTGTAAACCGCCAAGAGAAGGCGCAAAATTCATCCTGGCTGCACCCGGGTTCAAACCCCACGAACTAGGTACGCGACAAAAAGAGATGCCAATATAGACGATAATTCAGGAAAACCACGCAATAAAAGGTGAGCCTGAATTGGTATAAGGATTAAAGAAAAAAAAGTGTATATTTGTATGAACATTAAAATGAATCAATTATTGCAGTGTGGTTTTTGTAAATTCTACAACGAAAAGGAAAGGTGTAGTCTTTAATCCCCTCGATTGCAGCCTTTCGTATTATCGGGATCATTCAGCTGTAAATTAATTGGAGATGATTGTTCATTGCAGTTAGAAAATTTAAACTAATTATTATTTTGACGACAACTGACGAACATAATTTCACTCCGGCAGCCTGATCAATGATATAACGTCGAAATTTGAACATCGTAAGTTGGCATCTATAAAAACTCCTATTAAATAAAAAAAATTCACTTTAATTATAAACAAAAAATCTAACTATTATAATGATTTATTGTTGATTATTTTATCGCGTATGTGTGCATGTATAATCTTAGTGTATGTTGATCGTATGTAAATATCTTAAATTTTTGTAAATCGCTTATGGACGGAGATCATTTATAAAATAATATTAAATAAAATAATATTATTTAAAATTTGAATTAAACTTTTTATAAATTAATTGTTTTTTATTTATTAAAAAAGGGATAAATAAAAAACAAAGAAAAAATAAGTTTGAATGAATTATTTTTTTAATATTATTATTTAAAGAAAAAAATAATATTACCACCGAATTTAAATTATTACATTTGGCGCCCAACGTGGGGCACAACGGTTCAGGACTGTTGACACTATTTTTTCTCTGTTATTTATATTTGTATTTTCTATTGTTGAATCGCATTGTCTTATGTGTGAATGCTATGAGATTTTAACGATTTTATTAATTGTAATAAGAACTTGGAAAAAATTTGTTTCGTTAATTTGATTTCATATTGTATAAAATTATTTGTCGAATTTTAAAATATTATTTTTATAATTGAACATAAATAGAACGAGAACTTCGTCAAATACTCATGTAAAGAAAATGAGTGGGGATTATGGCAGGTTTAATAGAGAAGATTTTGACGAAAGGGGACAGAATAATGATATTAATATATTGATATGGAGAGTTAGTATTTTGGAAAATGAAGTTAGAAGTTAAAAAGAATTAATAGGTCAACGGGTTAATCCAAATAATTTTAATAAAAATTTTCCAAATTATGGATTTTCAAATCAATACGGACAATTCGATACAAATGAATGGTCGAAGCCATCGCGTTATGAAATGACGTTGCCTTATTTTTCGGGTGACTTAACAGAAGATCCTCAGGAGTATCTTCGAGATATAGATCAGTATTTAACATTAAAGAGAGTTCCGTTTGAGTATGCACCAAAGGTCATTCAAAGTTCATTAAAGGATTATGCACGCGTATGGTTTGATGCAAATAAGTATGATATTAATAATTTTAGTCAGTTTTCTGATAGATTTCGTGAGGAATTTTTATCAATAGATGTACAAGAACGTAGACGAGATCGTTGGCGTAGTAAAAAATTTAATGAAAGAGATGGAACACTTGTTAGTTTTTTCTATAATCAAAGAAGTGAGGGAGTGCGAATACAACCTCCTATGACTAACTATGAAATCAATCGCATTATTATTTCGCAGCTTCCATCAACAGTGCAAGTAGCTTTAGCAGGAAGTGATCTAACAAATGTAAAGCAGGTTGTCCAATCACTTACACGAGTTGATGATGCTAGGGAGGGAATTCGAAATAGAAGTCATACTAATTCTCAAAATTTTAAGGATTATAATTTAGATTCGAGTATTCGTGATTCAAATAGTCGACAATCGGGATCAGGATCATATAATGATAATAATAGTTCTTATCGAACTTTACCAAATCAGAGATTTAATAATAAAAATATTAATGATTGTAGACGAGGTGAAGATAGTCGCGATTCAAATTCTCGAAATGGTGGACATCCAGCTAATCGAAATAATCAAGTTCAGACTAATAATTTTTCGAAAAATAATAAAAATCCAAACACGTTTAATCAAAATAGAGCGAGACCTAATGTGGTAAACGGTCAACGTAATCATGTTGCTTCTATAGATAGATACTCGTCTTCGGGAGATTCAGTAAAGATGGATGATATGATTGACTTGACTTGCAATGTTGCGGCGATCAATCCAAATGATCAGATGATGTTAGTCAGAAAGAAAGTGATTCACAAGGGTGGTATGAAGATGCAAGAGATTTAGTAGAAAGTAATAATGTTGATCAGTCATTGGAAAATCAGTATAATGAGTTTCAGGGAAACGGGAAAATGACTCGCGAGCAGTAGGTCCTACTCCGAGTCAGGGAGAATCATTGACTTATAAGGACCTGACATTTGATGCACTAGGTGAGGAAAAATTACCGAATATTCAAAAATGCGGATCACAAAGTCCTAGAATTTTATTTGACTTAATGGGAATTCCTGTTCAAGCATTATTAGATACAGGTAGTCATGCAACTTGTATATCGAAAATTATGTTCGATAGGATAGAAAATATGATTAAAATATCAAATTTAAAAGAAATTTGGAAGGTATTACCGGTTAGCAATTTAGCGATAACTGCGGCTTTTGTAAAACGAATATGCAAGGTTACACAACAGGTTTACGTAAATATTAATATCGCAGGACAAAATTTTCCAATGATTTTGCTGGTAATTTCGGGTTTGGCATATGATGTAATTTTAGGAACAGATTAGTTAGATGAATATGCCGTCAATATTAATTATCAGAAAAGATCGGTAAAATTGCGAGATTATGAAATTCGGTATCCGAGAGTATCTTTTGATTCACAGTTACCAAGAGTGGCATATGACCTTGACACTGTACCTGTAAATAATGGTATCCATTTGATAGACTCTGTTTCACAGATCCATTATAATGCATCCATTGAATCGCATGATTTGAAGAATCGTTTTGATAATATATTATCAAGCGAATTTTTTAATGATTTAGATTTTAACAATGTTACATGTCTACAGGTTTGTTCAACAGGGATAACTGAAGTTATTGAGGATATTCCAGGATTGAATCAACAGAAGCGAGAAGAACTTTATAATTTAATTAGTGAATTTTTTGACGTATTTTCTGAAAGTCCAGGGATGTTACGAGATTTTGAACTTGATTTACAACTTTCAAGTGATAGTCCTACAATCCGAACATCTTATCAAATTCCGATTGCTTGGCGACCTCAAACTAATAGTGAATTAAAAAGATTGAAAGAATTAAAAGTTATTAAACGAGTAGCAAGTAAATATTGTAATCCAATTAGAGTCGTTCCGAAAAAAAATAATAGTGTTTGCTTATGTTTGGATGCACGAAGATTAAATAAATATCTGATTAATGATAATGAGGGACCACCGTCCATCGAAATGCTGTTGCAAAGACACCATGGTAAGCAAATTTTTACAATATTCGATCTTTGATCGGGTTATCATCAAATTAAATTGTCGGAGCGATCGATGCAATATACTGCATTTGTTATTGAGGGCAAATGTTATGTTTTTTGTAGAATGCCTTTCGGGTTAAAAGTAGCAGGATCCGTTTTTATACGCGCTATGAATACTGTTTTTGACGAAAGTTTTTCTGATATTCTTACCATTTATGTTGATGATGTATTGATTGCATCAACAAATATTGAGCAGCATTTTATTGATTTGCGAAGAGTATTGACTAGACTTAGAGAAGTAGGATTGACTGTCAATTTGGACAAAACTTTGTTTTTTAGACTAGAAGTACCTTTTTTGGGCTTTATTTTAACACCAAGAGGTGTAGAACCAAATCAGGAAAAAATAGAAGCTCTTCAAAAAATCCCAGAACCTACTTCGAGATTAGAATTACAAAGAGTGTTAGGAACATTTGGATATTATCGCCGATTCGTTGTAGCTTATGCAATGTATTTGGATCCGTTTAGGGAATTGTTGAATTCAAAAGTTCCATTTGAGTGGAGTAATAAGCATAGTATGGAATATTTTAGATTAAAGCAAGGTTTCATAAAAACGGTGACTTTAGATAATTATTTGCCTAATGCGACTTTTAGATTACAAACGGATGCATCAAAAAGGGGAATAAGTGCTATCTTGTATCAGGTGGATGATGAGGATAATGAACGAATTGTATCGGTTATAAGTAGGTGTTTAACATCATGCGAAATCAATTATACAGCTACTGAATTAGAGTTGCTAGCAATTGTATATGCTTTGATTAAATTACGAGTATATTTGATTGGACATTTTTTCTATATCATAACAGATCATTCGGCCTTGACTTTTTTGATAAAGACTCCGTATCACAATTCTAGATTGGTACGATGGTCATTATTTATTCAGGAGTATTGGTTCCAGATTAAACATTGCAAGGGTCGTGATAATATAATTGCTGATTATTTTAGCTGACTGATGCCTAATTATTTTATGAATGATAAAATTGAAGATCGTTTGATATCTTGTCTAATTCAATTTCGTGATGAAGTTCGACAGTCGTCTAATATAGATCAAGGGGTAATTGGATCCACTCAGAAGATCGATATATTAGAATTAAAACAAATAATAAAATGGCAAAAAGCAGACAAAGAAATTAGTCAAATTCGTGAAATGGTAAATTTAAAAGAAAATGACAGTCATATGTATTGTATAAAGGACGATATTTTGTATTATTGGAGGCGCGCTGACAAGTCGTGGAAATTAGTAATTCCATATGAATTGCGAAAAAAGTTGATTGTAGAAATTCATGAAAATATGGGTCATATAGGTGCATATCGAACGTACGCGGAAATAAGTCGAACTTATTATTGGTCAGGAATTCAAAGAGATGTCAAAAAAGTAGTTTTGGTTTGCGATCTATGTCAGAGAGTTAAGGTGTCGAATCAAGTAATGGAAGGTCAATATATGCATGTAACTTCAAATCGCCCGAATGAGTTGCTTTGTGTCGATTTTTTTGGACCATTACCACGATCTACGGGAGGGGTTCAATATATATTTGTTATTTTAGATGCTTTTTCACGATTCGTAACCCTTTACTCTATGAAAAGAGCGACTACTCAGGTATCAATAGTGAAATTGCAGAAGTATTTCGCGCAGTACGGGACACCGCATAGAGTCTTGTTTGATCATGGGACACAATTTACATCCCCTAAGTGGATCTCATTTCTTAACGAAAATGGGGTAAGGATGACTTTGTGTTCCATTCGACATCCCCAATCGAATCCCGTGGAACGCGTGATGCGGGAGCTTGGGCGATTCTTTCGGACATATTGTGATGATGAACACACGCGATGGGCTCGTTATATCAATAAAATCGCAGAATGGATAAATGCAGCCGTGAATTGTACAACCGGATATTCTCCTGTTGAGCTTCATTATGGAGTTCAAAGAAAGGATAAAATTCGCGAATTGCTTAGTTTTCCACCAGAAGTTGAGGAAGCTGCCGAGGTAAAAATAGAGATTGCTCGTGAAAGAATAGAAAAAGTTTGTCAAAAAGAAGGCAAAATCAAAGAAAGTTTAATGACGTATTAATTCGCGAGGGTGATCTTGTGTTGTTCAGAATTCCTTACAGGTCTGACAAGGAGGATCGAGTAATCGCGAAATTTTTTCATGTTTATCACGGACCGTACACTGTGATTCGTGTGGTAAATGCAAACGCGTTTGAACTATCAGAAAAAGATAATCCTGAGAAGTATAAAGGAACATATAACCGTATTGATTTGAAGATTTATAAAAAATAAGAAGGTAATAGTTATATATATATAAGAAAAAAAATTTTTCATTAAAAAAAAGTAAATAATATAGAATAAATAAAACAAAACATGTCATGATCTAAAGGCTCATTATTGATGTTTATTGGATGAAATGCATTGCATAAGTGTTATGTATGATTTGACTTTTAATTTTATTGTAACTCAGTCTTAAATATGTAAAATGAGATTACGAATGGAAAAATATTGTAACGATGTATGAGTGTGAGAAATTATAATGTTGATGTTTAACTATTTGTGTATATATATTGACAACTAAAAATATGTGACATTTTTTATGCTGTCAAGCCGGGGGTGATGTAGTGAGTCTGTCTAGTATGGGTGTGACTAAGAATGACGATAAGGTGTGAAATTGTGAAGAGAGGGGTTTGATCTTTGGAATTTGACAATTTAAGTCATTTACTTATTAAACCTATTAGAAGAAACGTATAATTTAACTTATATTGACTTGAATTATAAATTTTATATTATTGTAATAATTGTTTGAAATTAATGAGTGAAATAAAAATAGTGAGACAAAAAGAGATGCCAATATAGACGATAATTCAGGAAAACCACGCAATAAAAGGTGAGCCTGAATTGGTATAAGGATTAAAGAAAAAAAAGTGTATATTTGTATGAACATTGAAATGAATCAATTATTGCAGTGTGGTTTTTGTAAATTCTACAACGAAAAGGAAAGGTGTAGTCCTTAATCCCCTCGATTGCAGCCTTTCGTATTATCGGGATCATTCAGCTGTAAATTAATTGGAGATGATTGTTCATTGCAGTTAGAAAATTTAAACTAATTATTAATTTGACGACAACTGACGAACATAATTTCACTCCGGCAGCCTGATCAATGATATAACGTCGAAATTTGAACATCGTAAGTTGGCATCTATAAAAACTCCTATTAAATAAAAAAAAATTCACTTTAATTATAAACAAAAAATCTAACTATTATAATGATTTATTGTTGATTATTTTATCGCGTATGTGTGCATGTATAATCTTAGTGTATGTTGATCGTATGTAAATATCTTAAATTTTTGTAAATCGCTTATGGACGGAGATTATTTATAAAATAATATTAAATAAAATAATATTATTTAAAATTTGAATTAAACTTTTTATAAATTAATTGTTTTTTATTTATTAAAAAAAGGGATAAATAAAAAACAAAGAAAAAATAGGTTTGAATGAATTATTTTTTTAATATTATTATTTAAAGAAAAAAATAATATTACCACCGAATTTAAATTATTACAACTAGCTCCTTGATTTTCTAATTCAACAACTACTTCTTCGATGGGAAGGGCTAAAATTTGTTCCCATAAGGGTTTAACTACATCATGAACCAATAATTCCCTCGTACGCCGGCGATAAAGTTCCATTATAGGGAATGGTAACGCTTGAGAACCAGAAGGGAAATCCGCAAATTCATTAATCATTTTTATCACGATTTTCCAACAACACACAAAAATAAATAAATAACTAAAATAAATTCCCCAAAAAAAAACGGTCGTGAAACCACTCCAAGAAAAAAAACTGCAATCGAATTAAATTCTTTTAATTAGGAAGAAAACTAAGAATTTTAAAATACAAACTCAGTTCGTGTATAGAAAGAGAGAAAAAAAAATCCATTCCGTGCGAGAAAAAGAAACAATATTCGACATTACGTTCGTACGAAACACAAAAGTCAAAATAATAAGACGGAACGTTTGTATTTGCTTGCTGACAGAAAAAAAACGCCCGCAACACGCTACTGACACTCAATTACCGCCAGAAACAATTCCGCGCGTCTTAATCAACGCGTCCTGCTCCGCGTTCCCGCGTAACGAAAAACCGTTGACCGCACTACTATTAATTTATCACTTTCGCAAATTAAATTTCTTCTCCTAAAAACACCCACAAAAAAAGGTCATAAAAGAAAAGAAAAATATCACCTTTGAAGGGACCACAATTAAACAATGGTCAAATGAATGGTCTTGGTCTTGGGCAAATAAATTGGTCTTGGCTTGGTCTTGACTTGGGACTGGTCAGAAAAAAGAGACAAAAACCAGGACAGCACAAAAAAAAGACGGACTTCAAAAACACTTACTTCGTTAAATTGGAAATCTCAACATAGCCCTACGTTGGGTGCCAATTTGTAAGGGTAAAATTTATTAACTTTAAAATAATTACTTTAAATGTTGACTGCATCAGAAAATACCCAAACTTTAAACAAGAAAAAACCAATCGACAAATAATTTATTCTCAAAGGGGGGGAAAAATTGCGATATTAATCCTGATGCTGGATCTCCAATTTAAAACGAACGATGAATTGATTTCGAAAACTTCACAAACCTTCTTTGCGCGTCTTTCTCGCAAATCAAAACCCCAACGGTCAACCAACGATGCCAAAAATCCCAACTCTCCAACAACAATTCACACAAAAATAAAAATCAAACACCACAACTAATAATTCTTTAAACAACTAAATTTATTAATAATTACACAACAAAATACAAATAAATTGAAAAATAATAATGTAAAAACAATTCAAAAATAATTAGCTTTAACAAATTTAACGGTGTTCGATGGTCTCTTAAATTTCTCGATTATGTGCGACTAACAGTTATCACCCAACAAATACGGTACTGATCGGTTTAAATGACGTAAAATTGGTAAACATTCATTTTCAAAAAAATTTCCCTCTGTTTGCAGGAACTTTTTACAAAATATGACAACGTACATTTGACACAAATGTTTTTAATTGTCTGAATTCAGAAGATTTTGTTAATCCATACAGAAACACAGTTGCATCATTGGAAATACCATAGCAGTGTAATGCGAATTTTTTTGACAGCTGAGCCTTTACGCTCCCTGCTTGCTTCTGCCCTCTACTGGTAAAATGGCTGTAACACACGTCTTGCTGCCTGTCATTACATTACTTTTGTCTTTCCAATCCTGAAACCGCGTTTCTGCATGGATTATTAAAATCTTTTCAATTCAGATAATTAAAAACATTTCTGACAAATGTACGTTGTCAGATTTTTTAAAAAGTACTTGTGTGCAGGGAAACACTAATTCGAAAACGGTTGTTTACTAATTTCACGTGATTTCAAACAAGCAGTGCCGTTTTTCTTGGGCGATAACTGTAAATTGCACATAACAGACAAATTTTAAAGACCGTTGAACACTCTTTAATGAAAATTTCTCTCTTTCCAAAACCGACTCGACAAATAGAGAGAAACCATTCGAATGAATAATCAGCGAATTGCCGAAAAATCCAAGAAACGCAAAACTCCTGCAAGGGAAAACTCCATCCTTATTAGAAACCTACAAAATTAACACCTTCTCTCTCTTTTCCACTGCGATCCACCTGTTAGGAAAAAGGGGAAATGGCGGTCTTGACCAATGTGTCGTCTTCTCATCAATCAGTCATGCGCACAATCATTCACAATTTGACTTTAGGGAGACGGACACACTACGCTGAACGACACAAACTATAGCGAGAAATGACAAAAGGCGACAGACAAAACGCGAAAAAAGAGACGAAAAGATACCAGCACTATAGCAAAATTAAGAGAAAAACTAAATGCTGGCAAAAACCAAGTAACGATTTACATCGTTACAAAAGTAATACAATATTTTGAAAATTAAATCAACAAGAAATGAAATAGAGAAAATACATTTTTGCCTGTTCAAAGGCTCTTCAATGCGTTTTCGAAGGAAGTCGACCGAGTGGAAGTTAGAAAAAAATGTGTTTTTTCAATTCTTCTTTATTATTCATAATCAATATATTAAATCGTTAAATTTATAGGTATAAAGCAATAGAATATTTTGAAAATTAAATCGACAAGAAATAAAGTAGAGAAAATACATTTTTGCCTGTTCAAAGGCTCATTGATTCGTTTTCGAAGGAAGTCGACCGAGTGGAAATTAGAAAAAAATGTGTTTTTTCAATTCTTATTTATTACTTATTATCAATATATGAAATTGTTAATTTTAAAGCTATAAAGCAATAGAATATTGTGAAAATTAAATCAACAAGAAATAAAGTAGAGTAAATGCATTTTTGACTGTTCAAAGGCTCTTTGATGCGTGTTCGAAGAAAGTCAAACGAGTTGAAATTTACAAAAAATGTGTCTTTTTCAATTCTTATTTTTTATTTATTATCAATATATGATATCGTTAGTTTTAAAGCTTCAATGCAATAGAATATTTTGAAAATTAAATCAACGAAAAATGAAGTAGAGAAAATGCATTTTTGACTGTTCAAAGGCTGTTCGATGCGTGTACCAAGGAAGTTGAACGCGTTTAAATTCAATAAAAATGTGATTTTTTCAATTCTTCTTTATTATTCATAATCAAAATATGAAATTGTTAATTTTAAAGCTATAAAGCAATAGAATATTTTGAAAATTAAATCAACAAGAAATAAAATAGAGAAAATGCTTTTTTGTCTTTTCAAAGGCTCTTTGATGCGTTGTCGAAGGAAGTTGAACGCGTGTAAATTGAATAAAAATGTGTTTTTTTTATTCTTCTTTATTATTCATAATCAAAATATAAAATTGTTAATTTTAAAGCTTTAAAGCAATAGAATATTTTGAAAATTATATCGACAAGAAATAAAGTAGAGAAAATACATTTTTGCCTGTTCAAAGGCTCATTGATTCGTTTTCGAAGGAAGTCGACCGAGTGGAAATTAGAAAAAAATGTGTTTTTTCAATTCTTATTTATTACTTATTATCAATATATGAAATTGTTAATTTTAAAGCTATAAAGCAATAGAATATTTTGAAAATTAAATCAACAAGAAATAAAGTAGAGTAAATGCATTTTTGACTGTTCAAAGGCTCTTTGATGCGTGTTCGAAGAAAGTCAAACGAGTTGAAATTTACAAAAAATGTGTCTTTTTCAATTCTTATTTTTTATTTATTATCAATATATGATATCGTTAGTTTTAAAGCTATAAAGTAATAGAATATTTTAAAAATTTAATCAACAAGAAATAAAATAGAGAAAATGCATTTTTGTCTTTTCAAAGTCTCTTTGATGCGTTTTCGAAGGAAGTTGAACGCGTTTAAATTGAATAAAAATGTGATTTTTTCAATTCTTCTTTATTATTCATAATCAATATATAATATCGTTAATTTTTAAGCTATAAAGCAATAGAATATTTTGAAAATTAAATCAACAAAGTATAAAATAGAGAAAATGCATTTTTGTTTTTTCAAAGGCTCTTCAATGCGTTATTGAAGGAAGTCGACCGAGTAGAAATTAGAAAAAAAGAGTTTTTTTTAATTCTTATTTATTATTTATTATCAATATATGAAATTGTTAATTTTAAAGCTTTAAAGCAATAGAATATTTTGAAAATTAAATCAACAAGAAATGAAATAGAGAAAATACATTTTTGCCTGTTCAAAGGCTCTTCAATGCGTTTTCAAAGGAAGTCGACCGAGTGGAAGTTAGAAAAAAATGTGTTTTTTCAATTCTTCTTTATTATTCATAATCAATATATGAAATTGTTAATTTTAAAGCTTTAATGCAATAGAATATTTTGAAAATTAAATCAACAAGAAATGAAGTAGAGAAAATGCATTTTTGTCTTTTCAAAGGCTCTTCAATGCGTTTTTAAAGGAAGTCGACCGAGTGGAAATTAGAAAAAAATTGTTTTTTTTAATTCTTATTTATTATTTATTATCAATATATGAAATTGTTAATTTTAAAGCTTTAATGCAGTAGAATATTTTGAAAATTAAATCAACAAGAAATGAAGTAGAGAAAATGCATTTTTGACTGTTCAAAGGCTGTTCGATGCGTGTACCAAGGAAGTTGAACGCGTTTAAATTCAATAAAAATGTGATTTTTTCAATTCTTCTTTATTATTCATAATCAAAATATGAAATTGTTAATTTTAAAGCTATGAAGCAATAGAATATTTTGAAAATTAAATCAACAAGAAATAAAATAGAGAAAATGCTTTTTTGTCTTTTCAAAGGCTCTTTGATGCGTTGTCGAAGAAAGTTGAACGCGTGTAAATTGAATAAAAATGTGTTTTTTTTATTCTTCTTTATTATTCATAATCAAAATATGAAATTGTTCATTTTAAAGCTTTAAAGCAATAAAATATTTTGAAAATTAAATCAACAAGAAATAAAATAGAGAAAATGCATTTTTGTCTTTTCAAAGGCTCGTTGATGCGTTTTCAAAGGAAGTCGACCGAATGGAAATTAGAAAAAAATGTGATTTTTTCAATTCTTCTTTATTATTCATAATCAAAATATGAAATTGTTAATTTTAAAGCTATGAAGCAATAGAATATTTTGAAAATTAAATCAACAAGAAATGAAGTAGAGAAAATGCATTTTTGACTGTTCAAAGGCTCTTTGATGCGTGTTCGAAGAAAGTCAAACGAGTTGAAATTTACAAAAAATGTGTCTTTTTCAATTCTTATTTTTTATTTATTATCAATATATGATATCGTTAGTTTTAAAGCTATAAAGTAATAGAATATTTTAAAAATTTAATCAACAAGAAATAAAATAGAGAAAATGCATTTTTGTCTTTTCAAAGTCTCTTTGATGCGTTTTCGAAGGAAGTTGAACGCGTTTAAATTGAATAAAAATGTGATTTTTTCAATTCTTCTTTATTATTTATAATCAATATATAATATCGTTAATTTTTAAGCTATAAAGCAATAGAATATTTTGAAAATTAAATCAACAAAGAATAAAATAGAGAAAATGCATTTTTCTTTTTCAAAGGCTCTTCAATGCGTTATTGAAGGAAGTCGACCGAGTGGAAATTAGAAAAAAAGAGTTTTTTTTAATTCTTATTTATTATTTATTATCAATATATGAAATTGTTAATTTTAAAGCTTTAAAGCAATAGAATATTTTGAAAATTAAATCAACAAGAAATGAAGTAGAGAAAATACATTTTTGCCTGTTCAAAGGCTCTTCATTGCGTTTTCGAAGGAAGTCGACCGAGTGGAAGTTAGAAAAAAATGTGTTTTTTCAATTCTTCTTTATTATTCATAATCAATATATGAAATTGTTAATTTTAAAGCTTTAATGCAATAGAATATTTTAAAAATTAAATCAACAAGAAATGAAGTAGAGAAAATGCATTTTTGACTGTTCAAAGGCTGTTCGATGCGTGTACCAAGGAAGTTGAACGCGTTTAAATTCAATAAAAATGTGATTTTTTCAATTCTTCTTTATTATTCATAATCAAAATATGAAATTGTTAATTTTAAAGCTATGAAGCAATAGAATATTTTGAAAATTAAATCAACAAGAAATAAAATAGAGAAAATGCTTTTTTGTCTTTTCAAAGGCTCTTTGATGCGTTGTCGAAGAAAGTTGAACGCGTGTAAATTGAATAAAAATGTGTTTTTTTTATTCTTCTTTATTATTCATAATCAAAATATGAAATTGTTCATTTTAAAGCTTTAAAGCAATAAAATATTTTGAAAATTAAATCAACAAGAAATAAAATAGAGAAAATGCATTTTTGTCTTTTCAAAGGCTCGTTGATGCGTTTTCAAAGGAAGTCGACCGAATGGAAATTAGAAAAAAATGTGATTTTTTCAATTCTTCTTTATTATTCATAATCAAAATATGAAATTGTTAATTTTAAAGCTATGAAGCAATAGAATATTTTGAAAATTAAATCAACAAGAAATGAAGTAGAGAAAATGCATTTTTGACTGTTCAAAGGCTCTTTGATGCGTGTTCGAAGAAAGTCAAACGAGTTGAAATTTACAAAAAATGTGTCTTTTTCAATTCTTATTTTTTATTTATTATCAATATATGATATCGTTAGTTTTAAAGCTATAAAGTAATAGAATATTTTAAAAATTTAATCAACAAGAAATAAAATAGAGAAAATGCATTTTTGTCTTTTCAAAGTCTCTTTGATACGTTTTCGAAGGAAGTTGAACGCGTTTAAATTGAATAAAAATGTGATTTTTTCAATTCTTCTTTATTATTTATAATCAATATATAATATCGTTAATTTTTAAGCTATAAAGCAATAGAATATTTTGAAAATTAAATCAACAAAGAATAAAATAGAGAAAATGCATTTTTCTTTTTCAAAGGCTCTTCAATGCGTTATTCAAGGAATTCGACCGAGTGGAAATTAGAAAAAAAGAGTTTTTTTTAATTCTTATTTATTATTTATTATCAATATATGAAATTGTTAATTTTAAAGCTTTAAAGCAATAGAATATTTTGAAAATTAAATCAACAAGAAATGAAGTAGAGAAAATACATTTTTGCCTGTTCAAAGGCTCTTCATTGCGTTTTCGAAGGAAGTCGACCGAGTGGAAGTTAGAAAAAAATGTGTTTTTTCAATTCTTCTTTATTATTCATAATCAATATATGAAATTGTTAATTTTAAAGCTTTAATGCAATAGAATATTTTAAAAATTAAATCAACAAGAAATGAAGTAGAGAAAATGCATTTTTGACTGTTCAAAGGCTGTTCGATGCGTGTACCAAGGAAGTTGAACGCGTTTAAATTCAATAAAAATTTGATTTTTTCAATTCTTCTTTATTATTCATAATCAAAATATGAAATTGTTAATTTTAAAGCTATGAAGCAATAGAATATTTTGAAAATTAAATCAACAAGAAATAAAATAGAGAAAATGCTTTTTTGTCTTTTCAAAGGCTCTTTGATGCGTTGTCGAAGGAAGTTGAACGCGTGTAAATTGAATAAAAATGTGTTTTTTTTATTCTTCTTTATTATTCATAATCAAAATATGAAATTGTTCATTTTAAAGCTTTATAGCAATAAAATATTTTGAAAATTAAATCAACAAGAAATAAAATAGAGAAAATGCATTTTTGTCTTTTCAAAGGCTCGTTGATGCGTTTTCAAAGGAAGTCGACCGAATGGAAATTAGAAAAAAATGTGATTTTTTCAATTCTTCTTTATTATTCATAATCAAAATATGAAATTGTTAATTTTAAAGCTATGAAGCAATAGAATATTTTGAAAATTAAATCAACAAGAAATGATGTAGAGAAAATGCATTTTTGACTGTTCAAAGGCTGTTTGATGCGTGTACCAAGGAAGTTGAACGCGTTTAAAATGAATAAAAATGTGATTTTTTCAATTCTTCTTTATTATTCCTAATCAAAATATGAAATTGTTCATTTTAAAGCTTTAAAGCAATAGAATATTTTGAAAATTAAATCAACAAAAAATAAAATAGAGAAAATGCTTTTTTGTCTTTTTAAAGGCTCTTTGATGCGTTTTCGAAGGAAGTTGAACGCGTTTAAAATGAATAAAAATGTGATTTTTTCAATTCTTCTTTATTATTCATAATCAATACATTAAATTGTTAATTTTAAAGCTATAAAGCAATAGAATATTTTGAAAATTAAATCAACAAGTGTAACGAGGTAAATCGTTACTTGATTTTCGTTTCATTAAATCGTTTTCATTTCTAGTTTGCTATAGTGCGGAGAGCATTTGTCTTTGTTTTCGCATTGCTCTGTCGCCTTTTGTCAGTTTTGGCTATAGTTCGTGTCGTTCAGCGTCTTGTGTCCGTCTCCCGTCAAGTCAACTTTATAATGATAACGCGCATGCTTGATTGACTGGAAGACGTCGCATTGGTCAAGACCGCCCTTACCCTTTTTCTTAACAGGTGTCTTTCAAATTGTCACGAGAGAGAAATTAGCATTTTGGGATGAATGAAACAGGGATGGTGCGAATTTTCTTGTAAAGACGCGCAGCGTTCCTGGGATTTTCTACGATTTTGCAATTCATTCAAGTGGTTGCTCTCAAATTTGATTGTCGTGTTTTTCGGTAGAGAGAACCGTTGTATTTCGTTTCCTTGGAAAACTTTAAATTTATACTTCTAAATTTTATAGTTTTTTTTTGTTGTTTTATTTTTATTAATTTCTTCTATTTTGAGTTTGTTAATTTTAAGTAAATAAATCTAAGTTTAATTTGATAACTTTATTTAGTTGAGTTTGTGTTTTATTTGACCGTTGGAAATTGGTTTTGTTGAGACGCAAGGAAAAGGTTGGTGGAAAGATTTTTCTTTTAATATTCGTTAAATTGGGGAAATTCAGCATCGGAATTTCTTTCTCAGCTTTGCTCCCCTTTTGAGATTACTAGTTTGATTTTAATTTGTTTTTAGTGAATGGTTTTTCTAATATTTAGTTCGGGTTTACAATTTGGCGCCCAACGTGGGGCCACGCTGAGATTTTTTCCAATTGACGAATTAAGTGTTAAAGTCCGTTTTTGGTTTTATGTGTTGTTTAAAAAAAAGTTTTTTTGTCGTTTTTGTGTAAAATTAATGACCAAGACCAGAGACCAAGACCAGAGCCCAAGACTAAGCCCAAAGACAAAATCAAGACTTGTTTTACTTTTATTAATCAGAATTTAAGTGCGGTGAGATTTTTGACAAATTAAGTTTTGTTTAATTGTAAGTTAAATCTTCGTGAAGTAATTAATGAAAGTGATTCACAGTCAACGGTTTTTCGCTTGGCGCGGGGACGCGGAGTAGAACGCGCGAAAATTAATTTTGGCGGTAACTCGGGCCTGTCACACAAGCCGGCAATGCGTTGTGTGCGTGAGTTGGTTGATTTCGAGTAAATAAAGACGTCCGCTGTATTGTTGACTTTGCGTACATCGCGCAGTGCAATGTCAAATATTATTTCTTTATTTTTCGCACGATTTTATTTTATTTTTCTTGATTTTTGAGATGAGTTTTATTTTCTATTTTAATTGAATTTCTAGTTTTCTCCAAGGAAAGATAACGTAATGAGTAGTAGTTGATGTTTTTGTGTGTTGTTTCATTGTTACTGTTTTGAGTAATTAAATGTTAAACGAAGTTTTTGACTTTCCGATGAGCGTGCAAATGTTACCATTTCCAGCCATGGAATTATATCGTAGGAATATGAATGAACTTTTGGGTCATGAATCAGTTCTACCTTTATGGGAACAAATTTTTACACTTCCGATAGAAAGGGTAGTAGTAGAATTAGAAAGTCAAGGGGCGAGTACAAAGGGTTCAATACAAGTAATTAGGGAAAGATTATTGCGTTTACGTAGCCGTATATTATTTGGTGAATTTTTGTCGATACCATGGTACGAGGATTTTGATAATGGCGAGTCAAATCAAGTTTTCTTAGTCGAGGCTTTTGGGGAAAATGCAAGTAGTATTAGCCCTGGCAGTGAAGAAGTAATTAATTTGAATGTTAGTGCTGGGGGTGATGTTTCGATCATTGGTTTGGACGATACTGTTATAGAGATCGCGGCTCCTGTTAATGATTTAGTACCGATGAGTAAAGATAATTTTGGGCAAAATTTCCCGCCGGTTATTTCTACCGTGGCGGTGACCAGTTCTACGACTAATTCTTCCCCGGTGGTTACTGTAGCGGAGGGAGTTTCAAGTTTTTCTCCAACTTGTGTGACTTGGGTCCTCCCTTCTTCTGGTATTTCCCTACCGTATTGTGTGCCTAGTTCGTGGGGTTTGAACCCAGCTGCCCCCAGGATGACTTTTGCACCTTCAGTAAGTGTTAGTCAGCCCCAAATTATTGATTCTCGGACTTGTGAGCTTTCGAATCTAACTCCATTGGCCAATCTTGGCTCAGACCGGGCCAATGTTGGAAATCCGTTGTCGGTTTCCGATAACCAGGTACCTATAAGCACGGGTACTATACCCAAAATGTTTGTTCAAAGTAATTCCGTGCCCATTTCGACCTCTAATGCCCCAGCCCAGCGCCAGGTGGCATTTTACCCCCAGGTTAAGGAAAGTGGTAATCTTATTAAGCCCACACATTTGACCAGTGATTATCTTGATCGACAGAGCCAGTCAGATTTGAACCAATTTAATTTTAACAGTAATTATGCGCGAAAGTTGGCAAACAGGGCGCAGTCTAGGCCATCACCTCATCCTTCGTCGAATCGTGAGTCGGTAATTGGTGAGCAGTCTCAAATGGAGTTTCGTTCACAGGACTCAAATCCTTCTACGGACGATGAACTGGACCCTCCTTTGGTTGCCCCTACTTTTGTTCCGTTTAGGATTGGCGGTTTTAAATTGGTCAAGTTGTTCAAAGATTGGGACATTCGTTTTTCTGCCACGGGCCCATTTTGTTAAATTGTTTAATCGAGAATTTTTAGAAACGGTGGATGACGAAGACATATATGACGAGTTAAAGTCCCGAACGCAGGCTAAGGGAGAAAAGATTTCCGAATACCTTCTTAACTTGCGTTCTATTGCCCAGCATTTTCGAAATCCTATGACTGATTTCGAAATGCTCAGAATAATTTATCGCGGTTTAACACCCGAATATAGACGTTTTGTGTCATCTTATTCATTTAATACGGTTTCGGAGTTAGAGAAAACTTTACGCAAATATGAACGGATTAAGGAAATCGATAAGCGTTACGTTCCTCCCCCTCCCAAAGAGAAAATGTTGTTTCCTTTGGCCGCGCCGAAATCAATTTTTAAAGCTTCTAAATTGGACGCATTATTAGAGTGCGGTTTTTCGGATAGTGGTGAAGAGAACACAGCGGGTGGTTCGAGTAAGATTAAGAAGAAACAGAAGAGTCAGAAGCCCAAAATTAAGAAAATTGAAAACCAGGTTGAAGTAGATGCAATCTCGGCTCCAACCGGGCCACCCAGTGGTTTGATAGGAAATATAACAAAACAGTCTTTTTCCGCCCCAGACCGACCGGCCCAAGTGCCTATTCCTTTGACCAGTTATGCTCAGACTTTAAATAGTAGTGCCCCCCCCCCCGGGCTGGTACTTCGAGGTCTAATTTCCAAAATACTGGAAGACCAGTAGCGGGAATAATTAATTCTGGTGGTAATAACAATTTTGAGCCATTCAGGGGAAATTGTAATAGGTGTGGAGTGGTGGGTCATAAAGCTTCGCAATTTCCTTCGGTAACTTGTTACTGTTGTAAAGCGTTAGGCCATTTTGCCTCACGTTGTCCTCACCGATTTTCGATGGGCGTTTCCTGTCAAATGTGTGGTAATCCAGGTGCAGTTTTCGCTAATTGCAACAATTGCGGTGACTTTCGGGAACTTTTGGGAAACGCGAAACGGGGGGGACAGTCAACACCTCCCCCCCCCAATCGTAATTCCACCCCCTGTTAACTGTGCTGTCCAAGAGTGTTTTCTGCGTTTAGAACGCATGACTTACTCGTTGTCAGAAGAAGATTTGTCAACTCCTGTTAGTCAAGGGAGTAGGGAGGAGAGGGAAGTCGCCAATGTGTCTAACGTAACGTTGAGTGAACCTGAAGTCGATTTATGTGTGGATTCGAGTCGTGTAGTTGTAGAGAAGGAATCTCCGTTGAGTTCTGAGCCGTGTAATAGTAGAGTAGAAGTGTTCCCTCAATAATGAGGGAACAATTTTTGCAGAATGTGCAGGCATTTGCGAGTTAACTAACGATCAGCGTCGTGAAGTACAACAGCTCGTTGACGGGTTAGTTTTGTCCGAAGGCCAGGAACATGGCGTGACCTCTTTGACCGAGCATTCTATTAGTCTGACGAATTCTACCCCTATTAAACACAGACCGCGCAGAATGTCACCAATGATGTTGCATTGGTTAATTTTAGAAGTAAAAAAATTGTTAGAACAGGGTATTATAGAGCGAGCCGTTAGTGAGTGGAGTACAGCTCCGGTAATAGTAAAAAAGGGTGATAGTACTTTGCGTTTATGTTTTGATTTCAGAGATCTAAATTTTGTGACCGTAAAAGATGCGTACCCCATACCGAGCGTTGACGGGATTCTTGATAAGCTCCGAAGGGCTCGTTTTATTTCTAAGATCGATTTAAAGATGGCTTATCATCAGATACCAATGGCGGAAGATAGTAAACATTATACAGCGTTTTCAGTGCCAGGGTTGGGTTTGTTTCAGTTTAAACGTATGCCTTTTGGTTTGACTAACGCCCCGATGACCTTCCAACGACTTATCGATGCTCTTTTTGGACCAGAATTTGAACCGGTTGTTTTCGGTTATCTTGACGATATTATTATCGTTACAGATGATTATCAGGAACACGTTGAATGGTTGAGAACTGTTTTAATTCGATTGGCCATTGCTGGATTGGTGGTTAATCCTGCGAAATGTGAATTTGGTTGTTCCAGGGTGACATACCTTGGTTATGTTTTGGACCAAGATGGTTTACGCCCAGATCCGGAGAAGGTTGCCCCCGTACTTAACTATCCAACGCCCCAGAATATTAAACAACTTCGAAGATTTTTGGGTATGGTTGGTTGGTACTCGCGTTTCATTCCTGGGGACAGTGATTTAAAAGTTCCACTCTTGAGACTCCTACACAAAAATCGAAGTTGGGAGTGGGGAAAAGAACAGGAAGAAGCTTTCCGTGAATTAAAGCTTAAATTGATTTCAGCGCCCGTTTTAGCCCGACCTGATTTTGCCAAACCGTTTACTATTCAATGTGACGCGAGCGATTATGCTGTTGGAACGGTTTTGACCCAAGAATCGGACGATGGTGAACATCCCATAGTATATATAAGCAAAGTTTTGACTGCGTCGGAAAAGAATTATAGTGTGACAGAGAAAGAATGTTTAGCTCTTCTCTGGTCTATGAAAAAATTCCGTCCTTATGTTGAGGGTTACAAGTTCACTGTGATCACGGATCACAGCGCGCTCAGATGGCTTAGAAATTTAAAAGAACCTTCAGGTAGATTAGCTAGATGGGCCTTGGAACTTCAACAGTGGAATTTTGATATAGTACATCGCCAGGGAATTCACCACCATGTACCCTATGCGTTATCGAGAATGTTCGAAGTAGAGGGGGAATTAGCCGCGTTTGAAACGATAATCGATCAGTGGTATTTGAAGAGGAAAAATTTAGTTGAGAAGTTTCCCCACCGTTTTGCCGATTGGCAATTGTCTGAGGGTCGTTTATACCGTAAAAAAGAAGACCCGTTGCTTAGTGGATTTATGGACCAAAGTGAGACTTGGAAGCTTGTCGTGCCACAAGAATTTAGAGAGAGAGTAATGAAAACTGCACATGCTGAGTTGTCTGCGGGTCATTTTGGTACTGATAAAACTTATCATCGTGTGGCCATAGAATATTATTGGCCAGTCATGTGGTTTGATATTAAACAATTTGTTAAGTCGTGTCCGGAGTGTCAAAAATTTAAAGTCTCTCACGAAGGGCCATTAGGGTTAATGGGTCATAGAATAGTGGAAAGTCCTTGGACCGTGGTTGCAGTGGACTGCATGGAGTTTCCTCCTAGCAAAAGCCAATGCAAACATTTAGTAGTTTTTCAGGACCTTTTTTTCAGGTCGGCGGTTTATCGGAAGGATTCTAGGGGCATGTGGAGATCGTCGACGGGAAGAAGAATGGCGGCCGCCGCGGCCCGAGAGCAAGTTGCTGAGTCTAGGTTGCGTTTTCCGGTCGATACGACTCTTTCGACAAGTGCAGAATTTGACCATTTGTTTGAGAGAGTTCTGCGGGAGCGGCGAGTCGGTCAGGAGAGTGAGGTTTCTCAAGTCGAAACATCCGTTGTTTCGTTTGGTCCTGGCGTTTCGTCCGATCATATTGATGTTCGGCCTGTCTCGCCTTTGACGTTACATGAGACCGAGGAGAATGTTTTGGTAAGACCGGAAGTGATTGGACAGGAGTCGGTCCATGTTCCTTTAGAGAGTCAGGAGGAATTGGAGAGTTTGATGGCGGTGGCGGAGTTGGAGGAGGCACTACCCAGGAAACAAAAACCTATTCACTCGTTTTGAATAGGTCGAAAGCTCTTGTGAATCCGCATTCTTAAAAGGCGAAGGCAGATTAATACTGATTATTTTCATTATTCGTTGAATCGGAAATCAGAAATTTGAATGGGAATGTAAAATTTTTTGCTACCGATTCATAAAGAGTTATGAATCGGAAATATACGATTAAGAAACATTTTTCTATAGTGCCGTTGAATAAGAAATTTACTATTAAAATAAAGTTATTTATAAATAAATATTATTTAACACAAAATGTATTATAAAGTCAAATTAATTTTTGAAACAAACGTTTTATTAAATTGTTTAATAAACAAAAACAGTTTCGTATACGTCGTTTTGATAACAAATATACTTTTCAAAATAAACAAAAGTTTCGTACACATCCTTTTGATAATAAATATTATGCATTTTAAAAAAAACAATAAAAGCTTCGCACACATTCTTTTAATAACAAATATTATGCATTTTTTTTAATATGAAAGATAAAATTTTTAAACTTCAGTGAAACTGAAGATTTAAATTTTTGAACGTTCAAATGCATTACTTTTCAGATATTTTTTTAAATCACTATAAAATAATAAGAGAAGAAATAAACTGAAATTTCCTGAATTAGCAATTAGTTCTATAATTTGAAAAACAATATTTCGTAATCAAATTTAAACTAAAAGTTGTAAAAAAATACTTGATTCACTTGAATGTTCAAAATTTTAGATGCACTAAAACTAAATTTTTAAAACTTTTCAAAATTTCATTTGAAAATTGACCTATTTTAATTTTCAAGTTTCTGGCGTTTTTCAGTGATTGTAATGTCGTTGTTGTTGTTCTCGTTTAAAAGTAATCCATTTTTTTCGCACAAAAGTTTTTTCAAAATTTTTTTTTCTACGAAAGTTGAATTCGTTGAATCATCTACCATTTCAATTTTTTTTACTATTTCTCAAACTTCCTCAAAATTTACTTCATCTATTAATTTTTTCGCTTTTTCTGCATCATTGAGCTCGTCAAAATCGAATTCTATTTCTTTTGATCCTTTAGGATCAACACTTGCTTTTCTTTCATCGATTTCTCCTTCATCGATTACTCCTTCATCGATTTCTCCATCATCGATGTCTCCTTCATCATTTTCCCCTTCACTATTTTCACCTTTATCATTTTCTTCTTTATCGTTACCGTCAGTTTCGATAACATTTTCAGTATCGAAATCGTTTAATTCATGATCGGAGAATTCTGTTTCATCGATATCTATTTTCTCTGAATTTTCAGTATTTGTAGCCATCGCATCTTGATCGGGATCCTCAAGTTCTTGACTTGGTGCAGTTTGTTGTTTTTGAATTGATAGTTTCTTAGGTATTTTATTATTTTGTTTTTTCAAATCTGAAATTTTACTACCGATATAGCTGCGTACTCTGTCCAATTCAATGTCAACAACTTCTTCACTCAATTTAAGAACGTCTTTTAAATAATATTTAAAAATGTCTGAAATAATTGACAAAATAATTTTATTAAATCTATCGACATTGGAATTATTATTATTTAACTAGAAATAGAAATTACAATACCTTTCAAACACAAAACTTTGATTCCATCCAATTTATGTTGAGGATTATTTTTCCTTTTATTTCGATTGCTCCCATATCCGGACAGAGTGGCATTTAATAGAGTGGTATATCCAAATAATGCAACTGCTAAATTTTTGGCCACCTGGGCAGTAGTTTTTACGTTGTCTGTGCTGAATTTAAAATTGTCAAATCCCATCCACTGATCTCTTCCAATGTATATCTGAAAGTAGAAGTTATATTAAAATCAAAAGTATAATCATTTATAGAAATATATTTCTGAAAATATATGTATCTTAAAACAAATGATTCAAATAATTTTTAACAAAAGTAGTAATTTTGATAAATATTGTAAGCAAAACGTTAAAATTCATTACTTAGAATATATCTAGAGAATTTCATATGTAATTTATTAAATATTCATCTTTAATAATTAGTTTAAAAACATATTTTTTAAATTTGAATTTTTTTAAACGCATCACGTACACTACAAAAATGTAAATATTCTTATAATATTTTTTTGTGCATTGATGCTCAACATTACAAAATTTTTTAATCAATTTTGGTATATTTTCTTATTTATACGAATTTCTAAATGGTGCAATTAATATTTATTTAATATTTAATATAATATTGTTATAATACTTATACTATGCTAATATAAATCTCATAAGGCATCGACTGCCAACAATGTTCGGCAAAGAAAACTTTTATAAACTGTATAATAATAGACAACTTTACCAATTTTCCAGTTTCATCTAGGTCTCCGACCTTCAAATGTGACTTTTCAAGTTCCTTTGCTTCTTTATCCTTCGACGCTTCATTTAACATGTCTAAAAACAAATTTTATTAATAAGCTTTAACAATAAATTGTAAATTAATTAAATTAATATATTGTCAAATTTAAATAAATTTTTTTGGCGGAAAAAGTACACAATTAAATTCTGCATAGTGAAACTAAACACATTTGCGATATTTAAAACTTTTCCGAATTCTGTAGACAACTTCGCAAAGGTTTTGAGTTTCATTAGGTAGAATTATTATTTTTTTATTTTTTAAAATTTATTAAAATTTAACAATATATTTGTTTAGTTATCTAGTGTTCAATTTAAAGGCGTAGAATTAACAATTTAATTATGACAATCCAAAAAATATTTTTCATAACGCGGTGCTAAAGAGGGCACTTTTTGCACCTCGTTTTGAAAAATATCATTCGTAACTAGTGCGAGCAGTTGTCAATTAAATATACTATTCTTGTGTGTAGAATTTGTTTGTGGAAATTTTGCGGTGTAGTATTTAACAGCGTAGAATAAAGAAATAATTGAAATTAAATTTCACCGAATTTCAATGTGTAAAATTTTTTGTGTAGCAACCTCATAAACTTAGAATATAATTTAATATGGTATATTTCTCAAAATTTTAAAACAAATTTTAGTAAAAAATTTAAGACACTGTATAAATAAGAGTTACTGCAATATGTTTTTACCTTGTAACTTTTTTATATAAGGTAGCACTGTTTCTTAATAGTCTTGGTTTAGCCTTCTTAAAACTTCCAGCTCTTTGTCTCTTTTCACAATCATATCTTCCATAAGATTTAGCATTTGTCTTTTTTCCTCCAACTCACTTTTTGTCACCTGCAATTCTTTTTCTCGTTCTAATAATTGAGTTGGCATTTCTTCCAATTGTTTTGATAAAACCGAAACTTTGCTTTTCATTAATTGCATTTTATTTGCACAAGAATGATTGTTCTGAAACAATTTGTAAAATATTTAATTTGGTCTTCTTCAAAGTATTAAATATTTAAAATTAAGCACAAATTAGATATAAAAAACAATTTTTTAACTTATGTAATTTTTAAACGTATTAATATAAACATTCTGCATGCAGAGTATATAAACTGGCTAATGTATATTATGAAAATTTTCATCTTATAAATAGAAAACTAATAAAAATTTCCATAAATAAGTAAAATGTTTAAGAAATTTTTCAATTTAAAGAATATTTTACAGATTACACTCACACATTCTGAATTTGCAGAAGTGCCAACAGTAGCACGAGGAAGATTTGTAGGCTTTGGTAATCCTGAATTCGATTGCGGTAAGCTTTCGTTTAAGGATTTTCCGGAAGGCTTCTTAAAAACAGATTCCTCCTTTTCTTGAGTTTCCTTTGATAAAAACGAACCGTTATAATTTTTTAGAACAAAGGTTCAATTTTGCGAATTAAAAGTCATTTTGAAAATTGTAAACTAAATTTCAAATTAAAAAGTTTTAATTATTAAGATACATTACAATTTCATAATCTTTCAATTTTTAATAATAATTAAAAAATTTAAGAGTAATTTAGAGAACGTGAAAATATTTACTTACTGTTGTTGTAGTTAGGTTACTAGGTGGAGAATTGGCCTTTGGTTTCAATGCATTCGGCGCAGCAAAAACAAGTGAGAAATCAGTGTTTTTTTGCGAATTGGAGGTAACCATTGGTTTCTTCCCTTTATCATTATATTTAACATTAGGTTTTCCCTATTAAAAAATTACTATTTGATGAGAATTGAAAAAATTGTAATTGTCCATTAAATTATTTCATACAGTATCTAATTTTAATTTAAAAAATATTTGAAATTTAAGAAATCAAATAAATTTTTTAATAAAGTATTTAATTATTAATAAATTAATCCAAAACGTTCTTTATAAAAGAAACAAAGTAAATGCTTAAAATCAAAATTTAACTAGTCAATTATTAAAATACAAAAGAGATTAGGGCCATCCATAAACTACGTTACCAATTTAGGAGGGGGAGGGGTCAAAAAATTGAAATTTCTACATGTAACGCAATTCTAACGAGGGGGAAGAGGGGGTCTAAAAAGTCTGAAAAATTGGTAACGTAGTTTATGGACGGCCCCATTACTTTTGACATTGCTGCTGTCTGTCCAAGGTTGTCCGTAGTTTTTCGCCTTGCTTTACTTCGTCCTTCAAATGTATTTATTGTAGTGTCGTCTTCGTCAGCGCTACTACTTTCCGAAGCAGATATTAATTTGTTTAAAGGAGGAGCTGCAAAACGTTTGGTTTTGGCAACCGTCTCTAATGCTTCGATTGATTCTAAAATGATTTAATAAATAAATTCTTTACTTTACAAAAAAATTTATAGAACTATAAATTCCCTGTGGGCAAGAAACCAGTTTTGATTTAAAAATTATTATTAAAACGTTTTATGAACATTTGTAAAATACAAAAATGTTGATTACCTGCAATATGTAAAACTGTGCCATCCTCCACAATGTTGTTAAATTTTATTTTATATTTTTTGTGTTTCAACCACGTTTTTTGATCAAAATTTTTTATTGAGGTTACAGGCACATTCACTTTTTCTTCTCTGGTACAAAATTTTACGTAAGCCCACATTATTTTTAACACAAAAATTAGTTTTTTCACGAATAGTCACTACATAATATAACGACGCGAAAACGTGCTACGAGAGAGAAATTGTTCGAAACCGGCGAGCGTGTGTTCAACGATCGAAACATCGAGTATCGAAGCATCTACAGCAGTGACGTACTTACTCACGAAGAGACCACTGCAATAGATTATTAATCATCACTTGTAGATAACTATTTTACGTAGTTATTATAATCAATAATCATAGAAATGAAGGTAAAAACTATTTTAAAGAAAAATCAATTTGTTATATTAAATATTTTAGACTACAACATACTTTTAACAGGTAAGGTCCCTTAAGCAATTTCCCCAAGTATGGCTAACATGAATTCGTCACTGGTTCAACATAAAAGTAATAGTGCTATATTCATTGCCGTGTATAAACTTTGAAAACATCTCAAAAAGTCGTTTCAATTTGTGATCTTATGAGATTTTAGCCAATATAATGTAAATAGCTAAACAATTATCAACAAATATTGGTGTGTTGTCAAACAGGTTTGTATATCATTATTCAAAAATATCTATCTGCACATGAATCTTTTTTTGCACGTATATCATATTCTTTTTATATATGGTAATTTTGAGGTTAGAAAGGAAAAAATGACAATAAACATTGCGCGAAAAATATCATAATATCAGTATTTGATCACTTTTTCTTGTTAATTTAAAAACACTATTATTATCTTTGATAAAGAATAAATATTCTGTCATAAGATAAATTATTTCAAACACAATGCCTATTACATGTTATTGATATTTACTTTTTCCATAAACGATTTATAATGATACTTTTTCCCAGAGAAATAATTGTTTTCCTACGAATAAATAATTGATAAACATTGAGTTAAAATATTATTATCATTATTTTTATACTTAATTTTATAAATTTTACTGTAATTATAAACATTTCATTCCTGTATATTATTTTATTATTCATATTTACAGTAAATTATAGTCTTGTCTTGTCGATAAAATACATTCTTTTCAAATTTATATTGGTTATTTTTCTAGCAAAAACCAGACAATGGAAGACAATGGTGTAGAACCAAAAAGATACAAACTACGTTTGGATCCAAACTACAGCAACCGAAATGTGTCACAGCAAACGCATAATATCTGGTCTAAAAGATGCAAAAATTGGAAACCTTTGGGTATGTAATCGTGATCAGATGTCATGTCAGTTTATATTTTTAAATCGAGCAAATATTTTTTTTGCGTTCCTTTGAGAAGAAAAAGTTATACGTATTTCTTTTATTCTTTTGGAGCCAAATTTTCGAGTTGTGAATTTTCGAAAATTTAATTTTTTGAAAGTAGACTTATTTTTAATGATTTATAACTCGAAAATTATTAATTTTGAAAAAAATATGCCACGAAAAAAGTTTAGTTTTTCTTTGAATTTTCAGTAAAGTATCAAAAAGAATATTTATGAATTTTTATTTAAAAAGTCATAAATTTTTATAAACAAATTCATTTGTTATAATTTAGATGATTTTTTCAAGTTTCTTTGCTTTATTTCTTAGCTGGGAATTATAAAAACATTTTCCATACAGTTTCAGATTGGGCCTGATAAAACTTATTATTTAAATAAATTGTTTATAAAAAAAATTTCCATTCTGTTTTTTTAATTATGCAAAACAAAAAGTCTTTTTTATCATTATACATCTTCATTTCTCTCATAGAAAAGCAAAATAATATACTTTTTAATTAGAAAAATGAAAATTAAAAAGGTTTATAAAAAATTATGATCTTTTTAATAAAAATAAATATTTTTTAATGTGTAATCGCTCTTATGTATCTTAATTTCTAATTCATTTATACATTTCTCAATTTTGCAGATCAACAGCTAAGAAACAGCGGCGTAGCTATTTCACCAATTGCAAATTTGGAACCAGAAATAAAAGAACACCTTTCTGAATTCTCACAAGAGGAAAATGTGGTTAGTCTTGAACCACAAGAATTGGTAAACGAAAAGGAAGATGCTGACGCCGATGGTGAGATAACGCTTTCAAAATTTGAAGAAGACAATATTAGCTTTGATGATTGCTCTCTATCAGAATTTGGAAGCAGCGATCAAGACGATGACTGTTCTGAAAATTCTGAATTTGTTGAAGCTGAAGACACCGACAATGAAGAAATCCATGATACTGTCAATGAACAATTACTCATTGGAAACAGAGTAATGTTTCAACAATCAAATATGACAATATTTGGATGTTTTAGAAGAGGATGTTTTAGAGGATGTTTTAGAAATGATTATGGGATTCTCAACGCGATATTCCATAAGTTTAGAAGGTCGTACTAAATTATTTGACATGTTTAAAATTTGTGCAGGACCTGATTTCGACAATGTAAATGTTTCAAACTATATGATGTCTAAAGCTTTCGATCCACCAAAAGATATAATTAAAATCCATTATTATTGTGTTAATTGCGAAGAACTATTATTAGTAACTCAGAGGAGCAGTTTTGTTAAAGAAAATAAGAAAGACGTTTTTTGCGACAAGTGTTCTCAACAGTATGAACTTACATTAAATTCTCCAAACAGTTTTCAAGTCTTAAATTTAAAGTATCAAATTGATCAGTTGCTTAAAAATCCAAATGTAGTAAAACACTTTGTCAACAAAATAAAAAACAGAACTACCGATAATGTTAGAGAAAAAGGTATTTCTGACGTTGATGACAGTATACTATACCGCAAAGTTGTAAAAAAGCATCCTAACGCTATAACTTTTACATTTTCTACAGATGGAGCAGCTGCTAAAAATCCTTTAAAGTGTAAGACAAAATTTTGGCCAATTCAATTATTATTTAATGAATTACCGATTTCTATGAGGTTCAAGTTTGTTCTATTGAATGCTGCAATGGTAGTTCAACAAGAGCCTAGTAGTAAATTATTAAATTTATTTCTAAAAAGTTTTATTGATCAAGCCTTAGAGTTAAGTGAAATCGATATTCCTGTAATTTATGATGGCAAAACTTATCGATTAAAATTCATTCTTTTATTTTGCGCCCTTGATTCTGTAGCTCGAGCGTTGGTACAATGTAGAATACAGTTTAATGGTTATTTCGGGTGTAGTTTTTGTTACATTCACGGATTTTATGCTTGTGGCGCGGTTAGATATCCATTTGAAGAAAAAATTTCTGAATTTCGATCATCTGAATCTCATAAATGCGATTTGAAAACAGTTTTAGAATCCAGTTGCTTGATTCGATCTAGGGGAGTTAAAGGAGAATCCGTTCTATGCTCTTTAGCCGATTTTGATATGATTTGGGGATTTTGTTTCGATTATCTTCACACTGCTCTCTTGGGTCCAGTTGAAGATATTACTCGTAGCTATTTTTTTTCAAAAGAGATTATTAAAAAATTGGATGGAAGATTAACAACTGTACGCCCTAGTCACGAAGTGTATAAATTGCCGGAAAAATTGAGTAATAGATCAGTATGGAAGGGAACACATTAGAGATCGTGGATTTTATTTTACTCTCTACCAATGTGTATAGATTTGCAGCTGCCATCAAATGTTTTGGAGAATTTAGCTTTATTAGTAAAAGCAATGTACATGATATTGAAACTGGGGGCAACTGAAACAGAACTTGACGAATGTGAAGAAATTCTTAAATTTTTTTTAGAAACTTATCAATCAATTTATGGAATTAAATCTATGAAATATAACGGTCATATGGTAGGACATGCTCCTCTTTGCTACAAAAAAGATGGACCCATTGCTTTGACATCGACTTTTATTTTTGAAAGTAATATGGGGTTTTTAAAAAATATTATCGTTGGAACGAAAAACGTAGGCTTTGAAATGACAATGAAATCTTTGAAATTTATGGCATACAGAAGTAAGACTCGAAATTATTTATGTAAACCTGTTGTAAAAGCTTTTTGCGAAAGCTTATTTTCTGAAAAAAAGTATACATTGAGTGCACGCATTAAGAATGATGTAACATTTTTCGGCAAACCAATTATTTCAAATGACCCGAAAACAAAAGATGCTGAAATATATACTAAATGTATTTATCGAAAACAAACTTATCATAGTGTGAGCTATCAACGCGGATCAAAATTTAATGACACTGTTAAATGTGAAACAATTGCTCAAATTTTAGAAATAATTGCTATGCCAAATGATGAGTGTTACTTTCTTGTTTGGAAATTGAAGAGTGAGCAAATGATTGTACAAAATATAGAAATACCACATATCTGGGAAGTCACAGGAATTGTAGAAAAATCTTTGATATCACTAAAATGTGTGTCCTCAAAAATGATTTGTTTACAATTTGAAAACAAAAACTATGCGTGTAGGCCTCCGAACATTATTGAAAGTAGTTAATTCGTTCTATACATTAATTTTATCGATTTTTGGAAAACGTATTGTATAAAAAGTAAAAGAGTGTTTTTCATTTACCTTTCTTCCAAAAATCAAAAAATTAATTAATTTAATAATTGTGGAAGAATTTACTAAATATTTAATTAATTCGTTCTAATTAATAATAATTTAATTTCCCATAAAATCATTTTTTGGTTTTTCGGGTTTTAGTTTTAATATTTAATTTGTATTTTTTCTCTACTTATCTTTTTTTACTTTAATAAAGGGTAATTTTGTAAACATGTTTATAAACAGGTTTAAATAAATATAAATAAAAATGTATGATTCACTAGAAGGATCATTTAAAATTTTTTTTACTAGGTTGTATAATTATGTAAATAACGTAAATAACAAATCCTAAAAGTATATATGTTTTATAATATCATACAAATGCAAATTTTTTCTAAATAATTAAAAAATTATGCATACATACAAATATTAACTTATTATTAAGTAATAAATATTTATTTATAATATAAATATTAAAAATTGTATAAATTATAATAATAAATAATAAATAAATAATTATAATAAATATAAATAATAATTATAAATATAAATAATTATAATAATAAATTATAAATATTTTATAATAATAATTATAAAAAATAATTACATAAATTTAATATAAATAATATTTAGAAATATTTATCTTTGATAATAATTTAAATTCACAAAAATTAAAAAAATATTAAATACTTCAAAAATAAACAATTGAATACTATACTTAATATAATAATATAATCTTATATTATAATTTTTAATAATTACGATTATTAAATTAATGTCAATATAAACATTTTCAATAATGAATTTTGCTCTTTTGCCGAATCGGCATTAGCCTATTGCTTTTCTTTTTCTAACGCTTCCGATTCATTCCTTTTCATTTAAAATGAGATAAAAAGGCATTATCTTATTTAAACAACATAACCGATTTAAAATTATTTAACGCCATTCGTCTTGTATTACAACTTTCTTATTCAGGTTGATATTTTCATAGCACCTTTTCATAACTAAATTTTACTCATTTGCTTGAATTTTATGTTAATCGGAAGTTGCTTATTGCTAAAATTTGAGGTTAGTTTCTCTTACTAGACCAATTTCAGTCTATAACTAACACATCTAATGAATAAGAAAACACAGATTCAAAAATACCTGCTAAATTTTCCGATTCAAATTTTAAGAAACTGATTGAAAAATATTCGCGTGAATCCGCATTCTTAAAATGTCTGATTCACTAGAGCGCTCATTTAATAAGTTTTTTTTCCTGGATAGGCAACGACACGGGAAGCAACCGTTTACACTCTCTACGCGAGCAGTTGGCTGCGGAGAGGCGACACCGTGCCCGTGATTGGGACTATGTTAGTTCCCAGACCCCTGTCTCTAGACCCCCACCTAATGCTAATTTGCCTCGTCATGCTCCCCCTCCTTCTGCTGCTGAAGAATTCTCATCAGTCATTTGGTCTCCAGTGTCATCGACCTCCATGGAATCAGTGACCCCCCCACGATCAGCGACCTCATCTCCTTTTGTTGAAATTCCTCCGTTGTTGGGTTTTCGTTGGCCAACTCATCTTGCTAAAAAGAGTTGCCTGTGCGTTTGACTGGTCGAATGTTTTCGAATCTCGACCCCATTCCTACTGATCCTTCTTTGGATCCTCCCCCTGGAGCTTGTCATAATTGTTGGCAGCGTGGACATCGCTCTAAGGATTGTTCTCGCCCGAGGACAACTTATTGCAAAAATTGCGGGCGACGAGGCGTTACATTATGTAATTGTCCTCGTTGTGGGCGTATACATAGGGAGTGTATGGTCCGTCAGTTTGGTCAGGTGGGCTACGCTCAACATCGGGAGGAAAGGGTTCGTTATTATAACCATCGTTTCCAAGAACAAAGAGATGTACTTGTGGCCCCTGTTTCCCCCAACAGACCTTTGATTCGATCGGAGCCAAGTACCAGTAACGACAGAGGAGGAGAGGTTGTGACTCGCGTGGAGGAAGTGCCTTTGATGGAGCAGATTTTGCATCTTGAGCGTTTTATCGCGGATTTGCCTTCCGATATGGCGCATGAGATTAAAATGAAATTTTGGAAGGATCGAATGTAATTTTGTAACTATTTTGTAGTTGCAGATTTCATTAAAGTTTTTTTTTGTACTAATTTGTTTTTATTATTTTTATTAATTTTTTTTTTTTTTCGGCAATGTTACTGAGTGTAACATTGGCCTAGTGAGGGGGTTTGTAACGAGGTAAATCATTACTTGATTTTCGTTTCATTAAATCGTTTTCATTTCTAATTTGCTATAGTGCGGAGAGCATTTGTCTTTGTTTTCGCATTGCTCTGTCGCCTTTTTGACTGTTCAAAGGCTCTTTGATGCATGTTCAAAGGAAGTCGAACGAGTTGAAATTTACAAAAAATGTGTTTTTTTCAATTCTTATTTGTTATTTATTATCAATATATGAAATTATTAATTTTGAAGCTATAAAGCAATAGAATATTTTGAAAATTAAATCAACAAGAAATAAAATAGCGAAAATGCATTTTTGTCTTTTCAAAGGCTCTTTGATGCATGTTCGAAGGAAGTTGAACGAGTTGAAAATTACAAAAAAAGTGATTTTTTTTAATTCTTCTTTATTATTCATAATCAATATATGAAATTCTAAATTTTATAGCTATAAAACAATAAATATTTTGAAAAATAAATCAACAAGAAATGAAATAGAGAAAATACATTTTTGCCTGTTCAAAGGCTTATTGATTCGTTTTCGAAGGAAGTGGTCCAAGTGGAAATTAGAAAAAAAGTGTTATTTTATTCTTATTTATTATCGATATATGAAATTGTTAATTTTAAAGCTATAAAGCAATAGAATATTTTAAAAATTAAATCAACAAGAAATAAGGTAGAGTAAATGCATTTTTGACTGTTCGAAGGCTCTTTGATGCGTGTTCAATGGAAGTTGAACGAGTTGAAATTTACAAAAAATGTGTTTTTTTCAATTCTTCTTTATTATTCATAATCAATATATGAAATTCTTAATTTTAAAGCTATAAAGCAATAGAATATTTTGAAAATTAAATCAACAAGAAATGAAATAGAGAAAATACATTTTTGCCTGTTCAAAGGCTCTTCAATGCGTTTTTAAAGCAAGTCGACCGAATGGAAATTAGAAAAAAAGGTGTTTTAATTTTAAAGCTTTAAAGCAATAGAATATTTTGAAAATTAAATCAACAAGAAATGAAATAGGGAAAATGCATTTTTGTCTGTTCGAAGGCTCTTTGATGCGTTTTCGAAGGAAGTTGAACGCGTTTAAATTGAATAAAAATGTGATTTTTTCAATTCTTCTTTATTATTCATAATCAATATATGAAATTCTTAATTTTAAAGCTATAAAGCAATAGAATATTTTGAAAATTAAATCAACAAGAAATGAAATAGAGAAAATACATTTTTGCCTGTTCAAAGGCTCATTGATTCGTTTTCGAAGGAAGTCGTCCAAGTGGAAATTAGAAAAAAATGTGTTTTTTTTAATTCTTCTTTATTATTCATAATCAATATATTAAATCGTTAATTTTATAGCTATAAAGCAATAGAATATTTTGAAAATTAAATAAACAAGGAATAAAATAGAGAAAATGCATTTTTGACTGTTCGAAGGATCTTTGATGCGTGTTCAAAGGAAGTTGAACGAGTTGAAATTTACAAAAAATGTGTTTTTTTCAATTCTTATTTATTATTTATTATAAATATATGAAATTATTAATTTTGAAGCTATAAACCAATAGAATATTTTGAAAATTAAATCAAAAAGAAATGAAATAGAGAAAATGAATTTTTGTCTTTTTAAAGTCTCTTTGATGCGTTTTTGAAGGAAGTTGAACGCATTTAAATTGAATAAAAATGTGATTTTTTCAGTTCTTATTTATTATTTATTATAAATATATGAAATCGTTAATTTTAAAGCTATAGAGCAATAGAATGTTTTGAAAATTAAATCAACAAGAAATAAAGTAGAGTAAATGCATTTTTGACTGTTCAAAGGCTCATTGATTCGTTTTCGAAGGAAGTTGAACGTGTTTAAATTGAATAAAAATGTGATTTTTTCCATTCTTCTTTATTATTCATAATCAATATATGAAATTGTTAGTTTTGAAGCTATAAAGCAATATAATATTTTGAAAATTAAATCAATAAGAAATAAAGTAGAGAAAATGCATTTTTGACTGTTCAAAGGCTCATTGATTCGTTTTCAAAGGAAGTCGTCCAAGTGGAAATTAGAAAAAAATGTGATTTTTTCAATTCTTCTATATTATTCATAATCAATATATGATATCGTTAATTTTAAAGCAATAAACCAATAGAATATTTTGAAAACTAAATCAACAAGAAATGAAATAGAGAAAATACATTTTTGCCTGTTCAAAGGCTTATTGATTCGTTTTTGAAGGAAGTCGTCCAAGTGGAAATTAGAAAAAAAGTGTTATTTTATTCTTATTTATTATCGATATATGAAATTGTTAATTTTAAAGCTATAAAGCAATAGAATATTTTAAAAATTAAATCAACAAGAAATAAGGTAGAGTAAATGCATTTTTGACTGTTCGAAGGTTCTTTGATGCGTGTTCAAAGGAAGTTGAACGAGTTGAAATTTACAAAAAATGTGTTTTTTTCAATTCTTATATATAATTTATTATCAATATATAAAATTGTTAATTTTAAAGCTATAAAGCAATAGAATATTTTGAAAATTAAATCAACAAGAAATAAAGTAAAGTAAATGCATTTTTGACTGTTTGAAGGCTCTTTGATGCGTGTTCGAAGGAAGTCTAACGAGTTGAAATTTACAAAAAATGTGTCTTTTTCAATTCTTATTTATTATTTATTATAAATATATGAAATCGTTAATTTTAAAGCTATAAAGCAATAGAATATTTTGAAAATTAAATCAACAAGAAATAAAATAGAGAAAATGCATTTTTGTCTTTTAAAGGTTCTTTGATGCATGTTCGAAGGAAGTTGAACGAGTTGAAAATTACAAAAAAAGTGATTTTTTTTAATTCTTCTTTATTATTCATAATCAATATATGAAATTCTAAATTTTATAGCTGTAAAGCAATAAAATATTTTAAAAATTAAATCAACAAGAAATGAAATAGAGAAAATACATTTTTGCCTGTTCAAAGGCTTATTGATTCGTTTTCGAAGGAAGTCGTCCAAGTGGAAATTAGAAAAAAAGTATTTTTTTTTATTCTTATATATTATCAATATATGAAATTGTTAATTTTAAAGCTATAAAGCAATAGAATATTTTGAAAATTATATCAACAAGAAATAAAGTAGAGAAAATGCATTTTTGACTGTTCAATGGCTCTTTGATTCGTGTACGAAGAAAGTCCAACGCGTTTAAATTGAATAAAAATGTGATTTTTTCAATTCTTCTTTATTACTCATAATCAATATATGATATCGTTAATTTTTAAGCTATAAAGCAATAGAATATTTTGAAAATTAAATCAACAAGAAATGAAATAGAGAAAATACATTTTTGCCTGTTCAAAGGCTCTTCAATGCGTTTTGAAAGCAAGTCGACCGAATGGAAATTAGAAAAAAAGGTGTTTTAATTTTAAAGCTTTAAAGCAATAGAATATTTTGAAAATTAAATCAACAAGAAATAAAGTAGAGTAAATGCATTTTTGACTGTTTGAAGGATCTTTGATGCGTGTTCAAAGGAAGTTGAACGCGTTTAAATTAAATAAAAATGTGATTTTTTCAGTTCTTATTTATTATTTATTATAAATATATGAAATCGTTAATTTTAAAGCTATAAAGCAATAAAATATTTTGAAAATAAATTCAATAAGAAATGAAATAGGGAAAATGCATTTTTGGCTGTTCGAAGGCTCTTTGATTCGTTTTCGAAGGAAGTTGAACGCGTTTAAATTGAATAAAAATGTGATTTTTTTCATTCTTCTTTATTATTCATAATCAATATATGAAATTCTTAATTTTAAAGCTATAAAGCAATAAAATATTTTGTAAATTAAATCAACATGAAATGAAATAGAGAAAATACATTTTTGCCTGTTCAAAGGCTCATTGATTCGTTTTCGAAGGAAGTTGAACGTGTTTAAATTGAATAAAAATGTGATTTTTTCCATTCTTCTTTATTATTCATAATCAATATATGAAATTGTTAGTTTTGAAGCTATAAAGCAATATAATATTTTGAAAATTAAATCAATAAGAAATAAAGTAGAGAAAATGCATTTTTGACTGTTCAAAGGCTCATTGATTCGTTTTCAAAGGAAGTCGTCCAAGTGGAAATTAGAAAAAAATGTGATTTTCAATTCTTCTTTATTATTCATAATCAATATATGAAATTCTAAATTTTATAGCTATAAGGCAATAAATATTTTGAAAAATAAATCAACAAGAAATGAAATAGAGAAAATACATTTTTGCCTGTTCAAAGGCTTATTGATTCGTTTTTGAAGGAAGTCGTCCAAGTGGAAATTAGAAAAAAAGTGTTATTTTATTCTTATTTATTATCGATATATGAAATTGTTAATTTTAAAGCTATAAAGCAATAGAATATTTTAAAAATTAAATCAACAAGAAATAAGGTAGAGTAAATGCATTTTTGACTGTTCGAAGGCTCTTTGATGCGTGTTCAAAGGAAGTTGAACGAGTTGAAAATTACAAAAAATGTGATTTTTTCAATTCTTCTTTATTATTCATAATAAATATATGAAATTCTTAATTTTAAAGCTATAAACCAATCGAATATTTTGAAAATTAAATCAACAAGAAATGAAATAGAGAAAATACAATCTTGCCTGTTCAAAGGCTCTTTAATGCGTTTTTAAAGCAAGTCGACCGAATGGAAATTAGAAAAAAAGGTGTTTTAATTTTAAAGCTTTAAAGCAATAGAATATTTTGAAAATTAAATCAACAAGAAATGAAATAGGGAAAATGCATTTTTGTCTGTTCGAAGGATCTATGATGCGTTTTCGAAGGAAGTTGAACGCGTTTAAATTGAATAAAAATGTGATTTTTTCAATTCTTCTTTATTATTCATAATCAATATATGATATCGTTAATTTTTAAGCTATAAAGCAATAGAATATTTTGAAAATTAATTCAACAAGAAATGAAATAGAGAAAATACATTTTTGCCTGTTCAAAGGCTCATTGATTCGTTTTCGAAGGAAGTCGTCCAAGTGGAAATTAGAAAAAAATGTGTTTTTTTTAATTCTTCTTTATTATTCATAATCAATATATTAAATCGTTAATTTTATAGCTATAAAGCAATAGAACATTTTGAAAATTTAATCAACAACAAATGAAATAGGGAAAATGCATTTTTGTCTGTTCGAAGGCTCTTTGATGCGTTTTCGAAGGAAGTTGAACGCGTTTAAATTGAATAAAAATGTGATTTTTTCAATTCTTTTTTATTCATAATCAATATATGAAATTCTTAATTTTAAAGCTTTAAAGCAATAGAATATTTTGAAAATTAAATCAACAAGAAATGAAATAGAGAAAATACATTTTTGCCTGTTCAAAGGCTCATTGATTCGTTTTCGAAGGAAGTTGAACGCGTTTAAATTGTATAAAAATGTAATTTTTTCAATTCTTCTTTATTATTCATAATCAATATATGAAATTGTTAATTTTAAAGCTATATAGCAATAGAATATTTTGAAAATTAAATCAACAAGAAATGAAATAGAGAAAATACATTTTTGCCTGTTCAAAGGCTCATTGATTCGTTTTCGAAGGAAGTCGTCCAAGTGGAAATTAGAAAAAAATGTGATTTTCAATTCTTCTTTATTATTCATAATCAATATATAAAATTCTAAATTTTATAGCTATAAGGCAATAAATATTTTGTAAAATAAATCAACAAGAAATGAAATAGAGAAAATACATTTTTGCCTGTTCAAAGGCTTATTGATTCTTTTTCGAAGGAAGTCGTCCAAGTGGAAATTAGAAAAAAAGTGTTATTTTATTCTTATTTATTATCGATATATGAAATTGTTAATTTTAAAGCTATAAAGCAATAGAATGTTTTAAAAATTAAATCAACAAGAAATAAGGTAGAGTAAATGCATTTTTGACTGTTCGAAGGCTCTTTGATGCGTGTTCGAAGGAAGTTGAACGAGTTGAAAAATACAAAAAAAGTGATTTTTTTTAATTCTTCTTTATTATTCATAATCAATATATGAAAATCTTAATGTTATAGCTATAAAGCAATAAAATATTTTTAAAATAAATTCAATAAGAAATAAAGTAGAGAAAATGCATTTTTGACTGTTCAAAGGCTCTTCGATTCGTGTACGAAGGTAGTTGAACGCGTTTAAATTGAATAAAAATGTGATTTTTTCCATTCTTCTTTATTATTCATAATCAATATATGAAATTCTTAATTTTAAAGCTATAAAGCAATAGAATATTTTGTAAATTAAATCAACATGAAATGAAATAGAGAAAATACATTTTTGCCTGTTCAAAGGCTCATTGATTCGTTTTCGAAGGAAGTTGAACGCGTTTAAATTGAATAAAAATGTGATTTTTTTAATTCTTCTTTATTATTCATAATCAATATATGAAATTGTTAATTTTAAAGCTATAAAGCAATAGAATATTTTGAAAATTAAATCAACAAGAAATGAAATAGAGAAAATACATTTTTGCCTGTTCAAAGGCTCATTGATTCGTTTTCGAAGGAAGTTGAACGCGTTTAAATTAAATAAAAATGTGATTTTTTCAGTTCTTATTTATTATTTATTATAAATATATAAAATCGTTAATTTTAAAGCTATAAAGCAATAGAATGTTTTGAAAATTAAATCAACAAGAAATAAAATAGAGAAAATGCATTTTTGTCTTTTCAAAGGCTCTTTGATGCGTGTTCGAAGAAAGTTAAACGCGTTTAAATTAAATAAAAATGTGATTTTTTTCATTCTTCTTTATTATTCATAATCAATATATGAAATTCTTAATTTTAAAGCTATAAAGCAATAAAATATTTTGTAAATTAAATCAACATGAAATGAAATAGAGAAAATACATTTTTGCCTGTTCAAAGGCTCATTGATTCGTTTTCGAAGGAAGTTGAACGTGTTTAAATTGAATAAAAATGTGATTTTTTTCATTCTTCTTTATTATTCATAATCAATATATGAAATTGTTAGTTTTGAAGCTATAAAGCAATATAATATTTTGAAAATTAAATCAATAAGAAATAAAGTAGAGAAAATGCATTTTTGACTGTTCAAAGGCTCATTGATTCGTTTTCAAAGGAAGTCGTCCAAGTGGAAATTAGAAAAAAATGTGATTTTCAATTCTTCTTTATTATTCATAATCAATATATGAAATTCTAAATTTTATAGCTATAAGGCAATAAATATTTTGAAAAATAAATCAACAAGAAATGAAATAGAGAAAATACATTTTTGCCTGTTCAAAGGCTTATTGATTCGTTTTTGAAGGAAGTCGTCCAAGTGGAAATTAGAAAAAAAGTGTTATTTTATTCTTATTTATTATCGATATATGAAATTGTTAATTTTAAAGCTATAAAGCAATAGAATATTTTAAAAATTAAATCAACAAGAAATAAGGTAGAGTAAATGCATTTTTGACTGTTCGAAGGCTCTTTGATGCGTGTTCAAAGGAAGTTGAACGAGTTGAAATTTACAAAAAATGTGATTTTTTCAATTCTTCTTTATTATTCATAATCAATATATGATATCGTTAATTTTTAAGCTATAAAGCAATAGAATATTTTGAAAATTAAATCAACAAGAAATGAAATAGAGAAAATACATTTTTGCCTGTTCAAAGGCTCTTCAATGCGTTTTCAAAGGAAGTCGACCGAATGGAAATTAGAAAAAAATGTGATTTTCAATTCTTCTTTATTATTCATAATCAATATATGAAATTCTAAATTTTATAGCTATAAGGCAATAAATATTTTGAAAAATAAATCAACAAGAAATGAAATAGAGAAAATACATTTTTGCCTGTTCAAAGGCTTATTGATTCGTTTTTGAAGGAAGTCGTCCAAGTGGAAATTAGAAAAAAAGTATTTTTTTTTATTCTTATATATTATCAATATATGAAATTGTTAATTTTAAAGCTATAAAGCAATAGAATATTTTGAAAATTATATCAACAAGAAATAAAGTAGAGAAAATGCATTTTTGACTGTTCAATGGCTCTTTGATTCGTGTACGAAGAAAGTCAAACGCGTTTAAATTGAATAAAAATGTGATTTTTTCAATTCTTCTTTATTATTCATAATCAATATATGATATCGTTAATTTTTAAGCTATAAAGCAATAGAATATTTTGAAAATTAAATCAACAAGAAATGAAATAGAGAAAATACATTTTTGCCTGTTCAAAGGCTCTTCAATGCGTTTTTAAAGCAAGTCGACCGAATGGAAATTAGAAAAAAAGGTGTTTTAATTTTAAAGCTTTAAAGCAATAGAATATTTTAAAAATTAAATCAACAAGAAATGAAATAGAGAAAATACATTTTTGCCTGTTCAAAGGCTCATTGATTCGTTTTCGAAGGAAGTCGTCCTAGTGGAAATTAGAAAAAAATGTGTTTTTTTTAATTCTTCTTTATTATTCATAATCAATATATTAAATCGTTAATTTTATAACTATAAAGCAATAGAATATTTTGAAAATTAAATCAACAAGGAATAAAATAGAGAAAATGCATTTTTGACTTTTCGAAGGATCTTTGATGCGTGTTCGAAGAAAGTTAAACGAGTTGAAATTTACAAAAAATGTGTTTTTTTCAATTCTTATTTATTATTTATTATAAATATATGAAATCGTTAATTTTAAAGCTGTAAAGCAATAGAATATTTTGAAAATTAAATCAAGAAGAAATAAAATAGAGAAAATGCATTTTTGACTTTTCAAAGGCTCTTTGATGTTGAACGAAGGAAGTTGAACGAGTTGAAAATTACAAAAAAAGTTATTTTTTTTAATTCTTCTTTATTATTCATAATCAATATATGAAATTCTTAATGTTATAGCTATAAAGCAATAGAATATTTTGAAAATTAATTCAATAAGAAATAAAGTAGAGAAAATGCATTTTTGACTGTTCAAAGGCTCTTCGATTCGTGTACGAAGGTAGTTGAACGCGTTTAAATTGAATAAAAATGTGATTTTTTCAATTCTTCTTTATTACTCATAATCAATATATAAATTTCTAAATTCTATAGCTATAAAGCAATAAAATATTTTGAAAATTAAATCAACAAGAAATGAAATAGAGAAAATACATTTTTGCCTGTTCAAAGGCTCATTGATTCGTTTTCGAAGAAAGTCGTCCAAGTGGAAATTAGAAAAAAATGTGTTTTTTTTTAATTCTTCTTTATTATTCAAAATCAATATATTAAATCGTTAATTTTACAGCTATAAAGCAATAGAATATTTTGAAAATTAAATCAACAAGGAATAAAATAGAGAAATTGCATTTTTGACTGTTCGAAGGATCTTTGATGCGTGTTCAAAGGAAGTTGAACGAGTTGAAATTTACAAAAAATGTGTTTTTTTCAATTCTTATTTATTATTTATTATAAATATATGAAATTATTAATTTTGAAGCTATAAAGCAATAGAATATTTTGAAAATTAAATCAACAAGAAATAAAATAGAGAAAATGCATTTTTGTCTTTTCAAAGGCTCTTTGATGAGTGTTCGAAGAAAGTTAAACGCGTTTAAATTGAATAAAAATGTGATTTTTTCAATTCTTCTTTATTATTCATAATCAATATATGAAATTGTTAATTTTAAAGCTATAAAGCAATAGAATGTTTTGAAAATTAAATCAACAAGAAATAAAGTAGAGAAAATACATTTTTGACTGTTCAATGGCTCATTGATTCGTTTTCGAAGGTAGTTGAACGCGTTTAAATTGAATAAAAATGTGATTTTTTCAATTCTTCTTTATTATTCATAATCAATATATTAAATCGTTAATTTTATAGCTATAAAGCAATAGAATATTTTGAAAATTAAATCAATAAGAAATGAAATAGAGAAAATACATTTTTGCCTGTTCAAAGGCACATTGATTCGTTTTCGAAGGAAGTTGAACGCGTTTAAATTAAATAAAAATGTGATTTTTTTAATTCTTCTTTATTATTCATAATCAATATATGAAATTGTTAATTTTAAAGCTATAAAGCAATAGAATACTTTGAAAATTAAATCAACAAGAAATAAAATAGAGAAAATGCATTTTTGACTGTTTGAAGGCTCTTTGATGCGTGTTCGAAGGAAGTCTAACGAGTTGAAATTTACAAAAAATGTGTTTTTTTCAATTCTTATTTATTATTTATTATAAATATATGAAATCGTTAATTTTAAAGCTATAAAGCAATAGAATATTTTGAAAAATAAATCAACAAGAAATAAAATAGAGAAAATGCATTTTTGTCTTTTCAAAGGCTCTTTGATGCATGTTCGAAGGAAGTTGAACGAGTTGAAAATTACAAAAAAAGTGATTTTTTTAAATTCTTCTTTATTATTCATAATCAATATATGAAATTCTTAATGTTATAGCTATAAAGCAATAACATATTTTGAAAATTAATTCAATAAGAAATAAAGTAGAGAAAATGCATTTTTGACTGTTCAAAGGCTCTTTGATTCGTGTACGAAGGTAGTTGAACGCGTTTAAATTGAATAAAAATGTGATTTTTTCAATTCTTCTTTATTATTCATAATTAATATATGAAATTGTTAATTTTAAAACTATATAGCAATAGAATATTTTGAAAATTAAATCAACAAGAAATGAAATAGAGAAAATGCATTTTTGACTGTTCGAAGGATCTTTGATGCGTGTTCAAAGGAAGTTGAACGAGTTGAAATTTACAAAAAATGTGTTTTTTTCAATTCTTATTTATTATTTATTATAAATATATGAAATTATTAATTTTGAAGCTATAAAGCAATAGAATATTTTGAAAATTAAATCAACAAGAAATAAAATAGAGAAAATGCATTTTTGTCTGTTCGAAGGCTCTTTGATGCGTTTTCGAAGGAAGTTGAACGCGTTTAAATTGAATAAAAATGTGATTTTTTCAATTCTTCTTTATTATTTATAATCAATATATGAAATTGTTAATTTTAAAGCTATAAAGCAATAGAATATTTTGAAAATAAAATCAACAAGAAATGAAATAGAGAAAATACATTTTTGCCTGTTTAAAGGCTCATTGATTCGTTTTCGAAGGAAGTCGTCCAAGTGGAAATTAGAAAAAAATGTGTTTTTTTTAATTCTTCTTTATTATTCATAATCAATATATTAAATCGTTAATTTTATAGCTATAAAGCAATAGAACATTTTGAAAATTTAATCAACAACAAATGAAATAGGGAAAATGCATTTTTGTCTGTTCGAAGGCTCTTTGATGCGTTTTCGAAGGAAGTTGAACGCGTTTAAATTGAATAAAAATGTGATTTTTTCAATTCTTTATTATTCATAATCAATATATGAAATTCTTAATTTTAAAGCTTTAAAGCAATAGAATATTTTGAAAATTAAATCAACAAGAAACGAAATAGAGAAAATACATTTTTGCCTGTTCAAAGGCTCATTGATTCGTTTTCGAAGGAAGTTGAACGCGTTTAAATTGAATAAAAATGTAATTTTTTCAATTCTTCTTTATTATTTATAATCAATATATGAAATTGTTAATTTTAAAGCTATAAAGCAATAGAATATTTTGAAAATAAAATCAACAAGAAATGAAATAGAGAAAATACATTTTTGCCTGTTCAAAGGCTCATTGATTCGTTTTCGAAGGAAGTCGTCCAAGTGGAAATTAGAAAAAAATGTGATTTTCAATTCTTCTTTATTATTCATAATCAATATATAAAATTCTAAATTTTATAGCTATAAGGCAATAAATATTTTGAAAAATAAATCAACAAGAAATGAAATAGAGAAAATACATTTTTGCCTGTTCAAAGGCTTATTGATTCGTTTTCGAAGGAAGTCGTCCAAGCGAAAATTAGAAAAAAAGTGTTATTTTATTCTTATTTATTATCGATATATGAAATTGTTAATTTTAAAGCTATAAAGCAATAGAATGTTTTAAAAATTAAATCAACAAGAAATAAGGTAGAGTAAATGCATTTTTGACTGTTCGAAGGCTCTTTGATGCGTGTTCAAAGGAAGTTGAACGAGTTGAAAATTACAAAAAATGTGATTTTTTCAATTCTTCTTTATTATTCATAATAAATATATGAAATTCTTAATTTTAAAGCTATAAACCAATCGAATATTTTGAAAATTAAATCAACAAGAAATGAAATAGAGAAAATACAATCTTGCCTGTTCAAAGGCTCTTTACTGCGTTTTTAAAGCAAGTCGACCGAATGGAAATTAGAAAAAAGGTGTTTTAATTTTAAAGCTTTAAAGCAATAGAATATTTTGAAAATTAAATCAACAAGAAATGAAATAGGGAAAATGCATTTTTGTCTGTTCGAAGGATCTATGATGCGTTTTCGAAGGAAGTTGAACGCGTTTAAATTGAATAAAAATGTGATTTTTTCAATTCTTCTTTATTATTCATAATCAATATATGATATCGTTAATTTTTAAGCTATAAAGCAATAGAATATTTTGAAAATTAATTCAACAAGAAATGAAATAGAGAAAATACATTTTTGCCTGTTCAAAGGCTCATTGATTCGTTTTCGAAGGAAGTCGTCCAAGTGGAAATTAGAAAAAAATGTGTTTTTTTTTAATTCTTCTTTATTATTCATAATCAATATATGAAATTGTTAATTTTAAAGCTATATAGCAATAGAATATTTTGAAAATTAAATCAACAAGAAATGAAATAGAGAAAATACATTTTTGCCTGTTCAAAGGCTCATTGATTCGTTTTCGAAGGAAGTCGTCCAAGTGGAAATTAGAAAAAAATGTGATTTTCAATTCTTCTTTATTATTCATAATCAATATATAAAATTCTAAATTTTATAGCTATAAGGCAATAAATATTTTGAAAAATAAATCAACAAGAAATGAAATAGAGAAAATACATTTTTGCCTGTTCAAAGGCTTATTGATTCTTTTTCGAAGGAAGTCGTCCAAGTGGAAATTAGAAAAAAAGTGTTATTTTATTCTTATTTATTATCGATATATGAAATTGTTAATTTTAAAGCTATAAAGCAATAGAATGTTTTAAAAATTAAATCAACAAGAAATAAGGTAGAGTAAATGCATTTTTGACTGTTCGAAGGCTCTTTGATGCGTGTTCGAAGGAAGTTGAACGAGTTGAAAAATACAAAAAAAGTGATTTTTTTTAATTCTTCTTTATTATTCATAATCAATATATGAAAATCTTAATGTTATAGCTATAAAGCAATAAAATATTTTTAAAATAAATTCAATAAGAAATAAAGTAGAGAAAATGTATTTTTGACTGTTCAAAGGCTCTTCGATTCGTGTACGAAGGTAGTTGAACGCGTTTAAATTGAATAAAAATGTGATTTTTTCAATGCTTCTTTATTATTCATAATCAATATATGATATCGTTAATTTTATAGCTATAAAGCAATAAAATATTTTGAAAATAAATTCAATATGAAATGAAATAGGGAAAATGCATTTTTGGCTGTTCGAAGGCTCTTTGATTCGTTTTCGAAGGAAGTTGAACGCGTTTAAATTGAATAAAAATGTGATTTTTTCCATTCTTCTTTATTATTCATAATCAATATATGAAATTCTTAATTTTAAAGCTATAAAGCAATAGAATATTTTGTAAATTAAATCAACATGAAATGAAATAGAGAAAATGCATTTTTGACTGTTCAAAGGCTCATTGATTCGTTTTCGAAGGAAGTTGAACGCGTTTAAATTAAATAAAAATGTGATTTTTTCAGTTCTTATTTATTATTTATTATAAATATATAAAATCGTTAATTTTAAAGCTATAAAGCAATAGAATGTTTTGAAAATTAAATCAACAAGAAATAAAATAGAGAAAATGCATTTTTGTCTTTTCAAAGGCTCTTTGATGCGTGTTCGAAGAAAGTTAAACGCGTTTAAATTAAATAAAAATGTGATTTTTTCAATTCTTCTTTATTATTCATAATCAATATATGAAATTCTTAATTTTAAAGCTATAAAGCAATAGAATATTTTGAAAATTAAATCAACAAGAAATGAAATAGAGAAAATACATTTTTGCCTGTTCAAAGGCTCATTGATTCGTTTTCGAAGGAAGTTGAACGCGTTTAAATTGAATAAAAATATGATTTTTTTAATTCTTCTTTATTATTCATAATCAATATATGAAATTGTTAATTTTAAAGCTATAAAGCAATAGAATATTTTGAAAATTAAATCAACAAGAAATGAAATAGAGAAAATACATTTTTCCTGTTCAAAGGCTCATTGATTCGTTTTCGAAGGAAGTTGAACGCGTTTAAATTAAATAAAAATGTGATTTTTTCAGTTCTTATTTATTATTTATTATAAATATATAAAATCGTTAATTTTAAAGCTATAAAGCAATAGAATGTTTTGAAAATTAAATCAACAAGAAATAAAATAGAGAAAATGCATTTTTGTCTTTTCAAAGGCTCTTTGATGCGTGTTCGAAGAAAGTTAAACGCGTTTAAATTAAATAAAAATGTGATTTTTTCAATTCTTCTTTATTATTCATAATCAATATATGAAATTGTTTATTTTAAAGCTATAAAGCAATAGAATATTTTGAAAATTAAATCAACAAGAAATGAAATAGAGAAAATACATTTTTGCCTGTTCAAAGGCTCTTCAATGCGTTTTTAAAGCAAGTCGACCGAATGGAAATTAGAAAAAAAGGTGTTTTAATTTTAAAGCTTTAAAGCAATAGAATATTTTGAAAATTAAATCAACAAGAAATGAAATAGGGAAAATGCATTTTTGTCTGTTCGAAGGCTCTTTGATGCGTTTTCGAAGGAAGTTGAACGCGTTTAAATTGAATAAAAATGTGATTTTTTCAATTCTTCTTTATTATTCATAATCAATATATAAAATTGTTAATTTTAAAGCTATAAAGCAATAGAATATTTTGAAAATTAAATCAACAAGAAATAAAGTAGAGAAAATGCATTTTTAACTGTTCAATGGCTCTTTAATTCGTGTACGAAGGAAGTTGAACGCGTTTAAATTGAATAAAAATGTGATTTTTTCAATTCTTCTTTATTATTCATAATCTATATATGAAATTCTTAATTTTAAAGCTATAAAGCAAAAGAATATTTTGAAAATTAAATCAACAAGAAATAAAATAGAGAAAATACATTTTTGCCTGTTCAAAGGCTCTTCAATGCGTTTTTAAAGCAAGTCGACCGAATGGAAATTAGAAAAAAAGGTGTTTTAATTTTAAAGCTTTAAAGCAATAGAATATTTTGAAAATTAAATCAACAAGAAATGAAATAGGGAAAATGCATTTTTGTCTGTTCGAAGGCTCTTTGATTCGTTTTCGAAGGAAGTTGAACGCGTTTAAATTGAATAAAAATGTGATTTTTTCCATTCTTCTTTATTATTCATAATCAATATATGAAATTCTTAATTTTAAAGCTATAAAGCAATAGAATATTTTGAAAATTAAATCAACAAGAAATGAAATAGAGAAAATACATTTTTGCCTGTTCAAAGGCTCATTGATTCGTTTTCGAAGGAAGTTGAGCGTGTTTAAATTGAATAAAAATGTGATTTTTTCCATTCTTCTTTATTATTCATAATCAATATATGAAATTGTTAATTTTGAAGCTATAAAGCAATAGAATATTTTAAAAATTAAATCAATAAGAAATAAAGTAGAGAAAATGCATTTTTGACTGTTCAAAGGCTCATTGATTCGTTTTCGAAGGAAGTTGAACGCGTTTCAATTGAATAAAAATGTGATTTTTTTAATTCTTCTTTATTATTCATAATCAATATATGAAATTGTTAATTTTAAAGCTATAAAGCAATAGAATATTTTGAAAATTAAATCAACAAGAAATGAAATAGAGAAAATACAATCTTGCCTGTTCAAAGGCTCTTTAATGCGTTTTTAAAGCAAGTCGACCGAATGGAAATTAGAAAAAAGGTGTTTTAATTTTAAAGCTTTAAAGCAATAGAATATTTTGAAAATTAAATCAACAAGAAATGAAATAGGGAAAATGCATTTTTGGCTGTTCGAAGGCTCTTTGATTCGTTTTCGAAGGAAGTTGAACGCGTTTAAATTGAATAAAAATGTGATTTTTTCCATTCTTCTTTATTATTCATAATCAATATATGAAATTCTTAATTTTAAAGCTATAAAGCAATAGAATATTTTGTAAATTAAATCAACATGAAATGAAATAGAGAAAATGCATTTTTGACTGTTCAAAGGCTCATTGATTCGTTTTCGAAGGAAGTTGAACGCGTTTAAATTAAATAAAAATGTGATTTTTTCAGTTCTTATTTATTATTTATTATAAATATATAAAATCGTTAATTTTAAAGCTATAAAGCAATAGAATGTTTTGAAAATTAAATCAACAAGAAATAAAATAGAGAAAATGCATTTTTGTCTTTTCAAAGGCTCTTTGATGCGTGTTCGAAGAAAGTTAAACGCGTTTAAATTAAATAAAAATGTGATTTTTTCAATTCTTCTTTATTATTCATAATCAATATATGAAATTCTTAATTTTAAAGCTATAAAGCAATAGAATATTTTGAAAATTAAATCAACAAGAAATGAAATAGAGAAAATACATTTTTGCCTGTTCAAAGGCTCATTGATTCGTTTTCGAAGGAAGTTGAACGCGTTTAAATTGAATAAAAATATGATTTTTTTAATTCTTCTTTATTATTCATAATCAATATATGAAATTGTTAATTTTAAAGCTATAAAGCAATAGAATATTTTGAAAATTAAATCAACAAGAAATGAAATAGAGAAAATACATTTTTGCCTGTTCAAAGGCTCATTGATTCGTTTTCGAAGGAAGTCGTCCAAGTGGAAATTAGAAAAAAATGTGATTTTCAATTCTTCTTTATTATTCATAATCAATATATAAAATTCTAAATTTTATAGCTATAAGGCAATAAATATTTTGAAAAATAAATCAACAAGAAATGAAATAGAGAAAATACATTTTTGCCTGTTCAAAGGCTTATTGATTCGTTTTCGAAGGAAGTCGTCCAAGCGAAAATTAGAAAAAAAGTGTTATTTTATTCTTATTTATTATCGATATATGAAATTGTTAATTTTAAAGCTATAAAGCAATAGAATGTTTTAAAAATTAAATCAACAAGAAATAAGGTAGAGTAAATGCATTTTTGACTGTTCGAAGGCTCTTTGATGCGTGTTCAAAGGAAGTTGAACGAGTTGAAAATTACAAAAAATGTGATTTTTTCAATTCTTCTTTATTATTCATAATAAATATATGAAATTCTTAATTTTAAAGCTATAAACCAATCGAATATTTTGAAAATTAAATCAACAAGAAATGAAATAGAGAAAATACAATCTTGCCTGTTCAAAGGCTCTTTAATGCGTTTTTAAAGCAAGTCGACCGAATGGAAATTAGAAAAAAGGTGTTTTAATTTTAAAGCTTTAAAGCAATAGAATATTTTGAAAATTAAATCAACAAGAAATGAAATAGGGAAAATGCATTTTTGTCTGTTCGAAGGATCTATGATGCGTTTTCGAAGGAAGTTGAACGCGTTTAAATTGAATAAAAATGTGATTTTTTCAATTCTTCTTTATTATTCATAATCAATATATGATATCGTTAATTTTTAAGCTATAAAGCAATAGAATATTTTGAAAATTAATTCAACAAGAAATGAAATAGAGAAAATACATTTTTGCCTGTTCAAAGGCTCATTGATTCGTTTTCGAAGGAAGTCGTCCAAGTGGAAATTAGAAAAAAATGTGTTTTTTTTTAATTCTTCTTTATTATTCATAATCAATATATTAAATCGTTAATTTTATAGCTATAAAGCAATAGAACATTTTGAAAATTTAATCAACAACAAATGAAATAGGGAAAATGCATTTTTGTCTGTTCGAAGGCTCTTTGATGCGTTTTCGAAGGAAGTTGAACGCGTTTAAATTGAATAAAAATGTGATTTTTTCAATTCTTTATTATTCATAATCAATATATGAAATTCTTAATTTTAAAGCTTTAAAGCAATAGAATATTTTGAAAATTAAATCAACAAGAAATGAAATAGAGAAAATACATTTTTGCCTGTTCAAAGGCTCATTGATTCGTTTTCGAAGGAAGTTGAACGCGTTTAAATTGTATAAAAATGTAATTTTTTCAATTCTTCTTTATTATTCATAATCAATATATGAAATTGTTAATTTTAAAGCTATATAGCAATAGAATATTTTGAAAATTAAATCAACAAGAAATGAAATAGAGAAAATACATTTTTGCCTGTTCAAAGGCTCATTGATTCGTTTTCGAAGGAAGTCGTCCAAGTGGAAATTAGAAAAAAATGTGATTTTCAATTCTTCTTTATTATTCATAATCAATATATAAAATTCTAAATTTTATAGCTATAAGGCAATAAATATTTTGAAAAATAAATCAACAAGAAATGAAATAGAGAAAATACATTTTTGCCTGTTCAAAGGCTTATTGATTCTTTTTCGAAGGAAGTCGTCCAAGTGGAAATTAGAAAAAAAGTGTTATTTTATTCTTATTTATTATCGATATATGAAATTGTTAATTTTAAAGCTATAAAGCAATAGAATGTTTTAAAAATTAAATCAACAAGAAATAAGGTAGAGTAAATGCATTTTTGACTGTTCGAAGGCTCTTTGATGCGTGTTCGAAGGAAGTTGAACGAGTTGAAAAATACAAAAAAAGTGATTTTTTTTAATTCTTCTTTATTATTCATAATCAATATATGAAAATCTTAATGTTATAGCTATAAAGCAATAAAATATTTTTAAAATAAATTCAATAAGAAATAAAGTAGAGAAAATGTATTTTTGACTGTTCAAAGGCTCTTCGATTCGTGTACGAAGGTAGTTGAACGCGTTTAAATTGAATAAAAATGTGATTTTTTCAATGCTTCTTTATTATTCATAATCAATATATGATATCGTTAATTTTATAGCTATAAAGCAATAAAATATTTTGAAAATAAATTCAATATGAAATGAAATAGGGAAAATGCATTTTTGGCTGTTCGAAGGCTCTTTGATTCGTTTTCGAAGGAAGTTGAACGCGTTTAAATTGAATAAAAATGTGATTTTTTCCATTCTTCTTTATTATTCATAATCAATATATGAAATTCTTAATTTTAAAGCTATAAAGCAATAGAATATTTTGTAAATTAAATCAACATGAAATGAAATAGAGAAAATGCATTTTTGACTGTTCAAAGGCTCATTGATTCGTTTTCGAAGGAAGTTGAACGCGTTTAAATTAAATAAAAATGTGATTTTTTCAGTTCTTATTTATTATTTATTATAAATATATAAAATCGTTAATTTTAAAGCTATAAAGCAATAGAATGTTTTGAAAATTAAATCAACAAGAAATAAAATAGAGAAAATGCATTTTTGTCTTTTCAAAGGCTCTTTGATGCGTGTTCGAAGAAAGTTAAACGCGTTTAAATTAAATAAAAATGTGATTTTTTCAATTCTTCTTTATTATTCATAATCAATATATGAAATTGTTAATTTTAAAGCTATAAAGCAATAGAATATTTTGAAAATTAAATCAACAAGAAATGAAATAGAGAAAATACATTTTTGCCTGTTCAAAGGCTCATTGATTCGTTTTCGAAGGAAGTCGTCCAAGTGGAAATTAGAAAAAAATGTGTTTTTTTTAATTCTTCTTTATTATTCATAATCAATATATTAAATCGTTAATTTTATAGCTATAAAGCAATAGAATATTTTGGAAATTAAATCAACAAGGAATAAAATAGAGGAAATGCATTTTTGACTTTTCGAAGGATCTTTGATGCGTGTTCGAAGAAAGTTAAACGAGTTGAAATTTACAAAAAATGTGTTTTTTTCAATTCTTATTTATTATTTATTATAAATATATGAAATCGTTAATTTTAAAGCTATAAAGCAATAGAATATTTTGAAAATTAAATCAACAAGAAATAAAATAGTGAAAATGCTTTTTTGTCTTTTCAAAGGCTCTTTGATGTTGAACGAAGGAAGTTGAACGAGTTGAAAATTACAAAAAAAGTGATTTTTTTTAATTCTTCTTTATTATTCATAATCAATATATAAAATTCTAAATTTTATAGCTATAAGGCAATAAATATTTTGAAAAATAAATCAACAAGAAATGAAATAGAGAAAATACATTTTTGCCTGTTCAAAGGCTTATTGATTCGTTTTCGAAGGAAGTCGTCCAAGCGAAAATTAGAAAAAAAGTGTTATTTTATTCTTATTTATTATCGATATATGAAATTGTTAATTTTAAAGCTATAAAGCAATAGAATGTTTTAAAAATTAAATCAACAAGAAATAAGGTAGAGTAAATGCATTTTTGACTGTTCGAAGGCTCTTTGATGCGTGTTCAAAGGAAGTTGAACGAGTTGAAAATTACAAAAAATGTGATTTTTTCAATTCTTCTTTATTATTCATAATAAATATATGAAATTCTTAATTTTAAAGCTATAAACCAATCGAATATTTTGAAAATTAAATAAACAAGAAATGAAATAGAGAAAATACAATCTTGCCTGTTCAAAGGCTCTTTAATGCGTTTTTAAAGCAAGTCGACCGAATGGAAATTAGAAAAAAGGTGTTTTAATTTTAAAGCTTTAAAGCAATAGAATATTTTGAAAATTAAATCAACAAGAAATGAAATAGGGAAAATGCATTTTTGTCTGTTCGAAGGATCTATGATGCGTTTTCGAAGGAAGTTGAACGCGTTTAAATTGAATAAAAATGTGATTTTTTCAATTCTTCTTTATTATTCATAATCAATATATGATATCGTTAATTTTTAAGCTATAAAGCAATAGAATATTTTGAAAATTAATTCAACAAGAAATGAAATAGAGAAAATACATTTTTGCCTGTTCAAAGGCTCATTGATTCGTTTTCGAAGGAAGTCGTCCAAGTGGAAATTAGAAAAAAATGTGTTTTTTTTTAATTCTTCTTTATTATTCATAATCAATATATTAAATCGTTAATTTTATAGCTATAAAGCAATAGAACATTTTGAAAATTTAATCAACAACAAATGAAATAGGGAAAATGCATTTTTGTCTGTTCGAAGGCTCTTTGATGCGTTTTCGAAGGAAGTTGAACGCGTTTAAATTGAATAAAAATGTGATTTTTTCAATTCTTTATTATTCATAATCAATATATGAAATTCTTAATTTTAAAGCTTTAAAGCAATAGAATATTTTGAAAATTAAATCAACAAGAAATGAAATAGAGAAAATACATTTTTGCCTGTTCAAAGGCTCATTGATTCGTTTTCGAAGGAAGTTGAACGCGTTTAAATTGTATAAAAATGTAATTTTTTCAATTCTTCTTTATTATTCATAATCAATATATGAAATTGTTAATTTTAAAGCTATATAGCAATAGAATATTTTGAAAATTAAATCAACAAGAAATGAAATAGAGAAAATACATTTTTGCCTGTTCAAAGGCTCATTGATTCGTTTTCGAAGGAAGTCGTCCAAGTGGAAATTAGAAAAAAATGTGATTTTCAATTCTTCTTTATTATTCATAATCAATATATAAAATTCTAAATTTTATAGCTATAAGGCAATAAATATTTTGAAAAATAAATCAACAAGAAATGAAATAGAGAAAATACATTTTTGCCTGTTCAAAGGCTTATTGATTCTTTTTCGAAGGAAGTCGTCCAAGTGGAAATTAGAAAAAAAGTGTTATTTTATTCTTATTTATTATCGATATATGAAATTGTTAATTTTAAAGCTATAAAGCAATAGAATGTTTTAAAAATTAAATCAACAAGAAATAAGGTAGAGTAAATGCATTTTTGACTGTTCGAAGGCTCTTTGATGCGTGTTCGAAGGAAGTTGAACGAGTTGAAAAATACAAAAAAAGTGATTTTTTTTAATTCTTCTTTATTATTCATAATCAATATATGAAAATCTTAATGTTATAGCTATAAAGCAATAAAATATTTTTAAAATAAATTCAATAAGAAATAAAGTAGAGAAAATGTATTTTTGACTGTTCAAAGGCTCTTCGATTCGTGTACGAAGGTAGTTGAACGCGTTTAAATTGAATAAAAATGTGATTTTTTCAATGCTTCTTTATTATTCATAATCAATATATGATATCGTTAATTTTATAGCTATAAAGCAATAAAATATTTTGAAAATAAATTCAATATGAAATGAAATAGGGAAAATGCATTTTTGGCTGTTCGAAGGCTCTTTGATTCGTTTTCGAAGGAAGTTGAACGCGTTTAAATTGAATAAAAATGTGATTTTTTCCATTCTTCTTTATTATTCATAATCAATATATGAAATTCTTAATTTTAAAGCTATAAAGCAATAGAATATTTTGTAAATTAAATCAACATGAAATGAAATAGAGAAAATGCATTTTTGACTGTTCAAAGGCTCATTGATTCGTTTTCGAAGGAAGTTGAACGCGTTTAAATTAAATAAAAATGTGATTTTTTCAGTTCTTATTTATTATTTATTATAAATATATAAAATCGTTAATTTTAAAGCTATAAAGCAATAGAATGTTTTGAAAATTAAATCAACAAGAAATAAAATAGAGAAAATGCATTTTTGTCTTTTCAAAGGCTCTTTGATGCGTGTTCGAAGAAAGTTAAACGCGTTTAAATTAAATAAAAATGTGATTTTTTCAATTCTTCTTTATTATTCATAATCAATAAATGAAATTCTTAATTTTAAAGCTATAAAGCAATAGAATATTTTGAAAATTAAATCAACAAGAAATGAAATAGAGAAAATACATTTTTGCCTGTTCAAAGGCTCATTGATTCGTTTTCGAAGGAAGTTGAACGCGTTTAAATTGAATAAAAATGTGATTTTTTTAATTCTTCTTTATTATTCATAATCAATATATGAAATTGTTAATTTTAAAGCTATAAAGCAATAGAATATTTTGAAAATTAAATCAACAAGAAATGAAATAGAGAAAATACATTTTTGCCTGTTCAAAGGCTCATTGATTCGTTTTCGAAGGAAGTTGAACGCGTTTAAATTAAATAAAAATGTGATTTTTTCAGTTCTTATTTATTATTTATTATAAATATATAAAATCGTTAATTTTAAAGCTATAAAGCAATAGAATGTTTTGAAAATTAAATCAACAAGAAATAAAATAGAGAAAATGCATTTTTGTCTTTTCAAAGGCTCTTTGATGCGTGTTCGAAGAAAGTTAAACGCGTTTAAATTAAATAAAAATGTGATTTTTTCAATTCTTCTTTATTATTCATAATCAATATATGAAATTGTTTATTTTAAAGCTATAAAGCAATAGAATATTTTGAAAATTAAATCAACAAGAAATGAAATAGAGAAAATACATTTTTGCCTGTTCAAAGGCTCTTCAATGCGTTTTTAAAGCAAGTCGACCGAATGGAAATTAGAAAAAAAGGTGTTTTAATTTTAAAGCTTTAAAGCAATAGAATATTTTGAAAATTAAATCAACAAGAAATGAAATAGGGAAAATGCATTTTTGTCTGTTCGAAGGCTCTTTGATTCGTTTTCGAAGGAAGTTGAACGCGTTTAAATTGAATAAAAATGTGATTTTTTCCATTCTTCTTTATTATTCATAATCAATATATGAAATTCTTAATTTTAAAGCTATAAAGCAATAGAATATTTTGAAAATTAAATCAACAAGAAATGAAATAGAGAAAATACATTTTTGCCTGTTCAAAGGCTCATTGATTCGTTTTCGAAGGAAGTTGAACGTGTTTAAATTGAATAAAAATGTGATTTTTTCCATTCTTCTTTATTATTCATAATCAATATATGAAATTGTTAATTTTGAAGCTATAAAGCAATAGAATATTTTAAAAATTAAATCAATAAGAAATAAAGTAGAGAAAATGCATTTTTGACTGTTCAAAGGCTCATTGATTCGTTTTCGAAGGAAGTTGAACGCGTTTCAATTGAATAAAAATGTGATTTTTTTAATTCTTCTTTATTATTCATAATCAATATATGAAATTGTTAATTTTAAAGCTATAAAGCAATAGAATATTTTGAAAATTAAATCAACAAGAAATGAAATAGAGAAAATACATTTTTGCCTGTTCAAAGGCTCATTGATTCGTTTTCGAAGGAAGTTGAACGCGTTTAAATTGAATAAAAATGTGATTTTTTTAATTCTTCTTTATTATTCATAATCAATATATGAAATTGTTAATTTTAAAGCTATAAAGCAATAGAATATTTTGAAAATTAAATCAACAAGAAATGAAATAGAGAAAATACATTTTTGCCTGTTCAAAGGCTCATTGATTCGTTTTCGAAGGAAGTTGAACGCGTTTAAATTAAATAAAAATGTGATTTTTTCAGTTCTTATTTATTATTTATTATTAATATATGAAATCGTTAATTTTAAAGCTATAAAGCAATAGAATGTTTTGAAAATTAAATCAACAAGAAATAAAATAGAGAAAATGCATTTTTGTCTTTTCAAAGGCTCTTTGATGCGTGTTCGAAGAAAGTTAAACGCGTTTAAATTAAATAAAAATGTGATTTTTTCAATTCTTCTTTATTATTCATAATCAATATATGAAATTGTTAATTTTAAAGCTATAAAGCAATAGAATATTTTGAAAATTAAATCAACAAGAAATGAAATAGAGAAAATACATTTTTGCCTGTTCAAAGGCTCATTGATTCGTTTTCGAAGGAAGTTGAACGCGTTTAAATTAAATAAAAATGTGATTTTTTCAATTCTTCTTTATTATTCATAATCAATATATGAAATTGTTAATTTTAAAGCTATAAAGCAATAGAATATTTTGAAAATTAAATCAACAAGAAATGAAATAGAGAAAATACATTTTTGCCTGTTCAAAGGCTCATTGATTCGTTTTCGAAGGAAGTCGTCCAAGTGGAAATTAGAAAAAAATGTGTTTTTTTTAATTCTTCTTTATTATTCATAATCAATATATTAAATCGTTAATTTTATAGCTATAAAGCAATAGAATATTTTGGAAATTAAATCAACAAGGAATAAAATAGAGGAAATGCATTTTTGACTTTTCGAAGGATCTTTGATGCGTGTTCGAAGAAAGTTAAACGAGTTGAAATTTACAAAAAATGTGTTTTTTTCAATTCTTATTTATTATTTATTATAAATATATGAAATCGTTAATTTTAAAGCTATAAAGCAATAGAATATTTTGAAAATTAAATCAACAAGAAATAAAATAGTGAAAATGCTTTTTTGTCTTTTCAAAGGCTCTTTGATGTTGAACGAAGGAAGTTGAACGAGTTGAAAATTACAAAAAAAGTGATTTTTTTTAATTCTTCTTTATTATTCATAATCAATATATGAAATTCTTAATGTTATAGCTATAAAGCAATAGAATATTTTGAAAATTAATTCAATAAGAAATAAAGTAGAGAAAATGCATTTTTGACTGTTCAAAGGCTCTTCGATTCGTGTACGAAGGTAGTTGAACGCGTTTAAATTGAATAAAAATGTGATTTTTTCAATTCTTCTTTATTACTCATAATCAATATATAAATTTCTAAATTTTATAGCTATAAAGCAATAAAATATTTTGAAAATTAAATCAACAAGAAATGAAATAGAGAAATTGCATTTTTGACTGTTCGAAGGATCTTTGATGCGTGTTCAAAGGAAGTTGAACGAGTTGAAATTTACAAAAAATGTGTTTTTTTCAATTCTTATTTATTATTTATTATAAATATATGAAATCGTTAATTTTAAAGCTATAAAGCAATAGAATATTTTGAAAAATAAATCAACAAGAAATAAAATAGAGAAAATGCATTTTTGTCTTTTCAAAGGCTCTTTGATGCATGTTCGAAGGAAGTTGAACGAGTTGAAAATTACAAAAAAAGTGTTTTTTTTTAATTCTTCTTTATTATTCATAATCAATATATGAAATTCTTAATGTTATAGCTATAAAGCAATAACATATTTTGAAAATTAATTCAATAAGAAATAAAGTAGAGAAAATGCATTTTTGACTGTTCAAAGGCTCTTTGATTCGTGTACGAAGGTAGTTGAACGCGTTTAAATTGAATAAAAATGTGATTTTTTCAATTCTTCTTTATTATTCATAATCAATATATGAAATTGTTAATTTTAAAGCTATAAAGCAATAGAATACTTTGAAAATTAAATCAACAAGAAATGAAATAGAGAAAATACATTTTTGCCAGTTCAAAGGCTCATTGATTCGTTTTCGAAGGAAGTCGTCCAAGTGGAAATTAGAAAAAAATGTGTTTTTTTTAATTCTTCTTTATTATTCATAATCAATATATTAAATCGTTAATTTTATAGCTATAAAGCAATAGAATATTTTGAAAATTAAATCAACAAGGAATAAAATAGAGAAAATGCATTTTTGACTGTTCGAAGGATCTTTGATGCGTGTTCAAAGGAAGTTGAACGAGTTGAAATTTACAAAAAATGTGTTTTTTTCAATTCTTATTTATTATTTATTATCAATATATGAAATTATTAATTTCGAAGCTATAAAGCAATAGAATATTTTGAAAATTAAATCAATAAGAAATAAAGTAGACAAAATGCATTTTTTACTGTTTGAAGGCTCTTTGATGCGTTTTCGAAGGAAGTTAAACGCGTTTAAATTGAATAAAAATGTGATTTTTTCAATTCTTCTTTAGTATTCATAATCAATATATGAAATTGTTAATTTTAAAGCTATAAAGCAATAGAATATTTTGAAAATTAAATCAATAAGAAATAAAGTAGAGAAAATGCATTTTTGACTGTTCAAAGGCTCTTCGATTCGTGTACGAAGGAAGTTAAACGCGTTTAAATTTACAAAAAATGTGATTTTTTCAGTTCTTATTTATTATTTATTATAAATATATGAAATCGTTAATTTTAAAGCTATAAAGCAATAGAATGTTTTGAAAATTAAATCAACAAGAAATAAAATAGAGAAAATGCATTTTTGTCTTTTCAAAGGCTCTTTGATGCGTGTTCGAAGAAAGTTAAACGCGTTTAAATGGAATAAAAATGTGATTTTTTCAATTCTTCTTTATTTTTCATAATTAATATATGATATCGTTAATTTTTAAGCTATAAAGCAATAGAATATTTTGAAAATTAAATCATCAAGAAATGAAATAGAGAAAATACATTTTTGCCTGTTCAAAGGCTTATTGATTCGTTTTCGAAGGAAGTCGTCCAAGTGGAAATTAGAAAAAAAGTGTTATTTTATTCTTATTTATTATCAATATATGAAATTGTTAATTTTAAAGCTATAAAGCAATATAATATTTTGAAAATTAAATCAACAAGAAGTGAAATAGAGAAAATACATTTTGCCTGTTCAAAGGCTCATTGATTCGTTTTCGAAGGAAGTCGTCCAAGTGGAAATTAGAAAAAAATGTGTTTTTTTTAATTCTTCTTTATTATTCATAATCAATATATTAAATCGTTAATTTTATAGCTATAAAGCAATAGAATATTTTGAAAATTAAATCAATAAGAAATAAAGTAGACAAAATGCATTTTTGACTGTTTGAAGGCTCTTTGATGCGTTTTCGAAGAAAGTTAAACGCGTTTCTATTGAATAAAAATGTGATTTTTTCAATTCTTCTTTAGTATTCATAATCAATATATGAAATTGTTAATTTTAAAGCTATAAAGGAATAGAATATTTTGAAAATTAAGTCAACAAGAAATAAAGTAGAGTAAATGCATTTTTGACTGTTCGAAGGCTCTTTGATGCGTGTTCAAAGGAAGTTGAACGAGTTGAAATTTACAAAAAATGTGTTTTTTTCAATTCTTATTTATTATTTATTATCAATATATGAAATTATTAATTTCGAAGCTATAAAGCAATAGAATATTTTGAAAATTAAATCAACAAGGAATAAAATAGAGAAAATGCATTTTTGACTGTTCGAAGGATCTTTGATGCGTGTTCAAAGGAAGTTGAACGAGTTGAAATTTACAAAAAATGTGTTTTTTTCAATTCTTATTTATTATTTATTATCAATATATGAAATTATTAATTTCGAAGCTATAAAGCAATAGAATATTTTGAAAATTAAATCAATAAGAAATAAAGTAGAGTAAATGCATTTTTGACTGTTCGAAGGCTCTTTGATGCGTGTTCGAAGAAAGTCAAACGCGTTTAAATTGAATAAAAATGTGATTTTTTTAATTCTTCTTTATTATTCATAATCAATATATGATATCGTTAATTTTTAAGCTATAAAGCAATAGAATATTTTGAAAATTAAATCAACAAGAAATAAAGTAGGGTAAATGCATTTTTGACTGTTCGAAGGCTCTTTGATGCGTGTTCAAAGGAAGTTGAACGAGTTGAAATTTACAAAAAATGTGTTTTTTTCAATTCTTATTTATTATTTATTATCAATATATGAAATTGTTAATTTTAAAGCTATAAAGCAATAGAATATTTTGAAAATTAAATCAACAAGAAATAAATTAGAGTAAATGCATTTTTGACTGTTCGAAGGCTCTTTGATGCGTGTTCGAAGAAAGTCAAACGCGTTTAAATTGAATAAAAATGTGATTTTTTTAATTCTTCTTTATTATTCATAATCAATATATGATATCGTTAATTTTTAAGCTATAAAGCAATAGAATATTTTGAAAATTAAATCAACAAGAAATAAAGTAGGGTAAATGCATTTTTGACTGTTCGAAGGCTCTTTGATGCGTGTTCAAAGGAAGTTGAACGAGTTGAAATTTACAAAAAATGTGTTTTTTTCAATTCTTATTTATTATTTATTATCAATATATGAAATTGTTAATTTTTAAGCTATAAAGCAATAGAATATTTTGAAAATTAAATCAACAAAGAATAAAATAGAGAAAATGAATTTTTGTTTTTTCAAAGGCTCTTCAATGCGTTTTGGAAGGAAGTCGACCGAGTGGACATTGGAAAAAAATGTGTTTTTTTCAATGAATAATAATGAACATTGGACGACTAACCTGCAAATTTTTTCTATTTAATTTTTATGTCAATTGGGAAGAAATAAATAAATTTTTTTAAGTAATAAATTAAATTTTGTACTTACCAAATATTATAATTATATATTTTTATTTTAACAGCATTAAAAATATAGATTGTTTAAGGTTTACATTAATACAATAAATTTTTGTGATCAAAATGCAAAGTTTAATCGAATTATAATTTTTAAATAAATAATTAGACACCAAAATAAGCAGTATATCTCTTGAGCTTAAATAAAAATTCAAATATAATACATAAATAATGTACAAGTTACAAAAGTAATTTTATTTTAATCAACAATATATTTTTTCTACATTGAAAGCAAATTATAACCTACAAACAATTCATTAAATACAAGATCCCTAATGAACTTTGACACATAGTATTTATACTTAACACTAAAACTTATCGTTTACTGTCACTCTTTATTGTTTATTATTATTTATCACTATTGTAAAAAATGTCCTTTAATTATCCATCATAACTTTTTTTGCACATGAAAATTAGAAGCACTACACTTAACCTCTATCGTTTACATAATATTTATTGTTTACTGTCATTCCTTATTATTTATTACAATTTTTTCGTTCACAGAATATTATTGTTATCACTGTTAAAAAATAATCTTTCATTATCTGCGTCAACTGTCAGATGAAAATGATGCACTTAACCTTTTTCATTCAAATATTATTTTATATACACATTATTCAATATTTCAGAATCTAGCTCCATCTCTACGAATTATTTATATTTATAAATTTCTATTTACCGACGCTTTATATTTTGCGCATGTAAGTTGACCCTCTATTACTGACTAACCACTCTACGCTGTGAAGTGAGCGCTTTTCGGTTAAATCCACGTTTGGTGAAATGTGAATTACACATTCGGAACATTCACTTTCAACCCGTATTCGGACACGTGCTTCATTGCTCTTTCTAGACATCTGTCGTTTCTCAAATCTTGTACTACTACACTGAAAAAATTAAAAGCACGCTGCTGTCTTTGTAGAGATAGATGCTTTCTTTTTTGCAGGACAGCAGCACACTCTATCACAAAAGAACGCAGTTAACCGCAAAAAGCGAGCAGTTACTCTTTCAGGGGTAACTGCTGCCCCCGAAAAAGAGAGATGCTCGCTTTTTGAGGTTAACTGCTAACCCTTATGACAAAGCGCGCTGCTGTCTCGCATTGAAGTCAGTAGTGCGCTTTAAATTTTTTCAGTGTATAATACTTGCATTTTCATTGTTTACTTCTGGCATATGTTGAGGTGCAGGTGGAGCCTCTCTAAAACCTATGTCTGTCCTATTTCTGTGCACGTGAGACACTGTAGAATTATTTGGATTCACTTCTCTTTGTCTTGGTGGACCAGTACCATTGTTTCCTGTAGTACTTATTTTATTTAATTTAACCTTTTGTATACGACAAGAAATAATTCTCTCTCGTTATTTTGTTGTACCTGTAAACCAAAACTCGCCTGATAAGCCGTTATTAAAGGATGTGATTCGATTACTTGAAAATAAATTTCTTGACCTTGTAATTCTATGATTATTCCCCCTACAACACAAAATTGTTTTTCGAACAATGTAAATAATTCTGTTTCACTAGGCCAAAATTCTATCGCTAGAATATCTGATGATATATAATTATGTTTTGTTTCGGATGTTATCGAAAACTTCGCACTCTCTTCTAGTAAATCAGGACTGCCTGTGTTATTTCGAATACTCCTTGAGTTTCTGCGGGTATTATTCTGCTTAAAATCCATGAAATTGCTACTAATTTATTTCTATCTCAATGACACTAGCGTTATCGGAATCGTAATGGTCAGTATCGTTTTCATTCCCTGTAAAAAAAAAAGTATTGGGAGGTACGGGATACCGCATTGCAAGTGCCTACCTTCCAATGCGGTATTCGCGAAATACCGCATTGGGTGTCGTGGTGAATGCGGTATTCAAGGGGTCCCAATGCGGTGCCAGTTTTAAGCTTTAAAAAAAAAGAAAATACGTGACAGGAGTGAATAATTAGAGTCAGTGAATCAAAATACGAGTTAAAGGAATGAAAATATACTAATAGTGAGTGTGAAAATGAAGTTTAAAGAAAATAAGGTAAGATCAACTGTTACATATGAGTCCAATGCGGCATAGGCTGTTTTCAATGCGGCGCATAATCGGTATACAGTTCGCGCAGTGCAGCGGCGCTCTCTTCTTTACCTAAAGCGGATTCTTTCTATTCAAATGGTAATTTTGAAAATAATGAAAAATAATATTAACTAAAAGTTGATAATGTATTTCAATCAATAAAAAAATGTTAAGAGTGTTCGACGGTCTCTAAAATTTGTAGGTTATTTGCGACTTACAGTTATCGCCAAAGAAAATCGATGACACTGACTGTTTGAAATTACGTGAAATTAGTAAACAACCGTTTTCGAACTAGTGTTTCTCTGCACACAAGCACTTTTTACAAAATCTGACAACGTCCATTGGTCAAAAATGTTTTTAATTATCTGAATTGAAAAGATTTTGTTAATCCATACAGAAACACGGTTACAGCATTGGAATTACCATAGCAATGTAATGCGAATCATATTGACAGCTGATCCTTTACGCTCCCTGCTTGCTTCTGCCCTCTACTGGCAAAATGGCAGTAACACACGCCTTGCCGCCTGTCATTACATTACTTTTGTAATTCCAATGCTGCAACCGTGTTTCTGTATGGATTAACAAAATCTTTTCAATTCAGATAATTAAAAACATTTTTGACCAATGGACGTTGTCAGATTTTGTAAAAAGTGCTTGTGTGCAGAGAAACACTAGTTCGAAAACGGTTGTTTACTAATTTCACGTAATTTCAAACAGTCAGTGTCATCGTTTTTCTTTGGCGATAACTGTAAGTCGCAAATAGCCTACAAATTTTAGAGACCGTCGAACACTCTTAACATTTTTTTATTAATTGAAATACATTATCAACTTTTAGTTAATATTATTTTTCATTATTTTCAAAATTACCATTTGAATAGAAAGAATCCGCTTTAGATAAAGAAGAGAGCGCCGCTGCACTGCGCGAACTGTATACCGATTATGCGCCGCATTGAAAACAGCCTATGCCGCATTGGACTCATATGTAACAGTTGATCTTACCTTATTTTCTTTAAACTTCATTTTCACACTCACTATTAGTATTTTTTCATTCCTTTAACTCGTATTTTGATTCACTGACACTAATTATTCACTCCTGTCACGTATTTTCTTTTTTTTAAAGCTTAAAACTGGCACCGCATTGGGACCCCTTGAATACCGCATTCACCACGACACCCAATGCGGTATTTCGCGAATACCGCATTGGAAGGTAGGCACTTGCAATGCGGTATCCCGTACCTCCCAATACTTTTTTTTTACAGGGTTGTTCTCTATCACTTGTCTTTGACGTAACTCTTCACTATGTGCTACAATTCTTTGTTGTATAGCTTGTTCAATTGTTAGATCAACTTCTACAATTTTCCTATTGATATTTATAACTCCTGGAGCTTGGGTATTTTTGGTTCTCGAATTGTAGGAATTACTTTACATACAGGGCTGAATTTCAAAGTTGTATTCACTAAATTGTTGACAATTTCAGAATGTCAATCAATTTTAGGACAAATTTTTTTTATTTCTGTTTTTCCTCTTTTACTTTTACAAATTTGTTTTGTGGATAAAATAAATTTTCCTTGATTAGGCATAGGTATAATGAACGTCAAACTCTTCTAACAACGGAACGGGGAGACTGTGGTCCGTTGTGAGATGTATGACTTAATTCAATATTAATTAAAATTTTATATTTAAGTAATATCGAATTGATTCATTTAAATACAAAATAACAGAATATTCAATGCTAAAAACTTTTATTTTCGCTTGAAGAAATAAATTTCTAAGCGTTGGTAAAAGTTGAGCGTATGAATGGTACAATAAATTTTTAATAAATTAAAAATATATTGAATTACACTTCCATAATTTTGGAAGAGTTAGATAAAACAAATTTTGGTGTAGATATAGACGTAATGAACGTCAAACTCTGCTAACAATGAAACGGAGATACTGTGGTCCGTTGTGAGATGTATGACTCAATTCAATATTAATTAAAATTTTATATTTAAATAATATCGAATTGATTCATTTAAATACAAAATAACAGAATATTCAATGCTAAAAAACTTTTATTTTCGCTTGAAGAAATAAATTTCTAAGCGTTGGTAAAAGTTGAGCGTATGAATTGTACAATAAAATTTTAATAAATTAAAAATATATTGAATTACACTTCCACAATTTTGGGGGAGTTACATCAAACAAATTTTAGTGTAGATATAGATGTAATGAACGTCAAACTCTGCTAACAATGGAACGGGGATATTGTGGTTCGTTGTGAGATGTATAACTCAATTTAATATTAATTAAAATTTTATATTTAAATAATATTGAATTTGATTCATTTTAAAAACAAAATTACAGAATATTCAATGCTACAAAAACTTTTATTTTCGCTTGAAGAAATAAATTTGTAAGCGTTTGTAAAAGTTGAGCTTATGAATGGCACAATAAATTTTTAATAATTTAAAAATATATGTGTCACGCTCCGAAGAAAGGTACCTAAGAAGCAAAAAATTTGATGTTATGTTTTTAATTTTTCAAGTAAAAATACAGAAAGAAAATCAATTATTAATTAAAACTTATAGATTTTCAAATCTTCATTATAACCAAAATATTCAATAAAAATTGGTTTCGAATTCAAATAATTAAAAATAAACTTTTAATCAAGACAAATCTAACACAACCATAACCTATTCGTTTGCTTCTTAGGTACCTTTCTTCGGAGCGCGTCACATATTGAATCACACTTCCATAATTTTGGGGATATAATTAAACGAAATAAATAAATAATTATAAAATTTGTTTTTCATTAAAAAAATAATAATTGTAATATACTTTTCTTTAAAAAAAATAATATTTCAAAGAGGAACAAAATATTTAAAAAGAAAATTTTATTTTTAATATTTTTTTTGCTGTGATAATTTTATTCTGTTTTTATAATTATTGTTTTTTTTTAAACTGTCCTTATTTTTTAATAATACTTTAAATTCATTCTTAAGCGTATCATTCTTACAAAACAGTAACTCTTGAATAAAAAAAACAGTCTGATATTTCTCTTTAAATGAAAGAAAAAAATTACTACATACAATATTCAGACCTGCGAAATTTCATTGATGCTTACTACTCGCGTACGCACTGCCTGGTGTTGTAACCTAATCCCGTTTCGTATTTCTGCAACTTACTACAATTTTCAATACTGATATAAATCTTTTAACTTGATTAATATTATTTAATCAAAAAATTTTATGAATATTAATTCGCTTTACAAAATTATATTTTTTTTACTAAAAATATGCAGCTATAAATTACACACGATAAATATACTCTTCATTATGTCCAAACAACTATTACTTTATTTATTTTTCGCATGAATTCCAATTTTGCTTATTTGCAAATATCGCTTATTTTTGTATTTCAATTAAGCGTTTATTCTTGCAGTTTCAAACTATTTAGATTCTCTACCATTTTTTCAATATAAGTCTTTTTATTGTCGATATTATATTTCGATTTGTTTTACACGAATAGCACGCGTTTAACTAAATTCACTTGTTCTAATTTGTATTTACTTCTAACTGCTTTTGCGTATTTTATTCTGTCTTGCTTATTATTTCTCGTATTTTCTGAACTATTGATAGAGAAACTACAAAACACGACGCAAATATTGAAACAATTATAAGTTGATTTAACCCTTTAACAACGAGATGTGCTGTATTTCAACATGAATTTCAAACGCCTACAATTAGTAGAAAGAAGTCATAAAATTGTTCAAAAGACCATATCTTACTATTTTTGTGGTTGCTCTTTCGAATGGCGTGGTCAAAATTTTCAAAAAATGATACTAAACCCTTCTTTTTTTCAAAAATACTTAAAAATGTCAAGTTTTTTTAAAGCAATTTTTTTAAAAAGAATTTTTTTCTCCACCATAACATTTTTAAATAGAACAAAAATTATCAGAAACGTGTTCCCAATAGTTGTACTTGGAAAATATCCATTTCTAATTTTTATTTATTTTCCATTTTGAATTTTAAATGGCGCTTGAAGGACAAAAAAATTTCCTAATTTTACGTAAGGTTACAAACTTTTTCAAAATTGCTCAAATCTAATTGAAATTTGTTACTCGGGGGTTTTGAGGGTCGCTGATCACGAATCTGAAGTCAAATTTATAAAATTCTAAATGGCGGATCCAAAATGGCGGCTTAATTTTTCAAAATTACTTAGACTTGCTTGAAATTTGTTACTCGGGGGTTTTTTAGGTCGCTGATTACAAATATGAAGATTCGAAAAATTCAAACTGGTGGATCCAAAATGTCAGCTTAATTTTTTAAAATTACTGAGATTTGCATGAAATTTGTTACTCTAGGGTGTTCGGTGTCGCTGATTTTGAATATAAAGTCGCCTTTAGCCTTTAAATAATTAAAGTTGCCCGATTCTCACCACGAGAAGGTAGGCGATATAGAAAATCTTTTCTTTTACTTTTTCAGTTCTTACTTTGTTCAAAAAATTTTTGCTGATGTACATAGCCAAAAATTTTGGACTTACTTTTTCCGAACAAGGAAACACTGCAAAACATGAAAGTTATATTACTGTGACAATTGCTTCAAAAAAGCGCATAATACAAATTAATAGTTTTTAATAAAAAGTTAAAAGAAGTAAATTAAAAAATTGACAAAACAAAAAAATTAAATGTCACTGAAAAAGAAAAAAAAAAGATTCTCTATATCGGCTACCTCCTCGTGGTGAGAACCGGAGAACTTTAATTATTTAAAGGCTAAAAGCGACTTCATATTCGAAATCAGCGACCCCGAAAACCCCAGAGTAACAGATTTCATGCAAATCTCAAAAATTTTGGAAAATTAAGCTGCTATTTTGGATCCGCCATTTTGAATTTTTTGAATTGGACTTAATATTTGTAATCAGCGACCTAAAACACTCCCGATTAACAAATTTCAAGCAAGTCTAAGTCATTTTGAAAAATTAAGCCGCTATTTTGGATGCCCTATTTAGAATTTTATGAATCTGACTTCAGATTCGTGATAAGCCATCCCAAAAACCTCCGAGTAACGAGTTTCAACTGAATTGAATGAATTGCACAAAACTCAACCGCCATATTGGATCCGCCATTTTGAATTTTTTTTAAAATTTGACTTCAGATTCGTGATCAGCGACCCCCAAAACCTCCGAGTAACAAATTTCAAATGAATCTGAACAATTTTGAAAAAGTTTGTAACCTTACGTAAAATTAGGAAATTTTTTTGTCCTTCAAGCGCCATTTTAAATTCAAAATCGAAAAAAATAAAAGTTAGAAATGGATATTTTCCAAGTACAACTATCGGGAACACGTTTCTGATAACTTTTGTTCTATTTAAAAGTGTTATGGCGGAGAAAAAAATTATTTTTAAAAAAATTGCTTTAAAAAAACTTGACATTTTTAAGTATTTTTGAAAAAAAGAAAGGTTTAGTATCATTTTTTGAAAATTTTGACCACGCCATTCGAAAGAGCGACCCCAAAAATAGTAGGATATGGTCTTTTGAACAATTTTATGACTTCTTTCTACTAATTGTAGGCGTTTGAAATTCATGTTGAAAAGCAGCACATCTCGTCGTTAAAGGGTTAAATTGATTATTTATCAGTGGGAAAAATGTTTAAAAAATTTTTTTTAACCGTGAAGATTTTTGAGAATTTTAATCCCTTCACTTGCCCAAGTGGCCACACACCCGGCAAGGTTAATTCAGGGAGTTGGGCACGTTTATTGTAGGAACCAGAGTTTGACGATGCAAGGGTAGTTACTTTTGTCTTAGAGTTTGATGTTAAACGAACTAAAAAAATATCTACTACCCGCACAGTATTAACATTTATTTTATATTCACTGCAAATAAATAACAATTAAAATTTCATGTATAAATATATGCATAGACAATAATAAAATTAGTGTAAAAATATGTATAATGTGTAAAGAAAAAATTTTTAAAAAAATATTTTTTTGAAATTTTTTTTATAAATTTCACAAATTCTACCCTTATAATATACAGAGAAAAATCCCACCGCTGCCACCAGTTGTTAAGAAAATAACTTAAATGTCAATTTTAGTATTATAAATTGAGACCACCTTTTGTGTCTTACAAAAATTAATCAAAACAAGTCTATATGACTGTCAAATATATAATAATTTGAGGTACTCTTGCCTGACTTAAACTGCCTAGATTTCCCTTTGTCGATTCTTTTTATTGATCAACAATTAGGTGGGAAAAAATCCTTATTTGCAGTTTATTACACTTAGTTAATGCTAATTGTAAGTGAAATTCTGCTAGCTTGCAGAGTTTGGAAATCAGCCCATCCAAAAATGCACTACTTTGTTATTAAGGCCGTGTCAAAGTGGATTGGATTTTTTCATTGAGCTTCAATGGGAAAATCGCATCGACTTTGACATCCCCGGGATCCCACTTATCGACAATACAGATCTAAATTGATAAGAAAACTGCAACCGCCTTTTCTTGAAAAATATAAAATACCATGCCATATCCATTTGGGAATCTCATTTTTTATCAAAAATACACAGGATGAATATTTCTTTTTTTGTAATTGTTACAAAAAAAATAAAGGTTTTTAAATTTTAAATTTCCTTACAAACAACAAAACAAACTTATTTTTTACTTCGAAAATTAAATATATCTGCGAAATTGTCTTATTTTATATATTTTTTACCATTAATCAATTTTCTCTTGCAAACAAGACATTATATTAAATTGTTTTTAATTTAAAATTAAAAATAATCAACAATTTATCATTTCTGGTCCATTTGGCGCCATCTATTGGTTTCATTGCAAAATAATGTACCACCAAACAGCTGTTAAATGTGGTTATGGTGGTTTGGACTATTGGAAACTGAGCATATTTAATTTTTGAAAAATAATTTTTTCTAATAATTACAACAAATAAAATATTCATCCTATGTATTTATGATAGAAAATGAGTTTCCTAAATTGATAGGGCATAATATTATACAATTTTCAAGAAAAGGCGGTTGCAGAGTTTTTATCAATTTAGATCTGCATTGTTGATATGTGGGATCCCCTTAAGAAAGAAATTAAGTTGACTTAGCTTATAATATTAAAATGTAAGCAAAATTTCAATCTTACTTAATTCTTTGTGCTAATTTAAAATGTTGGGTTGATAAAAATCGCTTTGTGTTACGATTGATTTTTAATTTTAATTATGTATTGGGTAATGATGTTATATGTTAATATCACTTGAGTGTAATTTGTTTAATGCAAATAAAATTCTCTAATTTGTAAAAAAAATACGAATTTGATCGTAACACCCCTATATAGCGGTAGACGGGACCATTTGTAAATAGTTTTTAAATTGTGGTCCGCCATAATGGATCCCCCATTTTTAATTTTTAAATTTTGACAGCATATTCGTAATCAGCGACCTCAAAAACCCCAATATACGGGTAGACAGGATAATAAAAAATATTTTTAAAATTGTGGTCTGCCATTTTTAATTTTGACTTCATATTCGTAATCAGCGACCTCAAAAACCCCCTAGACAGGGGACATAGGCAGGGGGCGAATACGTAAAAAATTCTCATTTCATACCGATTAAAACCTTTAGAAATCGACAGTTGACCTCTACACGAGTGTAAAAATGTGCGTCTGGCAGTTCTGGGGTGGGGCAATGTGACAGAGCTCGTGTTTTGATGTGATCTAATCATAACCTTAAAACTGAGGTAATGTAAAATAGGCACATTACTATTTTTAAATATTTCTTTGTATGAGAAAATTTTTTACTGTTTACTATTTATATTCATATTTCAATTTTACTTACAATTATTTTATACACATAATTTTTTTTCATATAGAATTAAAATACTATTAGACTAAAAGGAAAGTTCTGAAATAATTACATAAATTCACATAACCGATTTTTAGAAATGTTAAAAATTAATTAAAATAACTAATTCTTTTTCATTGTCTTTCTAAGAGAGCATTTTCGAAGGGCTGCCAGACGTACTTTGCTCCAGCTTAGAACTGACATTTTACACTCGTGTAGATGTCAACTGTCGATTTCTAAAGGTTTTAATCGGTATGAAATAGAAATTTTTCCATTATTTTTCACCCACTGACCCTTTTGCCGCATCTTCGAAGGGCTGCCAGACGTACTTTGTCCCACTCCAGAACTGCCAGACGCGCATTTTTAGACTTGTTTGAATATAGACTTTCGATTTCTAAAGGTTTTAATCGGTATGAAATGAGAAAAATTTTCGATTTTTTTACGTGTTTACCCTTTTGCCAGACGTACTTTGACGTAAATATCAACTTTCGATTTCTAAAGGTTTTAACCGGTATGAAATGAGAAATTTTTACATTATTTTTCACCTATTCGCCCCCCTGTCGCCGCCCTCTGAACCAACACCGGCCTGCCAGACGTGGGTTTCTGTTATTTACATGTCTTTAGTAATCTATACTCAAATTTTCAGCCGGTATGAAATGAGATAGTTGTTTTGGTCACTATAGCTCCCGGACTAAAACGGTAAGATTAGAAAATATTTTTTAAATTGTGGTCCGCCATATTAGATCCGCCATTTTAAATTGTTTAATTGTAACATCATATTGCTAATCAGCGACCTGAAAAACCCCTAGATAGCGGTAAACAGGACGGTTAGTAAATAGTTTTTAAATTGTGGTCCGCCATATTGGATCTGCTATTTCAAATTTTTTAATTTTGAATTCATATTCGTAATCAGCGACCTCAAAACCCCTAGATAGCGGTAAACGGGACGTTTAGTAAATATTTTTATAATGTTGTCCGCCATTTTGTGTTTTTTTATTTTGACTTTATATTCGTTATCAGCGATCACAAAAACCCTTAGGTAGACGTGACGATTAGTTTCGTGAAAATCGCCGTACCATTTGCAAATCGTGATATTTCTGACGTGAAATGCAACAATATTTTTCTACGTTCATAGACAGCCAGGCGTAATTAAATAGTCACTTTTCATGTGGTAAATATTTATTAAATTTATGCGTAAAGAATGATTATTTTATTTTTTCTCTTTGTTTTTCAAATTCCGTATTTAAAATTTATGATTTACCTGAAAGATCACAAATTTATAATCAGATCTTCCAGTTTTTCAATCACCATTTTAGAATCATTCTTCCAAGAAGAAGTATTGGCCCGCTTTCTTTTGTTCCAAATCCTGTTAAGAGAAAATTCCATTTGAATCAGGTAAAATTATTTACTTGTTTTTCAGTAATTTAATATGTATAATTAAATGGCTTAAAAACAAAGTAAATGATATGTATAAGTAAATAAAAATATTACCTTGACGGACTGATTTTTATTAATTCGTGGTCTGAAATTATTAGGATCTCTTCTAAAAGTAATTCCTAATAGTTCCAAAAATCTGTTCATTCCATTTAATAAAGATTGTGGACTGTGAGCAACTGTACATAAAGATGGAGTACCAGAAAATACAATAACCCTATCAGCTAAATAAGTAGCCATAATAAAGTCGTGTTCCACAACAAAACCAGTTTTCTTTGAATGAAGAACGAACCTAGACAAAATAAAATTAAACAAGTTTTTCATTATACGAACATTTAGCTGCCTCAATATTATATACACCAATTTCTTAATTATTTATTGAATAATAATTATTTTAAAGTAAAATTTTAACAATCTCAAGAAATTCAAAATTTTACCTTTTTTGAAAAATATAAGTAGCGGTTACTTTTATACATTTTAATGAAATATATACTTTATATACATCAATCGATTCGTTTTCTTGTCAGGAATGTAATTTTGACCAGAATTAATAAAAATATTAATAAATAAAAAAGTTTTTAAAGAAAAAAAATTTTTTTTTAATTTTGAAAAAATTGTGTTAAAAAAATTTTTTTCAGATACATTCGGTAATCCTTGTGTTAGGTTTTAGGTATTAATGACTGCAATAATCCTGCAAAATTTCAGGACAATCCAATAAAATTTGTCCAAGATATTTTGTACACAATATTTTGTGACATATACATACATACATCTGGACATTTACTCAGAATTGAATATACATATGTTTTAGCCAAAAATGAGTCTCTATAACCTTCATTTGAAAAATTGAAATTCGTCATGAATGCAAAGCTTCCTTATGAGGAAGCGAAAATAATTACATTATTGATTGGTGTAAAATTTCAACAAAATTTATAAATATTAATAATTAATGTACCGTTTAATCACTTTTGCTGCAACCAAACGTTGTTCTGAATCTAAGTAAGCGGATGGTTCATCAATTAAATAAACATCGGCAGGTTTACCAAGACAAAGAGCCATAGCAACACGTTGTAATTCCCCTCCTGACAAATTTTGAACTTCTTGGTCCATAATATCGTCAATTCTTAATGGTTTCATAACATCTGTTATGAATTGAGGATGCAAGTACGCTTCCCTAATTTTGTCATGCAAAAGTTGCCTAACAATTCCCTGCGACTTAGGACTTATTTTTTGCGGCTTATAACTAATATGTAATTGAGGAATACTATCTACAAATTTATTAAATTTAATAACAATGTTTATTAAATTATGGTTTCATAATTTGAAAAATATTCAATAAACAGAAATTAAGAAAAATTAAACCCACCTGTTCCCTCATCTGGAGATAAATTACCAGCAAGCATTCTGATAAATGTAGTTTTTCCAGTTCCATTCTCGCCTAATAAAACAATGATTTCAGAATCAGTAAATTGTCCCCTTTCAACAACAAGAGTAAATGAATCCATTGTTTTTTTCATTGCTGGATACTCATAATGATTCATGCGTTTTACTTCTTCTTCAGTAGCACTTTCAGCCACTTTAAATACAAGTGACTCTTCTCTGAAACGCAAATTTTCAGTTGGAACAAATCCATCGAGGAAAATATTAATACCTTCACGAACAGAGAAGGGCATAGTAACAACTCCATAGGCTCCAGGAACACCATATAAACAGCATATAAAATCTGACAAGTAGTCCAAAACTGATAAGTCATGCTCAACCACAATGATAAACCTAATAAATTAACAAAAGTAGAAAATATTAAAATCCTTTTTAATTTATATTAATGATCTTATATCGAAAAGTAAATTTATTTCAATAAACACAATTTTCTTTTTACAATCTTCTTATACAGAATTATAAAATTAACAAATTTATATTGAGTATAATTTTATAATTAATAAAATTAAATAAACATACTTGTCTGGGTGTATAAGAGATCTGATAGTCACAGCAGCATTTAATCGCTGTTTAACATCCAAGTATGATGAAGGTTCGTCAAACATAAAAATGTCTCCATTTTGAATACACACCATGGCACAAGCGAATCTTTGCAATTCTCCACCAGAAAGTGCATCTATTGCTCTGTCTCGTATGTGCAATAAATCTGTGAATATTACATTTTTCTGTTTGATCTTTTTTTATTTATATGAGGCATTTTACGTGTAATGTCCTAAGTTGAAATTTCAACTTCTTGAAAAAAATTGAAACTCGGGGAATTTGTTGTTTTATCAAGCAGAAATGTGACCCAAAAAATATTTTTGACTTTTTTAAAATTTTGAAGGAGGTAGAGGGGACCCAATTTGACCAATTTTGCTAACACCGGCTACTTTGTTAATTTATTCTAAACATACTTTTAATGGGAAAAATTTTTTAGAATATGTTTCGGAAAGGTTTTTCGTCCTCTTTCCAATGGTGAGTTTTATTTTTTTAATATTGTAAAAATTTACCCCAATTTTTGATAATTAATATTTAATTTTCATTTTCCCAAAAATCGGTCCGTTTTATTTGAAAATAAATTATTGCAAACGAAAGCTGAAGTTTTTTCCTATGGGCATGTAAATTTTCAGAATGCACTTTTTTTTGTTTATGAGTTATTAAATTTCAAAGAATAAATTGCTGCGCGCTGCGTTGCGATGGCACTGAGCCGCGTGGTACCCAGCGTGAGGCGACGCGCCCGCAGCAATTTATTCTTTGAAATTTAATAACTCATAAACAAAAAAAAGTGCATTCTGAAAATTTACATGCCCATAGGAAAAAACTTCAGCTTTCGTTTGCAATAATTTATTTTCAAATAAAACGGACCGATTTTTGGGAAATTAAATATTAATTATCAATAGAGACCTACATTTTGTGTGAAGCGCATACACTGAAATCTGGATCGGTGAGCTCTGGATCGCTGAGACTCTGTTTACATAGTTTATAGGCGAAGAAAGGTAGAGGGCCGAGCGGGGACTCTAAAGTGTCGATCAGTGCCGTACAAAACTGTAGAGAAAAAAAGGTTCGCAGTGCCCGATGCTATTAAAGCATTTACAGAAACACGAAAAATAAATCATTATTTAACAAATAAACAAATATATGAAATCGCTACGAAGATTGAGGCAGGAGAAACTAAAGAAAATAAATATTAATTAATATTAAAATATTATAATGAAATTTTAAAAGAAACGTGCACGCATAAAATCCTTCGTACGGCCCTGTTTGTTTTGCTTTTCAGTCTCAACTGATCCGCTGGATCGGTGAGAAGCCATACCCGATCAGTCTCACCGATCCAGATTCCAGTGTAATCGCATGATTTTCAAAAATTGGATGAAAGTTGCAAGTTTTATCATCTTTATGAATAAAATATAATAAATTTAACGTCGCATCGAAACACATAATTTTTTTTTCGTCGCTAAATTGTTCAATTCTTGCACTATTGCGCATAATTTTATTTTTTCTGCAAGATTATATGATATTTTAGTGAATTTTCATTTATTCACAGCGCACAGTGGGCCAGAACACCTTGATTCATGGCCAAAAGTCGAATTTTTCAACTTTATCTTTTGTTAAAGTAGTTTATGACATTCTAATTAGCGATAGTTCTGGCATCTTTTACATTAATGACACTGTAATTTATAAATATTTAACACGTTAAAAATTATGTAAAATTTAAAAATATTAAAAAATTTCTCTTAAAAATTTCATTGAAGTTCTGTACATTTCTCGAAATAGAGTTAATTTTTTCAAGCAATTACTAATTAACTAATTAAAAGTATTTACTTAAAAAAATGGAGGAGGGCGCCACCATTAAAAAAGATTAGCTAGCACTGGGTTTATGATGAACTAGTTACGGCACTGAGTACGTCGTTACACACGCGCATGCGCTAGTTTGCTCTCACTCTCTTTCTCTCTGAAGCTGCGTTGCGGTCGGTATCATATCGGTCACGGCGCGGTCTATGAAATTTTACTTTTCCCATTATGATGAAGAATTGTCGGATGAAGACGAATAACCGAAAGAATGAATTTGAAGCAATTTAAATGTGAGAGGAGAGGGGGACTCACACAGAAACCTCCCCGAAGGTGAGAGGCTAGGGGGACTCACGCAGAAACCTCCCCGAAGGTGAGAGGCTAGGGGGACTCAGACAGAAACCTCCCCGAAGGTGAGAGGCTAGGGCGATTCACACAGAAACCTCCCCGTAGTGAGGTTACTCGGGAAAACTCCCGAGTAACAAGTTTCAAGTGAATCTGATGGATTTTTAATAAAGTCATCCGCCATATTGGATCCGCCATTTTGGATTTTTAAAAACTAATAATAGATTCGTAATCAGCGACCCCGAAAACCCCCGAGTAACAAGTTTCAAGTAAATCTGATGGATTTTTAATAAAGTCATCCGCCATATTTGATCCGCCATTTTGGATTTTTAAAAACTAATAATGGATTCGTAATCAGCGACCCCGAAAACCCCCGAGTAACAAATTTCAGGCCATTTGAAATATAAATAGATCTTTGACCATCGAACAGGGTCTCCTGGCCCACTGTGCACAGGGCTGCCAGCGTACTTAGAGGTTAAAAGTAGTGAAAAAAGTAAGTTTTTGATTGAAAAAAGTGAGTAAATAGTGAATTTACAAATAAAATAGTGAGTAAAAGTGAGGTTAATTTTGGCATATTTTTGAAGATTTAAATTAATAATTTATCTGTAATATCAATTTTCTTCTCAATTTAATAAATAATAGGTACAGATATTTAATACTTTTACCATTAATTTTCATTTTTTTTAAACTTTCTTAACAAAAATCGCAAAATTGATTGTCAAAGTCTGCAATGAAACCATATTTCGTCGGCTTGGTGGAAAACTGTACCATTTCAAGAATTTGTTATAAACTATACCATTTCAAAAGTTTGTTATAAAACATACCATTTCGATGAAGATCTATAAAAGCGTTGCACTAAACAATTTCTAAAGATTAACAAGCAAATAATTTAAATTATTAGAAATTTTTAAATAATACATTAAAAAGATGAACAAGAGTATATTTAAGATACCGCTTTTTAAAAATGCATAACCTTATTTTATGTCTAGCATCAGTGTTGACAAAGTTGGAAAAAAATCAAAAAACTTTTTTTCTCGAAATGGTATGTTTTAAAAACATTTACCGAAATGGTACAGTTTATAACGAATTCCTGAAATGGTAGTTTTCCACCAAGCCGACGATTTGACTATGAGTATTTCTACACAGCACCAAAACTTTCCTAAAAATTTATAAAAGATTTACATACTTGCAAACTTTGAAAAATTTACTTGCAAACTTTAGTGAAAATTGTGCAAAGATTTAAGGGGACTTTCTGGTTTAGGATTTTAAAAAAATCGATTTTTCTTTTTTTGCTTTAAAATGTTCCTTAGTATCATAAAATTACTTTCCCAAAACAATTATGAAAAAATATGCGAAAGAAAAAAGTTATAGCAATTTTTATGTCCGTTTCTTAACAGACTGTAGTAGAGGTACACATTACATGAAAACTTTAAACGGGGAGTAACTTTTCTCGAAATCTACCAAACCGATTTCACAGTCAAACCCCCTTTTTTATGCGGGGGTAAATTGACCCTAAAACGTAGCGGTTTTGCGATTTTTTAAGTAAAATGTTTATAAAATATTTAAAAATACATTTACAAATCGTTTTTTAGGTTTTTTACCTAGAATAAATACTTATGAACAGAATCCAGTTTGAATTTTTAATTTATGAGGTACTGGTCATTCGGAAAAAACTCCCCGAAAAAGGTACCTTTTGGAAGACGCCACCTACATCTGCGATACGTAAATAAATTTACTTCAAAAAGTTTTTAATATTCTTTCCACGTAATGTGTAACAATGTCCAAAAAGAATTTTGGGAAAAACTGTAATACTTTTTTCACAATAAAAGTTTAAAAAAGTGTATTTTTTGTCTATTCCAAACCAGAAAGTCCCCTTAAATGTCCCACACTGAGAAAAATAAACATGACTGGGTACTGTCTAGACAGTAACCACTGTTCCTGTCAAAAAAATTTTTGTAATTAGACAGTACTCTTTGCTTTCTGGACAGGAACTATTCTTGTCTATAAAGGAATCAGTAATGTCTGGACATTAATCGTTCATGTCCAAACAGCACTGACAGCTGCCAAACTCAATTGTTTTTTTTGGACAGGAACCATTCCTGTCTGGACAGCACCCAGTCATGTTTATTTTTCTCGCACTTCAATAAATGTTTATAGTCAAATTTTACCAAAAATTTAGCTTCAAACTTTCCTGATTCCTGATGATTTAAATTACATTTTCGACAACTCTATTATAAGCGAAAATGTAGTGTAAAACGTTCCTGAATATTTTATATTTCATATTTTTCTGATATTCTATGATTGAATCGTATAATAATCACAACCAACAATAAAAGCTAAAAGTAACTTATAAAAATATTATCTAAATTTTTAGTAACATTTGTTACTCTTATTTTATTTTAAGAGATGTAAGTACATCTCTTTTAGAATTTATAATAAATCTTAAATTTTAAAACTAAAATTTAATAACGTGGTTTAAAAACTTACCTATATATTATTTTATTTAAAAAATAAAGAAACTGAAATTTTTTTACATTGCTTAGTTAAAAAAACACTATTTTGGAATTTTTGAGCCTATTATGCGATCATTATGCAAAAAGAGTAAAATTATGCAATCAGTAAAAATTGTGAAATATTGTGCGCTCTAGGAACATGTTGTTAAAGGTTTAAAACATGAATTAACATAATATTATAATGTTTCTACTCGATTTAAAAAAATTATGCAGTCGCATAATCTACCTTTCTCTACTCATAGTCAAAAATGTGGTTTTATTGAAAACTTTGACACCCTAATTTACTATTTTTGTATAGAAAGAGTAAAAATGTTAATTTTTATGGTAATAAATGCTCCCAAACAATTGCGATTTTAGTGTTTGGTTTGTTTACTGTTTTGTTTGTTTACATTTTTCAACTTGGACTTGCCCTTAAATAAAATTTTTTTTTTTTAAATAGAGAAATAAGGTATTTTACAAAAAATAGTGAGAAAAGTGAGTTTTTTTTTTAAAAGTGAGTAATAGTGAGTGACCTGAAAAAAAGTGAATAAAAGTGAGAAAAGTGAGTCACTGGCAGCCCTGCTGTGCAGCGTATAGTTTCAAAAAATCGTTTTTTTTTTGCATTTTTCTAACTTTAGGATCTCAGAAATAATTTCATGAAATGCTAAGATAATAATTCAAAAATTGAGTAAGATATTTACAGTCTTAAAGATTTAAAGTATGGTTTAGTTAAGCCTGACTTCCTGTAGCCGGGAAACAAATTTTCGTCTTAATGAAAGATTACGTTACATCTTTGAACTCGTTTTTCTCAAAACAGCATTTTCCAAATCGGTGATAAGGATTTCTCAAAAACAACTGCACCGTTGTGCTTAATTTTGGTGGACTTTTTTAGTACATAAAAATCTAGATCTTAATTGAATAATTTCTTTTTTAATGCAAAAATCTGTTTTTTACAGCTAAGAAAACAGCTTTTTAAGTGAAAATAAAAACGATGAGTTTGAATATTTTCTATTTTGTCAAAAAACAATTTTTTCTTTTTCTTTAAAGAACTCTTTAGCCCTACGAACTTTATTTAAATAAATGATCGTGGTCACAACAAACCATACTTTTTATGAAGACCTTGACAAGGTCATACATCACATTTTTTAAATTTTTTATTGGAATTTTTAGTTCAAGTTAAATATTTTTTAGAATAAGTTGTTATAGATCAAACCATTTTATTTCAACTAAAGTGGTCACCGACTAATTTTAAAAAATTGTAATATTTTACAGGAATGATACTGATGTTACCAGAATCACAAAATAAAAAGATTTTTTAAAAATAATTTTATATCTTTTGTAAAATATGAATTTTAAATATTAAAAATGCTGAAAACTGTCAATTTTCTGCCTGTAGAAAATAATTCAAAGAAATACATTTTAGAACAAAAATATAATAAAAATTATTCGCATTTGTTAAGAATGTCTTAATTTATTATTATAAATTGATATAACTATTTAAAAGTATAAAATAATAAATAAAATATTATTCCAAAGTTGATTATTATATTAACCTTTTTTTGGGATGTTTATTAACAAATAAAGAGGAAATGCGTGATTATAAAATTAGGTAAAAACTTATAATACTGAAAAAGCAGGTACAAAATTATTTTTAAAGAATAATAGGGGAAGAGGTTCGGTTGTGGGCATGGTTCGGTTGGGGACACCCACGCAGAACTTTTGACAGAAATGAGATTTGTTCAATTTGTTAAATATCACGTATGTGTTATAACCTAACGCAGTTTTTTAAGCGAATACAAAAGTGATTAGACACCTGCTCTTTTTACTATATATAAATTAATTTTTCGACACGTTGAATATAACAAAAATGTATTTGTAAACATTGTTAAATGTTCAACAAATCGAAGTGAATTAATTAAAATGATAAGTTCAAAGCGTATTTACACAGCAAATGAGTTATATTTTATAATCCAATACCAAGCTTCACAAAAATGTCCACAAGTAAAATTTTTTTCATGATGTTTTAAAATGATCGTCAAGTTTGGTTGTGGGCATCTAAATTGATTCGGTTGTGGACACCACTCTTATTTTTGATAAATCGTGAAATATCGTTGTTGATATAATAATAAGTAATTCCTTATAACATTTAATAGTGTTTTATGAATTTTTAGAGTTTCGTGGTCCAGCACGGAAATTAATATAATGAGACTTTGATGTTCGTAGGTCGTTTGCAATTATAGTAATTGTAGTAACTGGGCAGTTCAGGTTCAGTGTGAGAAATCTTATATGCCCTTACATGGGGAGCATGTATTGTCAAAATTAGAAGAAATCATTCTTATGTAGTTAATGAATGGTTACTTCATAATTTTTTTTGAATTTTTAATAGATTTTTCAAGAGTGCCCACAACCGAACCAAAAATTATTTTGTTAGAAAAATGACAAATTTCTTGAATTTTTAATAAAATTTTTCTAGTCAACGGAATCAATCTATTTTCTTCACGAGTAGTTAGCTAAGGTCCCTAGCTTTAAATACATATACATATGCTTGTTTAATATCTACAAGGAAACAAATTATGAGTCAAAAACGAAACTATGCCCACAACCGAACCTATTCCCCTAAGTATTACAATATGAGAATATTAAGAAATTATAATGAACTTTCAGTTTTTGATAAAATTTTTCTTCTATTTTCTCGAAAAATTCGAAATAAAGTAAAATAAAACTGCTACTTTGCCCATTTTCACGATTTTCAAGTGTGTTTAACTTCTCTGGAGAAAGTCAGAAAAATATGGGATTTTCATAAATAATTAAATTATCACTAATTAAACACACACTATGATTTTCACTTTGGTCTCTGGCCTAATTTAAAAATTATAAACTTTTTAAAAATTTTATATATACAATTGCATATATTTTTAAGGGTTAATGAATGTAATTTTTATAAAGTTGAAGTTAGATTAGCATTGACAATAATAATAAACCAACTCCATTTTTTTAAAAATTACATTCACTAACCCTTAAAAATATTATTTCTGTAGAATATTACAATTTTATAAAATTGGTCGGCGACCATTTTATTTTAAGGGGAGGCACCACCCCCAACTTTGACCCCTTTAAATTGAAATTATTAAAGTAGGTTATATTTTTTTTCTTGCACCATTTTTAACCCTAAAATATATAGGATGGTCAAAAATTTGAAATTTTAATTTTTGAAGAGGTTAGAATTTTTAACTTTTCAATAATTGCATATTTTTGCAAATCCACGCGAGAAGTTGTTTAAAACTATAAAAGAAGCTTACAAAAAAATTAGCGTTAAAAAATATTAAAATTGTAAGAGAAGATTAATTTTGAATGTTCAAATTTTACAACTTTTGACATATTTTCAAAGTCCTGGACCAATAATCTTTTTGAGAATATCAGTGTTAACAAAAATTGATTCGCTAAATGCAAAAACCATGTCGAATAACTTAAATACTATGTTAAAATTTTAACATTTGTCAAAATTAATTTTATTTTCTAGGTTAAAATTTTGACAAATGTTAAAATTTTAACATAGTAATTAAGTTATTCGACATGGTTTTTGCATTTAGCGAATCAATTTTTGTTAACACTGATATCCTCAAAATGATTATTGGTCCAGGACTTTGAAAATATGTCAAAAGTTGTAAAATTTGAACATTCAAAATTAATCTTCTCTTACAATTTTAATATTTTTTAACGCTAATTTTTTTGTAAGCTTCTTTTATAGTTTTAAACAACTTCTCGCGTGGATTTGCAAAAATATGCAATTATTGAAAAGTTAAAAATAACCTCTTCAAAAATTAGAATTTCAAATTTTTGACCATCCTATATATTTTAGGGTTAAAAATGGTGCAAGAAAAAAAATATAACCTACTTTAATAATTTCAATTTAAAGGGGTCAAAGTTGGGGGTGGTGCCTCCCCTTAAAATAAAATGGTTTGACCCTTATATTTAAAATTGTTGGTGAAAAGAACAAGCAATGTTGTAAAAGCATCAATTCGCACATTTTAATTTTTTAACGCATATTTTCGCATAATAATCAGTTTTTCAGCGCATAATGCAGTAAATTTCAGTGTCATAAAATACTGTCCTTAGTGATTAAAAATTGGGGTAAATTGTTAATACATTCAAAAATAAAACTCACCATTGGAAAGAGGACGAAAAACCTTTCCGAAACATATTCTAAAAAATTTTTCCCATTAAAAGTATGTTTAGAATAAATTAACAAAGTAGCCGGTGTTAGCAAAATTGGTCAAATTGGGTCCCCTCTACCTCCTTCAAAATTTTGAAAAAGTCAAAAATATTTTTTGGGTCACATTTCTGCTTGATAAAACAACAAATTCCCAGAGTTTCAATTTTTTTCAAGAAGTTGAAATTTCAACTTAGGACATTACACGTAAAATGCCTCATATACAAGTAATATTCCATGGGAGATTGAAGTCATTTCGGAATAAGTAAACCAATTGCAATGAAACTCGGGAATTTCAATCTACACATAAAAAGAAATGTTTCCATTAAATATTACGTCAAAATATTCAGTAGTTTTTGAGATGTCAAAATTTTGGAAAAATTTAAAAATAGTTATATCTCCTTACCATTTTAACCAAATTACTTGATTCTTTTTTGAAAAAAATCAGCATAAAAAAAGAAAAAATTGTTTATATTATGTTTATTCAAAATTTTTATAAACAAAAAAGTTATTAAATAATAATTGAATAATTTTTGAAATGCAGCACGAAAATGAATGCTGATTTTTTCCAAAATGAATCAAGTAATTTGGTTAAAATGGAAAGGAGATATCAATCTCAAAAACTACTGAATATTTTAACGTAATATTTGGTGGAAACATTTCTTTTTATGTGTAGATTGAAATTCCCGAGTTTCATTGCAATTGGTTTACTTATTCCGAAAGGACTAAAATCTCAAAGAATAAAAAATTAAAACAAAAATGCGAACGTTGAAACGTGAACTGATTTTGGTATTCATTAACTTTTTTTAGTAGGGTAGAGTTGGGTAAAAAAGCCAATGGTGCAAAAAAAATGAATCTGAAGTTACCAACGTTGATTCAACGAAAAACTTAAGGGGGGGGGGGTAGGGTCAAACAACTTTCAAAAAATCGTTTTTTTTTCTTTTATTACTCTTATAGTAGAACATCTCATAAATGTCCCTTGAAATTTTTAAGTCATTTGGAGCAAAATTGCCAAAGTTATGGAGCTTTTACCCCTTGATTGTCTCCGTACCTGAATTGACAAAAGTTATAAATAAACAATAAAAAGTGATAAAAAAAATTTTGTTTTTACATTTTTCGGAAGCTATTAAGATTCTGTTCAAGGACATAAAATAAAAATTAAATTGATGCAAAACTCTAGTAGATATTACAATATTAACATGGTTTGAGCAGGTGAATATTTTGTCCAGCGAATACTTTTAAACGCGTTTTTCTCAAAACGACCATTTTCAAAGTCGGTGAACATCATAACTCAAAAACTACTGCACCAATCTTCACAAAACTTGGCATACTTTTTTAACACATAAAATACCCGACCCCAACGTTTTTCTTTTGTTTATTTATTTATTTTTTTCCAAGATATAGCAACAAAATGGCGGATTTTTTGAGTGAAAATAGCGTTTTTTGCTTCATTTAGTCGCAAAAAATTCAAAAATTTTCAAAAAGGAAAACGTTGGGGTCGGGCAAAATTATTCTTCTAAGCAAATTCACTTCAGTTTTTGAATTTCGTTAATGTGTTAATTAATTACGATGTTCACCGCAAATCATGTTTTTCAGAAAGCGTTTTGGAAAATGCTCCGTCAGCGGCATAATTCTTAATATTTTTAAACAAAAATTTTACAAAATCTTCTTCAAATACTAACTAATAACATGCAAAAAATTTAGCATATAAACTTTTACCATTTCTTTAATAAAAATTCACAAAAAAGATGCTTTTTTTCAGCCGTTAGACCCTACCCCCCCCCCTTAAAAAAATTTTCTCAGGATATAAATTTTTCTTGTTTATTTTTAACCCAAGTAAACCCTCCAAACTCTAAAATAAAAAAAAGTGGAAAACGCAGTGATTTTTATTCATTTTTTTTTAATTTTTCCAAAAATCACGAAATTTTAAGTAAATTAATAATTCCTCGCCTCGGAAGTCATTTTTTTCTTTTGATAATTGTTTATTCTAATGTCGTGTGCCATTTAAAAAAAATTCCAAGTAGTTCCAAGTCGGAAAAAGCAGTCATTTTGGTTTTTTCTGTCACGGATTTTTGGAGAATCCGGAAATTTCAAGTAATTTAATAATTCCTCGCCTCGGTAGTTACTTTTTTCTTTTGATAATTGTTTATTTTAATATTACACGTTATTTAAAAAGAATTTTAAGTAATTCCAAGTCGGAGAAAGCTGTGATTTAAAATTTTTTGTGTCACGAATTTTGCCAAAATTCCGAAATTTCATTTAAATTCATAATTCCTCGCCCCGGTAGTAATTTTTTTCTTTTGATAATTGTTTATTTCAACATTAGACGTTATTTAAAAGAAAATCAAGTGATTCCAAGTCGGGAAAGCAGTAATTTTTATTTTTTTGTCGAATTTTTTCCAAAAATCACGAATTTTTAAATAAATTAATAATTCCTCGCCTCGGTAGTTACTTTTTTCTTTTGATAATTATTTATTCCAATGTCGTGTGCTATTTAAAAAAAATTCCAGGTAGTTCCAAGTCGGGGAAAGCAGTGATTTTGATTTTTTAAATAAAATTCCAGGATTTTTGGAAAAAATTCGACAACAAAATAAATATCGCTGCTTTCCCCGACTTGGAATCACTTGAAATGTTTTTAAAATAACGTCTAATGTCAAAATAAACAATTATCAAAAGAAAAAAGTGACTACCGAGGCGAGGAATTATGAATTTAAATGAAATTTCGGAATTTTGGGAAAATGCGTGACACGAAAAAATTCAAAATTACTGCTTTCCCCGACTTGGAATTACTTAATTTTTTTTAAATAACGTGTTATATTAAAATAAACAATTATCAAAAGAAAAAATTAACTACCGAGGAGAGGAATTATTAAATTACTTGAAATTTACGGACTTTCCAAAAATCCGTGACAAAAAAAACCAAAATTACTGTTTTCCCCGATTTGGAACTACTTGGAATTTTTTTAAAATGGCACACGACATTAGAATAAACAATTATCAAAAGAAAAAAATGGCTACCGAGGCGAGGAATTATTAATTTACTTAAAATTTAGTAATTTTTGGAAAAAATTTTTAAAAAATGAATAAAAATCACTGCGTTTTCCACTTTTTTTTTATTTTAGAGTTTGGAGGGTTTACTTGGGTTCAAAATATACAAGAAAAATTTGTATCCTGAGAAAATTTTTTTTTAAGTTTTTCGTTGAATCAACGTTGGTAACTTCATATTCATCAAAAAAAACCATTTGGCTTTTATTTTGAAACTATTGAACTATTTTACCAGCCGTTTGAAACATAAGTTTAATTAAGTAAAACTCAACTTTTGATTCTAGTTTGGCTGTCGTATCGATAATATTATAGTTGTTATTGTAATTTGTATTTTTAACTGCTTGTTTCGATTTGTTTCGATGACTATGAATAGAAAGCAGGTAAACTTAACATAAAATACAATTTTGGAAGCTAAAAACTTTTCCAAATTATTTATTTATTATACAGATAAAAGAAAAATATATTACAAAATTTGATAACAAAATATTTTGACAAAATCACTCTCTAAATCTGAATTAATAAATTCTACTAAGAATTAGTAAAATTTTACTAATTTTTAGTAGTTTTCATGAACGACTTTTCACCTTTTTAATCAGTAGAATATTACTAATTTTTAGTAAAATTCTACTAATGTTTTAGTAGAATTTTACTAATTGAAAGTCACTTTTTCACTAAATGAATTAGTGAAACTGTTTTATCGACTATTAATAAAACAGTTCTACTAATTGTTAGTAGAATTCTACTAATCAATTAGTAATGCTCTACTAACAATTAGTAAGATTTTACTAATTGTTAGTAGAATTATTACTAAATCATTTAGTGGACGACTTTTCACCATTTCATTAGTAACTTTCTACTAATTCAGATTTAGAGAGCACCAAATGATTTTTTCACCCCACCAAGTGGTGCAAAAAAGCCATATGCAGAACTTTCGTAAAACTCTTATAACTTTGTCCTTTCACGGAATACAAAAAAATGTTCTACATGGATTTTGAAGCTCAATAACTAAACTTTCAGTAGCAATTTGAAATTTGAAAAAAAATTGAAATTTCGATTTTAAAAAAACCAAAAGTAAAAAAATGGCTTTTTTACCCCACTCTAATCTATAGCTCTAAAACCTTTAACTTTTGAATAAGATAAAAATTGTTTATTTTTTTGCACGCACGGAAAAACAATCTATCTTTAATAGGTAAAATAAGGCCGATAGTATTTTAGCATGGACTATAGTGTTTATAGTCCATGCGAAAAAAATTGTAAGTAACATGGAAATAAGTGTGGCTACCTTTGTCCTCCTTTATTGTTTAATAAATTATTTCTTACCAAGCATTTTACAGATTTCAATTTGATTCTTTGATTCATCTTTCTTGTCTAACAATTGTTGAACAGTTCCTCGGACAGCTTTTGGAATCTGATCGACATATTGTGGTTTTATAAGAGCTTTCAAATCATCTTCGAGAATTTTTGTAAAATAATTTTGCAATTCACTGCCCCTAAAATGGCTCAAAATTTCTGTCCAGTCAGGAGGATTCTGTTAATACAGAATTTTTATTTAGAAATAAATTATACATAATAATAGACTTGAATTTTCTGAGTATTAAATTTTTTTACAAATTATGATTGTACTTACAGTGAATTGACCTAAGTTAGGCTTCTGCTTACCAGCCAATATTTTAAGAGCAGTAGACTTGCCAATTCCATTAGTTCCAACTAAACCAAGTACTTCACCAGGTCGTGGTATTGGCAGTCTATGTAATTTGAAGGAATTTTTGGAATAACGATGGGTAGTTTCCTTTTCTAAATTACTCGGTAGGTTTATAATTGATATAGCTTCAAATGGACATTTCTTTAAACAAAATTAATTAATAAATAATAATTAACAAATTTAAACATGCAAAATCGTAAAGAGAAAAATATAGAAATCTTGAATGCATATTTTTTTACACTAAAAAAATCAAGTAGTGCGAGTGCGCCTATTTAGAATTTTTTTAATTTCACTTCAAATTACATGTACACGGAAAAACGAATCTATCTTTAATAGTTAGAATACTGCCTATATTATTTCAATACGGACAATACACACTCCAAATCTACCACAAAAATATTTTAAAATATAAGAATCTTATAAACTAACCTTAACACAAATACCACATCCAATGCAAAGTTCTTCTGAAATTGAAGCTATTTTGTTATTCGGTGTTACTTCAATGCAAAGCTTTCCCATTCTTACCACAGGACAAGAACGCTTACATTCTTGCCTACAACGTTTAGGCTTGCATTTATCAGAATTTACTATAGCAATTCTGGTTAAGCGATCGGTTTCTTCCATCGCCCGTTTTGGTGGCATAATTGTTATTGTTATTTATGTCCGCCAGCAATAACTAAAACAAATTGATTTATTAAATTCAAGAAAGTTGGAAGAGAAAAGACAGTGGTCATATTTTACAAATTATTGTGACAACTTTTATTTTATTTTAAAGTCTTAAAGTTGGCAATTTAAGCTTTTGACAATTTGTTTAGCTTTAATGATGCATTCCGTTAATAAAAAAAGAGAATCTCATGATATTTAAAAAACTTAGACTTTGCAAAATGTTAATAATTCAAATTCAATACATATAATATATATATATATATATATATATATATATATATATATATATATATATATATATTTAATTAATTGAGACTCCGGATCTTAAAAGGGCACACACGTGAACACACGGCCAGTCAGTTGGCCCTTGGAGATAAAATTTTGAAGTTGTTAAAAATTAATTTTAAATTATTGTTTCTTGTACAGAATTGCAAGGCGAAACTTTTCTTCTAATAAAATTATTTTATATAATTCTTAGTTTTTGAGTAAATTATGGAAAACATGATTTTTTAACCTAAAAAATTTTAATAAATTTTTTACTTCAACTCGTGACTACTTCGTTAAATATTAATATTTTTTCACGAAATTTACACACAATATTCTTCAAACTATTTTAAGAGTGAAACAATATTTGGAAATTTTTCAAAAAAATCTATGTCTAATAGTCCGGGAGCTAGCGACCAAAACAACTATCTCATTTCATACCGGCTGAAAATTTGAGTATAGATTACTAAAGACATGTAAATAACAGAAACCCACGTCTGGCAGGCCGGTGTTGGGACAGAGGGCGGCGACAGGGGGGCGAATAGGTGAAAAATAATGTAAAAATTTCTCATTTCATACCGGTTAAAACCTTCAGAAATCGAAAGTTGACATTTACACGAGTGTAAAAATGCGCGTCTGGCAGTTCTGGGGTGGGACAAAGTACGTCTGGCAAAGGGTTAAACATGTAAAAAAATCGAAAATTTTTTCTCATTTCATACCGATAAAAACCTTTATAAATCGAAAGTCTACATTCAAACAAGTCTAAAAATGCGCGTCTGGCAGTTCTGGATTGGGACAAAGTACGTCTGGCAGCCCTTCGAAGATGCGGCAGGGGGCGAATACGTGAAAAATATTGTAAAAAATTCTCATTTCATACCGATTAAAACCTTTAGAAATCGACAGTTGACCTCTACACGAGTGTAAAAATGTGCGTCTGGCAGTTCTGGGGTGGGGCAATGTATGACAGAGCTCGTGTTTTGATGTGATCTAATCATAACCTTAAAACTGAGGCAATGTAAAATAGGCACATTACTATTTTTAAATATTTCTTTGTATGAGAAAATTTTTTACTGTTTACTATTTATATTTATATTTCAATTTTACAGTGGAACCTCGATTATCCGAACCTCTGTTATCCGAAACCTCTATTATCCGAACGGAAAATCATTTTATCCGAATTTCTATTATCCGAATTTTTTTTGGCTATTCGAATTTTAAAATTTATTTTCTCTATTTATTTTATCATTTATGTTTATGCCAAAAAGGTTTTAAAAAAATCATATATTCTGTGTTTTATTAATATATTATTATAAATTAATATATATTTACATAAATATACTTATATATCTTTAAAAAATGTATTAAATTAAATATATATAGTTCAACTATCCAATTTTTTTACTTTAATTATAAAAAACTTTAAAACCTCTATTATCCGAATTTTCGATTATCCGAATCAGGCATTGCCTAGGTTAGTTCGGATAATCGAGGTTCCACTGTACTTACAATTATTTTATACACATAATTTTCTTTCATATAGAATTAAAATACTATTAGACTAAAAGGAAAGTTCTGAAATAATTACATCGAGGGGAAATTCACTTAAGAAATCACGATTTCCTTGTTTTCGAAGTCAGAAAATATTCAAGATATTTTAGCAGTCTATAGAAATCATTGGGATTCTCAATCGAAATCGTAGGGAGTCACAGGAGAAATCGTAGGAAGTCTCAACCGAAGTCTATACTCACAGAGCAGTTGGCTCGTCAGCCGATAACTGCCGTATGAGCCCGAGTGTCCCGAAGTGTTTATTGACAAATGATCTCGTGTTTTCGTTAAAGGTTATGTTTTATGTTTACAATGAAGTATTAATCAATCGTAAGTGGAAAAAAATTGAAAATATTTTTATAATAAATTTCATTAAAGAAAGAACGTTACATATATTTAAATCCATAACTTTTTTGATAAATAAATAAATAATCAGTACTTTTACAATCTCTTATTATCACAATTTTAGATAGACTGTTTAGAAAATGTATAAAAACAATTTTGTTTGTAAAAATATAGCACCTTTGATTTTGAGAAATAACAACATTTTTTAATATTTTTAATATTGAAAAAAATTCATCTATATTAATCTTTTTTTAAATCTTAATTTCAAATTTATTTAAAAGAGCAGCAAATTTTTTATGTAGCAAATAATTTTTATTAATTAAATTCTTAACGTTTATTCTAATGACAATTAATATTCAATAAATTATGAAAAATTAAAATCAAACATTATTTATTTAAATGTGAATTTTTTTTGTGTTTTCTAAAAACCGATTTTTACCTAGCTCATGCTCATCCGAAGCTACATTTCGATGTATTGCGCGCGAGTATGTAAGCAGTCACCGGCAGTCCCTAGAAATCGCAGGTAGTCGCGTAGAAATCTCAAGAAGTTTTAAAAATCAATTTGAGAATCTTACAACGACTGCTACTAGCGATTTCTGACTTCTCAAGTGAATTTCCCCTCGAATTACATAAATTCACATAACCGATTTTTAGAAATGTTAAAAATTAATTAAAATAACTAATTCTTTTTCATTGTCTTTCTGAGAGAGCATTTTCGAAGGGCTGCCAGACGTACTTTGCCCCAGCTTAGAACTGACATTTTACACTCGTGTAGATGTCAACTGTCGATTTCTAAAGATTTTAATCGGTATGAAATAGAAATTTTTCCATTATTTTTCACCCATTGACCCATTTGCCGCATCTTCGAAGGGCTACCAGACGTACTTTGTCCCACCCCAGAACTGCCAGACGCGCATTTTTAGACTTGTTTGAATATAGACTTTCGATTTCTAAAGGTTTTAATCGGTATGAAACGAGAAAATTTTCGATTTTTTTACGTGTTTACCCTTTTATCAGACGTACTTTGACATAAATGTCAACTTTCGATTTCTAAAGGTTTTAATCGGTATGAAATGAGAAATTTTTACATTATTTTTCACCTATTCGACCCCCTGCCGCCGTCCCCTGTCCCAGCACCAGCCTGCCAGCCGTGGGTTTCTGTTATTTACATGTCTTTAGTAATCTATATTCAAATTTTCAGCCGGTATGAAATGAGATAGTTGTTTTGGTCACTATAGCTCCCGGACTATAAGTAAATAATTATTTAAATAATTTTGTCCGAAAAATGAATTTCTTATTTTCAATTGAAAAAGTTGAGTGACGAATTTTCGTTTTCGAAAAACTTCCAGTGACAAAAATGTTCATTAATATGTTAGGAAATTGCTTGGAAAATTTTTCGTCATTTGATAATAAATTAAAGACAATGTAGCAATTTTAACAACGTCGCGCTCTGCTGTAAAATTACGGCGTGGGTAGCCTGGCCGCCATTACAAGACCAATGTACAATATACTATTGGCTCAAAAAGTATAGTCAGTTGACTTTGACAACTTATATCTCAAGTAAAAAAATCGCAGAATATTGAAACAACTTGGAATCATTAGCTACAACATTTATACATTACACGGAAAAACCTTTGAGAAGTCTGTCTCCCCACTGTCACAGTATTTTGCTTCTCACTGCATGGAAAGTCTGATCGCCCGCGACTGGGTGCGTAGCGTTACCGTTTTTGATAAACAAACTTGCCGAAAGTTTAGAAAATAATAACTGGGTACGTGGGTCAGTATATTAATAAAGAGTCCATGAGGTATAAATATATGTTGACTATTTGTTTATATAACGTAGTACTCAGAAAAAATAAAGCGTGTAATTAAATGTAATTCATATTTTTCAAAATTTTATTAAAATTTTATAAAAAATGAAAGAATCCCTCCAAACAGTTTTATTATTTATGTAAATAATTTAATTCATGCGAAGAATTATATTAAAATTTTAAAAAATCCTAATTGTAATTAATAGTTATACTATTAAAATTTGATTCAAATAATAAACAGAAAATTAAACTGTTTTAAACAATTTGATTAGAGATTTTGTAAATAATTAAATTCTTTTGAAGAATTTATTTGTTTTTTTTAAATAATTGTATTTTTTCCAAAAATTTATTAGAAGTTAAGAAAATAATTAAATTCATCTTAAAATTTTTATTAGAATTGTATTTAAAATAATATAATTGTACTGGAGAACATTATTATTTATAAAAAAAATTGAAATTTTGAGAAAAATTCAATCCCAATGTTTAATATAGTTGAATTTTTTAAAGAAATTGTATTTAAAATTCTAAAAAATTAGTTATTATTTAAATTGTAAATTGAGGCTGCCAATTCAAGAACTGGTCGGACGCTCGGACAACACGCGCTAGTACCAGTCGGGTAGCAGTGAGTGGCCCAGAGAAGGAAAATTAATATTTATTAATACCTCTTTCACCATTTTTGTTAAATTGTTTCTACTTCATATATTATGTTGTTTTTTCAAACTCTTTTTAATTTATAAAAACGTCAGCTTGTCTGTATATTGAAATATTAAAAACTGTTCATCTAGACTGGCCAAATAGTCCCTTTTTTATTTGGCCAGATTTAGATATTAATTGTATATTTTTTTAGATTCAATTATAGGTCACTATAATTAAAGTTAGTAAGTTTGTAATTTAAATTTAAAGAGTTGTCAAAATAATAACAATTTATTCTTTTTAAACATTTACAATAGAATTTTTTTACACATTATAACGATTTCAATTCTCACATACATTTTTTTCTTTTTACTTACTAAATAACTCATTACTAATATTTATTATAACAATAATTTTTCGTTGAAACTAAAACACTAAAATAAATAAATTTCAATGTGGGTCCAAAATCGCGAAGTTTTTTCAACTATACGATATAATTCTCAATAAATAATCTCTATGAAACGCGTACTTTATCAAATTTACAACAAACTGTAACATTGCTATACCCTGTAAAAAAAGTTGTATAGGGAGAATCGAGAAAACGTATTGAAGCTCGATAGGTTGAATACGTTATTTGAATTTTAACGTATTGGAGTGTTTGGTCGAATCCGTTGTCTATAGAAAGTCCAATACGTTCGATAGAAAATATCATTTAAATTAATGAAAGAACGTTTCAATTGTAAAAAAATTGTAGTTTATGATAATAAAGGTTAATGAAATTGTAGACAACCGAAAATTAAGAGAAAAATGTAACTTTTTTAAAATAAGGTTATTTAGTAATTGCAACAAGATATTCATCAGGTATTTTGCTATCATTTTTATCGACAACTGATGAAAGTTATTTAAATTTAAATTATTTGTCACTTTATAAATCACTTTATTAATCAGTGTTCATATTAAATGCTTTTTATTAATTTATAACAATATTACATACTTACACAATATTATTAGTTCTATAGGAATCTGAAATCATGACGTCACTAACAAACATGGCGGTCGACAACGGGGTCAAATTTTAATAAACACACATGTTTCAGACTTCTTTTTAATTATTTTTTATTTAAAAAGTTGAATAAAGTTAATTGAGGGGCTAAAATTGTTTCAGTTTGTTTATTCGCATGTTTTAAAAAATTATAAATTGCAATACGTTCCAAATATTTAATATATTTAGTAAAATAAATCACATAAGTAAATGCACCTGTCAATAAAAGAATTGTTTTCATATCGAAAAACATTATTTACTCGAATAAAAAGTTAAAAAATATCTACTTTAAATATTTAAAAAAATTTGAAGTGGATATACAGTTTCTTTTTCAAGAAAAGTAAGGATTAGTCGAGTTAAAGAATAGTTTTAAGGTTATGTTTTAGGTTATGTTGTGTCTTTTGTTTATACCAATCTAAAAACATTAAACAAATATGTTGTAGGAGACACACTGTAACGAAAAAATAATAATTATAAACTACTTTTAATTTAAAATCTTGATTAACTGAGAATACAATTAATTAAACATGTTTTAATAAAATATTTATTGTGACAAAATAGAATGAGATTATTGCTTTCACACTTTACTTATGAATATCTCAAAATATTAAGCAATATGTGACGTGCCGCGACAAAAGGGACCTTAGCTGCTTAGAATTTTAGGTTATGTTTAGAGTACTTTTAACTTCATTAAAAATTTATTATTGATTATTTAACATCAAAAGCATATTTTTCTGAAAATATTGCACATAATAATGAATTCAATATTAATAGTTTGTATAGAAAATTGGTGATTTTTATTTATTTATACTTCTAATTTTAGTTCTGTCAAAAACAGCTAAGGTCCCTTTTGTCGCGGCACGTCACATATTATTTATTGTACTGAATGTCACTGGTTCGTAGTATTTTCTTTTTTACAAATTAATTTAATTATTAATTATCATGCTATATTATAGGATTTTTAAATATAAAACTTGCGAATTTAGAAATTATTTCATATAAAATGTCAAAATCAACCCCGTTGTATTAGTTAAATTTTCTGTCACCAGAATGCGTATCGCAGTATTTCAGATCCCTATACCGACTATAGAAATTCAAATTCAAATAACTTTCATCAGTTGTCGGTAAAAATGATAGTAAACATACCTGATGAATATCTTGTTGCAATTACTAAATAAACTTATTTTAAAAAAGTTACATTTTTCTCTTAATTTTCGGTTGTCTACAATTTCATTAACCTTTATTATCATAAACTACAATTTTTATTACAATTGAAACGCTTTTTCATTCATTTAAATGATATTTTCTATTGAACGTATTGGACTTTCTATAGACAACGGATTCGACCAAACACTCCAATACGTTAAAATTCAAATAACGTATTCAACATATCGAGCTTCAATACGTTTTCTCGATTCTCCCTATACAACTTTGTTCACAGGGTAATTTAAGTTAAAATAATACATAGATTTTAACAGCTTTACAAATTTTTGAACTATTACATTATGCTTTAATCTTGCTACATTGAAAGAGAGTCCAAAATATTACCTACTTCCAATGAGACACTGTAGCAATTGAATTCTGAATTACTACAGCGCCATGTATACTTCTCACTATGATTGTTGTAAAGTTACAAACTAACCTTATAACCTCAAAAAGTATATTATCGTTAATCTGAAAGTTGTAAAATTACAAAAATTTTTCTGTGCAATTTTACAAATTCAAGTTTTAACAATAATAAAATAAAAACGAAAATCCAAGGTTTAAGATTTTTTTATTTTTTACAGTGTACTATATGGGTGATTCTTCTGAAAGTGACATTTTTGAAACCTCGATTAATTTTACAAAATCTACTCTTTAATAATTATTATCAATTTCCATAGTGAAAAATTAGCACTTATTTATCATTTTAAAAAGAAAATTAAATAATTTTATTCAACTGAATTTATGTAATAACTAAATTAGTTTCATCTCTGAAGCCTTTTCAATGATATTTTATACATTAAAAATATCTTAAACAAAATTTTAATGTGAATCTGACATTTAATTTTCCTATATTTAATCTATAAAAAGGAGAAAAATATTATTGCTGTTATAAGTAATCGAAATTTACAATTTGCTCAGAGAAAAAATTTATTTCATCTTCGAAGCCTTCCTTTTTTAATAAATAACTGAATGTAGAAGTAAGTTTAACAGAATATTTCGATGATAATATAATGAGGGTGATAATGAGGGTGCGAGATTTGCATATTTTACTAAAAAAACATATTTTTATTGCCCCCTAATGTATATAAATGTGAAAGAAAAAATTTATTTTGCATTTCCGAAACCTTTTCCTTCAAATATGCTAGTTTTTCTTTTGTTTTTAGTATTTACCTGCATTGCTTCGAAAAAATTAACCCAAATTACTATTTAATCAAATACTTTAAATAAATTTATATTTTAATCGAATTGAAAACCTATATATTTGGTATTAAAATATGCAAATTATTAAGTTTTAAGCAGTGCAATTTTATTTTCGATTTCGTGAACGATATTAGCGTGGATTTTTAATAGAAAAACACGCGAAATAAACAAAATTAATCTAATGGAGCAACAATAATCTTCTCAAAGAAGAAAAACTTTAAGAGTTTTAAAAGTTAATTTTGCGCAATCTAAAAATCTTACTCTTGAGTATGAAATTAAGTAGTTTTAAAAGAAAAAATCATATAATTAAACAAAAAAATAAATTGAAAAATTGAAGATTAAAAGTGTCACTTTCAGAAGAATCCCTCATATAAGAAATACTAAAACAAACATGTTGTTTAAAAAAACTGTAGCTATCTTCAAGTGAAAAAAAATTATTTAAATAATAAGATTTACATATGGGGCGTTCTACGCGAAATCGGACAAAAATTTTCGTATATAGAACGTCAAATTTGGTCAATTTTTGGCCGAGTTATAACCATTTCAAAAAAACGTGATTTTTCAAAAACCTGTATCTCTTAAACGGCTTGATGAAAAAATTTGAAAAAAATCATGGTAGCTTATTTCAATGAGCACTAAAAGAAAAAAAATATTTGAAAAAAATCTGAGATGCAAAAGTTAAATACTGTCCGATTTCGCGTAGAACGCCCCATATGTTCTTCATGTTACTATTTTAAAAAGCATTTTTTTCAATATATACTTTCCAATTAAGAAAAGAAATGTTAATAAATTTCGAACAAATAATATTGAAAAAAAATTTTAAATGACTTTTAATTAGAAACATCAAATTATATTTTTTTAGGAATATTGAATATGGCTAAAAAATATATATGGTTGCAAGGTAAAAAATATTACCACAATATTTTTATTGAATAAGAAAGAAATAAGCTTTACATGAAAGAAATTTCTAACCTTAAAACTTTCTAAGTTGTAAATTAGTTTAAATTATTTATTTCACCTTCATAATAAAAAAAATTAAAATATTTAATGAAACTTTACAAAAATTGTAACTAAAAAATTAAGAATATTTTTTTTGGGAGGAGACATACATTCAATATCTGTAGTAACCATAGCATTCAAACAAAATGCTTAACACACAAGTAAATTTAAATCATGAATAAATTAAGTCTACCATAGAATTTTATGATTTGCATTATAACGATAGATGATTCTAGTTATAAATATTTAGTGAAAAAAGTTACTTTATTGATTAAAATTAATTTTATGTTAAAGAATTTTTTATCAATGATGAACATATGCTTTCATTATACTTACGAATTCAATTCCCTCACTAGAGAAGGTTTTCTAATATTTTTAAATTAAAAAATTAAAAATGATCACAATGTTTATGCACTATTAGTGCACAGACTGTAAAAATATGACACTTCAATTAAACACGTGCAACATTATTAGGGAAGGATTATAAAATCACATTGCATGCTTTAATCTTTGAACATAAAGTTGCTTCTACAATAACTTTTTTTCGTCGACATGAGCGAGAAAACGTTGCGCGCGCAACTATTTTACATGGTTTTAACAGTGCATTTTGTTCGTGTCGATGAAAAAAAAAGTTGTTGTAGAAGCAGCCTTAAGACCTAAGCACAATATAATCTTTAACCGGAACCGAGACCAAGAAGACTAGAAACAGGAGGTCTAACTCCGGTAGTGGGGGTACAGGCCTAATACGTACGAATATGGTTTCCCGAAAGAGGCCGAGCAAACTGAATAAGTCATGAGACGCGGTAGCCTTCTGCGCAGACTACTTTTAATTTACCTCCTGGTGGTAATTCAGTATAAATATTAAACACTGATTTGTATATACATATATGAATCGATAAAATGAATATCTATTTTTTTAATTACCACCTGTAGGTAATATGCGCAGAAGGCTACTGCGGCTCATGACTTAAGGCTAACGCAGAATAGAATCTTTAACCGGAACCGCAATCGTAACCCTAACCTTAAGAATGAGTTAAAGAAAGATAAACAATATACCTATCCTTCTTTAATTCATTCTTACGGTTAGGGTTACGATTGCGGTTCCGGTTAAAGATTCTATTCTGCGTTGGCCTTTATCAGCCTTTTTCTGAAAACCAAACCATTACGTACCCCCACTACCGGAGTTAGACCTCCTGTTTCTAGTCTTCTTGACCGAGACGCATGATTTTCCCCTAATCACCAAGTGGTCGAATGTTCAAATGGTCGAATACCAAATCGTCGAATCGTCATTTGATCGAATGCTTAAAACGTCGAATTGTCAACAAGTCGAATGCTAAAAATATCGAATCGTCAAATGGTCGAATGTTCAAAACGTCGAATCGTCAAATGGTCGAATGCTAAAAACGTCGAATTCTCAAATGATCGAATGCTAAACACATCGAATCGTCAAATGATCGAATTCTAAAAACATCGAATCAGCAAATGGTCGAATGTTCAAAACGTCGAATGGTCATTTCGTCGAATGCTCAAAACGTCGAATTGCCAACTGGTCGAATGCTAGAAACATCGAATCGGCAAATGGTCGAATGTTCAAAACGTCGAATCGTCATTTCGTCGAATGCTCATAACGTCGAATCGTCATTTCGTCGAATCCTCATAACGTCGAATCGTCAAATGGTCGAATGCTCAAAACGTCGAATCGTCAAAAAGTCGAAAAATTTGTTTGATGTAAGTTAACATTAATTTAAACCAAGCAAATTTTTCGACTTTTTGACGATTCGACGTTTTGAGCATTCGACGAAATGACCATTCGACGTTTTGAACATTCGACCATTTGCTGATTCGATGTTTTTAGCATTCGATCATTTGAGAATTCGACGTTTTTAGCATTCGACCATTTGACGATTCGACGTTTTGAACATTCGACCAGTTGACAATTCGACGTTTTGAGCATTCGACGAAATGACTATTCGACGTTTTGAACATTCGACCATTTGCTGATTCGATGTTTTTAGCATTCGATCATTTGAGAATTCGACGTTTTTAGCATTCGACCATTTGACGATTCGATGTTTTGAACATTCGACCATTTGACGATTCGATGTTTTTAGCATTCGACCAGTTGACAATTCGACGTTTTAAGCATTCGACAAAATGACGATTCGACGATTTGGTATTCGACCATTTGAACATTCGACCACTTGGCGATTAGGGGAAAATCATGCGTCTCCGGAACCGCAATCGTGACCGTGGGTGTTTCCGACATTCGCTCTCTGAGCGCTCTGAAACTACGAAACATGATTGGTTGGATTAGGGGAATTGTAGATTTTGATTGGCTACAACTCTAACTTGACAGTTTCGTACTCTGCTCTCACGCTCCGTATATCTCCATGGAGCAAAAAAGCAAAGCACGAAACTATTAGGGGCTTTCTACAACAGCTTTTTTTCATCGACAAAAGCAAAATGCACCATGCAAAATAGTTGCGCGCGCAACGTTTTCACACTGATTTCGATGAAAAAAAGCTGTTGTAGAAGCAGCCTCAAGTTAGAGTTGTAGCTAATCAAAATCCACAATTCCCCTAACATCATTCACAATTCCCCTAATCCAACTAATCATGTTTCGTAGTTTCAGAGCGCTTAGAGAGCGAATGTCGGAAACACCCCGTAACCGTAAGGCTGCAGTTACACCTTTAGGCCAACGCAGAATAGAAACGTAACTGCTATCGCAACCGCTAACGTTAACGGAAGAATGAGTTAGAGAAGGATAAACAATATACCTATCCTTCTCTAACTCATTCTTCCGTTAACGTTAGCGGTTACGTTTCTATTCTGCGTTGACCTTTTGCAAGCAGCCTGCCTGCCTGCAGGTTGTCATGGTAACGGACAAGAGCAAGAGAGTCAGTGACTTCAAACTTCTCCCTTACTCTCGTTGCTCCTGCCTACGTAAGCAGGCAGCCTGCAGAGGTGTAAAGTTGCTTCTACAATAACTTTTTTTCATCGACATGAGCGAGAAAACGTTGCGCGCGCAACTATTTTGCATGGTTTTAATAGTACACCCTGATGCTTTAATGCCTTCCTTCCGGTTTTGACGGCTTTTTAAAAAGTCGTGACACGTCAATCAAAATTTTGTTAATTAGTGACATTCAAGTTTGTTCATACGTCATGAACTAACAACATTCTTATAGATATGCCAGAACTTTTTAAAATGCCGTCAAAACCGGAAGGAAGGCATTAAACAGGCATTAACAGCAGCTTAATGGCACGGTCACACCTCGGCTGCTTGCCTGCCTGCCTGCAGGTCGTCATGGCAATACATAAGAGTAAGAGAGTCAGACAATTTAAATTATTCGAGACGCATGATTTTCCCCTAATCACCAAGTGGTCGAATGTTCAAATGGTCGAATACCAAATCGTCGAATCGTCATTTGATCGAATGCTTAAAACGTCGAATTGTCAACAAGTCGAATGCTAAAAACATCGAATCGTCAAATGGTCGAATGTTAAAAACGTCGAATCGTCAAATGGTCGAATGCTGAAAACGTCGAATTCTCAAATGATCGAATGCTAAAAACATCGAATCAGCAAATGGTCGAATGTTCAAAACGTCGAATGGTCATTTCGTCGAATGCTCAAAACGTCGAATTGTCAACTGGTCGAATGCTGAAAACATCGAATCGGCAAATGGTCGAATGCTAAAAACATCGAATCGGCAAATGGTCGAATGATCAAAACGTCGAATCGTCATTTCGTCGAATGCTTTTCTTAAAGCGATGCATACCCTCTACATCGATTTCTATTGTTCGAACAATGGAAACCGATGTAGAGGGTATGTATCGCTTTAAGAAAAGTGCCTGTTGTGGACTCAACCTAATACCATTTGCAGATAGCAGTGGACAGCCTAGAGTATTGTCCCGTATAACCGCGCGTAGCGGCACATATTATATTTACGCCTACAATTATCGCTTCGAATATATTATACTTCCTTATTTTACTTTTTAAGCATTCTTAAAAGTGGTAACGACAATCATTACTGTACACCAAAATTTCCTGCACTTGTAATTAGATACTAAAAAATACCCCCAAAAAAATTAAATATTGTGATAAAGTTTCTTTTTAGTGTAGCTGATCACAAATAAATCTGTAATATTTAAGGTTTACTAAACTTTAAGGTTCATTGAAATCCATTGATTCTATCACAAGATATGAATTTTCTAATTAAAAATTGTAAAGAACTTTAATTGTTTATAACTAAGAGAACTTTAAATTTTTTGAAAAATCCTTTCAAATGTTAAATAGAGTAAGGCTGGGCGAGATGGGCATACGGGGTCGAATGAGTTACGAGATTTTCTTATAAAAAATGTAATTTAACACGTGTTAAATTGCATTCGACTTGTGTTTCAATACGTACAAGCAGCTTGTAAACTTACTACGTTGGACGTGAAGTAAAATATTCCCAACGTCCGACGATGTAAATTAACAACGGAATTTTTTAGAGTGCACAGTGGGCCACGAAGCATTTAAAAGCGGACATAATTCAAGGTTTCAAAGAATTTAAACGAAACTTGGTTTCTAGGGGTTTTTGACGTCGCTGATCACGAATCCGAGGTCATATTCAAAAAATTCAAAATGGAAGACCCAATATGGCGGATAGGATTTGAAAAAAACTCTTAAACAATTATAAAACTTGGTGTCTAGTAGGTTTTGTGGTCACTGATTACGGATTTGAGGCCATATTGAAGAAATTGAGAATGGCTGACCCAATATGGCGGATGAGATTTACAAAAAATTTTTTAAACGATTGTAAAACTTGGTGTCTAGGGGGTTTTTAGGTTCGCTGATTACGAATCCGTGGTCAGATTTACAAAACTTAAAATGGCATTCTCAATATGGTTGAATGTATTTTGAAAAATGTAATCGTTAGGAAATCGTTAAATATGTTGTAGTATTTACCTGCATTGCTTCGAAAAAATTAACCCAAAATAACTATTAAATCAAATACTTTAAATACATTTATATTTTCATCTAATTGAATATATTTGGTATTAAAATATACAAATTATTACTTTTTAAGCAGTGTAATTTTATTTTCGATTTCGTGAACGCGATATTAGCGTGAATTTTTAATAGAAAAACTCGCCAATTAAATAAAATTAATTTAATGGAGCAACAATAATATTTTTCAAATGAAAAAAATTTTAATATTTTTAAGAATTAATTTTGCGCAACCTAAAAATCTTACTCTTGAGTATAAAATTAAGTAGTTTTAATAGAAAAAAACCATATAATTGAAGAAAAAAATTAATTGAAAAAATGAAATTTAAAAGTGTCACTTTCAGAAAATTCACCCATATAACTCCATCAAATTTTAAAATGGGCAAAAATGGGCAACTTTAATGAAAAGTACATTTAATTTAGAAGACATTTCACGTTTAGTTTACTTTATATCGCGTAGAAGTTTGGAGAACTCACAAATAATAGCAAGTGTATTTCAAAAAATTAACATTTTCCGACGTTAAAAGTGCTATATTTTTAAAAATATAGTATTTTTTAATTTATTATAAATATTTTTCATAACAATACATATCATTTAAAAGAAATAAAATTTAAAAGTAAGAAAAATAATCACTTATAGAAAAATAAATAAACATTTCAGTCAGCGGATAACTTTAAAGTTTTTAATAAAACTTTTTAACCAACATACAACCACCGCTATAATTTTTGATAAATAACTATAATATTCTACAAAAAGTTACATAAAATGCTATAGATTTAGATTATTATATCTAAAACTTATAATTCTAATGGCACGGTCACACCTCAGCTGCCTGCCTGCCTGCGCAGGCAGCCGCCACGGGAGTAGGAGAGAGGAGACGAATAATTTAAATTGTCTGACCCTCTTACTCTTATGTATTGCCATGACGACCTGCAGGCATGCAGGCAGCCGAGGTGTGACCGTGCCATTAAGCGGACTTTTGTCCGCTTTTTCATGCTTCCTGGTCCACTGTGGAGTGTTCCTATATTTTGAGGTTATGTACATATAAACATGTGAAGGCCAACGCAGAATAGATCTGTAACCGGAACCGCAATCGTAAGCGTAACCGTAAGAATGAGTTAAAGAAGGATATGTATATTGTTTATCCTTCTCTAACTCATTCTTACGCTTATGGTTACGATTGCGGTTCCGGTTACAGATCTATTCTGCGTTGGCCTTGAGTTGAGCACGTTTTTAAGATAAAGGAGATAAAGTGAGGTTATATAGCAAAAATTTTTTTCTCCGCCTATTTGGAAGCCAATAAATAAAGGCCATTTCATCTTTATATCCTACTTCATGATTGTAACCGCCGTCAATTACAACATAACCTCTTCTTTTAAATTTACTTTCTGGTTTATTGTTATAAGTAAGAATGAATTAATAAATTAACTATTTAAATGATTTAAAATTTTAGATAATTAAGGACTTTATAGTAAATAATATATTTAAAAATTTTAATAAGCTTATTTTTTAGTCATATAGATTTTCACAAGCTATTCAAACTGTGAAACTATTAATCGTTTTATATAACACCATAATGTCAGGTAGTTTGTTTTTGATGCAATTAATAATAGTAATTAATTGCATGTATACTTATATTGATATGCAATAAATTAAATTTCTGAACATAAATTTTATTTTACAGGAATTGCAATATTTTTGCCATTTTTATCCTTTTTTGAAATGCAGCACAATTCATTCCATTATTAATTTATTTTATACTAACTTTTCATTTTTATTTCCAATTTCAGTCATAAAACTCGTTCAAACCTTAAATATATGCCAACGCAGAATAGAATCTTTAACCGGAACCGCAATCGTAACCCTAACCGTAAGAATGAGTTAAAGAAGGATAAACAATATACCTATCCTTCTTTAATTCATTCTTACGGTTAGGGTTACGATTGCGGTTCCGGTTAAAGATTCTATTCTGCGTTGGCCTTAACCCGATTCATTCAGCTGTCATCTCATAAATGTCATAAACAACCGTGTAGCAGACGATACATTATAATTCTGTATTTTCCCTCAAGGGGCGCTCGAGACAGTAGGGAGATGAAAACTGCACTACTCTGACCCCCTATTTGGGAGCCAATAAATATAGGCCGTTTCATCTTCTTAAGGCCAACGCAGAATAGAATCTTTAACCGGAACCGCAATCGTAACCGTAACCGTAAGAATGAGTTAAAGAAGGATAAACAATATACCTATCCTTCTTTAACTCATTCTTACGGTTACGCTTACGATTGCGGTTCCGGTTAAAGATTCTATTCTGCGTTAGCCTTTATCCTACTTCATGTCTAGCACGAAGTAGTATAAGGAGACCTCACGCGACAAAAAAATCTGCACACATTTGGGGGGACAGAGTTATCAGAGTTTGCAACAATAACAGAGGTTGCGCCTCTGTGGTGAAAATTTTGTACTACAGTTTTCTGTATATGAACATAACCTACAAATTAGTGAAATATGACGAAGTGTTATGGCGGACATGGTTTACATTTCAACCGCAATAGCGCTGCCTCTGCTTATGGTGCAAATACGAGACGCATGATTTTCCCCTAATCACCAAGTGGTCGAATGTTCAAATGGTCGAATACCAAATCGTCGAATCGTCATTTGATCGAATGCTTAAAACGTCGAATTGTCAACAAGTCAAATGCTAAAAACATCGAATCGTCAAATGGTCGAATGTTCAAAACGTCGAATCGTCAAATGGTCGAATGCTAAAAACGTCGAATTCTCAAATGATCGAATGCTAAACACATCGAATCGTCAAATGATCGAATTCTAAAAACATCGAATCAGCAAATGGTCGAATGGTCATTTCGTCGAATGCTCAAAACGTCGAATTGCCAACTGGTCGAATGCTAGAAACATCGAATCGGCAAATGGTCGAATGTTCAAAACGTCGAATCGTCATTTCGTCGAATGCTCATAACGTCGAATCGTCATTTCGTCGAATCCTCATAACGTCGAATCGTCAAAAAGTCGAAAAATTTGTTTGATGTAAGTTAACATTAATTTAAACCAAGCAAATTTTTCGACTTTTTGACGATTCGACGTTTTGAACATTCGACCATTTGCTGATTCGATGTTTTTAGAATTCGATCATTTGACGATTCGATGTGTTTAGCATTCGATCATTTGAGAATTCGACGTTTTTAGCATTCGACCATTTGACGATTCGACGTTTTGAACATTCGACCATTTGCCGATTCGATGTTTTTAGCATTCGACCAGTTGGCAATTCGACCAGTTGGCAATTCGACGAAATGACCATTCGACGTTTTGAACATTCGACCATTTGCTGATTCGATGTTTTTAGAATTCGATCATTTGACGATTCGATGTGTTTAGCATTCGATCATTTGAGAATTCGACGTTTTTAGCATTCGACCATTTGACGATTCGACGTTTTGAACATTCGACCATTTGCCGATTCGATGTTTTTAGCATTCGACCAGTTGGCAATTCGACGTTTTGAGCATTCGACGAAATGACCATTCGACGTTTTGAACATTCGACCATTTGCTGATTCGATGTTTTTAGAATTCGATCATTTGACGATTCGATGTGTTTAGCATTCGATCATTTGAGAATTCGACGTTTTTAGCATTCGACCATTTGACGATTCGACGTTTTGAACATTCGACCATTTGACGATTCGATGTTTTTAGCATTCGACAAAATGACGATTCGACGATTTGGTATTCGACCATTTGAACATTCGACCAGAGCTGCCAGGTACCCTCACCAAACGCAAGTGCGCATGCCTTGCGCTTCTATTTTAATTGGTGGATACTTAGATAAATATACTAGATGCGGCGAGGGTCGGTGGTGGGGACTACCGATATATATAGCATACTAAATTTTCAGTGTATGTTAGTGCCGCCCTCTTCAACTTTTCGCCGTTTCCAAGGTTACCGCTTGGAAATCGTATTATTTCAGTCAAGAAGGCTAGAATTTCATTTCTCGCCAATATCACTACTTTTCTTTTTATTTTGAAAACAGCGTGTTTTTGTGATAACAATAGAAACTAATGAAACAATTTTTTAATATAAAGTTTTAAAAAATAATAAAAGCTAATTATTATTTTTAATTAATTTCTTTTATAAATAAAATTTATTAATTTTTTTTAATGATTAAAACAAATTTTTTTAATTAGTAATTAAAAAAATTTTTTTTAATTAAAATAAAATATTTTTATTACAAAATTTGACTAATTATGAATTTTAATTAAAAAATTGTGTTTAACAGAATGGGAATGTGGTTTGAGTAATATTTTTTCATTTTTATTATTGTACAAAGTTAATGTTAAATTAACCTTCATCTGAAAAAAGTTGTTATGTCACACATCAAAAAATAAATCTGCAGGGTTTCTACAAATTTCTCCTTATAAAATTCCATGATTTTTTCATTATTTCCAGGTGATAAATTATAAAGCCATGACACAATAAAACAAAAATTTTGTCAGTTAAATCAGGTAAATGTCATGAAAAAAATTTGTTGCCAGGGAAATTAAGAAAATTAAGACTTTTCCGACTTTTTTCCAAATATTGCAACAAAATACCACAATTTTGAGTAAAAAAAAGTGCAACTTATTTTGATTTTTATAATGCAAAAATGAACTATAAACAAATCTTTAAAAAATTGTTTTTGAATAGTTAAAATTTTGTAAAATTTAATTAACAATAATTAGTTTATTTCAAGCATTTTGTTACAATTTTTTAAAAACAACTATTGAAAGATTTTAATTGCAAATTTTGAAAATAATTGAATTACAGTAGAGACTCCATTATCGGGACCCCTATTATCCGGATATTTGATTATCCGGACAAATTTATATTTAATAAAATTTTTTTTAATATAAAGTTTATAAGGTCTTAAGCCGTTAACTTCTATTTTAAATTCAAAAACATGAATTTTTACACGAAATTTTGCGTTTTAAAGTGTTTTAATTATTTAAAGAAAATGTTTATGTAAATATTTTGAAATATTTCTAACTAAATTTTTATTAATGTTGACTTTAAAAGTTTTAGTTTGTTTCAATCTTATTTTAATACATATGCAAATAAATACATAAAATAATGAATCAAAAATTTCTATAATTCGTTCTTTACTCGATTATCCGGATAAGTGCCTGCATCCATTAGTCCGGATAATGGGGTCTCTACTGTATCAAAATTTTTAAATAAAAAGTCTATAAAGGTTAATTTAAAAATGAAAATCAGCTTCTAATTTTTTGAAATCCAATATTTTTAATATTTTTAATTACCTATTTCCAAAAATAATATTTTACAATTATTTTTAACATTTTGGAGAAAAAATAATGTTCCAAGTTTTTAATTAAAATTTATCAAAAAATTTATTAGTCTCTTAAGTTATACAAAAATTCTTTAAAAATATAATTATTTTCGAAAAATAATTACACTAATACAATATACAACTTTTCAAAAAAGTCAATCATTTTTAAAAGATTTTACCAAATTTTAATTGTTTAGAAATTTTTCAAAATTGAAAAACTATTATCGTTCAAAAATTGTTTTAAAATATTTTAAAAAAATTAATGGTAAGAATTTATTTATGATAATTTTTTGAAAATATTAACCTTAATAACTTAAGAAAAAAATATGGAGAGTCACAAGTATTATAAAAAATTGGGCTTATATATTTAAATAATAATTGAATTCTAGAAGAACTTTTCCAAAATTATTTAAATTAATTGATTCAGAGATAAAGTTTGATCAAAATTGTTGAAAATAATTAAATTAAGAAAGGGTTATAATTGTAATTTTTAAAAATACTTATTTTGAACCGTTAAGATATATATTTAGAAAAAATTAAAAATTTGAATTTTCTGTTTAAAATACAAATATTGATTAATTTTATAAATATTGATAAAATATATTATAATTTATGTATTATACATCAATCGATTCGTTATTGTGCCAAGAATATAATTTTCCCAAGAATTGATGAAAATTTCAATAAATAAAAAAATTATTTCAAAAAATACAAAAATGTATTTTTTTAAATTAAAAAATTGCTAAAACAAATTTTTTTTAGATATTTTTTATATCTAAAATTTTTTATATTATTTTTTCCTTCTGAATGATTTTTGGTATTCGTAACCATAAAGAAAAATTTATTTGATTCAAATAACCAATTAATTGGCTATAATCCATTAAATATTTACTTGAATCAAATAATATTTATTGGAGCGTCAATTAAATGGTATTTGAACCAATAATTTCAGTATTTGAAGCAAATGCCATTTAATTAACTTTAATAATTATTATTTGGTTTAATTAAATATTTAATTGATAATAGTCAATTAATTGGTTATTTGAATCAAATAAATTTTTTTTCAGTGTCACCTATCAAAATTTAGCGAAATCTTTCAAAACATGTAAGAGAAAATTTGGCCACAAGAATCAAAATAATCAATCAATAATTAAAAAAAAAGAAATCAAAATAAATGAATCTGCAAAGTGCGGAAATCAAAGTCACAATAAGGCTTTCTTTAAGAGGAAGCAATAATTATTATTAAAATATTATTATTGAAAAAAATTGTTAATAAATAAATTAATTTATTATTATTATTTATTACTTATTTACTATTTATTTTTTATTTAGTTTTCATTTTTTAATTGATTAATTAATTTATTATTATTAATTATTAATATTTCAGTTTGTTCAATATATAAATACAATTTGCTTTTTTAAAATTAAATTCAAAATTAAAAAAATGTTGCCATATTCGGAAATATACGAATTTTTGGATATCCACAGGACGTCTGTAGGATATTCAGAATATCTAGTATTTTGTAATCCAAAACTGAGAAAAAAGTATTTCTCATCGTCTTCCTGTAAATTTTTATTTTGAAAATTGTTTATCAAGAAATGTTTAAAAACATTTGTCTGAAATAAAATTCTCAACTTTTTTTATAAATAAAATCACATATGTAAATAAACAACGAAATAAAAGAATTTAATTTATTATATATATATATATATATAATTATTAAAAACAACAATTTTTTTATAAATTGGGTACAATTATAATCTTAAATTTGAATAAGAAATTGTCACTTTAATAATATTTTCAAATATTTCCGCCATTTATAAGAGGCACAAGAAAGGCACATGTAGAACACTAACGCCGCCCTGGATTAATGTGCCTAAACTAACGCCTCGCCGCATCTAGTATATTTATCTAAGGTGGATATTTGAGACGCATGATTTTCCCCTAATCGCCAAGTGGTCGAATGTTTAAATGGTCGAATACCAAATCGTCGAATCGTCATTTTGTCGAATGCTTAAAACGTCGAATTGTCAACTGGTCGAATGCTAAAAACATCGAATCGTCAAATGGTCGAATGTTCAAAACGTCGAATCGTCAAATGGTCGAATGCTAAAAACGTCGAATTCTCAAATGATCGAATGCTAAAAACATCGAATCAGCAAATGGTCGAATGTTCAAAACGTCGAATGGTCATTTCGTCGAATGCTCAAAACGTCGAATTGTCAACTGGTCGAATGCTAAAAACATCGAATCGTCAAATGGTCGAATGTTCAAAACGTCGAATCGTCAAATGGTCGAATGCTAAAAACGTCGAATTCTCAAATGATCGAATGCTAAAAACATCGAATCAGCAAATGGTCGAATGTTCAAATCGTCGAATGGTCATTTCGTCGAATGCTCAAAACGTCGAATCGTCAAAAAGTCGAAAAATTTGCTTGGTTTAAATTAATGTTAACTTACATCAAATAAATTTTTCGACTTTTTGACGATTCGACGTTTTGAGCATTCGACCATTTGACGATTCGACGTTATGAGGATTCGACGAAATGACGATTCGACGTTATGAGCATTCGACGAAATGACGATTTGACGTTTTGAACATTCGACCATTTGCCGATTCGATGTTTTTAGCATTCGACCAGTTGACAATTCGACGTTTTGAGCATTCGACGAAATGACCATTCGACGTTTTGAACATTCGACCATTTGCTGATTCGATGTTTTTAGCATTCGACCAGTTGACAATTCGATGTGTTTAGCATTCGATCATTTGAGAATTCGACGTTTTTAGCATTCGACCATTTGACGATTCGACGTTTTGAACATTCGACCATTTGACGATTCGATGTTTTTAGCATTCGACTTGTTGACAATTCGACGTTTTAAGCATTCGATCAAATGACGATTCGACGATTTGGTATTCGACCATTTGAACATTCGACCACTTGGTGATTAGGGGAAAATCATGCGTCTCGGATATTTATGTTCTTATTTAAAATGCCTTGTAAACTAAAACTTCCAAAACATCCACCAATTAAAATTAGAGACACGAGGCATGCGTATTTGCGCTTGGTGAGGGTACTTGGCAGCTCTGGACTGCAGAGGTCTGAACACTCCATTATTGTAGACCATCTCTTATATGAGCAATAATAATGACGTAATGTGGCGTGATTTTATATGATTATTTCATTGGACGTCGTGGTGTTTTGAACCATTAATTATAGTATTATATATTAAACAAAAAAGATCATTATGTATAAAAAGTGGAAGTTGGTGTTTTAATTTGCGTATTTTAATAAATATTGGAGTATACTATATTTTGCTTCTAAAGGAGCAAAATTCTCTATTACAATATTCATCTACAATTTTTATTCAATGATGTAAATGTTTATTTTGAAAATTCTTTATTTGAAAAAAAACAAAAAGTAAACAATCAAAATGACTGAGTCAGAGGATTTTACATCAACATCAGAAAATGATTTTTCAAATTTATCTAACAATGACAGTCTTGATTTAAATGAACTAAATGGATTTTATGGTAAGTTTTGTGTTTACTTTATTATAATTCTGCACATCTTTTTCTTTTAATAACTGTCGAAAAATTAACTGATGTCATTTCAAGATAGATTTCAAGAGTGTTTGAAATTTGCAGCAAGTAAATAATTATTTTACTAATACTTTTCTGATTGTTCTGTATTTTCTTAAACTATTTAGATTTAACTAATTCAATTGAAGAAGTACATAATTTGTCTGGCTTTTCAATTGTCATGAACGGAGTGGCTATTTGGCCAGTGAACTGGCAGAATAAGTTAGTTTGCTTATTTGGCCAGTGTATCTAAAAAAAATACACAATTAATATCTAAAACTGGCCAAATAAAAAAGGGACTCTATTTGGCCAGTCAAAATGAACAGTTTTTAATATTTCAATATACAAACATGCTAACGTTTTTAAAAATTAAAAAAGTTTAAAAATAGAGACAATTTAACAAAAATGGTGAAAAAGGTATTAATAAACAACTATTAATTTTCTATTTGTTCTTGCTTATATTTATTATACTTTTATATATGTGACGTGCCGCGACAAAAGGGACCTTAGCTGCTTAGAATTTTAGGTTATGTTTAGAGTACTTTTAACTTCATTAAAAATTTATTATTGATTATTTAACATCAAAAGCATATTTTTCTGAAAATATTGCACATAATAATGAATTCAATATTAATAGTTTGTATAGAAAATTGGTGATTTTTATTTATTTATACTTCTAATTTTAGTTCTGTCAAAAACAGCTAAGGTCCCTTTTGTCGCGGCACATCACATATATACTAGGGGGGCTCCGCCCCCCTGCGCGCTTCGCGCGTTAACTCCCTAACTAATTCTTATATTTATATTAATTTTTAATTTCAAATCATGTTCTCTTAATATGAATGCATGCTAATAAGTTAGAGTAAATTATATCAGGCGATACTAAAAGAAAGCACTTAAAAAGAATTTAACTTTACGGACATGATCTATACGGACATCTTGTAGTGCCCTTATAGAAACTTATTTATACCTACAGGTAAAAACATTGGTTACATTTGAAATAGATTTTGCAGTATTATCAAAGTCATTATTACGACCCTTTTTACTTGCAGCTTTAACAATAAATCAAATCTGACATAAATTTTGACATAAATTAAGGGCCATTATTTGGTCGTTTATGACATGTAGGTAAAAGAAGAATGTAAAATTACATGTAGATTTCGACGTAATGTAACATACGTTTGTGGGCCTCTTTTTACCCGTAGGTCAAAACTGCCCTAAAATTGACCTATATTTTGACGGTAGCAAAAATTCTTTGACAATTTTTGACATTTTGGTCAAAACTGCCCTAAAATTGACCTAAATTTTGAGGGTAGCGGAAATTGTTTGTCAAATTTTGACGTTTAGGTCAAAAGTGCCCTCAAAATTGACCGAAATTTTGACATAAGTTTAGACGGCTCATTGGGAAAGGGCGCCCATAGAACTTTCTGAAACAGCGGCGGCAGCGATATGATTTTATATTAATAGGGATATATATGTCGTAGACAAGTAGAGAAACTAGGCAAGTAGCTTAATGCCTAGGAATTAAGCTAAATTTTGGCAAATAGAAAAATGGACATGTGGAAGATGTTTATTTTTCTATTTGCCTTGATTGACTCTAGGCAAATAGAAAAATACACATCTTCCACATGTCCATTTTTCTATTTGCAAGTAGAGAAACTAGGCAAGTAGCTTAATGCCTAGGAATTAAGCTAAATTTTGGCAAATAGAAAAATGGATATGTGGAAGATGTGTATTTTTCTATTTGCCTAGAGTCAATCAGCAATTAAGCTTATTTCCTCGTTATTAAGCTACTTGCCTAAACGGCCTCCGGCAAATAGAAAATTTCACGTGTATTATAAAGCAGAGTATAAACATCGATTTAAAAACAAGTTTTGTAAACATTATTTATTAATTGTCAACGTTAATTAGAATTTTGTTTCATTTGTTGCAACAAGATATAGATTGGTGACAGCGAGAATTGCATTTTAATTTTAATTTAAAACAGGAACACCGATTATTTTAACATTGGTTGGAAGCTGCTTTGCAATTACACTTTTTGTAACCTTGTCCTCCGCACATGGACTGCCGAGATGCTGCCTCTCTCAAAGTTAAAATTTCATCTTTGTTAACATCACCAAGTCCAATCTTAACAGTTCCAGATTTTTTAATATCGGTTCTTGGAAACCAGCCTTTAATAAAAAATTAAATGTAATTATAAAATTATGTTATAAAATGACTTTTAATAATTTAAAATTTAAATATTTTAATTAATAATAAAATTTTAATTTAAAAAGAATTTAATCACTGATAATTTTAATTAATAATAAAAATTAAATCAACTGTTACTCAAAGCAGATAGCAAGAAACTAATTTTCATGTTCAATATTATACAATTTAAATTAAGTGAAACAAAATTCTAATTAACGTTGACAATTAATAAATAATGTTTACAAAACTTGTTTTTAAATCGATGCTTATACTCTGCTTCATAATACACGTGAAATTTTCTATTTGACGGAGGCCGTTTAGGCAAGTAGCTTAATAACGAGGAAATAAGCTTAATTACTGATTGACTCTAGGCAAATGGAAGAATACACATCTTCCACATGTCCATTTTTCTATTTGCCAAAATTTAGCTTAATTCCTAGGCATTAAGCTACTTGCCTAGTTTCTCTACTTGCCTACGACATATATATATATATATATATATATATATATATATATATATTATTTTTATGATATTATTATACCATAAACTATATAAAAAATTTACAAGTTTAGTTCATGTCACACTTACAGCAGAACTAATGTATCCGTTTTGGAATTTTTTTTAAGTTCGTACAAGATTAGCAACTTCTAGAAGTTGAGCTAGATCCATATCATGTTTCACATTGATTCTGACTTCTTTTTACCAAATACAAATGTACTAATTCAAAAAAAAATTTCTCAAACACCCAGAGACACCCCCCTTCAACCAAAATAATAATTCAAAATTTTTTGTCACACTCCTACCCCCCTTCAACAAAAAAACAAAGTAATTTAATAATTGTTTAAAACAGTTTAATTTTCTGTCAATGATTTCAATAAAATTTAAATAGTAAAATTATTAATTACAATGACTGAATCCATTTCAAATCAGGCAGGTCGACTAACTTCAATTAAGGAAGATTTCGACTATATCAGCAATTAGTGACATCTATTAGACGTCGATTGAACTCTTTGGTTTAGAGTCAGGTGTTATTCTTAAAATAATTATTCCGATATGGTTGTCGGTAAATAATTATATTTTTGAATTTAATTTTTGATCTGAAAAAATAAGCTGCGTGAACGAATGCACTGTGCATCTGTGAGGACTCGAACACCAGTTAATAGCTGCCTTTCGCGGGACTAACGCCTACCAATGCTCCATGCCAACACAGCCTGGACGTTCACGTTTCTTATAATCTCAGATCAAGCCCATACACTAGTCGAAGAGCTGTATAGTTAATGTAGGAAATTATATGCTAATTAAGAATTTTTCATTAAGAAAGATTTCGACTATATCAGCAATTAGTGACATCTATAGTCGAAATCTTCCTTAGTTTTTTTAAACAGTTTTCAATGAAAATTAGAATTATAAAATATCCTCAATTTTTAATAAAATTGTAATAGCAAAAATTGTTTTAACTTTGAATTATTGTTATTATTTACATGAATATAACAATTCAATTCGAGAATTTGTGTATTGCTTGATTTCAAAACAATCACTTAATAAATAATTTTTTGTTGAGATAAAACTCTTTAAAATTTACTTTTATCCATTTATTTCTTTAATCCTATAATATGAGAACATTTTCACGTGGGATGTTAAATACTTATATTGAAGTCTACATTTTACGTATTTATAAAAATTTTAATTAATCACAAATTTTTAAAAACTAAACACGTAAAATGTAGACTTTATTATGAGTAGGGTAAGGCGGAGCGAGATGGATATGGGACATTCCATTTCAAAACGAACCACCTTATAAACAATTGCCATTGTAAGGCAATTTTCAAAAAATTATTTCTCCCATTTATTAAAGCCAAACTTTATTTACTATTAGTGATTTTAAAATAAAAATTTCTCAATTTTATGATGGTAAAAAAATTTTTTTTTTAAATAATAGAATTTATAGAAAAAATTAAGTTTGAAAGATAACCTTTTGAATATCTCAAAACATGTCGTGTCCGATTTTCTTAAAATTTATGTCAAAATGAAGCTTAAAAATTCTAGTTTCATTTTATGTAAACATTACAATGGGCAATTCGGTTGAAATTAAGAACCAATTAAATTTTATGAAGCAGTCAAAGGTTAAACAGTGTAAAAATTTGAAAAAAACAAATTCCTCTCGGTACATACATTATAACCTTAGAAATTCTTGTAAAATTTAATTAATTTGTCAAATTTCCGCGAATTGCCCATTATAATGTTTACATAGAATAAAACTAGAATTTTTAAGCTATATTTTGACATAAATTTTAAGAAAATCGGACACGACATGTTTTGAGATATTCAAAAGGTTATCTTTCAAACTTAATTTTTTCTATAAATTTTATTATTTATTTAAAAAATTTTTTACCATCATGAAATTGAGAAATTTTTATTTTAAAATCACTAATAGTGAATAAAGTTTGGCTTTAATAAATGGGAGAAATAATTTTTTAAAAATTGCTTTACAATGGCAATTGTTTACAAGGTGGTTCGTTTTGAAATGGAATGTCCCATATAGATATTTTTCTTGTATTAATGCTTTAACTGGGTTATGAATTAGTCAAAAGTTTCTTATAGTTTACGATCAAAAACTATTTTTATTTATAATATTACAAAAATTTGAGACAATAAAATTAATTAAGTACAAATAAAAATGGATGAAAAAAATGTAGCTTTTGACCCATTCTGCCGTCCTGATTTAAAAACACCATAACTACACTTTGGGTTGTTTCGAGATATTTAGCAAACTACGTTTTTATTTATATCTTCTTTAACATGTTTCTTCAAAAGGTAATGGTGCTTCTTTACTAATTCGGGTACGCTGAATTTTATTATGCAAAAAAAAATTTCAAATTTTCATTGGAAATATGCAAAACTGTAGTTATGCTTATTAATTAAATGAAAAATTGCGGCGAATCCTTACAAAAAAGCATAACTACGCAGTTATGCTTTTTAGTCAGGAGAAAAGCTCATGTACGGTCGACTTTCCTGATGTAGGGGGCGCATGATTATTTCCCAAATTTCAATTTCCTAATATCCAAAACATAGAAATTTTTATCATCGAAACTTCATTTCGCATAATTTTCAGATTTCGAAATTTCATTTAAAATAATTTTTAATTTATCGAATTATTTTTTATCCTAATATTTAAATAGTCGAATTGTTTTTTAATATAATTTTTAATATGTCGAAAAATTCTTTGACATAAATTTTGTTTTTTCGAATGACCATTTTTCATAATTATTAATCCTCCGAATTGCCATTTGACATAATTTTCAAACCTTCGAAATATTATGTTACATAAATTCCATTTATCGAAATTTTATTTGTCATAATGTTCATTTACTCGAATTATCAAGTGACATAAAACGCATTTTACTCGATTTCTCATGTGACATAACCTTCAAATCTTAGAAACGTTATATTTAAGAAATTTCATTTATCGAAATTTTATTCGTCATAATTTTAATTTATTCGAATAACCATTCAACATAAAATCTGTTTGTCCGAAATTCCATTTTACATAATTTTCAAACATCAGAATTACTTTTTAACCTATACTGCAAGTCACAGAAATTTCATTTGGTCTAAAATAACAATAGAGATGAGAAAAATATTTTAAAATTGCATTGTTATTTTAGGACAAATAAAATTTCTGTGACTTGCATTATAGGTTAAAAAGTAATTCTGATGTTTGAAAATTATGTAAAATGGAATTTCGGACAAACAGATTTTATGTTGAATGGTTATTCGAATAAATTAAAATTATGACGAATAAAATTTCGATAAATGAAATTTCTTAAATATGACGTTTCTAAGATTTGAAGGTTATGTCACATGAGAATTCGAGTAAATGCGTTTTATGACACTTGATAAGTCAAGTAAATGAACATTATGACAAATAAAATTTCGATAAATGAAATATATGTAACATAATATTTCGAAGGTTTGAAAATTATGTCAAATGGCAATTCGGAGGATTAATAATTATGAAAAATGGTCATTCGAAAAAACAAAATTTATGTCAAAGAATTTTTCGACATATTAAAAATTATATTAAAAAACAATTCGACTATTTAAATATTAGGATAAAAAATAATTCGATAAATTAAAAATTATGTTAAATGAAATTTCGAAATCTGAAAATTATGCGAAATGAAGTTTCGATGATAAAAATTTCTATGTTTTGGATATTAGGAAATTGAAATTTGGGGAATAATCATGCGCCCCCCTGATGTAGAAGTACACTAACTACAAACACTTAAGAGTTTAGTTTTGAAAAAATGGATTAAAGTGTACAATTTTTTTTATTTTGTGTAATTAAAATGCGTTTTTTAATTTCTAACAGGAAAAAAAGAAAAAAACCTGCAGAAGGTAATGAATAACATAATTTTGATTAAAATAAATTAAATTTCATTAAATTCCCTGTTCACCTTTTTAATATAATTAAATGATTAATTTTTAAAACCTTAACAATTTTTTAAAAATTCCATTTTAAGATTAAAATGTTTAAATATCTACTATTGATTCTATTTTGAGGAGATGTGTGTAATAATTTTAAAGTAATCAGTTATTTTTATGTTCTTTATTAATTAATTAACATATTAATTATTATTATTATGCAAATTACAAAACTTATTTTCAAATATGAACTTTTGAACAATTTCAAATTCAAACTTTAAAAAAACTTTAATTCTTAACTAATTTACTAATTAATTATTCTTGTTTATTACTTTCAAAATTTTGTCGCAAAAATTCAATTATTTTTTTAAAAAGCCAAATCTTTGCAAACATTTAATTATTTAAAAAAAATTTCCCGAAAGAATGGAATGTTTTTTCTTAATTCAGTTTAAAATATTTCAAAAATTAAATTAATTTCTAAAATTTTATGAAAGAATTTAATTAAAAGAAAAACATTAATAATTTCTTTAAGATTGAGTATTAATAAATTTGTTGATTACTATTTATTTAGTTTGTTTAAATAATCTTCTGCATTTTATAAATACAGTCAATTTTTTTTATTGAATTATTGCTAATAACTAATAATTATTGAACTAAAATAAAAAACTATTTAAAAAACTTTTTTCAATTAATTAACCTTAAAAAATTCTATTAAAAATAAAAATTGTTAAAAATAGCTATATTTATTATTAACAGTTTATTTAATAAAAATATATTAAAATTGAAAAACTTCTTGTTTCAATAAAGTGAATGTAGATGTGCTTTTTTAAGGAAAGTGTTGTAGATTTTCATGAGATTCCTGACGTAGAAACACACTATGTACTTAGGCCAAAGTCCATAAGGAAAGTAGCCTCTACAAAGCTCGAGTTCCTGATCTCAAAAAGCATAACTACGTAGATAGGCCTTTTTATTAGGAAATCACTGGTTAGACGACCCGAAATCCTCACAAACTGTAGTTAGGCCTGTAGTTAGGCCTCTTAATATCAGGATTCGACAGAAATCGATGTAGATAGTGCTTTTTAGTAAAATTAATTCCTAATTAACACGAAAATTAATTAAGATTAATAATTCTAATTAGCATAGAGAAATTCGTCTTTTTTTTACGAATCCAACGATATAAAAAACTCATTTTTGATAGAAAGTGTAGTTATGGTGTTTTTAAATCAGGACGGCAGCATTGTCCCCCAAGTGTGGGGCGAGATGAGTCGCTTGCTGGGACGCTATGGGTCATGAGAATGACCTAGGAGAAAAAAATGTTTGCTATATAACCTCACTTTATCTCCTTTATCTTAAAAACATGCTCAACTCACATGTTTATATGTACATAACCTCAAAATATAGGTACACTCTAAAAAATTCCGTTGTTAATTTACATCGTCGGACGTTGGGAATATTTTACTTCACGTCCAACGTAGTAAGTTTACAAGCTGCTTGTACGTATTGAAACACAAGTCGAATGCAATTTAACACGTGTTAAATTACATTTTTTATAAGAAAATCTCGTAACTCATTCGACCCCGTATGCCCATCTCGCCCAGCCTTACTCTATTTAACATTTGAAAGGATTTTTCAAAAAATTTAAAGTTCTCTTAGTTATAAACAATTAAAGTTCTTTACAATTTTTAATTAGAAAATTCATATCTTGTGATAGAATCAATGGATTTCAATGAACCTTAAAGTTTAGTAAACCTTAAATATTACAGATTTATTTGTGATCAGCTACACTAAAAAGAAACTTTATCACAATATTTAATTTTTTTTGGGGTATTTTTTTAGTATCTAATTACAAGTGCAGGAAATTTTGGTGTATAGTAATGATTGTCGTTACCACTTTTAAGAATGCTTAAAAAGTAAAATAAGGAAGTATAATATATTCGAAGCGATAATTGTAGGCGTAAATATAATATGTGCCGCTACGCGCGGTTATACGGGACAATACTCTGGGCTGTCCACTGCTATCTGCAAATGGTATTATCCCTTGCAACCGCGCGTAGCGGCACATATTGCAAAAAATTTTGTGTGGCTGCCGCATATTGGATCCGCCATTTTGAATTTTTGAAATCTGACTTCAAATTCGTAATCAGCGACGCCAAAAACCCCCCAGTAACGAGTTTTAAGCGAATCCGATAAATTTTTCAAAAACGTGTCCGCCATATTGGTTTTTTGAGGTTATGTCAAAATCCTGATCTGATGGGGTTAAATGTACCTCGGATTCGGATTCAGCGACCCAAAAAACATATAGTCTACATAGTGAGACCCCCAGGTAAGAACTTTTATTTTTTTTGTGTGGCTGTGTTATCAGTTAACTGGTTGATTTACTTATACATCTACACTGAGAAAATTTTGGGGACAATGCTGCTCCGGTAGGTGGCACTGCTGTGTTAAATGAAGAGCTGGAGCGCAACTTCACCTACGATTCCCAGCCGCCTCGGAAAAGGTAAGAATCTGTTCTTATGGACTTTACTCCGTGCACATTGAACTGATCCTTACCTTTCAAAAGTCAGAATCAGCCCCTTGAGGAGTAGATGCTGCCTTTTGCCGAAGCGGCTGGGAATCGTGGACAGAGAGCGCCAGCGACTCCCATGAATTCCCGCAGCGTCCCCAAAATTTTCTCAGTGTACGAAGAATTTTTTTTCAATTTGTCCATCCCTTAAAACAGTAGTATACTTGAAATAACTTGTTTCTTAAACCTCGCTTAACTACAGTGGAGTTTACCTTTACCCCGAAGTTTAGAAAAATTTCAAAATCTCGAGGTAAATGTAAACAGTCAGTTTTAGGCGATTCAAGTGCATCAATATTTTTTTGTACCTCATAAAATTTTTCTAGAGAAGTAAAGTAACAAGTTCATGCAAAAGAAATCCGTCCATTTTACCTTTTAACAAAAAAAAACTAAAAACTGACTTTAGATTTGTTATTTTATAAAATTCCAAATATCATAAGGCTGTATGATTAGTATGTTTAGCTAAGGGGTTAGTTTTGAGATAAGGGTTGAGGTGAAAAATTAAAACTGGTAGTTTGCAAAATGATATTATAATTATTCAACGATTAATTAAAAAAAAAGTTAAACATTTATTAGTTTTATTAGTATTTTTGTTAATTAAATCGAAATAGGGGTAATTCTGGGGTTGAAAGTTGGACCTGAAATATTAGTAAGGGTATGTTTGTTAGTGCCAATAATATTTAAACAATTTCTAATAAAAATTCACTGTAGCTTTTTCTGGTTCTGAGATATGAAAGCAACGTTAGATATTACATTTATTCCGTTTTAAGTAAAATTGTTAATTTCAAATCAGTATAATTTCGATTACATTTTAACAGGTTAAAAATTTCAAATAGTAAATTTGAAATTGTTCAATTCTTTTAATGAAATGTGAGAAAAAACCAAGAAATAAATTTATGTTTAATAATTTTTGACACTATCACCTTCTTGTTCAAACTTTAAAACTTAGTACTTTAATAAATAAAATCATCGTAAACAAATTGGCTGCCTTTATTCCCGTGTTACTTACGATATTTTTTATTCCTAATGCACAAAAGTGGCGATTTCAGATAGCAGACGACAGGGAGTAAAAGTCATTCACTTGTTCGACTTGAAAATGGCGACCGTTTTCTCCCTTGGGCAAAAATAACGCATGGGAACAGCGGTTATGTTTGCGCATGGGAGAAAATGGACGCCATTTTCATATGGTCGAACAAATGAGTGACTTTACTCCATGTCGTCAGCTATCTAAAAGCGCCATTTTTGTGCATGTGGGATAAAAATCAAATTTTTATACATGTTTTTCGAAAAATGACCACCATTTTATCAGTTTTGCAAAAAGCAAAAATCGTGTAAAACTTCATATGTCAATATTTATTATTTAAACCTGAAAAAATGTACAAAAATAACCTTTTTAGGGCGTTTAAAGTGGGTAGATTTCTTAATAAAAAACATTAATCCTGAAGCCTGTACTTACGCGACTAAAATACTCATAACTCCGTTAATTTTGCTATAATTAACTTGAAATTTTAACATAATATTCTGGAGATATTATACAATCATTAAAAAAATTCTAAGAAAATGCAATAAAAAATTTTAAAACCTTACATTCAGCGATAGTTTCAAACAGTTATACAAATTAACAAATAATGATGGTGGTCATTTTCTTCACTAATAACCCTTCGCGATTTCGATTAGCAGTCCAAAAATTCACATATTCTATTTGCATGATAATAAATTTATGCTAATAAATATTAGGTTTGTTCTCGCTAGCTGCACTTTCTACACTTTGTACAAAAGTGTACACTACGGCGTTCTCGTTACCAGAAGTGACGCAATAGTGTACACCTAACTCCCTAGAAGCCTCTGCACTTTTCCCTATTTTATTACACCCGATTGCGAGCGAGTGTAATTGAATGTTCTTATTAAAATGGCGGTAAATGGGCATTTTATTTAAAATGCATTAATTATTTTATGAACATAAAGTTATAATATATTTCTTAGTGACTTTTAATTTATGAAATTATTAGTAAGCAATCCTTATTTTGTTAATATTTATATAAAGTACCACCTAATAAACAATTGTCATTGTAAAGCCATTTTTAAATAATTATTCTCCCATTTATTAAAACCAAACTTTATATACAGTGAATTTAAAAAATAATTTCTCAATTTTATGATGGTAAACATATTTTTTTTAAAATAATAGAATTTATGAAAAAAATGAAGTTTGAAAGATAACCTTTAGAATATTTCAAAACATGTCGCTTCCGTTTTGCTTGAAACTTATATGAAAATATAGCTTAAAAAATCTAGTTTTATTATCTGTAAACATTTAATGAGTAATTCGGTTGAAAGTAAGAAATTAATTAAATTTTACAAAGATGTCAGAGTTTAAACTGTGTAAAAATTTGAAAAAATAAATTCCGCTCAGTACATACATTTAACCTTCGAAATTCTTGTAAAATTTAATTAATGTTTCAAATTTCCATGAATTGTCCATTATAATGTTTACAGGGAATAATGGGAATAAATCCTATTATTTAAAAAAAATTACCATATCATAACACTGAGAAATTTTACTTTTAAAATCACTATAATAGTAAATAAATTCTGGCTTAAATAAATGAGAGAAATAATTATTTAAAAAATTGCTTCACAATAACAATTGTTTATAAGGTGGTTTGTTTTAATCTTTTTTCATTTTTTCGTGCACTTTCTCTACACTTTTGCGTTCTCGCTAGATTTTGTACTTTGTTTAAGTGCGCATGCTCCGTTTCACACTCTTGCTACACTCGAGTGTAGCGGTGTAGTTAGCGAGAACAAACCTATTATTCTCAGCTTTTGTAAACATTTGTATATAATCCATTTGGTTGTTGAATCTTATTAAAAGAAAAATAATTTTTTAAATTAAAACATATTTTTTTATATTACATATGTATACCGAAAAAAGTTAAGTTTTCATAAATTTTATGTTACAAAATTTTTTTCTTTCCTTTGAAAATAGATGAACTTACATTTTGACCGGTACTGTAAATATTTTACATTGAAAATTACGATAAACATAAATATAGCAAATTAAACTTAATTAAAATTGAAGGGCCGGATGTATCAACTGCCGCTGCGCGCTATCGCAAGAAATAATACCAGTCAGGTAGCAGTGAGAGGCCCAGAAGCGCTCACTACTCACTGACTGGTATGGTCCTTTACGGCGGCGCGTAGCGGCAGGTGTTATATCCGGCTCCTTAATTATTCAAAAATTTCACTATAAACATAATTTTTTATATACATATTACTTCTATTATCTCCTAAATATATTTTTACGGATTCAAATGAACGTACCCTCGATAATGCAACATACATCTGACCGTGATTAAATACATCTCTTCTTAAATCTATATATATTCTGTTAAATGTTTGTCCTTGAGACTTGTTAATAGTCATTGCAAAAGCTAATTTTATAGGAAATTGTCTTCTTTTAAAAGTAAACGGATATAAATTTTCACAATATAAAGTTACTCTATGTAAAAAGACAATATTTCCACTCTTATCTCCCGTTAATATTTGACATTTAATAACATTATGTGATAAATCTAAAACAATTAACCTTGTTCCGTTACATAATCCTTCATTAATACTAAGATTTCTAATAAGCATTACAACGGAATTAATTCTTAAATGTAATTCATGTGGTGGTAAAGAAGGTGGAGAGAGAGTATTTAAATATTCTGGTAATAAAGTTTCAGAAAATTTTCCATTATCACAATTTTCAGTAGAATCAATACTTTTATATATTTTTTCACCTTTACTGTCTAAGAGACGCACCACTCTCTTATTAACCCTTTGCCGTACATAAGCTTTCCCCACCTCAGAAAAAATCAGTTTGACAGTGGAATCACGTGGATAATATCAGGGCCGGAAATTAGTTTGATTTTGAGGTTATGTTTACATTGGTTATGTAGATTTGATAAAAGTCTTTAATAATCAAATATAGCTATGTTTAAAAAGTAATAAATTGCAAATACACTTCCACTTTATACAAAAAAACAGATTTTTAGGTGTTAAATATTATATTGAAATATAATTTATTTCAAAATATAAATGGATTCATTTTTTAATTAGGTACGTTCCTGCAAATTCAGAACACTTACATTCTCACACATAACTAATTTATCAACACAAGCATACCGCCTTTTCTCATTGGTTGTTCCCCCAGAAAAGACTCTAAACGACATTTCGTAACACAAGAACGGCAAAGGGTTAATATCATCAACGTCAACGTTTCTAGGTGCTAAAATTGCACACTCTGTCAACTTCTGAAATTTATTCTGTTGTATGAACTGACAATACATTTCTTCTGCAATATCTACATTCCCTTTTTGAATAATATGTTCTGGTAATATAACATTATCATCTGCATCATTTAATTCACCATTGCCTACTTTAAGTAAAAAATCTACAAATTCCGTTTCTTGTGGTAAGGCTCTCATATTATCTGTTAATGTGTATTTTTTGAAATGTTTCCATAGTTTACTATTTTTTATTGATAAATTAACTATTTCTGATCTAGTACCCCGTTCTTTAATTAGTAAAGTTTGTCGAAAATCTCCGCCTAGAATTACAATTTTATCACCAAAAGGTTCATTGGAATTCATTATATCTCTTAATAGATAATCCATAATTTCTAAAGCATATTTTGGAGCCATTGGTGCTTCATCCAAAATAAAGACATCTATATTTTTTAAAAAGAGGCCTTCTTTAGATTGAACTTAAATGTTTGAAGATGAATCACTGTATAATGGAACGGGTAAGCCTAAAACTTTATGAACAGTTTTTCCATTAGGAAGCAGAGTCGCAGCTATACCTGTAAATGCCATGTTGCAAACATTTATTCCTTTACTTCTTAACAAATGCCATAGCATAATGTATAAAAATGTTTTTCCAGATCCTCCACAACCATCAACATATAAGCACTTAGAACTATCAAAAGAATAATCCTTTAGGGCATCAAGTACATAATCAACTACAAGTTTTTGTTTTACATTTAATTTAGCATAATTCTGTTCTCCTATGTTAATATGTTCTGCAATACTTATATCATTAACTTGTTGAGTAAGAATTTCATCTTGTATATCTAACAATCCCTGAAAGTCAGTTAAATTATATCCTTCGTTAAATAACATTGTTTTAATATTTCTATAAGCCCTTTGTTCAGCATCAATGTCGTTAGTTTTTGAATAATCATCTGACATTTGACCCTTAAATTGTTCCCAAAGTTTATCCGGTTGTACAGGATGACAATGAATTAAAATTCTTGTAAATAATTGGCGAAGTGAATGGGGCATCATCCATAATGCAGCTTCTTCCATTGTTCTAATCCACTCACTATCATCTTCTACAAGTCCTAATGCCAAACAAGCAGATGTAAAAGATTCATGAACAACTCCATTAACTGTTCTCAAACTTTCAAAAGAAGTTGCTCCTTTTACTCTAAGCAATAATAATCTAAGATTAAATAACTCTAATTGATTTGGATTAACTGAATACACTCTTCCCAAAACTTTTTCTTTACGAATTCTTTGTTTCCATTCAAAAGATTTTGTTACCCATGTATAATGCTCTGGTATTTCTGAATAATAATACTTTTGAGCATTACTATCCCGTTGGTTAAGTTTAAAGTAATCCAGAAGTTTTGTATTTTTATTTAAATCGAAAGAAATACCGTTACTATCTTTTTCTTCTCGAATAATAACATTCTGTTCATTTGGCAAATGTATGGGCAAGCGATTAACGCTATGACTCTTTTTTCCTAAAGGTTTACTTAGAATTCTCCAAACTGCCTCAACTGGACCAACATATCTATTTTCTTCATAATGATTTATTTCATTATGATTAATAGTTACATCACCATTCGCATTTGTGATAATAATAGATGCAGCGTCATGCCCTTTGAGAATATATTTATATAAATATTTAACAGACTTGATACTCGAAACTATTTCTACATTAATATGGCAATTTTCTTCAATTGTAGTTTCTTCTTGGTAACTTTTTGGAAATTTTTTTGAACATTTTCCATCAATTAAACACCAATCTCCACAAGGTCCATGAATATTATTTTGCATTATTATTTTATGTAAAATAGGTTTATTATTTTCATCAGGAATCTCTGCAGAAATATAACGATCGACACTTTCAACTGTTAATATTTTAGAATTTTCTTTCAATATAACTAACAAATGAATGTGTGGCAATCCTCGCTTTTGAAATTCAATAACATAAACATAAGATTTGACCTCTCCAAATAATTTGTTATCAACAATATGTTTAAGTAAATGTTTTACTTTTAATGCGAATACTCTAGTTACAATATCAGGTCTATCAGCAGCAGTTTGATGGGGTAATAAATTTTCCTGTATCTCTTTCCAATTTGGATTACACGTCATTGTAACAAATAAATCTGGTCTACCATGACGTGCAACAATAGCCATCGAATCCTGATATTGTTGCATCATATTGCGAGGTGATCCAATAAAAGTGGAAGGCAATATAAGCGTTTTTCCCACGTGTACATCATTTTCCAACTCATGATTGTGTAAATAATCGATCAATCCTTTATATGTTTCACTTCTTAATTGAGATTGATTATTTGCACAAAATCTTAATCTATCTTTTTGTATTTTTACATAATTGTCAACCACCCATTGTTGAAACAATCTACCCCCATATAAAAATGGATTAAATTCCTTATCTCTTATAGCAATTTTATATTTAATGTAGGCAGATCTAGAAATAGTATGATTTCTACTTCTGTAATCACTATCACTACGAATCATATTAATATTATAACCCTTATTTCCAAGTGGATAAAATATAGGATAAATCCAAGGTTCAACATTGGGATCTAAATTGCTAACCAATTTTAATTCCTTTGTAGATTTATTATAAACCGTTACATAAGATTCTGGTATTTCTCCCTCAGAGTTTGTATTAAAAATTGCAGCAACTTCATTAAAACTTTGAAAATTATATCTATTTTTATCAAAGCCTTTTTTCAAAGTGAACAATAATTGTAATTCAGGAATTTCTTCATTTTTTTGTCTTGCTAATTCAGTTTCTATTCTAATTACCTCTGACATCATCATGTAAGATTTTGTGTATGCATTAGAATTTCTCATAATATTTTCTATAGATTTTAAAATATCTTCATCCAAATTGTCGTTACTTTTCAATCTGTATCTGATTGATTCTTCAGGGTCATAAATAAATAATTGACCAAAACATGGATCTTCACCTTTATCCGGATATAAAGCACTATTAATTTGATAGTAAATTTGACCCTGAATTTTGTAACAGAATGGTCCTCTTCTTCTTCCATTAAAATTAATTACATTAGCATTTAAAGATGCAAAAGAAAAAGAATTATTGTACAGCCTTATATTCTTTTTAAAATGACCAGATTTTTCATGAAGCCCTTTTAGCAAAAGCTTTAATTCATCTGGATATTGTATGGAAGTTAAAACAACACCTCCATGACTACAGCAATCATTAAAACTAACTTTTCTACCAGCAACTTGTTCATCTTTAAAATGTTTAGCTTGACAATGTGTGCAATAATAATTCATTGGACCTAGATAATTTTCAACATTATTTGACTTAAATGTTTCATTATCATCTAAATCTATATTTAATATTTTCTTTGGAACAGAAATATTCAAATTTGAATTTATACTATTATTTACCAGTTTCAACTCATTTTGAATTTGATTATTTAATACTGCTTCCTCTGAATAATTTGGATTATCAACTTTACGCTTCAATTTTTGCCTTTCGCGATAATTTCTTTGAATTTCAGCCTTACTCTGTTTAGGTGTTGTTGATGATTCAACAATTCCTTCATTTATTTTATTTATTGCTCTCGGAAAAGAAAAGGAATTGTTTGCTTCCTCTGAATAATTTGGATTATCAACTTTACACTTCAATTTTTGCCTTTCGCGATAATTTCTTTGAATTTCAGCCTTACTCTGTTTAGGTGTTGTTGATGATTCAACATTTCCTTTATTTATTTTATTTATTGCTCTCGGAAAAGAAAGGGAAGTGTTTGCTTCCTCTGAATAATTTGCATTATCAACTTTACGCTTCAATTTTTGCCTTTCGCGATAATTTCTTTGAATTTCAGCCCTACTTTGTTTAACTGTTGTTGATGCAATACTCCCTTTATTTATTTTATTTATTATTCTCGGGAAAGAAATTTCTTTCTTCATAGAGTTTTTAGAAAAGTTTAATTCTCCATACTTAAGTTGAATATCTTTTTCATTTAAAAGGCAATTCCAGTCATTCACAACTATGCAAGATCTACTATTAGAAAGTTGTTCAGAGGGAAATTCACTTAAACTATTGCTTTTAAACATTAACATTAAATGATTTCTCATATTACAATAATAGTAATGGACAGAGTGGGGCATAATATTAAAAAATAACGATGTTGCGAAAGCAATTGCATATACTCCACAAGAAAGACTGTATTCTGGTTGCTGATCAACAGTGGTGAAAACTACTGGTGGTTCAAAAGGATATAATCTAATTAAATAATTTCTTTGATCATGATTTAAACATTTTTTATTAAGACTATCAAAAATGTAAAGACATCTTCCATCATAATAAGTACAAATCCAGTGACCAGATTTATAAGATCCACTAAAAAGTATTTGAATGTGCTGCTTACTTTTCTGGATTGGAACTATCAAATCAAGTGTTTGTAAACACAAAGTATTTTGCATATTATAAAAAAATTTGATTGTCTTCCCAATAGCTTTTGAAATTCATACATATGATCATTATTTAGCATTGATCCTTCAGTGACAACTATGCTTAAATCACGAGTAGTCAAAATAACAGTTTTTCCTTTGTTAGTCATTGTTCTTTTTATTTTAGAAAAATATTTACATATATTTCGTTATCCAATATAATCAATTTCCAATTTTGCCTTTCATCCAATTTAACAAATTTCTAATTTTGTATCTTATCCAATTTAACCAATTTCCAGCTTTATTTACCCAACATAACAAATTTCCAATATAACCAATTTCCAAATTTTCCTTTTATCCAATATAACCAATTTCCAAATTTTTTTCTTTTATCCAATTTAACCAATTTCCAAATTTGCCTTTTAATCAATTTCCAAATGTTTTTAATCCAATTTAACCAATTTATAAATTTTCCTTTTATTCAACGTAACCAATTTCCAAGTATGCATTTTACCCAATATAATCACTTTCAAAATTTGCTTTTTATCTAATATAACCAATCTCCAAATTATCCTTTTATCCAATAAATCCAATTTTATCTAATATAACCAATTTCCAAATTATCCTTTTATCCAAAAAATCCAATTTTATCTAATATAACCAATTTCCAAATTATCCTTTTATCCAATAAATCCAATTTTATCTAATATAACCAATTTCCAAATTATCCTTTTATCCAATAAATCCAATTTTATCTATTATAACCAATTTCCAAATTATCCTTTTATCCAATAATAACCGAATTCCAAATTTTTCTTTTTCGTAATATAACCAATTTCAAATTTTATCTCTTATCCCAAATTTCAAATTACACAAAATTTTTAACTTAATTAATTAACACTATACTTATTCACAAATTTTTCACTAACACTTACTATTCACTAAATCACAATAAATTACACAAAATTTTTAACTTAATTAATTAACACTATACTTATTCACAAATTTTTCACTAACACTTACTATTCACTAAATCACAATTCACTAATTTACTTAAATATAACCAAATTCAAAATTTTTCTTTTACGTAATATAACCAATTTATAATTTTTTCTTTTATCCAATATTCCTGTTATACAAATTAACCAATTTCAAATTTTATCTCTTATTCCAAATTTCAAATTACAAAAAATTTTTAACTTAATTAATTAACACTAACTATACTTATATTCACAAAATTTTTCACTAACACTTACTATTCACTAAATCACAATTCACTAATTCACTTATTACACTATATATTCACTCACGTATAGTGAGTGAATTTAACAGTGAATAAAAAAAAAATTTTAATTTAATGTTATACGTAACGTATAAGAAACGTGTCACATATACTTAGAAAATATTCTACAATATTATCACTTTTGATAAACTGAAAATTTCGTCCTTATTTGGGGGTAAGCGCTAAGTGTGAGTGCGAGCGAGCGTCCCTATAAAGACGCATAAGAGTGTCTTCTTTGCACTCATAGATTGATGTATATATATATATATATATATATATATATATACAGAGGCCTGTATTCGACCCTAAGAAGGATTACGAACCCTTAAACAATAGCCTTTGTAATGGGGATATAAACCTCGGAGAACCCAGGTAATATTTTCTTTCTTCCTTCATCGCAAGGGAAACTATAGATAAAAGTCTATTATATGTATATATATAATATATATATAGTAATAGAAACTCCAAAGGTAACGGTCTCGATAACGTCTGGATAACGGCGCCGATAACGCTTTCTCAGATAACGGCTACCTTTCTTTCTTTCTCTAAAGGCAATGTCAATAAGAATGTCTCTCTTTACCTAATTTGCATATTTACTCGTTTCATTTTAAGGATTATTATTATTATTTAAAATTATAAATTTATTTTTGCACCAATGAAAAGAGCGGGTCCGATTTAGTTAAGAGCAATAGATTGATTTACAAAATTTTATTTTTGTTAAGAGATATAAATGCAAACGCGTTTAGTTAAATATCTCGGTTCGAGTTAAAATGTAGATAGTGCCTTTTTTAAAAAGGACGGCAGAGGTAGCCTTCCCGAATAGACGGAAGGCTGTCATACCGATATTTCGTACCAGTTGGTACCAGTGTTGTAAGCTTCTCTCGCGGTGAGGTAGTGTTCCCTCGAGATCTAATCTTCCTTCCGAAATCGGGATAGTACTTACCATCTGATCTGTGCGGTAGCGACATTCGTAGATTAGGTAGCGACACAAAATTTTTTTCAGTGCCTATTGTATCCACGCCTTCAATTTAGTATAATCATCACAAAATTCAAAACGTTTGTAGTAAAACTCAAATTTGTCAAATTCTAATACGCTTTTTAAGGAAGTTCTCCGGCTGCTACTAGTTATTACTCGTAGTAATAACTAGCAGCCTGACAACTACTAGTTATTATTAGTAGTGATAACTTAATTAATTATTAATAGTATTTTAATTTTAAGTTTTTTTTTATAATTTATTAACCACTTCAGTGTCACTGGCTTCTATAGGCTTCATACAAATACTGGCCAGTAGTGTCACTGACACCTTTGCCTAAAATCTTATTTTAATTTTTTTTACAAATTCGATTAAAATTTATTACTTGGATTCTTTTATAAATTGTCAAATAATTTTCTGTTATTCTTTATTTGAATTATATGGAATATATTTGAATCCTCTATATCGTAAAAGAGGCTAATTTCGCTTAATTTTTCAATTCTTTTTTAAATAACTTCGGGAAACGATGAAAATAAATATTTGCACTGAAAATATATAATTTCTAACCCTTTTTCTTTTCTATTACTGCATAAAGAAACTAAAATATGTAACAAAAAATTATTTATAAACCGTTTTGTTATGAGCGACTTTACCCTTAAATGAGGGTATATTCGCTCACCATTATTATCCTGGAAAAATATATGGTAATTATGCAAAAATTAAAATTAAAATTTTTAGAATCAATAAAGAAAAAAATTAAGAACAATGTCCAAAGTTATTGGAATAAACATTTAATATTGTTTTATCAATAAGTAATTATACTCAATCATTCAATTAAACGTTTAGTACTTAAACCGTTTTAAATCGTTCAATTTTCAGTTACACCGAAAAAAAGTTACTCGGTTTACCCGTTCTACCGGGTCGAATTGCGGGTGGTATACCGGAGTAAACGCGTGTTTGATTCCATACGCTTCCGTTAATCCTTCGAAAGCTTGATTTACATATTCCGTGCCGTTATCCGAAACTAGTATTTGGGGCGCTCCCCATCGATTAAGAATCATATCTTCGAAAGTTTTAATTATCGCTTCTGCGTTTGTTTTGCGCATCGGAGCTAATTCTATCCAACGTGTGTACAAGTCTTCGAAAATGACTAAACATTGAAATCCTAGAGAGGTTTTTGTTTGTATTACCCGTTTTCCCATGAGTCCTGCCGCGGGTCTTTGATCGGGTTTACCATACATCTTCCACTGGTTCCATAGCAGCTATTGGTAGCACCATCTCCTCTTCATACATTTTTGATAGTGCATCAGGAACCACATGTTCTGAACCTTTTCGATACACTACGTCGAAATCGTATTCTAGGAGATCTAACGCCAATCGAGCCAACCGTCCAGTCGGATTATACAAGTTGTGAAGCCAACGTAGTGAACTGTGATCGATGATATCCGCGAAATGAAACCCTTCCAGGTAATAACGGAATATCTTTACAGCCCAAATTACCACGAGGCATTATTTTTTGGTGACCGAGTATTTCCGTAAGGGCTGATGTTAACGTTCTGCTCGCGCAAGTTATTGCTCGATTTTTCCCATCCTGTACTTGGGTAAGAACTACACCAATACCGAAATCGCTCGCGTCGGTGTGTAGTTCAAACGGTAACGTAAAGTCAGGGTGTGTCAGAGTTGGAGCTGTGGCGAGTTGTTCTTTAATTCTGTCGAACGCGATTGGTTGGCTCTCATCCCATTCCCAAAAAGCGTTTGTCCTCAACAGTTTGTTTAAGGGCTCTGCCAAAGTGGCTAATTGGGGCCATTTCTAAAAATCGTCTCAGTTGTTTTATAGTTTTCGGCGCGGGATACGTGCGGATGGGTTTTACTTTCTCTGGGTCTACTTGTAAACCCTCGTGGTTTACAATGAATCCTAAATACCTTGTGGATGTGACTCCAAACTTATTTTTCTCAGGATTAATTGTTAGAACTGCCGCTTGTAACCAGTCGCTGGGGCACCTGACAACCCAAATGGCATACAGGTGAATTGAAAAAGTCCAAGACCTGGAACTGTAAAAGCAGTATACTCTTTACTTTTTTCCGAAAGGGGAATCTGGTGATAACCCTATTTTAGATCTAATGTCGTAATATACTTGGCTGTTCTGAGCTTTTCCAGTATCATGTACATCTCGGCAGTGGATACGCGTCAGTTGATACGCGTCAGTTTTGGCTATTTTATTAAGCTTACGGAAGTTTATGCATAATTGGTACCTTCCGTTCGCCTTTCGGACCATAACTACCGGACTCGACCAACCACTTTTCAACGGTTCTATAATTGCCTCAGCTAACATTCGTAACGCGTCGTCGTGCATTGCTCTCAATACTTTCGGCGATACCCTGTAATACCGTTGTTTGATAGCTGGGTGGTTCTCTACGTCGATAAAATGTTTTGCGTGGTCTGTCGTGGGTATGTTATCTAGTACTAATCTGAGTATAAAAGAAATAAATTATTCTAAGTCATTTTTCTCTTCAGCAGAGATTACTTTTAACCCGCTTACTTGATCTACTTCTGGTGGGGTATTTTCTTCTGTAACTTTAATTGCTTCTATACCCTCCTCCGTATAATAGTGTACTGTATCTGGGTAGTCGGCCATGTACCATTTTCTTTGACTACCATCAAGTATCACGCCAAAGGTGTAAATAAAGTCCACTCCCAGGAATACCTGTTCACCCATTCCTGGGACGCTAAGCACCTTCATCATGCGGGATACCCGATCGACCTCTATTGGGAGATAGCAGACTGTTCTTACTGGATGAATGGTACCGTCGGCTGTCACGACTGCTTTTTCGGATGCCGTTTGCAATTCCGCTTTGTACTTGTCGGCAATTACTAAACCGATATCTCCCAATACTGTGCGCGAGTATTGGATTTTGTATTGGATTTTGTTGAATCGGGTCCCTTACTGGGACCCTATTTCCGAAAATCGGTTGTCTATCTTGGTGCCCCTGGTATCCCTCCATCGTATGTCTCCGTTGAGATTCGTCTGTTTGATTTCCAACTGGGTATAAGGATGGTCGGGGGTTTACCAAGGTGGTTAGCTGTGATAGAGAGAATCGTTCCTTTTCTCTATAATCGTGTCCTGTAATCGCGTTGTCGTTACCCCATGGTATAGCTCCGGTCATCAACATGAATTTCTAACGCCTACAATTAGTAGAAAAAAGCCATAAAATTGTTCATAAGACCATATCTTACTATTTTTGGGGTCGCTCTTTCAAATGGCGTGGTCAAAATTTTCAAAAAATGATACTAAACCCTTCTTTTTTTCAAAAATACTTAAAAATGTCAAGTTTTTTAAAGCAATTTTTTTAAAAAGAATTTTTTTCTCCGCCATAACACTTTTAAATAGAACAAAAAATATCAGAAACCTGTTTCCGATAGTTGTACTTGGAAAATATCCATTTCTAACTTTTATTTTTTTCGATTTTGAATTTAAAATGGCGCTTGAAGGACAAAAAAATTTCCTAATTTTAAGGTTACAAACTTAAGGTTTAACTTACAAACGTAAGGTTACAAACTTTTTCAAAATTGTTCAGATCCAATTGTCGTCAACGCTTTCATTTGCTTTTGCATAAGTGAAATAGACTCGCGCAATTCTTGGGTTTCCGATTTGTCAGAAAATTCTAATCGGAGATCTATTGCTACCCTGTCCCTCCGATCAATGTTTACGTGTAGATACGTTAGGTTGAGTGGGAGAAAACTGTTATGGAAATTTTCTGGTCGGAAAACTCTACTAATTCTATTTGAGTTGTTTGAAAGTTATTTTCTGTTGGAATTACAACCGGATTTTCGGGTAATTCGCAATTTCTAGCCGAGCCTGGTGTGTTAGGAGTGGACGTTTGCACTTCGTTACCGAATTTCGAAAGTGCCTCGTCACTGTCGTACGGCGGAACGCTTGTATCGCCTTACATTCTCGCAATCAGTCTTTCTATTCTTGATTGGACTTTGTCAAAAGTACCGGAACTATTACAACCGTTTAGTACTAGTTGGCGTTTCATTTTTTCGAAAGCGCGTACTTGACTTCATAATTGTTCTGTGAGACTCGGTTTGTTTGTCGTTCGGTCAGTAGTTTCCTCTGACTCTTGTGTATTTACCCGTGGGGTGCCCGGGTGCAGAATAGGCCGACTCGGTTTGTTTGTCGTTCGGTCAGTAGTTTCCTCTGACTCTTGTGTATTTACCCGTGGGGTGCCCGGGTGCAGAATAGGCCCCCTGTGACCGGCTACAGGTCGTAAGAGGCGATCATATGAGGCTCGGAGTGGCGCCACTGCTTGCGGTTAGTACTCGGTTCGTCCCAGACTTTCTTATAGAGCAGTGGCATACTATGAACGGACTAGAGCTTCGCAAAAACGGAGTAATGGATCTAGTAACTAGCGCTTCGACATCTTAGTTGTGGTGCCAACTCGGGCGGTTACCTGCAGAGTAACCAGAGATTGGAAAGGTCTCGCCCTTCACCGAAGGGCCGCAAATGTTCTTACCAACTTTGCGGAGATCGGCAGATGGTCACTTGTTGACCATCGCCGTTGGAGAGCGAAATCTCTCCCAGTTACGCTCGTATGCGAGCCGTCTGGTTATACCAGTATTGGGAGGTGCTGCACGTATACTCTACCTAGGCGCTGACTCTTGTGTATGGGACTGGTGCACTTGCACTACCGTTTGAACTTTGTCTGTGCGTTCTTCAGACGTTATTTCGTCAAGTCCCATGTCCGTCTTGTCATTCAAATCTATCTGCTTGTCTGACATTTTAAATCAAATTAATTTTGACTGTCCAAAAGAAAGTCTTGTAGAAAAAAATTAATTAATTTTCAAAGTCATCTAATAATTTACGAAAGGAAAAAAATTGTTTTCACAAGAGGACAGAGAGAAAAACTTTTTTAATTTATTGAAAATTATCAAAATTTAATTTTTCTTCTATTATTTTCTTTTAGAATTCGTAAAAATTTCCAAAATTCTATCAAAATTGTGAGAATAAATATTTAAATTTATTGAAAATTATTAAAGTTCAATTTTTCTTTCAAATACTTTCTCGTAAATTCCGCAAACAAAAAAATCAAAATTTTTCAAAATTTCCGGAAATTACCGCTCTTCCCTACACTTCTTCCGATTAATTTTCGACTTTTCTACAAAATCCACTATTTTTCAGAGTCAATTATCGGTTGATTTCATAAATTTCTTAATATTGTTCGGAAAAATTCTTTTTGGGAATTCATTATCGGTTCATTTTTTAACTTTTATAAATGATCGATAAATTTAAGGGGGGAGCCTACTTTAGAAGGCTTAAAAATAGCGCTTTTTTAAGAATTTTTTTAGGAAGGAGAAAAATAACTTAGACCTCCGGGCTTTTTGTGATGTTTTTGTACATATTTAAAGCATTTGTGAAAAAATTTTTGACATGAAATATTAAAAAATAGATAAGTTAAAATTAATTATAGTTGGCAGTGCCCATCTGGACTTAAAAAACGGCGGGCACGATAGAGACCGCAATTCTTGTTTGAAACATAAAAATAAAGAAAAAATTTAAAGTTTACATATGTAGTTTCTATTTGAACTAAAAAAAATTCAAAGAAATAGTGAAATTCGATAATTTTGAGTGATAAAAACAGAAAAATCATTTTTTGAAAAAAAATAATGACTTTAACTGGTTCTCAAAATTGTTTAAAAAAATGTTTTCAAATTTTTTTTAGTTCAAATAGAAGAGGGATTAATATTGAGTAAAAGAAGCCATCATTCATTAAAATCGGTCCAGGCGTTTTCTGTCAATCCTGCCCACGAGTTAGTAAATTTCATAAAATGTGAAATTCGAGAAAACACGCTTTAACTTTCGCGCTACCAACGGGCCACCCGGCGGGTGGCCAAGCAATTATTAATGTTATAAATCTGCTCGAATTTCGCATAAAAAAATTGCGATTTTAAGTCACTGAACAAAATTTTATCTACTTTCGAAAAATAAAAAAATTAAAACTTTTTTACATTTCCTCTAGTTTATTTATAACAATTCAACAATTGGTTGTAACCTTCAATGATTTTTAACTTAACTTTTTACACTCGACAAAAATCAACGAAAAGCTTGAAAAATAATTTAGATTGGCTTCTAAAACTTTAGGTACATATTCTTGGATGTATTTTCTAAAGATTTAAGGGGAGATTCCACTGATTTTTTTGAATACCGAAATTATTTTTTTAAAATTTTTGGTTAGTATGATTATCTAAAAATACGGGAAAAATAGTCTGAAGCGATAAGATATCGCTACTCGCTAGCAGGAGAGTAGGAATAATGTAGGAATATTCACCTTTCCACCTCGAAAATTCATGTTTTTTCATTAATTACCTAACTGCAATTTGTTTATTTTTAAATTTACATTTTTTCTTTTCGCACCACTTGAAAGAGTAGTTCTTAAGTAATAAGAAATGTCAATGTTACATATATCAATGTTACATATCAAAGGTTATGTATATAACTTTAAGTTAAATTTTTGTATATTTGGTCCTTCAAACTTTAAACGCGTTTTTCTCGAAACTTCACATTTTCAACTTGTTTACACTCTCATTTTTACAATTTTCAACGAAATAACTTGCAATTTGGACAGCATGCTCCTTGAATGTGTAGTTTTCGTGTAAACTAGGATATTTAAGATCCATTAATATTTATAAAAGTTATAAACAATTTAAGTTGCAAAATTATGGTCGAAAATTTAAAAAGTCTGCCATTTGGTTATTTTTCAATAAATTTTTTTTGTTCTAGTTTACACGATAGCCATAATGGTATAGATTAAGAAAATTTTTGACTTTTTTAGTTTAGATTAATTGTCGCAGAGAAAAAATGTAAACAACTTTTAGAGGGGACCACTTTCGGCAGCCATTTTCTAAGACTCCATTAAAAAAATAAATAAATAAAAAATGGTTTTTATTACTGTAACACAAGTATTTTATTGTAAAAAAAGTTTAACTAAGAAATATTTATTTTACTATCTATAAAAAAATTTTTTAAAAAAACCTTAATTTCTGTGGAATCTCCCCTTAAGCAAAAAAATCCATTTTTTTACCATGTAAAGTAGGCTCCCCCCTTAATAAAGTTCTCGGAAACTTCTGCTTTGTATTGTTTGGTTTCCGATCGTCTTCTATTTTACTGTAAATTTTGCTATTTTTGGGAATTAATTATCGGTTAATTTCCTAAATTTCATAAATTACTAATAAATTTCTCAAAGTATCCGGTAAATTACCTACTTGAAAAATTTAATTAGGGTCCGTGGAGAAATTTTTTTTCTTTCAATAAATTAATTTTTTCAACTTTACACGAAATATTGCAAAATTACATAAGTTACCGGTAAATTTCTTCCGAAATTGGGTAACTTTCCTGAGTCTAAATTTAGTTACTGTCGGTTGAGAAATATTTTCTCTTTTCAATTCACTGAATTTTTAACTTAATTGGGAATATTTCCAAAATTTCATAAATTCCTAATATTACGGGGTAATTTTTCCGAATAAAAAAAATTCTCTATTCACCTAAAAATTTGATTTTGTCTTTCTTAAAATGAAATTACCTGTAACTGATTAATTCTATTTTTTTAATTATTTTGGAAATTTGATTACGTTTACTTAAAGTTCCAAAATGTCTGGTAATTTTCTCTTTTATATCCAGTGTCGAAAAAGGGAAAATTATTTTAAAAATTATTGTTTATCTGGTTAGGTAAATTACTATTAATTCTTATTTCAAAAAATTTTCTAATCAAATAATATAATATTTCAGCCTACTACAAATTATATCTTTGAAATGAAAATAAAAGAGACTTTTACTTGAGTTCGTGACTGTTTATCTTTAAATTAATAAACAAAAGAGAAAACCTATAGTAAATCACAGTGGTGAGACTCTGTGGCTTGCGAATACCGGGGTTAAGCACCATTCAGTGCGGTTAGTACTTGGATGGGTGACCGCCTTGGTGCCCGCTATAGCCCGGTGTTTTTCTCGCTACTTTCGTGATTCATCAAGCGGGAGGTTTGACGTCAAGGTATAATGATGTGCACTGTCGATTATTGTCTGGTACACACCATTAGAACTTGGCTGTCGATAAAACCAGTTGTACTCAGGAGAGGTTTTCTACAGTTAACCCTCTCCTCTAGCGAGAAAACCTAATTAACAGGTGGTCCAGGCGAATGCGAGTACTCCTAATAAAGGCGGCTGTAGACGAAAATTAGGTTAATATATTGAAAACTAATGTAGAATGGTTATGCTTAATCCAAAAAAGTATTTCTCGGGGACTCTTGTCGAAGTGCGTAAGGCTAATAGGGCAGGAGTATAAACCAAAAAAACAGAATATGCTTTTCTATACTATTATTCTATTTTCAAAATTTATTCCTTCACCTCAGTCTTCGAGAAAACCAATAAACTTTTTCATTAAAATCAAAAAATATTTTTGGTAATTTTTCTATTCACTCTTTACCAATTTTTAATATTAAATATAATTATTAATTATTTTTGTCGAAGGTGGTACGGGACACTAGCTGTTTTTGACAGAACTAAAATTAGAAGTATAAATAAATAAAAATGACCAACTTTCTTTACAAACTATTATTTTTTAATTCATTATTATGTGCAATATTTTCAGAAAAATATGCTTTTGATGTTAAATAATCAATAATAAATTTTTAATGAAGTTAAAAGTACTCTAAACATAACCTAAAATTCTAAGCAGTTAAGGTTTCTTCTGTCGCGGCACGTCACATATAGTCTCTGTCGTCTGTCACGGCCCTTTAGTTGGGTGCCACTGTTGTAATGATGTTCACTTTTCCTTGTGGATCTCACCTGCTAATCACTACAAAAATGTCAATATATCGGATTACTATTGCCGAATTATAAATTCCACACTTCGAACTTATAATACACCACCGATGATCCGTTTTAGAGAACTCCTCCGGCGCCGGGTAGGTACACTACCCGGATCACGATGTGGAAATAAAACAGAGAACTTTCCCGGACTAGCTCTAACCGAGCTCAATATTTTATTTATGCGAGGTCACTTTTATATTGAAATAATAGGGCGTGAGTACCGCACACAAAGGAGAGAGACAGACACAATGAATTTAACTCACAAATTCTCGATATTATCTCTCGGTCACACCGTGCACCAGTGATATTTCCAAGACAACGGGGTAAGACAGACACTGGACACTAACCTCTCACTCCTTCCAGGAAGGCACGATAATCTATTTTTCACTCTTTTCGTAATGAAAGATCGAGCGCGATGACACCGTACAATTCGATCGGCAGCCAGGCACTAACTGTCGAAATTAGGTAAATTGGCTTCCTGCTTCGTTCCGGATATAGGTCATGCGCACCATGGGTTCGCCCCAGCAGCATGATAACAGGCCCAACATCTATGACAGGTGGTTGCCAGTTGACAGTAGATTTGTGCCGATTGGTATAAATTGTTGACACGTTTTCGGTCGGTTGATAATTAAATGACAATAAATAAATGTTTTATAATCAACCATAATGTGTGGAATTCTCTTGCGATAAACAATATATTTTTGTACAGTTTAAAATTTCATTTAGCCCTATCTGTGCTCGACGATGGAAACCTTGTAGTCATAACATCCTCCTCCCTTTTTGTAAAATAACATTTTCTTTTGTCAAACAAATATTCGTAGTAATACATGTTAAATCAATATTTACAGATTTTTAAACAATATAATATTCGTCCAAGCTAAAAACATAAATTTATTTTAATTACAATTTTCTATATATATTATTTATTTATTTTTTTGCTAATACGTCCCGATTTCGTGATTACAATTTCGTCTTTGTCACATTCATTCTGAGAGTTATCATTCATCACACATTCAACATTCTTATTTCTAAAAGTCTTTTGTTTTTTGTTTTCTTTCGCTCGAAGGTCGTTTACAATTTCTTGACTTGTTACCTCTAACGGATAAATTCTCTGAATGGCTCTCTTTAATATGCCTTTTTTATTTTAATACAAACACTCTACATTCATTATTTCGTCCCGCAATAGAATCTACTACGAGTGCAAGAGGCCAGTCAATGCGTTTCAAATTATCGTCTCCGATCAAAACAACGTCTCCGATATTTATTTTGCGTGTTTCTTTTTTAGAATTTTTTAATGCTAGTTGGCCCAGATACTCGAACGAAATATTGCTCTGAGATCATTGAAAATCTTTTGTCTATATTTTAATTTTTTATTCAATTTCTCGGTATACAACATGTCCAAATCTGGAACCCCTATTTCGCGGATTTCTTGTAGAAACATGGATGGTGTCAAAGGCTTGAGGTCGTCAGGATCATAGTCTAATTTTTTATCATTTTAAAAGAACTTTGAGGTGCTTTAAAACGAAATGACGGACTAAAAAGCAGACTAAATGTCCCTACTGTCCTTGTCCTCGAGGCGATTCCCGTACATTCGCCTGAATACAACCGCTCGAATGACCATTCACCGGAATAACGTTTGCCTGAAAATCAAAAACCCGAATACATTTGCCCGAATCCAATCGCCCGAATACTATTACGCCCGAAAAAATATATGTTAGAAAAATACACACAAAAATTGGTTATGTGACTTGCACGGGCTTTACATTCTCCCCGACGTACCTTCTGGCAGTCCCAGTAAAATTTTTCATTTTTCAACGGTTTAGATCGAACGTAAATATAGCCCTTCAATAATAATTTCTTTCCACCAATTCGAGGCTTCTCAACATTGAAATCCATAATTTAGAGATTAATACAATAAATTTTACAACACTAGACAATTTTGAATGAGTAAAATGACTAAAAAACTCTACTTGATAATTTTGAATCAGTTAAATGTTTTACGAACTTTAATTGAAAATTTTGACGTTAGGTTAACAAGTGAATCTCATTTGTTTTTCATACTTCATACTTAACACATATATATGAAGATTATTTTATTTCAATATAAGTACATTAAATTACATTTTTTCTTATTCGGCCAAATGTCTTCGGGCAAATATTTGCGGGGAAAACCGATCGGGCGAGTGGATTCGGGATAATGTATATTCGGACGTTTCAATTCGGGCGGTTGTTTTCGGGCTAATGAGCGTATACCCCTCGAGGCACTTGTACTATATTGCCTTCAATAATTAATATATACATTCTGTTTTATTATATTTAAACGAAAATTATTTATAATCTCTTAAGTCTTATATTTTAAAATTCATTAATTACTTTATATAAAATTCAAGAATATCATTTTAAAAAATAATTAAAGACGTGCCACTTATTTTCATATTTTATATTCTGACAAAATGTATTCATTTTTGCACACTTACTACACGGAGAGAAAAATCTAGCTTTAATAGTATAACACCACCTATAGTAATTTCGCATGGACTATAGTCACGCTTCAAATGCATGAATTCATACCCAAAAACCATGAGTCAACGGTTTTTGGGGATGAATTCATGTGTTTGAAGCGTGACTATAGTCCATGCGAAATTACTATAGGTTGTGTTATACTATTTAAGCTAGATTTTTCTCTCCGTGTACGAATAGATTACGTGCTTACACTCATTGTTTTATCGACGCTACAATAATAAATGAATTACCTCAAAACATCAAAGCAATAAGAATGTTCTGGTCTCTATCGTGCAAATTATATAGTGGAGCAGAAAAATAGTTGATTAACGGTTGTAACATAGTTGTCCGCTACTGTCCCTTCTGTAAAATGGTAATAGAATACTTTATATCTCTTATTAGTCAATTATTATCAAAAAGTTTCAATTCTTTAAGAAAGCTGAAACCTTGCATTGCTTTCTAAATAACATATTTATGTTGTGAATAACAAAAATAGCAAAATGTCCCCTACTGTCCGGTATAATAGCTTTATTCTTATTATGTAGGTACAAATTTTTTAATTCAATGTATAAAAAACTGAAAATTAGTTTTATTTAATAAGAAGTTATTTATATGATTATAATATAGATATGCTTAATATCCTAGTAAACAAAAACTAATTGAAATAAACTAAAAAGAATTTACAAAGTGCTTCCGTGAATCCTGCATTGTGACAAATACGAATTGGAGCTATGTTGCAATTGTCATGAATTTGTCAAATGCGAATTCGTTTTCACAAATTGAGGCAAATTTAATCGAATTTAATCGAATATACAAAGAGCTTAAATGAATCCCGCTTTCTACCAAAAAACTTAATTCATTTTAATCCGTTTGAATTAGTTTTTTTACTCAAATAATATTTAGCCTTTTTTATATACTGTTTCTGTTTAAAATGTCCCCTACTGTCCCCAAGTACCGTAACCAATCTTCTTATAGTTTTTGTAAAAAATAAAAAAGTTTGCTGTCTATGCATTAGAATTAATATTTATTTATATAGACGCATCTTAACATTTACACAAAAAAGGTTTATTTATTTAAAAAAATAAAGTTGAACATAAACGAAACAAAAGTGATCATATTCTGCCAAAAATCTGCCTGCCATTAAAAATATTTACGTCTAATGTTATAACCATTATCCCTATCGATTTTCTAAAACAATAAATAAAATAGAAAATTTGATTACAAACACAAAATCGAAAATTGACATTTTAACTTTCCTGTAAACTAATTTTACCTCTTGAATAAAAAGAACCATATATATGGGGCGTTCCAGGCGAAATCGGACAGTATTTGACTTTTGCATCTCAGATTTTTATCAAATATTTTTTTTCTTTTAGAGCTCATTGAAATAAGCTACCATAATTTTTCTAATTTTTTCATCAAGCCGTTTAAAAGATACAGGTTTTTGAAGAATCACGTTTTTTACGAAAATGTTTTTTTGAAATGGTTATAACTCGGTCAAAAATTGACCAAATTTGACGTTCTATATATAAAAATTTTTGTTTTTACACGTAGTTTTTGATAAAAATATAAAAAAATTTATTTTTTAAATTTACGAAATTTTTTTAAATTTTTTACGTCAGGATTTTGAGAAAAGTGGGGGTAAAGACCCCAAAAAACGTGTTTTTGAGTTTTTTTTAAAAATTTTATATTCTAAACCTGACGCGCCTGAAACTTCCACATAGATTTAAATTGAAGCTTGAATTGTCCACTGCAAGACCCATATCCGTAAAACCAAAAAAGATTAAAATTTTTTCAAAACATGGGGTTGAAGTTACCAAAAATGTGATTTTTGGGTTGCTTTAATGGACTTTTAAAATTGTTTTGGATTCGCTTGAAAATTGTTACTTGGGGGTTTTTATGGTCGCTGATTACGAATCCGATATCACTTTCCGAAAATTCAAAATGTCAGATCCAAAATGGCGGATGTCAAAATTTATAATTGATCGGATTCGCTTGAAAATTGGTACTCAGCGACCCTAAAAATCACATTTTTGGTAACTTCAACCCCATGTTTTTAAAAATTTAAAATTTTTTTTTGGTTTTACGGATATGGGTCTTGTAGTGGACAATTCAAGCTTCAATTTAAATCTATGTAGAAGTTTCTGGCGCGTCAGGATTAGAATAAAAAAATTTTTTAAAACCCTCAAAAGCACGTTTTTTAGGGTCTTTACCTTCACTTTTCTCAAAATCTTGACGTGATGGCCAATTTTGTGGCCCGGGATCGTGTTCAGCGTCTTTAAGGGGATCCTACATATCAACAATGCAGATCTAAATTGATAAAAACTCTGCAACCGCCTTTTCTTGAAAATTGTATAATATTAAGCCCTATCAATTTAGGAAACTCATTTTCTATCAGAAATACATAGGATGAATAATTTATTTGTTGTAATTATTAGAAAAAATTATTTTTTAAAAATTAAATATGATCAGTTTCCAATAGTCCAAACCACCATAACCACATTTAACAGCTGTTTGGTGGTACATTATTTTGCAATGAAACCAATAGATGGCGCCAAATGTACCAGAAATGATAAATTGTTAATTATTTTTAATTTTAAATTAAAAACAATTTAATATAATGTCTTGTTTGCAAGAGAAAATTGATTAATGGTAAAAAATATATAAAATAAGACAATTTCGCAGATATATTTAATTTTCGAAGTAAAAAATAAGTTTGTTTTGTTGTTTGTAAGGAAATTTAAAATTTAAAAACCTTTATTTTTTTGTAACAATTACAAAAAAAGAAATATTTATCCTGTGTATTTTTGATAAAAAATGAGATTCCCAAATGGATATGGCATGGTATTTTATATTTTTCAAGAAAAGGCGGTTGCAGTTTTCTTATCAATTTAGATCTGTATTGTCGATAAGTGGGATCCCCTTAAGGGGATGTCAAAGTCGATGGGATTTTCCCATTGAAGCTCAATGCAAAAATCCAATCGACTTTGACACCGCCTTAATGGACACTATGATATCTCATAAAAATGTAAGACTTTTTTTGTTGACCTGTGTTATTAATAATTTTAGCTCAAAAGCACTATTGTTTGCTATATTATATGGATATAAAAATTAAAAAATTCGAAATAAATAGTTCCCATCGTTTGCCCACAATCAGACAACGCCTAAAAGTTGTTAATTTAGTTCTAGTTTCTTACAAAAATTTTTGAAAAAATCGATCGATACATACATTTAAAAAAAAAAAATTTTATTTTAAAAATTAAAAAAAAATTTCGTAAATTTAAAAAAAAAATTTTTTTATATTTTTATCAAAAACTACGTGTAAAAAAATTTTTCATATATAGAACGTCAAATTTGGTCAATTTTTGACCAAGTTATAACCATTTCAAAAAAACATTTTCGTAAAAAACGTGATTTTTCAAAAACTGTATCTCTTAAACAGCTTGATGAAAAAATTTAAAAAAAAATTATGGTAGCTTATTTCAGCGAGCACTAAAAGAAAAAAAAATTTGAAAAAAATCTGAGATGCATAAGTTACATACTGTCCGATTTCGCCTGGAACGCCCCATATAGACTATGAATTAGTGGTAGGCGAGTAATAAGATTCAAAAAAAAATTTAAATAAGATTTATTTATTCCAAGAAATTACTCATAGGAGTGTTATGTCGCACTCGCAAACTATTGAAAAAATATATTCTGTATACTGATATAAAATTAGCACAGTATAAAACAATAACCATTCAACTCTAAATTTTATCAGCGTTTAAAGATATTTTAAAGAAAAGTGAGTTTTTTCATCGAAAATCAGTGAACTGAAAGTGAATCAGTGTAAATGAGTTTTCCAATCTTCAGTAATAAGAGTTTTGAATTTTTTGTTGATACTTTTCTATTTTTTAATATCTGATTAAATTAAAATAAGTGACGCCAACAATGTGAAGATAGAAAATTTCGTAAATATGAAGTAAGTAATTTTGTTAAAAAATAAATTAAAGTATATATATAGGGGAGGATGGGACAAGGATAGTTAGGTAAGACCTTTTCGGGTCTAGCGGCCAAACTTGATTATGTATCTGCAAATGAAAAGTATTTTAGGAAAGCCTGGTTATTTGGCTATAATTTTACTGTACATTATTTTACGGTAGACTCAAATCCCTACGAGATACGAATGAAAAAGGTCATAAGCTTCGTTTCCCGTATATAATTACGCACCATTATGTATATCAACCTAAAAAGAACAATTAAACACTTTTTAAAAATTTTCAATGGTATTAACACGCTTTTACCGTGCCGTATTATCTCTAACTATCCTTGCCCCGTGAGCCCATATTTCAGTTTTTTCTAAATTTTAAGGAACGACGTGAATTAATTTGAAAATAAATACGATATTCGTGTTCAGCAGGAAATTCCACTCCGGAAAACACTTACGTAAAAAAATATTCTGAAATTCTAATGTAGAAAACAATATGATAAACATTACGTTGACATTTTAGCAAAACAGACTTTTTTCAAAAATAATCTTCCAACTTCGCAAATTGAAATTTAAGGGGTTTTTAAAAGAAGTCCTTTCTCCATGTTTATTGGTTTTTTGATATAATATTATTATTAAAAAAAGTTCTTTATAAGGAATAGATGCTAAAATACAAATGCTGTAAAAATTAATTTGTGCATTTTATTATGAAAACTAAAAAGTAGTGTAAGTGTAAATTGATATTGGAATTGAATAAAATTTGAATTAAATCAATTGAAAATTGATATTGGAAATGATAATTGATATTATTAGAATTAAAAATTTATATTGGAATTGAAAATTGATATTACTGACAAGAAAATTGATACTGGACTTGAAAATTCGTATAGGTTACAATCAAATTGAAGATAAAGAAAGTAGAAAAAATTGGAAATAAAAACAAATAAGATAAAACTGAAAAAAACTTGTAAATAAAAGGACATTTATTTATTTAAAAATAATTTTCATCACAGCTGTTAACTTTACGAAATAAAACCATGGCTAATAAAAAGAATTATTTAGTTTAAGTGATAAATATTATGATATAATGGATAATAAAAATGCAATGTTGAATGATTATCATATGCATGAATTTCAAAAGCTTTTAGAAAGACAATTAAATTTGTTTTATAATATGCAAAGCACTTTATGTTTACAAGCGATTGATCTGATAATTCCATTCGAAAAAATAAGAGGCACATTCAAATACTTTTTAGTGATTTTTTTAAATCTGGTCACTGGATTTGCACTTATGATGGAACAAGACTTTATATTTTTGACAGTCTAAACAAAAGCTCTTTAAATGAGGATCAAATGAACTATTTAGTTAGATTATAAATCTTTAAACCACCAGTAGTATTTTCAACAGTTCATCAACAACCGTTAGGTAGTGTTGGTTGTGGAGTATTTGCTATAGCATTTGCAACATCTTTATTTTTAATGAAATGCCAAACACTCTTAATTATAATTATTGGGGGCTGTTCAAAAAATACGTAACGCGTTTTGGGGGGAGGGGGGTCAAGCAATTTGTTACAGTAAGGAGAAAAAATGGCGCTAATGTATATAACATTGTGTTACGTGGGGGGAGGGGGTCCAAATTTCCGAAAAATAGCGTTACGTACTTTTTGAACGACCCCTTGTCAAATGAGAAATCATTTGAAGTTAATTTTAAAAACAACATTTAAGTCGTTTTCCGACTAAAAAATTGTGTTAATCCGCGTTTAATGATTAAGTATGATTGGGATTGTCTTTTGAATGATTCAGTTAAAAAACTTCTGTATAGAAAAATAAACCCTAATAAAATTATTGATCAAGAAATTCCTTGTGAAAGAATTTTTAAATAATGCAAAGGTAATTAATTATCCTTTAAAGACGCAACAATATAGTGCTATACTCAAATCGAATAGTAAAATTAAAAATACATTTTATTCAGATAAAGTAGACGTTTTCTCTAAAAAAATTCAAACAAGTCAGTTCGAGTTCCAACAACAACATTCAGATAAAAGAAAGAATGAAGTTATAAATAATGAAGTAGACTCTTATCGAAAAGAAAGTAGTGTACAATGTCAAAAAGAATATAGAGGATTACTGAAGCATACAAATTTTTTCTGTAAAGTTATTAATTCAAATGATGATAACATGAATGAATCTGTTAATTTATTCATTACTCCTATTCCTTTAATAACGAATGCACATGATAGTGTAAAGGAAACAAATTCTTTATTCAAACCTGTCCAAAAAAGTGTAGTGGAGAATCAAAAAAATTATCGTGCCTAACAAAAATTGAAAAGAAAAATTAATATTATTAATCATTCAGACGAATTAAATGTTTCGTCTGTAAAAAAAAAGAGCCAGGCAGAATACAAAAAAATACAGGGAAAAAAAGAAATCAAAAGAGAAGGAAATAAGCTCTTTTTTTGATGATACAAATCTAATTTTTAATAAATTACAAAAAGGAAATTAAATAAAACCTTTGTTTGATGATAAAAATTTGATGAATCAAGTTAATGATTCAAATGATCATAACATAAATGAATCTGTTAATTTAGAAAATATCTTTGTTTCTATTTCTCCAATAACGAGTGCACACGACAGTGTATACCAAATCAATTCTTTATCTAAAAATGTCCGAAAAAGTGCAGTGGAAACTCAATGAAATTATCGTGCCAAACAAAAATTGAAAAGAATAATTAATATTATTAATCATTTAGACGAAGTAGATTTTTCTTCTGTAAAATTAAAAAAGAGCCAGACAGAATACAAAAAAAATACAGGGAAAAAAAGAAATCAGAAGAGAAGGAAAAAGCTCTTTGTTTGATAATTCGAAAAATGTTAATTCGAATGAATTAAAAAAAGAAAATAAAATAAGCTCTTTGCTTGATGACTCTAAAAATATTAAATCTAATTAATCTATTGATTTTAAAAAATACATTTAGTTCACAAAAATCAATTGTTCCTCTGTCCAACATATCAAATGACAAAATTAATTATGAATCAAATACTTATCAAAATTATCTAGAAATAATGTATTATTATTGTAATAATTGTCAAGCAAAGTATTTTAAAGATGAAAGAGTTAGTGGCAAAAAAGACAGTTTTAATGATTCTTGTGGTCATGGTGGTATTATATTGCCTTCTGTTCAATATCCACAAGAATTAAGAATATTGCTAGAAGGACTTCATACAAAATCAGGTCATTTTAAAAAGAATATAAGATTGTATAACAATTCTTTTTCTTTTGCATCTTTGAATGCTAATGTAATTAAGTTTAATAACAGAAGAAGAGGACCATTTTGTTACAAAATTCAAAGTCAAATTTATTACCAGATAAATAGTGCTTTATATCCTGATAAAGGTGAAGAACCATGTTTTGGTTAATTGTATATTTACGATCCTGAAGAAGCAATTCGTTACAGATTAAAAAGTAACGAAAATTTGGATGAAGAACTTTACAAACTATAGAAAATATTATGAGAACTTCTAATCCATACACAAAATCTTTTATGATGATGTCAGAAATAATTAAAATTGAAACTGAATTAGCAAGACAAAAAAATGAAAAAACTCTTGAGTTACAATTGATGTTTATGTTAAAAAAAGGTTTTGATAAAAATAAATACAATTTTCAAAGTTTTATTGAAATTGCTGCTATTTTTAATACAAATTCTGAAGGAGAAATACCAAAATGTTATGTAACGGTTTATAATAAGTCTACAAAGGAATTAAAATCAGTAAGTAATTTAGATCCGAATGTTGAACCGTGGATTTATCCCATATTTTATCCACTCGGAAATAAAGGTTATAATATTAATATGATTCGTAGTGATAGTGCTTTTAGAAGTAGAAACCATACTATTTCTCGGTCTGCCTATTGTAAATACAAAATAGATATTAGAGATAAGGAATTTAATCAATTTTTATATAGGGGAAAATTATTTCAACAATGGGTTGTTGACAATTATGTAAAAATAGAGAAAGATAGATTACGATTTTGTGCAAACAATTAAGCTCAATTGAGAAGTGAAACATATCAAGGGCTAATCGATTATTTCATGAGTTAATCATGAGTTAGAAAATAATGTACATGTTTTTTTCCAAAGTTTAAGAACAGTTAATGGAGTTATTCATAAATCTTTTACATCTGTCTGTTTAGTATTAGGACTCATAGAATATTATAGCGAGTGGATTAGGACAATGGAAGAAGCTACATTATGGATGATCATCTTCATTATGGTCATTCGCTTCGACGATTATTTGTAAGAATTCTAATTCATTGTCATCCTGTACATCCGGAAAAACTTTGGGAAAAATTTAAGGGTCAAATGTCAGAAGACTATTCAAAACTTGACAATATTGATGCTGAAAAAACAGCTTATAAGAATATAAAATCAATGTTATTAAATAAAGGATATGGTCTAACTGACTTTTAGGGATTATTAGACATTAATGAAGATTTATCTGCACATGTTGATAATGGAAATATTTTGGAACATATTAAGATAGGGGAGCAAAATTATTATAAATTAAATGTTGAACAAAAATATATAGTTGATTATATACTTGAAGTCATAAAAGATTCTTCTTTTAATAGTTCTAAATGCTTATATATTAATGGTTGTGAAGGATCTGGAAAAACTTTTTTATATATTACTTTATTTATGGCATTTATTAAAAAGTAAAGGAATAAATGTTTGAAACATGGCTTTTACAGGTATAGCTGACACTCTGCTTCCTAACGGAAAACTGTTCATAAAGATTTAGGCTTATCTGTTTCACTGTACAGTGATTTTTAGAAACCTACATTTTGAGTGAAGTGCATAATTTTCAAAAATTGGATGAAAGTTTCAAGTTTCACGTTTTATCATTTTTATGAATAAAATATAATAAATTTAACGTCGCATCGAAACGCATAATTTTTTTTCGGTGCTCCATTTTTCAATTCTTGCACTATTGCGCATAATTTTATTTTTTGTGCAGGAAATATAAAAATATAAATCTCTAAATCCGAATTAGCGAAATTTCACTGGTTCCCCGCGATAAGTTTTCCACAGAATTCATTTAGCTTATATGTACTAATAATAAATCAGTAAGATTTAAATGATATTTTAGTGAATCTTCATTTATTCAAAGCGTATAGTTTCAAAAAATAGTTTTTTGCATTTTTCTAACTTTAGGATCTCAGAAATAATTTCATGAAAAGCTAAGTTAATAATTTAAAAATTAAGTAAGATATTTACAGTCTTAAAGATTTAAAGTATGGTTTAGTTAAGCCTGACTTCCTGTAGCCGGGAAAAAAATTTTCTTCTTAATGAAAGATTACCTTACATCTTTGAACTCGTTTTTCTCAAAACAGCATTTTCCAAATCGGTAATAAGGATTTCTCAAAAACAACTGCACCGTTGTGCTTAATTTTGGTGGACTTTTTCAGTACATGAAAATCTAGATCTTAATTGAATAATTTCTTTTTTAATGCAAAAATCTCTTTTTTACAGCTGAGAAAACAGCTTTTTAAGTGAAAATAAGAACGATGAGTTTGAATAGTTGCTATTTTGTCAAAAAATGATTTTTTCTTTTTCATTAAAGAACTCTTTAGCCCTACTAACTTTATCTAAATAAATGATCGTGGTCACAACAAACCATACTTTTTATGAAGACCTTGACAAGATCATACATCACATTTTTAAAATTTTTTATTGGAATTTTGAGTTTAAGTTATATATTTTTATAGAATAAGTTGTCATAGATCAAACCATTTTATTTCAACTAAAGTGGTCACTGACTAATTTTAAAAAATTGTAATATTTTACAGGAATGATACTGATGTTACCAGAATCACAAAATAAAAAGATTTTTTTAAAATAATTTTATATCTTTTGTAAAATATGAATTTTAAATATTAGAAATGCTGAAAACTGTTAATTTCTGCCTGTAGAAAATAATTCAAAGAAATACATTTTAGAACAAAAATATAATAAAAATTATTCGCATTTGTTAAGAATGTCTAAATTTATTATTATAAATTGATATAACTATTTGAAATTATATAAAATAATAAATAAAATATTATTCCAAAGTTCATCATTAAATTAACTTATTTTTGTAATTTTTATTAACAAATAATGAGGAAATGCGTGATTATAAAATTAGGTAAAAACTTATAATACTGAAAAAACAGATATAAAATTATTTTTAAAAAATCTTTTTATTTTGTGATTCTAGTAACATGAGTATTATAATATGGAAATATTAAGAATTTGTAATGAACTTTCAGTTTTTGATAAAAGTTTTCTTCTATTTTCTCGAAAAATACGAAATATGTGTAAAATAAAACTGCTAATTTGCCCATTTTCACGATTTTCAAGTGTGTTTAACTTATCTGGAGAAAATCAGAAAAATATGGGATTTTCATAATGGAGCGTTCAGACCTCTGCAATCTGTCTGTCTGTCTGCAGGTTGCCATGGTAACGTACAAGAGTAAAAGAGTAAGGAAATTCAAATTTATTACACCCTCTCCCTTACTCTTATTGCTCATGGCTGCACAGGCAGACAGCCTGCAGAGGTTTGAATGCTCCTTAAATAATTACATTATCACTAATTAAACACACACTATGATTTTCACTTTGGTCCCTGGCCTAGTTTAAAAATTATAAACTTTTTAAAAATTGTATATATACAATTGCATATATTTTTAAGGGTTAATGAATGTAATTTTTATAAAGTTGAAAAAAAGTTAAAGTTAAAGTTTTTTATTATATATATAATTTTTAAACTAGGCCCGTGACCAAAGTGAAAATCATAGTGTGTGTTTAATTAGTGATAATTTAATTATTTATAAAAATCCCATATTTTTCCGATTTTCTCTAGAGAAGTTAAATACACTTGAAAATCGTGAAAATGGCAAAAGTAGCAGTTTTATTTTACACATATTTCTTTTTTTCGAGAAAATGGAACAAAACTTTTACCAAAAACTAAAAGTTTATTACAAATTCTTAATAATCCGTAAATTTTTACCTAATTTTATAATCACATTTCCTCATTATTTGTTAGTAAAAATTCCGAAAAATAGGTTAATTTAATGATGAATTTTGGAATAATATTTTATTTTTTATTTTATATTTTTAAATAGTTATATCAATTTATAATGATAAATTTAGACATTCTTAACAAATGCGAATAATTTCTATTATATTTTTGTTCTAAAATGTATTTCTTTTGAATTATTTTCTACTGGCAGAAAATTGACAGTTTTCAGCATTTCTAATATTTAAAATTCACATTTTTCAAAAGATATAAAATTATTTTTAAAAAATCTTTTTATTTTGTGTTTCTAGTAACATCAGTATTATTTCTGTAGAATATTACAATTTTTTAAAATTAGTCGACGACCACTTTAGTTAAAATAAAATGGTTTGACCCTTATATTTAAAATTGTTGGTGAAAAGAACAAGCAATGTTGTAAAAGCATCAATTCACACTTTTTAATTTTTTAACGCATATTTTCGCATAATAATCAGTTTTTCTGCGCATAATGCAGTAAATTTCAGTGTCATAAAATACTGTTCTTAGTGATTCTTTTTCAAATGTTAAAGTTCAGTCAAAAGAAGTACTTTAAAAAAAATACTGATGTATTAATTGGGATGAAGCACCAATGGCTGAAAAATATGCCTTAGAAGTTATGGATAAGTTATTAAGAGACAAAATGAAATCAAATTAAGTTTTTCGTGGAAAAGTTGTATTCCTAGGAGGAGATTTTCGACCAATTTTACCGATAAAAGAACGAGCTACTAGATCAGAAATAATAAATTTATCAATACAAAATAGTAAATTATGGAAACATTTCCGAAAGTACACATTAATAGAATATATGAGAACTTTACCAGAGGAAACAGAATTTGTAGATTTCCTACTTAAAGTTGGTAATGGTGAATTAAATGATATAGATGATAACATCCAAGTACCAGAACATATTATTCAACAAGGCAATATAGATATAGCTGAAGAAATGTATGGTCATTTAATACCACAGAATAAATTTAAGGAGTTGACGGGGTGTGCAATTTTAGCATCTAGAAACGTTGATGTTGACGATATTAATAAGAGAGCGGTGCGTCTCTTAGCCAGTAAAGGTGAAAAAATATATCAAAGTATTGATTCTACTGAAAATTGTAATAATGGAAAATTTTCTGAAGCTTTATTACCAGAATCTCTCCACCTTCGTTACCACCACATGAATTACATTTAAGAATTAATTCTGTCGTAATGCTTATTAGAAATCTTAGTATTAATAAAGGATTATGTAACGGAACGAGGTTAATTATTTTAGATTTGTCACTTAATGTAATTAAATGTCAAATATTAACGAGTGATAAAAGTGGAAATATTGTTTTTCTACATCGAGTAACTTTATATTGTGAAATTTTATATCCGTTGACTTTTAAAAGAAGACAATTCCCTATAAAACTGACTTTGCAATGACCATTAACAAATCTCAAAGACAAACATTTAACAAAATATTTATTGATTTAAGAAGAGATGTTTTTAATCATGGTCAGATGTATGTTACATTATCAAGAGTACGATCATTTGATTCCGTAAAAATATATTTAGAAGATAATAGAAGGAATATGTATATAAAAAATTATCTTTATAGTGAAATTTTGGACTCTACTTAATTCAGTTTGTTTCTTGTATAAAATATGTAGGCTAACTCACCCAGTCAATATAAAAAATATATTTTTATCCATCAAAGATGGAAGTCGACAATTTTGATATAGAAAGAAAACCTCGGATAAACGTGTGATTAGAGTATGCTCTTCAGGAAAACTTGATAGGCCAAATCCAAAATTCCTCCTCAATTAATATACTGATGATGTAAAGCCAATGAATTGGTGACTTCTCTTGACATCGAATTCACTCCAGATACACACGAGGGTTCTATCTTTTAGTTTTTAAATACAGATAATTATAAAAGGTGAGTTTAATTTTCGTCAAGCCTCATTGACGAAATACACGGTGATTTCAATTTCCTCACCAACCGCTTTAAAATTATGACAAAAAAAAGAAATACAATTAATACACCATTTTTTATACACTTTTACACAAAATTAATTAAATATTTACCCCGATTGGGCGTTGTGTTTAGCGTATTCGTCAAATACCACTTGGCGGGTTACAATCTTGATCCACAAATATTTTGACGAAGATTTTGCATGTTTCACATGCGAAGGTCCCTTGACCACTAACTCATGACATGCGCGACACTTAAATCAACGTTTACAAGATTCTCCCTTCCTTCTCAACATTCACAACGATTCGCCTGAAAGATCTCCAATCTCTTACACCTTCAAGATAGAGATTTTCCAAAAAGTCTTAGATTTAACCGATGCATTAAATGAGTTTTACAGAATTTTCAAAAATTACGTGCAAGCTGCTTGCTTTCTACGCTACGCCTTAATGTGGAGTTTTTTCACAATTTATTATTCAAAACTGTCTACAGTCTATAACTTTAAATAATTTGAATATTTTTTGTTTTAAATTAAAGAGGAACAATTTCTAAAAATATCACCACATGCAAACCTGAAAATGTTCAATTATTTATATTTTTCTTAAACTTGAAGTTAACAAATTAATTGTGTAGTTTCCCTTGAAAATGAATAATTTAGCTAAACAATATTAGAAAAAATTTGTTAACTTTGGTTTCTCGTCATCAAAAAATTGTGTTCTTTCATATTTATATTGCAATTCAACAAAAATAGAAAACATTTAATTCATGTTTTTTTTATAAATTATTAAGAAAAAATATGTTTATCCGAATGTTATAGATCATAGTTAAATCTCAAATGGAATTTCTCATATGTAATAATTAAAGTTAGTACAGACTTTTTGAAATTGTCAGGTATTATATGTTATTAAATATTGAAATATAAAATAAGAAACAGGTAAAGAAAATTCGATTATTTTTAAATATTTAATCATCACAATGGTTGTGATAGATGGTATAAACTATTTCATTCATACACTGGAATCTGGATCGGTGAGACTGATCGGGGATGGCTTCTCACCGATCCAGCAGATCAGTTGAGACTGAAAGGCAAACAAACAGGTCCGTACGAAGTATTTTATGCGTGCACGTTTCTTTTAAAATTTCATTATAATATTTTAATATTAATTAATATTTATTTTCTTTAGTTTCTCCTGCCTCAATCATCGTAGCGATTTTATATCTTTGTTTATTTGTTAAATAATGATTTATTTTTCGTGTTTCTGTAAATGCTTTAATAGCATCGGGCACTGCGAACCTTTTTTCTCTACAGTTATGTACGGTACTGATCGCCACTTTAGAGTCCCCGCTCGGCTCTCTACCTTTCCTCGCCTATAAACTATGTAAACAGAGTCTCAGCGATCCAGAGCTTACCGATCCAGATTTCAGTGTATTAGTAGTTAAAGTTGAAAATTACAAAATAGGCGCACGTAGCGCGCAAAAATTAGTTCTAGTCTCATTAAAATCAAGCTTACGCGCCATCTCACAATCTCGACTCTCATGAGACAATGTATAAAAGATACAAGTTACAGTTTTTTCAACATTTTTTATAAAAAGAGTATGCGCGGTTGGAATATCTCGAATATCGTCTACTTAACCTCTATGCTTTGTCGCCTTCTCCTGATCTGCCGAAACACGAAAACCTGAAAGCGCCATCTCGATCCGTTCTTCATTCTCCACTTCTCTTTGTAAAAATTCCAATAATCTCGATAATCTATCCTTGTGTTCCTCAGAGTTTCTGTGGTCACCACCTTTCCGTACTACGTTCCGCTGCCATACACGAAGCACCTCTTCGAGTAGGGATGACTCAACAAGAGGGTACAGCATTGCCGTACATTTATCGGTCGTCACTCCAAGCGTCTCCAAAACACGAATATTAGATTCTAATTTGTCGTAAATTGTAGAAATTGACATATTCTTATGATGCTTTGAAGCATTTTGTAACACTAAACCAAGTAACTCCCGTACGAAAATTCCACTACGACGTCATCACACGACCAAATCGATTTTTTAAACTTTTGATCGCTTTGTCGTAATTTTCCGCCGTCGAAGGAAAACTGCTAATTAAATCACTTGCACGAGAACCTGGTACTGCTGCCTGAAGTAAATATTGGAATTTATCCTCCTTATTGATAGAGTCGTCATTGTGGATTTTGTTGAATTGCGTCCAAAATGGCAGCCACTCTCTTATATGTCGGTTGAATTTTGGTAACTCGATTTTAGACAGATTCAAAGTTTTCTGAACAGCTACCGTAGGCGGAACAAACGAAGGTTGCTGAGAATGAATATCCTGTGTCGTCAATATAGACATTTTCATTTTTGCTGATAGATATTGTTTCTTATAAATACCATTGGTCTCCAATTCTCTAGTTATTTCTCCTTTGTCTTCCTCTTCTTTAAAAAGCTGTTGTGTGAATTTGAAATTAATTGCGTCCAAAACCGTCATGTTGCTCTCCAACATCTGAAAGGCAACTAATTTCTCTTCTTTCGTACTCTCGCCATCAAATTCCGTTATAAATGAATAACTCCTATGTTATAACTCCTGGTAAAAAGAGCTCTCTGGGTTCTTCTTTGCCTCTTTAGAGTCTCCATCTTGCTTTTCGAACAACGAGCACTTCACACCTCGTGGCACACTTCAAACACAACACTTTTCCCAAAAATGCACTCACGACAGTCCTGTCACAGTCGCTAAATGATAATTTCGACCGAGGTAAGCAAATAAGATAAAGGAAGATAAAAGGGAACAAAAACTGAGAAACTAATTAAAAAGAAAGTCACATTTATATATTCTTGACAAAGTAATACAAAATATAATAGTGCGGTTTGTCTGTTCGCACGCGTCTGAATTCAAATTCGTTTTTGTAGCCTTACATTTATATCTCCCACTTTTCTCTCTCATATCTATCATAAATCAAGACATTTTGCCTTATCTATGCTCGACGATGGAAACCTTGTAGTCATAAAAGTTATATCGATTCTATACAATTCAAAAATATAATCATAAAGTAAAAATGTTGAGTTCGATTTTGGCTACCGTATTTAATTTATAATAATTATTTAAGAATAGATTAAATGAGTTTCAGGGAGAACTTAATTCGGTTTTTATGACGTGATTATTTAAAATCAACGTTACAATCATTATTACGGATTTTTGAATTTTCTCGAAAACTACTCAATTAAGAAACAAATTGTGTAAAATAAAAAAGATGTATTTTGACATGATCTACAACTGTGTCTCCAAAAAGGCCTTTTTTAAGGTGCTTTAAGGAGAGACCACAACAAAGGTGGGCGGGGTCCGCCGCAACTTGCTTCCTTTTCTTTTCTAATGCAGAAAGAGAGTCAAATTGACATTCTATTTGGTACTAGAAGGTATCGAAGGCAGACCCGACAGCATTCCAACGTGTTTCCAAAAAAAGCAGAAGTGGAATAAATTTAGCACCAAATCTAGCTTTTTATGGTTTATAAATTGGAACTCATTAATTGGTTCATTAAAATAATGAGCCATTCTTAAAGCTAAAACTAAAATTTGATCTTTGAAACAAATGGTTTTTTAGAATTTACAATCAGCCATTTTCAGGGTTCTGACTGAAATCTATTCTGTAAAACAAAGTTTTTTATAATTTGCAATCAGCCCTTTTCAGACAGGGATGGGTTTTGACGCGTCACTCGAGGTTTTATACGTATAATACATTATTGACGTATTATACGTATAAAACTGTATAGAACTAGGTCAAATACATAATCATGATGCCAGACTTATTTTGACATATTTAACCTCTTCACTATAACCCCAAATGTTTGTTATTTATTAATTATTATTCACATTCTTATCTGTATGTAAATTAAAAACAAAGTTTTAATTAAACAATGTCAAAAAAAGTCAACGAAAATCATTAAAAGAATGCATTTCTTCATGGGAAGAAATGCAATTTGAGAAAGATAAAGTAGAAAATAAAAATGTTGCCAAATGCCTAGTTAACAAAAAAATCCTCAAAAACACTGGTTATAAACATCTAATTGCACACAGATATGTAAACATAAATAATTATTTTTAGAACTAATAAGTAACAAGTTGAAAAATGTAATTTTAATAGATTTGCACAAAATAGTAGTTCCATTCTTGTTGTTTTGAAGAAAAAAATAGGTATTTTTCTCGTGTTTATTGAAAACTATTGTTTATTTATCATATTCAGGAGCAACTGTAATAAGAAAGGCGTGAATGAAAATCAAACAACAAATGAAGTCATTGCGGCAGATTTTGACAATAATACATCTAGCAACTGCTTGTCAATTGAATATAGGTTATGTTGTATATATACATATATGGCTGTTTCTATTTCAATTCATGCAGGGCATACACTGAGAAAAATAAACATAACTGAGTACTGTCCGGACAGGAATGGTCCCTGTCTAAAATTTTGTTTTCATTAGGACAGTACTCTTTGCTTTGTGGACAGGAATCATTCCTGTCCAGAATGGACTCATTAATGTCTTAGACATTAATGAAACAGACAGATGTGAACGATGTCCGGACAGGAACCACTCCTGTCTGGACATAAATGACAACTTGCCGCGTTTAAATATTATTGTACTTATGTTTATTATTTAAAAAAATCCAACCTTAAATCATCGTAGACTTTATTTTATACAAAAAGATTTTATAACTTCTCTGAATATCGCTTTTTAATAATAAAAAAAATGAATGCTGAAATTTCTGAACAGTAATCAAAGGTTATTATGACAGTTGTTTAAAGTGTAAATATGGAATCCCAGGGTAAGTTATACGTTTTTATATATCTTTAAATTGCCTTTAAAAATAAATTCTTTTATGCTCATTATTCATTTCCAATCGTTTTATAGAATTATTATTCTCATTTGAAAATTCGCTTGGCAATTCCATCGCTAGTGCTACGAATTCCACATTTTGTGTCATCCTTTGTACAAAATGTCAAGAAACTGTTTTTCCTCGGGAGAACAGTGTTTTAATTGGGAGAGAGAATCTCAGAAAATTTCTGTCTATTCAATGCTATTGAATCTTTAACTGATGGTATATTATTTACATCGAATAATTCAGTAGTTTATATTTAATTCATAATAATATCTATTACTGAAATTTGATTTTTAGATCAAAAAGACACAGTTCTGATAACAATTTTTCAGTCAGCAATCGTTGCCCAATTAAAGCCAACTTCAGGAAGGAAACCGAAGCGATTAAAACTTGACACAGACGAACAAAAAAGGATCAAACTTGATGATCGAGAAACGTTCATATCAAATGTACCAGTATGTTAAAAACTGCTTTCACTAACCAAAGTGTTCAATATATTATAACACAATGTTTAAGCAACCCTTAAAAGTTTCTTTTCTATAATGTTTGACATATATATACCTCATAACGCATATAATTCTATTAGGTTGATGAAGACGTAGATTCATTTGTGGGAAGGAAATTACAACAAACCTCCCAAGAACAAGGACCTTATGTCGTCATCACTGGCAATCTTAAAGATCCGAAAACAATATACTTAATCGTCAGAACTGTGAAATACGAATGTAAATCTATACCTGAAGCTTTCGACTTGGCTGTAAAATTTTTTTGGCATACCGCATTCCGTATCCAACTAAAAGTTCTCATGTATGGATTATTATGCAGAAAATTATTTTGCGAATCAATAAGCCAGATGATAAGTTGCTTCAAGTAACTAAAAAAGCATTGTCTTTCTTCGTGAATGAACTGGAACTTCCCTGCGAGTAAAAAGTCAACGAGTGTTCTCTCTTCGTAGTTTATTTGTTTCATCGTTTACGTATTTTATTAGTTATTTATTTGTTTCATCTTTTAACAATCATTAAATTCACACTGATTTCCTATAAGGGCATTTCCTATAAAGTAAAATGGATCCACAAATATTTGATAAAAACTTGAAATTTCAAGCTGATTTAGTTGCCAGCAAATGGCTTAGTAAGCCCGATTTAACAAGATCGCGAGCATTTGAGTTTATAGGTGATATTACAACCTTTTTGCAACAAAAATCAGTTACAAATCTAATTCAAACAGTTCTCTGGAGGTTATCTCAACTAGGAGATAATGCACAAAATCTTCATGTATTTCAGCGAATGTTTAACGATTTTCAAAACGCATTTACCCATATCGGTACAGAGCACAAATGTTTAGTTCATTTTAAAAATGATTTAGGAACTTACTTTCCACCTGTGGAAGTAATCATCGACAAGGAAGATTTCTATAATAATCAAGAAAATATTTCCGATCCCGAAAATGAGGTTTCTTTCCAATTTTTCCCCATTCGTGAAACTATGAAAAATTTTTAGAAATTCCAGAATTACTTAAAAGTACATTATCTTATCTTGCTGATCTGGAAAATGATGACTCTATAATGTCTAATTTTGTACAAGGTGAACGTTGGAAAATAATAAAACGTGCTTATGGTAATCAGATCGTTCTTCCCTTATTTCTGTATTGGGACGAATATGAAACAAACAATCCACTAGGTAGCCACAAGGGAATAGGACAAATTGGAGCTGTTTATGTCGTTATTGCCTGTTTACATCCTCAACTACAATCGAAGGTAGAAAACATTTTTATCTTGACATTGTTCAGATCTATTGATTTGGAAAAAGTCCCACTACGTATGTTTATTACAAAGTCTGTTAATGAACTAAATTTTTTGGCAACTACAGGAATACCTATTTCCACTCCAGATGGTATTCAACAAGTTTATTTGACTGTAGGAGCTTGTATCGGTGACAATAAGGCATTTAATCAATTACTCGGTTTTACAACAGGTTTCACGGCTAACTACCCATGTCGATTTTGTCACGTGAAGAGTTCAGAAATGAGTATAATTCTAAAGGAGTCGCAGTATAAACTTAGAGACGAAATATCATACCAATCTGATCTACTTTTAGATGATCTTAAAAAACATCTTAAAAAATGTCGGCTAGTGAAGCGTTTTGCTTTATTCGAAACCTGGGTTTACTAATTGGTGATTTCGTACCACGTGCTAATGAGCACTGGGATCTTTTTATTATTTTAAGAGAAATAATAGATATTGTCGTTTCACCAATTGTGGATGTTGATATATTAAACTACTTAGAAAGCCTAGTATCAGAATATTTAGGAAAGTTGACATTTTTGTTTAAGGATTGCGTGAAACCGAAGCATCATCTTCTCCCCCACTATCCTAGAGTATCAAAACGTTTTGGTCCTATATGGCACCTATCAACTCTAAGATGCGAAAGCAAAAACCGAATTTCAAAACTGACAGCTCATGTTTCACGTAATAGACAAAATGTTACTAAGACTTTGGCTATTAAATCTCAGTTGCAGGCTTCTGATAGGTTTTTGCGTAAAAAAAATTTGGAATTAAAACTTTATAAATATCAGATTTCAAAAATTCTACAAGTAACAGATTTGCCGAACGTGCATTTATATTTTTCTTTGCTTGCTGATATTAAAGTTCGGAACAACGTGAAGCAGCTACAAACCATTCTACTTCAAGTTCGCAACATTTATCAGAATGCAGTATTAATGATACCTGGAGAAAATGATCCAGAATTATACATTGTTTATATTATAATTGAAGTTGAACCTCAAAAAATAATTATTATCGCAAAAAACGTGACTGGAAATTATTTATATGACCACCATTTCCAAGCATACGAACTGTATTCTCGTGATTTAACTGATACATGCAAATTGGTTCGACTTTCCAATGAAGAAATACGATCTAATATTTATAAAATCAAAAAAATATTTATAAAATTTGTTTTAATCCTAAATAAACAAAATAAAATTTTTAATAAAAAAATGAATTTTTCATCTTTAATTGTAATTAATTCTATAATTTTCAATAGAATATATATTTTACATTCATCAATCGATTCGTCTTGATGCAAGGAATAAGATTTTAGATTTATTTTTCAATAAATAATAAGATTTTATTGTACAGCAACATGATTCTTAAGAAAAAATGAATTTTTATTAAAAATGCAAATTTTGTGTCTGTAATTGGTTTTAATTTTATAAATTTAAATACAATATATACTTTATATATACCAATTGATCCGTCTTGATGCAAAGAATAAAATTTTAGAAATAAGTGAGTAAGATTTTCTTACACAGCAACATAATTTTGCGGAAAGAATTCATTTTTTGAGAAAAATGCGAATTTTTCAGCTTTAATTGTGATTACCTCTATAAATTCTCATACAATTTATTCTTTTTATATACCAATCGATTCGTCTTGATGCAAAGAATAAGATTTTATTATATATTAACTTCAATAACCAACTTAAAAAAAAAATTTTTCTGAGAATTTTTTTAAGTCTATCAATTCAGTTCGAGATATTTTTATGATAAATATACCTGGTAAATTTTAGCCAAATTCGTTAAAACCTCTTCAAGTTATCGTGTTCACAAAAATCGGGATCCACACACACACATCCGGACAATTGTTACAATTTTGTAAATTAAACGACTACAAAGCTTCCTCACGAGGAAGCAAAATTTATAAACAAATGAAAATTTAAGCATGTTTTTAATAAGAAATTAAATTTTCTTTACATCACTTTATTCTACGTAAAATTTAAAACTATTATAAAAAAAAAATTTTTAGGGATCGTATTTTATTTACAAAATAAAGCTGTATTTTTGTTAAGCGCTATATTATTCGCCATATTGGATCCGCCATTTTGCAATTAATTTTAAATTAAATTTTCGAAATTATGTATTAAATGCTTTATAAATGACCCCTAACTAACAAATTGAAAGCAATTCAACGCATATATCGCGTCAGTGCGACCGCCCGCGAAACTGCACGAGCCATGAGTTTTTGTTACAGCGCGTAACAAAAATAGCTGTAATTTCAAAATAAAATGCGGGCCCTAAAATTTTTTTTGTAATACTTTCAAATTCTACCTAGAATAAAATGCTATAAAGAAAATTTAATTATCTCATTAAGAACAGGCTTAAAAACCATCGATACACTTCAGAAAGCCTTTCCAAATAACTATAGTTATTTAAAAAATATTTTTAAAGTGGCTGGCATTTAGTTAATTTTTCAAATTTATCAACTTTACTAAGAAAAAGTCACCTTTTTTGAAAGGGTTATTTTTTCTTATCTAGAAACCACAACAAAATTTCCAGAAAAATAAAAAATAATGTTTTGGAGAAAATTAAGATCTTATATTTTTTTAAAAATGGCCGCCATTTTGTAAATTTTTGAAATTTGCAATTTTGAAAAGAAAAAGAGTCAAAAGCACTATTAAAAAAGATTAACACCCTTGTATACATGAAAAATATATATGTCGACACATTACTCAAAATAATGAGTTTTTTTATTTTCTGAAAAAAATTGTTGCGACTTCCAGAAAGTTTTAGCGAACATGAGACCTTTTGGAAAAAGTTCCTTTTTCCATCTGGAATCCACAAAAAAATTTGCAGAAAATTAAAAAATGATGTTTTTGAGAAAATTAACTTTTTTTGATTTTTTAAAAAATGTCCGCCATTTTGATAATTTTCAAAATTTTTCAAATTTTCAAGTTTGTAAAGAAAGAGTTTAAAAAACACTACTAAAATCAAGTAACAGCATTAAAAAATATTAATTTTTGTAAAAACTAGAAAGATTTAAAAATAATTTTCCAGCTGTGTAGCCCTAAAATCACTATGTGCCTTAAAATTTTCAAATACTCATAACTCTGCAAAAAAAATTTTTTCGCTAAACCACAAAATACTTATCTCTTTATTTGTCCTAAAAAACAAGAAAAATCACATTAAACTTGATTTATAATTTTTAACCAATTCGCCCTGCTTGAATTGAAATAGAAACAGCCATATATATATATATATATATATATATATATATATATATATATATATATATATATATATATATATATATAACTGTGACGGCTGATATCAAATTTCTAAATAAAAGAAATTAAGTTTATTTTGCTATTAACAAAATGATAAAAATGTTGTGAATTTAATAATTAACAACTTATTGTTTTATTAATTATTGTAATTTGTAAACTAAAAAATTTTAAAATACTGCCTTTCAGTTGCGTCATCAAATGTATTATATATAATGTATAAAACCTAGGATGTAATATACGTTGTATTATACATGTATAAATATAATAATACATAATAATACATAAATAATAATAATACATAATAATACATAAAATAATAATAATACATATAATACATTATGTATACATCATGTATTATACGCACCCATCCCTGTTTTCAGGGCTCCGATTTGAATCTATTCTTTAAAACAAATAGTTTTCTATAATTGGTAATCAGACCTTTTTAGGGCTTCAACTGAAATCTATTCTCTAAAACAAATAGTATTTAAAATTGCAATCAGTCCTTTTGAGGGCTATACTACATTAGAAAAGGAAGAGAAACAACTTGCGACGGGCTTCACCCGCCTTTGTTGTGGTCTCTTCTTAAGGCACCTTAAAAAAGGCCTTTTTTGGCGACACGTTGGAGGGGGATTGGGTCTGGTTTCGGTACCTTCTAGTACCAACTGGAATGTCAATTTGACTCTCTTTTTGCATTAGTAAAGGAAAGGAAACAAGTTGCGGCTGACTCCGACCGCTTTTGTTGTGGTATCTCCTTAAGGCAAGTTGTAACATTGTAAAATCTTTGATTTTCCAAATTACAAATTTATCCAATTTAACCCCAAATTTAATGATTTCAAATAAAAATCCTAAATAAGACACAAATAAACCTTTTGAATAAAAACTTATGTAAACCCTTTATTATTTATGTAATTCTTCTGCGATCTGAAAACACTTTAAAACCCACCTGGAAATATTGGAACCGTTAACTAATTTCCGAATCATTGGACTCCCATGATTAACCCGAGAAAATGTTGGACCCAATTTTGATCACTCTTTTAATGTCAAATTCATCCAATTCTTGGAAGGTTTCGCCAAACATTCGTTGCAGTGCTCGAATCTCTCAATAGCTGCGTGAAGACAAAGCCCATATGACCAATTTGCTCTACAATATTATATAAATTTGGAATTCAAAGTTAAGATTGGCCTTCTATATTTTTTGGAGTTTCAATATTAATGCTGTATTTGTCAAATAATCATATTGGAGTAGTATTGGCGATTTAACATCTAATATCATTGAAGATTTTCAATTTCGGAGTAAATGATCTCGGAGCATTTTTTATAACCTTTTGAATCATTTTAAACTTTTCGGAGCACTTTCAAAATCCTTTCCACTGTACGAGTCAACAATCAGAAACAAAAGAAAACACTTCATCATTATTAAATTACGCTATCATGTCGGGAATTAATGCTGATTGTCAACTTTTTGGTTGCTAACGAATCTCCTTAATGAAAAATAAATAAGATCATTAATTCATTCGTTATACTGAAATCATTAAAGTCGGACGTAATTTATCTCGCTAATTTTTATTATTTCTTATCGAGTTTCTTTTAACTAATTAAAATCGTTTTAATTGAGTTTCAATTTACTTAATGATCTCGAGATTTAATGCCATTGTAATTTGGAATAATTTGTGCATTTTGTGATTTGAGTACAATTTTGTGTTTTGCTTGTGATTTTAAAGTTCCATAATTGGATTAACATTAACGTCTAGAGATTTCGTTGCAACCAACCATCTTCGATTATCGCTCTGGTAAGAGTTTTGCCAAAGTTACAAATATCTTTAAAGTCTTTTCTAATTTGAGCATATAATTCAAAATCATAACTTTGTTCTAATTTCTTATTTATTAAATATGTGTCTTATTTCGGATTAACGAAGAATCCTTTTTTTCCTTACTTTGAAATTGTCCAATAAACATATTTCTTTGAATAATGTGTTTCTCTGCTTTAATTTAAAAATATCGAACCGCCCCTCTACCGGTATCCATGGTTGGAGCTGGTTAGCCAAAAGTTGAATTTCCGGAAGCTATCATTTTCTCGCTTTTACTTAAATTGCTTAAATTCTTGAACTAATTTAAATTATTGATATTAATGAAGTTAGTCTTTTAATTTAATTTTTTATTTTTAGGGGAGAGGGCCCCAAGGTGGTCAGGACCCTAAGGTGGTCACCCTAAGAAAATTTTTGTATATTAGTTAGTATCTTCAAATATTTTCTGTTAATGTTATTATTTGAGAAGACAAAGATTTTAGTAAAGTTTTGAGGTAAATAGTCGTATGAGTCTCTTTGTAACGTGAACGTTGTAAAATTTCTGTTTTTAAGAGATCGAGAAATTTTTTTCTCAGGGTGTTAAAATCATAGAAATTAACCATTTTAAATTAGTAAAAATCGTTATAATTATCTTTATATATCGTACAATAATATTCCAAATGAATATAATTAATATTCTGCTTTAAAAATTTTTTTCATTAACGTTTAAAAAATTGTGTCTTGGCCCTAAGGTGGACACTTTTTTGTCCACAAGGTGGTCACTTTTGATTTTTTATGAAAATGTGTTTATACGCTATATTTATCAACATTTATCACTGTGAATGTGAATTTTATCAATTTTTAAGTTTTATGATAAATAATAATGAAATAGAATTATTTTCAAAATTTTACGTGTCTAATGCATTCACAAAAAGTATTATTTTTGACAAAAGGACAAAGTGCAAAAAAATATGTAATATGTTTCTGTGATCCTGAAAAATAATTAATATTAAATAAACAACTTAATAGTACGTTTTTTTAATTTTTTAATAACTTTTTTAGTGACTTTTCGTATGGTGACCACCTTGGGGCCACTTTTTTAAAAGTCGAATTTTCAACTTTTTTTAAAAAGTGACATAACTTTTTTTTTATTAAAGAAATGAAAAAATCTTTATGATCTTGACCTTTATATATAATTCCATTTGAAATCTACAGTCGTTCAAAAGATGGGTGACCACCTTAGGGCCCTCTCCCCTATATATTTTTTTGTTTTGTCCAAAGACAGGACAGGCGCCCAAAAATCTTCCGAAGGTAATTTTATTATTTATTCAAAAGAAAATAATAAGGTTATAACCTTTAAAAGGCTTTTTTGGCTACACTTTGGAAGGCGGTCGGGTCTGGGTTCGGTACCTTCTAGTAGCAACTAGAATGTCAATTTGACTCTCTTTCTGCATTAAAAAGGAAAGGAAACAAGTTGCGGCGGGCTCCGCCAGCCTTTGTTGTGATCTCACCTTAAGGCACCTTATTCTTCCGTACATCATTATTACGGATTTTTGAATTTTCTCGAAAAATGCTCAATGTAGAAAGAAATTGTGTTTAAATAAAAAAGATGTATTTTGACATGATCTACAACTCTTATAAAAGAAATTTTTTGATATTATTAGTTTTGAGAGAGTTATATGAAAAAAACAAAAAATTTTAATTTTGTTTCCCATCTCTGACTTCTGGTAATGAACTTTTTCGTCCTCCCCTAACGAATTATTTATTTTCCAGCTGATTGAAAGCTTTTCCAAAAAGAATTATCAAAAAATAAGCAAAATTGAGAAAAGCCGCTTAACTGGATAATGACCACTTTTTATTAGGAGTATTTGGCGAAAAACATCATCTTAATCGGTCAATAAGAAAAAAAGTTACGTGCCTTTTTTTAAAAATCGACCAAAATTTTGAGTAAGAGTCAATTCGAAAAATTTTGAAAATTTTGAAAAAACTTTTATACATTTTTATTCTATGCATATAAAGGAACAAATACAGAAAGTATTTTTAAAAATTGCTAAAATCATAAAAAATTCTTATCATCTCTTGGCGTGGAAATGCTCTTATTTTAAAACAGTTTTTGTGTTTTTATTTTTTTAAATGTTTTTGTAATTAAATTTTTAAGCAGCAAATGTGAAGAATTTTTGACGCAATGTAAGGAAACTTTTTACTGCGCGACTGACCGCGTATACTCGATTTCATTTGTCATTAATTTTTTATTTAAATAATTAACAGAAAATGAAATTTAATTTACTTATAATAGGTTGTTTGGAAATTGTAATGAAAATTTTTTAAAAAATTTGGCATTTTATAACAATTTTTTAATTATTTATGATTGGTAAGAAGTTTTTTCACCTGCGACGGATCGCGTTATAAAAAAGATGCGACGAATGGAGGGTTAAATCACGATTTTTTGAAAATACAAATGTCAGAAAATTAACAAATATATCAATCGAAAGATTATTAAAATCTACGGGTAATGATACATAACTGAACATTTTAATAATTTCTACAAAAATTGCATTAACCGACAAATTTGGCAAAAAAATAAAAAAAATAAAATTTTTGTGGATGTTTTTTCAAGCTTTGCATATTTTTTAAAAATTGCAGAAAAAATTTGAAACTTATATAGGTGCCATTATTGAAGTATCATCTTTAATTTAAGACCAAGAGTTCAAAAATCATGTTTGTTTCTTGAGATATCATTATAAACGTTCGATCATGTTATTTTAACAAATGCATTGAATTAGTTAAATGCGGACGGTTTTTGGCTGAAAATGTTTGGTCGTTTAAAATGTTGGTCTTAATTTTGGTCTTAAATTAAAGATTAGATTTCAATGATCGAACCCACTCGCAATGCAGGTAAAAAAATCATAGGATTTAAGACAAATTGAAATAAGTAGCTCACTTATTTATGTTCACATATAAGATACCTTAACTCAAAACAATTTTTTTTCAGTTCTGGATTTTTAATTGAAAAATACGTGTTTTTTGTATGATTTTGAGAATAGTCTACTTTGAAAGCATGTAGCTCATGAAAAAAATATTCAATCGAAATACTGATTTTTTCCTATTGTATTTATATCTTCTTAAATATACAGTAGAAAATTGTTAAACCTTTTTATTAACTTTTGGAGATTATTTATATCAAAAATAAAAAGGTAACTCTCTTGCGGGCAGAAGCACAGCTTTGAAATAAAATGCAAATTATGTAAAAGTTTTTCCCTAGACAGAAAAAATTCGAAAAAGTTGTAAAAAAAATTTTGTTTAATAATTATTAATGAAAGTGTTTTTCTTTTCTTGTTTTATTACACTATTAAAGCAAGGTGCAGGCTATAATAAATCTATTTCGCAAAGGCGTCGAGGTTTAAAAGGACCCCGCACTTTTACTATTGAATTTGGCTCTCAGCCAATTTTTTTGTAACTTTGCAGATTTGTAGTTTTTGACCTTCTGAACAAAAAATGTATGGGACAAAATTCAAAATAATGACCAGTTTTTGAGATACAGACGGTCAAAGTTCAAAAAAATCAAATAACGGGTATTAGTCGTTCAAGAATGTTTTGTTGACAAAAGTCAATTGAATTCGCTTGAAACTGGTTACTCGGGGGCTTTTAAGGTCGCTGATAACGAATGTGATGTTGGATTTTTAAAATTCAAAATGGCGACTCCAATATGGCGGACATATTTTTGAAAAGTCAATTGAAATCGCTTGAAACTGGTTACTTGGGGGTTTTTAAGGTCGCTGATAACGAATATGATGTTGGATTTTCAAAATCCAAAATGGCGACTCCAATATGGCGGACATATTTTAGAAACGTCAATTGAAATCGCTTGAAACTGGTTACTTGGAGGTTTTTAAGGTCTCTGATAACGAATATGATGTTACATTGGTAAAAACACACTTAGGTAGAGAGAAAAATAGACAAAGAGAGGGGAAAAATCTAATAGCTTAATAAAATGTTAGAAAGAAACGTAGAAAGATATACAGATAGTTGTAACATAAGATGATAAAGCAGTTTAAGGCAAGATCATAAAATAATTCAGCAGTTTAAAGAATTAGTATGTGATTTGGCCTTCAACGGCTGAATCACTTTTTGTTCTTGCCTTAATTGGCTGAATCAGTTTATGATTTTGCCTTCAACGGCTGAATCACTTTTTGATCTTGCCTTAATTGGCTGAATTAGTTCATTATTTTGCCTTCAACGGCTAAATCACATACTAATTCTTTAAACTGCTGAATTATTTTTTGATCTTGCCTTAAACTGCTTTATCACCTTATGTTACAACTATCTGTATATTTTTCTACGTTTCTTTCTAACAGTTTATTAAGCTATTAGATTCTTCCCCTCTCTTTGTCTATTTTTCTCTCTACCTAAGTGTGTTTTTACCAATGTAACATCATATTCGTTATCAGCGACCTTAAAAACCCCCGAGTAACCAGTTTCAAGCGATTTCAATTGACTTTTCTAAAATATGTCCGCCATATTGGTGTCGCCATTTTTGAATTTTGAAAATCCAACACCATATTCGTTATCAGCGACCTTAAAAACCCCCAAGTAACTAGTTTCAAGCGATTTCAATTGACTTTTCTAAAATATGTCCGCCATATTGGTGTCGCCATTTTTGAATTTTGAAAATCCAACACCATATTCGTTATCAGCGACCTTAAAAACCCCCAAGTAACCAGTTTCAAGCGATTTCAATTGACTTTTCTAAAATATGTCCGCCATATTGGAGTCGTCATTTTGAATTTTGAAAATCCAACATCATATTCGTTATCAGCGACCTTAAAAATCCCCGAGTAACCAGTTTCAAGCGAATTCAATTGACTTTTGTCAACAAAACATTCTTGAACGACTAATACCCGTTATTTGATTTTTTTGAACTTTGACCGTCTGTATCTCAAAAACTGGTCATTATTTTGAATTTTGTCCTATACATTTTTTGTTCAGAAGGTCAAAAACTACAAATCTGCAAAGTTACAAAAAAATTGGCTGAGAGCCCAATTCAATAGTAAAAGTGCGTGGTCCTTTTGAAACCCCCATTTTTAGGATTCCGTACACCTACGGTGTACCAACGGAACCCTATTGATGAGACTCTTGTGTCCGTAGCCAAATTGTGCCCCCCCTTGCGGCTAAACTATTTGACTAGAGAGCTCAAATTTGGTACAGATATATATTTTCACCCGTAGATGATAGGAAAAATATAGAGAATGTGATTGGAGGTGATGGCCATAGCGTTGTCAAGGGAATAACAAGAGTTTTGGCCAAAAATTGGTAAAAAGTGACCATTTCCCCCCTTAACTTCTAAACTATTCAACACGTGAGGGCTAAAATTTAGCATACTGGTGTATTTTAACACAAACATTACAGGAAAGGAGGTTTCAGCAGGCATTCGTACTGATAACACATATTTATGAGTCGATCTGTCCTTATTATATTTAAAGTGATTACAAATTTATAGTTCTGTGTAGTAACGGTTACAAATGTGATATTGTTCATAAGTAAACCAAAAATTACTACTAACTAAGATTTAAAACAACTGTTAATTACTTTAAATAAAAAAAAGGACACATTGGAAGGAGAAGTTAGTGCTTTGAGATTAGAAAATGTAAAAATTTCAAAATCGATCGCCTACCAAAATACTAAATATAGAAAATTAAAGGAAGAGAATAAATTACTAGTGAATAAGTTATCTGTTTGTGAAGATAAAATTAACTATTTGTTAAATAGAAAAAGAGCAAACAATATTGTTCTATTTAAGGTGGAAGACAATCCAGCTGGAAATGCAAATCTCTTAGATATAGTTTAAAAAATCTTTACAAAAACACAGGTAAATTATCAAGAAAAGGACATTACTGAAGTTTGAAGACTGGGTAAAAAGGAAGGTAATAGGCCTATTCTTGTTTCCTTGTCGAATCAAAAATGCAAGGACGAAATTTTTCGAAAAGCAAAAAATTTTGTAGAATTAAAATTAAGTTTTGCAAATGATATGACAAGGGAACGTAGAGAAAAAAAGAAAGCTCAGTATAATAAACTTCGAGAACTCCGAAACATACTGGAACAACAAGGGAAAAAACCAGTAATTAAGGGCTCAAAAATTCTTATGGATGGTATTATGTATACTACTGATGAACTTCAGAAGCTGCTTTCTCCCCCACATAAGGAATTACCAGAAGTGGACAATGATTATTGTGATAATGATGAATCTAGTGTTTCAAAGAATTCCACAACAAGTCGTAAAAGGGTCAGCTCAATTGGTCCCAAAATTTCTGACCTCAAAAAAAAGCTCACAAATCCTGGTAAAAAACTCGAGGAATATTTTCAAAAAGATGCAACCAAGAAGTGAAGGCAAACTCGGAATAGCAACTCATTTACAAGGAAAATCACTCAAAAATAATATTTTGGATCGTGAGAGGCATTACAAACTTTACGAATTTGTTGCCTATTTTTGACAACAATGACTTTATCTGTTTGTCTGAGACGTGGGCTGTGTACGATCCGTCTATCACTTTCAAGAATGTTCATGATTGTTTCAAAGTTTCGTATTCTCTGGCAATTAAAATGTCGACGAAGGGAAGAGCAAGAGGAGGAATATTAGTAACTTTCGACCAAAATAAATACAGAGGAAAATTATTAAGTCAAGGAGAAGACTATATTATTGTTAAATTATCGACAATAGGAGCAAATCTCGAATTTATTGTGAGTATTGTTTACACTTTTCCCAAAAGTGACATAAATAATTTTTTATTGAATTTTGAAGAGATTGTAAATGTAGTAAACTTAAAATATCCCAATTTGTCTTTTTATTTTGGGGTCGATTTTAACGCAAGAGTTGCTGATTTGAATCAATTGTGAAATGATATATTAAAGGAGTAAATCAACAATATATTTGGCATGGTTCAATTTGGTAGGAGTTGAGCGTGTGAGAGACCTTGTTGTCCACTATGTTGTTACATCTTCGGACCATTTCCCGGTATCGTTAAAATTGATGGGAGAGAATATAGAAAAAATAAATAAATAAGAATTCTTGGGATTAAAATGGAAGGATGAATTGAAAGAACAATATATAACTTACCGATGGTAAATCACAGTGGTGAGACTCTGTGGCTTGCGATCACCGGGGTTAAGCAACATTTAGTACGGTTATTACTTGGATGGGTGACCGCCTTGGTGCCCGGTAGCCCGGTGTTTTTTCTCACAACTTTTGTGATTGTTTTCTACAGTTTTCCTCTCCTCTGTCGAGAAAACCTAATTAACAGGTGGTCCAGGCGAATGCAAGCACTCCTAATAAAGCCGGCTGTAGTCGCAAATTAGGTTAATATATTGAATCTTTATACGTAGAATGGTTATGCTTAATCCAAAAAAAAGTATTCCCTTGGGACTCTTGTCAAGTGCGTAGGGCCAATAGGACAGGAGTATAAACAATAAAAAAACAACAATATGAAACTTTAATGTTTAAAATAGAGATAGAAAAAATAAATATAAATGACATGTCATCGATTCTAATTAACAATATTAATGATAAAGCAATTGAGTTAGGAATGCAAGTGAAAGTTAATGATGTAAAACTTAAGTCAAAACCTTGGTTCGACACTGAATGTGTAAATTTAAAAAATATTTTAAAAGATTCATTAAAAAGGTGTAGGAGCAACAAATTTTTTTTCACTAGAAATGATTGAAAAATATAATGAAAATAAAAAAATTTATAAGTGCGTTCAAAAACTTAAACAAGAAAAATATAATAATTCACTAATAAATCAACTTTCCATTGTAAGAGATTCCTCTAATTTTTGGAAGATTATAAACAAATATAGAAAAAAGTATAATATAGAAGATTCAATTGACTTAAAACAATGGCACAGGTACTTTCAATCAATTTTTCCCTTAGCCTTGAATTCTCTAGCTTCTGAGGTACCGGAAAGTAATCCGTTTATGAATAAGCAAATTAGCGAGATAGAATTAAAGATGAGTCTTAAATGGTGCAAGGAGGGCAAGTTCCCATGTTCTGACGGAGTCTCAAATGAATTTTACAAATGTATACCTGACAATTGGACTAATTATATGTTGATATTATTTAACAAAATTTTAGAAAGAGAAGAAGTTCCAAATTCATGGTTAGATATAGAAACTTTATGCTTGAGCATAAAAGCATAAATTTAAAAAATGTTATATATTGTTAAGATTTGCATTAATAATTATTAATTAACAAAAATAATTGCAATTTGCAAAAGCATTGAAAAACCTAATTTAGTCTTTAAAGCAGCATAATCCATAATCTAACTTCGGTCATAATTTTAAAAAAAATTTTATTTGATTTAAATAATTTTTATTTGACAATTTTGAAGTACTTGTGTAATATTGTATTTTAAAAAAAATTATTTATAGAAAATTGTTAAATTGATAAATATTGACAATAAAAGACACAATCAACATTTAAAAACTGGCGGTAATAAAATTAGTTTAGGGGAGACCGGGGCGTAATGGATCACTTTTCACTTTTTGTTGCTTAACTTCATCATTCTTGCTTTAATAAAAATTTCATCATGTGGAACACTTAGCCTAACATCTCAGCTTTAAATTAAAAAAAAGTACGCCCTCATATCACTTATACTTTTTTTCTAGAACAATGTTTTTGGAGAAATGCAAGGTGAGCAATTTCGTCTCGGGTCGGGGCGTTATGAACCACTACCCGGGGCATATTGAATCAGCAACTAAATTTTAATTTTGATCATGAAATATTATTTTATATTGACAATTTTGGTTTCTATTGTACATTTATAACAAAGAATATTAAAAATGGAACATATTTAATTTAAACTTTTCATGCAATTTTAAACTTTTAAAAAGTTGTAGCGAAATGCAAAATCCATTTACACTGTAAAAAATTTTTGGGGAAAATTCCCCAAAATCTTGGTGACGCAATTTTAACCAAAAAAGGTAAATATTCACTACGAAAACTTGGGGAATTTTCCCCAAGAAATCTCGAGGAATTTTCCCCTTGAAACCTTGGGGAATTTTCCCTTTAAATTTTGTGGAATTTTCCCTTAAATTTTGTGGAATTTTTCCCTTGAAACCTTGGGGAATTTTACCTTAATTTTTGTGGAATTTTCCCTTGAAACCTTGGTGAATTTTCCTTTTAATTTTGTGGAATTTTTCCCTTGAAACCTTGAGAAATTTTCCCTTAAATTTTGTGTAATTTTCCCCTTGAAACGTTAGGTAATTTTTCTTTAAAATCGAGGAAATTTCCCTATAAAATCTTGTGGAATTTTCCCTACAAGCTAGAGGAAATTTGCCTTTGAAATTTTGAGGAATTTTCCATTAAATCTCAAGGAAATTTCCTTTTAAAATCTTGTAGAATTTTCCCTTGTAAGTCTTAGGAATTTCACCTTTAAAAGTCTTGAGGATGTTTTCTTTAAAAAATTTGATGAATTTTTCCCTTAAAACACTGAGATATTTTTACTGTAAAATTTTATAAAATTTTTCTTACAATATATTAGGGAATTTTTTCTTTCAAACCTGTTAATTTTTTTTTTGAAAGTTTCATATAATTTCCAGAATTAGGAAGATTGATTAGTAAGGGTGAAAAAATTTCGAACATATTTTTAAAATATTGTTTATTATCTTATTGTAAGTGAACAAAAATATTTTCTAAATATATCAAATGCAAATAAAAATTTAGAATTATATTAATTAAAAGTATTGCCACTGAACTTTTTCCTTTCATTTCCTTCAGGAGGATTGATGTCCAGCAACATACTGCAAAAATAAACATTTTATATTTAACAATTAACATAAAATTATTTAAAAATTTTATTATAGAATTTCTTTTCAGGTTAAAAATTATAACGTTTAACTTTTAATTTTTTTATAGTAAACAATTGTTTTTAATAACAAATAAAAAATTTCGATAGAGTAAAAATTATTTTTATAAAATTTGGAATTTTATAATTAATTTGCAAATAGAATCATGAAGTTTCGTCAATTTTTGTTAAAGATATGCATTTTTTAAAAATGTTATACATAAAATTTCAATTGTTTATAAAAAAAATTAAATATTTTTTAATGAAATATATAGGTTATTCGTAACTCTAGAAAATCTATCTTTTTGTACATTTACATTCCCAGATAGCACGTTACGTTACAGTAACCTTACGGTAAGTTTACCGTGTAAGGTTAATAACATTACAGTGTAAGGTTACGATAAGGTTACCGTAAGGTTCAAATGTCCCACCTTTCCTAATATTACATTGTAAGGTTACCATATCATTGCACCGTAATATGAGAAATGTAGTTCGAGCCATCTGTTAGAAAGATTGGAAATTATAAGAGAATCTTCCATTAGTTCTGAGACTCTCTGACAGATGGCTCGAATTTTATTTCTCGTGCACGACTATAGTATCATGCAGGGTATAAGTATCCGTCTCCTGAACAGATCATTCACAATGTTCTCTTGACTGATAATGTTGATAGTTGACGACTATTACGACGTTAACAATTTTTATTATTATTCATTCATCACGGATAATAATTAAAAACTCCAGTTCTTTGAGGAAATTAATAATTATATTATATAATGTAACATATAATAATTACAATTTTATGTTGGTTTATACTAAATAATAATTAAATATTAAATAATTAATTTATCAAATAAATAATAATTATATATTTCAATATATTATATTATATTACGGTGCAATGATATGGTAACCTTACAATGTAATATTAGGAAAGGTGGGACATTTGAACCTTACGGTAACCTTATCGTAACCTTACACTGTAATGTTATTAACCTTACACGGTAACCTTACCGTAAGGTTACTGTAACGTAACGTGCTATCTGGGTTGGTAAATATCAACTTTTAAAAATTTAGGGTCCACTTGAGAAAATGTAACCCATTATATATATTATATTAAATCAAAATTTTATTTACCTTTTTTATAATCCTTCAATGTCGTTCCAGAATATTATATATTTGCGAATTGTTCACTTTACTATATGTAGAACCATCACTATATATTTAATAACTTTCAATTTTTTCACTCCTGGTTTTACTCTCACGAAAGCTGAAGAGCAACTGACGTGTAAAACCATTTTAAAAGACTTTTCCAAGAAAATTTCATAGAAAATGACTAAAATTTCCATACATTACCTCCTTATATTTCAATAGAAAAAAAATTCCCAATCTTTCTACCCATCTAAATTTATAAAAAAATGGTCCTGAGAAACTCATAAAATACGTCCTCTTGCAACGAGAAACCATTGTTGTTGGTTATCCTAAGACAAACCAGATGTGCCAAACGTTTCAAAACGAGAAAATTCTTCACAAAATTTTATATTTTTGCCTAAGATAAAAAAATTTTATGACCCATGGTATACATCTTTTACTAAACTTAACTATTTATGGCAATGCTGTTTGTAAGTGAAAAAATAGTTTATAATATTGTTTGGTAAACATGTTTCAGTAAAAAATTGTTCACCAAAGAACTAATTGTATTTTTATGAAATAATTTCCATTACAAATAGAACGAAAAATTTAAATAATTTATTTATTACAATAATTGTGAAGTTGAATTAATTTCATTTCTTCTAAGTATTTTTTCTATAGTTAAAACTGTTTTTTTAATCTAAATTAGACAATTTTAAAGTGATGTTACATGTAATGTTATCAACATTACAGTAATATTAAAATATCCGTCCCAAGATAAAACTAACATTAGTTAGGTTTTTAGTCTTTAAAACACACATTTAGAAAAACTGTTAATAATTTTGTACATGAAATTTAGTCAAAATTAACTTATTATGGAATGATTTCACAAAATCGTAATAAAATTTATTTTCCTTTTTATATTGTGTAAAATTTCATAAAATTTAAAAAAAATTTCTTCTACTTTGTGGAAATTTTCATTAATTTTGTGAAAATTCCACACAGCTTTCATGAAAATACATTTTCTTACTATTATGTGGAAAATTCCCTAAAATTTTATAAAAATTTCCTTATTCGATTGTTAAAATTTTCACAATTTTGTGAAAAATTGCTCAAAATTGTAGTGAAAATTTTTTTCCCTGCCATTTTGTGGAAAATTCCCTACGTTTTTATCACTTTTCCCTAAGTTTGTAGAAAATTTCACTAATTTGTGGAAAATTCCACAAAATCGTAGTAAAAATACTTTTCCTTATATATTTGTGGAATATTCCACAAGAAACCTTAGGGAAATTTCCCCAAATTTTTTACAGTGTACTTAACAAATCTATTCTCAAGTTATTTTTTTATAAATGATTATCATTGGTAATTATATTAATAATTAAAATATAAATTACAAGAATTACAAATTAAACTTGAAAGGATTATTTTATTAATATTTTAAATATAATAGGTTTTTCTTAATAAAATAAGCAAAGTGATGCATTACGCCCCGGAAGTGTTTGTTGAAAATTTTGTTATTTTTTATCAATACCGTAAGTATGAATAAAAAATTGTCAAATGTTCAAATGTTTAAAGCTCAAAACCTGATATTCAAAAATTGTTTACAAGTAATTTTGAAAAAGATGTAACAAAAAAACAAAGAATTTAAAAATTTACTTTCAAGCGTCAAAATCACTTTTTCTACCATATTTTTAACAATAATAAATGATTAACCATAAAACTTGGTACAAACTTACAGTATGCCAAGTACATTATTTTGATCAAAAACCGAAATCACTCTGGGTTGAATCCATTTCAAATCAGGCAAGCCGAATAACTTCAAGTCGTAAAATTACCTGTCAATGAAATATGTTATTTTATATGAAAAATAAAGAAACACGTATTTTTTTATTTTTAATATAAATGCTTTTTAACGAAGTTAGCCACATTTGAACTTTGAGCAGTAAAACCCTAAAAAACGGTGAAAAAAATGGTTTCACTTGTAATTTTTTTTCTACTATGTGTAAATAAATTTTTCTTCTTGATTCTTATTGGGGGTCTTCTTCTCTTCGAAACCCCGTTTAAAATTTATAAAAAAGTTCAAAATTTAAAAAATGGCGGCAGATTTTCAAAAAAAAATAAACTTAATTTTTTCGAAAACACCACCTTTTTTTGCTCAAATTTTTAGAGTGACTTGGTATTAATATAAAGAAGAAATTATATGAGTTTCAAGTGGGCTAAACGATATTTGTAGTTAAAAGAATTTTTTTTCGAAATTTTTTTTTAAGTTCAAAATTATTGAAGTTATTTGTTTAAAACAAAGAACAATAACAAATGAAAGTTTGCAAAGCTCGCTTCGCCTACAGTTTATTCAAAAAAAAGTCCTCATTCAAAAATTACCAACTGCTCGCACAAGTTACGAACGATATTTTCATAATGTTTTATAATGTCAATGTTTACTTAAGTGACAGATATTTTGACACGCTGAGGAAATTGACGTAAGTATTATTTATTTCTAATTATATATTAATTTTATTTTTCTGATAATTATAATAATTAACGTCAGTTTTCTATTTCTATAATTACCAAAAAAATAAAATTAATATATAATTAGAAATAAATAATACTTTCTTCAATTTCCTCAGCGTGTCAAAATATCTGTCACTTAAGTAAACATTAACAACAATTTTGGTTATGAAAAATCTTTTTCATAACGCGGTGCTAAAAAGGACACTTTTTTGCACTTTGTTATGAAAATATCGTTCGTAACTTGTACGAGCAGTTGGTAATTTTTGAATGAGGACTTTTTTTTAATAAACTGTAGGCGAAGCGAAGCTTTGCAAACTTTCATTTGTTATTGTTCTTTGTTTTAAACAAATAACTTCAATAACTTTGAACTTAAAAAAAAAATTTCAAAAAAAATTCTTTTAACTACAATTATCGTTTAGCCCACTTGAAACTCATGTAATTTCTTCTTTATGTTAATACGAAGTCACTCTAAAAATTTGAGCAAAAAAGGTGGTGTTTTCGAGAAAATTAAGTTTATTTTTTTTGAAAATCTGCCGCCATTTTTTTAATTTTGAAGTTTTTTATAAATTTTAAACGGGGTTTCGAAGAGAAGAAGACCCCCAATAAGAATCAAGAAGAAAAATTTATTTACACATAGTAGAAAAAAAATTACAAGTAAAACCATTTTTTTCACCGTTTTTTAGGGTTTTACTACTCAAAGTTCAAATGTGGCTAACTTCGTTAAAAAACATTTTTATTAACCGATGGTAAATCACAGTGGTGAGACTCTGTGGCTTGCGATCACCGGGGTTAAGCAACATTCAGTGCGGTTAGTACTTGGATGGGTGACCGCCTTGGTGCCCGCTATAGCCCGGTATTTTTCTCACTACTTTCGTGATTTATCAAGCGGGAGGTTTGACATCAAGGTGTGTCCACTGTCGATTATTGTCCGGTACACACCATTAGAACTTGACTGTCGATAAAACCGGTTGTACTCAGGAGAGGTTTTCTACAGTTTTGCTCTCCTCTGATTAACAGGTGGTCCAGGCGAATGCGAGTACTCCTAATAAAGGCGGCTGTAGACGCAAATTAGGTTAATATATTGAAAACTAATGTAGAATGGTTATCCTTAATCCAAAAAAGTATTTCTCGGGGACTCTTGTCGAAGTGCGTAAGGCCAATAGGGCAGGAGTATAAAAAAAGAAAAAAACACATTTTTATTAAAAATAAAAAAATACGTGTCTCTTTATTTTTCATATAAAATAACATATTTCATCGACAGGTAATTTTACGACTTGAAGTTATTCGGCTTGTTTGATTTGAAATGGATTCAACCTCTGATTTACCACTTTTGAATATATTGAAGCCCCAGTCTCCTCTACTCGGTATGTTTCGTAATTCGTCGTAAAACTTCTTTGCCTAAGCGATTCTTTAAATGACGTATAGTAGTCCGGGAGCTAGCGACCAAAACAACTATCTCATTTCATACCGGCTGAAAATTGGAGTATAGATTACTAAAGACATGTAAATAACAGAAACCCACGTCTGTCAGGCCGGTGTTGAAACAGGGGGGCGAATAGGTGAAAAATAATATAAAAATTTCTCATTTCATACCGGTTAAAACCTTTACAAATCGAAAGTTGACATTTACACGAGTGTAAAAATGTGCGTCTGGCAGTTCTGGGGCGGGACAAAGTACGTCTGGCAAAGGGGTGAACACGTAGAAAAATCAAAAAATTTTTCTGATTTCATACCGACTAAAACCTTTAGAAATCAAAAGTCTACATTCAAACAAGTCTAAAAATGCGCGTCTGGCAGTTCTGGAGTGGAACAAAGCACGTCTGGCAGCCCTTCGAAAATGCGGCAAATGGGTCAATGGGTAAAAAATCGAAAAAATTTTCTCATTTCATACCGATTAAAACTTTTAGAAATCGAAAGTCTACATTCAAACAATTTTAAAAATGCGCGTCTGGCAGTTCTTGAGTGGGACAAAGTACGTCTGGCAGCCCTTCGAAGATGCGGCAAATGGGTCAATGGGTGAAAAATAATGTAACAATTTCTCATTTCATACCGATTAAAACCTTTAGAAATCGGTAGTTGACATCTACACTAGTGTAAAAATGTGCGTCTAGCAGTTCTGGGCTGGGGCAAAGTACGTCTGACAGTCTTTCGAAAATGCTCTCTCAGAAAGACAATAAAAAATGTTATTTTAATTAATTTTTAACATTTCTAAAAGTTGGTTATGTTAATTTATATAATTATTTTAAAGTTTCCTATTAGTCTAATAGTATTTTAATTCTATATGAAAGAAAATTATGTGTATAAAATAATTGTAAGTAAAATTGAAAGATGAATTTGAATAGTAAACATTAAAAAATTGTTTCTTACAAAGAAATATTTAAAAATAGTAATGTGCCTATTTTACATTGCCTCAGTTTTGAGGTTATGGTTAGACCACGTCAAAACACGAGCTTTGTCAGACTTTACCCCAACTCAGAACTGCCAGACGCACATTTTTACACTCGTGTAAATGTCAATTTTCGATTGGTGCTCAAGAGCGCGCTGATTGTGGGGGCGCTCATAATCTTTCAGTACCACGAGTCATCGTGGAAAGACTCATAAGTTAAAAAAGTAATAAATTTACTTAATTTAAAATTAAGACTAAATTAAGTAAATTAAAATTTACTTAATTTGCTTAATTTCAGATTAAGCAGGTGTTTGTATTAGGACAGCTGTGCTGTCGATACATATAAAGCCCGTGAGCTTATAGAGATTTCTTTAAGATATTTAATTATTTGATACATTGATTCGGAAAATTAATAGCTTCTTTCACATGTAATATTTAACTGCCGAATGATAAATTCACTTTCTATAAATTATAATTACCTATGAATTGAAATATTAAAAGAAACTTCCTGCGTTATCATCAAAATAATATATGAAAGGATATATCAAGGACCTTGGAGAATCTCGGGGTGCATGTAGCTCAGTGGTCAGAGCAGTCTACACGGAAAAAAAGTCCATCAACCATTAATGGATTAGTATATTACTTTGAGACGGGACTCTTTTTCCGTTGATGGTTACTTAACTTCAATTAACAATTGAAAAACTTCATCAAAGTGTAAAAAACGAGTAATGGATTGATTAGAATGCCAGTATGTGACCAATTGTTTTAGATTTAATGGTGAATTATTATATCAATGGATGTTTGAATGTTTATGAATCATTAGTAAAGTTTGTGAAACGTTAGTTGACTCGTAGTCTAAATCGGTGCTCTTCACCAGCGCATTGTTGCACAGTGTACCGATGCGCATTTCTTACGGTTTCTCTATAGTCCATGTGTTTTTGCTGTCTGCTATATAAATCCCTATATACTATTATGTGTAATGTGAATATTTAACTTAACTAATAATTTGCAGTTTAATTGCGTCTAGAAATTGACCTCGATAAAAATATATTTTCTTTTATATTTCTCGCTAATTAAAAAGTAGTTATTAGTGCAAAAGCATTTCTCACAAGTTGTGAAAAATTTTGTTATTTGGTATTTAACCCCTTAACTGCGGTGACGAAGATTTGACGGCCAAAATCTTCGTCATCCGCAGTTAAGGGGATAAGAACAGTTCGCTTCTAAACTTAAAGTGTCATAAGTGTGCGTTTCTACGTGTAGTTATTATAAGTGCGAAAATGTATTGGTCTAAGAGTGTAAATAAAATATCGGAACTGTGCAACGAAAAAATGTGTTTATTCTGTACCAAATAGTGTCTAAAATTAGGGATAATTCTGAAAGAATAAGTTGAATTTTTTGAATGCTTTTGATAGTCATGGAAAATTTAATAGACAGTTTTCTAAATTTTAGTGAACGAGTTTTATATATTGTGACTCCAAGTATGTTATCCATTCAATGATTTTGTGTCCCGTCTCAAAGTAATATACTAGTCTATTAATGATTGATGGACTTTTTCTTTCCGTGTACCGGCAATAGAAAGGTCGTGGGCTCGTATCCCACCATGCTATCGCTTTTTCTAAGTTCTTTGATAATTTTGAAATTATTAATTAATTTCGAAAATATTTGTTCAGATTAAGCAGGTTTCTGTATTAGGGCAGCTGTACTGTCGATACATCTAAAACCCATGAGCTTATAGAGATTTATTTAAGATATTTAATTATTTTATACATTAATTCGGAAAATTGATAGCTCCTTTCACATCTAATATTTGACTACCGAATGATAAATTCACTTCCTATAAATTAAAAAAGTAAAGTTGCGAGAAAAGCAATCAGTTTCTATCGAACTGATTGCAGCTGAGGTGTATAAGATGCTGTAGTCCTGTGATGTCCAAAGAAACGTCAATATGAAAATCAAAAAGGGACTAAAGAGCTTGACATCGCTCTTCCAGGATATAGGATCCTTGCAGACAGAGGCAAAAGAAAAGGAAGAGAGAAAAAAGGTGACGAAAAGATCAACTATGATCATCAGGGTCGCACAAGGGAAGACGCTTGTCGAAGTCGTTGGTGCTAGAGAAACAAAAAAGGGAGACCTTCTTATTAGGATAGGAGGCTCCGCAGACACAGATAGTTTCGTAAAACAGGTAACACTGAAGATCCGCGACCTGGACTGTCTCACACAGGAAGGAGAAGTGGAAAAGGCTCTCAATTTTCACCAAAATGTCCCTTATGTGTCTTTTTCCGTTGTAGGGCAGTATGAAGCTCGCTATCGTGATCGTTAGTGAGAATAATGCTACTAGGCTTGAAACGTATGGACACATAAAGGTTGGCTTTATGTTTTGTCCGATAAGAAGAAGACTCATGCTGGTTAGGTGTCACCGCTGCCTCGGCTACGGTCACCTAGCAAAGGAATGCAAGGCGCCTGATAGATCGACTGCGTGCTTCAGGTGCGGTGAAGTCGATCACAAAGTCGTCAATTGAAAAAGGAACCCTACTTGCTTTCGATGCAAAGAGCAGTTCCATGAAAAAGAGAAGTGCGATCACATCGCTGGAACAGGTGCGTGTGGAGTCTTCAGAAAAGCTTTAGGGGAAGCTTAAAAGACTCTGTCACGCACAAAAGCGAAATAAAGCCCATAAAGGAATAGAGTCGGATATTTTATTATTTATTTAAACATATTCCTTTATTTATTTATTCATTTATTTACTCATTTATGTATTTATTCAAATTTTAAACGTGGATTTGTTCCAATTTCATTGATTTTTTTACATGGTTGTGTCCGTTTATTCATATTTATTGGTGTAGTTTATTTATTGTTTATTTATTGAATTTTTATCTCTCGACTCTGTTCCTGGCTTTGATTTTATATGGATGACAGCGGGAATTGGACAAAGTCGCTACGACGGCAGAGATGGAGCCTTGAAGGCTAAAGTCCAAGGACGGTTCCAAGGGTGGATAAAGGGCTCCAAAACAAGGGTTACTGGATTTTGGTGGGTCAGGGCTGGCAGTAGGTCGCCAGCTTTGTATTATGTATTTATTATTAATTTTATTTTATACATTTTTTACTTTCTCTTAACCAACCCCACATAACCTCTGAATGCAGTATCAGAGGTATCTATAAACAGATTTCCCAAAAATCCCCTAAGCAAAATAAAAATTAATAAAAAATTCGAATTTTTTAAAGGCAAAGCATAAATTAGCACTTTTAAGAGCATAATTGTAGCATAATTTCCATTTTCTCAAGCGTAATTACAGTTGCACTTATAAATTGTATTACAAAAATTTTCACTCAAATACTGGCTAAAAGACTAAATGATTGGGTAGAGACGAACAGTCTCCTCCCAGAGTAGCAAGCGGGGTTTAGAAAGAAAAGAAGTTGTATGGACAATATTTTCTCGCTTAATGCGATGATACAATCCCGCTTGGCACTCAAGAAGGGTAAATTGTTTGTATTATTCATAGATTTTTCTAATGCTTTTCCATCAGTTTCCCATAATTTGTTATGGGATAAATTATATAAAACGGATATAGGTAGTAGGCTTATTAATATACTTATAGATCTTTACTCTAAAGCCGGTATTGCAGTGAAAGGAACTTCAGGTTCACTCACATAGTAATAAATATGCACCCTTCAGGTATGGCGAAAATCAGGTGATCGATATTGTACCAAGTTATGAATATTTGGGAGTTATTTTTTCCAACTCAGCAGTCTTTTTAGGGGCAACCAATAATTGTATCACTAAGATGAAAATATCAATGAGAGCTACAGTCTCACTAATTCATCGTCTAAATTTAAAATCATGACATCCTGTTAATAAATTATTTAAAAGCTTACTTGTAAGTAACGTTTCATACGCAATTCAAATATGAGGTTTAAAATATCTGGAAGAAATTGAAAAAATTCAAACTATTTTAAAAAAAAATTTATTTTTGCCATTGAATACCTCAGAATATACAGTAAGATTAGAAACAGGAGTTCTAAATTCGTCTGTAACAGTCTTTAAAAACATCTTTAATCTAATTAAAAAAATATTGTTAACGGAAGATTCTAGATACCCCAAATTAAGCTTTATACGCTTAAAAAATTTAGCAGAATATAATCGAAATAAAAGTAACAAAAATATTGACAGTTCAATGTTTCCCTTGAGTATATAAGAGTTTTAGCTCGACTAAAAGTTTTAAATAATTTTAAAAATATTTTTACTATTATTAAGAACAAATTTAAACTAAAAGCCAATTGAACTTGTGGTAGATGTGGATTCAACACTAATGAACTTTGTTATCATACTTTAATTGAATGTCCGTATTTGTCTGAAGAAAGAGAAAAATACATATGTCTAAATCAGAATAAAACTGTGGTTAAAGACATATTTATGAGTATGATTGAATTTTCACAAGAAAATAATGTGATAAATCTGTGTTCAGGTATGAATGAGTGTGTATGCTTGTAACTGAGGAGAATTAAGGATTTAAGTACAATAAGGTGATACGCACAATATTTAGTAGACAACGAGTATCCTCTTATTGCATGTAAATTCACAATTTCAGCAAAGAAAAATAAAATAATAGTGAAATGAAATCCAATAATATTAACCATGTTTCAAATAAATTTAAATAATAATTTTTAAATATAGATGTTAATCTGATTCGAATAATTATGTTGAATCAGATTGAAAGAATTTAATTAAAAATTGAATAATTAATTTAACAGAATATTTAATAATTAATTGTATTAGCTCTGTTATAATAAAAGAACTCGATTAATTAATTTTAATCACTCAACTCGATCAAAATATTGTTTAAGATTAATAAAGTATTCCCTTGACAAAATATATTTTCTTTTATCAGAAAGAAATCTATTCGATTACACTATTATGTTTTATGATCTAATTTAAAGATAACCAAAGTTTGTAAGGGTAAAATTTATCAACTTAAAAAATAATTACTTTAAAAAATTGACTGCATCAGAAAATACCCAAACTTTAAACAAGAAAAACCAATCGACAAATAATTTATTCTCAAAGGGGGGAAAAATTGAGATATTAATCCTGATGCTGGATCTCCAATTTAAAACGAACGATGAATTGATTTCATAAACTCCACAAACCTTCTTTGCGCGTCTTTCTTGCAAATCAAAACCCCAACGGTCAACCAACGATGCCAAAAATCCCAACTATCCAACAACAATTCACACAAAAATAAAAATCAAACACCAAAAACTATTAATTCTTAAAACAACTAAATTTATTAATAATTGAACAACAAAATACAAATAAATTGAAAATAATAATGTAAAAATAATTAAAAATAATTAGCTTTTCCTAATTTAAATGAAAATTTCTCTCTTTCCAACAACCGACTCTACAAATAGAGAGAAACCATTCGAATGAATATTAGCAAATTGCCGAAAAATCCAAGAAACGCAAAACTCCTGCAAGGGAAAACTCCATCCTTATTAGAAACCTACAAAATTAACACCTTCTCTCTCTTTTCCATTGCAAATCACCTGTTAGGAAAAAGGGGAAAGGGCGGTCTTGACCAATGTGTCGTCTTCTCATCAATCAGTCATGCGCACAATCATTCACAATTTGACTTGAAGGGAGACGGACACACTACGCTGAACGACACAAACTATAGCGAGAAATGACAAAAGGCGACAGACAAAACGCGAAAAGAGAGACGAAAAGATACGAGCACTATAGCAAAGTATTAAGAGAAAAACTAAATGCTGGCAAAAACCAAGTAACGATTTACATCGTTACAAACCCCCTCACTAGGCCAATATTACTCAAAAAATATTGCCGAGGAAAAAGAAGGTTTTTGGTTAGACGGATAAAAAAAGTAATTTCAAAAATAATTGCCAACTTTAATTCATAATAAAATTACAAATCCAAAAAAAAAATTACTGTCGGTCTTTCCAAAATTTCATTTTTACCTCTTTCGCCATCTCTGACGGTAAGTCGGAGATGAAACGCTCCTGATAAATCATCTCGTCTATCAAAGACACTTTCTCGCGAACTCCGCTCTTCTCTCCTACCAAACCGCTTGCACTCGTCCCAGGTTGGGGTTCCGTCGTAACAGGGGGGGAAGGAACAATAGGCCTGACAGGTTCTCGGGAACGATTTTCGTAAAAACGAGCACGCTCCTCTTGGTGCTGATAATACGCAACCTGTCCAAACTGCCGAACCATAGCCTCCCTATGAAGTCGACCACAACGAGGGCAGTTACTCAAGGTAACTCCTCGCCGACCACAATTTTTACAATGCGTGGTTCTCGGGCGAGAACAATCTCGTGAACGATGTCCTCGTTGCCAACAATTGTGACACGCTCCAGGCGGGGGGTCCAAAGAAGGGTCAGTAGGTGTGGGGTCCAAATTAGAGAACATCCTACCGGTGAGACGCAATGGCAGTTCTCGATCCACCACCGGGTCCACGAAACGAGAACCCATCAAGGGAGGAATAAACTCCGGAAGGAAAGAGGTCGCTGATCTCGGGGAGGTCGTCGCTGAACGTGGGGGGGTCGCTGATCTCGGGGAGGAAGTTGCTGAACGTGGGGGCAGGGCAGATAACGATTCTCTCTCAGAATCCGATGGAGGAGGAGCATTTCGAGGCAAATTAGCATTAGGTGTTGGTCGAGGTGATGGGCTTTGGGAGCTCACGTAATCCCAATCCCGGGCACGGTGTCGTCTTTCAGCAACCAATTGTTCCCGAAGAGATTGTAAGCGGTCGTTTGCCACTTCACCGCCCAACACCTCGTCCAACTCCGCCACAGCCAACATGCTCGCCAACACCTCCGGACTCTCTAACTCCTCCACATTCTCCGAAGGAAAATGAACCGTCTCTTCCCCAATCACCTCCGGTCTAATCAAATCATCCTCCTCGTCAATCTGCAAAGGGGGGCGGGCAAAACCAAAGTCTGGGTTGGAGCAGATAGGTTGCCAAAACCAACGGTCGGCTTAATGGGTTCAATCGAAACATCCATACTCTCCTCCCCCACTCCCCGCTCACGCAATACTCTAGCGAACAACTGATAGAACTTAGCACTGGTTGACACACTAGTATCCACCGGTGGTTCCACTACGCTCTCCGCCAAGTGCTCTCTGGCCGCAACTGCCGCCATTATCCTCCCCTCCGATGATCGCCACATGCCCTTGGAATCCTTGCGACAAACCACTGACCTGACTCGAGCCTTAAACGCAGATTTATCTTTATTAATTTTGCGCGGCATTGAGTCTTCTGCAAAAAACCAAATTAAAATAAAATAAAACAAAAACAAAAACGTAGTAACACCAAACACAGAACAAAAATGATCTAACACTCCACCAACTAAATGACAAAACAACTAATTAATTTGACCGCGGGGGGGAATATAACGCTTCAAGTCCGAGACATGAACTTTAGTAATTCGACGATTGCTATCCGTTTTTAATTCATAAATATTATCCGAAAGTTGGCGTAAAATTTCGAACGGACCGTCAAATTTAGGGGCTTATTTATCCGAGAAACGTTGGTTAGCATTGGACAATTTACGAGCACGCCATAAAACTAAATCACCCACGTGAAACGAGGCAACTCTTTTATTTTTATTATAATGCTCGGCCTGTTTGTCTCTTGCTTGGTCCATATAACGTGTAACCAAGTCACGCAACGCGTCCAGTCTCTTGAGTCTATCCAACCACAAATCAGGGGCAATACGGTCGACGGTCGTTATTTGTTCCACTTCTCGTCTCAAACTCTTCACGGGCAAGGGTTGGCGGCCAAAATTTAAAAACGCGGGGGATACTTTGGTAGTGGCTTGGGCGACCGTATTGACAGCATTTCTGAATTCATAAATATGCTTGTCCCAATCACGGTGGTCATTATCAACGAACGTCGCAATCATGGTTTTGAGCACTCGATTGCTCCTTTCAACAGGATTCGCCTGAGGGTGATAGGGGGGGGGGTGGTCAAATGTTGGATTCCATAATCTTCCAAGGTCGATTTTAGGACTCGATTGTCAAATTCCTTACCATTATCCGACAATAAAAAATGAGGAGTTCCCCAGCGGAAAATTATTATTTCTTCTAAAGCCCTAGCAATCGCTTTGCCATCTGCGGATCTCAGAGGCTTAACTTCTATCCAACGAGAAAAAAGGTCCTGGAACACGACAAGATGCTTGCACTGGTTCTTGCTAGGGGGAAACTCCATGCAATCGACTGCTACCACAGTCCAGGGATTCTCAACCACTCGATGGCCCATAAGGCCCACCGGACCTTCCTGAGAGACCTTAAAACGCTGACAATCGTAACAAGAAGTCACAAACCTCTTAATATCGGCCCACATACCCGGCCAATAATATTCCGCGGCCACCCGTTGGTAGGTCTTATTTGTGCCCAAATGGCCAGCCATAAGTTTCCATAATTCGCTTGGTTCTAAAACGATATCGAGCAAAGGGTCTTTTCTTTGTCGATAAAGGCGACCGTCCAACACCTGCCAATCTACAAACTTTAAAGGAAATTTTTCGACTAATGCCTTTCTTTTTAAATACCAGGGGTCGTTGATCGATTCGAACGCAGCTATTTCTTCTTCATTTTCATACATTCTCGATAACGCGTCTGGTACGTGGTGGTGAATTCCACGGCGATGCACTATATCGAAATTCCACTGTTGAAGTTCCAAGGCCCATCTAGCTAACCTACCAGAAGGTTCTTTTAAATTTCGAAGCCATCTGAGCGCGCTGTGATCTGTGATCACAGTGAACTTGTAACCCTCGACATAAGGACGGAATTTTTTATAGACCAGAGAAGAGCCAAACATTCTTTCTCTGTGACGGTATAATTTCTTTCCGTGGCGGTCAGGGCTTTACTAACATAGACAACAATCCTGTTCTGACCCCCACTCCCAACTTCGGCTCTTCTGAAGGAGTCTTAAAAGTGGGACTTTAAGTTCGCTGTCTCTAGGAATAAAACGCGAATACCAACCTACCATGCCCAAAAATCTGCGGATTTGTTTGATATTCTGTGGCACCGGATAGTTTAAAACAGGGGCAACTTTTTCCGGGTCAGGGCGTACAGTACCGGCCAGAATTGTCAGTCCACTTACAAAATTCGTATTAAAAACATGCCTCTCGTTTTTTGATAATATTTCAGTTAAAAATAAGTCTAGAAAAATTTAAAAATAACCATTGGAAAGCTTATAAAATTTCGCGTGAAATGAGCTAAAGTTCAAAACTATTCGTTAAATAGAAACTGAGTTAGAGTGTGAGAAATATCGTCTAATTTTCTGATTTTTGAAAATTCTGTTATCCAACTTCAAGTTCAGGATTGCTCTAAACGAGGTTAGAAAAAAATTCAAATTCACATATAATAAAGCTTGAGATCTCCTCTTTAAAAGTAGACTAAGTAGCTTAAAAAATATTACGTGGTTTAAAAGATCTCAAGCTTTATTATATGTGAATTTGAATTTTTTTTCTAACCTCGTTTAGAGCAATCCTGAACTTGAAGTTGGATAACAGAATTTTCAAAAATCAGAAAATTAGACGATATTTCTCACACTCTAACTCAGTTTCTATTTAACGAATAGTTTTGAACTTTAGCTCATTTCACGCGAAATTTTATAAGCTTTCCAATGGTTATTTTTAAATTTTTCTAGACTTATTTTTAACTGAAATATTATCAAAAAACGAGAGGCATGTTTTTAATACGAATTTTGTAAGTGGACTGACAATTCTGGCCGGTACTGTAAACCCTCTCGATCTAGGACATAACCAAGATAAGTCACTCGAGAACAACCAAATTCACATTTTGCAGGATTAACAACCAAACCTGCAAGGGCTAACCTTATTAACACGGTCCTGAGTCATTTTATATGTTCTTCATAATCGTCTGTGACTATGATTATATCGTCCAGGTAACCGAAAACCACAGGGTCAAATTCTGGTCCAAAAAGGGTATCAATTAGGCGCTGAAAAGTCATGGGGGCATTAGTCAAACCAAACGGCATTCGCTTGAATTGAAATAGTCCCAACCCCGGTACCGAGAAAGCTGTATATTGCTTACTGTCCTCGGCCATCGGCACTTGATGATATGCTATTTTTAAATCGATTTTAGAAATATACCGAACCTTGCGGAGCTTATCCAAAATTCCGTCTATACTCGGAATCGGGTAAGCATCTTTTATTGGCACCCCATTTAAATCCCTAAAATCGAAACATAACCTCAAAGATCCGTCTCCCTTTTTAACTTTTACCGGGGCCTTGCTCCATTCACTAAACGCTCATTCAATAATACCCTGCTCCAATAATTTTTTTACTTCCAAAATTAACCAATGTAACATCATTGGAGACATTCTGCGCGGCCTATGCTTAATAGGGGTAGAATCTGTGAGACTAATAGAGTGCTCAGTTAAAGAGGTCACGCCATGTTCATGGCCTTCGGGCAAAACTAACTCGTCAAGCAAAGCTTGGACTTCTCGTCGCTGATCATTGTTCAACTCACAAATTCCTGCGCATTCTGCATAAATTCTACCCTCCTGCCTTTCCTCTACTTTACTCGAAAATTCATGCCATTCTTGGCCATTCGCTCTCTACAAACCCTTACCCAATTGTACGTCCATATTCATCTCCTTACAAAAATCCATACCCAAAATCAAATCCTGTCTTAAAGACTCTACCGCTAGCAATTCAAAGGACTGTGCAACGCCATCTACCGTTAGCCACAATCTTAATTTACCCAAGGTCCTAGTAATCCCGCCTAACGCACTATAGATATTCGAATCAAAAGCTTCTAAGCGCTCTCTAAACTCGTTTGCCAAACGCGGTCCAACGGCAGAAATGGTCGCACCGGGGTCAAACAGGGCTAGATAAGGTCGGTCGGCTATGAAGACTTTCAAAAAATATCTATTTTCGTCACTACTACCATCAATCATTTCTTCTTCTTGATTAGGAGATAATGCACTTGTTGCATCTTCCCCCTCCCTAAAAACTACAACGGTCGGTTCCGATTGCACTAACGCTGCATCGGTCGCGACGTCATTGGTACCGAGCTCTATGCATTCCTCGCTCGTAACTCTGCTTTGGGCCTGTGCTTCAGCGCACAACCCACGAGTCGAAACTATAGGCTCATGCATAGCAACGGTTTCTAAGTGCTGATTCCCCCTACTCATATTCACGACATGAATATGAGCTAATAATAGAAGAATAATAGCTATAATAGAAGCTCTCGCTTCTACCGCATTACCACTCAGCTCAACGTTACACTGTGTTTCCCTCTCTAACACACCTCTACTCGAACCCACACACAACTCTATTGCGGGCTCTTTCGATGCTACATCAGACAACTGGGCGACTTCGTACTCTTCCCCTCCCGCTTGGCAAAAAGGAATTGAGGGGTACTCATTTTGCCATGAGTATCTCATGGGCTGTAAACGCAAGAAACCCTCCTCGACAGCAGTACATACTGTCGGAGGGGCTACGACTGGGGGGAGGGTTGGACGGTCCCCCCCGTTGCGCGTTTCCCCACATCTCCCTTCTAACGACGCGATTGTTACAATTTGCAAAAACCGCCCCAGGCTGCCCACAAACCTGTCAAGAAACAGTTACCTTTGGTTTGTCAGGGCACTGGGACGCGTAATGACCCGTTCTGTTACAGCTATAACACAACACCGAGGGACATTGCATCGCTTTGTGACCGGATACGCCACACTTATTACAATTTCCCGAGAATGTTTGTGAATAACTATTGTTGACAGGATTCCGTGGCCTCGCTCCCGGTGGCCTGACACTATTTGGGGGGTTTGCCCCACCCGCAACTGCTTGAAGGGGGGGTCTATTACTCGAGGTCTGTGCAAAATTAGTCCTGGGCAAGGGCAATTGGGCTAGTCGGTCTGGCATTGAAAAAGACTGGTTCGCCACAGTCGTCACTATTCCCAAGGGCGGCCTGGTCGGGGCCGAGATTGCATCCAACTCTACTTTCCGATCGGGTTTTTTCCTACTAGACTTTTTACTTCTACGCTTCTTCTTTTTAATATTCGTCTCGACGCTTGCATTTTCCTCACCACTATCAGAAAAAGAACTCTCCAACATGGCGTCTAGTTTAGACATCTTAACATTGGATTTAGGGGCTGGTATGGGAAACAACATTTTATCCTTTGATGGGGGAGGAACATAACGCTTGTCGATTTCCTTTATTCTTTCATATTTACGCAAAATTTTTTCTAACTCGGAAACCGTATCTATTGAAAAAGACGACACATACCGCCTATACTCGGGAGTCAATCCACGATAAACTATCCTGAGCATTTTAAAATCAGTCATAGGATTTCTGAAATGTTGGGCAATGGAACGCAAATTAAGGAGATATTCGGAAATTTTCCCTCCTTTAGCTTGCGTACGAGACTTTAACTCGTCATAAACATCTTCGTCATCGACCGCTTCCAAAAATTCTCGTCTAAACAATTTTTAAAATTTCGCCATGTTTTAATTTTGCGTTTAACTACACGATACCAATTACTAGCCACTCCACGCACTACACTAGGTAACGCGTGTAACATCTCGCTGTCCCCAATTTCATTACCTATCTTACAATCCGTTAAACGATCTAAAAATTCTTCTGGATCTTTTCTGCCTGTGGCTGAGAAACGAATGTCCCAGTCTTTGAATAATTTAACCAACTTAAAACCATAATCTCTAACCGGGGCCTGGGTAGGGGCAGCTATCAAAGGATCTAATTCCTCCTCAGTGGTGGGGTTCGAATCCTGAGAACGAAATTCCATTTGTGATTTCACGCTAATATCTGATTCACACCCCACCGAGGGACGACGGGAAAACCCAAACTGCGCCGAGTTTGACAATTCTCGTGCATAGCTACTCGCAAAGTTCTCTTATGTCGGTCCCGACTGGTATGGTTGACTTAGATAACTGTCCGTTACTTGTGAGGGCTTAGAAACAACTCACTTCTTGTCGGTCTACAAGGGGGTGAAACGCCACATGGCGCTGACTGGGGGCGGTTGGTCTCGATTCAGGCAAAGGCTCACGTTGAACATGCGTCTTCGGAATGGTGCCTGTATAATTGGGCACGGAATTACTCGCGTACGATAATTCAGCACGGAAATTTGCCCCGTTTGGGCCCGGATTGGAAATTGGGGGTTGATTTGGTAGTCCAACCGGTCTTATAACGGAACCTAAGGGCTGTAAACCGCCAAAAGAAGGCGCAAAGTTCATCCTGGCTGCACCCGGGTTCAAACCCCACGAACTAGGTACGCAATACTGTACTGGAATGCCCCCAGGGGGCACGGTCCAAGTCACACTGGCGGGGCAAGAAGTCAAAATCGCCCCTGCCACGGTCATTACAGGGAAAGAATTGGTCGTTGAACTTGTGGTAATGGTCGTTGAAATCACGGGTACATTGTTTTGAACGGGGTTCGTCACGCTCGTCCTGACTACTTTCACATGTTGGTATTTCTATTACCGTGAAATCTAAACCCACCTGAGAAACATCGTCCGTTAAACTCACGTTCAAAGGAAGCATCTCCGAATTAACAGAAGTGAAATCCGCAAATTCATTAATCATTTTTATCACGATTTTCCAACAACACACACAAAAAAATAAATAAATAACTAAAATAAATTCCCAAAAAAAAACGGTCGTGAAACCACTCCAAAAAAAACTGCAATCGACTTAAATTCTTTTAATTAGGAAGAAAACTAAGAATTTTAAAATACAAACTCAGTTCGTGTATAGAAAGAGAGAAAAAAGAAATTTATTCCGTGCGAGAAAAAGAAACAATATTCGACATTACGTTCGCACGAAACACAAAAGTCAAAATAATAAGGCGGAACGTTTGTATTTGCTTGCTGACAGAAAATAACTATTAATTCTTAAAACAACTAAATTTATTAATAATTGAACAACAAAATACAAATAAATTGAAAATAATAATGTAAAACTAATTCAAAATAATTAGCTTTTCCTAATTTAAATGAAAATTTCTCTCTTTCCAACAACCGACTCGACAAATAGAGAGAAACCATTCGAATGAATATTAACAAATTGCCGAAAAATCCAAGAAACGCAAAACTCCTGCAAGGGAAAACTCCATCCTTATTAGAAACCTACAAAATTAACACCTTCTCTCTCTTTTCCATTGCGAATCACCTGTTAGGAAAAAGGGGAAAGGGCGGTCTTGACCAATGTGTCGTCTTCTCATCAATCAGTCACGCGCACAATCATTCACAATTTGACTTGAAGGGAGACGGACATACTACGCTGAACGACACAAACTATAGCGAGAAATGACGAAAGGCGACAGACAAAACGCGAAAAGAGAGACGAAAAGATACCAGCACTATAGCAAAATATTAAGAGAAAAACTAAATGCTGGCAAAAACCAAGTAACGATTTACATCGTTACAAGTTTCAATTAATTAAAATTCTTTTTTAGGGTTCCGTACACCTTCGGTGTACCGACGGAACCCTATTGGTGAGACTCTTGTGTCCGTAGCCAAATCGTGCCCCCCCCCTAGCGGCTAAACTATTTGACCTAGAGAGCTCAAATTTGGTACAGATACGTATTTTCACTCGTAGATTACAGGAAAAATATAGAGAATGTGATTGGAGGTGATGGCCATAGCGTTGTCAAGGAAATAATAAGTTTTTTGGCCAAAAATGAACAAAAAGTGACCATTCCCCCCCCTTAACTTCTAAACTATTCAACATGGAGGGCTAAAATTTAGCATACTGGTGTATTTTAACGCGAATATTACAGGAAAAATATAGAGAACTTGCTATGTCATAATAGCCATTGCGTTGTCAAGGAAAAACTAAAACATTTTTTTTTAAATATTTTTTTTCTAATTTCCACATTTTTTGACCTAATGATCTGAAATTTGGTTTATTAGTATATTTTTACAGTCTGATCACAAAAAATATATTAAAAAGTCTGAAAAAATAAAATAAAAAAAATTATTTAAAAAAAATTTTTTTTCTAATTTTCACATTTTTTGACCTAATGAGCTGAAAATTGGTTAATTAGTATATTTTTACAGTCTGATCACAAAAAATATATTTAAAAATCTAAAAAAAATTTTTAAATAAAATTAAAAAAAACTGGACAAGTGCGAGTTGCACTCGCACTGAATTGACGGGTTCCGTACAAAAATATAAAAATAATACTTGTGATATTGTAACAACAATTCCTGTTCGCTTATTGCTAATAATATGAAATATGTAATACTTCTATTTTTCTTTGTTATTTATTTTTAACCTAGTGTCGAAAATTCAACTTACTAAAATAATACAAAAGTGAAAAAAATCCTACCAATTGTTGTTACAATATCACAAGTATTATTTTTATATTTTTGTACGGAACCCGTCAATTCAGTGCGAGTGCAACTCGCACTTGTCCAGTTTTTTTCAATCTGTAGACAGTATGAAGCATGAGTGTGTATTGTAAAGAGTGGAGACGTGTTCACAGTCCTTAAAACCTAAAGCATAAGCTGGTGTGGTCAGATTAATTTGTCGCATTTCAAAGTGATAGCATGTTTGTTTTCAATAAGGCTCACTCAGTGAAGAATTGGAAGGATTGATTATCTCCAAGTTTTTGTACTTTTACTTGTTACATTAATGAAGCGCAATTGGCTCTCAGTTGAGTAACCAACTCACAAAAAATAATAATTTTAGTTGTTTCTTACGGCGACAACACAATTAGTGGCAGCACTAGGATATTCAAAAAAATTTTGATGTTCATCTAGATTTTGAGTATCTAGAACCGAGAGCTAGTTCCAGATAAAGAAAGTGATTATCTAAAGTAAACGAGAAAGTAAAGAAAAAGCAGACATATACAGAGTAATATTTAGAATAATTGAGATCTACAGAGAGGTATCCATAGAGTTATTTATATCTACAGAGAGGTATCTAGAGTTATCCATAGCTACAGAGTGATATCCAAATCTAAAGAGAGGTATCCAGAGTTATCCACATATACAGAATGATATCCAGATCTACAAAGTGATATCCAGATCAACAGAGAGATATCCAGAGTTATCCAGATTTGCAGAGGTATCCAGAGAGTTATCCAAATCTACGAAGCAGAGTTCGAGGTTATCCAGACCAACAGTAAGATATATAAAAGAAAATTACGAATCTTTAGAACAAGAGTATAAGTCCACTTTACGTATCTTGACATCCTCTGTATGTCCTAAATTTTTACAATGGTTTCATTTTTCTAAAATTATCGGTTTGCTAAATCTTGGTTTTGGTACTGGGTTTTCAATTCTTGGGTTTCTGGTAAAAATGTCAATTCTTCTTTTATCTTTCAAATTCACGTTAATTTCTAAGGCAATATTAAAACATTCATTGAGCGTTTTCGGTTTCTGAGGACGAATTCTAATTTCAAATTTTTCACGTATATTTCTTAAGAATATGCTGACAATAGCATTTGTTTCTATTTGCTGTCTCACGAAAGTTTTATAGGATTACTGTTGGTCTGAATAATCGCGAACCCTGCTTCGTAGATTTGAATAACTCTCTGGATACATCTGTGAATCTCGATAACTCTAGATAACTCTCTGTAGATTTAGATAACTTTGGATACCTCTCTGTAGATCTGGATGACTCTCTGGATATCACTCTGTAGATCTCTGCTTTTTCTATACTTTCTTGTAAGAAACAACTAATATTATTATTTTTGGTGAGTTGGTTATTCAATTGAGAGCCAACTCTACTTTATTTATTGAACAAGTAAAAGTACGAAAACTTGGAGATAACCAATTCTTCTAATTCTTCACTGAGCCTTATTGGAAGGCAAACGTGCCATCACTTTGAACAGCGACTAATTAATCTGACCACACCTGCTTATGCTTAAGTTTTTAAGAACTGTGAACTCGTCCCCACTCTTTACAATACACACTCATACTTCATACTGTCGACAATATAAAGGAATAAATTCAGAAAGTATTTTTAATATTGCTAAACTTATCAAAAATTTTTATAATCACTTGGCTTGGAATTGCTCTATAGTAAAAGGATTCTCACTTCGACATAAATATGTATGTGATTTTAACTGTTTAAGAGAACATAAATTTATAATTATATATAATAATAAATATTGTTAACACTGTTTTGTAAAATACTCGTTTTTCATCACAAATAATTCCTAAATTGTTAAAGTAAATTTCTATTTTAATTTGGAATTTTTAACATTTTTGACCTGGAAAACCTGGAAAAAGCCTGAAATTTTTAAATGCAGATTTTTTGTCAACCATGATGTCCCTAGGATATTCTTGACATATTTTCATAATATGCATGTAGGATATCCTTGGGATATTGTCAGAATACTCATATAGGACATTATCTTGGTCATATCTAGGATATCCTGGTGTTGTTTTAAAAATATTCAGAGATATTTAATGCTCTGTGATTATTTAGTCATTTTGCTCTATTATTTAAATTAAATTTTACTCTAAATCTTAATAGTAATATTGATATTAGAGGTGTGCAAAAAACTCGAAAAGCCCAGCCGAACCGTAATTTTTTCGAGCAGAGCCGAGCCGGAGCTTGGCTCGATGTAGATACCTACATGAATTCGAGTACTCGATTAATTTCGAGCTAACAAGAAAATAAATAAATAATAAATAGAAAATATCGAATTCTCCTTAAATATCGTACGTTACTTAGTAAGTCAGTTGTTTTACAACCTAACGTTTTAAATTAGGAAAAAATGAATTATTTCGAGTACTTGATTGGATTCGAGCTTTTAAATTATTAAAAAAAAACTATTTATAAGTAGAAAATATCAAATTCTACTTCAAAACAGGATATATTTATTTATAAAATTTCTTATACATGTAACAAATTATTTATTTAAGAATTTAAAAAAAAAAATTTCTATTTTTATTTCAAAATGGCGGCGATATAAGCTATTTTTGAAAATGCCCATTTGCGGTGGTAAGATCGATTCCAAACTTTCTAATACAAATAAAAGAAAAAACGAAGTACATTTTTGTTTGTCTTCTTTAAAAAATGCAAAAGAGAAAACATTTAACCCTGTTAAAAACTCCTGCGAAGGATCTTATACAGAATCCTGTTTCAGGAATATACGTAAGATCCTTTGGAAGTTCGTAAATAAGAACGCAGTAGCGTGCTTATGTACCCAGGTTCTCTAGTGAAACTTAATAAGATCAAGCGTGTTATCCTTTGTACCGAAACAAACAACAACATAGCATCCTGAACAGATTCTTTTGTAAAATCATTTGTGAGATCTTGAATTATTAATTTGGAAGTAAAAAGCTCAGGATCCTCAAAGGATCCTCTCGGGATTCTGTGCAGGTTCCGATGCAGGAACTTTGGCTATTAAATGTTCCTGCAAGGGTACAGTACAGAAACATTTGAAGGATCATGTATAGAAAACTTTTTTATTTTTTAAATGTTAAGTTTAACATTTTTTATGTTAACCCGTCAGCGGTCGCGCCGTGAGAAAAAGTCTCACACTTATCCAGGGTTCGCACGTAATATACATCAAGGTAATATACGTAGTTTTCTACACGTATCTTACGTATGTAAACTACCTTAAAAATTTCAAACACAATGCATTTCTTTATGGTGGGGGGTAAGATACGTTTTTTACATATGTAAAATACCCACGTAATTTACGTAGACAACTCAAAGTTACGCGTAACTTCCAAACCCTGCACTTATCTTAAAATTAATTATTTCTAATGATAAAATTTTTTTTTATTCCGGAATTTTTTCCACCTTTCCAGAAAGTATTCTACTTTTACATAATCATAAGTAAAATTTTCTGAATAGTAGCGTTTATTTAAAAAAAAATAAATAAATTATGAAAGCAATAAAAACTGTGAGACTTTTTCTCATCACGCGAGTAAAGTAAGCTGGGAAAAATTGCCTTCGGCGTTTGTCGGTGGTACTCGGAGGTCTTCGTACATGAGAGAAGGACAGAAGATTTGCTAATGGCGACAAATGGCGGCGACCAGTGTCAATGTAAACATAATGTGACAGCTGTTACTACATAATTTATTAGTAATAAATAATGTTCTAGGAAAAATTATAATATATATATATATATATATATATATATATATATATATATATATATATATATATATAACACTGAGAAGTTAAAATATTCGTTTACGTTGACTTGTATTAGAGAAATCAAATATTCCCACCATGTAACCTCATATTAAAGAAGAAGAGCGCATGCGCCGAGTGTGAGACTTTTTCTCATCACGCGACTAATGGAACGGTCACAACTCGGTTGCCTGGCTGCAGATCGTTATGGCAATACATAAGAGTAAGAGAGTCAGACAATTTAAATTATTCGTCTCCTCTCTCTTACTCTCGTGGTAAGGTGTGACCATGTCATAAAGAACGATGGGGAAATAACGCGACCGCTGACAGGTTAAGCAACATTGGACAAACATAAACTTCATATTTTAATATGCTAGGCACGTATAACAATGTTGGACAGAAAATCACATTCGAGAAACTCATAGAAAACTACTGCGGAGGAGTTAAAAATATAAATAAATTAATTGAAGAAACCGTGTAGGATCTTTTACGGGTTACTTACAGGATCCTTTTCACTTATGTACCTACAGTTTACAAAACTGCAAGGGTTCCTGTACAGGAACCTTTACAAAGTTTCCTATACATGATCTTGCAAGTGTTCCGGTACAGAAACCTTTAATAGCTAAAGTTCCTGCATCGGAACCTGCACAGGATCCTAAAAGGATCCTGTACGGGGATTTCAAGCTGAGTTTTTTACTTACAGATTGTTAATGCAAGATCTTACAAATGATTTTACAAAGGAAACTGACCAGGATGCTATGTTGTTTGTTTCGGTACAAAGGATAACACGCTTGACCTTATTAAGTTTCACTTGAGAACCTGGGTAAAATCTTGCAAAAGATCTTACGAATATTCCTGAAACAGGATCCTATATAAGATCCTTCGCAGGAATTTTTAACAGGGAAATCATTCGATTGCTTATCTGCATACAAAAACATCTTTGACATTGCGACAACTAAGGATGTATAACTTTTGATTTACTTCGAATTTTGCAATAATATTTTAGGAGAGTATTCTGGACACTATAAGAAATCTAAAAATAAAAAAAAAGAAATCGATTTTTTTGATATTTTGAACTGGAATGTCCCCTTAAAGTAACTTACTAATTAACGTAAGACATTTAGGCGGAATTCGATATTTTCAACTTATTATTTTTTTATTTTCTTATAAGCTCGAATTTAATTGAGTCCTCCAATGGAATCAAGTACTCGAATTTACTCGACTACTTGAAATTTTCGAGTACTCGAATTCAGTCGAGTGCTTTTGCTTGCAAAAGAGATAACTTTTTATTTTTGATTTAAATAAGTGGAACCTCAAAAACTGGAAAATTTCCAACTCCCCTTTTTTTATAAGACACCTAAAGAAATATCTAATGAAGAGAATGTCACTTCGTTTTTTGTTTTATTTGTTTTAGAAAGTTTGGAATCGATCTTACCACCGAAAATGGGCATTTTCGAAAATGGCTTATATCGCCGCCATTTTGAAATAAAAATGAAAATTTTCTTTTACAAATTCATAAATAAATAATTTATTACATGTCAAAGAAACTTTTTAAATAAATGTCATAGTTATTTTAATAATATATACTAAAAAACCTTCTTTTTGTCTGTTTTGAAATTGAATGTCCCCTTAAAAAACCCTAACTAAAACAAAAATTTTTTTTGAGTTATGGTATCTTGTATGTAAATAACTAAGTAAGTAACCTACTTATTTCACTTTGTCTTAAGTCTCTATGATGATAACAAAATATCCACAAACATTTTATTTTTTTGTCTTTGTCGATTGCTTCAATCTTTGTATAAATTATTAAAATGTTCACTTATGTTTCATTAATCGTAGAATTTAATAATCTTTCGAATGGTATAATTGTTAATTTTCTGACATTTGTAATTACAAAAAAACCGTGATTTAATGATTGGTATGTTTTTGGGCAGTGCGTGTGCAGCTGTACCAAAAATTAGCTAAAGTAATAAGCTAAGTAAGCACTTTAGAAAAATCTACAAATTTTATTATTCACAATTTAATTTGTAAACTTAATTTAACATTCCAAAACATAAAAATAGTTATAATTATAAATTATTATTGAAAAGCTAATTTTTATTAATGCAAAATATGGATATTTGTGTTTATTTTATAAGAAAAACAGTATGTAATTTGTTTTTATGTTTTATTTTATGTAAAATTCAATTTATGTAATTTAAGATTTATCTTGTTTACATTTACAGATCTCTTTACAAATTGTGAAAATGAGTTACTCAAAAATGAGAATCTGTTCAGTGATGAAGTTCTTCTCACTGAAATGGACAAATCAGAACCAATGGTTACTGATGATTTGAATTTTTTGAATATTGAAAATACAACTATATTTAATGACAAAAAGAATGGTAAACCATCGAATTCAACAAATTTGGTTTCCGCTGAGAAACTACAATTTACAGAAACTATTCCATTACAACTGAAGCAACAAAATGTGCATACAGCACAAACTTTATACAGTTCTCATTATAATGTTCCGCATAGTATTAATTTGAATGTTTCAACACCAGTTGTTAGACTAACATCAGTTCCAACGCAACGCAGCCATCTGATTTTACCTTCGAATTTGATAAAATCGGAATCTGTTATATATTCTGGAGGAACTCAAACTATTGCATCTGCTTCGGTACCTCATCAGTTGCATACACTCGTTAATACAACTAATGGCACTGTACTTACAACAGGTGAGTTTTTTCTCTTCCTGAGCGTTAAATTGTCAATTTTTTAAATTAAAAAATGTAATTCATATAAAACAGTTATGCTCCAAGTCAATGGTAATTTTTCATTCATTTTTGCGTTAATGGGTTTATCATGTATTGCATTAACTTTATAAAATTGTTGTTCACTTTTTTAAAATTTCAAAACAAAAATTTCAGACTTCGTTTCCTTTATGAACAGTAGAAGTCGATTTTCTTCTTGAAGACAAACGATCTGAAAATTTTTATATATTTTTCAGGAATTCCTGTTATGTTAGATACAGATAAAGTCCAAATAAATCGTCTAAATTCCACAACAAACAGTGGAATGCCTCGTGTTAAAGAAGTAAAGCGCAGTGCACATAATGCTATTGAACGCAGGTACAGAACTTCGATTAATGACAAAATAGTGGAATTGAAAAACATTGTTGTGGGAGTCGATGCAAAACTTAACAAATCTGCAATTCTGAGAAAGACTATCGACTATATTCGGTAAGATAAATTTATTTTATAAACTAGAGACTTTATGACTTGATGTAACTTTAGTAGAATTGAAGGGTGTACATCCGAAAACAACCCCCGCCCGATTTTAATGAAACTTCGTATACTTACGTAATTTTGTGCGCTGATTACGAAAATCATAGTGAAAATTGGCGCAAATTTGATTTTTATGGTGAAAACCATAAAAACACCATAAAATTGTGGTTTTTTGCGTTTTACTTCTAAGAATCGCAAAATAGTAAAAAATGTTATATATAAAAGTTGTAGATCTCTACAAAATACAACTTTAATGTTCTATACATTTTTTTTGAAAAACTGTCAAATTTTCGAGAAAAATGCAAAAAACTTAAAAATACTATGTAAATTAGGTAATTTCTAATATTTTGATATTTCGCTTATCCATATTGCATAAGTAATATCGATGTACAAAAAGGGAGTCAAAGTGATTTTCTAGTTGGTACCAGAAGCTACCGAACCCAGAAATCAACCCCCCTCCAACGGATCTTGAAAACACAATTTTATGGTGACCCATGGAGAAACCACACGGAAGCGGGCGAAGCCCGCTTTCGCTAGTCCCTCGCTTATTTCTTGTACAAAAGGGGAGTCAAAGTGGTTTTCTAGTTGGTACCAGAAGCTACCGAACCCAGAAACCAACCCCCCTCCAACGGATCTTGAAAACACAATTTTATGGTGACCCATGGAGAAACCACACGAAAGCGGGCGAAGCCCGCTTTCGCTAGTGCCTCGCTTATTTCTTGTACAAAAAGGGAGTCAAAGTGGTTTTCTAGTTGGTACCAGAAGCTACCGAACCCAGAAACCAACCCCCCTCCAACGGAAAAAAACGAAAAGGGCTGATTGTTGCTAAATTTGGTTTTTAATAGCCCTGAAAATGGCTGATTGTTGCTAAATCTTGTTTTTTATAGCCCTGAAAAGGGCTGATTGTTGCTAAATCTTGTTCTTAATAGCCCTGAAAAGGGCTGATTGTTGCCAAATTTGGTTTTTAATAGCCCTGAAAAGGGCTGATTGTTGCTAAATCTTGTTTTTTATAGCCCTGAAAAGGGCTGATTGTTGCTAAATCTTGTTCTTAATAGCCCTGAAAAGGGCTGATTGTTGCGAAATCTTGTTTTTAATAGCCCTGAAAAGGGCTGATTGTTGCGAAATCTTGTTTTTAATAGCCCTGAAAAGGGTTGATTGTTGCGAAATCTTGTTTTACTCAATAAAATGACCTGAGATCAGTAAGCTTCTTAATGTACAATGTATGTTAAATGACTTTTGACTGTGCCGACTGTCAGAACGTGTAACAATGTATGCTATACTATGAATGTTATTAGAGGTAGAGGTAAGTAATGAACGTAGAGGTAAGTAGAGGTTTCAATGAACAATTATTTGTATCTTCCCAACTTATAGTTCTATTATGTGTCAATCATCCTCCTAGTGATGGGATATCGTTTTTCTGCGCATGTGCGATATCTTTTTTACGATATATCGATATTTATTTTCGATAACGATATGTTTTTAAACATCGATATTACTTATGCAATATGGATAAGCGAAATATCAAAATATTAGAAATTACCTAATTTACATAGTATTTTTAAGTTTTTTGCATTTTTCTCGAAAATTTGACAGTTTTTCAAAAAAATGTATAGAACATTAAAGTTGTATTTTGTAGAGATCTACAACTTTTATATATAACATTTTTTACTATTTTGCAATTCTTAGAAGTAAAACGCAAAAAACCACATTTTTATGGTGTTTTTATGGTTTTCACCATAAAAATCAAATTTGCGCCAATTTTCACTATGATTTTCGTAATCAGCGCACAAAATTACGTAAGTATACGAAGTTTCATTAAAATCGGGCGGGGGTTGTTTTCGGAAGTATATCCGAATTGAAATTGAAACAAACAGTTAATTATGAAACTTTATATACTGATAGATAATGGTTTAAAAAAGAAGTAGTTAAATTTATAGATGTCTAAGGTAGATTAAGTTCTCTATGATGAATCTTTCCATGTAATAATTCTTCAAAATTATTGTTTCTGAAACAAAGCAAAGTATCCCTATCAAATTTTAATAGTACCTATTAATTTATATTTAGTCCCAGGGTGTGTTTTTAACATTAACAACAAGTATACAAAATCTGCCAAAAAATATGTCGCAAATACATTTAGGTACATCTTCAGAGGACCCAAATAAATAAGAACCCAAACAAATTGTGATAAAAATAAAATTAAAAAATATACTTAAATGATGAAATTTTCATTGACATAAAAATTTACAAATGTAGAGGCAGAACACAGTTTACATTATGCACACGATAAAAATAAACAGAATGTCACATAACTACGGACATTTATTGAGACTATTATATTATAGTAAAAATTGCAATACTCTGTTTCCGTTCAAAAGATAATGAATTTTAACTTTTTTGATTGTTTAACATTTGAACGGCTGAAAAGAAAAACTCGCCGAGTGTTCGGCTGCACGCTAAAGAGCCAGTCATAAGTATAAAAAAGTCATGAAAATTGCAATTCAAAAATATGATTTTCAAAAGGCACTACTTTATAGGAAGTGAAAACGCGCATCTGTTTTTCCTTTCATATTTTTCGTCAGATAAATATTTTAAATAATAATGACAAAAAACTGAAAAATTTTAATCATAAAAATTCATTGAAACTTAAAACATAAATTGTCATATCATTAACAAATATTAATGAATTTACTTGTAATTTGAAATACACACTCATTTAGGTCCTAGAAGGCAACAATATAAAGAAAGTGTTAAAAATCATCAACTGTTTAATAATTTTTTAATATTGATAAAGACGTGTCGGTAAATGCGTTTCCTTACTTTCGCCGAAAAGTCTGCGGGAAACTTGTTAGTTCACAGACCTTCCAGTGAGAAATTTGTTTGTTAGCATTTAAAGAAGTTTTTTGGAAAATTTCCAAATTGATTAATTGAAAATTATAAAAGATATTCAAGTTTAAAAAATGCGCAGGTTGCGCGCTAGCGAATCGCAGCGTTGAGAAATACTCAGTACATCAGAAATAACCAACTTCTTATAAATTTAATAGTAACTCAGAATAATATTAACTACATTTAATATTTTATTTATAACGTTTTAATGAAAATATATGTACATTAATTATTTTTCTTCAAAACAATTATTTTTTAACGGTAATAGTAGTTAACATTGGTAAAAGAAAATAATCGTTTCGCTTCGATAAATATTTCTTATATATATATATATATATATATACTAAGGGGAATCCGCCCCCCTGCGCGCTTCGCGCGCCAACCCCCAGAGATAATATAAAGATTGTAAAATGCAATCTTATGATATTAGCCATTCTCAAATTTTCAATCTTTGTCATCAATTTTGAAGTAACATACCAGCCTGCAAGTAAAAAAATTTCTGTTGGATAGGCTTTGACGTCCTATTTCGCGCTTCTATTTGAGGGGGTAAGCTCTGACCTGTTGGTAAAACACAGATTAAATTTTAACGTAATGTGAAGGCTCACATTAAGGCCCCTTTTAAAACTCGTAGTTTAAAAAAAATTGGTAAAATTAAACATGCATTTTTATTGGTTATTTATCCTCTTTTTGACATAGGTCAAAAAATAGGTCAATTTTGACATAAGTTTTGATTTATGTTTTTGCCCTATAGGTTAAAAAATAGGTCAAATTAGACATAGATTTTTACCTAATGTGAGACCGTTATTTATCCTCCTTTTAAACCTATAGGTCAAAAAATTGGTCAATTTTGACATAAGTTTTGAGGTAATATGAGGCCGTTATTTATTCCCTTTTTGACCTATAGGTCAAAAAATAGGTCAATTTTGACATAAGTTTTGAGGTAATGTGAGGCCGTTATTATCCTCTTTTTAAACCAATAGGTCAAAAATAGGTCAATTTTGACATAAGTTTTGAGGTAATGTGAGGCCGTTATTTGTCCTCTTTTTGACCTAATGGTCAAAAAATAGATCAAATTAGAAGTAGATTTTGCCGTAATGTGAGGCCTTTATTTATTCTCTTTTAAACCTATAGGTCAAAAAATAGGTCAATTTTGACATAGATTTTAACGTAATGTGAGGCCGTTATTTATCCTCTTTTTGACCTATAGGTAAAAAAATAGGTCAATTTTGACATAATTTTAACGTAATGTTAGGCCGTCATTTATCCTCCTTTTGACCTATAGGTCAAAAAATAGGTCAATTTTGACATAGATTTTAACGTAATGTGAGGCCGTCATTTATCCTCTTTTTGACCTATAGGTCAAAAAATAGGTCAATTTTGACATAAGTTTTGACGGCCCCTTTGGGACAGGGCGCCCTTACAGAATCTTGAAACAGCGGCGGCGGCGATATCTTTTTGTAATATAGGTAGATATATATATATATATATATATATATGTCGTAGCCGAAAAGAAGAATCCGCCGTTTAGCTAAACGCCTAGGCGGTTAGCTAAATGGCGCCCAATAGACAAATGAACATAATAATTGCTCATATTCTTCTATTGGCCTGAATGAATCCGTCAGTTAGCTAACCGCCTAAGCCGTTTTAGGCCAATAGACGAAATACAAACTCACGAAATATTATTAAAAAATAAAATAATTTAATTAATATTTAATTTATTAAATTAATAAATTTTATTAAATTAATAAATTTTATTTAATGAATTAATGAATATTCAATTATTAGATTAATAAATTTAATTAATTAATTAATATTGAAAATTATTTCCTTTATATTTAATTTTAATTTTGTTCATTGGAATAGAACAATTATATTGTATATTGCAAACTCACGAAAATTTTGATTTTCAGTCTCTTATTTTATGTTATTTTTTTTCTCTATCCAAAACTATTTGTTCTCTCCGTCTATGCGTCGATATTTTTTACTTTAATTTGTTAAAACCTAATTTATTTTTTCATGGACTTGAATAATTAAATTTATTACTCTAATAATTGAATAGTCATTAATTCATTAAATTAAATTTATTAATTTAATAAATAAAATATTAATTAAATTATTTTATTTCTTAATAATATTTCGTGAGTTTGTATTGCGTCTATTGGCCTAAAACGGCTAACTGACGGATTCATTCAGGCCAATAGAAGAATATGAGCAATTATTATGTTCATTTGTCTATTGGGCGCCGTTTAGCTAACCGCCTAGGCGTTTAGCTAAACGGCGGATTCTTCTATTCGGCTACGATATATATATATATATATATATATATATATATATATATATATATATATATATATATATATTAAATATTTCAATATTTGTTCGTTTTTAAAATATAAAACGTAAAAACAAAGTTTCTGCATTATAGTTTAACAATTTGTTTTCTAAGTCTAAGTTTTTTATGCTAATATTAGAAAATGATAATATAAATAAATAATATAATGATATGAACAAAATAATGTTTATTTTAATTAATCATAAATATTTCCGCAATTAATATTTTAATTAATTTAATTATAAGGTTTTTTAATGAGATGTTTAATCATTTTAAAAACAAATATTATTACCTTCAGATTTTTATTTTTACGTTTTATATTTTAAAAACGAACAAATGCAAGAAATATTGAATATTTTTCGAAGCGAAACGATTATTTTGCTTTAAAAATGTTTACTACTATTACTGTCGACAGTATGAAGTATGAGTGTATTGTAAAGAGTGGGGACGAGTTCACAGTCCTTTAAAACTAAAACATAAGTTGGTGTGATCAGATTAATTAGTCGCTACTCAAAATGATGGCACGATTGTCTTTCAATTAGGCTCAGTGAAGAATTGTAAGGATTAATTAACTCCAAATTTTTTGTACTTTTACTTGTTAAACAAATAAAGTGGAGTTGCTCTCAGTTGAGCAGGGATGTAAAGTTACGCGTAACTTGAGGTTTTCTACCTATAAAATGTAGAAAACTTACCCAGGCGGCACACTTATCAATTTAGTAACTTTAAGTTACCGTTTTCAGGTTAACTTTTTGGTAACAGAAATTGTTAGCAACAGCTTAATGAATTTGAATACTAAAAAAGATATCTTTGGAAAGTTCAAATATTGTTATCAAAATTTTGTTAATAATTTGAGGCATTACACACTTTAGCAAAATGTTATTATAAATATATTTACAAACTGTCAACAATTTAAGGTTATCTATAAGATAACATGTTAAAGTTGACATTTTTGCTTAATAAAATTGTAATAGAAAAGGTTAATAATAATAAATAATAATAATAAAAAAATAAATATAAGTAATTATGTTTATATCAATAAAAAATAAATTGTTCGAAATTGTCGCCTACTTTCCCCTTTCATGGATTTTAAAAAGTATTCTTTTTACGTGATGCTTTTCATTGAAAAGAACCTTACATTACAAATATTAAATTTTGTAACGAAGCATTTCGTTACATAAATCTTGTGTGGTTCCTATTATTAAGAATATAGGATTTTTATTTGGTCAAGGGATTGATTCTCTTTGGAGATCTCTAGGAAAATGAATTGCGCATGTGAGGTTGCGAAAAGTCCCGAATCTCCGCGGTCCTTCCCGAGTTTTCTTTACAGGTTGTCGCTGTCCATTGGAGTGAGGGAGATGGTCATATGTGGGCCCTTATCAGGATTAGAAAGAGAGGTCCAAAGAAGGAAGTAGCCGGTCAACGTGACAATCTTTCTTTAGTTGCTCGTGGGCCATTTTCCGGATAAGACCAGATTTTACTCGGGGTTTTCACCTTTTTGGGAAACCTCAGGGTTTTTAGTAGAGTCGTTTATTTGTGTAATAATTCGAGTTTTTATTATTAATAAATGGGCCAATTTTTAGTGAATTATTTATGTTATTTATTTTTTATTGTTTGTGTCGTGTAGTTGGTTTTGTGAAGAGTCGCCGTTGGTTAGTGAATGTCCAATTTTCAATCGTTTGTCTCGCCGTCGTTTGCATCAGTCGGTTTTGGGTCCAGGGCGGAATCTCCTCTAAGATTTTCTTTGGTTTGTTGTGTACATTGTGCAGTCGATGCAATTTAATTGTTTATTAAATAAAATCTGTTACAATTTATAATAAGCTGATTATTTCTCATGTACAAAGTATTGCTCAACGCTGCGATTCGCTAGGGCGCTACCTGCGTATTTTTAAAACTTGAATATCTTCTATAGTTTTCTATTAATCAATTTGAAATTATGCAGAAAACTTTTTTAAATGCCCTGTAAAAAAGAAGAATTGGGTAGTCCGGGATTTTGAATTGGGATGTCGTTTCTTGAATTCGAGAAAACGACTTTTTCGAATTGGACTGATCTCTGAATTCAGAAATGTATGGTTCCGCGATCAACCCAATTCGACAGATATTTTAAAGATGAAAATAAAGAATTTTACACTTCACTGGACTTTGAACAGTAGTTAATTGGGACGTGCATGTTTTTCACGTAGGTGAATACATTTCTTTAAGCAATAATGTTAATTTTCAATAAAATAAAGAGAATTCAAAATTAATTAATTAATTAATAAAAAATGAGTTTAAAAGACTGTCAGCTGATATTAAATTGAAAGTAGGATTTGAAAATGTTAAAAGTAGTTAGAATATTTGTTTTTTAATTATGATTTAACAAATTAATGTTAAAATTTTATTAATTTTGTAATGTTATTAATAAATGTGTAAAATATTAGTTACCAATTTTTATTTACATATTTTTTCAAAAGAAGACAAAAAATATATGAATTAATTTGTAGTTAGAAATAAAGAAAATTAAATTCATTTACTTTTAGTTTAAGATTTTTTAAATTTATTAAATTTGTTTAAATATTTATAATATAATTTTTGTTTATCATTATAAAATATATTTATATAAATATTTACAATATAAACAAATCGTTTACGAAATTTCATCTTACAATTTTAACTAAAAAGTGACAATGTTAAGTGAATATTTTTTAAAATATATTATTGCTTTTCGAAAGAATTTGGAATAGCACAAACATACTGTTTGTCTGCGATAGTTAATACCACCATTTTAGATTTTACTTTCGCAATAGGCAATATTACATTAGATAAAAGAGATTTTAGTATTTCAAAAATATGTTCCATTTTTAAATCATCAATTACAAACTCTTTAAGTAATAATTGTTGAACATGTTCTAGGACATTTCGATTTTAACTTTGGTGCTCATTTTAGTCTCCATAATTTTTTTTTAAATTTAATTAACAAAACCTTATTTTTTAAAAAGAATCTGCTTTATTGTACAGCTTGATTTGATTTTTTTATGTTAATCAAGAAATGTTAAATTAAATATAAATTTCTCTTTAGTTCAAATGGAGCAAATTACAATAATTTATCGTAAAAATTAATGAGGCTAAAGCAGAATTTTTTTTTCTTTACTCTTTATTTCTCTTGTGAATATTTACATTTAAGAATCATCTATATTAAGTATATTTAAGAGAGCATCACTGTTGTCATCGAAATGTATTAAAATAAAATATTTTTTTATAGGGGAATAGGTTCGGTTGTGGGCATAGTTTCGTTTTTGACTCATAATTTGTTTCCTTGTAGATATTAAAGAAACATATGTATATGTATTTAAAGCTAGGGACCTTAGCTAACTGCTCGTGAAGAAAATAGATTGATTCCGTTGACTAGAAAAATTTTATTAAAAATTCAATAAATTGGTCACTTTTCTAACAAAAAAAATTTTGGTTCGGTTGTGGGCACTCTTGAAAAATCTATTAAAAGTGCAAAAAATTAATTAAGTTACCATTCATGAACTACATAAGGATGATTTCTTCTAATTTTGACATGCTCCCCATGTAAGGGCATATAAGATTTCTCACACTGAACCTGAACTGCCCAGTTACTACAATTACTATAATTGCGAACGACGTACGAACATCAAAGTCTCATTATATTAATTTCCGTGCTGGACCACGAAACTCTTAAAATCAATTTAGATGCCCACAACCAAACTTGATGATCATTTTAAAACATCATGAAAAAAATTTTACTTGTGGACATTTTTGTGATGCTTGGTATTGGATTATAAAATATAACTCATTTGCTGTGTAAATACGCTTTGAACTTATCATTTTAATTAATTCACTTCGATTTGTTTAACATTTAACAATGTTTAAAAATACATTTTTGTTATATTCAAAGTGTCGAAAAATTAATTTATATATAGTAAAAAGAGCAGGTGTCTAATCACTTTTGTATTCGCTTAAAAAACTGCGTTAGGTTATAACACATACGTGATATTTAACAGATTGGACAAATCTCATTTCTGTCAAAAGTTCTGCGTGGGTGTCCACAACCAAATCATGCCCACAACCGAACCTCTTCCCCTACTGAATAAAATTTAATTTTATAAAACTTCAGTGTTACAGGAACCAGAATGAGAAAATTTATGAATTAACATTTTATCCAAAAATTTAAAAAAAATTTATATAAAAACGTTCTTTTAATTGTTTAACAAGGTTTTAAATAAACGAAATATTTTAACATTATTTATCCCAAGTAGAAATGTAATACTGGCATTGTACTGACCGAGTACTGACTGGCAGTATAGAAGTACTGACTCCAATACTAAATCAGTACAAATTTGGAAAATGCTGTAACGCGTTTTCTACAACAAAATTTACCTTTAGAAGCTTATATTAACTTGTTATTTGATTATTATTAAAGAAGAGGGAGTAATTTATTGAGTACTAATAATTATTAATAATATTTCTGTAGTAAATAAACTTTTATGAGTATCAATAAAAATATAAATAATTAGCTAAATTCCTTTTATTGAAATAAGTTTTTAAAAAAAATTTTCTTATTTTTTTCATTAATTTAGACAATCTTATTTATTTAAATTAATTATTAAATTATTATTATTGTTTATAATTATTTAAATTTATATTTTGTGTAACACAGTTGAGAATTATACACTAAACACTTAGAACTAAGACGGAAAAATATCGCACGCTCGGGGGATCGAACCCTAAACTTTAAACTTCCTTTTGAGTTATACGAAGGATATATATATATATATATATATATTATAGCACTGTATACAGTGCTATAATAATGAATTCACTGTATAATATATTCATTTCAAGAAAAATTATTATAAATACAGTAGAATTCCAATTATCCGGATCAATTGGGACCAGACCCGATCCGGATAAGCGAAAATCCGGATAATCGAGATGTTCATAAAAATAATATACTTTGAATAATAAGACTTCAATCTGCTATTTAAAAACTCTTCATTTGCAGTGCAATGCCATGTTGTCGGCAATCCGGTTAATCGGACGTCCGGAAAATTGGAATCCGAATAATTGGAATTCTACTGTATATGTTTTATATATTTATATACATTTTAACAAGACATTACATATTAATTAATAGGTATAGCATAGAAATATGGTAAAATAACTATATTTAAATAATAATAGAAAAATGTATATATTTTTACATTTAAAAAAAATAAAAACAATACCTATTAATTAGTAATTAATAATATGTTAATTAAGTGTTTGGCGTTATTGTTGATGAATAATGTTTTTAAAAATCTTGGAAAATATTTTAATAGTTAATAAATCAAACGATGTTGTTATTAATAGTGGCCGGTTTAATGCCATTATAACAAAGTTTGTTTGTTTTTTATAACTCCTTCGCAGTACTGATTTGGTGTTATGCCAGTTTTCTGCCAGTACTGATTTTAACACTTTTTTAACTCTGACATATTACTGATTCGGTTTTGGAGTCAGTATACTCCAAGTACTGATAGAGTTCCGAAAGTCAGTACCGACGGTCAGTACTGAGACAGTACCATGCCGGTGTTAAACTCCGTCATAACTCCGGACATTTCTACCATACTTATACTTAATTTAATCCTAATTTATAAAATTGAAGAATAAATAATTTAAAAACGTTTTAATTATGAAAATCAAGAAAAGAAATTAATTTTTGTCGTTGATTCAAATAAATTGTTTTAAAATTATTATTTTTATAACAAAAATATAATTATATTTTGAAAAAAAATATTTATCACGGTAATTCTTGTACATTTTTTTTAAATATTCTTAATTAAATTTTTTTAATTTTTCTAGAGACCGTTTAAAAATTTAAAATTAATTTATTAATATTTAATTACCGACGTTAATGATACTTTCATATAGAAATCATTATTTGATTTGTTATCATAATACTTCTCAGCTGTCGGTAAGTAAGCTGTTTTAGTAACCCTAAAAGTAGAAAACTGTTTCTATTGTAAACAAAGACCACATCAAATTTTTAATTCTCTCTATTTTATTGAAAATTAACATTATTGCTTAAAGAAATTTATTCACCTACGTGAATAACGTGCACCGTCCCAATTAACTACTGTTCAAAGTCCAGTGAAGTGTAAAACTCTTTATTTTCATCTTTAAAATATCTGTCGAATTGGGTTGATCGCGGAACCATACATTTCTGAATTCAGAAATCAGTCCAATTCGAAAAAGTCGTTTTCTCGAATTCAAGAAACGACATCCCAATTCGAAATCCCGGACCACCCAATTCTTCTTTTTTTACAGAGTGATAACAAACAAATGTCTCACTGGAAGTTTTTTGAACTGACAAGTTTTTTGCAGACATTTTTTCAGCGAATGTAAGGAAATGCATTTACCGACACGTCTTTATTAACATTAAAAAATTATTAAACAGGTGATGATTTTTAACACTTACTTTATATTGTTGCCTTCTAGGGACCTAAATGAGTGTGTATTCTAAATTACAAGTAAATTTATTAATATTTGTTAAAGATATGATAATTTATGTTTCAAATTTCAATAAATTTTTACGATATAAATTTTCCAGTTTTTTGGCATTATTTCAAATATTTATCTAACTTAAAAAATCAAAGGAAAAAAGATGCGCCTTTTCATTTCCTATAAAGTAGTGGCTTTTAAAAACATAATTTTTAATTTCTATTTTCATTACTTTTTTATACTTCTGACTGGCTCTTTAGCGTGCAGCTGAACGCCCGGAGAGTTTTTTTCAGCCGTTCATTTAGCCTCAGTCTCCCATACGTAAGTAAATTCTTTAATTTTTGAATCTATAATCATTTCAAAAATTGATTCATTATATTAATTGAGCTCCCGCGGGCAATCACTCGATCTGCGTTTGGACGCAAGCGCTAGTACCAGTCGGAGAGCAGTGAGCGCCTCTGCGTCATTTACTGACACCTGACTGGTATTAGAGAGTGCATCCGATCGCAAATTGAGTTATTGCCTGCGGGAGCTCCATTATGAAAAAGATATTCTCCTTGGATAACCAAGGAATTAAGCTCGCTTATTGGGGAGATAAATAAATTGCGACCATGAAAACATTTTTTAATGAACTATTTTCTCGCTGCCGCCCCCTTTACACCCCCACACGGAAGTGAGCGAGTTGTCATTTCAGTTTTCCAAAATAGTCAAGTATGGTGTCTATTCTATTGATTTTTGTGTCAGTAAAACCGAAAAATCCTTCTATGAAACGAGTAAATATTCAAATTTGGTAAACAGAGACCGATTAATGTTATATTGATCTAGAAAAAAGAAGGAACCAATAGTGTTAGATTTTCTGTGTTAAAATAGAGACCAAGCAATGTTATTTTATCTAGAAAGAAGATGACAGAAAGATATTTGAAACGAAATGTCTGCTCGAGTACCTGGCCTATTCTTTGATTTATTGAGAGAGAGAATATACGAATTAGCTTTATAAAAATTAAAATGGCGGAGATACACGCACTCCAGTGTAGAAGTACATTTTTTAATGGTGGACATAATTAGCATTTCAATTTTGATTTGATACGAATTAAATACATTTTTTTGACACCATCAAAAAATGCACTACTACACTGGAATGCATGGATATCCAACATTCTTAATTTTTTAAAACTATTTTGTATTTTCATAGCTTATAATATGTGTGAAGAAACAATAAAAATAAAAATATCTTATATTAAATATTTTCTTAAAAAAATTTTACTCCCACGTAGCACCATGTTTAGAGGTAAGGTTACATCAGAGTGTAACAAATTTTTAATACGGCAAAATTCGAAATTATATTGATCGTGAGAAAATATTAAATTAACAAAAAAATCACTTGAAAATAATAAAAAAAACGCGGTCTTCATTCACAACACACTCGCAACGATAAATAATATAAAATCCGTTTTGACACTGTATAAAATAAAATAAAATATTATTTATCATAAACCCTAATAATGATAAAAATAAATTATGTTAAATAAATGACAATGGAAAAACTTATTGCTCCGGTGAAATTAAAGTTGAGTACAGCAGCGGCAACAGCAACGACTTTCGATGAAGGAGAAGTCGATGCCTAATAGAATTTTGTCAATAAAATCAATCCGGAATTCAACCTCCTTCTTCTCAGGAATAGATGAATCCGTTGTCAAAAAAATTAGGAATATTGCCCCATAGAATTTCTGGCAGTTGGTTGGTTTCACACCAAGTCTTATCTTCTTGAATCCGTTATCTTAGAACCAATGTGAATTATGCTCACAGAAATAGCTGTATCACGCGCTGCCCCAAAATCTCGTCTACAATAAGAAAAGTCGCCACACTAAATTATTTTATAGAATATAAAAATTAGAAAAAGACATCAATAACTATAATTTCATTTTAAATTTACTAGTATAGAGCAATTCTATGGGTAGTGATCTGAAGAATTTTTGATGATCTCATTATTTTTAACTAAACTTTCATGATTTGTTCTTTGCTATGTATAGAATATATATCCAAAAAACATTTTCCAAAATTTTTTGAGATATCTCTTATTAAAAATTTTGGTCATTTAAAAAAAAACATGTAACTTTTTTTCATTTTATTCGATTAAGACCGGTTTTTTCGACAATACTCACAATAAGAAGCAGTTTAAAGAAAAAAATAGTTTAAAGAAAAAATTTTTTTTTATCAAAAAAATTTAAAAAAACTTTTTTTGAATTAATTTTTTGAAAAAACTACCATCCTTTTTACAAAATTTTTTTTATATAGTTGTAGCTTATGATCTTACGAACAATTGCATATAAGTTTCATAATGGACCGACAATAACTTTACGAGAAAAAACCGCGTGGCACTGCGGCGTGTATCGTCCAGTGCGGTTCTGGTAAACCACTACTGCGCTACGTACAATTTAAAATGTTATACACATTTTTATTAAGTGATTTATGTCTGTTGTATAACATGTATATTACAAAATTTTTCAAATGCTCTTAGATATGAGGAATATATTAAGAATAGCAGATATTTAAAAATGATTTTTGACTTATAAAATAAACTGCATTCAGCTATACCCAGGAACAACGACGTGGACGTAGTAGTTTTTTGCTCCCTTCAGGGTGCTTGATTGAAGTGAGTCCCCTTGCCTCTCACATTCTTATCTTTATTTGATTCAACGCTTCATGATTTTTTTAGTCTCGATTCCAGAGGAGAATTTGAGAAAAATTTTACAAAAATTTCTGTTTCTGAAAACGGAACGACTGCGTGCAACTTTTGTGTACCTGAAATGGTAACCGATTTTTTAAATCTTGATTTTAGAAAATTTTCTTCTTCGTAATATTCTTCATGCGTACAAAACTCAACATTAATTTTTTCTAAGCCTTGAGTGAACATAAACAAATCTCTTGCATTAACAATTTGATTATTGAGTGGTCTCTGCAAGCTAGCTTGAGCAGCAGCTCTCTTGAGTGTACCTCCGACTCCATCGCAAGGACCTTTGCCATGCGATGTAGCAAAGAAATGCCACTCAGCATCACAGCCAAAATCTAACTTGTGATGAGTTAAGTTCACGAAATTTTTTCGATTCTTATACTGAGCTGCTGATCCATCCGAAAAGTAGAAATTTTTTTTCAATTTTACGTTCAAATTTTCCTTCAAAAAATTGATTAATTTTCTTTGAAATAAATGTACAGACACAGTATTATGTTCCAAAATTTCCGAAATTACAACGAAGCTAACGTGTTCCAATTTGTTTTCGGTGATTGAATAATATGCTACAAAAGGATGAACTGTAGCTTGATTATTCGTCCAATGATAGCTTTGAGTTGAGTCTTGAACGATGAAAGAATAATTTTCAGCAAAATCGCAAATCACCAACAATTCACCACTTTTTAAACCAGATTTGACGTCATCAAGAAACTTATTTTGCTCTTTCGCAATGAAACTGTGAAAAATCAATTTCTTCTGTTCTTGTGCAAAATAATCAACGAATTCTTCCGAGGATTTTATAATAGTTTCCAGGTTTGAGCGATCTACTTGAATCCATTGCTTAAATGTAACATTTGCAATATTATTCATCGAATAAGCTGTTAGTAAATCTGTTTTTAATTTTGCATCTCCTGGACAAAAAGAACAAGTTTGAAGGTAGCATTCTACTTGGGCTGGATTACAAATTGACTTTGCTATACAGTGTTGGTACGTAGGAAATTCAAGGTCATTATTTGTCGATAATTCACGAATTTTTCCACCTTCGAACATTAACTTTACATTTTGGTGAAGGGTGCAAACACAAACAGTATGCGTTCCACTCCCTCCTATTAATACACATTCCCTGCCCAGCGGGCACAAAGGCAAAAAACGTTCTTTGAACGTCTGTAGAACGTTTAATGTCTGCCAATTTACGTTCTAAGAATGTACGAACGTTCTGAAACATTTTTGGAACGTTCGGACGTTCTTAAACTTACATTGACAGACATTAAACGTTCTACAGACGTTCAAAGAACGTTTTTTGTCTTTGTGCCCGCTGGGTGGGTCTCAATTCGGCGAATTTCGAAAATCCTATTACTTGGTCAGGATAAGATTCTTTAAAAGATCTATGTATCTCCTTAAGATTACACAACATTAATCGTTTTTGTTCTTCAATTTTTTTTCCTTTATTATTAATAAGTGTAACGTAATCTCTCTTACCTGGCGTAATACGACTATTGTTATCTTTTTTATAAAATTCTTGAACTAGAATCTTTGTTTCTGCAGGAAGATGTTTCTTTACTATTGATTTCGGAGAAGCTAAAAAGTCATTTTCAGAAATTAAGATCTTGGCCTTCCTTGCCATTCGATTTGAACATTTAAATGTTTCTTCAATTTTCTGAATTGACCAATTTTTTAGTAAACTGCTTAGAATTTTTAATTGAAAACTCTTATCTGCTTCAGATTCGTTAAATTTTTCTTGAAAATGATTTATAATAATATTATCCTCGTTATCAATAGATGCATCAAGATCAAAAATTTTTAATAGTAAATTGTAAAAAAATCATATTGCGCGGCGGGCGTGCGACCTGCACGGGCAGCTTAATTATCTTTTTTAACCCATTAAACTTATCAGGCCCATTCTGAAACTTTTAGCAAAACCTTCTTATCATTTACAGGTATGTTTTGAAAAAAGAAAATTAAAAATTTATAATACCCAAAGTTAAAAAAAATTAATTTGTTTATAAATTTTTTTTATTTTTTTAATAAAAAATGAAAAAAAAAATTTTTGTTTTCATTTCCTAAAAGTCGAAAAAGAACTAAAACTTTCGTTCTTTAACAACTTTTTTCTAAACTCAATATTTTCGGACTTATAAGCTACTGTATATAGGTCTACGGTTAAAAGTGCAAAATTTCGAAAATTCATTACTCGAAAATTTTGACAATTAAACAAAAATAAAAAAATACGTATCTGTTTTTTTTCGATACAGAATAGAAAAAAAATATTTTTGGCCGATTTTAAGAGGTCGACTAAAATCTCACGTGGGATCGCCCATATACATTTCGAAACGCAAGTCACCTTCCAACGAAATTATCGAGAGGAAGAAGAAGACATCTTGCGGACATAAAGAGAATTAACTATGTTCTCTTCATAGATCTTACACAGCGCAGTAGTGGTTTACCAGAACCGCGCTGGACGATACACGCCGCGGTGCCGCGCGGAACAATTTATTTTTTTCTGGTAAAGTTATTGTCGGTCCATTATGAAATTTATATGCAACTGTTCGTAAGATCATAAGCTACAACTATATAAAAAAATTTTGTAAAAAGGATGGTAGTTTTTTCAAAAAATTAATTCAAAAATTTTTTTTTAATTTTTTTGATCAAAAAAAAAATTTTTTTTATTGAACTATTTTTTTCTTTAAACTGCTTCTTACTGTGAGTATTGTCGAAAAAAACCGGTCTTAATTGAATAAAATGAGAAAAAGTTACATGCTTTTTTTGAAAAAATGACCAAAATTTTGAATAAGACATCTCAAAAAATTTTGAAAATTTTGGAAAATGTTTTTTGGTTATATATTCTATACATAGCAAAGAACAAACAAACAATCCTGAAAATCTCAACATTAGAAAATAAATTTAAATTATCTCTGGGATGTTGGCGACACGCAGAGATATGGCGAGACTTTACCCAATACACCGGGCGATATTTTCAAAATTAGCACAATCTGCGCGCGTGAAACAGCTAAATCACCCCCTCCCCCAAATCACATTACCCCACCAATTTACATCATCTTCTCCTCATCTCGTCACTTAGTACCCTCGACTTGAACTTCACCGATAGCGAAACTTACCGATCACGTTAGAATACTTACAGTATCAAATTATATTATAAAGCTAAACCCTTTCAAGAGAATATCTGTAAAGTTCGTAACGTTACCTCGTAAACCTGCAGTAAATATGAGATGATTTTAAAATTTCCGCCTAACAGTAAGCTTACACATAAGACCCATAGTAAGGGTACATAATCTGACACCTAAAACATGTGGTAAGGTTACAACTGACAGTCATGGTAAAGTGCCAAAAGAAATAATAATTATTATATTATGAATTACTAGAAATCCACTAGTTTCTTTGCTCTAACCACAAATAAAATAAATTAGAAACAATAAATGTCAGAATCAATCATTTTAATATATTAAGTGCGCCACTAAGTCTCGCTGTTTTTTTAAATTGCAGATTTATTTTTTTTTAAATTAATCATCTTATCAATAGTTACACTTTGTTCTAAAAGCGCATAATATATGCATGAAGTAGGATAAGGAGATGAAACGGCTTTTATTTATTGGCCCCCAAATAGGGTGGTCAGAGTCAGGGATGTGTTTCGACGCGTCACTCGAGGTTTTATACGTATAATACATTATCAACGTATTATACGTATAAAACTGTATAAAACTAGGTAAAATACATAATCACGATGGCAGACTTATTTTGACATATTTAACCTCTTTACCATAACCTCAAATGTTTGTTATTTATTAATTATTATTCACATTCTCATCTGTATTTAAATTAAAAACCAAATTTTAATTAATAAAACAATGTCAAAAAAAGTAAACGAAAATCTTTAAAAGAATGCATTTCTTCATGGGAATATATATATATAAACTGTGATAGAATCTGCGTTTTATATATATATATATATATAAAACGCAGATTCTATCACAGTTTCCTAAAAATAATTACTTACGAAAAACTTTTTAGTAAAATACCATGTTTTACTTGTCGAGAAAAAAAATAAAATATGTAAAATATTTCGCCGGCCGGACAAACATCTCAATATTACTTAAAAATTATGAAACAGAATATCATTTGTCAACAAAAATAATACAATTAATAAATATATAAAGTATTACACTTTACTTAATTTTTCGAGGATGATTCAAATGAAACTTTCTTTTTTTTCTTGTTAACGTAAGTTCTAAGTGCAGGATGGTGCTGCGTTTGTTTAGTTTCGCTATTCACAATAAGTGCGTCGTCTCTAATAAAATAGCTGGCCCTAAATTTTCCACCGAAATTTGTTTTTTTAAACCATTAACTTCAACTTCGAATATTCTATCCGACGTTCGATTTATGACTTTGTGAAGTCCCGAATACGGAGGTTCGAGTGACTTTTTTTTACCATGGTTTGTCTAATAAAAACGTGCGAACAAGTGTATAAACTTTTATGGACGAAAATCTTTCGTTTATGTCGGTGTTCGACTGGAATCGGTTTTACATTACGCATGTATTCTCCAAATTCCTCTAGGATAAACAAATATGTAATCTAATCCTTTAAGCGCTGAAACGTTTGAGCAGCGCTCCTCAAACCAAATGTCATTACTAAAAATTCAAAAGTCCCGAAAGGCGTTGTAACCGCTGTTTTTGGTATATGTTCTGGATCGATTGGTATTTGATTATTATTATTAGCTATTAGGGTTGCAGCCGCTTAGCAGCCGCTGACGCTTGGATAATCCCTTTACGTCCCCAAAGTCCTACTAAACCACCTGACCTAAGCCCAAAGCCCCTTCCATAGAAACAGGACCGCGGCCAGTCCTTTAGTAGCGATTGCTGTCTCCTCAAGGAAGTAACAACCTGTAATCTGATATCGTTCCCTCACCAAAGCAGGGCATCGACACAGAATGTGAGCTGAGGTTTTGTTTTCCTCACCACATTTACGGCATTTGGGATCCTCGACGATGCCCATTTTATGCCTGTGATAGCGTAAATCTCCATGGCCTGTTAACAGACCTGTTATGATTTTCGCCTCTTTCCTATTAAGCCTGTGGAAATCCGCCGCTCTTTTAGGATTTAAGTTTTCCCCAATAAGTGCTTTGGCCTGTCTACAACCTGCAGCTGCCCGCCACTCTTTTTGGTGCTCTAGTGTCCGCCATTGTTTAAATTCCAAAGTCAGACACTTGTTGGAGACGCCAACTATTGGTTCTGGTCCAATAAATCGTTTCCTAGCGCCTTCTTTGGCTAGTTCATCCGCTACGTTATTACCCTTAATTCCACAGTGTCCTGGGACCCAGATGAGGGTAACACGGTTAATTCCAGCTAGCCTGTTGAGCGCCTCGTGGCACTCTCCGACCAGTTGGGATGTCGTAACATATCGTTTCAAAGCGCAAATGGCTGCCTTGCTGTCCGAAGCAATATAGATAATTCTATCCTGGCAGCGCTCTAGAGCCTCAAGAGCACCATAGAGAATCGCTACAATTTCGGATTGTAAAACAATAGTGATGGTTCCCAAACTATATGCGAGAGCCACCCCCACTGCTTCTTGATAGACACCTGCGCCTGCGCCAATTCTTCCCTCTGATCCGTCCGTATACCAGACAATAGCATCTCTGGGAAGAAGGGCCGGCCTATCATGCCAATCCTCTCTATTAGGTATACTTATTTTAAACTTCTTGTCAAAGAGGTAAAGTGGAGTCACCTTATCTCTAATCATATTGAGAATGGGTTTTTCCACCAATTTGCTGGGGAGACGCCATTTGCCAACTTCCCTACGGCCTCTGTCCCCACCTAATCTCAGGGCAGCTTTCGCCGCCTCTGCTTTAATGATCAGGGGTAAAGGTTCAAGTCCCAGAAGAGCACCAAGGGCCATCGTGGGCGTAGTGCGCACAGCACCAGTGATGCTCTCCAGGACCAACCTTCTCACGCCCTCCAACCGGTCTTTTGCCGTTTTAAGTTCAACTCTGCTCCACCAGACCACAGACGCATAGGTCAGCCTAGGAAGCAGAATCGATTCGTAGATCCACAAAAGTGTATCCGGTTTAAGACCCCAGCTACATCCTATAGCTCTCCTACATTGCCATAGAGTAGCTGTGAGTTTATTACACTTCTCATCCAAGTGTTCTCTCCAAAGAAGCTTACTATCCAAGATGACTCCTAGGTACTTCGCTTTCTCTGTAAATTGGAGTTCTTTTCCATCAGTTTTAGCATACATGTGGCTTTCCACTTGTATCGTCTGGTGAAAATAACAACTTCCGTTTTTGCTGGATTGACTGACAAACAAAAAATTATTTTTCCATATAAATTAGCCGTGAAATCCTGCAAGTAAGGTATCGAATAGGTATCTGGATGAGTTTGTGCGTTCACTCGACGATAATCGCCACAAACCCTCCATCCTCCGTCTTTTTTTGGAGCAAGATGTAGCGGTGATGCCCAAGAACCGCTCGCGGGTCTACACAAACCAGCCTCGGACCAAACTCGAAATTGAGTTTTTGCGATAGCTAGTTTTTCGGGGGCTAATGGAGCGTTCAGACCTCTGCAGTCTGCCTGTCTGCAGGTTGCCATGGTAACGTACAAGAGTAAACGAGTAAGGAAATTCAAATTCATTACATCTTCTCTCTTACTCTTATTGCTTCTATCTGCGCAGACAGACAGCCTGCAGAGGTCTGAATGCTCCTTAAACGACGTGGACGTTCACATACTGTAGGACCAGTTGTTTCTAATCGATGAAAAACTCCTTTAGCTAAAATCTCTGATGACTGAGATAAGCCCACTATACTAGGAAATTCCGCTAGGATTTTGGAAAAAGGATTTGACTTATCGATCAAACTGACTCCTGAAACCGATACCAAACGATCAATGCATGAAGCATGAAGTCCCGTGAGACCATCTATCAACCGACGACCTCGAAGATCAACATTTATCCCATGAGCCGCTAATAGATCGGCCCCTATTATTGGATAGGGCACCGATGTTAAGCAGAAATTCCAGACAATAGGACGTCTTAAACTAAAATTCAATGTTCGCTTATGTTCGCCAAATGTTTTTATGGGCAAATTATTTGCGGCATAAATTACAAAGTTTTACGATTGAATATTTGTTCTACCATTGTATGGCAAAAGGGAAATGTCTGATTCCGTGTCGACCAAAAATTGCTGTCCCTACGACAGATCCCTAACGAAAAGTCTTTTCGATTGAAGAGCATCCTGAACAGAGCCAGTATTTTGCGTTTTTTAGATTGCTGCGGCGTATCTAGTTTTTTGAATCCGATTTATTTTTACAAGAACATGATGGTCTACATTTCTTTGCGTCCTTTCCGAACCTTTCATGAAAATAACACCTACCGTTAGAATCTTTGTTCGAAGAACGCTCTCGCGATCTACTATTACGTCGCTGGTAATTAATTCGACTTCGCGATTTCGAACGGGAACGATAATTATTTTGATGATGTTTTTTAGTTGTTAAAGCATCGACCTTAGCCATTAAATCATCAATTCTTCTAATCAATTCATTGTCGACCGAAATTGAAGCAACATGATGTTCGAAAGGATTGGTATGAGCTACCACTTTATCCACTATTAACGCTAATCGCGAAACTAATCGGTAACTGTTCCAAAAATATCGCTTTAATTACGTCTTCGCCGCAACGTCGGCGACTTAAATGACGAATTTTACTCAGGATCAATGAAGGTTTTCCTTCCAAAAATATTTCACCCTTGAGGATTGTACGCAATTTCGCCTCCGGAGAAACTGAAAAATTGTCAATAATCCGATTCTTAATTTGCGTATATAAATCCCTAATAGAAGGATTCGCGCTCAAAAGATCACCGATAGTTTGTAGCATTTCGAAATCCAGTGCTGAAATAATTGCTCGTGCACGTTCGCTTGTGATTCGGGCATATTCGAATCCCAATTCGGCTTGTATAAACCAAAGATTCTGATCTGATCTGAAGAAACCGGGCAACTTGACATCCCGATAATTAACATCGACTCTCTGCCCTTCGTTTTGATTAACATCAGGATTAATAAAACGAGGATCGCCAGTAGGATTATTAATAACGCCTCCAAAAGCTGATCCGGAAGTACCCGCGGAAGCACCGCCAGCCGAATTCCCGAAGGTGAAAAGAGGTCTATTGTTAGAATTAAAACCCGAAAATCCTGCCTCGTTGTTCTTATCTACTTTATCCGTCATATTGGAAAGAAATTCGAAATTCACAGAATAGTAAAAATGAAAAATGAAAAAAAATGTAGATAGTGCCTTTTTTTAAAAAGGACGGCAGAATAGTGTTCTATGAATGTTACGCTTTCGCAATAGTGGTCAAATAATTTTAAATTTTAATAAAAGTTTTGAAATTTTAAGCATGATATATAGAAATATTACCTTCTAAAAAATCTTTTTTGACAATTAAACTTAAAAATTTGTAATAAAAAATCTGTTTAAAAAGTGCAATTTTTTACTTGTATGAAAGGAAGTGTTTCACATTTTATTTTTTAGATAATATGTGACGTTCCACGGTGAAAGGGACCTTAAGCTGCGGCTACACCTCTGCAGGCTGCCTGCCTGCGCAGGCAGGAGAAACGAGAGTAAGAGAGAAGTTTGATGTCACTGACTCTCTTACTCTTGTACGTTACCATGACAACCTGCAGACAGGCAGGCTGCCTGCAGAGGTGTAACCGCAGCCTTAGCCAGTGTTGGGAAGTGACGCGTCACTCGAGGTTTTTGACGTAAAATACCTGGTTTTTTACATATGTAAAATACATATTTTACCCCCCTCCCCAAAAAATACATTGTGTATAAAATTTTTGAAGTAAAATACCTGAGGTATTTTACGCGCTCAACACTGGCCTTAGATGCTTAAATTTTTAGGTTATGTTTAGAGTTCGTGTATCTGTTATTTAGGTAGAGTCGGACAAATCTGCATTACAGCTAGTTGCGGGAGTGGGGCGTTTTTGTTTTATACTCCAACAAACACATGAATTTCACGCAGTAAATAAATAGAAAAACATTCTGTTGGACAAAAATGTTGGATCATTTGTTGCCTCCGACACGCTCAATATGTCAAAATTACAAAAATTTATAATTTACAACCAACTTGCTGATTTTTACAGAATTGTTCAATAAAATTATTAAAAATAAAGTGGTAACCTTGTCGGACAATTTAAGGGGGAGATATTCGTTGTCGAACACTTTTAAGTCCACGGTTTCATGCAGCCTTATATTTATTACCGTTTGTCCGACAAAAAAGGAACATATGAAAGATCGTATTTCCTAATGAAAAATATAATTGTCGGACAAAAATATTGGGGTATATCAATAGTCGGACAAAAATGTTTTTTTTGTAATTTACGTTCTCAAAAAATAAAGATTTGTCCAAGTTCTAGTATTATTTTGGTATTTCCAAAAATGCAAAGAAATTAAAATTAATTATTATTACTACTCTTATTGTAAAAAATAATATTTTTCTTAGTGATGGAATAAAAAATAAATGAAAGGATGGTGATGTAAAATTTTAAATAAATTCTATTGTGATTTATAATTCAAAACATTGAAACTTTAGACTACATTTATTTCAATTATTATAAGTTCATATATATATAATCTATTCTCATCTATTCGTATTCTTCTGATTCACTTCTTTCTAAATGTGCAGTATCTTCATCTTTATTATCTGAAGTCGTACTGAATTCCCAACCTTCTTCCTTATCTGCAGAATCTGTAATATAAGATGTAGTAACAAAAATAAGTAATTACATTCATTTCAAAGTTAGTATGTCTGATCGATCTAAAAACAAAAGATATTCATCATAAAGAGAAAGAAAAGATATTTTAAAATGTGCATTACCTAGATTTTTAGTAGATATCTTTTTGAATGTGGGACACTGTTCTCCATCATACCAATAATACTCGTAGACACCGTCAATTTTTGTCCAACCGCAATCATCAATGTTTAAGTCGCTTGGTGTTCTCAGGTGAGAATTGCACCAAATATTACTAATGTAGATGGTCCTCTTGATTTGATGTAACAGTTCTGTTTTAATCGGAGGCAAACTTGATGCATCAAACCGTGAGACGTTCTTCTTGAACACAAGTTCATTTTCATTTCGGTGTTTATAATTATTTTCAAACATTTCGAATTTCCCTTTATTAATGTCATTTTTTGTTTTCAGCGAATAGATTCTGCAAACGTATTCTTCAATGACTTTAAATTAATCTGTCCTTATGTTAAAATTTTTAGGCACAATCTTTATTAATTCTACGAAAACTGTCTGAAACGATGAATTATTTTGCAGTATTGTAAAGGGTCCTTTTTGCCTTTTTTAAAAAAGGCCGGATTATAATCCTTGCCCGTAAATATATGTGCAACATCGGCTTTCAAAAATGGCATGTTAGCAAGCATAATTGTTGCTATATCCGAGTCGGTGCAATGTATTTGCACTCGATAATTTATATTAAGCTGGCATATGTGGTAAACAATCTTCGTATCTGCTTCTTCGTGAAAACAAGATAGATTATAATCTATAGATTTTCATTTTGCTGTTACAAACTTCATAAACGTGACAAAAATCTCCATAATTAAGCTTGACTGTTGTTCCTTCACACAGTAATACAAATTCATCTCTTGCCCAGTCTTCTATCAAGAATTCAACAAACGTTTTTTTAAAAGACGTACTGCGTAATAATTTTCCGAAATCTGAGAGACGCTTAACATTTCTTTGAATATTGTACATTGTATCATCTTCTCCTCTCTGTTGATGCTCGTAATCTTTGATACTTGGTACATTATATTTATCAAAAATTATATGCACTTCCTTCTTATATGCAACCAACAGCTTGAATAGATATTCTGAATTTTTACCGTAAGTATTTGGAACATTTTTTAATGTATGCAATAAATAAAAACCATTATAAATGTGGATGTCAGCTTTTGGAGGATCATAATTTTGTACTTGGCGTTGCTTCAAATATGTTAGAATAATTGATTTTTGGGTTTTGCAAATAGATCCATCCATATTGCAAAGAGAAAAAGGAATCGGAGTTAACGGGTATTTCAAAGTTTCTTCAAGGTCAACGTGATTTCTTAATGATGCATAAAGTAAACGCCCGAAAATATCTCTTTGAATGGAAACATCTTTAATTTTACCACTAATTTTGACTTTCTTGGTACACTTTAAAGCGAAATTGATGAGTTTATTTTTCGAAATCGCTTTATCGAACCTTTCCGGGTTGTCATGCAATTCAGTAATGAATTTAATCCGCTGATCATCTCCTGTGCTTTCAACCGATTATAAAAATGTATAAATATCATCAGATACAGATTGTCCTGATGATATGTTATACAAATGTGTCTCTGATAAATCATTCGAAAATCGATTTGTGCATTGTTTGATAAAATCTGTTAAAGCCTCGACATTTTTATTAGCTTGCATGATAGCAGATTTTCTTAAATCTTTTGCAACATCGTCTTTCGAATTCAAATTGCAGAAGTCTTTCAGTTTTAAGATTATGTGGGTGCGTAAAGAATGTGTAACAGACCATTTTTGTCGTGCGCCAACAGAATTAGTCATGTTGATAATTCCTGTTGCTTTAGAAGCAGCATCTGCATTTACAGTCTTTTCTAATGCGATGTCAATAGGAATTCTAGAGAATGGCTTTGGCGTCCTTCTTAACCCGAGAAAACAGTCTCCATAATCCTGTAATAGCCCGGGATGTATCTTCTATATTTTCCAGTTTATTTACATATACTGTTAAATATCTAGCATAATTTTGATGATTCATTCTGAAGAAGATATTTGTCATCTTTTGTAGCATATGTTTGTAGAGTTCGAATTTGGAAATGCGAATACTGTACTCTAGCATTAAATAATAATATATAAATTCTATATACATCGCATATATTTGGGCGGTTTTTCCGTGATTTCCTTCCAGAGTTTCTTTTTTGTACTGTTCATACTCTTCAAAAATTGTAAAAAGTAATTTATGACTTATCTCTGGATTCACATGATTTTTTTCTTTGTACTGGATTAAGTATTGTTTTACAGTTTCCAAATCATACTGCTTTGTCTCTAAAAATCTATCAATATGCAATTGTTGAAGGGCAAGCAAAGCTAATGGATGTATTTTGCGGCAACGATTAAAATGCTTCCCATTCAAAAACGTATTTACAGATCCAAGAGCTAAAATTCCACTATCAACAAGCATATTTGTCAATCCGCAACCATCAATAAATTTTCCTACAGCTTTAAAAAATGAGAGCTCAATGTGAAATGATCCTAAATGAATGAATAGATTTTTTAAATTTTCCTCTGCCGATTGGATTCTCATAGCTATTTTAGCCATAGCCAAATCATAAGTAACATTAAAGTACTTTTTTCCACATTCGGATGCAATTTTCAAACTCAGGCGCATTGTTTCCTTTACGACTCTCGGATCTGTAGGGGAATTATTTAATTGTGTTAAATAATCGATTTTTTAATCTTCGAATTATCTTTATAAATCTGTGCATTGTAGCCAACCCACATCGGTATATTTTGCAGCTGTAGCTTATGAGAAAATATCCAAGAAAAATTTATTTGTTTAAAAAGTGAAACACATTTCTCGTTATCTAAAGTGTCAACTGATTTTGCGATAGCTACATCCTCTTCATTTCTTGATAATTCTTCATTGTTCGTGTCCTCTATAGTTCCGATTTCTGCACTTATTGAATTTTGATCACTATTTTGGTTACGTGACATAAGTTCAAGACGAAGTTGTTTTGCAGGTGGGAGACTAGCCGTTTCAAAAGGCTCAAAGGATCTTCTTTTGCGTCCTGCTTTGTTGCAGACATTGAATGTTAAATTTTATTTTTGTTGGGAAATTAAGCTGACATGAGTTTGTGGTATAATCACATTTTCTTCTGTAGGAATATCTTGGTAGGCGATTCCAACTGTATCGTGAAGGGTGTTTTTTCCAGACTGTTTCTACGAATCTGTCAAAGTTGTCCCAAGCAACTCCACATGCTAGCGACGAAGTTGGAATGATCCCTGCAGGGGTTGTTTGTCTATTCGAAATGCAGCAGTAGGCTGCAGATGGTTCCAATTCCGACAAACCACGCGTAATATTATAAATCGAGCCAGATGCCAAGCACGTTCATAGTCTTTGAACTCTTTCTGTCACTGATCCCACTCCGCTAAGTGCAGTTGTCCAGAATACATTCAGCCAATTTGGAATATCACATTCACCCTTATCGAGAGCTTCCCCATAAAAAAAAACTGGCAAGGGTTTTCTTTCTATTTGCAAAATTTTTTTCCTATATTTTAGAGCAAATTCTTGACATTCTTGTTCGAAAATTATGTCAAGTATTTTTTCATCCTCTATAGATTCTATGTCAGTATCTGCTGGCAGAACGAAATATTTTTTGGATAAATACTCGAGCTTAATTTTCTTGTGTAGTTTTTGTTTCATATATTGTTTAAGGGTATTTGTCGTAAAGAAGTTGTCAGACACATCTTTTCCTTCAAGATCATAAAGTTGCATTAAAAATGAAACGTACCAATCCTCTAAATAAGAGAACGACAAAATCCGTGATTCACTTAGAACTTTCTTTTCAATATATTGAATTAATTTTTGACCAGCAATTTCATTATAGTCACGTGTATCTTGCCATGTAGTCGTTTCTGATATTTGTATATGAGCTTTGTATTTTGAATAATATTTCAGATCGCATCTTCGATGATAAAATAGTGTACTAGTGTTGTCATTGCTCACTTCTTTCTCAATTTTCTTCAGCATTTGCAAATCGCTTAATACAGTTGCAAAGCTTTTTACTTTATTCAGAAATCTTATCTTGTCTTCAATTTTACTACAATCTAATTTTTTTCCTTTCCATTTAATGGTTACTTTTTGACAATAAAAGCACATTTCTCCACGTTTTTGAACATTTTGATCGTTATTAAAAAGTTGCTCATCACAGGTATTTTCATTACTCTCACTGACCTTGATTTTATCTGGATCATCAATATTGTCTGCAGCCTCCGATAATTCTTGTGAGATAATTTTAAATTAAATGTAAACAAAGAAGTGCGTTAAAAATTCATGCCATTTTTCCTGCATTAATACTTCATTCATTTCAGATTCCAATATAATTATAAATGATTTTTCTCTACAATAACATTCTTTAAATTCTTACTCTAAACGGTCGAATTAAAAAAGCACAACGATAAACATAAATTTGGTAATAATAACCAATATGAAAATAACCAATTTGAAAACAAAATGTCTATTAACATAACCAATCTTATGTTTATTTCTTTTATATTTTAAAGGTACATTTTTCTCCTTTTTAATTTCTATTATTATTCAACATTCTATTTTTTCTAAAAGAGCTAATATAAAAAATAAACATATATAAAGTGTAATGTCCATAGACTATTATACAAATATACGGGGAAATCTCACCAAATGGGGACAAATTGGGTACTGAGATATCGGTGCCACAAAAAGCCTCCATATTGCCAATTCACATTTATATATTTTTGTTAACTCTCTTTCACGAGTATGAGATTTAAAAATAATTGTTTTTAGGCAAAATTAAAGATTTGTGCAACTGATTTCTTCATTAAAATCGTAGAAATTGATAAATTCCTGGCGTAACTCGCATTTATTCGAATTTTTATTAAGCGATAACTTTTTAAGCAATTTATTTTTTATGTTTTGAGTTTTTCGTCATTCATCCATGGGTTGTGAAGATTAGAAAAATATAAATTGGACAAGTGTGCCAATTATAATATTCCAGATAATGAGCTCTTAATAAATGTAACTGTATTTTCACCAAACTTTAAAAATCATTAATTTTCTTATAATACTCGTTGAGCGATCATCATTTAACATTCGCTCATATACTATTTACATTTTTAAGTATTCAGAAAAAGAATTTTGGGTGGTAGAACATTGTGCCACTTGATACATCTATGAAATCGGCCTTGGAAAACGCGCAACGAGTGCGTAACTCGTTGTCAAAATATGGTTTTTTGACGAGCACAAGAAATCATTTTTAAAAAAATGGATACACTTTCGCGTAATATCTTGCTTTAGTGTAAATAAATATATGTGCAAAATTCTCACCCCTAAAAATAATATTTGGGGTTGATATTAAATAATTTTTCACCTAAATATATTAGTTATTCTGTTTATAGGGCCATTGCTGAAAAACATTTATTTGAACTATATTGTGGGTGGATTTTTGATGAATGTAAGTTCAGGTAAATAAAAGGAAATGTGTTTTGAAGGGTTTTAAAATATATTAAATTTTTTAGAATAAGTGAAGTGACTGATAGGGTGTTATCCATCCCTATTTTGAAAAAAATTTTAAATAATCGAAATTATTTTAAAAAAATTATTTTACTTAAAATAAGACTAATTTCTTTCCTTAAAATAAAATTCTATTTTAATCATGCTCACGTTGTTTTATCTAAAAACAAAAGTAGTGGAATTACAATCTTCATTTGTAACTTTTTTCTCTTAGAAGTAAGTTTAACCTGCACTCTTAACCAAAAATATGAATAATATATTTTAAATACAGTAGCAATTAAAAAATATAAGTTACGCCAGTTAAAATATACTTCTATTTGGTCGAAAAATAATAATTTATGGTAAAAAACAATGTGCCACTAAATTGAAAATAAAATTTTTTCAAAAGAAGAAGTCCCCACTTGGTGAGATTTCCCCATACATATTTTGGAAATAAGATTGACAATATGGAAACAATTTTTGCGATTTCAAAGAAGTGAAAGTGTGATAATTAATTTAAAGGATTCATAATAAATATTCATTTACCTATCAGGGAGAAGAAATTCTTTTTTCACAATAAATGATTTATAGTATGTAGAGTGATAACCAATCTCATCATAATCGGTATTGTCAGGCAATACAATATCGTTCCATTGATGTTGATGACGTGCTTTTAAAGAATTAGTGCAGGAAAGCCACGTTTTAAAAGTAAATTTTTTTAGATTGTCCTGCTTTTCTTTGAATTTAGGATTTTATCCACTCAAGTAATTACACAAAAAACACAACATATTTATAACTTCTGAGGGTTAAATAATAATACTTTTAAAGCCAATATTTTTTAACCAAGAATATCATTTGCGGCAGTTAAATAACGTACGTCTATTCGTGTCAAATTTAGTCCAGAAACTAATGTAACAGACTTTTCTGTTATCAAATTTCACACCCAAATATACAGAAAGCTGAAGTTTATATAGAGAGCGAATTTACTTTGGAGCAAAATATTTTTGCCACACATGACAATGTTTTGAAAATCTTGACTATATATATGGACAATTCCACGTTAGATTTTAATCGACCTCTTAAAATCTGCCTAAAAAATTTTTTTCCTATACTGTATTGAAAAAAAACCGATACGTATTTTTTTATTTATTTTTTGAAGACAAACTTTAGAGTTATAAATTTTCAAAATTTTCTTTTTTTGAATGTAGACATTTTTCTGAAACTTTTTGCAAAGCCTTAATGATTATTCAAAAGTAAAATCAAAAACAAAACTTTTTTTCTCCTGTCGAAAAATGAAAAGAAGCAATATTTTTTGAGTTACATAAATTGATAGTCTTTGATTTACTTTGTTGTTATAGCCTTTGTTTTTATAGATTTTATTTATTATATATATAACCAAGATTTTCAAAACATTGTTCAGCGCAAAAATTCCCTTCCGAAACACCTAGTTCTATTCATTTTCACGAATTAATACAGGCTTGTATAATTACTGTACATAAATTTTAGAAGGCTTAAAAGTTTTTTTATTTTTTAAACAAAATCCCCAAAATTATTGTCCGACAAATGCTTCAATGTGTTATTCAGATTCACATGAAAAGCAAAACATGAGAAATGCATAGATGGTAATAAATATAAGGGCTGCATGAAACCGTGGACTTAAAAGTGCCCGACAACGAATATCCCCCCCCCTTAAATTGCTCGACAAGGTTACCACTTTATTTTTAATAATTTTATTGAACAATTCTGTAAAAATCAGCAAGTTGGTTGTAAATTATAAATTTTCGTAATTTTGACATATTGAGCGTGTCGGAGGCAACAAATGATCCAATATTTTTGTCCAACAGAATGTTTTTCTATTTACATATGAAAATAACTATCTATTAAAATAAAAATAACATGTAGGTCATAAATTTTTTTACTGCGTGAAATTCATGTGTTTGTTGGAGTCAGTGCCGGCTTTAGGGTAGTGCGCGCCTGTGCGGTCGCACAGGGGCGCCACGCTGTAGGGGGCGCCGCTACTTTGAAGGCGCTTTTAAGAAAAAATTTTTTATGTTTTTTATTTACTGAGAGAGCATTTACACCTTCGCCTTTGGTAAAAATTTGCAGAACGAAAAATTTTTCATTGAAAAAATATATATGTGTATAAATAATTATAATAAATTGCAATATTTAATTCATTATATTGTTTTTCGTTTGTTAATAATGATATTAAAATTTTCAAAAAAACTGAATTATCCAAAAATTAGACAAAACCTCGCCTTACAAGGGGCGCTTTCAAAATTTCGCACAAGGGCGATAAAACGGCTAAGGCCGGCACTGGTTGGAGTATAAAACAAAAACGCCCCACTCCCGCAACTAGCTGTAATGCAGATTTGTCCGACTCCACCTAAATAACAGATACACAAAGTTTTGACCTAATGGTCACTTTTTTCAGAACGTTAAAAACCTGGGAAATTATTCTCTATATCCAAGTTAATTTATATAATTTGGAAGCTTATGATTTCTACTAACAAAATAAAAAAAATGTTGATTTGTCTGTTTTAGTTTTACATAGGGAAAATTTTTAATACTCATATACCAAATTTTAAAATCACAATTTTCCAGGGTAAATCTGCTCACCCCTCGGGGTAAACTCGATCACTTGATTTTTTTAACAATTTAAGGTAATCCCGACAGTTTTATTTTGTATATATTAAATTTCTCCTTATTCCCAAGTAGAAATGTCCGGAGTTATGACGTAGTTAAACACGGGCATGGTACTGACTCAGTACTGATCGTCGGTACTGACATTCGGAACCCGATCAGTACTGGGAGTATACTGACTCCAAAACCGAATCAGTAATATGTCGGAGTTAAAAAAGTGTTAAAATCAGTACTGGCAGAAAACTGGCATAACACCAAATCAGTACTGCGACGGAGTTATAAAAAACAAACAAACTTTGTTATAATGGCATTAAACCAACCACTATTAAACACAACATCGTTTGATTTATTAACTATTAAAATATTTTCCAATATTTTTAAAAACATTATTCATCAACAATAACGCCAAACACTTAATTAACATATTATTAATTATTAATTAACAGGTATATGTCATAATAATAATAAATTATTATTTATTAATTATTTTTACTATTATGTGTTATTAATAATAAAATTTTTTTCATTTTTTTAAATGTAAAAATATATACATTTTTCTATTATTATTTAAATAAATAATTAAATAAATAATTTTTACCATATTTTTATGCTATACCTATTAATTAATATAAAAATGTCTTGTTAAAATGTATATAAATATATAGAACATATATTTATAATAATTTTTCTTGAAATAAATATATTATACAGTAAATTCATTATTATAGCAGTGTCTATATCCTTCGTATAATTCAAAAGGAAGTTTAAAAAAATATACTCTCAAGCTTGCGTGGCTGTGCGGTTAGTGTATTCGACTTGCGTCCTCGAGGTCTAGGGTTCGATCCCCCCGTGCGTGCGATATTTTTCCGTCTTAGTTCTAAGTATTTAGTGTATAATTCTCAACAGTGTTACATAAAATATAAATTTAAATAATTATAAACAATAATAATAATAATTTAGTAATTAATTTAAATAAATAAGATTGTCTAAATTAATGAGAAAAATAAGAAATTTTTTTTAAAAACTTATTTCAATAAAAGGAATTTGCTAATTATTTACATTTTAATTGATACTCATAAAAGTTTATTTACTACAGAAATATTAATAATAATTATTAGTACTAAATAAATTACTCCCTCTTCTTTAATAATCAAAGAACAAATTAATACAAGGTTCTAAAGGTAAATTTTGTTTTAGAGAACGCGTTACAGCATTTTCCAAATTTGTTAAATTTTATCTGCGAATCAGTAATTAGGCGGTGTTCTGCCAGTGATATTTTAATACTGATTTAGTACTGACTGCCGGTAAAAAATCAGTACTGGACAGCGTTACCAGCCAGGGATTTCCCAGTACTGATTTAGTACTGGAGTCAGTACTGCTATACTGCCAGTCAGTACTGGGTCAGTACAATGCCAGTATTACATTTCTACTTGGGTTTTCGTCTTCAGTATGATTTATTAATGATAAGTTATGAGTTCTGTAAACAATAAATATTGGTTTATCAAATAATATGTATAGGTGTCATGAACTGCAACTGTGAATTTAAATAATATTTTATCAAGAGAAAATTAAAATGTAGATACAATTTTGGATATAACAAGTTATAGATTTTATTATTGATAAAATATAACAAATGAAATTCGCAATTTTAAATTTAAAAATAAACAATGATAAAACGTTAACTGAACGAAGACAACAAACTAGATTTGTCTGTTTTTAGCCGAAGAAGACAGCGACAAATTTTGATTATTTGTTTGCGTTGTTTGTTGTAACCGTTATAACCTAATAATCACTAATAATGACTGATATAGACATGATTCCGCTCAATGTTGCGAACAAATATTGATAGTTCAGCGCCATCTATTAAAAAAAATCGTCACAAATCGTGAAATGCGGGACATTCAAAATGTTAAATATTCAACTAATTACCCAATAATTCAATAACATTGTTAGGAAATGAATATTATTTCTCTTTTAATAAATATTTTTAATATTAAAAATTTTAAGATTACCAAAAATACGCAAATACTTTACCCCGACTTTATGTGAGCAACTTTGCCCCGAACGTATGTCTCACATTTCAGAATAAATTTAAATAAATCCTTTTTCCAATCAAACAAAACTACATATGGGTGATTTTCAAATAACTGTGATTTTTTTGAATAAGACATTTTTCTGCTAAAATAGTGAACCAAATTTGAAATTTATTACATATTCCAGTACATTTTTGTTATTGAAGTATATGTTCAAATGAAAACTACAAGATTTTAAATATTTCTAAAGTTACGATGGAAAACGCAAAGAAAATGCAAAAGTTACATGCCACGGACCTGACATTTTTCCACGGTCCTGACATGTGTGTCACAGTTAAAACACGTAAAGAAATAAAAAATCGAATAAATATTTTCTTTTTAATGTTCGCACTTCAAAATAATACCAGTAGAAGTCAATTAAACATAAAATTGAGTAATAAAATCACGATGACGTTAACATGTGTTGGTAGAAAGTAATTAACAATTTAAAACATGAAAAAAGTGCTCGTGTACGTAGAATATCATTGTAATAAAAATATTTTTATATGTAAAACATCTGGTTAGATTTGGCCTACAAAGTACTTAAAAGATAGTTTTAATATTTGCTTACGTGAAAATTTCAGAACAAAATTAAAAAAAAACGTATGCCACGGACCTGACATTTTAACCCTATTTTCTTAATTTTAACTATGATAATGTTAATGTAAACAAACTGAATATTAAGTATCTTTAAGAAGAGACTCCTATTAAGTGATTTATGAAGTGAGTGGCAAAAAATAATAATTTTATTAGTCATTTATCTATGAGGACATGCAAATATGACAGTTATTTGAAAATCACCCATATATATTTCGAAGAAGGACATCCAATAGCATCAAAAAAAATTGTCGAATAAATTAAGTCTCAAAAATAATAATCGAAAAACTTAAAAATCCGAAGATCATTTTTTCTTTTTTGCACTTCTACAAACTATTGACCGTCTCTGATTCTATGGCGAATTTATGAAACTAAGCGAAAGTTCGTTAACATTAGTTGTATGTTAAGTACTATTCACAGTACAAATATCTCCATCATAAGTTGAGTTTATAGCGTCAAATCGCTAGTGAGCGGGTTTACCCTGTGCGCGGGTTTACCCCAGTCTCCCCTATCAAAAGCATATTTTTCTGAAAATATTGCATAGAATAATGAATAAGATATTAATAGTTTGTAAAGAAAATCAGTCATTTTTATTTATTTCTACTTCCACTTTTATTTCTGTCAAAAACAGCTAAGGTCCCTTTCATCGTAGAACGTCACATATAATAATATTACAATAATTTTGTGGATACATATATATGTGCTGCTGCGCGCAGTTGTAAGGGATAATACCACATAGGAGTAAAAGAAGACATATCTCAATATAATATACACCAATTTCTCAATTATTTATTGAACAATAATTATTTTAAAGTAAAATTTTAACAATCTCAAAAAATTCAAAATTTTACCTTTTTTGAAAAATATAAATAGCGATTACTTTTATACATTTTAATGAAATATATACTTTATAGACATCAATTGATTCCTTTTCTTGCCAGGAATATAATTTTGACCAGAATTAATGAAAATATTAATAAATAAAAAAGTTTTTTAAAAAAAAATTATTTTTTTTAATTTTGAACAAATTGAGTAAAAAAATTTTTTTTTAGATATATTCGGTAATCCTTGTGTCAGGTTTTAGGTATTAATGACTGCAATAATCCTGCAAAATTTCAGGACAATCCAATAAAATTTGTCCAAGATATTTTGTACACAATATTTTGTGACACACACACATACTATACACACACTGAATATACATATGTTCTAGCAAAAAATGAGTCCATATAACCTTCATTTGAAAAATTGAAAATCGTCACGAATGCAAAGCTTTCTTATGAGGACGCAAAAAGATTAATTAAAAATTTAATTTCATATTTAAATATATTGTGTTTGACAGTTGAGTAAGAATTTCTGAAACGTGACACCTAAATTTAAAAAAAAAAAATTTTTTATCTAAATAATATTTTTCCTACTCTTTTATATAAAAAAACACTATGTCAAAGGATTTGCCAAAAAAAATTTTGTTATTATTATAAACAATTAAAGTTTTTAGACACTTTTGTTAAAAAAATTAATTATAAAAAAGTTGTAAACCGATTTTAATGATTCAATAGGCATTTTTTTCGTTTGAGTCAAAGTTTTAAATAAAATGTTTTTCGTAAAAAAATATTAAACTTTAATAAATTAACAAACTATTTGTTTATAACAAATTATTAAAAAAAACATGTTAGTAATCGAATTTTAAAATGAAGAAATTGTATTTATTCTTTGATTGTTATTGAAAAATATCCCGTTGATAAAAATGGCACGGTTTTGACAACTGACTTATTTAAACATTGTTAATCCCGAGCAGGACGGAACGTGCACACGGAAAAAAGTACGTGAATCATTCCTTGAAAGTGCTTGACTTTTGGATAGGACACAAAATACAATACTTTTTATTAGAAAATATAAGAAACTCCTAGAATTATTCTAGTACTAGTATGGGCCACAGTGTTTTTTTAAATTTTAACCAAAAGTCATTTGTTCAGTTTTATAAAGTACGTGAAAGATTAGTTGACTCCGCTTGAAAATTCTGTAGAGCATGGTTAATGACAGCTGATCGTCTGTTTCCATTTATGGTTATTTCAAATGTGAATATACTATTATTGTATGCAAAACAAATAGTGTTAATATATATTCGTCTTCATGAATTGACTTTCAAAAAAATATTTTCTATGTTGTGTTTCTCACAAAACAAAATTTTATGTAATTCTCAGTTTTCAGTGAAATAACATGTCTCTCAAGTCGTGAAAAATTTCACCATGTGGTATATAAGAACAATTCGATACGTACTTTTGAATGTTAAGTTCATAAGTGTTGATAAACTTCGAAAAGTGATACAATAATAATAATTGTTCTTTATTTGTGTGATTAATTATCCAAATATGTGAATGAATGAATTTCAGAAAAACTGTGAACAAGTGGAAATTATATTTTTTATTTTACAGAAATATACAATTTTTATGAACGTCAATGAAATTCTCAAGCAAGGTGCTAGAAATTTTCATTGACTGCTTTTGAAACTCTCATGCAAAAGTACTACACTGTTTCTAGTATTTTGTGTCGTATCCAAAAGTCAAGTACCGAGTCAATCAAAATTTCACGTACATTTTTCCGTGCATGTTACGGACATTTCTTCTATTTTATATTCGGCACGAGTGCAAAATTCAAAGGAAATGTTTTTAAATGTTTTTGCCCAAGTGAAAAATTTTGAAGGTGATTTAATTTGATTGCCCTCATGACGTTGTACATTTGCCCGATATGCACTTCTTTTAACTGAACCAGCAATTCCGTCACATGCGCCCTTACCATGTGACGTTGCGAAAAAATTCCACTTTATTCACGGAGAGAAAAATCTAGCCTTAATAGTATAACACCACCTATAGTAATTTCGCATGGACTATAGTCACGCTTCAAGTGCATGAATTCTTTAGTGTTCTAAAGACAGTAAATTACGTCAAGAAGAGAAAGAAGATTGCGGTAATTTACCGGTTCGTTTTTTCTCCGAGAATTTATGAGAATTAAATTTTTTTTTACATTACTAGTATTTCAACGTGATTTCAACATACAATTACTATATACAAGAGATTATTCGAAATGCAAAGAATGTATAATACATTCGAGGATGTCGATACTCATACAGATTAGATCTTTAAAAAGGTTTCTCTGATTGTAGGGTAACGGGTACAATGACCGACACCCACTCAGTGAACGACACTTTAACTTAAAAAGTGCAATAAATATAAAACAAAACATTATTAATGTATATTTAAAAAATGTTAATATTAAAATTCAATTTTTGGAAGCTATTAAAATAGTAGCAATATTAATTTCGTTTATACATCGGAAAAAATTTTAAGTTTTATGAAGATAACTTCAAATTCACTTTTTGAGGTTATCTTCACAGAAAGTAAAATGTTGTGAAAAATAAAAATAAATTAAATATTGCTGCTACTTTAATAGCTTCCAAATATTGTATTTTACAATATTAATATTTTTTAAATATACATTAATAATGTTTTGTTTTATAGTTATTGCATTTTTTAATTTGGGGTGTCGGTCGCTGTACCCGTTTATTGTTCAAATTATATAATGATTAATAAATTATATAATTTCATATAACACTTATGCCGTTTATTTTTAACCTACATACTATAAAAATACCTATTTAAATTAAAAATGTGAGATATTAATTATTTAAATGAATATTCTCGTATATTCTCATAAATTCTCTTTCATTCGGTAATTTACCAGAATTTTCTTTCTTACCTTCTCCGGTTTCAATTTTACCGAGAATTTTAAAACACTAGAATTCACACTGAGAAAAATAAAAGGTTAAATATAACCAATTTTTAGTTAAAAACAACCGAGCGATGCTGCTAATATAGCACTTGCAATGTGAATTGTTTGCAGTAACCGATCAAATACGATTATAAGTTTCGGTTGAAACTTGTTAAGATTACTCGGTTACGGTAACAACTAAATCGTTTATGGCAACTAATAGTCAAGGATTGATGACCCAAAAGCGTCAACCAAGTAACTCGGTTACTGTAGTCACCTAGAAAGGCTACAGAAATAGTATAAACTTAGGTACTGCAGTCAATTAGTTCTGTTACAATAAAACAAGTGAATTAATTAATGTTAACTTCTAAACTCGATTATAATAAAGCTTTTTAACCTATTTACTTAATTGTGAGTATTAATTGTCTTCGGTTAAAAAAAGCAAAGTATTTTCTACACTAAGAAAAAAATGCCTTTGAATCTATAGCAGACATATTCACATACGTTCAAAAGCAGATGTCATTAACTTGATGTAACATGTAGTTTATTTTATAGCACTGCTTTTAAATCAAAAAATGACTTCTTTGATTCAATAGCGATGCTATGAAATGAACTACATTTCGCCTTAAGTTGATCACATCTGCTTTTGAACGTATGTGAATATGTGTGTTATAGATTCAATAGCATTTTTTTCTCAGTGTAGTATAAAAAAATATTTGCTTGATAAAAAATACTTTTTTATTGAAAATAAATTTATTTGATTACGAAATTGTATTTTAATGCAAAGGTGGTTTTCTGTGAATTAAAATGACTATCTATGTAATCAACTAATACTGTTATGTATTGAGACAAGTTCTACTGTGACAGCAAGTTTTTCGCGTCTTCATCAGCCATCACAGAAAACGTTCGAAAACGAGAAAACTATCAGAAAAAACAAAACCTAACCACACGACATGAATTTAACGGCTCTCTTCAAAGCGAAATGAATACGATATGACGCCTCAGGCCTGCTCAGTGTTCACTCGGTTAAAATCACATAAGTCAAATTCATCATATTTATAAATTGCCTATTCTCATATTGGAATATAACCTATTTTCATGAAGCTCGGTAAATATTAATCATATAGTAATAGTTTGAATTCAAAAAACAAATAGGTAACGACAACTACGAAAGTTTGTTTTAATTATGCCCATTTGAGATTGGTTAAGACAATCCATCGGAGGGTTATTTTTAACAAATGTGTTTTAACCGTCTCAGCTCGGCTGTGATAATCAGTAGAACTTAGTTTCTTTTAACCATATCTTATTTATTTTTAAATACTTTTTTTTAACCGAGCTGTTTCTACCACTCGGTTAAACGCAATTTTTCTCAGTGTGAGCGTTTCCCAAGCTTTGGAATGTACATGATTAACAACGATTATTAATGTACGCGGACACTTAGGAAAAGTATAGAAACAAGAAAATAGGTATGGAAAAATAAAAAATTTATTATTTTTTTATCATTTTTTTGGAAAATTAAAAATCTGAATTTCTGGAGCTTGGCAAAGTTCGGCAAACCTTGGCAAAGAATGGGAGAATAAAAAATTTATTATTTTTTTCTTATTTTTATGAAAAATTAAAAATCTCGCATTTTGGAGCTTGGCAAAGTTCGGCAAAACTTGGCAAAGTATGAGAGAATAAAAAATTTATTATTTTTTTCTATTTTTATGGAAAATTAAAAATCTCAATTTCTGGAGCTTGGCAAAGTTCGGCAAACCTTGGAAAAGTATGGGAGAATAAAAAATTTTGCATTTTTTTCATATTTTAATGGAAAATTAAAAATCTCGCAATTTGGAGCTTGGAAAAGTTCGGCAAAGCTTGGCAAAGTATGGGAGAATAAAAAATTTATTATTTTTTTCTTATTTTTAAGAAAAATTAAAAATCTTGCATTTTGGAGAGTGGTAAAGTTCGGCAAACCTTGGCAAAGTATGGAAGAATAAAAAATTTATTATTTTTTTCTTATTTTTAAGAAAAATTAAAAATCTCGCATTTTGGAGCTTGGCAAAGTTCGGCAAACCTTGGCAAAGTATGGGAGAATAAAAAATTTTTAATTTTTTTCTATTTTTATGGAAAATTAAAAATCTCAATTTCTGGAGCTTGGCAAAGTTCGGCAAACCTTGGCAAAGTATGTGAGAATAAAAAATTTTTAATTTTTTTCTATTTTTATGGAAAATTAAAAATCTCGATTTCTGGAGCTTGGAAAAGTTCGGTAAAGCTTGGCAAAGTTTGGGAGAATAAAAAATTTATAATTTTTTTCATATTTTTATGAAAAATTAGAAATCTGAATTTCTGGAGTTTGGCAAAGTTCGGCAAAGCTTGGCAAAGTATTGGAGAATAAAAAAACCATAAATTTAAAAAAATTTTATTGGAATATTAATAATCTCAATTTCTGGAGCTTGGCAAAGATCGGCAAAAGTCGACGAAGTATAGGAGATTGAATTTTTTTTTTAATATTGTTTTGGAAAATTAAAAATCGCAATGAAGAAAAAATAGTTTTTTTATTCTCCCATACTTTGCCAAGCTTTGCCGAACTTTGACAGACTCCAAAAATTAAAATATTTAATTTTCCAAAAAAAATATGAAAAAAATAATAAATTTTTATTCTCCTATACTTTGCCATGCTTTGTCGAACTTTGCCATGCTCCAGAAATTCAGATTTTTAATTTTCCATAAAAATAAAAAAAATTCAAAATTTTTTATTCTCCCATACTTTGCCAAGGTTTGCCGAACTTTGCCAAGCTCTAAAATGCGAGATTTTTAATTTTTCATAAAATTATAAAAAAAATGCAAAATTTTTTATTCTCCCATACTTTGCCAAGCTTTGTCGAAATTTGCCAAGCTCCAGAAATTGAGATTTTTAATTTCTCATAAAAATAGAAAAAAATAATAAATTTTTTATTCTTCCATACTTTGCCAAGCTTTGCCGAACTTTGCCAAGCTCCAAAATGGGAGATTTTTAATTTTTCATAAAAATAAGAAAAAAATAATAAATTTTTTATTCTCCCATACTTTGCCAAGGTTTGCCGAACTTTGCCAAGCTCCAAAATGCGAGATTTTTAATTTTTCATAAAAATATGAAAAAAATGCAAAATTTTTTATTCTCCCATACTTTGCCAAGGTTTGCCGAATTTTACCAAGCTCCAAAATGCGAGATTTTTAATTTTCCATAAAAATAGAAAAAAATAATAAATTTTTTATTCTCCCATACTTTGCCAAGGTTTGCCGAACTTTGCCAAGCTGCAGAAATTGAGATTTTTAATTTTCAACAAAAATAGAAAAAAATAATAAATTTTTTATTCTCTCATACTTTGCCAAGGTTTGCCGAACTTTGCCAAGCTCCAGAAATTGAGATTTTTAATTTTCCATACAAATATGAAAAAAATGCAAAATTTTTTATTCTCCCATACTTTGCCAAGGTTTGCCGAACTTTGCCAAGCTCCAAAATGCGAGATTTTTGATTTTCCATAAAAATAGAAAAAAATAATAAATTTTTTATCCTCCCATACTTTGCCAAGGTTTGCCGAACTTTGCCAAGCTCCAGAAATTATGATTTTTAATTTTCCATAAAAATAGAAAAAAATAATAAATTTTTTATTCTCCCATACTTTGCCAAGGTTTGCCGAACTTTGCCAAGCTCCAAAATGCGAGATTTTTAATTTTTCATAAAAATATGAAAAAAATGCAAAATTTTTTATTCTCCCATACTTTGCCAAGCTTTGTCGAAATTTGCCAAGCTCCAGAAATTGAGATTTTTAATTTCTCATAAAAATAGAAAAAAATAATAAATTTTTTATTCTCCCATACTTTGCCAAGGTTTGCCGAACTTTGCCAAGCTCCAGAAATTGAGATTTTTAATTTTCCATAAAAATAGAAAAAAATAATAAATTTTTTATTCTCCCATACTTTGCCAAGGTTTGCCGAACTTTGCCAAGCTCCAGAAATTATGATTTTTAATTTTCCATAAAAATAGAAAAAAATAATAAATTTTTTATTCTCCCATACTTTGCCAAGGTTTGCCGAACTTTGCCAAGCTCCAGAAAGTGAGATTTTTGATTTTCCATAAAAATAGAAAAAAATAATAAATTTTTTATCCTCCCATACTTTGCCAAGGTTTGCCGAACTTTGCCAAGCTCCAGAAATTGAGATTTTTAATTTTCCATAAAAATAGAAAAAAATAATAAATTTTTTATTCTCCCATACTTTGCCAAGGTTTCCCGAACTTTGCCAAGCTCCAGAAATTATGATTTTTAATTTTCCATAAAAAAAGAAAAAATTAATAAATTTTTTATTCTCTCATACTTTGCCAAGGTTTGCCGAACTTTGCCAAGCTCCAAAATGGGAGATTTTTAATTTTTCATAAAAATAAGAAAAAAATAATAAATTTTTTATTCTCCCATACTTTGCCAAGGTTTGCCGAACTTTGCCAAGCTCCAAAATGCGAGATTTTTAATTTTTCATAAAAATATGAAAAAAATGCAAAATTTTTTATTCTCCCATACTTTGCCAAGGTTTGCCGAATTTTGCCAAGCTCCAAAATGCGAGATTTTTAATTTTCCATAAAAATAGAAAAAAATAATAAATTTTTTATTCTCCCATACTTTGCCAAGCTTTGTCGAAATTTGCCAAGCTCCAGAAATTGAGATTTTTAATTTTTCATAAAAATAAGAAAAAAAATAATAAATTTTATATTCTCCCATACTTTGCCAAGGTTTGCCGAACTTTGCCAAGCTCCAAAATGCGAGATTTTTGATTTTCCATAAAAATAGAAAAAAATAATAAATTTTTTATTCTCCAATACTTTGCCAAGGTTTGCCGAACTTTGCCAAGCTCCAGAAATTGAGATTTTTAATTTTCAATAAAAATAGAAAAAAATAATAAATTTTTTATTCTCTCATACTTTGCCAAGGTTTGCCGAACTTTGCCAAGCTCCAGAAATTGAGATTTTTAATTTTCCATACAAATATGAAAAAAATGCAAAATTTTTTATTCTTCCATACTTTGCCAAGGTTTGCCGAACTTTGCCAAGCTCCAAAATGCGAGATTTTTAATTTTTCATAAAAATAAGAAAAAAAATAATAAATTTTTTATTCTCCCATACTTTGCCAAGGTTTGCCGAACTATGCCAAGCTCCAAAATGCGAGATTTTTAATTTTCCATAAAAATATGAAAAAAATGCAAAATTTTTTATTCTCCCATACTTTGCCAAGCTTTGTCGAAATTTGCCAAGCTCCAGAAATTGAGATTTTTAATTTTTCATAAAAATAGAAAAAAATAATAAATTTTTTATTCTTCCATACTTTGCCAAGCTTTGCCGAACTTTGCCAAACTCCAAAATGCGAGATTTTTAATTTTTCATAAAAATATGAAAAAAATGCAAAATTTTTTATTCTCCCATACTTTGCCATGCTTTGTCGAACTTTGCCATGCTCCAGAAATTCAGATTTTTAATTTTTCATAAAAATAGAAAAAAATTCAAAATTTTTTATTCTCCCATACTTTGCCAAGGTTTGCCGAACTTTGCCAAGCTCTAAAATGCGAGATTTTTAATTTTTCATAAAATTATGAAAAAAATAATAAATTTTTTATTCTCCCATACTTTGCCAAGCTTTGTCGAAATTTGCCAAGCTCCAGAAATTGAGATTTTTAATTTTCCATAAAAATAGAAAAAAATAATAAATTTTTTATTCTCTCATACTTTGCCAAGGTTTGCCGAACTTTGCCAAGCTCCAGAAAGTGAGATTTTTAATTATCAATAAAAATAGAAAAAAATAATAAATTTTTTATTCCCTCATACTTTGCCAAGGTTTGCCGAACATTGCCAAGCTACATAAATTGAGATTTTTATTTTTTCATAAAAATAAGAAAAGAAAATAATAAATTTTTTATTCTCCCATACTTTACCAAGGTTTGCCGAACTTTGCCAATCTCCAGAAAGTGAGATTTTTAATTTTCCATAAAAATAGAAAAAAATAATAAATTTTTTATTCTCCCATACTTTGCTAAGGTTTGCCGAACTTTGCCAAGCTCCAGAAATTGAGATTTTTAATTATCAATAAAAATAGAAAAAAATAGTAAATTTTTTATTCCCTCATACTTTGCCAAGGTTTGCCGAACATTGCCAAGCTACATAAATTGAGATTTTTATTTTTTCATAAAAATAAGAAAAGAAAATAATAAATTTTTTATTCTCCCATACTTTACCATGGTTTGCCGAACTTTGCCAATCTCCAGAAAGTGAGATTTTTAATTTTCCATAAAAATAGAAAAAAATAATAAATTTTTTATTCTCCCATACTTTGCCAAGCTTTGTCGAAATTTGCCAAGCTCCAGAAATTGAGATTTTTAATTTTTCATAAAAATAAGAAAAAAAATAATAAATTTTTTATTCTCCCATACTTTGCCAAGGTTTGCCAAACTTTGCCAAGCTCCAGAAATTGAGATTTTTAATTATCAATAAAAATAATAAAAAAATAATAAATTTTTTATTTTTCCATACTTTGCCAAGCTTTGTCGAAATTTGCCAAGCTCCAGAAATTGAGATTTTTAATTTTTCATAAAAAGAAGAAAAAAATAATAAATTTTTTATTCTCCCATACTTTACCAAGGTTTGCCGAACATTGCCAATCTTCAGAAAGTGAGATTTTTAATTTTCCATAAAAATAGAAAAAAATAATAAATTTTTTATTCTCCCATACTTTGCCAAGGTTTGCCGAACTTTGCCAAGCTCCAAATTGCGAGATTTTTAATTTTCCATAAAAATAGAAAAAAATAATAAATTTTTTATTCTCCCATACTTTGCCAAGGTTTGCCGAACTTTGCCAAGTTCCAGAAAGTGAGATTTTTGATTTTCCATAAAAATAGAAAAAAATAATAAATTTTTTATTCTCCCATACTTTGCCAAGGTTTGCCGAACTTTGCCAAGCTCCAAAATGCGAGATTTTTAATTTTCCATAAAAATAGAAAAAAATAATAAATTTTTTATTCTCCCATACTTTGCCAAGGTTTGCCGAACTTTGCCAAGCTCCAGAAAGTGAGATTTTTGATTTTCCATAAAAATAGAAAAAAATAATAAATTTTTTATCCTCCCATACTTTGCCAAGGTTTGCCGAACTTTGCCAAGCTCCAGAAATTGAGATTTTTAATTTTCCATAAAAATAGAAAAAAATAATAAATTTTTTATTCTCCCATACTTTGCCAAGGTTTGCCGAACTTTGCCAAGCTCCAGAAATTATGATTTTTAATTTTCCATAAAAATAGAAAAAAATAATAAATTTTTTATTCTCTCATACTTTGCCAAGGTTTGCCGAACTTTGCCAAGCTCCAGAAAGTGAGATTTTTAATTTTTCATAAAAATAAGAAAAAAAATAATAAATTTTTTATTCTCCCATACTTTGCCAAGGTTTGCCGAATTTTGCCAAGCTCCAAAATGCGAGATTTTTAATTTTTCATAAAAATAAGAAAAAAAATAATAAATTTTTTATTCTCCCATACTTTGCCAAGGTTTGCCGAACTTTGCCAAGCTCCAGAAATTGAGATTTTTAATTTTCAATAAAAATAGAAAAAAATAATAAATTTTTTATTCTCTCATACTTTGCCAAGGTTTGCCGAACTTTGCCAAGCTCCAGAAATTGAGATTTTTAATTTTCCATACAAATATGAAAAAAATGCAAAATTTTTTTTTCTCCCATACTTTGCCAAGGTTTGCCGAACTTTGCCAAGCTCCAGAAATTGAGATTTTTAATTTTCAATAAAAATAGAAAAAAATAATAAATTTTTTATTCTCTCATACTTTGCCAAGGTTTGCCGAACTTTGCCAAGCTCCAGAAATTGAGATTTTTAATTTTCCATACAAATATGAAAAAAATGCAAAATTTTTTATTCTCCCATACTTTGCCAAGGTTTGCCGAACTTTGCCAAGCTCCAAAATGCGAGATTTTTAATTTTTCATAAAAATAAGAAAAAAAATAATAAATTTTTTATTCTCCCATACTTTGCCAAGGTTTGCCGAACTTTGCCAAGCTCCAAAATGCAAGATTTTTAATTTTCCATAAAAATAGAAAAAAATAATAAATTTTTTATTCTCCCATACTTTGCCAAGGTTTGCCGAACTTTGCCAAGCTCCAGAAAGTGAGATTTTTGATTTTCCATAAAAATAGAAAAAAATAATAAATTTTTTATCCTCCCATACTTTGCCAAGGTTTGCCGAACTTTGCCAAGCTCCAGAAATTGAGATTTTTAATTTTCCATACAAATAGAAAAAAATAATAAATTTTTTATTCTCCCATACTTTGCCAAGGTTTGCCGAACTTTGCCAAGCTCCAGAAATTGAGATTTTTAATTTTCCATAAAAATAGAAAAAAATAATAAATTTTTTATTCTCCCATACTTTGCCAAGGTTTGCCGAACTTTGCCAAGCTCCAAAATGCGAGATTTTTAATTTTTCATAAAAATATGAAAAAAATGCAAATTTTTTTATTCTCCCATCCTTTGCCAAGATTTGTCGAACATTGCCAAGCTCCAGAAATTGAGATTGTTAATTTTTCATAAAAATAGAAAAAAATAATAAATTTTTTATTCTCCCATACTTTGCCAAGGTTTGCCGAACTTTGCCAAGCTCTAAAATGCGAGATTTTTAATTTTTCATAAAATTATGAAAAAAATAATAAATTTTTTATTCTCTCATACTTTGCCAAGGTTTGCCGAACTTTGCCAAGCTCCAGAAATTGAGATTTTTAATTTTCCATACAAATAGAAAAAAATAATAAATTTTTTATTCTCCCATACTTTGCCAAGGTTTGCCGAACTTTGCCAAGCTCCAAAATGAGAGATTTTTAATTTTTCAAAAAATTAGAAAAAAAATAAAATAAATTTTTTATTCCCTCATACTTTGCCAAGGTTTGCCGAACATTGCCAAGCTACATAAATTGAGATTTTTATTTTTTCATAAAAATAAGAAAAGAAAATAATAAATTTTTTATTCTCCCATACTTTACCAAGGTTTGCCGAACTTTGCCAATCTCCAGAAAGTGAGATTTTTAATTTTCCATAAAAATAGAAAAAAATAATAAATTTTTTATTCTCCCATACTTTGCCAAGCTTTGTCGAAATTTGCCAAGCTCCAGAAATTGAGATTTTTAATTTTTCATAAAAATAAGAAAAAAAATAATAAATTTTTTATTCTCCCATACTTTGCCAAGGTTTGCCGAATTTTGCCAAGCTCCAAAATGCGAGATTTTTAATTTTTCATATAAATAAGAAAAAAAATAATAAATTTTTTATTCTCCCATACTTTGCCAAGGTTTGCCGAACTTTGCCAAGCTCCAGAAATTGAGATTTGTAATTTCCAATAAAAATAGAAAAAAATAATAAATTTTTTATTCTCTCATACTTTGCCAAGGTTTGCCGAACTTTGCCAAGCTCCAGAAATTGAGATTTTTAATTTTCCATACAAATATGAAAAAAATGCAAAATTTTTTATTCTCCCATACTTTGCCAAGGTTTGCCGAACTTTGCCAAGCTCCAAAATGCGAGATTTTTAATTTTTCATAAAAATAAGAAAAAAAATAATAAATTTTTTTTTCTCCCATACTTTACCAAGGTTTGCCGAACATTGCCAATCTTCAGTATTAACGAGGTTACAGGGATCACAAAATAAGATAATGATTCACAGTTTAAGTAAAGTCAAGTGTTTATTAATAATGAGCAAAAGATTGACTAATTACAAAAGCGTACTATTGTATCAAGCGTCTCTACGAGAATTGAACGAATAAGAAAAAGGGGCGCCGTAACAGGCGAGTAAAGCAAAAATTAGCGGAAACAGATGGCACCACCAAGAAGAAACTAAAATGATTAATAAAAGAAAAATTTGGAGGCTCAATTTGAATATTTTAACACCCCCTCTCAAAGTGATGTCCATCTAAGTTTACATTTTTATTCCGAAATTATTCAAGCATTTGAAATGCTTGGTCCTGGGAAGTCCTTTGGTGAAGACGTCCGCTGGCATATTTTCTGTGGCGAGATATTTCAGATAGATTTCCTCTGTTGACAGGGCTTCTCTCACGAAATGATAACGCACGTCAATATGTTTCGTGCGCGAATGATACACGGGGTTTTCTGCCAATTTCTTAGCCCCTTGATTGTCCACGTGTAGTGTGATTGCCGGCTGCTTCTTGTTAGTAATCTCCTCAAATATACGTCGTAGGTGGATTGCTTCCTTGGAAGCGTCGCTGAGAGCCATGTACTCCGACTCTGTAGAGGAAAGTGCTACCGTTGGCTGTTTTCTCGATTCCCAAGAAACTGGACCTCCGTTCATTGTGAAGACGTAGCCGGTATATGACTTCCTGTCATCAATGCACGCAGCCCAATCTGCGTCGACGAAACCGGTTAGACTGTCTCCTCCTGCTTCAAAAGTAATCCCCATGTTCACCGTTCCTTTGAGGTAACGAAGCACTCTCTTCGCGGCTTGCCAATGACTAACTCCGAAACAGTCATTGAATTGGCTTAGAATACTTGTTGCGTGTGTAATATCGGGGCGGGTTGCCACCGATAAATAAATAAGTGCTCCCACGAGCTCTCTGTATGGCGGTTTCTTACCATCCTTAGTTGTCCAAGCGTCGGTTTTGGACAGCTTCGTTCCCGGGTCGAGTGGTGTGCTCACTGGGTGGCACGATGACATTCCAAATCGATCCAGGATCTCCAGGGTGTATCCACGTTGACTCATGGTGATCGATGATTCGTCTTGGGAAAATTCGATTCCCAAACAGTAGGATATTTCGCCCAAATCGTTAATCTGAAACGACTTTCCTAGAAATTTATAGAATTCGTCAATCCTATCTCGATTTTTCGACAGTGTGATGATGTCATCAACGTAGGCGATGATTATGAGTGCGTCATCACCTTTACCTTTCACGTAAACGCTAGCATCCCCAAAAGTCGGCTTTGCTCCAAAATTGTGTAGGACTTCACCAAGACGCTTGTGCCAGCAGCGTCCAGATTGTTTTAATCCGTACAAGGATTTCTTTATCTGGCACACTTTATTTCCCGAAAGGAGTTCGGATAACATCCTCTCAGACTTCTCGACGATTTTTCTGGATCCGTATTTCTTTTCGATGATGAATTTTAACACTTTTTCAGTGCACTCCGGGACCTCCATGTGAATTTTCTCTTCGATGATACCGTTGAGGTAAGCGGTTGAAATGTCGAATTGCCTTGTGTACATCTTGTGTTCCGCCGCAAAGGCCATTGCGACACGGATGGAACTGAATCGTGCTACAGGAGCATACGTTTCGTTGTAGTCCATTCCGGGACGTTGGGAGAATCCCCTCGCAACAACCCTGGCTTTTCGTTTAATTACGGAACCGTCAGCACCGCGTTTATTTCTCAAGATTGTCCTACTTCCTACTGTTGGATGGTCTCTGGAACGTTCCACCAGGTCCCAGACGTCTTTTTCGAGCAATGAACAAAATTCGTCGGCCATTGCTTCCATCCATAAGTCACCTTCTGAGCCGGAGATTGCGGATTCTATCGGGATTTCCGTTGTACTTGCGAAATTTGTGTCGTTACCAACCTCTTCTTCAACGACCGTGTTTCTCTTTCTCGGCCTTCCAGGTTTTCCCGTGAGAATCTTCCTCGGTCTTCCTACTCTGCCCTTCGCCGGAATTGGAATTTCAGGAGGTGGGACATTTGCTGGAACTGGAACTTCAGGATTAACTTCAAACCCCAGAAAGGGTTCATAATCACTTGAGGCATCTTCAAAGAGCAGCTCCTCATCACCCGAGTCCACTGTCGAATTCGGCGCTTCGACGACTGCTTGTTCTTCCAGGTTTCTTGGCTTCTCGCTGTTTAGGATGACGTCAACTTCATTTGTTGACACGTGTTGCTCGACTTCATTTTCTTCCAAGATGTCGCTTGAATCACTGTTGTTGATTATCTGCTCCGGAAAGAAGTCCTCGAATTTACGATCTCCTGTTTTCTTGCATTCCTTCAAGAATTGCACATCACGCGAAACTTCCACTCTGTGCTCTTCAGGAATCCAGATTCTGAAGGCCTTGGAATCCGCAGCGAAACCCAGGAACACACCCTTGCGCGCACGTGGTCCGAATTTTCCTGTGTTCTTGGTCCGATTGAGACAATAAACCGACGAACCAAATTCCTCAAACTTTCCGACGTCTGGCACTTCTCCCATCCACTTCTCAAAAGGAGTTTTTCCTTTTAATGACGTCGAGGGGCAACGATTTCTTGTGAAATTTGCGGTTGAAATCGCCTCTGCCCAAAATGAAGCCGGGAGTCCGGACTGGATCAGCAAACAGCGGGCCATTTCAACTAAGGTCCTGTTTTTTCTTTCGGCCACACCATTTTGCTCCGGGTTATTGGGGACCGTCAGTCGATGCCGAATGCCAGAGTTCTTTAGAAGATCGTTAAATTCCCTGTTGACATACTCCGTCCCATTATCTGATTGTATGTATTTTATTTTCCTGTTGTGTTGTGTCTCGATCATATTCTTGAAGGCCTTGAATTCCTCGAGCGCCTCGTTCTTCTGTCGCAGGAAACGAACTTCAGTCCAACGTGTGGAGTCGTCAGTAAATGTTAGGAAATACTTGGCATGACCATTCGATGTCACTTTCATCGGTCCACATAAATCCGTGTGGATTAATTCACCTGGAGCAAAACTTCTTAGGGATGATTTCGGGAACGGTTTGCGTGTCATCTTACCTTGAAGACAGACTTCGCATTCAATGGTGGAGTTGATATTATTAATCTCTAGTCCTTTGATTGCTTGATTTTTCACTGCCTCACGAAGATCCCTGGCATTCAAGTGTCCCATCTTTTTATGCCAGTTAAGAAGAGTATTTTTTTGCTCACAGCTCGTCAAAGCGGAATTTTTGACACTTGCACTTGAATCGTTTACAAAATATAGTCCGTCGACCCGATCCGCGCGTAGAATTACACTATTATCAGTCTTGTTCACGACTTCGGCTTTGTGTTTATCGAACGTTACACGATAGCCTTTGTCGACAATCTTCCCGACCGAGAGAAGATTTGTTCGTAAGTCCGGAACATGCAAGACTTCGTTTAAATTAATCGTTTTGTCACTTTCGTTCACACGCGTTATTAATTCCACTGCACCTTTTGCGCTGATTTTCGTTGAACTAGAATTCGCTAAGTTCAACGTTTCCGAAATATTTGCATCGAAGTACTTGAAATTACTAATATCCTTAGCCATGTGTGCAGTACATCCACTATCTAGGCACCAGCGTTCTTTATTCGACGGGCTAATTGATGCGACACTCACTTCGCAACACTCGTTTGATACGAAAGTAGCATATAACGACGCGTTTTCTGTTTTGTTTTGTTCACTTCTCACTTTCGACCAACATTTCGATGCTTTGTGACCCAGCTTTCCGCACTTATAACATTTAAATTTGTTTTCACTATTTTGTTTATCCGATTTGCTCGACTTTTCGTAAGTTCGATTATTTGACTTTTGTGAAAACATTGCGTTCTGCACAGGATTTTTTCGATTACTCGATCGCGCATCACTTTCTTCGACAATTTTAATTCGAAGTGTTTCGGGTTGGGGGAGCTCGTCGCGCGACTCGATTGCGATACGAAAACTATCAAAACTGGTCGGTAAACTGTAAAGCAGCAATATCGACAGTAGGTCGTTGTTTATCGGAACTTCCATGTCGCTCAGTCGATCAACAGCGTCGAAAAATTTTCGAAGATGGTTGCGAACGTCGTCGCCCTCGTTCATGTGTTGTAGCACAATTTGCTTCAGCAAGTTCGCTTTTCTTGCGGGGCCTTTTGATTCATGCACGGTTTCTAGCTTCAGCCAAAGCTCCCTCGACGTCGTGCACTCCTTCACTTGTTTTAGTTTCGCAGGGGAAATTCCCAAAAGTATGTCTGACATAGCCTTGCTGTCTTCGACTTCCCACTGTGATATAGCCTCTACGTTTGGATTGTCCGCAGTTCGTTCAGGTTTAACTTTAGCACCACTCACAAAACTCCACGCATCGTTTTTGATAAGTAATGCTTTCATGTGGATTTTCCACGTATCAAAATTGTCCCTACTGAGCATCTCAATTCGCGTTACCGTTTGCGACGCCATTTTTTCTTCTTTTCGCGAAAACGAATGAATTTACTTTCGAATCTAAAACTTAATTTCACTTATTCACTCGTGCCCTGGGCCCATAACCTATTAACGAGGTTACAGGGATCACAAAATAAGATAATGATTCACAGTTTAAGTAAAGTCAAGTGTTTATTAATAATGAGCAAAAGATTGACTAATTACAAAAGCGTACTATTGTATCAAGCGTCTCTACGAGAATTGAACGAATAAGAAAAAGGGGCGCCGTAACAGGCGAGTAAAGCAAAAATTAGCGGAAACAGATGGCACCACCAAGAAGAAACTAAAATGATTAATAAAAGAAAAATTTGGAGGCTCAATTTGAATATTTTAACATTCAGAAAGTGAGATTTTTAATTTTCCATAAAAATAGAAAAAAATAATAAATTTTTTATTCTCCCATACTTTGCCAAGGTTTGCCGAACTTTGCCAAGCTCCAGAAATTGAGATTTTTAATTTTCAATAAAAATAGAAAAAAATAATAAATTTTTTATTCTCTCATACTTTGCCAAGGTTTGCCGAACTTTGCCAAGCTCCAGAAATTGAGATTTTTAATTTTCCATACAAATATGAAAAAATTGCAAAATTTTTTATTCTCCCATACTTTGCCAAGGTTTGCCGAACTTTGCCAAGCTCCAAAATGCGAGATTTTTAATTTTTCATAAAAATAAGAAAAAAAATAATAAATTTTTTATTCTCCCATACTTTGCCAAGGTTTGCCGAACTTTGCCAAGCTCCAAAATGCGAGATTTTTAATTTTCCATAAAAATAGAAAAAAATAATAATTTTTTTATTCTCCCATACTTTGCCAAGGTTTGCCGAACTTTGCCAAGCTCCAGAAAGTGAGATTTTTGATTTTCCATAAAAATAGAAAAAAACAATAAATTTTTTATTCTCCCATACTTTGCCAAGCTCCAGAAATTGAGATTTTTAATTTTCCATAAAAATAGAAAAAAATAATAAATTTTTTATTCTCCCATACTTTGCCAAGGTTTGCCGAACTTTGCCAAGCTCCAGAAATTATGATTTTTAATTTTCCATAAAAATAAAAAAAAAATAATAAATTTTTTATTCTCCCATACTTTGCCAAGGTTTGCCGAACTTTGCCAAGCTCCAAAATGCGAGATTTTTAATTTTTCATAAAAATATGAAAAAAATGCAAAATTTTTTATTCTCCCATACTTTGCCAAGCTTTGTCGAAATTTGCCAAGCTCCAAAAATTGAGATTTTTAATTTTCCATAAAAATAGAAAAAAATAATAAATTTTTTATTCTCTCATACTTTGCCAAGGTTTGCCGAACTTTGCCAAGCTCCAGAAAGTGAGATATTTAATTTTCCATAAAAATAGAAAAAAAATAATAAATTTATTATTCTCCCATACTTTGCCAAGGTTTGCCGAACTTTGCCAAGCTCCAAAATGCGAGATTTTTAATTTTTCATAAAAATAAGAAAAAAAATAATAAATGTTTTATTCCCTCATACTTTGCCAAGGTTTGCCGAACATTGCCAAGCTACGTAAATTGAGATTTTTATTTTTTCATAAAAATAAGAAAAGAAAATAATAAATTTTTTATTCTCCTATACTTTACCAAGGTTTGCCGAACATTGCCAATCTCCAGAAAGTGAGATTTTTAATTTTCCATTAAAATAGAAAAAATTAATAAATTTTTTATTCTCCCATACTTTGCCAAGCTTTGTCGAAATTTGCCAGGCTCCAGAAATTGAGATTTTTAATTTTTCATAAAAATAAGAAAAAAAATAATAAATTTTTTATTCTCCCATACTTTGCCAAGGTTTGCCGAACTTTGCCAAGCTCCAGAAAGTGAGATTTTTGATTTTCCATAAAAATAGAAAAAAACAATAAATTTTTTATTCTCCCATACTTTGCCAAGGTTTGCCGAACTTTGCCAAGCTCCAGAAATGCGAGATTTTTAATTTTTCATAAAAATTAGGAAAAAAAAATAATAAATTTTTTATTCTCCCATACTTTGCCAAGGTTTGCCGAACTTTGCCAAGCTCCAGAAATGCGAGATTTTTAATTTTTCATAAAAATAAGAAAAAAAAATAATAAATTTTTTATTCTCCCATACTTTGCCAAGGTTTGCCGAACTTTGCCAAGGTCCAAAATGCGAGATTTTTAATTATCAATAAAAATAGAAAAAAATAATAAATTTTTTATTCTCTCATACTTTGCCAAGGTTTGCCGAACTTTGCCACGCTCCAGAAATTGAGATTTTTAATTTTCCATACAAATAGAAAAAAATAATAAATTTTTTATTCTCCCATACTTTGCCAAGGTTTGCCGAACTTTGACAAGCTCCAGAAATTGAGATTTATAATTTTCCATAAAAATAGAAAAAAATAATAAATTTTTTATTCTCCCATACTTTGCCAAGGTTTGCCGAACTTTGCCAAGCTCCAGAAATTGAGATTTTTAATTTTCAATAAAAATAGAAAAAAATAATAAATTTTTTATTCTCTCATACTTTGCCAAGGTTTGCCGAACTTTGCCATGCTCCAGAAATTGAGATTTTTAATTTTCCATAAAAATAGAAAAAAATAATAAATTTTTTATTCTTCCATACTTTGCCAAGGTTTGCCGAACTTTGCCAAGCTCCAGAAATTGAGATTTTTAATTTTCCATACAAATATGAAAAAATTGCAAAATTTTTTATTCTCCCATACTTTGCCAAGGTTTGCCGAACTTTGCCAAGCTCCAAAATGCGAGATTTTTAATTTTTCATAAAAATAAGAAAAAAAATAATAAATTTTTTATTCTCCCATACTTTGCCAAGGTTTGCCGAACTTTGCCAAGCTCCAAAATGCGAGATTTTTAATTTTCCATAAAAATAGAAAAAAATAATAATTTTTTTATTCTCCCATACTTTGCCAAGGTTTGCCGAACTTTGCCAAGCTCCAGAAAGTGAGATTTTTGATTTTCCATAAAAATAGAAAAAAACAATAAATTTTTTATTCTCCCATACTTTGCCAAGGTTTGCCGAACTTTGCCAAGCTCCAGAAATTGAGATTTTTAATTTTCCATAAAAATAGAAAAAAATAATAAATTTTTTATTCTCCCATACTTTGCCAAGGTTTGCCGAACTTTGCCAAGCTCCAGAAATTATGATTTTTAATTTTCCATAAAAATAAAAAAAAATAATAAATTTTTTATTCTCCCATACTTTGCCAAGGTTTGCCGAACTTTGCCAAGCTCCAAAATGCGAGATTTTTAATTTTTCATAAAAATATGAAAAAAATGCAAAATTTTTTATTCTCCCATACTTTGCCAAGCTTTGTCGAAATTTGCCAAGCTCCAGAAATTGAGATTTTTAATTTTCCATAAAAATAGAAAAAAATAATAAATTTTTTATTCTCTCATACTTTGCCAAGGTTTGCCGAACTTTGCCAAGCTCCAGAAAGTGAGATTTTTAATTTTCCATAAAAATAGAAAAAAAATAATAAATTTATTATTCTCCCATACTTTGCCAAGGTTTGCCGAACTTTGCCAAGCTCCAAAATGCGAGATTTTTAATTTTTCATAAAAATAAGAAAAAAAATAATAAATGTTTTATTCCCTCATACTTTGCCAAGGTTTGCCGAACATTGCCAAGCTACGTAAATTGAGATTTTTATTTTTTCATAAAAATAAGAAAAGAAAATAATAAATTTTTTATTCTCCTATACTTTACCAAGGTTTGCCGAACATTGCCAATCTCCAGAAAGTGAGATTTTTAATTTTCCATTAAAATAGAAAAAATTAATAAATTTTTTATTGTCCCATACTTTGCCAAGGTTTGCCGAACTTTGCCAAGCTCCAGAAATTGAGATTTTTAATTATCAATAAAAATAGAAAAAAATAATAAATTTTTTATTCTCTCATACTTTGCCAAGGTTTGCCGAACTTTGCCAAGCTCCAGAAATTGAGATTTTTAATTTTCCATAAAAATAGAAAAAAATTCAAAATTTTTTATTCTCCCATACTTTGCCAAGGTTTGCCGAACTTTGCCAAGCTCCAAAATGGGAGATTTTTAATTTTTCATAAAAATAAGAAAAAAATAATAAATTTTTTATTCTCCCATACTTTGCCAAGGTTTGCCGAACTTTGCCAAGCTCCAGAAATGCGAGATTTTTAATTTTTCATAAAAATAAAAAAAAAAAATAATAAATTTTTTATTCTCCCATACTTTGCCAAGGTTTGCCGAACTTTGCCAAGGTCCAAAATGCGAGATTTTTAATTATCAATAAAAATAGAAAAAAATAATAAATTTTTTATTCTCTCATACTTTGCCAAGGTTTGCCGAACTTTGCCAAGCTCCAGAAATTGAGATTTTTAATTTTCCATACAAATAGAAAAAAATAATAAATTTTTTATTCTCCCATACTTTGCCAAGGTTTGCCGAACTTTGACAAGCTCCAGAAATTGAGATTTATAATTTTCCATAAAAATAGAAAAAAATAATAAATTTTTTATTCTCCCATACTTTGCCAAGGTTTGCCGAACTTTGCCAAGCTCCAGAAATTGAGATTTTTAATTTTCAATAAAAATAGAAAAAAATAATAAATTTTTTATTCTCTCATACTTTGCCAAGGTTTGCCGAACTTTGCCAAGCTCCAGAAATTGAGATTTTTAATTTTCCATAAAAATAGAAAAAAATAATAAATTTTTTATTCTTCCATACTTTGCCAAGGTTTGCCGAACTTTGCCAAGCTCCAGAAATTGAGATTTTTAATTATCAATAAAAATAGAAAAAAATAATAAATTTTTTATTCTCCCATACTTTGCCAAGGTTTGCCGAACTTTGCCAAGGTCCAAAATGCGAGATTTTTAATTTTCCATAAAAATAGAAAAAAATAATAAATTTTTTATTCTCCCAAACTTTGCCAAGGTTTGCCGAACTTTGCCAAGCTTCAGAAAGTGAGATTTTTAATTTTCCATAAAAATAGAAAAAAATAATAAATTTTTTATTCTCCTATACTTTGCCAAGGTTTGCCGAACTTGGCCAAGCTCCAAAATGCGAGATTTTTAATTTTTCATAAAAATAAGAAAAAAATTTTTAATTCTAGGTTTAACTATTATGGATGTTTTGAGCATTGTAAAGGCAAAAGTTAAACAGAGTGTCTATTATTATTTTTGTGTAACAAACTATCCGGCTTTTCCCATCTTTGTCCAAATTTTTCCAGGTGTATATTTTCTCATCAAATATACATTTTTTTGATAAGAATAAGCGATAAATAAAACTACAAATGGCTACAAAAATTCACATATTTTATGAAAATACTATTCGACGGGTTTTTGTTTTTACAAATACTTTTAACAGGGGATCTACGAACTGGGAAAAAGCGGGAAATATGCAGGAATTTTATTTAATCGGGAAAAATTGTGAATTGAGCTTGCAATATAAGTCTTATTTTACATTTAAGCAATTATGATACAATTAGTTCGAATTTGACTGTACTATAACTCCAAAAACTGGTCGAAATTTAGGATTAACTTATAATACTATAATTAAATTTCTACAAATAATTGACAAACATTGTTTTCTGCATTTTAATAAATAAAAAATTAATTATTTGATGATAAAAATTTAATCACTGTTTTAAAATAGTAATATTTTTATAATGAAATAGTTAATGGTAGCTTATCATAATTTCTCCAGTCAAATTAAATTTCCCACTATTTCCTATTTTTTGAGACTGGTAGACACACTATTAAATGTATCTGTAGAAACTAAAACCCGTCGAAGACGGGTACGACAGCTAGTTTTATATTAATTACAAAAATTTAATTTCACCTCATAGAAATCACAAATAAAATACATAGTATTTCGCTGTATGAATATGAGCTAATTTAAAAAAATAGAGGTTTCTCTTTTATTTTTATAAAAGAAAGTGTAGACAGTAGTGCACCATAGGCTCCTGAGAATTTTAGGTTTCATAAAAATGAACGCAAAATCTATAAGTAGGGTTTGATTTGTGTCACTTTAGAGTGTCATAATACATTTAGAACAAAATTCTAGCTGATCAGATTTGCTAGATATTCAAGATTAACCATATTAGCGCAAAATAAAGTTAAGTTTTTAATTTGTTGACGTCCACATGAAAAGGGACCATTCTAGCACTATTGAACTTATTTATGTGGTCGAATTCCTTGTAAAATTTAGAAAATTTTGAGCAGTCTTAGATTGTTTTTCGTGAAAAATTCGATGAGTTTCAGAATTTCAAAGTCTACTTACCTAAAAACCCCATTACGAGAAAAACGGAATTAATGGTTATGATAGTTCTGATTTTTCTTACAAGTTAGTGAGATAATACTTATCAAAGGTAATCAATAGACTACTGTTTCCAATCGAGGACTGATCAAGTAGGATTTTGTTCTAAACGGTTTTTGACATTTTAAACAGGCATAAATCAAACCCCTTTTACAGATTTTGCGTTCATTTTTATAAAACATAAAATTCTCAGGAGCTTGGTGTGGGTAGGTAAAAGTCTTTTCGTATATTCTAGTTTTTAAGTGTACAATTGAAAATATAAAATATTAAGTTTGTTTCTTTAGATTTCTACAGAATTCAAATCTAAAATTGAAAAATGAAAACATGGCGTTAAGAATGTCAGTTCAACGACAAAATGTGAGTGATATAATATCATGTGGTGAATTAACACCGCCACGTTCAGAAACAAGTGAACCGCCATTGTCTCCAACTTCTGGACCACCTTCACCTCTTTCTACTAAGGATGAAATAAACCCACCACACAATTCTAATATTCCAACAGTTGCCATGAGTCAGGGAATTCCAGATCATACACGTGTTACTCTGTGTGTGGTTCTATTCGCTTTTCTAATATTCAATCCTTTTGGAATTGTTGTAAACAAAATGTCAAGAATGGACTACAATTATTATAGTTCCAAGTTGGATGGTCGGACAATACTCAACTATCAAGGTTGGTATTTAGGAAAAGAAGTTCATTTAAAATTCTCTGTCCTTTAAATTTTATTTATGTGACAAAATATTTGTAGTGATAGAAAATTATTTATACGTATGAAAATTTAAGATTGTGTTACTTGTTTAAAGTTTAGTAGATTCTAATTATGTTAACTTTCCAACTGGAATAACTGAAAGTTGAATATTTGTAATTGTAGAAAATTCGACAACTGAAAACAAAATTTGGATGCACTTAATGCTTTGGTTTGTTAATATTGTCTTCTTCGTTGGAGCATTAATTCGATTGTTATTATTTGGTGATCCAGTTTTACCTGACGATAATAAAGCCATTTTCGAATTGCGAAGATGGAGGAGGCAAGCTGAATTCAATATTTCAAACCTTGACTATGAGCACGCTCATCGTGATTTACAGAGATGTTTACAATATTTTGGACGCTCCTTACCTTCTACTCGTATTGAAATATTTCTCGCAACATTGTGGCAGTGTGTTAGACAAATTTTCAATCAATGTTGGCCCAGCAAATGGATATTAATGGTGGGAAAATGGTTATCTGAAAAGACAGAGAGAAAATCAATTGAAACATCCGCTATGGAATTGGCCGTCGTCTATCAACACATGCTACGCTTATCTTTTTCTGAAGGATTAACAAAACAGTCATTGCTGCTTGCGCTTTCGATGATTAATTATGCTGAAAATGCTGGACATATTATTTCAAAAACAATGTTAGCGGAAATTTACATTGACGCTGCTTTATGTTTTAAGCAGTCTTTTATTCCACTTGTTCATAAATATTTCTTGGGAAAAGCTCGCAGTTTATTGTTTTCATATCCGGCTCATTCGAATATGAAGTGGATTACAACAGAAGATGGTTTTAGATTTCTGTTAAATCACAATTGGAAGTATGGAAAATTAGTGGAAAGTGAATTCACTTCGCAGAGTAATGCTTTTGAACCATTGTCATATGCTGCTCGTGCTTACAGAGAATATCTTATTGAACAAGGATTGAGACTTTTGAGTGGAACGGCTTATAGTAATTTACATGCTTCGACTGCAGTGGAAATTGGAAATCGTATCATTGATACTGTTAGTAGTGATATAAGTTTTGCAAACGATGAAGAAACTAAGTCTACAGGTAAGTTTCAAAATTATAACAATTATTTTTTAATAAAAATTGTAACACTGTGTGACAGTAAAAAAATTACTTTAACCCTCCATCCGTCACATTGTGAGAAATTTCCTTATCCAGTTTCCTTTTTTATTTATAACTTTTAAAATACAAAAAATTATAATTTTATATTCTAAGGACCTTTCAACTCTTCTTCTTTATATTAAAACAATTTTTGTGTTTTTTATATTTTTATTTTTTTGTTATTGAATTTGAAAGCAGTAAATGTCCGGAATTTTTGACGAGGAAAAGGAAACTTCTCACCTGCGATGGATGGAGGGTTAAATCGGACTTATCTTTCACTTTAGAGCTTGAAACGAATAGAATTTTTACTAATAAAAATGATAAGAAATAAAATATATTGAATTAAATTAAATAAAAAAATAAATATGATCAAAATAAATTAAACAAATTCTATTTACATTTAGTGCGACCGTGTTTAGAGTTGCTGGAGCTCTATTTTGACGAAAAGTTAATATAAATAATAATTACGCGGATGCCAGTTAATTGTATGAAATTAACAAAGCACAGAAAAATAAATTGAACACGAGATCACAAGGAGAGTATCCTTGGGAAATCCTAATAAAAGAATATTAAACAAAAATCAAGCGACTTTTAGAAATAAGCAAATTAAAACCTTAATCACTTACGTTACTGGCGATCAAATATTGACCCTTGTCCATCACAAATAATCTTAGTCGATGTAGTCGAACGAAAATTGATCACACAGCACTTAACAAAGTTTCTATTCATTCACACGGTCGAACAAAGAGTAACAAACTCTTTTTGGAAATTTGGTTAAGCGTTAATTAATCGAATTATTGGCGCTTTCGTCGGTGTAAGGTCGCAGGGGCAAACTATTGACAATACAGCCTTTACGTTATTTGAAAGATATTTGATGGATCTAATGGTTGAATTAACGTCATAATAACTTTCCCGTCACATTCTCCCCCTTCAAAGATGACGTTAGTTCAAAGAAATTGAAAATTTGAAACTGAAATAAAAACAATTTATTAACCTAAAAAGAATTAAATTAATGACATTATTTATGATCAATACAAAATAAAACAAGTGAAATAAAAGTGATTAATTAAATGTGAAAGAAGCTATCAATTATTTATATCAATCAACTATTAAATATAAAAAAGTGGTTAATGTCTGTAAGAAAAATTAGATTAATATCGCTTAAGTAACCTGCAAGTTTGCTGCAAGTACTAAAATGTCCTACTTGCTGCAAGATTGCACAGCAAGCTTAGGATAAGCCTACACTGCAAGTTTCCTAAAAATTTTGTGAAAAAATGTTTAAAAAACTTTGTGAAATTTTAGAATTTAAATTAAAGAGAAGTTTAACTGATAATTTTTCCAATAAGTTTTTATTTAATTTTAATATATTTAATATTTATTTAAAATAATATAATGGGAACAACGTTATAATAAAAATATTATTATTTTCTCCAATCCAAAGAATTGTAGTTGTGTACTATTATCTGTGATCAGTGGATACTAGTGAAAAATTATAAATGTCGTGACAGACGTTAATTATTGATATTATCATGTAAGATACTATTGTAAAGCACCTGTTTAGGGGACCGATACTTATACTCTCCGTGAGACAAATCGTGCGCGAGAGAGATATTTCTCGCCATCTATCAGAGATTTTGAAAACTAATAGAAGTTTCACTTATAATTCTCTAACTCTATGATAGATGGCGAGAAATACCTCTCTCACACACTACTTGTCTCGAGGAGAGTAAAAGTATCAGTCCCCTAAACAGGTGCTTCGCAGTTGTATCTTACATGATAATATCAATAAGTAACGTCTGACACGAAATTTACAATTTTTTGCTATTATCCACTGATCACTGATAATAGTATACAACTACAATTCTTTGGATTAGAAAAATTTGCATTCTATATTTTCACAGTTTTTTAAAAATTTTTTCACAAAATTTTTAGGAAACTTGCAGTGTAGGCTTGTTCTAAGCTTGCTGTGCAATCTTGCAGCAAGTAGGACATTTTAGTACTTGCAGCAAACTTGCAGTAAGCTTACGTGTAAGATTGCAAATCTTGTGGTGTTAGTTTGCAGCAAGCTTGCTGCAAACTTACAGGTTACTTGGGCGTTCTTGCTTCTAAAATAAAATATTTAAGCATTCCTGGAGTTTCCTGACAATCTATTTTTTAATTAGAAACTCATTTATTTATAATAAGTCATAGTATATGTATATATAAGTAGTAATTGAGTTCAAAGTTATTCAATAAATTTTGATGTATTTTTACTAATCGTGATCAACCCTAATCACTTAGACAAATCCGCATGACTATTTCGTTGAGAAGTAGTTCTTGTAGCGTAGCTTAAACGTACCCAATCAACCAATTCCGTATAGCGAATATTGCAATCTGGGCATTCGGGCAATCAATCAAATTCCTATTCCTGGTCTCATCGGCAGCTTGCAGTCTACAAAATGATGTTCTCGTGATTTGCAATTCACTCATGCCGCAGATCGCTGCTTACCAGTCGCAGGAATAAATGTCTGAGTACCACGATCAACCCTGCCAGACTCCATCTTGTTTAAAAAGATCTCTGCCCTTTTTCTGATCAGACCTTTCAACAGCTTCTTGGAAAGTAGGAATATCATTGATCGTAATTGGTAAAGGATCAACTTTTACAGAAGGAGCGACAACGGAATCCTCAAGATCAGCCATAGTCATCGGTTGTCTTCTGTCGTTTGTCATAGGCTTAACGTCTTCACATACTAAATGCGACTTCGCTTCTTGTTTTCTGCATTGATCTGGAACGGTGTCACCTTAACTGTATTTTTTATTTTGATCTTAGGTGGTTACCTCTATCCTATTTCGTTGATCAATGTAAGAGCCTTAGTCCCATTGTACTGTGAGATCACTCGCCTCCTCCTGATTAACATTTGCAGCCATATCTCTGTTCATCTTCCTCAAGTCAAGCGACCGAATAGTTCAAAATTGTCGGTCGCAACGTTGAAGGTAGTCCTCCAAATGAAAACACGAGGTTAATCAATCTACAAAAGGTTTTCATGACAATCGCAACCTTCAACGTGCTTTAAGGAAGAACCTACTTTATTACTAAGCTTTTTATTCGGATAATAAACCTTCATGCCCACTTTAAGTTCAACTGACATTTCTTGATCAGCATTTGGCTTGGCTAGTAGTTTTTTAGAATAAATGTGTAATTTATACTCAATTTTGTGACAAAATTCGTCAATGATCTTCATACAATCGACCCAAGTCGTTATCAATGCTCATTTCGGTCTCGTTTGATTTTAAGTCTCGCTTTGATTTGGTAAAAAGCTTTACTCATATCGATCGTAGAAATGAACTTTGCCTGATGTAATTACGAAAGATTTGATCTCATTATGTAGGGGTTAGGCTGGTTTCTGGTTATCCGATTAATACAGCCCCTCAATCCACCATTTGATTCTGGAGCAATAACTGGCAAAAAGGCTCAGTCACTATCACTCCACCTTATATAATTTTTCCCTAATAAACGATTAACTTCCTGCTGTAGATATTTTCTAACGATTTCACTTCGACGATAGGGTTTTTGACGATATAGAATAGTGTCTTTCAATTCGGTCATATGCTTAATTAGATCAGTCAAAACTGTTCTTTTTTTGTCAAATTTTTAAAACTCTTTATCGAGAAAGTTCTTCAATCTTTGTGTTTTATCAGTTGAAAGACTCTGGATAATATTAAAACCTGAACTACGTTGCGATAATGAGTACGTATGTTCTCTGCCTTCTAAGGTCCAGCTCCTGTCAAAGGATCGAGTTTGACTTTGAAATTCAACCAAAAGTTCATTCCGAGAATCAAATCGTTCGATAACCTAAGCAACATACTAAACCACTGAGCTCCATAAACATCACCTACGTCAATCACAAAAGAAGTTCCACCTCTGGTTTTAACAAGTGATCTATCACCTAACCGAACTCCTCCCTTAAAAGTTGTATCAGGGGAAGATCTTGTAAATGATAAACTTTAACACTATACACAGTGGGCCAGGCGACCCTGTTCGATGGCCAAAAGTCTATTTATATTTCAAATGGCCTGAAATTTTTTACTCGGGGGTTTTCGGGGTCGCTGATTACGAATCCATTATTAGTTTTTAAAAATCCAAAATGGCGGATCCAATATGGCGGATGACTTTATTTAAATTTCATCCAATCCACTTGAAACTTATTATTTGGGGGTTTTCGGGGTGGCTGATTACGAATCCATTATTAGTTTTTAAAAATCCAAAATGGCGGATCCAATATGGCGGTTGACTTTATTAAAATTTCATCAGATCCACTTGCAACTTATTACTCGGGGTTTTTCGGGGTCGCTGATTACGAATCCATTATTAGTTTTTAAAAATCCAATATGGCGGATGACTTTATTAAAAATCCATCAGATTTACTTGAAACTTGTTACTCGGGGGTTTTCGGGGTCGCTGATTACGAATCTATTATTAATTTTTAAAAATCCAAAATGGCGGATCCAATATGACGGATGACTTTATTAAAAATCCATCAGATTCACTTGAAACTTGTTACTCGGGAGTTTTCGGGGTCGCTGATTACGAATTTAATGTCAGATTTGAAAAATTTAGTCTGGCGGTTTCAAGAAGGTAAACGATACGCATATGTTGATGATTTTAAACTTAATATTCAGGATTAAAAAATAAAAAGGTTTAATTTGCCTGCAATTAGCCTACTATATTAGCAGTTACCAAGGTCTACCACGAGGAGGTTGCAGCACAATTTTAGACCTCACTACGGGGAGGTTTCTGTGTGAATCCCCCTAGCCTCTCACTTTCGGGGAGGTTTCTGCGTGAGTCCCCCTAGCCTTTTACCTTCGGGGAGGTTTCTATGTGAGTTCCCCTATCCTCTCACCTTCGGGGAGGTTTCTGTGTGAGTCCCCCTCTCCTCTCACATTTAAATTGCTTCAAATTCATTCTTTCGGTTATTCGTCTTCATCCGACAATTCTACATCATAATGGGAAAAGTAAAATTTCATAGACAGCGCCGTGACCGTTATGATACCGACCGCAACGCAGCTTCAGAGAGAAAGAGAGTGAGAGCAAACTAGCGCATGCGCGTGAGTAACGACGTACTCAGTGCCGTAACTAGTTCATCATAAACCCAGTGCTAGCTAATCTTTTTTAATGGTGGCGCCCTTCTCCATTTTTTTAAGCAAATACTTGTAACAGATATATCATATAAAATATGGAGTTTAAAATAATTATATAAAAAAAGAATGAGTGGCATCACAAACCTCCAGATATTGCGTTATATAAAAATAAAATTTTTTACAAAATTTTGATCACTTATTAAGTTTCAACATTATATTCTTTAAAATTTTGATATAAAATGATGAATCATCGGTATCCAAATCTAATATATTTCTATAAAATTTTTCCACCTTCAATCTGCAATACTAAATTTTTTAAATCTAATATTAGATTCGTAATCAGCGATCCCGAGAACCCCCGAGTAACAAGTTTCAAGTTGATCTGATGGATTTTTAATAAAATAATCCGCCATATTGGATCCGCCATTTTGGATTTTTAAAAACTAATAATGGATTCGTAATCAGCGAACCCGAAAACCCCCAAGTAACAAGTTTCCAGTGGATCTGATGAAATTTTAATAAAGTCATCCGCCATTTTGGATTTTTGAAAACTAATAATCGATTCGTAATCAGCGACCCCGAAAACCCCGAATGGATGTTGATATTGTAGCCAAACTTTTCCTAATCTTAGTCACTACGTATATTGTGAGTGAAACATTGACTTTAATATTTACAATTTTTTAGTAAACAAATGAATTTGTGGTAAAATGTGCCACTTTTTCTTAAAATTCGTATAACAAAGAATGCGAAAAAAATGCGAAAAAAAACATATGCGATACTTTCCAAAATCTTGGGGAACTTCGGAGAACTCTTAAATCAAATATTATTTTTCATTCAACTTTACTTAATTTCTAACTTCTGTGCTTACAAAATTAATCGAAAATAAATTATCCAATAATTATATACTGATTTTTTTGTTTGTTTGAGAGTAATATTGAACGTCAATTAGTAATTGCTTGAAAAAATTAACTCTATTTCGAGAAATGTACAGAACTTCAATGAAATTTTTAAGAGAAATTTTTAAATATTTTTAAATTTTACATAATTTTTAACGTGTTAAATATTTATAAATTACAGTGTCATTAATGTAAAAGATGCCAGAACTATCGCTAATTAGAATGTCATAAACTACTTTAACAAAAGATAAAGTTGAAAAATTCGACTTTTGGCCATGAATCAAGGTGTTCTGGCCGACTGTGCGATAATAAGATGTTTCACTGAAAAATGATCTCTCACTACGACTGTCAATAATACCAAGTATTTTCTCTCCGAAGATTTAAATTTCTACTGACTTATCACTATTAATTGTTGATAAACTAACAAGATTTTTTATTTCTTTTTATAATTCGTTACTAACCAGATCATTAATCTCATCTGTAGTGTCCGTAGAATAAACAAAATGATTGGCAAATAGCTTAAGTCTCACCGATTCAAGGTAGGAAACAGTCAAGTCCAAATCTCTAATCTGATTCACTTTCGAAAAAAAACAAACTTTATCTAAATCCTTGATTTGGCCTATATTAGATGATGAATTAAGTTTTTCTTTTTCCTGTGGTCTACCCTTTGTTTTAATAAGTGGAGGATCAATTACTGGGGGCATTTCTCGTTTTTCTGTTTATTAGTACAATCAGTGTTAGAGTATCCTACTTGACGACAAAGACAATAACTAAAGATGTAATTGCGTTAATTGACATAATGTAAAAATTCCTGATAGTTCCTTAAAGGTAAGTTTAAAATGTCAAATGTTAATCGAGGGTTAAATTTGGACAGAATAAATAAATTCTTATCTATGTCACTCGTATTTAAATAGTCCTCCAGGAGGAGTAAGAAGAAACCGTTCCAGATCCTTCTTATATCGGGAAAAGGAATATTTCAAGAATATCTTCTTCGAACGATATTAATAGAACTTGAATTCTCCGCAGAAGCTGAACAATACGGAAGAATTAATTTATTCTGTGATCTATTCGAAGAAAACCTAAATGGATTCTGATTCCCAGACATAAAATTATTTTGTCCAATCTGTTCCTCCCTTCTATAGTCACTATCATTCCATGAAAACATTGAACCTGTTTTACGAATAACTGATCTTGACAAATCACTATCAGGAAGACTAAAATTATTTCGAGAAGAACCCAAATCATGATTTGTGTTGCTATTCTTAATTTGATTGACGTTATGCTTTGAGGAATCAATCATTTGATAATACTGATTCTCATCTACGAAAATTTCTTTGTTGGACAATGGATTACTAATCATTACCCTAATCAAGCGTGGAGTAAAATTTCTACCCTTTCTTCTTCCAATAGCTGATCACATTGCAAAAGCGTTAAAACTTTTAATGCTGTTACTGCTTCTGTTTTGGAGAAGAAAAGAACAATGACGTCATTCTAAACGAAAAGTGGAAAAGAAAAACTTAAATAATAATAAAAAAACTTTTTTTTCTTTATTTTAACGTCAAGCTAAATCGAACTTGCTCAATTAATAATAAAATGTTTTTAGAATAAATTAAAATCAATAATAAAATTTGTAAATGTAATTGGATTCATAAATTAACACCATTCAAACAATTATCACGAAAATATTTTGTCGTTGACGAAGATTTCAAATATTTTGACTCGACACAAGATCACAAAATAATTTCAGTTATTTTTACAATCAGCTGTTTATTATAGTCAATTATAAAAGAAATAAAAATCAATATATTCAAGTCACAAATTTTTTTTAAACAACCAATTAGATCAAAAAAATAAATTCTTATGACAGCAATAAATTAAAAAAAATTATTTTCTTAATTATTAATAAAATTCAAATTTAGCAAAAAAAATTACTAATGACAAAAGCAAGATCTTGTATTATCAAAAGAAAATTCAATGCAAAAAAAATTTCAAATCGTTGCGAACATACCTCGAGCCATCGTCAACGTGATGAATTTTTCATTAAAAAAATTTTTCAATAAAATTTCCTTATCAAAAAATTATTGGTGATCAAAACGGTTTCTGTCAACAAGAGCAAGATCTTGAATTGACAAAATTTAATCATTTACTGTGACATAAAAAATCGCAAAAGCTGACTCATAGCCGCCCAAATTAAAATCAAAGACAAATATTTTAAGCGAATTGTGTTGCGAACACAAAATATATTTTCTGATACAGCGATATCTTGTCAAGAAAAAAATAAAAAATGCCTTTTTTCAATTATTCACGAAATTTCAGAAAAAGACATAACACTGCCACACAAAAAAAATTTGTTGGTTTGACCTGTAGGTCTTACTATGTGTACCTTACGTTTTTGGGGTCGCTGAATCGGAATCCGAGGTCCATTTAACCCCATCAGATCAGGGTTTTTTATAACCCCAAAAAACCAACATGGCGGACACCATTTAAAAAATTCATCGGATTCGCTTCATAATCGTTACTCGGGGATTTTAGGGGTCACTGATTACAAAGAGGCTCGGCAAGCCCCATGCAAAGAATGCCCCTTTTTCGTACCTCGAATTTTGAAACTTTTTTTGCCAAATGGTTACATATGATGACCCAATAATCCCTGCAAAATTTCAAGATGAGCATGTGCCCCCTTTCCGAAATACAGGGGGTCAAAGGGGGCCATGTCTAAAAATAGAATATGCAATATAATCGAATAATAATGTTAAAAAATATCAGACAAAATGGTTCCCTTAAGATTTTCGTCTGCTGATTACAAATCGAAAGTCCGTTTTTAAAAATTCAAAATGGCGGACCCAATATGGCGGACGACATTTTTAAAAATCGATCCAATTTACTTAAAAATCGTTACTCGGGGGTTTTTGGGGTCTCTGATTACGAATATGATGTCCGTTTTTAAAAATTCAAAATAGCGGATCCAATATGGCGGACGACATTTTTGAAAATCGATCCAATTGATTTGAAACTTGTTACTCGGGGGTTTTTGGGGTCGCTGATTACGAATCTAAAGGTGGACTAACATTGAAAAAGCACTAACCATTTTTCATTAGTAAATATATTTTTTTGAGCTTACACAGAAAACAAAAAGTAATCTAGAAACATTTATATCTTTAGCACATCATTTAAAAACATCTTTTTTGAATGTGAGCTTGAGAATGTGATAGTAGAGTTCTAATTTTAGTTTAAAAGTATCAAATTATTGAAAGATTTTAACTTACATTCGAACACTCCGGAAATACAAGACGATCTGAAAATTATAATGTTATATACTCCTACTCTAATCTACATTTAATTTGTGTTGTGTTTTGCGAATGTGATTCAGTAAAATTAATTTCATCTTACCTTTGTTGGTTGGATTATTATCTCTTATCTTTGCTGATCGGGTTGTTGATTACATCTTGCCTTCATTGGTTGGATAACTTCATCTTACCTTTGTTGGTTGGATTCTAATCCCTTATCTTTGTTGATCGGGTTGTCGATTACATCTTGCCTTCATTGGTTGGATAACTTCATCTTACCTTTGTTGGTTGGATTATTATCTCTTATCTTTGCTGTTCGGGTTGTTGATTACATCTTGCCTTCATTAGTTGGATAACTTCATTTTACCTTTGTTGGTTGGATTATTATCTCTTATCTTTGCTGATCGGGTTGTTGATTACATCTTGCCTTCATTGGTTGGATTCTAATCCCTTATCTTTGTTGATTGGAATATTACATCTTACTTTAGATGGTATCAAAATTATTACATGTGGCCTTTGCAAGCTGAATTTAGCCTTAAACCTTGCCTTTATTCGTTATATTAGATCCGACATTTTGAATTTTTAAAAACGGACATCATATTCGTAATTAGAGACCCCAAAAACCCCCGAATAACAAGTTTCAAGTCAATTGGATCGATTTTCAAAAATTTCGTCCGCCATATTGGATCCGCCATTTTGAATTTTTGAAAACGGACGTCATATTCTTAATCAGCGACCCCAAAAACCTTCGAGTAACGATTTTTAAGTAAATTGGATCGATTTTTAAAAATGTCATCCGCCATATTTAATTTTTAAAAACGGACTTTAGATTCGTAATCAGCAGACGAAAATCTTAAGGGAACCATTTTGTCTGATTTTTTTTAACATTATTATTCGATTATATTGCATATTCTATTTTTGGACATGGCCTCCTTTGACCCCCTGTATTTCGGAAAGGGGGCACATGCTCATCTTGAAATTTTGCAGGGATTATTTGGTCATCATATGCAACCATTTGGCATAAAAAAAGTTTCAAAATTCGAGGTACGAGAAAGGGGCATTTTTTGACGAGGCTTTTTGATATCAGTTTATTTAAAAATTCAAAATGGCTGATCTAATATGGTTGACATATTTGTTGTTTCTTCTTTTGAATTTTTAAAAATTGATATCAAATTCTGATTCAGCGATCCCTAAAACCCCCGAGTAACCATTTTCAATCGAATCCGATGAATTTTCCAAACAAATGTCCGCCATATTGGATCCGCCATTTTGGACATAATTACTATTAGTTTTTATTTATTAAATAAATAATTATTTAATAAATAATTACTGTGATTCGAACCTAGACTCTCGCCTAATAGTTCGGGACACTTCGAGTTTTATTTTGTTTTTGTAATAATTTTGGGATTTGTTGGAAATTTAATTTAGACGGAATGAAAGCAAATCACTGAACACAATAAAGTAAAGTAACAGCTTTCGATAACATAGGTAACACGTTAAGGAGTCACAAAGGTTTTAAAAATTGGTGTTGACAAGAAATATTCTCACTTTCGTAGAATAAAAGGATTTAAGAAATTAAGAAGATTTGAGTAAAGTTGAGAAGAGAAAGATCGATATATCGAAAATCGAGGTATCGATATTAATAATCGATATATAGATATATGGTTCGAGAAAATAGTTGAAACTGTGGAATCTTGGATTTAATTTGATTTTCTGACACTCGCGAAATAATATTTGAAATTTGTCGCACTATTTTTCACTTGGAAAAAAGACTTGTTGTTTCGTGATATGTTTTTAAATTGGAAATAAGAACTTAGAATTTTTAAATTGGAAATAAGAACTTGGAATTTTGTATTTGGAAATAAGAACTTGGAATTTTTGTATGGATAGTTGCTTGGAAAGTTGCTTGGATAGTTGCTTAGATAATTTGCTTGAGAATTGAACTCTGAATTGAGAACTAACTGACTTGTCTTGTGAGGACACTGTTTTTAAAGTATTGTCCCGATTAAGATTTTAAGGTGTTTCCAAATTTTGGAAAAATATTTCTAGAGAGATGGAAAAAGAGGGTGGAAAATTTTAGGATTGGTTTTCCAAAAGAAAATGGTAGAAAGAAAATGGAGAAAAGCAAGGAAAATTAGGGTCTGTCGTTTCAGGATTGGGCCTTCGAGACCCATCCCTCTATTGTGGGGTGTGACTTAAAGGGACGTGCCGTAGGTCAGTGTCTATTTCCAGAAAGTAGGGATTTTGTCTTTTGATTTTATATTAAGTAGGGATATTATTCCACGTTTTAGAGTTTCTACAAAATATTGTTATAAACTAATTAATACAAATTTTACATTAATTTTTATAACGTAGTTTAATTGTTTACAATTTTTAATTATATGTACTTTTTTGAATTATAATTTTACCGTAATTTTTAGGGTTATGTTTGAGTAATAATTGATTGTTTATAATTCTAACTTATTAAATTGGTTTATTTTACAATTTTGTTAATAAAAATTTGTTCGTTGTTTATTAATAACAACAATTTATTATGTTTTAAAGTTTAATTATTCAAAATATTTCTTATTTATTTGTTTATCAGTAATTTCATTAATAATTGTTATTTCAGTAATTTATTATTTGTTTATCAATAATTGTTTGTTATATTTATAACCTTTTGGTTATTTTATTTAATAATAAGGTTAATATTAATTATTCGTGTAATTCCCTATATATTTACAATTTATTATTGGTTTAATCATTATTTACTATTTAATTAGGTTTATTATTTTGTTGTTGTCTATTTTTGACCAGAAATTAGGGTTGTGTTTTAGTTTCAATATTTATTTTTATTTTGGAATTATTTCAGATGTATAGTATTTTAAATCTTAGGGTCGATGCATAGACATTGTACTTTAGGTTTGAATGGTTATGATTTACAGTACTGCAATATAATGGTTTTTGTATAACAATGCTGTTTGAAAAAAAGAAAGTTATTTAAAATCTTAGAGATATTGCGTTTTGTATCTCATTTTAGATTTATTAACTTTTAAATACTTTGTTAGTCTTAGAAAAAATATCATGGTTTAACAAGATTAAGAATAATAGTGAATTTAATATTTGCTATGCTTTTTAATTTTATGATTTTTAAAAGTATTTTGAGAAAAACAAGATATGAATTGTACACTTGTTAAAGTACCTGATATTTTCTCTTTTATAATATTTTATTTTTAATAATTTTACTATTTAAAGAAAGTTAACATATTTATTGAATGTTAAGAGGGATGAAATGTGAAACTGACCTTTTCATGGTACAATCTGTGAGCAATAAAATTGAGAGTCGACAAGTTTTTTTTAGGAAAAAGATTACTTGGAAATTGTCTAGTCTGTTTTGTATAACACTTGTGGGGTCCTTTTTAAGGTTAATTGAACATGTGTTTTTGTGTGGGAAAAGAAATAAAGTTAAAAATATACAGGATGTAACACAAGGTTACGCACAATAGAATATAAAACAACAGATCGCTTCACCTCAAATTACTTTTCACACAAATTCTATTTAAAATTTTCTAAATTATTTTCATCATATTTACAAAATACTATTTATTTCACAAAACTATTAGCAGTTTTCATAAAAGAAAAAATTTTATAATTCCAACGTCCTCCCACGTTGGGCCCCAAATGAGCCGAAGAGAATTTTTAGTGATGAAAATTATAAGAAATAAAATATATTGAATTAAATTAAATAAAAAAATAAATATGATCAAAATAAATTAAACAAATTCTATTTACATTTAGTGCGACCGTGTTTAGAGTTGCTGGAGCTCTATTTTGACGAAAAGTTAATATAAATAATAATTACGCGGATGCCAGTTAATTGTATGAAATTAACAAAACACAGAAAAATTAATTAAAGACGAGATCACAAGAAGAGTAACCTTGAGGCAAGAGGACTAATAAAATAATAGCGGAATAGTTTCGGTTTTGGGCATAGTTTTGTTTTTGATTCATAATTTGTGTTCTTGTAGATATTAAACAAACATAGGCATATGTATTTAAAGCTAGAGACCTTAGCTAACTACTCGTGAAGAAAATAAATTTATTCCGTTGACTAGAAAAATTTTATTAAAAATTCAATAAATTGATCATTTTTGTAACAAAGAAAATTTTGTTTCGGTTGTGGGCAATCTTGAAAAATCTATTAAAAATGTGAAAAAATTAATTAAGTAACCATTCATTAACTACATAAGGATGATTTCTTCTAATTCTGACATTACATGCTCTCCATGTAAGGGCATATAAGATTTCTCACACTGAACCTGAACTGCCCAGTTACTACAATTACTATAATTGCAAACGACATACGGACATCAAAGTCTCATTACATTAATTTCCGTGCTGGACCACGAAACTCTTGAAATTCATAAAACACTATTAAATGTTGTAAAGAATCCCTTATGATTATATCGACAACGATATTTCACGATTTATCAAAAATAAGAGTGGTGTCCACAACCGAATCAATTCAGATGCCCAGAACAAAACTTGACGATCATTTATTAGTTTCATTAAAACATCATAAAAAAAATTTTGTTTGTGAACATTTTTGTGATACTTGGTATTGGATCATAAAATATAACATATTTACTGTGTAAATACGCTTTAAACTTATCATTTTTCAACCATGCCCACAATCGAACTTCTTCCCCTATTAAACAAAAATCAAGCGACTTCCAGGAATAAACAAAATTTATTAAATAAATTGAAACATTAATCACTTACGTTACTGACGATCAAATATCGACCCTTGTCCATCACAAATAATCTTAGTTAAAGTAGTCGAACAAAAATCGATCACACAGCACTCAAGAAAGTTTCTATTCATTCACACGGTTGAACAAAGAGTAACAAACTCTTTTTGTAAATTTGGTTATACGTCAATTGATCGAATTATTGGCACTTCAATCGACGCAAGGTCGCAGGGGCGAACTATTGACCTTACAGCTCTTACCTTATTTGAAAGATATTTGATCGATCTAATGCTTGAATTAACGACAAAATGAGTTTTCCGTCACAAACCAAAAACCTTTGTATTCAGTTAATGCCGAAAATAGCTTATAACTTTGTCATTCTTGCTCCAAATTTTTTTTTAATTCTAAAGCTGAAGAAAATTGTTACTTTTGCTTTTTTATCTTAAACGATTAAACTTTTTATTTACGGATAAATATCTACATTATCTCCACCTTTTTGCAGAATATAAAGATGAAATTGGACTTTGGTGGGGTGCTGTTATTTGTTCTGCTGCTAATTGGAGGTCGGGAGAAAATAGTTTGTTATCTCAGTGTATTGTTGAAGAGAAATTTCCTTTTGGAAAGCATGCTCAACTAAGTATACATCATACCAACAATAGACCTCTACATCATGCTGCACTTTGTATAATTCGAGCAATGAAGTCTACATCAAATGAAACTTTAACCAATCTTGTCGATCAAGCTGGATTACTGATGGAACAATCTATGGTTTATTATGATTGCAAGCAAAAGTCATCTCAGAATTTTTTGGTGTGTATTAAAATTTGAACAAACAAAGTTCGCTCTTTTTTATTTTCTTTTTAAATTGACATACAACAACCATTTAGAAGTTTATTAAATTCTCTTTCAAAATAGTGTAGGGTCATTTGGGTAAATATAAACGGAATATCTATTTGAAACTTACAACAAATTGTAATAGACTTTCATTCAACTTAGTAAAATGAAGTTTTGAGGTTGCTGATTAAGAATCTAAAATTTAATTTTAAAATTTCAAATTGGCGGGTCCAATAATTTAGTCAATTATTTTTTATTTAAATGTAGTTGAAGTTCTGTTTACATTTACCCCGAGTTTTCAAATTCTCGGGGTAAATGTAAGTGTTTACACTTAATTATTTATTAACTATGTTGACAAAAGTCAAAAATCGAAATTAATTTTTGTTAAGGCATTAAAAAGGAAAAATTACCAATTTCAGTTTGATTTTTACATTCTCATCACATGAGAAAGTATTAGTTTTGGTCGAAAATTGACTTTCATGCTCAAAAATAGTGTTAAAATACAGATCGAGTTCGTTAGGCAGCCATTTTCGTCGATAACTACACAAACAAACTACAGTAGTCTCAATGAAAACTCAATTTTCTCAAATTTCAGAATTTTTATTTTTATACTACTTTAGATTAGAAAAATACAAACAACTTTTCTCTACAATATTTTTTTATAGAAAATTAGTTTTTTTAGTTTTGGGCCAGGACAGCTGAACTGTAAAAAAATTTTATTCATTTTTTTAATTGTTATAACTTAATAAAAGCTTGTAGTAATAATAAAAATAATAATAATAAAAAAATAAATAAAAAAATAATAAAAAAAATAATAAGAAATAATAAAATAAAAAAAAATTAAAAAAAATAAAATAAATAATTAAAAAAAATTTTTTTTTTTGAAAATATTAGATTTTTAAATTTACAATCATGCAATTGTTTTTATTTAAAAGAGAGAACAATGTTGTGTAATCATTGTATGTTTTATTATTTTATTGTAAACGTTATATTAGTTATTAATTGTTTTATATTTGTTGTAATATTTTGTTATTTGGTCTTACGCACTTCGACAAGAGTCCCCAAGAAATACTTTTTCTGTATTAAGTATATCCATTTTATATATGAAATTTCTATATATTAACCTAATTTGCGTCTACAGCCGGCTTTTATTAATAGTACTCACTTTCGCCTGGACCACCTGTTAATTAGGTTTTCTCGCCAGAGAAGAGGAAAACTGTAGAAAACCTCTCCTGAGTACAACCGGTTTTATCGACAGTCGAATTCTAATGGTGTGTACCGAAAAATAATCGACAGCATTATACCTTAATTTTTTTTCAAATTCAACGTTTAAAGTAAAAAAATTAAATAACAGATTGTGTTGTAGAACAAAACAATAAATTTATACACTCTCTTTTTAACCCTCCTGCGCATAAGTTTCTACCCGAAAAGTCGCTTCCAAATGCATACACTTTTCATAACATTTAAGTTTTCACGTCGATTCGTATTTAGAGGTTTTTGGGATCGCTGATTACGAATATGAAGTCAAAATTAAAAAATTAAAAATGGCGGACCACAATTTAAAAAATGTTTACTAATCGTCTCGTCTACCGCTATCTAGGGGTTTTCGGTAAAGTTAATTAATAATATTTTTATTTTTGTTTGGTGGTACATTAATAACTAAAAATAATTTGTTTATTCATTTAAAACTAAACTAAATATTATTATTTAAAAAAAACTAAGATTCGCTATACCTTTTAAGATATGTACTATCAATATCACAAAAAAATTATTTCTTTTTTGTCTTTGAATTATTAATTAATTATTAAAAATTAAAATATTTTACTACAAAAAAGATTTAACGCAATTCTGAATTTAATACTGTAAAACATTAAAAACATTTGCATCCAACGAGCAAAGTACTTCAACGAGTGAAGTATTTCGAATAATTTTACTATTTATAAATAAATATTTATAAAAAATTAATTAACATATAAATTTACCTTAACAATTTTTTATTATTGAAATATTATTTATAATTATTGAATTATTTTGTAATTAACCCATTAAAGATGGGATGTACAAAAATTTGTACATAATGTTTAAGACCATATTTCAATCTTTAAAAGCACCAAGAATAATTTGTAAATACACTTTTCTTATGTATCTTGAATCCCTCTTTCGAATGGCGTACTCAAAAAACTGAAAAATGTTAAATAAACAATTTATACAACATTTTTAAAGAAAAAGCACGATTTCTTAAACATTTTTTAAAATTTTTCAATTTTTTAATAGCCAAACCCTTCAACAAACTTTCTACTGATAAAAATATCGCCTCAAAAATAGTTGGAGTACAACATCCCAGATAGCATGTTACGTTACAGTAATCTTACGGTAAGGTTACCGTGTAAGGTTAATAACATTACAGTGTAAGGTTACTATAAGTCCCACCTTTCCTAATGTTACATTATAAGGTTACCATAACATTGCACCGTAATATAATATAATATATTGAAATATATATTTATTTGATAAATTAATTATTTAATATTTAATTATTATTTAGTATAAACCAACATAAAATTGTAATTATTATATGTTACATTATATAATATAATTATTAATTTCTTCAAAGAACTGGAGTTTTGAATTATTATCAGTGATGAATGGATCTTCTTCTTCTTCTTAAATGACTTGAGGCTTAGCCAACTGTCAGAACAAACACTAAAATGAAAAAGGAAAAAGTTTTTATTGGTTGAATTTAGACTATGTCATAAAATGAACGTCGATTCAGCAAAAGCGTGGTCAAAGTCGGAGCTGTGCAGTGGATGGCAATGAGGCATTGTTAAATGCACCCTTAATGTCAATAGAGATAGCTAATGTTCTTTGCGACTTGGAGAAACCATTGAAGATATCCGTGACAAATGCAGCCACGGAATCAACGCTGGACCGTCTCTTACGGAAGCCGTATTGGTGACGAGGGATAAGGCCCCGCGATTCCACCTCGTGTTCCAATCTGAATTGAATGAGTTTTTCGAAAATTTTTGAGAAAACCGAGGTGAGAGCGATAGGGTAATAGCCCCTGCCACCAGACTTAGGCAGGAGGGTAACTCGAGTCGAGAGCCATGAGGACGGAAAAGAGCCAAACAGGGCCATACGGCTAAACAGAGTAGACAGAAATTCATGTGTGGATGGAGAAAGACCGTTAATAATCTCGCCTGAGATTCCATCCAATCCTGGTGCAGTTTTGGTTTTACATATGTGAATGGCAGTCTTAAATTCCATATTAGTGAAAGGGCGAAATTGTTTTCTTTGTAAGATTTAGGAGTATTGATAAAAGAAATATTAATGGGAGGGATATCGTTGCGGATAAGATCATCACGGAACTTTTTGATGTTAGGGAATTGAGAGTCTGTAGAGATGTTTGTTGAAAGTTGACAGGATCGAGAGAAAAGAGCCTTAAGGGTGCGCCACAGAACCGAGGAGCCTCTGTCTGGTGTCATGGATTCACAGAATTTTCGAAAGATCTGGGTTTTTTGTGTTCTTAAAATATGCTTTATTTCCTCATTTCTTCTTTTAAACTCAGCCCTGATATCGGCAGACTGGTTAGCCTGATACCACCTATAATTATTTCTACGGTCGAAAAGAGCTTGATCACATATGGAATTCCACCATAAGGGTTTGGCGAATGGTTTGTAGGATGTGGCTTGAGGAATAAAGGTATTATGGTTCAACAGGCAACGTTTTAGGTTGAGAATAAAGTCGTCGTAAACTTCTGCCGGGGTGGCAGAGGAACACAAGGATGAGGTCAGGTCCAAAGTGACTTGTTCCACTAAAGCGCGTAGGTCAGGCCAGTTGAGTTCTTTCAGGTTGAATTTAAAATTCGAAGAAAAAATTTTTTTAGGTCTGATACCAACAGTCAAGAGTACGGGAAGGTGGTTCGAAGAGAAAGCGTCCGAAATGACCAAACACACGACTGTAAAATGGTTGAGTAACAAAACACTATGTCAAGATTACTGCCAGGAACGTTAGGATCTTGGTATATGGTGGGGATGGAGGTATTTGTCGCAAAAAGGTCCCTAGATGAAGAAAAGGTTAGTAAGGACGAGCCTCTTATGTTATTACGAGAATCACCCCAGCAAGTGTTGCGGGCATTGAAGTCGCCGCAAAAAATGTGATTTGAGGCGCGCGGGAGTGAGTCAAAAATATCTTCCCAGATTTTTGGGGGTATGTCGCCACCAGGTGGTACATAAACGCAAGTAATCTGTGTTTTACCATACATTGTTGGAACCGAGATTGAAACCAAGTCAATCAGCAAATTCGGTTGTTGGAGGGAAGAGGAATTTGTGATAAGGAAGGCAATTTTCCTGCGTATGAGGATCATTACACCACCACCCCTCTCGTTCGGGCGATCTTGTCTAACCGTGATAAAATTAGGAATCTCGAAGTGGGAATGAGCATTCAACCAAGTTTCCGTAACAAAAATGATATCCGGGTTATGGATCCACAACAAGGTCTCGAATTCCGATTTTTTGGGAATGATGCTACGAGCATTCCATAAAACTAAAGAAAAAGATTTGTGTAGGGATGTAGTATTTTGGGACGTCATGTTGAATAGAAGAAAGAAGAACAGGGATTAAGGAAAAAGGAAGGCGAGATTGTATTAGTTAAGTAAAATTAGATAAAAATTAAACTACTGGTAGGCTTTTATAAAAGAGACTATTAGATATTGGTCAGATTTTCAAAAAAGTATACTAATACAAAAGACTAGGCAATAAAGTAGATTAATGAATAATAGGATGATTCAGAGAACATATAATAAATGAGTACACAGGACGGCACACAACAATCGAAGAGACGGCTTCAAATAGAATCTTCCTCCATTTTCTCGGTGCTGAGGTCGATGGGTGACACAGTATCGATAGGATGGTTATCATTAGCGTTAGAAGATGTGTTGGAGAGTTTAGACTGAGTTGAAGGAGAGTTGATCGCATGGGGTGGGAAGGAACCCGCAACTTCAGTGGGGAAATCTGAATATTTATACGGTTCACCTCGCTGTCCCAGATGATTTCGTATCCAGGTCTAGGGATACCCTCGTTCAGTAGGAGGTTCTCCGCTTCTTCATAGCCGATGTTTCGTTCGAGTCTACGTCTCACCACCAAGAATTCAAATTTATAGAAAGGACATACATAGGTAGAGGCGGCGTGCTTGCCCGAACAATTGGAACAATGTGAAGTATGGTTGCGTTTAGGACAATCTTTCTGCTTATGGGGGTCTCCGCAAAATTCGCACGTAAAATGAGTCGATCTGCATTGGTCTTTCATATGTCTGTAGCGCTGGCACTTATAGCAGCGCTTGGGAAGGGGGACTCATAAGGTGAGTTTAAATATGGCCCTAGAAATGAGGATCGAGTCAGGGATAGAGACGCCGGAGGAGACGAACTCGACAAGTCCGGAAATTTCCTTCGGATTCAATGTCCTTCTGCGAATCGAGATTATCCCCTCAAGCGTCTCAGGCAAGTTTGGTGCTGATGGATTGCGGAGAAAGATCCAGATCGACGTCATGAGCCAGTGCCTTACGACTGACTAAGGACATAGGGATAAATGATTTATATCATTTAGAGCGGAGAATGGTGAAATCAAGAAGATCATTGGCTAGATCGCAGGATGACAAGGAAACGCGAAGCTGATTAAGTCCATTGGAGACAATGGTGCGTTCAGGATCGCTCACCAAGTTTTCCAGATAATCAGCGAAAGCAACGCGGTTGTATTTGCTAATCTTCTTATGTTCGATAATAGATTCTATGAGGATGGTAAAAGGGGGAGGAGAAGAGATTGAAAATCTTGGATCATCGTGATAATTTTCGTTGGACCAAAAAAGGTCCTATGTAATTGGAGCAGAGGTTATTGGAGTGAAATTGTCAGTAGGGTTATCGGTAGAGTTGTCTGTAGTGTTGTCTGTAGTGTTATCTGTAATGTTGTCTGTAGAGTTGTCTGTCGTGTTGTCTGTAGTGTTGTCTGTAGCGTTGACTTTAGTATTGTCCGAAGGGTGTTGCTCTGTTAGGTCTAGTGAAGTAGATGGAGGTAGCGTCAAATCGGTACCGGGGGGTTGACTTGTTGCAGCAGTTGTTTCTTGTAAGTTGTTAGGATCTATTGAAGATGTTGTGGGTGAGGGCAAAGAAGTAGAGAGGTTCTGAAATTCATTCTCAACCAGGGTGACAATCCTATTTTTAATTAAATTCGAAAACCCGGGCTTTTTATTTGAGGAATCAATTGTTCTCAATGAAGAATTACCGAGTTTTGTAGATCTACCGCGTGATGGTATGGTCAAAGCGGGGCCTAACCTCGGTGAAGGAGGCAATTTATGGCCGACTGGTCTACGATGTAGAGAAGGGGCCATGATATATCCTTGTGACAGCAAAAAGCGGACCAAATAAAATCAAAATCAAACACTTGGTCCGAGCCCGAAAATGATCTTAAATGTCGTGTCCTATTGAATTAGGGTATAATCAAATAAAAATATGTGGAAGGTAAAAAAGAAAAAAAAGAAATAAAAAAAAGAGAGAAAGAACAAAAAAACAAAAAAAGAAAAGAGAACCAAGTTGCATCAGCAACAATCACGAACTAGACCCACTGTATTATATCATATATAATCAATATATTACGATAATAATACAATGCAGTGCGACCATAGTAATATAGCAATAATTATGGTAATCATATGTTATGCTGCCTATAGAAGACAGTAACCGATGCAAAAAAAAATATTATCAATTAGGTCGGTTCAATTATAATGAGCAAAATTGGAAAAAATTAAGAAACAAAATAAAAAAAATAAAAAGAATAGAAGAAAACGAAAAACAGGTAAATAAATAAATAAAAATAGTAATAAAAATGAAATAAGTAGATAAATATACAAGTATTTAAATAATTATGGAAGTGTAAGGTATACAAAATATAAAATAAAGTCTTCTGCCTTGGGAAAACAGTTAAATAGGACGTTGAAATAAATAATATAAATAAGACAATTAAGATATCGGTGTTTGGAAAAAATAAAAGTTAGCTCAAAAAAAGAAAAAGTGAGTTAAATTTAAAACTAGATCAAAGAAAAGAAAAGAAACAAAAAAAGATTTCTCTCTTCTTTGTCTCCCTATTCTCCTCTTTTTCTTTTTTTATTATGAATATTGAAATAAAATCAAATTATAATTAGATTATAAAATAAAAAAGTGAGAATAAATGAAAAATAACGAGAAGCTGGGAGTTTTAACCCAAAGTAAAGCCAAACAAAATGAAATAAATAAAATGTGACAAAATCAAAAATTGAATTAAGTGAAAACCGATTTGAAAATTTTGTTGATGTTTACAAAATTACATCCCAAGGAGAAGTGATAGGAGAAATGTATAGGTGAGTGTAGCCTTGTTGTGAAAACAAAAGGAACGGCTTTACCTTATACAGCCACAAAATGTTCCATCAAAATTATAGCCACGGCAAATGTAAATCCAGATTGTATGCAGTCACTCCAATATTCTCTTAAAAATTGAAAAGAGAAGGCATATTCAACTGCAGTGGACAGTCCTTGTGTTAAATCCAATGTAGATGTAGAAAATTTAGTGTGGATTTATTAACGAATGGTATTTCCAATTTTAGTACTCCGAAACACTCAAATTTCTTAGAGATAAAAATTAAATTGAAATATTAAGTTGATAAATATTATCACTGTTTGCTTATCGAATTCAAAGTTGATTATTTATAACACAGATCTTAGCATTTTAGGTTAAGATAAAATATTGAGAACAAAGTCCATGTGAGGAAATGCCTCACAAAATTGATGCTTGAGATCTTTACGTGACAACGATCGGAATCTAACTCCGTGATGAATGGATAACAATATAAATTGTTAACGACGTAATAGACGTCAACTGTTAACATTATCAGCAATTATCAGTCAAGATAATATTGTGAATGAACTGTTCAGGAGACGGATACTTATACTCTGCGTGATACTAGTCGTGCACGAGAAATAAAATTCGAGCCATCTATCAGAGAGTCTCAGAACTAATGGAAGATTCTCTTATAATTCCCAATCTTTCTAACAGATGGCTCGAACTACATTTCTCGTGTGTGACTAGTATCACGTAGACTATAATTATCAGTCGCCTGAACAGATCATTCACAATATTATCTCGACTGATAATGTTAATAGTTGACGTCTATTACGACGTTAACAATTTCTATTATTATCCATTCATCACGGATAATAATTCAAAACTCCATTTCTTTAAAGAAATTATTAATTATATTATATAATGTAACATATAATAATTACAATTTTATGTTGGTTTATACTAAATAATAATTAAATATTAAATAATTAATTTATCAAATAAATATATAAATTTCAATATATTATATTATATTACGGTGCAATGTTATAGTAACCTTACAATGTAACATTAGGAAAGGTGGGACATTTAAACTTTACGGTAACCTTACACTGTAATGTTTTTAACCTTACCGTAAGGTTACTGTAACGTAACGTGCTATCTAAGATAGGACTATTTTGGATATTAAATTTTTAAATGGATGCCATTTTTAGAAATAGATAATTTTGCTTGAAACTTGTTACTCGGGGTTTTCAGGGTCTCCGATTACAAATAAAACCTTAGTTTTCCAAAACTCAAAATGGTGGATCCAATATAGCGGACAAGAAATTTTTAAAATAGTTAGGAGGTTTTCGGGGTCGCTGATTACGAATGTAACGTTAGTTTTCCAAAATTCAAAATGGCGGATTTAATTTTACAGAAAAATATTAAAATTTAATTTACATAAATAATAACGTTCTTCAGCCATTATTTTTTTTAATGTGATTTGATGCATTATTTATAATCAGTGAATTTTCAATATACTATACTATCTATATATTATATTATAATATTATATTAATATAGTCCAAGATGTATATTTTGTCATTTTATTCGTCTGATCATGAAAAAACATTTTATAAAAATTTTTAAGGTTTCACTCCACGATGCAGAGCCTCCTCAGAATTTAATTCTGTGAAAAAAGTGACAAAAAATTTTTAAAAGTTTTTTGTTATTTCACAAAATGTGCGAAACTTACAATGATTAACCTCAAAACTTACCACACTACAATCAAAAAACAAATATTGCACACAATAGTCAAAAAACACACCTTTTTAACGAAAAACATGTGTACGAGACAACAAAATATATATATATATATATATATAAACAAATAAAGGAAGTAAAAACTTCCTCCTTTTACAAGTCACATGTTGGTATAAGATTTTTGCAAAACTTTTTACAGTCGCGAATATAGTGCATATGTTAGGTCGATAAACCATATTCCATTCATAAAACCTTCACGCAGGGAATAATAGAGTGCGTTACGCTCTCATGAGAAGAATTTAACACGAGTATAAAGAAAAAATAAAAAAATAATTTTTTAAAGAAATAAAACATATATTGAAAAATTTAGAAAAAATATTAAATAAATTTAATACTTATTTGTATTCAAAATTAAGTTTCTATAAATGTCATTAAGGGAGCATCCATAAATAACGTTACACGATTAGGGGAGTGGGGGGTTTGAAAAATACAACTGATTGCAACAATGTGGGAGGGGGGGGGGTGATTTTGAAATGGAACGTTGCGCATTTCTATACTCTGCTTATTATCATATGTGACGTGCCGCGATAAAAGGGACCTTAGCTGCTTAGAATTTTAGGTTATGTTTAGAGTACTTTTAACTTCATTAAAAATTTATTATTGATTATTTAACATCAAACGCATATTTTTCTGAAAATATTGCACACAATAATGATTTAAATATTAATAGTTTGTAAAGAAAATTGGTCATTTTTATTTATTTATACTTCTAATCTTAGTTCTGTCAAAAACAGCTAAGGTCCCTTTTGTCGCGGCACGTCACATATTTATCATCTTAGACACATTACTTTGAAAAACCAGTAATAGATGTCGCTACAGAAATTGTGTAAATCATTATCAGAGTTTATTTTAATAAATATATGAGAAGTATTATTTTTATTTATTGGTTTATACACCTGTCTTCAGCCTTACATACTTGGCTATACAAGTGTTTCTTACAATTTCTTGCTTTACAAATTTTTCTTATATATACAATTCTTAATACTAAGTTTGCGCCTACAGAACGTCTTTCGAAATTAGGAGTACTCGCATTAGCCTGGACTACCCGTCTAATGGGTTTTCTCGCCAGAGGAGAGGGAAACTGTAGAAAACCTTCTCCTGAGTACAACCGGTTTATCGACAGTCGAGTTCTAATGGTGTGCACCGGACAATAATCGACAGTGCACATCATTATGCCTCGACGTCAAACCTCCCGCTCAGATTATCTCACATGCCGGAAAAATCCAAGCCAAATGGGCGCGAACCAAGTACCCTTGGTCCTAGAACGTCCGCCAAGCGAGGCATTTATCCGACCGAGCTAATCTGTCGGTATATATGAGAAGTATGAAAAATTACTTCATTAAACCTGAAAAATATTATTCTTATTTAAGGGGGGTTCATTCATCTGTCATCTTCGACACATTATTTACATTCGAATAAAGAGACTGATGTCTCATTTTCACAGACGTTTTTAAGAATTTTTCTGGAAAATCATTATTTTTAAGTATTCTAAATATTAATTCCAAATTTTCATCCTGAAACCTAATATCAGACAATTTTATAGCTCTATCAACCAAACCATAAATAATAGAAATTTTATCTTTAACACACACTTCTGAATTAAAATTGACATATCGTCCTGAAAAAGTTGATTTTCTATACCAATTAGTTATAAGTCTATTGTTTTCTCCATAATTCTTTACACCTAAGAATGCGATCGAATTATTCGACTCCTCTTCGATGGTAAATTGAATCGTTGGGTGATAAGAGTTAAAAATGCCAAGCATGTCATTGATGCATTCCTCTGGTATACAGGTAATTATGTCATCGACATACCGGAAATAAAAATAATAATCAAAATTTAATTTTTGTAAAATATCAAACTCCAACTTTTCCATGACTAAGTCATCAATAACACCTGAAAGGGGAGACCCCATTGGTGTACCAAAAATTTGTTTGAAAAATTCACCCCGAAAAACACAATAGGAATTATCAATTCAAAAATTAACTAAATCCAGAAATTCCATAACTGGAATGTTTGTATTATCTCTAATAGTATTCCATTTTAATTTTAAACATTTTAAAACAAGATCTTAAGGAATGTTCGTAAATAATGATTTGACATCAAGAGAGATAAGACGATAATTATCATGAACGTGATAATTCTTAATTATTTCTACAAAATTCCAACTATTTTTTACATATGCATTTGTATTTCTAATAACTTTTTGTATGGGAATACTAATAAACCTGGATAAGGATGATAATGGAGAACCACAAAAAGATGTTACTGGTCGCATGGGAACGCCCTCCTTATGTATCTTAGTCAACCCATAAAACTTAGGTGTAACCGAATTGTAGCTCTTAAGGGATTTGGATGTTGGGCAATTAATATATACCTTCAGCAAAAGATCTCCGATTAAGTTGTTCAAACCCCTTTTAATGTTATTAGTTGGATCTTTCTTTAGTTTTTGATAAGTAGTTGAGTCATTTAATAACACCATACATTTATCAATATATTCATTCTTATCCAAGCAAACAGTAACATTACCCTTATCTCTCTTTGAGACTATTATATCACAATTATCTTTAAGAAATCTATTAGTTTTTTTCCCTAAAATTTCAATGTCTGAAATCTCAATTCTTTTTAATTTAATATTTAAAAAATTATAAAGTTTATTCGTCACATCGGATCTAAAAACTGTTATATTTTCTTCCGGAATCAAAGCAATATTCTCTTCGATTATCGAAACCGCATTTTCCACAAAAGAACCCTTATCTTTAATATCACTATAAAATTTTTCTCCTAAACTTAATAAATATTGTACATCATTCGGAATATCTTTACTGGAAAGATTTTTAAACCATTTCCTGTTCACATTTTTTGTGTTGTTTTGAGTATAATATTTCTCTTTTAACCAATTGTATTTTTCTATAGATTTAGTTATTAAAAAATTTTCAAATTTATATATAATTCTATTTTGACAATTAAGAAAAGCCTAGAGTGCGATATGTTCAATCTCATTCCTCAACATATTATGTATAACATTAAGTTGTCTTTTTAAAAAACTTACATATTTTACGCTATCAGAAATTTCAATTTTCAAAATTTTAATTTTAAAAACAAAAAACGATTTATCAAAAGTATGTCGAGACACGTGGTGAATAAAGTTAACATTATATTTTAAATTTATAATATGTGCGGGTAAAAAACCATTCGATTTGCAACGCAATGAAAATCTTACTTGATTTTGTTGTTTCGCAAGAGTCCTCCTACAACGAATCCATTTATGCAAATGTTCCACAGCTATCTCACATCTTGGACTATTTAAATTGACACTAATCAACAACTTTTACATCTTATTATATAATCGCACCTAATGGTATCATGTGTTCGAAAGACCTTTCCGGTGATGGATTCTTTGCTAATATAAAGATGAATTTCGGCGAATTAAAAAAAATTATATCTTTTAGAGTCTAATTTATGCTTATATAAATAAAGATATAAATAAGTAATAAAAAATTGATTAATTAATTTTTAATTTATATTTTATATAAATATAATTGTTAATAACAATGATACTTATTAACTTTAAAATTATTTTGTAACAAAATAGACATAAATTACTTAAATAAACATAAATTTATCTGCAAAAAATACAATTTTTTTAAGAAGGACCAGAGTTATCTATTTGTTAATTAAAGCAATTATTTAAATAAATTGAATTATGCATTACTATTTATCGGGAACTCATATAGACTAATTTAAATTGATTTCGATCATGAGGAATGGAAAAATAGAAAATAAACACGATTTTTTTCAAAATTCTTGTAAACTGTTTACTTTGAGTAACAAAAAAAAATATATATAAAAATATAAATATATATATAACTACAGCCTAATCCAAAAACCCCATGCAAATCGCATATTTTCTGACGGAGTGTTACCCATTAATTAACTATTTGTTAAATACTATTCAATTAAATTTCTTGAATAGGGGAGAGTGGTCAAGGTTGGATCAGGTTCTGACTGTTTTCTATAACTTCTCCTGTCTACCGAATTCAACGATTTCCTCTTATATTATTGGAAAATTCTACTAAAATGCAATGTTTTTGCTGAACAATGTAAAAAAGTTGGTGTCGTTATTTGATAAAACGAAATAAGCGCGATTATACAACTTTGACCACCTATCCAACCTTGACCACTCTCCCCTATTTAATTAGTACCTAATTATTAATATTCACATATCAATAATTTGCTGAAATGTTCAAACGTGTGATTTTTAAGTACACACTAAGCTGTTTAAATTACACAGCCACACAAAAAAAAATTTGTGTTCTGACCCAGAGGTCTCACTATGTGTACCTTATGTTTTTGGGGTCGCTGAATCCGAATCCGAGGTCCATTTAACCCCATCCGTTCAGGGTTTTGACATAACCCCAAAAAACCAATATGGCGGACACTTATTTAAAAAAATTCATCGGATTCGCTTAAAACTCGTTACTCGGGGGTTTTCGGTGTCGCTGATCACGAATTTAAAGTCAGTTTTTGAAAATTCAAAATGGCGGATCCAATATGGCGGACACTTTTTTGTAAAATTCGTCGGATTCGCTGGAAAATCGTTACTCAGGGGTTTTAGGGGTCGCTCAATCCCAATTTGATGTCAGTTTTCAAAAATTCAAAAGAAGGGACAAAATTATTTTAACGGTTTCGATCGAACCCACTCCTGATGGAGGTATGCTTTACTCTATGCCGTGTAGAAGTTCCCATATTATGACTAAAATATGTCAATTTCTACACGGGATATTAACGAAAAATATCGATATTAAATTTTATTTCAACATAAAAACTCTTAAAGAATTTGAAGCTTAAGTTCCATGCAGAGTAATTGGATCTTGCGTGTGTCTGCATCCAGGGCACCTCCACGTGGTGACGGTGGGCAACGGAGATTGTCCGCTATCCGGCTAAGTCCCTGGATAACGGCTTTGATGCCGTCATGGCAGACCCACGTAAGAAACGTGTTACGATGCAGGGACTCGGAACCCCAGTATCGGCGGTTGAGGGTGAGAAAGCAGGCTCTCAGGCGTCGTCATCCAACAACTGCAGCTCTTCATTGGTGGGAAACTTGGCTAATGTAGAGTATACTGCGACAAGACAAAGTAACAATCTATGTCACGACTGCGATAGTAATCGCGATGTGTTTTGTTATATCTGCTGCAAGTACGAAATCAGTTCATTGCGAAAACAAATTAATGATGACGTCAAAGTCACATACAAGGGGATTTTTGATTCAGAAATTGATAAGAATGCATGGGCTCCCAATATAATTTGCAATTGTTGTAAATTAATGCTTAACCGTTGGAAGAAGGACAAAGAAGCAATCAAATTTTCCAGTCCAGCAGAATGGAAGAAACCTCTTTGTAAAGAAGATTGCTTTTTTTGCTCAAATAAAGTTAGTCAGAATTACACTTCTAAAACTAAACACAACATCGTTTATAAAACAGTAACATCAGTAAAGGCTCCAATTTTACACAACAACAAAGAAGAAAAAACTGATTTCGAGAGCATTAACGCAGTGAGAAATGATGAATTAATGAATGTTGATGAATACGAGCCTCAAAGCGACCATGACGATAACGACTCTGACTATTCTGCAGACACTAAAAAATCAGTCCCAAAGCTAGTTTCACAGCCTGTATTAAATGATCTCATACGCGACTTAGGTTTGCCAAAAGATAGTGCGGAGTTTTTGGCTTCATTTATGAAGCAGCATGATTTCCTAGAACCAAAGACAAGGGTTTCCATATATCGAAATCGAGAATCAGACTTTCGAAAATACTTTTCTAAAGATGATGATCTTGTATTTTGTACTGATATCAATGGACTGATGAATGAAATGAAAAAAAATTGCTACAAAGCAACAGATTGGCGACTTTTTATCGATTTTTCAAAAAGAAGTATTAAGGCAGTATTACTCCATAATACCAATGTTTATGCTCCTATACCTATAGCTCATTCGACTGTAATGAAGGAAAAATATGGAAATATGGAAATACTTCTGAATAAAATTGGTTACGAGCAACACAGGTGGCAGATTTGTGGAGATTTCAAAATCATAACTATGTTACTTGGGCAACAGTCTGGATTTACAAAATATCCCTGCTACTTATGTTTATGGGATAGTAGAGCTAGAAAACAGCATTATAAGATAAGAGATTGGCCTATGAGAAAGTCCCTTACACCTGGATCGCACAATGTCATTAATGAATCGCTCGTAGATCCATCAAAGGTCCTCCCTCCTCCTCTGCACATTAAGTTAGGTCTTATGAAACAGTATGTCAAAGCTCTTGATAAGACAGGTAAATGTTTCGAGTATTTACAGGCGATATTTCCTACAATTTCTGAGGCCAAAATTAAAGAAGGAATCTTTGACGGTCCTCAAATTCGAAAATTGCTTAAGGATAATGTCTTTATTAGTCAGATGAATAATGTGGAGAAAGCAGCTTGGTTGAGTTTTCGAGAGGTTGTAGAAAACTTCTTGGGAAATCGAAAAAGTCCACAATATAAAGAAATAGTGGCCAAGATGATAAATAACTATGAGAAGTTAGGATGCTTGATGAGTTTGAAACTGCATTTCCTACACTCTCATCTTGGCAAATTTCCGGAAAACGTAGGACACTTCAGCGAAGAACAGGGTGAACGATTCCACCAAGACATTAAAATTGTTGAAACTCGCTATCAGGGAGCGTGGGATGTCAATATGTTGGCAGACTTTTGCTGGATGCTCAAAAGAGAATCACTTGAACAGAACAACAAGCGTAAAAGAAATCCTCTCCACAGATCGTTTGAAGAGAAAAGAACACGATATAGTTCAAAAAAAGAAAACCATTAAAATATTATCCGCTGTTGGAGCAGCATTCTTATTATCAATCAGCCCTTTTAAGGGCTATACATGATGTACAAAATCCGATTGAGCAACCTCCCCGCGGTGTACATAGGGTAATGCCAATGCCGACGGTAGAAGGATTTAGAAAATTGGTCTTAATTAAATGAATGTAATAATAAAGTCATTTTTTGAGGTTAGAAAAAATTTCTGATTTTAATGGAGTTAAATAGACCTCGAATTCGGGTTCAGCGACCCCTAAAACCCCTGAGTAACGATTTTCCAGCGAATCCGACGAATTTTACAAAAAAGTGTCCGCCATATTGGATCCGCCATTTTGAATTTTCAAAAACTGACTTTAAATTCGTGATCAGCGACACCGAAAACCCCCGAGTAACGAGTTTTAAGCAAATCCGATGAACTTTTAAAAAAGTCGTCCGCCATATTGGATCCGCCATTTTGAATTTTCAAAAACTGACTTTAAATTCGTGATCAGCGACACCGAAAACCCCCCGAGTAACGAGTTTTAAGCGAATCCGATGAATTTTTTTAAAAAAGTGTCCGCCATATTGGTTTTTTGGGGTTATGTCAAAACCCTGAACTGATGGGGTTAAATGGACCTCGGATTCGGATTCAGCGACCCCAAAAACATAAGGTACACATAGTGAGACCTCTGGGTCAGAACACAAATTTTTTTTTGTGTGGCTGTGTTAATTATCACAGTTATTTAATCAATTCATAATTATGGGAATATCAAATCGTCAAATTATATACTTTTATTATATATTTTTTATTATATATTTTTATATATTATATATTATATTATATTATATTACCATAAAAAAATTTTGTTATAGATATTGTTAAACATAATTTGATAAAATGTGAATAAATCAAATTTTTCTACAAAACGCTAAAAGATATAAAATGTAAAAACTAAAAAATATATAAAAAATTAATAAATAACCGCAAAAAAAAGGTTTTTGTTGAAAAGGAAGAAAACAACTATTTGTTAATTCCAAATATTTTAATGGCTGAAGAACGTTACGAAAATTAAATTTTAATATTCTTTTCTGTAAAATTGTATCCGCCATTTTGAATTTTGAAAAACTAAGGTTATATCCGTAATCAGCGATCCTGAAAACCCCCGAGTAACAAGTTTTAATCAAAATCAACTATTTTAAAAATTTTTTGTCCGTCATATTGGATCCGCTATTTTGAATTTTGGAAAACTAAGGTTTTATTCGTAATCAGCGGCCCCGAAAACCCCGTGTTTTTTCTTTAAAAATGTTGTGTAAATTATTTATTTAACATTTTTCAGTTTTTTGGGTACGCCATTCGAAAGAGGGATTTAAGATATATAAGAAAAGTGTATTTACAAATTTTTCTTGGTGCTTTTAAAGATTGAAATATGTTCTTAAACATTATGTACAAATTTTGTACATCCCTTCCTTAATGGGTTAATTTATTAGGATTAACGTAAAATTAAATTATTTTTGATATTTAAATAATAAAAAATTGTTAAGGAGAAAAAATAAATCATTTCATCTTAAATGAAGTATGTAAAAATTAAATAAAAATTGTTATTTAGAAAATATGAAGCGCGGGCAGATTTTTTAATTTATTTTTATGCAAATGCGAGACAATATACTGAAACCGTAAAACTTTGATTTTCAATCCTTTTTGCATTAAAAGATAACTTACACTATGACATTGGCAATTGTCAAAATAAAATATTGGCAATACTCAGAACATCTTGTAAGTGAGCTGAGGTAGAAATATTGACGTCGAGCTTAGTTTTAAATTTGGCTGAGACATGTACTGTTTACATTTACCCCAAATGACCCTATATAATAATATATTTTAAATAATTTCTTTTTTATAGGCATATAAAAATCGATTTCAACAAAAATTAGATTTCTTGCGAATAACTAAAGAATTATTATGATGGATTTATTATTAATTAAATATGAATTATAACTTGAATTTTATTGCAGTTGACACAGCTATGGATTTGTGATTGGCTTTTAGAGAAAAGAACGATTATGTGGCAAGAAAATGCTGTAAATCGAAATTTACCATTCAGTCCAATGCTTTATGCATTTCAGAGGGATTTATTGTGTTTGAAACATCTTTACCAACGTATTCCAGTAAGAATATAAACTAATTGTAATCACTTATTACTTCTACTAGGAAGGAAACTTTCATATTTTTATTTTAAGTTTTAAAAAATTTTATTATGGTAAATGTTTTATATATTAAATGTAAAAAACTCCATAAATTTTAGGAGCGACGTCGAAAATTTGTGTATTTTGTCTTTACTTCAGCGATTCTTTAAATGGTGTATCACTTCTCTTTCTCTATAATATTAAAATGTTTCCTAGTCGTTTCGTCGGTTGGTCATTTCGTCGGATTCGTCGTTCGGCAACATATATAGATATACATCGGTTCGTCGATCGGCAACATATAAAACATATACATAAATACAGTAGTATACACATGTATACTTACGCATATGCACTAAACACATACACATGTATACTCACACATATACACACAATACATACACATGTATACTTACACTCACACTTAATACATACACATGTATACTCACACATACACACTAAATACATACACATGTATACTCACACATACACACTAAATACATACACATGTATACTCACACATATACACTAAACACATACACATGTTCATTCATTTAGGAGAAATAAAATTTCGTTTAAAAACATGCAAAAAATTCAATTTTTCGTAACTTTTATAAAAAAATATTTTTATTCCTGTTTTTTAGTAAACACATTCCTAAAGTTAAATAAAAATATTTTTTCAGCATTTCGATTTAAAAAATATACTTTTTATTTTTAGGGAAAATTTCACGAATTCAGATCAAAGTAATTCGAATTTGCTAAAAATAGTGCTAAATATTCCATACTAGAAATTTATTTTTTCTGAAGCTTTTTGAGAAATGAGCATATTGAGCCAAAATTTTCTTTATTTTCTTCATTCGATTGTTGAACTACCCAACTATTGCTATTTTTTGTAGTGAAAAATACTAATAGTAATTATTGCAGTATTCACTTTCAAAAATTGCATTAAGAATTTTAATTTTTATATCGTCATTGTAATTTTTATTAAATTTTGTATAACTTTTTACATTCAGTATGTTGTAAATATTACTTGTAGAAATTTTAAAGTTTTACTTTTTAACTTTTTGCTCGAAAAAGTAGTAATCCGTATCGCTACCACGCACATCTGAGTCTGTGATCACGTCACTACTATCATGCGCAGCGATCGTAATATATTAAGGTTATATATTGTTATAATAATCGTTTATGCTAATACTTCCAAAGTTCTATATTTCAAAATGTGCAATTTTAGTTTTACATCAAATTATTTATAACATTTATTGAAATAATTCTTTTTTATTTTGTACAAAATGAGAATAAGAAATGTAAGAATAATAATCTAATAATTTAATAATTAAAATAAATAATTTTAAATTAAATATACTGTCCCTTATTATTATTACAGTAATATTATTGTAATATTTTAGTGTAAAATTACAGTAATCTTACAGTAAATTTTTCAAAGCAAAATTAATTTAACATTCCAGTACTATTACTCGAGCATGTAAGGTAGTTTTACTTTTTTCTATTATGGTAATATTACAGAGTAATGTTATGATAAAATTAGAATAATTTTATAATTTAGAAAATAACATTTCACCAAGCTGGACTCGAACCCTGAACCTTGTGTACAGCAAGCAAGAGTCTTACCAGTGAGCCAATCTTACTTGAACTTATTGAACAAAAGGTTCATTGTTCGAGTCCAGACTTGGTGAAATGTTTTATTTCTAAAATAGAAAATTATTCTAATTTTATCTGTATATTATATTAACATTACAATAAGATCACAGTGTAACAAAAAACAAAAAAAACCTTAACATTGTGAGGTAATATTACCTTAATATTCCCATTAATTTACCGTAATTGTACAACATAATATTACCTCCAGGAGGACATTTTGATATTCCAGTAAGATCACTGTAATATTATAGTGCAGATTACGAATCTCCAGTTTAATATTACAGTGATGTCAATATAACCTTACATGCTGTTTGGGAACTGTTTTGCAATTTTTCTATTAGCGTGTAATATTAAAGTAATGTTACTGCCATGTTACAGTAATATTAATGGATAATATTACCCATCAGACAGTAAAAAAAAGTATTACAAAATTTTTTTTTAATGTAAATACAATAGTAAAATTTAATATGACTATAATATTACTGTAATGTTACGTTTATATATGGGAAAGGGATATATGCATGTAACTGATACAGTCAATCCTCCACAATGACGGATCAGCCCGAAATTTCCCCTTCTTTTATCCTTCACTTTGACGGTTGCCTACGTCATACCCCCTCACTACTTTTTCAGGGCTGTCCACACGGAAAAAAAAATCAAGATTTTATAGCATGAAATAGACTGCAACTACTTTTGTATAAACTTTTCTAGCCAATGGAGCAAAGAATTGAGAATTTTTAGCGTAATATTTTTCCGTACTAAATATCCGTAGTACATATGCTTCTATAGTATGAAAAGTGTGGTTTAATAGCAACGACGCCACGCGGAGATTGCACGTAACATCGTCCTACTATGATTGCAGAAGTTCTATGCTTTTTCAGTATTAGACTCTTGCAACTGGCGATTAGGCCACGCCTACCAGGCATATTTTTATTTGTTGCGCGCTTAACTTTTATATATATTCACCTATATTATTAAAGTGGCTTTTTAAATTGCCAGAATAATATTCGTATATAAATAATTAAAAGTGCCTCTTTTATGTAATTAATATGTTAAATCTTTAAAGTAAAATATGTCTCTCAAATTTAAAGCAGAATATTAATATTTATAGATATAGATAGAAATTAGTACCTAACTTTAATTTTTTATTAATTTAAATTATAGCATAGACACATTATACAAAAATATTTTTTGAAATACGAGCAATAAACCGGCAATTGATAGGTCCTGAGTTTTGATCTCGAGCAGAGTTAATTAATAAAATTAAAGAATTAATTATCTAAAAATTGTATTATCTCAAACATCTCCATTTAAAATTTTTAGCGTACAAATATAAGTCAAATTTAAAATTGAATTTTTTATTTTTAAAAATATTGCTTTTGAAAATTTTTCAGCACTTTGATTGTTTTTCCAGAGAGATTTTTAAGAATCCGTATTATATTTATAAATTAATTGTAAAAATCATTTTCACAAATTACATATAAAATTTAAATTTTAATTAAATTCGATCAAAAAAATTGATTTCAAAAATTTAGCACTTTATTACATGATGTGATTGGTAACAACATTATCACAGTTATATAATTAAATAAAAACTTGTTATAAAAATTAAATAAATATAATTTTTATAAAATATGTGTATGCACAAGTAAGAGAACATTACTACCGAATCACGCACATTTGTATGTAAATACTCACTCACACTTACACTTACTTCAAACAGTATAGGTAGGCGTGGCCTAATCGCCAGTTGCAAGAGTCTAATACCGAAAAAGCATAGAACTTCTGCAATCGTAGTAGGACGATGTTACGTGAAATTTCAGCGTAGCGTCGCTGAATTTTAAGTATAATAAGTATACAATAAAAGGCTATATTGACAAACTTTATTAGCATTGAAAAGTTTCCTGGTAAATAGGCATTACGTTGTACTAAAATTACTCAAATTTTACGCCTATGTGGCATATAAAAGTTCTGTGCGTTAAATGTAAATCTTTCTATACTGTAAAAGGCTGATTTTTCTCTCCGTGCATATTGTATACATACATATTGTTTGGGACACACTGGGAGATTTTTCGTAGAAAAATGGTATATGTATATATTATTTATTAAAACGTACTAATTATGAAATTAATTAATTGTCCATTGGAAAGTGTAAATAACATTTATATTAAAGTAATTGTGATATTAAATATTTTAATAATTAATACAATGTTTTTTCATGATTATTATAATATTAATAAACAATTAATATTTAATAAAATAAAATAATTATTATTAATAATTTAATGATTATATAATACAAACACTATCTATTAAAGATTTCAATATATAGTAAATTTGTGTAAACAAAGTCGATTGACAGATGTTTCAACTGTCAAACTTTTATTATTCAATACTTAAATGTATCTAATATATATATGGGCGATTCCACGTGAGATTTTAGTCGACCTCTTAAAATCGGCCAAAAATATTTTTTTTCTATTCTGTATCGAAAAAAAACAGATACGTATTTTTTTATTTTTGTTTAATTCTCAAAATTTTCGAGTAATGAATTTTCGAAATTTTGCACTTTTAACCGTAGACCTATATTCAGTAGCTTATAAGTAATAAGTCCGAAAATATTGAGTTTAGAAAAAAGTTGTCAAAGAACGAAAGTTTTAGTTCTCTTTCGACTTTTAGGAAGTGAAAACAAAAATTTTTTTTTTCATTTTTTATTAAAAAAATAAAAAAAATTTATAAACAAATTAACTTTTTTTAACTTTGGGTATGATAAATTTTTAATTTTCTTTTTTCAAAACATACCTGTAAATGATAAGAAGGTTTTGCAAAAAGTTTCAGAATGGGCCTGACAAGTTTAATGGGTTAAAAGAGATAATTAAGCTGCCCGTGCAGGTCGCACGCCCGCTGGGCAATATGATTTTTTTACAATTTACTATTAAAAATTGTCTAGACCCTACAAATTTTATCGGATTTTGATTTTTATTAAATTTGCAGGCTCTAGACAATTTTTAATATTAAATTGTAAAAAAATCATATTGCGCCGCGGGCGTGCGACCTGCACGGGCAGCTTAATTATCTTTTTTAACCCATTAAACTTGTCTGGCCCACTCTGAAACTTTTTGCAAAACCTTCTTATCATTTACAGGTATGTTTAGAAAAAAGAAAATTAAAAATTTATCATACCCAAAGTTAAAAAAAATTAATTTGTTTATAAATTTTTTTTATTTTTTTAATAAAAAATTTAAAATAAAATTTTTTTGTTTTCATTTCCTAAAAGTCGAAAGAGAAATAAAACTTTCGTTCTTTGACAACTTTTTTCTAAACTCAATATTTTCGGATTTATAAGCTACTGAATATAGGTCTACGGTTAAAAGTGCAAAATTTCGAAAATTCATTACTCGAAAATTTTGACAATTAAACAAAAATAAAAAAATACGTATCTGTTTTTTTTCGATACAGAATAGAAAAAAAATATTTTTAGCCGATTTTAAGAGGTGGAATAAAATCTCACGCGGAATCGCCCATATATATAACATTTTAATTCTTATATTCAATTAACATGATTTTAATAATTGATTTTCTATATTATACTAATACTATATATGCATTATTATATTAATATATAATTAAACTTTTTAATTATTTACATATTTAAATGAATAATGTAGTTAAAATAATATGCATTATCATTTGAATTATTTAAGATAAGAATAAGCATTAAATAAATTTATTAATTAATTTTATATTATACTTATAAATATTATTAATAGATTTATTTATATTTGCTTGTTTTTTATTTCTATCCTCCCAAAGAATACGGCACTGAAACTTGGTCTAATCAAGTAACGCCATCCTACCATTGTGGCGGAGATTGAAACTAAACCGAACCGTCATTATGGAGGATCGTTCATTGTGAAAAACGTCATTGTGGAGGATTGACTGTATTTTGTTTCATAGCGTTTGCTTTTTCGAGTAAAAACTAAAAATCTATACAAAGTAGTAATAATTGCTCTGATATATAATAAAAGTTGCTTCGATCAAAATATTAATTGCTCGAGACATTTTAAATATTACTCGGCTTTTAATAACATTTATTAATTTTACTAACCCCTTGACAGTCCATGGCCCATATGTGGCCACAAAAAGTCGTGCCACCTTTACGTCTGTGGCCATATATGTCCATCTCAAAAACAAAATACTAAGCATAATTCGATTTGAATGACCAAGTGCATACTAAGGTTTTTGGGGTCGCTGAATCCGAATTTCAAATCAGATTTTCAAAATTCAAAATGGTGGACCTAAAATGGTGACTATGAAGATTTAAAAATTTATCAAATACGCTTGAAACTCGTTACCTAGGGGTTTTCGGGGTCGCTGATTACGAATATGATGTCAGATTTACAAAATTAACATGGTGAATCCAATATGGCGGATAATTTCAAGATTCATGCAATTTGATCGAATTTTAGGTCCGCCATTTTGGATTTCAAAATCTGACATCTGATTCGTAATCAGCGACCCCGAAAACCCCCGAGTAACAAGTTTCAAGCAAATCTAATAAAATTTAAAATTTTCGTATTCGCTATTTTGGGTCCGCCATTTTAAATTTTGAAAAACTGACTTCAAATTCGAATTTTGCGACTCCAAAAACCTTAATTACAATGAAATCACATTTTTTAGAAACTTTTTTTTCTTGGACCGTTTTTGGACCACAAGCGATTTTCAGCTGGACTGCGAAGGGGTTAATAAGATTTTAATTTAACATTTAATTTTAACATTTATTATTTTTAATTACATAAATTCAAGAACCGGTTGGACGCTCGGACGACACGCGCAACTGCCAGTCAGTGAGCAGTGAGCTCCTCTGGGCCACTTACTGCTACCCGACTGGTACTAGCGCGTGTCGTCCGAGCGTCCGACCGGTTCTTAAATTGGAAGCCTTAATTGTAGACCTATATTCAGTAGCTTATAAGTCTGAAAATATTGAGTTTAGGAAAAAGTTGTCAAAGAATGAAAGTTTTGGATTTATTTCGACTTTTAAGAAATGTAAACAAAAATTTTTTTATAAAAAAATTAAGTTTTCCTTTTAAAATAAACGTTTATTTTTGGATTCCAGTACTACACATGTTCTAAATCAGTTTATATCAATATAATAAATATAATTGTTAATAACAATGATACTTATTAACTTTAAAATTATTTTGTAACAAAATAGACATAAATTACTTAAATAAACGTAAATTTATCTGTAAAAAATATAATTTTTTTTTTAAGAAGGACCAGAATTATCTATTCATTAATTAACGAAATTATTTAAATAAATTGAATTATGCATTACTATTTATCGGGAACTCATACTAGACTAATTTAAATTGATTTCGATCATGAGGAATGGAAAAATAAAAAATAAACACGATTTTTTTTTAAATTCTTGTAAACTGTTTACTTTGAGTAACAAAAAAATATATAAACAATTAATAATTGAAACAACGGTTTCGGGGAAACTCATAGAAAATTTATCTCCTTTATTTAAGACCAAGAACATCAAAATCGGATGAAATTTGTAGGTTCTAGACAATTTTGAACAGTAAAGTGTAAGAATTAGTATTCCCGGGCACTCACACGTCGCTGGCACTGAAACGTGGTCGCGCTTCGTCAAAAATTGCAATATTTTGAAAACATTTTGAGTCTCCATTGATTTTCTTTTTTTAAATGAAAGGTGAAATTATAATGAATATTTTATTAATTGACAAGAAAACTCAAAAATCGGTCCCGCTCGGGCTAAACGGTTTCAAAAAATCTTTTTTTGACTTTTTTTGGGCAAAAAAATTTTTTTTGTTTTTTTTTATGTGATAGTCAGAAGAAACATGATGTCAAGTATAAGCCTTCCAAATTTTATTAAATTTCATTGAAAACTTTCGGAAATATTAAGATTTAAAAAAATTATAACAAAAAAATTCAAAATGGCGTAACTTTAACAAATTTTAAAAAATTTTTGGCACACTTGTTTCTAGTATCCAATACTACAGTTTCACCAAATTACAGCCTAATCCAAAAACCCCATGCAAATCGCATATTTTCTGACGGAGTGTTACCCACTCTCTAAATCTGAATAAGTGAAATTTTTACTTTTTTCATGTGTAAAACTTTTTCTCACTTATTATTAAGTAGAATCTACTTATACATAAGTGAAATATTCACTTTTTTATGTGTGAACTTGTTTTCTCTTATCAATAAGTGAAATCCGCACTTATGTATGAGTGAAATATTTAGTTAAAAAGAAATCCATCTGCGCATTATATTACAATTTATTATTTATATCTACTTTTAAATATTTAAAAACAATGTTTTTATCATTTCAGGTAATATATTAGGCTGTTTCTATTTCAATTCATGCAGGGTGAATAGGTTGAAAATTCTAAATCAAGTTTAATGTGAATTTACTTGTCTTTTAGGACAAATAAAGAAATACGTATTTTTTGGTTTGGCGAAAAAAATTTTTTTTGCAGAGTTATGAGTATTTGAAAATTTTAAGGCACATAGTGATTTTAGAGCTAAACAGATGAAAAATTATTTTTAAATCTTTCAAGTTTTTACAAAAATTAATATTTTTTAATTCTGTTACTTGATTTTAGTAGTGTTTTTCATACTCTTTCTTTACAAACTTGAAAATTTGAAAAATTTTGAAAATTAACAAAATGGTGCCCATTTTTTTAAAAATTAAAAAAGTCAATTTTCTCAGAAACATCATTTTTTAATTCTCTGCAAATTTTTTTGTGGATTCAAGATTGAAAAAGGAACTTTTTCCAAAAGATCTCATTTTCGCTAAAACTTTCTGGAAGTCGCTATAATTTTTTTCAGAAAATAAAAAAACTCATTATTTTGAGTAATGTGTCGACATATATATTTTTCATGTATACAAGGGTGTTCATCTTTTTTAATAGTGCTTTTGACTTTTTTTCTTTTAAGAATTGCAAATTTCAAAAATTTACAAAATGGTGGCCGTTTTTAAAAAAATATGAGATCTCAATTTTCTCCAAAACATTATTTTTTATTTTTCTGGAAATTTTTTTGTGGTTTCTAGATAAGAATAAATAACCCTTTCAAAAAAGGTGACTTTTTTTAGTAAAGTTGATAAATTTCAAAAATTAACTAAATGCCAGCCACTTCAAAAATTTTTTTAAAATAACTATAGTTATTGGAAAAGGCTTTCTGAAGTGTACCGATGGTTTTTAAGCCTGTTCTTAATGAGATAATTAAATTTTCTTTATAGCATTTTATTCTAGGTAAAATTTGAAAGTATTACAAAAAAAATTTTAGGGCCCGCATTTTATTTACAAATTACAGCTATTTTTGTTACGCGATGTAACAAAAGCATGGCTCGTGCAGTTTTGTTAGTTGAGGGTCATTTATAAAGCATTTAATACATAATTTCGAAAATTTAAATTAAAATTAATTGCAAAATGGCGGATCCAATATGGCGAATAATATATCGCTTAACAAAAATATAGCTTTATTTTGTAAATAAAATACGGACCCAAAAATTTTTTTTTGATAATAGTTTTACATTTTACGTAGAATAAAGTGATGTAAAGAAAATTTAATTATCTTATTAAGAACATGCTTAAATTTTCATTTGTTTATAAATTTTTTTTATTATTTAAACAAATTATATGATAATTTAAAACTGGAATTGGAGTTTTAGAAATAAAGAATTTTTAAATAAGTGGTTTAAATTATATCGAATTCTGTCGATTAGTTTTCGAGTAATTCATTTTTTTGGAAAAATGTGTTAAAAAATTAAATTGTTAATAACTTTTTTGAAAACAATTTTTTTCAAAAAATATTTTGTTAATTTTCAAGTTTGTAAAGAAAAAATATCAAAAACACTACTAAAATCAAGTAACAGAATTAAAAAATACTAATTTTTGTAAAAACTAGAAAGATTTAAAAATAATTTTTCAGCTGTTCAGCTCTAAAATCACTATGTGGCTTAAAATTTTCAAATACTCATATCTCTGCAAAAAAATTTTTTTTCTCCAAACCAAAAAATACGTATCTCTTTATTTGTCCTAAAAGACAAGAAAATTCACATTAAACTTGATTTAGAATTTTCAACCTATTCACCCTGCATGAATTGAAATAGAAACAGCCATTAGAAATTTTTTATTTTATTTAATTATAAAAATTGTCATTTAAAATTTAATAAAATTTTTTTAAAATATTCAGTTAAATATTATATAAACAGTAATCTAATAACTAACTTTTTATTTACTAAGTATTTTTATACATGTATAATAAGAGAAATCTTGAACAAAACGTTAAAGTAGAACACAATAAACTAACTCTTTATAAGTATCACCCAATAATTTTCTATGAGTATAAGGCAATTTATTAAGTGGCATTGCAGTGTTTCTCGTTGATCATCAAAGTTAAGCGACATTGCTTGCGGTTAATATTAGGATGGGTGACCGTTTGGGAATTTAGCTTAAAAAAGTTAAAAAATTGATATGCTTATAAGTTTCAGACTGATAATGAGAAGAGAAGAGAGTGTTATATAGTTGATAGTAAATAAATACTTTTTTATATAATATTGATCCTGATTATTTATTTACATTCACTTCTTAATGTCTGATTATTAACTTATCTCATAATTGAATATTCACTTATTTCATGTGTGAATATTCACTTATTCTACGTGGAAGAGTTTTGAAACATGGAATAAGTGAATATTCACTTAAAATAAGTGAAATTTCACTTATTCAGATTTAGAGAGCATATATTTTCAATGGAGATGCTATTTAATAAATTTATATAAGTGGAAATAAACAAGTAAAATGTCTTCCTAGCGAGCGTCAGCGAGCGAGGACAACGACGCTAGTAAATTATAAAATATTTTTGGTATCTTCGAGTCTGATTGTAATGTGTAATACTAGCACTATAAAAGCCCCGAATTTAATTTGGTTTTATAAGTATTAATCTTTTTGAATTTACTACAGTTTTTTATTTTACAAATATCCAATTTCAGACAATCTTTTTCCCAATATTATTAAATGATATGGAAAATTGTTAATATTTTGTTATTTTATAACTTCTCGTAAAATTTATGAGATTTATTTAGTAATATTAAGTTTAAGTTCAAATTTCTTAAAGGCAAAGCATTATTGAAGCATAAATTAGCACTTTTAAAAGCATAATTGTAGCATAATTTCCATTTTTTCAAGCATAATTACAGCATAATTACAAGTTTTTTAAGAGCATAAATCGCCTTGCAGAAAAGCATAAAGTTCCTGTCCCTGAGGATGCAAAATACTGTATCGAAATGCGTCAATTTTAATGTAATTAAATAAATATAACCCAATAAGTCTCAAGAACAAGAAAATATTTATTCTATTAAATGAGCGATTCTATGTCAAGGTGGACAATAGTAGATTGCGCAACGAGTGGAGAAAATTTTTTCGAATTTTTTTTTTAATTTTGAAAAAAAATTTTGGAAAAAAATTTTTCAAAAATGAATGTCTTGAAAGTGTTCCAAAGAGTCCCCAGAGTGTCCTCAAAATTCTGTTCTTAAAATGTTCTAATTCTAATATAAAATGAAAAATCGATTAATCAATTTCTCATTCCACTACTGGCCAAACCACCAATAGAGAAATGACTTTATTTCTCCACTGACCAAACACCAGTGGGGAAATGTACTACATTCCTCCATTGGTGCCTAGTGTACAATAGTTCTATTTCTACGAAGGCGTTGGACAAACATTTTTCTCTAATCATACCAAAACTTGAGGCTTTTGTAGTACTAATGGATATATGTCCTTTTAGTAAGAAACCTTAGCTTTCGTTTTAAAAAATCATATCTTTCCCTCCAAAATTTAAATTTATTTTTAATTTTGATTTTTTGGGTACAAAATGTTTTTTTCAACATGCATATTTCCAATTGAAAGAGCATTAAAAAACCTTTCGAAATCGTACTTTACCAAATTTTTATGTTTAAATATTTAAAGAGTCAAAAATTATTAAAATAAACATTACACCGTAAGACCCCTTGATCATTTGACGTGGAATGGCTCATATATGGTTCAAAAGAAAAGGAGTATACACTTAATATATTATTGTATATAATTTATGGGAAAATTATTTCTTTTCAGGCATTATTTTCCAAAGTCGTTGTGTATGAAGCAACAGCTCGTCTCATGGCTGGCGCAGCTCCAGTGAAGACACAAATTTTATTAGATCGAAGTGTACGGCAACGCAATTTACGATCAACAATAATTTGTGGCAAAGATCGATCTCCTGAACAAACTAGAGGAGAACGTGAACATGCAACAGCTTTGTGTTTAGCATGTCGACATTTACCTCCACTACTACTCGCTTCACCCGGAGAACGTGCAGGAATGTTGATAGAAGCAGCTAAAACTTTTGAAAGAATGGGCGATCGCATAAAGCTTGACAATTGTTATAAACTAATTCAACAGTTGCGACCAGTCATTTCGGTTAATTAAAAATTTATTTTGTTGAATCATAGATTTGAATATAGAAACGACAGTGTCTTAAAATGTGAGACCGAAAGGAAAATTTTTTTCAAGTGAATAAATGGTTTATTTTAACTTTACAGTTAAATACAAGGATTAATTAGATTTAAATCTAATTATTATACATTGTCAGTTAATGATTATTTTAATGAAAAACAATTCATCAATATTTGATTTAATTTGATATGTTGAGGACTTAAATGACTTTAAACAATACTTTTAGATCAAAATAATAACGGTTTGTAATGTTGATTTTGAAATAAAAATTTTTATTTTGTTTAATTATCAAAATTTTCGAGTAATGAATTTTCTAAATTTTGCACTTTTAACCGTAGACCTATATTCAGTAGCTTATAAGTAATAAGTCCGAAAATATTGAGTTTAGAAAAAAGTTGTCAAAGAACGAAAGTTTTAGTTCTCTTTCGACTTTTAGGAAATGAAAACAAAAAATTTTTTTTTTCATTTTTTATTAAAAAAATATAAAAAATTTATAAACAAATTAACTTTTTTTAACTTTGGGTATGATAAATTTTTAATTTTCTTTTTTCAAAACATACCAGTAAATGATAAGAAGGTTTTCCAAAAAGTTTCAGAGTGGGCCTGATAAGTTTAATGGGTTAAAAAGATAATTAAGCTGCCCGTGCAGGTTGCACGCCCGCGGCGCAATATGATTTTTTTACAATTTACTATTAAAAATTGTCTAGAGCCTGCAAATTTAATAATAATCAAAATCCGATAAAATTTGTAGGGTCTAGACAATTTTTAATATTAAATTGTAAAAAAAATCATATTGCGCCGCGGGCGTGTGACCTGCACGGGCAGCTTAATTATCTTTTTTAACCCATTAAACTTGTCTGGCCCACTCTGAAACTTTTTGCAAAACCTTCTTATCATTTACAGGTATGTTTAGAAAAATGGAAATTAAAAATTTATAATACCCAAAGTTAAAAAAAATTAATTTGTTTATAAATTTTTTTTATTTTTTAATAAAAAATGAAAAAAAAAATTTTTTTGTTTTCATTTCCTAAAAGTCGAAAGAGAACTAAAACTATCGTTCTTTGACAACTTTTTTCTAAACTCAATATTTTCGGACTTATAAGCTACTGAATATAGGTCTACGGTTAAAAGTGCAAAATTTCGAAAATTCATTACTTGAAAATTTTGACAATTAAGCAAAAATAAAAAAATACATATTTGTTTTTTTCGATACAGAATAGAAAAAAAACTAAATTATTAACTCTTTTAAATTAAAATATTTGTATGATTGTAAGTTAGAAAATTCCACATTTTAAATAACAATTTTATAAACAATTTGAATTATTTGTGCAATTAAGTTCATAGGAAATGTATGTATTAGTTTCTTGTGGAGCTTAATACCTTTAGAATATTATAGCTTCTTCAGCAAATCATGTTTCTGCTAAAAGAGTTAGTAATTAAGGGTTTATATACCTTTTCAACCACAGAAAATTCTGATTTTTATGATTATTTTTTGAGTTCTTATTAAAAATTTTTGAAATAAGGTACATTGCTTTTGATAGTACATGTTGTCATGATAATTTAGCAATTTTAAAACTGAAAAATTATTGAAAGTTGTGGAAAGTGTAGCTGTTTAACCAAAACTCTTTTTACATTCTCATCAAAAATGAGAAAGTCTTGGATTTGTGCGATTTTGAGAAATTTCTAATTTTCATAAATCTTTACGTTTCATGGCCCCCTGATTAAAAAAAAATGGTTTTTAGTGAAGTGTCTGTCTGTCAATCTGTTTGTCTGTCTGTAGTAATTTTTGTCTCGACGATACCTTGAGTAAATTATTATGAATCGACTTGGAGTTTGGGGGATTTTTTTAATCCATAAAAATGAAGCTCGAGTTCGTTGGGCAGCCCATTTCGTCAAAAAACAACAAAAATACAAAATTTTTAAATTTTCAAAATTTTTTTTTACAATTTAAAAAAAAATATTTTTTACAATTTAAAAAAAAAAAATTTTTTTAATTTTTTTTCTTAAATTTTGTACAAAAACAAACAACTTTTTCTTTAGTCACTTTTTTGTTCAACAAAAAACAAAATTTTTTTTTATAAATTTTTGGGTCAGGTTTGTTTTTATTCTTTTTTAAGTTTCTGGTGCATGTTTGGCTAAACCATTGACTTTGAATTTGAACAAAAAATTTTATTTTTGAAGCATAGTTTTTTTTAACTCTCAACATGATCCAAATGTTTACCTTTAATTGTTATGCAGTTAAATTTTTTTTTATTTTTCAGTATTAATAATTTTTTAATTTGAGCAAATTAATACAAATTTTTGAAAGGACGTTTATTTCTGTATTCGTTTAATGCACATGATCTAATTCAGTTTAAAATAATTTAATTCGACCACCAGACAATTTATAATAAGAGATAAATTATACCAATTTAAGAATAATTTCAAAAAAGTGCAGAAAATAAATTATTTCTATTGCATGAATTGTTCTTTTTGTTGTTGTACTAAGATTATGAAATGTTTATGTTGTTTGAACGGTTCATACTAGAAATGCAGGAATCTGTATTTTTTTTCAAAGGAGTGTTGTAGTGAATTTTGTTTCCTTTTTCTCTATATGTATTTGTGTCCCTTTTTCATAACAATATTCAGATAAAAAATTTCTTTTTTTAATTTCCGTCTGAAAAATCTGAATTGATCCCTTTCATGGTTTTTTGAAAATTTTAACAAAAACGAATGGTGACACGTTTTAATTCTAACTCTGATGTGGAAAAAAGTATGCTTACTTTAAAAAATTATTATTTTTTCATTTAAAAAATAATGGGTCATTAAGAATTTCTAATATTGTTTCTGAGTTGTTGTAACAGAAGTTTGTTTTATTTGCAACTAAAACTGAGCATTTCCACGCCAAGTGATGATAAGAATTTTGTATGATTTTAGCAATTTCAAAAATACTTTCTGAATTCGTTCCTTTATATGCATAAAAGTTATTTCAAAATTTTCAGAATTTTTTGAGTTTCTCTTACTCAAAATTTTGGTCGATTTTTCAAAAAAGGCACATTACTTTTTTTCTTATTGACCGATTAAGATTATTTATTTGCAAAACACTCATAATAAGAAGTACTTTTAAGAAAAAAATAAAAGGAAAATTTTTTTTTAATTTTTTGAATTCAAAATTTAAAAAAATATACCTTTAATTTAAAAATTTTTTTTATATTGTCTATAATATAGAGAATACTTCCTGTAAATTTAATTATGGGACAGCAATAACTTTACGAGTAAAAAATAAAATTTCCAGCGCGGCGTGCCGAGACTTATGCAGTATTCGCTTATGGCGGCGCAAGTTTTCTGTTAAATTACTCTACAGGTAACAATTCTTTATCAAAATGCTTTTTCTTTTTGTGCAATCTTCGTTATTAAGTTCTCTTTCGATATCTCGAGCCCTATTTTTGAATTTTTGTTATTAAACATTTTTTAAATAATAATAAGTTTTAAAAAAGTCGTAAAATATATTGTTGATATAATTATATTAATTGTGAAAATTAATCAAAAAACCGGTTAAAAAATTAAAAATAATTAATTTAACATTGTTTGAACAATTAATTATTGTTATCTAAAGAAAAATTCTCAAATTGTGAAACTTTTTATGTTTAATAGTTAAACACTCATAATAAGAGTTGGCTGCTGTATGCAATTTGTTGGACTCTGGAGTAAGATCTAATAAATTGGTTAACACATCCAACAATGGGATACTGTATCTAAGCGAAAAGGCACGTCAGCTATCGCAAAGATAATGCAGCTAAAAAGTTTGATGTATCAACAGAGAAATAGTTGCTCCATCCAATTAATTGGATCGCGCTCCAGCAACTATGTAATTGGATACGGCAGCTAACTATTTTTCTCCAATGGTGATAAAAAAATTATTTAATAAAACATCGTTTAAACTATATTGCTAAAATAAATGGTTATTATTTTGGTCATAAACTGTACATAGGGTTAGAAATTTATACGTTTTCTATATTGTACATTTTTTGTGATTAAAATATTCAACTATAAAGAGAAACTAAAAATTAATTATTAAACCATTGTTTAAACAATTTTTTGTTTCTAGCTTTTCAATTGATGAAAACTGACAACAATACATTGTTTAAACGGTTTTAAAATTAATCCTTTTTTTTGTTATCAATAGATGATTTATAAAAAGTTGCATAATTTAGAAAAAATATAAATTTCTTACCCTAAGTACAGTTTATGAAAAAAATAGCATCAATTAATTGCTTAAACAATGTTTCAATAAATGAAGACCTCCACGGAATAACGATCAATAGCACATTTAAAAATGCTTACAATTTTCAACTTTGTATTGCCATAAACCGTATATTCCCTATTTATTCAATTACACGATTTTATTCATTTAGGCTCAACATTTTGTAGGTAATAAGCACACATATTTTCATTACAATTGCATTTATGTCAAAATTTGCCATAGATCGTTATTCCGTGGAGGTCTTCAAATAATTTTTTTTTATCACCAGTCCAACTGTTACACACCAAAAATTTCACAATTTGAGACTTAATTTAATTGTTTATTAAATAAACAATTAAAGATAATAATTAATTGTTCAAACAATGTTAAATTGATTATTTGTAATTTTTTAACAGGTTTTTTTATTAATTTTCATAGTTAATAAATATGTCAACAATATATTTTACGGTTTTTAGCCTATTACGATTTTAACCTATTAAAACGGTTACGGAAAATGACTATGTACCCCCCCTAGCGCTCAGTTATTCATCTAGAGAGCTAAAAATTAGTACACGTTTGTATTTTCACGCGTAGATTGCACGAAGAATAGAGCGAACGAGATTGGAATTGATCTTCATACAGTTTTCCGCAAAAAAACATTAAATTTTGTCAGTTTTTCGCAAAAAAGGCATGTACCCCCCCACCCGAAGCGCTCACAGTTTTTTACCTAGAAAGATGAAAATTGGTATGCATATGTATTTTCAAAAATGGATTACAGGAAAAATATAGAGAACATATTTGGTATTAATCTTCATAGTGTTTTCAAAAAAAAAATTTAAAAATTTGAAAATTTCGAAAAAATCCATGTACTCCCCCCCTGACACCCACAGTTTTTTCCTTGAAAGCTGAAAATAGTACGAAATTGAATGTAAGTTAAATGGGTTAAGGTTCAACTTCAAACAATTTGTCAAAGTTTTCAAAAACACATATTTTAAACAACTTTTTTTCAATTAATCCCATTAAATGTCCATAATATATCAAATGGGAATAGACATTAGCGAATTTACGCTTTATTTTCATATAATTTTGATAAAAATCGTCGGGGGGGGGTGTTTTGAGATATTAAGAGTTTAACATTTCAAACAGGAATTTCTCTACGAAATTGGCAGAAATTTAAAATAATAAAAATGGCAATAGAAATCTCATAAAATTCTCCTCTGAATCAGTGTATAATATATTATAAACAATTAAAGTTTTATATAATAAAAATTATTAGAAAATCTATCTCTTTGCGATTGTTTTTTGTCGGTGGAACGGTTTGAAATGAAATGCCTCATATATTGGCTGCAGCATTGCGCCTCCTTTTATGTTTTACAGATAATTGGGTACGAATTTTACCACTGCTTGCGGTTAGTACTCGGTTCGTCCCAGGCTTTCTTATAGAGCAGTGGCATACGATGATGATGGGCAGTGCCGTGGCGGCCCGGCAAGTCTAATTATAGACCGTCGACCTCACTTGCCGAAGCAAGGGTGGTAAGACTCTTAATCGGTACTCATACCAGAGTACTAGACGGTACCATGGGGACCGGTTCGAGCCCGGGGGACTTGCCGAAAGGCTTGTTTCCTTCCGGTCATTGGGTTGGCCTCGTGGGGGCAGTTGGTTATAGCCTACATCGCTTAAGGCTAGGGGTGCTATGAACGGACCGAAGGTTCGCAAAAACGGACCAACAGACCTAGTAACTAGCGCTTCGACATGTGAGTTGTGGTGCCAACTCGGGTGGTTACCTGCAGAGTAACCAGAGATTGGAAAGGTCTCGCCCTTCTACCGAAGGGCCGCAAATGTTCTTACCAACTTTGCGGAGATCGGAAGATGGTCACTTGTTGGCCATCGGCGTTGGAGAGCGTGATCTCTCCCAGTTACGCTCGTATGCGAGCCGTGTAGTTATACCAGTATTGGGAGGTGCTGCACGTATACTCTACATAGGCGCTGTCCTTCCAATTATTATTTCTTATCAGCATCTCTTAGTTAAAGGCATCTCAGGATGTGATATTTGACGTTATCAAGGTGTTAAATATCCTCAGGCATAACGTCGCTGCGTCGCGGCGTTGCTAATTTAGAATTAAAATTTATTTTACATGGTTGCCAGATGATTAATTTTAAAACAAAACTAAGATTCTAATAGCGCCCACAGTTTTTTACGTAGAGAGCTGAAAATAAGTACACTTTTGTATTCTCACGTATAGATTACAGGGAAAATATAGTGGAAACGATTAGAATTGATCTTCCCATAATTAAATTTACAGGAAGTATTCTCTATATTATAGACAATATAAAAAAAAATTTGAAAAGAAGAAAGAAAGAAGAAAGAAAATTTTGTGCCTTTTTTGAAAAATCGACAAAAATTTTGAGTAAGAGGAAACTCAAAAAATTCTAAAAATTTTGAAATAACTTTTATACATTTTTATTCTATGCATATAAAGAAACAAATTCAGATTGTATTTTTAAAATTGCTAAAATCATCCAAAATTCTTATGATCACTTGGCGTGGAAGTGCTCAACTGTTAAATTTTTGCTTCCTCATATTGAGGAAGTATTGTAATACCAAAATTTTTCAGGTTTGATTTTTTAACATATCTTTATGTTATTTGACCAAGTTAATTTAAATAATTTGAAAGCTTATGATTTCTACTAACAAAATAAAAAAGAATTCTAGATTTATCTATCTTAGTTTTACTTAGGGAAAATTTTTTATACACATATACTGTAACGATTTTACTTTTAATTTATTTTTACCAATAATAAAATCGCGACAATAAATTATTAAACGTTTAGAAATATAAAACTCATAAAGATAAAAATTAAGTTGAAAATTAGAATTATAATAATCGTTATAAACAAAAAAAGAGCTAGTAAGGAAAAAGGCGATATAAATAAACGCAAAAAACGATAAATTAAAGGATCGAAATTTAAAATAATTATTATCAAGTGAATTTTGTTGATACAAAAAAAAAGATTATACAATAAATTCAGTAATTTAATAAAATGATACGATAAAACGCGACGCGATTCATGCACATACACACACTCTCCAAACAATTTCGAATATATATATATATATATATATATATATATATATATATATATATATATATATATATATATATATATATATAGCTATTTCAGATGAACAAAATATATGAAATTATATACAATCAAATAAATAGAGTAACAATTCAGGGTACATAGGTAGGAGAGGTACAATATTTTAGACCGGATTACAAATAATAAATATGGACGAATGGAAAAAGATTTTAAATAGTACGAGATTAGATAAAGCGTATATAAAAAAAGAAATGAAAGGCGGGAAGAGGTGGAAACGATGATTCTTTTCGACTTGGTATGTGAAGACTCTCGGCACGGTCGTCAAGCATGCATACAATGTCCCACAAAATGATAGAATGTCAATTACACAGGCCGCCAAAATTTCATCAACTGCATGTTGCCTAAAATGTTACAGCCGATTTTTACAGGATTTTGTCCGTAGAATACGAATCTGACCTTGAAAATATTGGATTGGCTCTAGTTTTTAATCAATTTACGTTTCAATATGCAAAATATGCATTTTTGGCATTTTTTTGAATGAATGTACAACAATACAACGAAACAGTAAATCTGTCCACATAGAACCAAATGAAAGCTTAAATACTGCTCTTCAATATCCAAAAACAAAAAGTTTAATTTATATACACTTTAACCTATAATGTCATTCGCTGTTCCACAAACATATTGAAAACAACAGTACTTTTGACCATGTAAGGCAATTTAAATAAAAATTAGTCTCTCTAGGGGTTTTTATGGTCGCTGCTTACTGATCTGTATTCAGATTTTAATATTCAACATGGCGGATCCAATATGGCAGAATTTTTTTTAAATTTTACATTTTTATCATAAAAGACGTAAATTATCTTTAAAAATTTGGTCCACCACTAGTAATTTTTATATTTCATAGCAGATTTGTAAGCAGCGATTATAAAAAATCCCAGAGACACTAATTTTTCTTAAATTACTATACATGGTCAAAAGTAATATGTTAATTTTAATACGTTTATGGAACAGCGTATGTTTCTCTTGACATTATAGGTTAAAGTGTACATAAATTACATTTTTTTGTTTTTGGATATTCAAGAGCAGTATTTAAGCTTTCATTTGGTGCTATGCGGACAAATTTACTGTTTCTGTGTATTGTTGTACATTCATTCAAAAAATGCGTACTTTGTATATTAAAACGTAAATTGATTAAAAACTAGAGCCAATCCAATATTTTCAATGTCAAATTCGTATTCTACGGACAAAATCCTATAAAAATCAGCTTTTATTGGTTAGGCCACAAAATTTTGTTTGCCTGCGTTATCAATGTAGAGATTCTTCCATTAAGAGTGTTAGACGGTCTCTAGCATTTGTAGGTTATGTGCGACTTACAGTTATCGCCCATGAAAAAAGGCACTGTCTGTTTGAAATAACGTGAAATTAGTAAACAACCGTTTTCGAACTAGTGTTTCTCTGCACACAAGGACTTTTTATAAAATCTGACAACGTACATTTGTCAGAAATATAATTAATTATCTGAATTCAAAGGATTTTGTTAATCCATGCAGAAACGCGGTTTCAGGATTGGAATTACAAAAGTGCTGTAATGACCCAGGCGGCACGAGGTAAACTAAAAGGCATCGAAAAGTTAACCAAGAAAGTTAACTGTTAATATCTTGGGTTGCAAAAATGTCATCTTCTTATGTAATGAAATTTGTATGCCTATTATGGCTCCTATGTCTGGCCAAAAATCCCTGGCGATTTTGTTGAACGCTAGTGGTACGTTATAACGTATACCAATAGCGTACTGTTTGCGTACCATGACTTTTTTCTCCAAGTTAGGAATAAAACAATCAAAAATATAGAAATAAATGAATAAATTTAATAGAATGACAATCAATGAATTAATTTACAGTGTTTAATTGAGATAAAAGCGGTGATTATTATTTTAAAAAATTGATTAAGCCAAAGTACTTTTCTGTGTATTTATAGTGTGTTTTAAATAGCATATTTGGTGAATAATGAAAAGAAAAAATTAGTAAAACTTTTATAATTTAACAAAAGTAATCATTAAAACATTTATTTTTTACATATTTAGGGCAAATTAATGTTTACTTATTGAATAATTAATGTTTAAAGTTGGAGATGCCAGTTCTACGTAGTGTTGCATTCGAGCGAGAAATCGCTCGAAACGAACGAGAAATCTCGTGAAAAAGACAATGAAAACAATTGAATGTGATTTAACATTCAAAAATTTTCATTGTCTTCTTCACGAGATTTCTCGTTCGTTTCGAGCGATTTCTCGCTCGAATGCAACACTAGTTCTACGGTGAGATGTATGCGTGTGTGTGTACAGCGATAATAATACACTACTGATACACTACCGGCAGAAATTGTCGGTACGAACGACGGGCGAGCTACGAAAAGTTGCTGCCGAAATTAAATTAATATATTTTATTATTAAAAAATGATAGGAACTTGGATCTTGGATCGTTTCAAAGCCAATTAAATTCTGCGTCGTTTGATATATAAATGAAAATTATTTAATATTTTTGAGAGATTTGATCACCTAAAATATTTTGAAAAAAATTGATTAATTTTTCTATTTTTGTGCACCATGTTTGAGTGGCTGCACATTTTAGAAAAATTTAGAGAAAAATTTTGAACTCTAGCAACATAATCTTTAAAGTCTCAGCTTTTATTTGAGCCTTGAAAATTGAAAATCCGTTCAGTAGTTTTTGAAATATCTAAAAAAATGTCCAAGAATGTTGTTTTATAATTTAGGCGGTGATACACACTTATTGCACTCTCGCTGCTCACCTGGTTCGTTGCGTCAGGGCCGAATAAGCGGCATATAGAGTGGGGGTCATATTTGGAGCCCTTTTAAAGTTTTTTGTAATTTTAGATTTAATATTCATTGAAAATTTAATAATTGTTATAGTTAATTATTATATATATATATATATATATAATTAAGTTATCATTTTACAAACTTTCATGATCAAATAGTCGTTTATTTTTGGAAAAATGTTAGAAAAGTGAAAATTGGTACGTAGAAATAAACAACTATTTGATCATGAAAGTTTGTAAAATGATAACATAATTATATATATAATAATTACCTTTAACAATTATTAAATTTTCAATGCATATTAAATCTAAAATTACAAAAAACTTAAAAAGAGCTCCAAATATGACCCTTACTCTATATGCCGCTTATTCGGCCCTGCCGCAACGAACCAGGTGAGCAGCGAGAGTGCAATAAGTGTGTATCACCGCCTAAATTATAAAACAGTTAACAGAAAATTGCCCAATAAAAGATATTCAAGATAAAAAATAAAAATAGCAGAAAATTAACAGAAATTCGAACAATAAAAGACAAATTAATTATACTAAGAAAAAAAATAGATTATTTTTTCCGGTTTTCTGAATTTTTTAGAAAACTTACTTATAAGGCTATTCAAGTTGGGTGGGGGAAAATTCAAGATGGCCGTTTACTGGTGCACAAACTTGTATACAAAGTGTATGGGACAGAGTCTAATTTTTTAAATATCTCGCTTAAACGAAATTTTTAACCATAAGTTTATTAGAATTTTATGTTTCATTTTTAATGAACTATTTTTTGCAATAATAAAAATCGATTTTTTAAATTTTTTGATTTTATTATTGCAAAAAATATTTTATTAAAAATGAAACATAAAATCCTAATAAACTTATGGTTAAAAATTTCGTTTAATCGAGATATTTAAAAAATTAGACTCTTTTCCCATACACTTTGTATACAAGTTTGTGCACCAGTAAACGGCCATCTTGAATTTTCCCCCACCCAACTTGAATAACCTTATTAGACAAATTAAAATGAGATTCTAACTCCTCCAACTTAAAGAAAGCAATTTTTTATTCGATGGAAATATTAATATTTTAAAATTTAATTTAATTTTAATTAATTTAAATTCAAACCCCCGAAAGAAAAAATGGATATGCTTTAGACCAATAAAAATAAAAGTTCTTACTTTGTTTATTTATCAGATTTTCCAAAAATCAGGCAATCTCGAGGGGGTATTTTATTGGGTATTGGAGTGTACGCATTCCTGGTAATAGCTATGTAATACCCGTAATAGTGCGTAATAGTCAGTAATATAGTGTATTACCGAGTATTAGCTGTGTAATAGTAAGTAATATCGTGCAATAGTCGCTTAATAGTATTGTTATTTGCATAGTTCAATTTATCAAATAAAACAGGCACACAAAAATAAAAAAGTGTTTTGTCTAAGACACTACACTAGTATATTCCCATGTATTTTTTACCCCTGAATCCGAATTCGAAGTCAGAATTGACAAATGTGCTCTAAATTTTTATCTAAACTCAAAACACGACTCAAAAAATTGAATTAAAATGACAAAAATAAAAAAAAATTTCAATGACACTAGAAAAGTATATTCCTATGTATTTTTTACGCTGAATCCGAATTCGAATTCAAAATTGACAGATTTGCTCAAAATTTTGAGCTAAACTAAAAAATGGACAAAAAAGCTATTTAAAATAAAAAAAAGTTTTAGCTTTGATGCTACACTAGTGTATTTCCATGTAGTTTTTTACTTTAATTTAGAAATTAGAAATCTTATAGTTGCTCAAAATATTGAGCCAATTTAAAAATTCTGACTTTAAATTCAGAAGCAGATGCTAAAACATACGAATACACTAATGCAATGTAGTGTATTAGCAAGAAAAAGTTGTGTCTCTTGATTTTAATTACCTGAGTTTCCTAACAGATTTTCTTGTGAATCTCAAAATTTCGAGATAATTTGATAATTCTGATTTCGAATTTGTGATTTGAGTAAAAAATATACAGAAAAATACTAGTGTAGTGTCCTAGCAAAAAATTTTCTTATTTTGATTTAAATCGCACTTTTTATCAATTTTTTATCTTAGTTCTAATCAGCACGTCAGCAGTTATGGTTTAATGAGAAAAGGTTTGTTGTATAGAATAGTATTGAGATTATTAATCCTTGCCATTTATTTAATATTTTTGGAAATATAACTAATGTATTTTCGATTTTCGAATAGAGGAGAATAATTTTTATTTAGGGGCTATTCATAAATTACGTAACGCTTTTAAGAGCAAGTTCAGAACCCTCCCCCCCTATGAAACAAAGCGTAACACATCATCGAAACCCCTCCCCCCTGTCATTGTACGTAATAAATTATTTTTACATTTTAAACATAAATATTTATTATAATATTTAATATTTCTTTAAATAAGCAGCTTTCGAAAAGCGCCAAAAATATACTTGTTATTTAATTTCAAAAACTTATGTCAGTATTAATGACTGGTATAAGCCCCTATAAGCTGTTACGTAATTTATGAATGGCCCCTTAACAAATTTGTTATTCACACATTTTCTTTAATTGTCTGCGCCTTTGAAGAATTTAAAAAAATTTCAACACAATTAAAACTATTAGAAATCAAAATGTATAGTCCAACAACGCTATACTTACTTGTTGATCAATTTTATGGTTATATAAATGTTAACTCGACAGTATTTTGTTTATTTCGTAGATGCGAACAATGTTTTAATTTAGAAAAACATCAAACGCTCGCATTTCCGCTGCAATATAATCGGTTATTTGAATCAAATAAACTTTTTTTTCAGTTTATATTCTGCGTCCTTTAAATTTTTTTTGAAAATTCCAACATAAAATTAAAACGATAAGAAATCAAAATTCGTTGAGAACATTTATGAGCGACAATTTTTAAAAAGTTACAACCAAAATTATATTGCAGCGGAAATGCGAGCGTTTAATGTTTTTCTAAATTAAAACATTGTTTGCATATACGAAATAAACAAAATACTGTCGAGTTAACATTTATATAACCATAAAATTGATCAACAAGTAAGTATAGCGTTGTTGCACTGTACATTTTGATTTCTAATAGTTTTAATTCTGTTGAAATTTTTTTCAAATTCTTCAAAAGCGCAGACAATTAAAAAAAATTTATTAATAACAAATTTGTTAAATAATTATTCAAAAATAAACTTTTAAAAACTCTCTACTTATGAACGAAAGTATATTATCTAAAAAATTATAAAAGAAAAAAATTGCTTCCAAGTCAAGGAAACAATAATTTTGTTTAGATTGCCCGAGAGGGTATTTTCTAAGAAAAATAGCGTACACAGAAATCCCTATTACGCACATTACGGCTAATACATGACTAATACGCCTATTACGCTAGTATTACACCATTACGTTATATTACGCGAAAATTACGCTATATTACAGGAATATTAGTTATTACACAATATTACAGGTGTAATTCTGAGTATTTTGATGAAATAAATAATAAAATTCAGTTATAAATACAAATTACTTACTTTAAATAAATAATTATCAAATTATCTCGAAATTTTGAGATTCACAAGAAAATCTGTTAGGAAACATTTGTCAATTCTGACTTCGAATTCGGATTCAGGGGTAAAAAATACATGGGAATATACTAGTGTAGTGTCTTAGACAAAACACTTTGAAGAATTTGAAAAAAATTTCAACAGAATTAAAACTATTAGAAATCAAAATGTACAGTGCAACAACGCTATACTTACTTGTTGATCAATTTTATGGTTATATAAATGTTAACTCGACAGTATTTTGTTTATTTCGTATATGCAAACAATGTTTTAATTTAGAAAAACATTAAACGCTCGCATTTCCGCTGCAATATAATTTTGGTTGTAACTTTTTAAAAATTGTCGCTCATAAATGTTCTCAACGAATTTTGATTTCTTATCGTTTTAATTTTATGTTGGAATTTTCAAAAAAAATTTAAAGGACGCAGAATATAAACTGAAAAAAAAGTTTATTTGATTCAAATAACCGATTATATTGCAGCGGAAATGCGAGCGTTTGATGTTTTTCTAAATTAAAACATTGTTCGCATCTACGAAATAAACTTTTGTCGAGTTAACATTTATATAACCATAAAATTGATCAACAAGTAAGTATAGCGTTGTTGGACTATACATTTTGATTTCTAATAGTTTTAATTCTGTTGAAATTTTTTTAAATTCTTCAAAGGCGCAGACAATTAAAAAAAATGTGTGAATAACAAATTTGTTAAGGGGCCATTCATAAATTACGTAACAGCTTATAGGGGCTTATACCAGTCATTAATACTGATATAAGTTTTTGAAATTAAATACCAAGTATATTTTTGGCGCTTTTCGAAAGCTGCTTATTTAAAGAAATATTAAATATTATAATAAATATTTATGTTTAAAATGTAAAAATAATTTATTACGTACAATGACAGGGGGGAGGGGTTTCGATGATGTGTTACGCTTTGTTTCATAGGGGGGGAGGGTTCTGAACTTGCTCTTAAAAGCGTTACGTAATTTATGAATAGCCCCTAAATAAAAATTATTCTCCTCTATTCGAAAATCGAAAATACATTAGTTATATTTCCAAAAATATTAAATAAATGGCAAGGATTAATAATCTCAATACTATTCTATACAACAAACCTTTTCTCATTAAACCATAACTGCTGACGTGCTGATTAGAACTAAGATAAAAAATTGATAAAAAGTGCGATTTAAATCAAAATAAGAAAATTTTTTGCTAGGACACTACACTAGTATTTTTCTGTATATTTTTTACTCAAATCACAAATTCGAAATCAGAATTATCAAATTATCTCGAAATTTTGAGATTCACAAGAAAATCTGTTAGGAAACTCAGGTAATTAAAATCAAGAGACACAACTTTTTCTTGCTAATACACTACATTGCATTAGTGTATTCGTATGTTTTAGCATCTGCTTCTGAATTTAAAGTCAGAATTTTTAAATTGGCTCAATATTTTGAGCAACTATAAGATTTCTAATTTCTAAATTAAAGTAAAAAACTACATGGAAATACACTAGTGTAGCATCAAAGCTAAAACTTTTTTTTATTTTAAATAGCTTTTTTGTCCATTTTTTAGTTTAGCTCAAAATTTTGAGCAAATCTGTCAATTTTGAATTCGAATTCGGATTCAGCGTAAAAAATACATAGGAATATACTTTTCTAGTGTCATTGAAATTTTTTTTTATTTTTGTCATTTTAATTCAATTTTTTGAGTCGTGTTTTGAGTTTAGATAAAAATTTAGAGCACATTTGTCAATTCTGACTTCGAATTCGGATTCAGGGGTAAAAAATACATGGGAATATACTAGTGTAGTGTCTTAGACAAAACACTTTTTTATTTTTGTGTGCCTGTTTTATTTGATAAATTGAACTATGCAAATAACAATACTATTAAGCGACTATTGCACGATATTACTTACTATTACACAGCTAATACTCGGTAATACACTATATTACTGACTATTACGCACTATTACGGGTATTACATAGCTATTACCAGGAATGCGTACACTCCAATACCCAATAAAATACCCCCTCGAGATTGCCTGATTTTTGGAAAATCTGATAAATAAACAAAGTAAGAACTTTTATTTTTATTGGTCTAAAGCATATCCATTTTTTCTTTCGGGGGTTTGAATTTAAATTAATTAAAATTAAATTAAATTTTAAAATATTAATATTTCCATCGAATAAAAAATTGCTTTCTTTAAGTTGGAGGAGTTAGAATCTTATTTTAATTTGTCTAATAAGTAAATTTTCTAAAAAATTCAGAAAACCGGAAAAAATGATTTTTTTTCTTATAGTATAATTAATTTGTCTTTTATTGGTCGTGACAAATGCGCGGTGATATATCAGTAGTATATTATTATCGCTTTACACACACACGCATACATCTCACCGTAGAACTGGCATCTCCAACTTTAAACATTAACTAGCCAAATTATCCGCGCGCAAGCGCGCGGGAATATTGTGCTACAATGTTTATTATAAACAATTTTAAGTCATTTTAATTTAAGTAATTTTTAAGGAAATACTTATTATGACACATAACTAAAAAACTAATTAGAATTAAATTTTCAAAATATATTATATTTTTAAACGTTAAAGTATTATATTGAGTATTATTTTGAGGTATTTCAATAAAATTCTTTTCAAAATTCAATTATTTTCATAAATAATAAAATGTTTTTTTGGAAAATCCAATTATTTTCAAAAAAATTTAATAAAATTTCCAACCAACATTCAATTATTGCCAAATTTTTTAATAGAATTCTTTGTAAAATTTAATTATCTTTAAAAACTTTTCACATTTCAATGATTTTCAATATCTACTATTTTTATAAAATAACCAAACAGAATTCTATTATTGAAAAAAATTTATGATAAAATTGTAGAAAAAAATTCAATTATTTTCATCAATTTTAATAAAATTCGACGCAGGAATTTAATCATTTACCTAATTAATAAAATTCTTTGAAAGAATTAAATTATTTCTATAAATAATAAAATTCTACGAAAGTAATTAAATTATTTTTTCAACAATTATTAATAAAATTTCTCGAAAGAATTCAATTAATTTCATAAATTACAAAATCCTTTGAAAAAATGTAATTCTTCAAAAAATTCAATTTTTCTCAAAATTTATAAAATTCAATTATTTTTCAAAATTTTTTAAAAATTCTTTCCAAGAATTCAATTATTTTCCAAATTAAAAAAAAATTCTTCGCAAGAATTTAATTATTTTAATAAATAATATTTTATTATTTTCAGGAAAATTCAATTATTTTCATAAATAACAAAATTTGCCTAAAAAAATGAATTATTTTTGTAAATAATAAAATTCTGCTGAAAAATTCAATTATTTTCAATTTTTTAAAAATTCTTCGCAAGAATTAAAATATATTAAATTGTTTCATAAGTAATAAAATTCGTAGCATAAATTCAATTTATTAGCAGGATAAGAAATATTTTGTAAATATTTTTGATGAAAATTAGGAAAAAGCTAGGAAAATAAAAAATATGGAATGGAATTTTCGTCCATTTTGTGAAGTGAATAAAACGAGTTTTTTTGGTTCCTTTTTGACATTAAAAAAATGACAATAACCCACAAAAATGAATTTTCAAAAAAAAAAAACAAATGAATACAGATAATTTGCTAACGGAAAGGAAACTTACGATTATTATGTATATATGTATTCTATTTTCTATCAAAACTTATAAAAAACAAAAGAATAACTATAACTAACTTCAAGTGTGGACAGAGATCCGGAAATCTGGAATCACGACGATTATTATATATAATTATTCAATAAGTAAACATTAATTTGCCCTAAATATGTAAAAAATAAATGCTTTAATGATTACTTTTGTTAAATTATAAAAGTTTTACTAATTTTTTCTTTTCATTATTTATCAAATATGCTATTTAAAACACACTATAAATACACAGAAAAGTACTTTGGCTTAATCAATTTTTTAAATAATAATCACCGCTTTTATCTCAATTAAACACTGTAAATTGATTCATTGATTGCACTGGCACACAAAAAAACTTCATGCTGTGAGCTTTTGATCAGACTATGACTACTTTATGTTTTTGGTGTCGCTGAAACCAAATCTGAAGTTCATTTAACCCCATCACGTCAGGGTTTTGAGATAACCCTAAAAACTCAAAATTTGACACAAAAATTTTTTAATCATCAAAAATTTTTATTTTTAAGTCTTACTATCACTACTGTATGTTTGCAGTGTCGCTGAAACCGAATCTGAAGTTCATTTAACCCCATCACGTCAGGGTTTGGAGACCTGTCGACTCAAAAAAAATCCAAATTTGACACAAAAAAGAACATTTTTATTTTCATGTTCTACTATAACTACTTTATGTTTTTGGGATTGCTGAATCCGAATCTGAAGTTCATTTAACCCCATCACGTCAGGGTTTTGAGATAACCTCAAAAAACTCAAATTTGTTTAAAAAAGTTTTTGAAAAAAAATTTTTTTTGGTCAAATTTTAAGTTTTTTTGAAGTCATCTGAAAACCTTGACGTGATGGGGTTACATAAACTTTACATTCGGTTTCGGCAACCCCAAAAACATAGAGTAGTGATAGTAAGACATGAAAATAAAAATTTTTGTTGATTAAAAAATTTTGGGGTCAAATTTAGAGTTTTTAGAGATTATCTCAAAACCCTGACGTGTTGGGGTTAAATGAACTTCAGATTCGGTTTCAGCGACCATAGAAACATAAAGTAGTGATAGTACAACATGAAAATAAATATTTTTCTTCTTGATTCAAAGAATTGATTAAAATATTAGGGTCAAATTTTGAGTTTTTTTTGTTATCTCAAAACCTTGACGTGATGGGGTTAAATGAACTTTTGATTCGGGTTCAGCAATCCCAAATACATAAAGTAGTGATAGTAAGACATGAAAATAAATATTTTTCTGGTTAAAAAAATTTTAGGGTCAAATTTTGAGTTTTTCGGGGGTTATCTCCAAACCCTGACATGATGGGGTTAAATGAACTTCAGATTCGGTTTCAGCGACCCCGCAAACATACAGTAGTGATAGTAAGACTTAAAAATAAAAATTTTTGATAATTAAAAAATTTTTGTGTCAAATTTTGAGTTTTTTTGGGGTTATCTAAAAAACCCTGACGTGATGGGGTTAAATGAACTTGAGATTTGGTTTCAGCGACCCCAAAAACATAAAGTAGTCATAGTCTGATCAAAAGCTCAGAGCATCAATTTTTTGTTGTGTGCCAGTGTTGTCATTCTATTAAAATTCATTTATTTCTATATTTTTGATTGTTTTATTCCTAATTTGGAGAAAAAAGTCATGGTACGCAAACAATATGCTATTGGTAGCAGCAGTTTTTAAAAAAATTTTCTTATTTTATTTCATTAATTTAAACAATGTAATTTATTTAAATTAATTACTAAATTATTATTATTATTGTTTATAATTATTTAAATTTATATTTTATGTAACACTATTGAGAATTATACACTAAACACTTAGAACTAAGACGGAAAAATATCGTACGCACGAGGGATCGAACCCTAGACCTCGTGGACGCAAGTCGAATAATACACTAACCGCACAGGCACGCAAGCTTGAGAGTATATTTTTTTAAACTTCCTTTTGAATTATACGAAGGATATGTACAGTGGTATAATAATAAGTTCACTGTATAATATATTTATTTAAAAAAAAATTATTATAAATACAGTAGAATTCCAATTAGTCGGATCAATTGGGACCAGACCCAATCCGGATAAGCGAAAATCTGGATAATCGAATTGTTCATAAAAATGATATACTTTGAATAATAAGATTTCAATCTGCTATTTAAAAACTCTTCATTTGCAGTGCAATGCCCTGTTGTCGGCAATACGGATAATTGGAATTCTACTGTATATGTTTTATATATTTACATACATTTTAACAAGACATTACACATTAATTAATAGGTATAGCATAAAAATATGGTAAAAATTATTTATTTAATTATTTATTTAAATAATAATAGAAAAATCAGGCAGAGAAGCAGGCGCAACGCGCCTACATCATAGGGTTTCGTGGCCTAAAATGACAAAAATGATGATAATGATAGTGAATGAATAAAAAAAATAAATAAAATTTATTTAGAAATTTTTTTTTAAATTAATTGTTTTAAAATTTTAATGAAGTAATTGGTATACCATAGCAACGGTTGCCATGGCAACGGTTGTTATGGCAAACATTAACATAGCAATGGTTGCCATGGCAACGGCTGTTATGACAACCATTAACATAGCAACGGTTGCCATGGCAACGGCTGTTATGACAACCATTAACATAGCAACGGTTGTTAAGACGTAAGACTTAGGACTTAAGACCTTCTTATACCGAAGTTGCCATGGCAACGGTTGTTAAGACGTAAGACTTAAGACTTAGGACTTAAGACCTTCTTATACTGAAGTTGCCATGGCAACGGTTGTTAAGACTTAGGACTTAAGACCTTCTTATGCCGAAGTTAAGTCTTAAGTCTTAGGACATAAGAACTTAAGACTTAAGACTGAATACTTAAGACTTAAGACGAAAAAACTACGGACGGACACCGAAGTCTCGCTATAAGGGTTTTGGCTCTTGGCCACGAAACCCTAAAAATGTGTATATTTTTACATTAAAAAAAATAAAAACAATACCTATTAATTAGTAATTAATAATATGTTAATTAAGTGTTTGGCGTTATTGTTGACGAATAATGTTTTTAAAAATCGTGGAAAGTATTTTAATAGTTTATAAATTAAACGATTAAACGTTTAATACCATTATAACAAAGTTTGTTTGTTTTTTATAACTCCTTCGCAGTACTGATTTGGTGTTATGCCAGTTTTCTGTCAGTACTGATTTTAACACTTTTCTAACTCCTACATATTACTGATTCGGTTTTGGAGTCAGTATACTCCCAGTACTGATCGGGTTTCGAAAGTCAATACCGACGGTCAGTACTAAGTCAGTACCATGCCGGTGTTTAACTCCGTTATAACTCCGGACATTTCTACTTGGGAAGAGTCGGCGCAAAGTTGGACCAATATTGTCTGCAAAGTCTCGATGCCAGCTTTGCCAATACAGGGCCAATGTTGGGCCGCGTTGGTTTTCGCACTTGGGATGGGCCCTTTTCCAAATAGCACAGTTGTTTATTAAAAAACAATTTTTTACCAGATTAATGATTAGGTAAAATTTTATTGTGTCATTTGAAGAAAAATAATAGATATTAAAGTTATTTAAAATTTTTTGACAGTCTCTATTATAAAAAATTGATGCAATATACAAATTTTCATTTCGATATAATTACAAAAAAAGACTCCCTGGGGGATCGGGCTGACGCTTTCTCGACGCACAGAGCGTCGAGAATCCGTCGAAAGTTGACTTTAACAAGAAAAGTGTTTTAAATATAAAAATGTGACAAAACCCAATACTTACTTTATCATATTTTTATATTTAAAACACTTTTTTTGTTAAAGTCAACTTTTGACGGATTCTCGACGCTCTGTGCGTCGAGAAAGCGTCAGCCCGATCCCCCAGGGCTAACATTAATATCTCTGGTTATTCTGAGAAGTTATTCAGATATGAATTGTTTACAGTACGGGACACCTTAAAGATGAAAAATCAAAAGGTTTATAATTTTTCCATACCCCCATTTTTATAATACAGATTGCTTTTAAAAATGACCGACAAAATGGGCACTTTTTATTTTTCTAATGAATTAATGAAATAAAACAGTTAAATTATCGAAACATTAATGAAAACCGCATGATTCAACTTGTAAAAACATGTAGATTGATGATAAAACATTAAAAAATTCAGATTTTGCTCCAAAATTATTAAATTGTAATTATCTTGAAAACTAAAACCGACAATATGAGCCCTTTTTATGTGGACGTTCAAAATATATCTCGAAATGGATAGAATGCTGCAAAAATCGCACTTTTATTAAAAGCTCAATCTCTTCTTCAAAAATATGTTGCCGCACAATAAAATTCTTTGCATTAAAATGAATCATCAAAAATCTTATTCTTTACATGAATACGAATTAAATTATCTAAGGGAGAGTCTCCAGTTGTGAGACAGTCAATTTTTTTTAACATGCAATATTAAAAAGCCGATTAGTTTATATAAAAACATTTCTTTTTATATAAGCTAACTTTTTCGTGTACGCCGAAACGAATATATAAACTGTTTTTGTTAAATACCAACACTGGGTATGATTATCGACAAAAAAGCGTTTTTTCAATAAATGCAAAGTACTTTTTTCCAAGTTAATTAATTGGAAAAGGTAAATGTAATGCATTTTCTTTTAGTGTTTTCCCTATATTTTGTGATGCAATATTGCATTGTTCCAATCTACGGTTGAAAATAATTTAATTTTCCTTTTTCAAAATAGCGCCAATTTCTGGGTGTGAGACACAGCATATCACCAGTTGTGAGACCGTCTCGACAGCCATTTGAGCAGCATAAAACATACGACTTTTCAGGCATACTATTTAAATATTGTTTTGATTTTTTTTGTAGTATTTTTGGGCATGTCAAGTGGAAAAAAGTCAAATGATTCAGAAGAAATCAATTTTAATGCTCTTGTTGAAGCTATTTAATTGTGTTTATTTGATAGTCATATTTTGGCGAATAAATATTATTATTTAGTATAATTATAATTATCTATCTATATATATAAAATCAGACTTTTGTCTGTACATTGCTCAGAACTTTAAATTTCGCACATAATTATTCGTTTTAGGCATCAAGGATTCCAAATATACCAATAAAAAATTTCGTGTATGTATGTATGTATGTATGTATGTATGTGTGTCGGTATGTCACAGAATCTTTGTTCGCGAATCACTTAAAAACGGCTGAACCATTTGAAACCAAATTTGGCAGAATGTTAGACCTTGGGCCAAGGAAGGTTTATAAATTTACAGATTTGAAAAATATTAATTAGAACCGGAGATATTCAATTTTTTCGAAAAATTCAAAAATCAAAAATTTTCAAATTTTACATTTTTTAAAAAAATGCTTTCAAATATTCTATAATTGAGTTTAACATGTTATTGAGTCACATTTTAGAATAGTTTTGCCAAAAATAATGTCCTTTAACTAAGATGTAAGTATAAAATTTTTTCTTTTAAATTTAAAAAATCGAAATTTTTAAAATTTTATATTTTTTAATGAATTGCTTTTAAATGATCTATATTTTATTGTTACATGTTATTTGGTCAAATTTTAGCATAATTTTGCCAAAAATTCTGTCCATATTTAACATGTAAGTATAAAAATTTTTTCGAAAAATTCAGAAAAGAAAAAATTATAATTATTAATTCCAATTAATATTTCTATTTAATCTATATATATAAGATGAGACTTTTGTCTGTACATTGCTCAGAACTTAAAATTTTACACATACTTATTCGTTTTGAGCACCCAGGATTCCAAAAATGCCAATAAAAAATTTCGTGTATGTATGTATGTGTGTGTGTGTATATGTATGTATGTATGTATGTCCGTATGTCACAGAATCTTTGTTCGCGAATCACTTAAAAACGGTTCAACCGTTTGAAACCAAATTTGGCAGAATGTTTGACCTTAGGCCAAGGAAGGTTTTTAAATATATACAGATTTAAAAAATATTAATTAGAACGGGAGATATTAAATTTTTTCAAAAAATTAAAAAATCAGAAATTTTCAAATTTTACCTTTTTTAAGAAAATGCTTTCAAACTTTGTATAATTGAGTATAACATGATATTTAGTAACATTCTATAATAGATTTGCCAATAAAATGTCCTATAACTAAGATGTAAATATAAACATGATTTTTAAAAAATTAAAAAAATCGCAAATATCCCAATTTTATATTTTGTAATGAATTGCGTTTAAATAATCTATAATTGATTGTTACATGTTAATTGGTCAAATTTTAGTATAATTTTTTCAAAAATTGGGTCCTGTAACTAAAATGTAAAGATAAAAATGTTTTCAAAAAATCGAAATTTTAAAAATTTTAGATTTTTTAATGTATTGCTTTTAAACGATCTATAATTGAGTATAACATGTTAATTAGTCACTTTTTAGCATAATTTAGCAAAAAATACTATTCCATATTTCAGATGTAAGTATAATAATGTTTTCGGAAAATTTAAAAAAAATTATTTTTTTTATAAGAGACAATTTTTGGAAAAATTATGCCAAAATTTGACCAAATAACATGTAACAATGAATTATAGATCATTTAAAAGCAATTCATTAAAAAATATAAAATTTGAAAAATTTCGATTTTTTTAATTTTTTGAAAACATTTTTATGTTACATCTTGGTTGTAGGACATTATTTTTGGCAAAAAATTTTTACATTTTGATAGATTGCAGTAAAATAATCAGTTTTGTTTTTTGTGAGAGATATATATATATATAAATAATAAATTTACAGATTTTAAACATATTAATTAGAACGGGAGGTATTCAATTTTTTCTAATCATTTAAAAAATGGAAAATTTTTAATTTTTTTGTTTTTTAATATATATCTTTTAAACTTTTGACGTCAAAATAATGGAATTTAGAATAATTTGTTTATCCAATTAATCAAACAATTTTCAATTACAAAACTTCGAAAATATTAAAAATGGTAAACGATGAATGGTAAACAATGTAAAAAAATATTAATTCATAGCTTTAAAATTATTTTTAAAGGAGATTGAAAATGGAGATTTTTTATGATAAAATTCATAGTACATAAATTCAAGAATACATGTGAAACGATACTTGCATTATGCTACTGGGGAAAAACTTAGACAGTAAAAAGTTTTGTTATTTTAATTCTAGGTTTAACTATAATGGATGTTTAGAGCATTGCAAAGGCAAAAGTTAAACAGAGTGTCTATTATTATTTTTGTGTAACAAACTATCCGGCTTTTCCCATCTTTGTCCAAATTTTTCCAGGTGTATATTTTCTCATCAAATATACATTTTTTTGATAAGAATAAACGATAAATAAAACTACAAATGGCTACAAAAATTCACATATTTTATGAAAATACTCTTCGACGGGTTTTTGTTTTTACAAATACTTTTAACAGGGGATCTACATTTAAGCAATTATGATACAATTAGTTCGAATTTGACTTTACTATAACTACAAAAACTGGTCGAAATTTAGGATTAACTTATAATACTATAATTAAATTTCTACAAATAATTGACAAACATTGTTTTCTGCATTTTAATAAATAAAAAATTAATTATTTGATGATAAAAGTTTAATCACAGTTTTAAAATGGTAATATTTTTATAATGAAATAGTTAATGGTTGCTAATCATAATTTCTCCAGTCAAATTAAATTTCCCACTATTTCCTATTTTTCGAGACTGGTAGACACACTATTAAATGTATCTGTAGAAACTAAAACCCGTCGAAGACGGGTACGACAGCTAGTAATATATATTTTTAATATATTTAATAATTTCTACTAAACATAACGTTTTATATCAAACTTATTAAAGTTTAGCAATTTTTAATGAGTGTCTCACAACTGGAGACTTTTTATTTGTAAAAAGCGATGTGCTCCGAAAATGTATCGTAAAATTTCTTGAGTTCATCGAAACACTATACTTTCTTTTAATAAAAGTTGCGTATTTCTGTTACCTCTCGAACGGTGTATTTGATTTACAATTTCGCTTACCCGTTTACAATTTACGGGTCAAAAATAAAACCCGTCCCACAACTGGTGACTTTCCCCTATATAAAGTAAAAGCTTAAAACATTGTGTGGTTAGGCGAGTGGCTAGGTGCAAAAAGGTCGTATAAATTAGTTTTGAAAAATATTTCATTAAATAGTTAATTGCAAATTTCTCTTAACTTTAAAATTGCATTTGATTGCTTAATAAAAGACTAATTAATTAAAAAGAAGTTTATTTGGTTTGAATGTACAGTTTTTGAGCAATTAAAGTTGTCCTTGTTTCAAATTCGTATGCATTATAACCCAAGTAGAAATGTCCGGAGTTATGACGGAGTTAAACACCGGCATGGTACTGACTCAGTACTGACCATCGGTAGTGACTTTCGGAACTCGATCAGTACTGGGAGTATACTGACTCGAAAACCGAATCAGTAATATGTCGGAGTTAAAAAAGTTTTAAAATAAGTACTGGCAGAAAACTGGCATAATATAAAATCAGTACTGCGAAGGAGTTATCAAAAACAAACAAACTTTGTTATAATGGTATTAACCCATTAACGCCCATGAATAGACAAATGAAAATAACATCAAAATTATGACAGGAAACAGGACTGCGGATCAAATGATGACTTTTGACGTCAAAAATTGTTTAAAAAATAATTTGTTTATAAAAATTGTTATAAACAAATGGAGAAAATTGATAAAATTTTTAAAACCAATAGCGCAATTCGATTCTACGTGAAAAATTACTAAAGGAACATGTATGACATTTTAAAAATTTTTACTCAGTTTGTTGTAAATAAGTTATAAACAAATAATAATGCACACTCATGTACCTATTAGAGCCCATCATTACACAACTAAACATTTCATCAAAATTATGACTGGAAACAGGACTGCTGATCAAATGATGACTTTTGACATTAAAAATTGTTTAAAAAATAATTTGTTTATAAAAATTGTTATTAAAAAATGAAGAAAATTGATAAAATTTTAAAAAATAATAGCGCCATTCGATTCTACGTGAAAAATTACTAAAGGAACATGTATGACTTTTTAAAAATTTTAACTCAATTTGTTGTAAATAATTAATAAACATATTAAATACGTACATGAGAGTGCGTTTATAACTTATTTACAACAAACTGAGTAAAAATTTTTCAAATATCATACATGTTCCTTTAGTAATTTTTCACGTAGAATCGAATGGCGCTATTAGTTTTTAAAATTTTATCAATTTTCTTCATTTGTTTATAACAATTTTTATAAACAAATTATTTTTAAACAATTTTTAATGTCAAAAGTCATCATTTGATCAGCAGTCCTGTTTCCAGTCATAATTTTGATGAAATGTTTAGTTGTGTAATGATGGGCTCTAATAGGTACATGAGTGTGCATTATTATTTGTTTATAACTTATTTACAACAAACTGAGTAAAAATTTTTAAAATGTCATACATGTTCCTTTAGTAATTTTTCACGTAGAATCGAATGGCGCTATTGGTTTTAAAAATTTTATCAATTTTCTCCATTTGTTTATAACAATTTTTATAAACAAATTATTTTTTAAACAATTTTTGACGTCAAAAGTCATTATTTGATCCGCAGTCCTGTTTCCAGTCATAATTTTGATGTTATTTTCATTTGTCGAATCATGGGCGTTAATGGGTTAAACCGGCCACTATTAATAACAACATCGTTTTATTTATTAACTATTAAAATACTTTCCAAGATTTTTAAAAACATTCGTCAACAATAACGCCAAACACTTAATTAACATATTATTAATTATTAATTATGAGGTATATCATAATAATAATAATAAATTATTATTTCCTTCTTTAGAAACGAGTAGATATGCAAATTAGGTAAAGGAAGACACTCTTATGAATTTTGTTTTGGAAAGAGAAAGAAATGTTGGTTAAATTAGAAGAGAGATATTCTTATGTCAGTTTTATTGTAAGAGACAAAGTAAGGAACAGTAAGATTTTTAGACGAAGATATTCTTATGGAAGAATATATATGGGTGATTTTCACGTAACTGCAATTTCAAGATCATTTTTAAAAGAAAAAAAATTTTGTTTTTTAATGTTAAATATCACTTTTCCTCATCATTAGGGCATATTTATGTACGCCAGGTATTTAATAAATAAAATTATTAAAAAGAACTTCTTTGTCAAAAAACCAAAAATAAGTTAATTAAAATCCTCAAAACGATTAAAACTTCAACCGGTGAGCAACATAACGACAAAAAATTAACTTTAATATTTATAAGTTTTTCAAATTAGCCTTAAAACTATTTCTCTCGTTTCTCTTAAAATAATTGAAAAAGTGTATTAGATATTAAATTGTTATTCATTTAACCTTAAAATATTAATTTCAAGTTTTTAAAAAATATCATATTCAAAACGTTTAAAAAAGCTTCTATTAAAATGATGATTTAAAGTTATTTACATGTGTTTAAATGATAGTTTTATAATTATCATAATGTATTATTGTAAAATGTATATTTAAAAAGAAAAAGTGTTATTTATTTTCAGAGTAATATAAGATTTGAAGAAAGGTTGTTAATTGTTACGTCCGTAACTTCTTATTAATATTCATTAAATACTTTAATATTTCCTTACAAATATTCTTGATTTCACTATGTATTTTGTTATTAATATTCCTAAATTATATGTGTAATTCTTATTAATATTCTTGAATTAACCATACAATTTTTATATTTACTTGTATGTGTATGTGTGATTTATTTGTATGTCATATATTATTGCATTATATCCAGTACATTTTATATTATTATGGTATTCCTTATTTTATATTTTCTATGTATTTGAAACAACATGATAAGTTATATCAAATCCAAGAAAGAAAAGTTTATATTTTAAAGTTATCTAAAAGGAATAACGATCACGCATCAATGTGGCAAACCTTTACTAGACCACACATCAGGAAGGAGAGAGAGAGAAACACATACCAACCCAGGTCCTGAGAGTCTTATCAAATCCCGTAGAAACTAGAGAGAAACATCTATACCAGACCCTGTGCTAAATGTCTTATCGAGTCCCGTCGAAGGTGGCCCGGTGACGTCACGCTGCATCTACCTGCACTAGACGAGTTTCGGCACGTGTATTTTTCTTCGTGCATGCTGTTCCATTAGAAGATTTCGATATAAAAAGGGCAAGCATCATCGTTAGATCAGAGAGTATCTATTTGAAAGCCAACATTATAACATCTACAAGAAAGAGAGTATCTATTTGAAAGCCAACATTATAACATCTACAAGAAAGAGAGTATCTATTTGAAACCCAACATTATAACAGCTACAAGAAAGAGAGTATTTTTTTGGAAATCAACAAGTAAACATCGATACCTATTCAACGTGCAATCCCAGTATACAGTTTAGAAGTTAACTAAACTACATCCCCAAGTATATTTTGAGACAATTTTCGGACAACAATTTATAAAATACACAATATTACCAAGTGTATATTTTGATCATTTAAGAAGAGATAATTTGGAAATAAGTCCAAATTTAATATTGAAACAATTTATCAAATTTCGAAGTATCGAAATTTGTTTTGAAGGCGACAGTCTGGAAGAAAAGTAAAATCCCTAAGAGTACAATACACTAAATCCCATTAGTGTAAACATAAGGCAAATATACAACCATTAAGGACAGCAACCACAGGCTCCTTTGTGTCTACTCTACTATACCACCTCAGATCGGAAATCAAGATAACAATCACCAGCTTCAACACCTAGAATAATCGTTATTCCTAAAGTAAGATTTTTTATTTTTAAATATACTCATTGTATTTTGTATTATTGTCAATTCTTTTCTTTCTTGGTTGGTTTTTAAATAAAATATTCTCTCACAACATTTAGTAGGCTCATTGACTTATCCTCATCCCAAATTAGATTCAATTTTTGAAACTAATTTAAAACGAGGAACGTTAGGTATATTTAAAAAGGTTTCTTGTTTTGACGTAACATAATTTTTAATAAATCATGATTTTAGCAAAATCTTAGTATTTTATTTTACATTTTGTTGTATAATATTTACAAAATTTTTTGTTTAATATCTCATTCTTTTTTAATTTACTCTGAAATATCTACACAAAAGATTTAATGAATAAGAAAGTATCAAAAAAATGTTTATGTAACATTATAAAAACAAAAATTTCAATACACAAAGTATCTCCATCCCGGGGTCTATTTTTGGAACAACTTTTAATAACTACAACTCCGACAAAAAAATTTATTTCATTGACTAACTCATAGGAAACCTTTAGAAGGAAGTATAACATATATATGCAAAAGTTGATTTTCTTTTAATTCTGAATTTAAATAAATCACTGAGTTAAAAAATGCATTTTAATGCACAAAATAGCCCCAGCAAAAATATTTACTATTTACTATCAGCTTGACATAACATTATGAAATTAGCGCATAAAACTAATTGTAGAAAAGTATTCTCAAATAAGAGCGTTACAATCAACAGTAATTAAACTGTGCTTCTGCTTGGTTATTATAAAGGCGTGTTTTTTCGAATATTAAGGTGTTTTTTAATAAGTCAACGGTTGCCAAAGCACTGAAATATAAAAGGACACAACTATGTCAGTCCTCTTCTGTAATATGTGTTGTTGTAGCAACTGTTGATCCATGAAATTGCACCTTTACACTGTACGCCACAGGCGCCACGGAACTGACATTTTATGTGACACCACGGAGCTGACATTTGACATTTAAACTAACCTAATTCCCACAATTTTGCAAAATAAATCTTTTCTTTTGGCAGATAATTTGTTTCTAATATAATCTTCAAAAAAATCGTAATAATTACCATAGAGAGTGTTTACATTAAAAGAATAGTAATACACCGAAAAAAAAGTCAATGGTATTATTAACCAAGAGCTCATAGTCAATACCAACCTAGTAAAATTAGTGAGGATTCCTGACCAACTCAACCCTGTATCCATAGTTATTTCTGTAATTCACAACCTTATCAATATGACCCTGAATTCCCTAGTCAAATCAACTACGAAATTTGGTCATTAAGACTATTTATGATTTTTATATCTTAGTTTTTATCAACTTACACTTGCTTAAAGTATTATTTAATAAAATCTCATGATTAAAATGTTCATATCTGTTAATTGTCTTTTATTTTTTGTAAATATATTTGAATTTTATGATCTGCGCATGCGTTCAATTATATTTTGCCGGTGTCCGACTTTCCGGTGTTAACAGTGCGTGTATGTTTCCAACGGTTATAATGAAAAGTTGCTTCTTTGTAATTTAATTTTTTCTGTCAACTGGTTTTTTACAGCTTAAAATGTGTTCCGAATTATTAACTTTTTGGGAGCTATCAGAAGAAATAATTCAGCTTTTTCAAGGTAAGCTTCTTACATTTTATCCATTTTATCGGTCAATTCTTTATAAGAAATTTTAGGTTAGATTTCCATCTAAACATGTTGACACACGTGGCTTTATTTTTCAATTTATCGTTAAAGTATATATTTTTTTATTTTTTGTTAATTTTAGATCAAGAAATTGATGAATTTGTTTTAAGACACTTAGACAAAGAGAAAATAGAGTCTATTTTCAAAGGCAAGCCTTTTGGACAACAAATCAAGTTTGAAAGTTATTTATCAAAATATTTGGAGAATTTGCAGTTCCAACCTACGGTTTTTATATTGTTATATTTTAGTAATAAAAAATGAAATATTAAAAAATTGTTGTACTGTAATAAATTGAAACTAATAAGATTAAATTTTTTAATTACATGTTTTATATTTTTGTATCGATCTGTTTTTAATGTAAATATTTTTTAAGCAAATAACAAAAATTATCAAATGTCCTAATGCACAATAATTATAATTTTTAGGTTGCATTTTCTGAAGATGAATTAAATAAAATTGTATTAGACGAACAGATTTTGACCATAGAAAAGCACGAATTATTAGAAAAAAATTACAAAGTTTTATCAGCATCAGAAGAGGCAATCGAAGAAAATTCGGATTTAATTTCTAAAGAAATTTCTATCGAACAGACAGCTCAGGTATATAATAAACGGAATTTACATATTTTTTATATTTAATATAGATTTAGTCTATAAATTAAACTGTATTTTCTTGCAGTCGACTACAAAAAATCATAGTAATGATTGTGCAAACGTGGTTAAAAATATTTCACTAATAAATGTGAACGACGATCAGGTATAAAACTTTATTTAATAATATTCAATTTTAAATATACAATTTATTAAATTTTTAAATAATAACTTTAATGTTTAGGTTTTGAAATAACTGTTAAAAACAACTGCAACTGGCAAAATTTTATTAAGTAAAGAAAAACTCGATAATCGTAAACGTGGAAAACTATCAAACATTATCATTGAGCACTTGCTTTCTTCTTCTGAAAGGTATATAAATAAAATCCGAAAACTACTGGTGTCCACTCCTCATGTGTATTCAATGATCTCCTTGATTTCGATGTGGTTGAAAATTATTGTGTCGATATCGTACATGACATATTAGAGGGAATATGTCGTTATGAGTTAATGTACATTTTACATGAATTTATATTTAAAAAAGAGTTTTTCACAGTAAACGTATTAAATTGGCGAATAAGGTGCTTCAGATTTGATGATAATGAACCCCCATTATTTACGGAACAAAATTTGAAATCAATGACTACGAAAATGACTGCATCTGAAATGATGGGCTTTGTTCTCAATGCTCCTCTAATTTTTGGTGACTTAATAAAAGATCAAACTAATAAGCACTGGAAGTTGTTTAAGCTGCTTAGAAGTATTCTTATATTGTCTAATATAAGTAGTGTATTACTACTTCGGATATTAAAAGTATGAAGCGCCTCGTTACTGAACATCACAAGTTATATGTGACGTGCCGCGACAAAAGGGATCTTAGCTCTCAATAGTGAATTTTGCAGGAAAGGCGATTGAAGTAGAGCGTCTCTGATTGGTGGAAACTTTCCACTAGAATTCAGCCCCACTACTCACTACACATTGATATTTGTCCGCGTTACACGAAGCGCACGAATTGTATGTATATGACCAGTGTAGTTGTATTGGAAAGTGGAATGGGTGCTTTTCTAAACAACCACGTATAAACACTCAACAAGCTCATTTTTAAACATTAATAACAAAAAAATCTATAAGTAAAAAGTATTTTTGACGCTTGTATGTGAAAGAGCAACTCAATAAATATTGAATGATATACATAACTCGAAATTAATTTTTTCAGAGCTAAGGTCCCTTTTGTCGCAGCACGTCACATATATTGAATTATATGGGCATACATTAAAACCTAAGCACCATTTTTTATTGCACTACGCTCTAATAATGGAGGTAGTTGGCCCCCTTAAAAATTTGTGGACAATGAGACTGGAAGGGAAGCATAGACCTTCCAAAATTTACGCTAAAGTAAACTACAATCGCAAAGATCTTTGTTACTCGATAGCCTTAAAAAACCAATTAAACTTAAGTGATGTTTTTTTAAAAAATAAATCTTGCCAAATTCGAATGCCAATATTTGAACCAAACTTGAGAAATTTGTATTTTTCCGAAAAAATTTTGTTACTAAATCGTGGTATAAATTTTGATAGTATAGATTATTTGATTATTAACCGATGTAAATATGTCGAAGGGTCAGTTATACTTGTTAGCAACGACAAACAACATCCAACTTTTGGAGTCATGGAAAAATTGTTCTTTAAGAATAAAACTAAAGGTTCTGATGCCAAAGATTTCACAGTAATCTTAAGTACTTTTGAAAGTTTGTACTTTGATGATCATTTGCAATTATACTGCGTACCTGATGGAGAAAACAGTTCTCTAATATTAAATGTAGACGAAGTTATTCGTAACAATGCCAACAAACTTTTGAAACGGGTGTACATGCCCAATGGATATTTTTTTGTTAACTTTTATAAATTTTAATTTGTATTAGGTACGTTTTTAACAATATATATTATTAATAATAATTAATCTTCAATAAAATTAATAATATATATATATATATATATATAAAATTATTATATTCATAATATAATATTATATGTTGATTATATTATGAGAATTAACATAATACTTCAGTACATACTTTGAAAACTATTTTAGTGTCATTAAAAAATTCAATTCTCAACTGCGTGTTTAGTATAGTGGTTAGCGTTCCGGTTTTCAAATGTGCGTATGCGTTAGAGTTAGGTGTTCGCGCCCCGTCTGCGTTAAATATTTATTTATAAGTTTGCGTTAATTCTAAGCCAATTGTGTATTAAATGTGTCCAAAAGTGTTATATCTTCAGTCAAAGTTCGTACGAGTAATTAATTAATAGTTTTAAAATTTATATTTTCTTTTTTGCTTTTTAAAAGAATATAAAAACCTTGAATTTATGAATCACAAATACCGAGGATACAATGGTCATATATTATTATAATCCTTATCAATTTGACTACTTTTCATTGTTATATGAGCCAGGATTATTGGTGCCATTAACTAAATTACCTAGTCACTTTAACTAGGTTCCCTAGTCACTTTAACTAGGTTCCCTAGTCACTTTAACTAGGTTTCCTAGTCACTTTGACTAATTTTCCTGATCGCTATGACTATGCTTGAAACTTATTACTTTGACCAGGATTCTATAGTGGGTTCCTCTCGTAACTAGGAAACCTAGTCAATTCCTGGTAAACGGGTCCAAGGCATTTTTTTCGGTGTACCACGGTACTGATCACTTTTTTTGTGAACTTCACATTTTTACAAAAAAAATTGTTTTTAAGTGTAGAACTTGCAAATTTTAAACCTTTTTTTTACTGATATTTATTGCTAATGGATCTTATTTTAGATTTTAATTCTCAGTTAACATTAAAATGTGCCATAAAAAGTTAAATTATAGGGAAAAATATCTTATTACAAAATTGAAAAAATTTGTGGACAAAACTATTTTACATTTTATAATTTTATAAGAAGTATTAGAAGATGTATTATATGTAGAAATTGTTCACCTATATACATAATTCATATTACAAAAATTCTCGTTTTCAGTTTCAGCGTTTTCAATAAAATTTCTAAATTTTAACTTAAAGTTTTAAAAAACGGACACGCCACGGAGCTGAAATTTTGGAGGGAATTCTGCAATTTATCAAAAAATATAATATCTATTTGCACATATTTGTGGTTGCGAATAGGTTTTATATATACCTGTGAAATGTATCCATACCTAAGCAAAAATTTTTTATTTTGAATGTATTTTCTGTGACGCCGCCAAGTATTACAGTTACGTGAAAATTACCCATATATATATATATATATATATATATATATATTGCTCTGCCCAAAAATCTAATCAACAGAAATCGACGTATTATGGCTTAAAAGACTCGTAGGCTCATATTCTTTCAAATAAAAGGTGGAGAATTAAAAAATTCAATATGGCGTACCCTCCACGCCATTTTTTGCATAAATTTTTCCAAACTCAAAAAACAATTGTGTTAAATAATGTTTGAAAATAATTTCAATTTATCATTCGCGCTATACATTTTATATGGCGCGCATCCCCCTTATAACATTCAACCCCTTAATTATTTAACGGTTTTACTTAAAGCTTTTTTATTTAAGACATTTTTCCTATGTGACGGCCGAAAGTTCAGGCTTTTTTCAGCAATTTTTTTTCACAGAAAATAATATATAATTCTATAGTTTATTTTACACGTTATAATTGGTGTCTAAAAGTATACCAAAAAAATTTTTTTAGTGATTATTCAAATCATTAAATAATTATTTTTATGAGTCACAGGTGACTCCTTTAAAAATGCATGGGTGAACGGTGGCAACGATAACTTCATTCAGTATTGTCTAAAATAAAAAAATGAAACATAGCTTTACTCAGTAGGCTTACTGTTATCATGTGAACCTCAAAAAATAATTTATCTTAATAAATAACAAAATGACGTACTGTTAAATTTTTTTTTAAATCGCTTGTTTTTTGTAAGTAATTGTTGAAAAAAATAGGAAAATGTTTATGTAAAATTATAACCGAGGTTCACACGATAGCCACTCATGTGTAGAATAATGCCTCCAAATTACAGACCGAGAGGTTAAATAGAATTTGATTAATCCTTGCCACTAGTTAAAGAAAAGTGGTTTTGAGAAAAACGCGTTTAATGTTTTGGTGACTGTAGCTTGCGCCCGTGCAGTGTTTAATTCAACGCGCTGTAACTTTGTTAGTTTTTCAAATATCTGTCTGAAACTTTTACATGATATTTCTAAGATATTGTACTTTCGAAATATGCAAAAAATCGATTTTTTCAAACTGTCACATAGAAAAGTGCCTTAAGTTTTCTGAGCCACCGGTTACGAATTTGACCTTAGATGTTTTAACTTCAAAATATCAGATTCAAGTACTAATTATGGCTTGAAATTTATATTTCCTATGTTATTTATTTACTACTTCTTATTTAGTTTTGAAAATCCATAAATTAGTATTTATAATATGGTGGAAATCACATCAAAAATCTACTCATAAAATTTTTGGTTCAATTATTTACAAATTTTTTTTAAGTTCAAGGGGGAGGGGGTTAAAGATTTGAACTTTTGCGTGACACGCTTAAGTTTGATAATTTATTATACTTGAAGGGAAAAGTTTTAAAAGAAATAAGACTTGGCTTTTCTAGGTTTTTTCATAAGCTTTCGAATGGCATAGTTTATTTTCAAAGAAAAAATGTTTTTGACACAAATTTTGAAAAAATAAAAATGTTTTTTTACTTTTCTCATCTTTGGATACTTTTTTTATTTTATTTTTAAATGAAAGCTGAGATTTTTTCCGATGAAATACTTATTTTCCAGAAAACCGTTTTTTTGTTAATACCTGATTTAAAGAAATCAGTTGTTTAAAATATTTAAAAATCGGAGAAAATTTTCCTCATCAAAAAGTTTTTAAAATAAATAAGAATAAAAATTTTTTAAAATAAAAAACCTAAATTCAGACATTTAATATAAAATAGAATTGAATAAAAATTAAATTAAAAATTAAAAAAAATATAATGCAAAATATGACAGTCTCAACCCTGTAAAATTTAGAGAGTAGTTAAATGTAACATTTCCTTAATTAAATAACTAAACAAGTAACAACACACCGCAAATGGCTGTGCAGCACATTGCGGCTTGGCGGCGCGACGACGTGATGCGCAATATTAAAAAATTCATTTCTCGAAAACAAAAAAGAGGGGTTTCTGGAAAATAAGTATTACATCGGAAAAAATCTCAGCTTTCATTTAAAAGAAAATAAAAAAAGTATCCAAAGATGAGAAAAGTGAAAAAACATTTTTATTTTTTCAAAATTTGTGTCAAAAAAATTTTTTCTTTTAAAATAAGTATAAATAACAATAATTAAAGTGCAAGTCAATAAATCAAATAATATAATATAAATAATTTATAGTCAATTTATTAATTGCAAGGATTATACTTTTTAAATTTCCGCGCTTTATTTTAAAGGTTAGTTTGACGACCGCCAGGTGTCGAACAGTGCTGTTTCTTCTTTTTCCAGTTGATAGTTTGTTCTTCTATATGTTAAATAGCAATGCTTTAATAGAGTCTTTCTTCACGTCATTTGTCAGCACACTATCGTGATTAGTCTTAGTCTTTGTCCTTAATTTCTAGTTTTCTTTGCATTTTAATTAGTTTTACATTTTCAGGTACTTTAATAGTTAATATTTTTTTCATTTTCAGGTTTATTTACAGAAATATTAAATCTTGTTAACAGTTATATTTTAGTCAGTCCTTGTCAGGACTAAAATAATTCAGCTTTTTGCAGTAGGACTGAATATTGTTTTCAGTCTTATTTTAATTTATTGCAATCAGTCCTTTTCAGGACTAAAATAATTAGTCTGTCTTGAAACTAATTATTTCTGCTTTCTAAAATTCTACTTAGTTGACCATTTCAGATCGCAAAAAGCAGTGCATAGGTTATCTGTTTCACACAGATAGGTGCATTAATCCTTTAAAGTGCGATAAGCATAAAGGTTCGGGACCAAGAAAGATGTCAAAAACGTTGCTAAAGAAGTTTCCCGAGGTACAGGAAAATTCTCGAATTTGCAATGAATGTCGAAAAATGTGTAGAAAAGATAATTCAATTCAAGAACATGACACATCTTTTTCAGAAGAACCTGAACGTAAAAGACAATGTTTATCAAGGCAAGAACAGCTAGAGCAATTGCTTATTGTACTCAAAGATAAATTTTCTTCTTTACCTGCAAATGATCCTCTACGATTGTCGATACTTACCATTACCCCTAAATGTTGGACTCCTCACCAAATTACTTTAGAATTTGATACTTCACTAAGAAAGGCTAAAAAAGCTAAAAATTTGAAAAAAGAAGAAGGAATTTTGGCAACACCAAATGCAAAACGTGGCAAAAATTTACTAGAATCTACTGCGAAAAAAGTAGGTGATTTTTATGAAAGTGACATAAATAGTCGCATAATGCCCAACAAAAAGGATACTGTTTTGATAAAAGTGGATGAAAAAAGAGAAAAATTTCAAAAAAGATTATTACTCTCGAACATTAAAGTTTTACATGAAGAGTTTAAAAAAGATAATCCCGATTTGAAAATTGTCCTGAAAAAGTTTGCAGAGTTAAGACCAAAATATTGTATTTGTGCTGGAGCATCTGGTACGCACAACGTATGTGTATGCATCATTCATAAAAACTCGAAAATGATGTTCGATGCCTTAAATTTAGAAAAATTAACTCATGAATCAGAAAATGTAACGAAGGAATGGAAGGATTTCCGAAATAATTTGTTACTGTTACTGAACTCTCAGATAATTTAAAAATAACTTTTGCCGCATCACTTCGTTTCTAAGAATCAGTCCAGCTACTTCAAACAAATTAAGGATAATATCAAAGAAAATGAAGTAATATTACAATGCGATTTTTCGAAAAATTATGGCTTTGTTGCACAGAATGCTGCGCAAGGTTTTCACTACAATAACGATCAGTGCACAGTTCACCCAGAAGTATTTTATTATAAACATGAGAGCGAAATAAGATATTGCAGTATTGTGTTATTGTCAGATTGTACGACTCATGATATCGCTTCTGTATACATTCTAGTAACAAACAGTCATTGCTGAAATTCTCAAGGTTTGTCAAAACGTAAAAAAGATAACTTACATAACTGATATTGCTAAGCAACACTATAATAATAATAAACATATATATATACATATATATATATATATATATATATATATATATATATATATATATATATATATATATATATATATATATATATATATATATATATATATATATATATATATATATATATATATATAATATGAACAATACAAACCCTTTGTATAACAGAGTAGGGTGTCCGTAAAAATTCGCCATTCAAATTTTGTTTACGCCATCCCCCAGTTTGGTTCCAATAATAACTTTTTTAATTTTTATGCAAAAAATTCTCCAGGTCACATTTGTCTTCATTTTTAGCTGCACTATAAGATAGCACTTCGAAAAAAAATCAATTTTCAAAAATTTTAAAAATGGCGGACTTTTAAAATAGGTCATAAAAATGCACCACAATCCCGTGTAGAAAAATTTCGGGGCAGTCTGAAGTCCAGTGATTGCCCCAACTAGACGCATCTAGACGGTCTAATCTAGACTGTCTAATTGTATGCTGTATGGAATTTATCTGAACGGTCTAATCTAGACTGTCTAACTGTATGCTATATGGGACTTCATTGGCATCACTAGAATTCAAATTTTTTAAATACAATCAAGAATTTAGTGCCCGATTTGTCGGTCTTCTTTAAATTTATACATGCACAATGGGTTGTCACTTTAAGATTGAATAAAATAATTTAGACAATCTAAAGAATCGTTCAAAAATAAATATTGTAGATTTATATAAATCATTATATATAAAAATAAAATTTAAATCCATACATCAATCTATACATTTAACAACCAATTTTACTTAGAAATTATAAAATTGAATTTTATTAGAGTTACATTTACAATTTTCATAAATAACTTCAAACTTTAATTTGAAATTTTATAAAGTTTGAATTTGGAATGAATTTAATTAAAAATTTTAAAAAACTTATATTTTTAAATAATGTCTAATAATTCAAATTTTCCTGAAATTAGATAAATTTTTTAACATATTGTATTTGATTAATTATTAGACATAATTTATCTGTAGAACAATTTTAGTTCAAAGCACTATAAACAATTGAGTGATGGAAAAGTTACAGATTATTGTAGAAATTCAACTATTTTCCAAACTTTCACCAAAATTCTTGGCAAAATTCAAATTATTTTCTAAAATGTTCTTTAAGGGGATCCCACATATCAACAATGCAGATCTAAATTGATAAAAACTCTGCAACCGCCTTTTCTTGAAAATTGTATAATATTATGCCCTATCAATTTTGGAAACTCATTTTCTATCATAAATACATAGGATGAATATTTTATTTGTTGTAATTATTAGAAAAAATTATTTTTCAAAAATTAAATATGAGCAGTTTCCAATAGTCCAAACCACCATAACCACATTTAACAGCTGTTTGGTGGTACATTATTTTGCAATGGAACCAATAGATGGCGCCAAATGTACCAGAAATGATAAACTGTTGATTATTCTTAATTTTAAATTAAAAACAATTTAATATAATGTCTTGTTTGCAAGAGAAAATTGATTAATGGTAAAAAATATATAAAATAAGACAATTTCGCAGATATATTTAATTTTCCAAGTAAAAAATAAGTTTGTTTTGTTGTTTGTAAGGAAATTTAAAATTTAAAAACCTTTATTTTTTTGTAACAATTACAAAAAAATAAATATTCATCCTGTGTATTTTTGATAAAAAATGAGATTCCCGAATGAATATGGCATGGTATTTTATATTTTTCAAGAAAAGGCGGTTGCAGTTCTTTTTATCAATTTAGATCTGTATTGCCGATAAGTGGGATCCCCTTAACGGCGTTGCAGGTCGAGAACTTGTCAGTGTTGCCAACCCACTCTCCCCCACTTTCCTGTATTTTTCGACTTTGATCACTTTTTTAAAAAAAACTAAGCACTTAATCGAAAAAGTAGGCCTTTACCCGCAACATAAATTAAATATAGAATTACTGAAAATTTATTTTGTATCGATACGATGTTTCTACGAGCTACAAAATTGTTTCTACGATTGCAATTGACAGATGTAGGTGACTTGATTTGGGGATAAAATGGCCGCTCAACAGAAAGGCGGAGTAAAGCGGGTTGCCTACGTAAAGGCATAACAGTATGATAAAACAGGACAATAACTTTTATTTTATTGAGAATGATTAAAATAATATTTTGTAACAATAAAAATTAATACAAAAAACATGAATAAAAGGATTTTCGTTTATAAAAATGTACATAATATAAAATATGTTAAATTTTAACAAAAAATATGAAAAACATTTTTTTTTAATTTTGTTATTCATTAAAATAATTTTTCAAAAAGATTAAAAATTAAATTATTAATTAATATCTCTAGAGGTACAACTCATTAAATTGTAATTAATAAAAATATTGAAAATGAAAAATATGCAGAATTTTTTGTCTACGAGAAAACGCGGCTTAGTTCCTGTTTAAAAAATTAAGCTTTATTTAATTGAATATTTATGCTTTCAATCTCTTACTCAAGAATCTCTTAAGAGTCTCTCTCTCACTTTTCCTGTTTTACTCTACCCTCACTCATAATCATACAACGTCTTTTCTCCTCTTTTTCCTTTCCCATTTCTCCTTCTAATTCTTTTCCCCTCTTATCTTTATCACCTATCTAAACACAATCTGACTCGTCAGTCTGATTTTGAAAGCAGTAAGACATTCTATATGTTAAAATTAGTATTAAAAATAAGGAGAAAATCAGTGCAAAATAAGTTAACAATCGGTATTAAAGATAAGGAGAACATTAGTGTAAAATCAGTTAACAATAATAAATGTGAGCATTTCGCTATATAAACAAAAAGTAGCTTTGCTACAAGAATATTGTTTCAAACAATTTATATCTGCGTTTTAAAGTGAAGTTAATTAAATAAATTTATTAAAAGTGATTTGTTTATTATTATCCTAAATTTAAATACTTTTCAAAGAGCAATTTTGAATTGTACAAAATTTAAACAGTTCCCAAGCATGAATTTCACAGGGCGAGAGATTGAAATAGAAGCAAAACGTAGAAATGTATACAAAATAGTGTTTTTAAAACTTTATATTGTCTAAAGCAATTGACTTTAACAACTTCTGTCTTTTGCATTCATTCAACAGCATATTAATTAATTTGAAGGTTTTGGAATAAAAAGATAAATTATGCAAATTACTGTCCTCGTTTGAAAAAAAATAATATTGTAAAAAATAGTATAAAAATTATAGATATAAACAAATCAAAATCATGTAATATTTTTTCATTTCATTCTATAATAATCCAAAAGTTTTTCTTTAAAAGATTTTATTTAACAAATGCCGAAATGTGAGATTTTCTTATTTGTGTAAAAAAAATTGGAAAATTATTAATCAAAATTTTACGTACATTATTTTGCTAAAAAGTTTGTAATTATTTTCAAAAAGGATAATATTTATCACAAAAATTCAATTATTTTCAAAAAATCTAAAAAAAATGTGGTCAACATTTCTAATAACCTTTATAAATAAATAACAATAATCTTGGCCAAAGTTCAATTATTTTGAGAAATTTAAATAAAATTCATTACAAAATTCAATTATTTCATAAATAATAGTATTCATAACAAAAATTCAAATATTTTCAAAAATTTTGATAAACAAGTTGTATATCCAGATGTTCATTACATAAACATTTTGCTTCCTCTTTACGATAAGCAAAACATTTGCTTACATTGGGAGAAAACATTTAAATTAAATTTAAAAAATAAAATAATATTTTAATAACATAGTGGATTTTTTAATTTTAATTTTAATTAACTTTATAAACGCTAATAGTATATTCTTTTTATACGTCAATCGATTCGTAAAAAGATTAACATTTTATTATACGACAACATAATTTTGAAGAAGAAAATAAATTTCTAATAAAAGTGCGAATTTTTCGTCTTTAATAAATTGTGAATAATTTTATAAATTCAAATACAATATATATATATATATATATATATATATATATATATATATATATATATATATATATATATAAACCGACAGATTAGCTCGGTCGGATAAGATGCCTCGCTTGGCGGACGTTCTAGGACCAAGGGTACTTGGTTCGCGCCCATTTGGCTTGGATTTTTCCGGCAAGTGAGATAATCTGAGCGGGAGGTTTGACGTCGAGGTATAATGATGTGCACTGTCGATTATTGTCCGGTACACACCATTAGAACTCGACTGTCGATAAACCGGTTGTACTCAGGAGAAGGTTTTCTACAGTTTCCCTCTCCTCTGGCGAGAAAACCCATTAGACGGGTAGTCCAGGCTAATGCGAGTACTCCTAAATTTCGAAAGACGTTCTGTAGGCGCAAACTTAGTATTAAGAATTGTATGTAAGAAAAATTTGTAAAAAAGCGAGAAATTGTAAGAAACACTTGTATAGCCAAGTATGTAAGGCTGAAGACAGGTGTATAAACCAATAAAAATATATAGGATATATATATAACCAAATTACTTTAAATTAGTAAAATTGTTTACTAATTTTAATTAATTACTGACTTTTTGCTTCATAATTATTAAATTTCACTAAAAAATTAGTAGAGATGATTATTTATTAGTCAAATTTACTAATTCAATAAGGCAAAAGTCTATGTCTAAATGAAATAAGTAATGTAGGGTGTCTACAATATTAACCTGAAAAAAATTTCTCTCATATTTCCAGGTTTTCCAGGCCTTCTAAAATTTTTTTCCTAGTTTTAAGAATCGACATAGTACTTAAGGGATTACAAAAAATACATTGCTTAAATTTTAATTTATAACACTTATAAATTACGTGGGAGAATTATTCACAACATTTGTCATCAAGAAAATATAAAAATTGAATTATTCACGGAGAGACTTTTAGTTACAAAAATTACTTTATTGTATTTCAATATTTCTAATAAAACGTAAGAATTTAGGGATAATCGAGGTACGATGATGATAGTTCTTATTATAATAATAAGTAGTGTTATTTTTTTATCTACTATTGTAATTTTTAGGGAACAGAAGTTAGTATAAAAGTTTAGAAAGAATATCATTTGATGTTAAGACAATTGCAAATACGAAAATATGGAACATATTTATAATACATTCTGATATTTTTATTTGTAAACCCACTATTTTGAAAACTATTAAATGTAAAAAAATTTTAGATACTGTATTATTTTTAATATTAACACGCTCTGAAATGGTAAGCAGTTTGAATTTTTACAAAATTTTATTAGAATATTTTCACGAAGGTTTCCGAACAGTTCCGTCCACAACCGAAGACCAGTTAATGTTAGACGAACACTCAGCAAACAACCGAGCGTCATCATCGTCTTGAAAGTATTTTGTTAAAAACGTTTCAAAAGTTATTAGTGATTAAACAATTGAATTGTGTAATAATATTATAATAAATCATGTATATATTTATATACATATGTATTATATAAGTATACACGTGCCTAGTAACGCAATTTGTATACCCCTACCCTATATATGCTATATATATGTAGCGTCACCTAATCTTCACTTTTAGTATAAAGCTTTAGAAAAGATTTAAAAAACTTTGAGACTTATTACCAAAAGTGACGTTGACTATGTCTTTTCATAATCTTTATTAGAATTCTTCTAACTATACCTCGATTATCCCTAAATTCTTACGTTTTATTAGAAATATCAAAATACGATAAAATAAATTTTCTATCTAAAAGTCTCTCCGTGTTGCAAAAAAAATGTAGAAAATGCTTATTATTTTATAAAAGTAATTAAATTTTTTTTAAATAATTAGATTCTTTTGGAAGCAATTTTATTAAAATAGTAGATATTGAAAAGCATTGAAATGAGGAACATTTTTGAAAATAATTGAAATTTTGCCTAGAATTTTATTGAAATTTTTGAAAACAATAGAATTTTTGAGAACAGTTTTATTATTTATTATTTATTATTCGTCGCTTGGGGGCAGCAACATGCCGACTCAGCTAAACGGTGAAAAAGATGCCGTTTCAAAAAGAAAAGTGAAAAACATGCATTTCGCGAAAGCGCTGAGAAACATACCTTCTTCAAACGAACGGTGAAGAACATGCCTTTTCAACCGTTAATATTTAATATTCATATTATATTAATAATATTATATTAATTATAAATAATTACTAATATTATATTTATTATAAACAATTAATGATTAATTAATTAATTTAATTAATTGATTAATTTATAATTATTAATATTATTATATTAATTATTTATTTATTTAATATTATATTTAATATTAACGGTTGAAAAGGCATGTTCTTCACCGTTCGTTTGAAGAAGGTATGTTTCTCAGTGCTTTCGCGAAATAGCATGTTTTTCACTTTTCTTTTTGAAACGGCATCTTTTTCACCGTTTAGCTGAGTCGGCATGTTGCTGCCCCCAAGCGACGTATTATTAAATAATAATTTATTATTTAATTTAAATTTTGACAATTTTTTTTCTATTTGATTGTAATATGTTTGTATTATTACTATTTGTTCAGGATATTTTTAATTTTTCTAACATTTCCGGGTTTCCCAGATATTATATACACTCTGTGAATGCGAATTAAATGAAGTAAATAATAAATAAATAATGTGAATTAGTAAAAAAGATTACTAATCATTTTTACTAATTCACATTTAGAGAGTAAGTAAAATTTTACTTGAAATACACACTTATTGAGGAAAACTAATAAACAGAACTTACGTTGTTATACTCAATTATAAATATCAAAATTGACCTTGAAAAAAATTATTTTAGACTTTGAAAACCTTGAAAAGTTCTTGAATTTTTTAAAAAGAATCGCTGAACACCCTGCAAGAGTCAAGCAAGAATTTACAAACAAAAGCTCTTTATCGAGTTTTGACGTTTCGACACAAACTACCACTGAAAAAACACGTGTCTAGGAAGAAAATTGAAACACGGTCAACGTCAAATCAAAATAAAATTAATTTATGTGATTCAACCGAAGTACTCGACACTTTTACTTTAATTTACCTTATCTTGTGAGATTACAGTTATTAAAAAAATTTGCTTCTAGTTCGTAAAAGTCCGTTTTTATAAAAAGGTCCGTAAAGTACGTAATTTGATTGAGAAAAAACAAAAAATTTGTAAATTGTACGATATAAATTGGGGATAATTTTAAAATTGCAAATGATTGCAGAACTTCTATTATTTTCAAAAGTAATAAAATTCTCGTCAAAATTTCAACTGTTTTTAGGAATAATAAAATTCTCTTAAGTTCAATTATTATCAAAAATTTTAGAAAAATTCTTGGCAAACATTTAAATTATTTTCATAAAATATTAAAAATTTTGTAGGAACTCAATTATTTACAAATTTTCTTTAAATATTTTCGCAATAATTCATTAATTGTTTTTATAAATAATAAAATTTTAACAGGGATTCAACTATTTTTGTAAATAGTAAATCGCTTTTTAGGAATTCAATGTTTTTTTATAAATAATAAAACTCATTGCTGAATTTCAATTAATTTTAATACATAATTTAAATTAAATTCCTTGCAAAATGTAATTATTCTTAAAAATATTATTAGAATATTTGTCGAAAGAATTTAATTCTTTAAAATTTGCGATTTGTTGATAAAATTATTTATGATAGGGGAGACTTGGAGCTAAACCGGACGGATTTGGTCTTTGACCAGAAAACTCACAGAAAAACATATTTTTTGCTAAAGAGTAATATACCGTTTTGAAGCTTGTTCCTTCACCTACAAGTCGCACTTGGTCGTTTTTAAAAAACTACAGTAGGTTTGGAGATATATTGCTTCGAAGGAGACTACCTCAAAAACGAAAATCTCAAAATTGGTGAATGCAAAGAATGCAATTGCAATTTGCTATGCAAAGAATATAATATAAAATTGTTCATTAATATTAATGAAGTTATAGTTATTCGCAAATATAAGCATGTAAAAAGTGCCCCCTCCTGGAATAGGTCCATATTTAGGGAATAATTTTGACCTATTATGAAACTCATTTTCATCAAGTTTCAAGTCGAATAAAAATTTTGTTTTGGAGTTCAACTATTTTTTTGAAAAATTCAAAAATTTTAATTTTCTCCAAAATGGCTTGACCAATTTTCTATAAAATAGAGTATCTAAAGAGTAATATATATATATATATATATATATATATATATATATATATATATATATATATATATATATATATATATATGAGGCATTTTACGTGTAATGTCCTAAGTTGAAATTTCAACTTCTTGACAAAAATTGAAACTCGGGGAATTTGTTGTTCTATCAAGTAGAAATGTGCCTCAAAAAATATTTTTGACTTTTTCGAAAATTTGAAGGGGGTAGAGGGGGCCAATTTGACCAATTTTGCTAACACCGGCTACTTTGTGAATTTTTTCTGAACTTACTTTTAATGGGAAAAACTTTTCAGAATATGTTTCGGAAAGGTTTTTTTGTCCTCTTTTCAATGGTGAATTTTATTTTTTAATATTTTAAAAATTTATCCCAATTTTTGATAATTAATATTTAAATTTCAATTTCCCAAAGAGGGTCCGTTTTATTTGAAAATAAATTATTGCAAACGAAAGCTGAGGTTTTTTCCTATGCGCATGTAAATTTTCAGAATGCCCTTTTTTTTGTTTTTGAGTTATTAAATTTCAAAGAATAAATTGCTATGCGCAGCGTTGCGGTGGCACTGAGCCGCGTGGTACACAGGGTGATGCAAGGTGCCCGCAATGCTGCGCGTAGCAATTTATTCTTTGAAATTTAATAACTCAAAAACAAAAAAAAGGGCATTCTGAAAATTTACATGCGCATAGGAAAAAACCTCAGCTTTCGTTTGCAATAATTTATTTTCAAATAAAACGGACCCTCTTTGGGAAATTGAAATTTAAATATTAATTATCAAAAATTGGGATAAATTTTTAAAATATTAAAAAATAAAATTCACCATTGAAAAGAGGACAAAAAAACCTTTCCGAAACATATTCTGAAAAGTTTTTCCCATTAAAAGTAAGTTCAGAAAAAATTCACAAAGTAGCCGGTGTTAGCAAAATTGGCCAAATTGGCCCCCTCTACCCCCTTCAAATTTTCGAAAAAGTCAAAAATTTTTTTTGGGGCACATTTCTACTTGATAGAACAACAAATTCCCCGAGTTTCAATTTTTTTCAAGAAGTTGAAATTTCAACTTAGGACATTACATGTAAAATGCCTCATATATATAATTTACACAAGTCGATTTTACTTTTAAAAAATTAAAAACTGATTTTTGGCTGCTATAAATAGTATAGTTTTCTACATAAATGAGAGGCCAACGTGTTTTTAATTAAAATTTAATTAAATTAATTAATGATTAAATTAAATTTCCAAAAATATTAATAATATATGCCTACACTGAAAAAAAGTGCTGTTGAATCAAATAGCTCCATGCTATTGAATTTCCCGTTATTAATTCAATAACACATTTATTAATCGAACAGTATATGGCTTAAAACGAAAAAATGAAACTGTTTAAATTAAAAGTACGGTACTGTTAAATTAATGATATTCTACAAATTGTTTCTATAGTTCATCTATATATAGCAACAGAATAATTTATTGCTTCTTTGACATTATTCATTTGAAACATCTAATAGATAAACTTGAAGAAAATGGGTGTAAATTTGAATCAAATGAAAAGTTGTTTGCTCCAAAGAAGCGCGCTTTTGAAAATGAAAGCATATGCTTTCGTTTCAATGAGTGGTGCTATAACGGACTGCCAACAGCATATGCTATAAAAATAAGGACACTATGTATTTGAGACATTGACAGGTGCTAAATTTATTGAAATACTTATTCACACATATTTATATGTTTATTAAACCTGTCGTTTTTGAAATTCTTATATAAAAAACTATTATTTAAATTGTTCTAAAGAATTAAGGACTAGTTAAACATAAATTCCCTATATAAATTCCCTTATTTACGAGAAAAATCTCGCGCACGGTATTTAACTACAAAGTAACTGCTCAATGTAAGAAGCGAATGTATTACATTGCAGCACGGCAGTTCTCGTCTATCACGAAAGTTAAGCACGTTTTGTCGCGGTTACTACTTGGATGGGTGACCGATTGGGAACAGCGTATTTTTCAGACTCAAAAAAATATAAAGTGTGTTTGAATGTGTATGTATGTGTGTTTGTCGTTAGAAAAAATGAAAAAAATAATAAAGATGTGTATGTTAGTGTGTAAAATTGAAAAAAAGATGTATATAAGAAGTATTGTGTTAAAGGTGTGAGAATTAATTATAGTATATAAAAAATATATGAACAAAAATTTCATTTTTTTAATTTATCGTTGGTATATCTTTAACCACATAAAAGAATTGACTTAACAGTATGGTGTTATTTAATCGATAGCAACAACTAAAAAATTAAAAGTACAAATTTTTGAATCATAAAAATGATGCTTTTAAATTGAAAAACTATAGTCATTGACTTAAAAGCATATACTGTTAAATTAAAAAATTTTGATCGTTGATTCAAAAGGAATACCTTTAAATTAACATAGTATGCTGTCAATTTAAGAAATATGCTTTTGTATCAATAAAAGTGATACTATCGAATCATTAGAATCGGTGCTTTCAAAACAACAGCATATACGTTTGGCAGTCCGTTATGACACTATTCAATGAATCAAACTCATATGTCATTGATTCAACAGCATTTTTTTTCCGTCTATTTAATGTAAATATTTAGGGGCTAAAAATAGGTTTTTGCTTTTTTAAAGTATGAAGTACTTTTTCAATCATCTTGTCTAAAATATATGTTACTCTTGAGATGAAAACTATTTTATAGAAAAAAATGGCGGTAGTGCAAAAAAAATTTTAACCAAAAAAAATGTTAAAAATAAAATTTTTTTTAATAACTTTTTATTGACTTTCTGAGTGATAATTTGGTCGACAATTTTTTTTCTCAACTGTTTTTATTGTATTGTACAAAAAAATTGTTTTATAAAAAATCAGTCAAACTATTTTGGAGAATATCAAAATTTTAGAATTTTTTAAAAAAAATAGTTTAACTCCAAAACAAAATTTTTTTTGAGTTGAAACTTGGTGAAATTAAGTTCATAATAAGTTAAAATTATTCTCAGAAGGGGGCACTCTTTACATGTTTATACTGCTGGCCTTTTTCTTCTTAACGTTTTTCATTCAACTTTTTTTCTACTAAATTCAGTATAGGGGAAAGGTGTACGAGATGACCCCCTGGGTCAAGATGATCCTTTCAAACTTTGGAGAGCCTATTAGCGTTACCGTTCAAGTAAAAACGGTAATACGTTGCCAATGATGTACCTTTGAATCAGTCAAACTGTCATGATAACACTCGTTATTAAAAAAATTTTATTGGAAAAAATTAAAATTTCATAGTTTTGATCTAAGGAAAGCTAAACTTTGAATTAAGGTAACTTTTGTTGTAGAAGCTGGAATTCAAAGTTCCTTGTACTGATAGCTTCAGTATATCTTCAATTAAGTGTTCTGATTGTTACTTTGGACTACCAAAGCTTGTAGGTTAAGTTGCGAACAAATTAAAAATTAGTGTCATTTGGGACAAGATGATCCCTCAATGGGTGTACAAGATGATCCTCCCTGCATCCCATGTATTTTATCTCACCTCAAACTGAATTTTTTAGTATTAATAAAAAATTCAATTTTTCTCGATTCTTATATGTTTTTGTTTTAAAAACTAACTTATTTAATACAAAAAGTTAAAGTCTACATCTATTATATTAATTTTCTTGATGCAGAAAATGACACGTAATTATAAAATAGGAAAATGAATCATGGTGAGTGTACAAAATCATTTATGGCCTAAATAACGCATATTTAATATTGATACACGTTATTCTCTTGGACACACCGGTGTCCAAGATGATCCTTTTGTAAGGTTTTAGAAAAATTAAATTTACTTCTAAAATATTAAATAGCTGCAATATCTACTTCTTCGTACTAAAAAAATTTGAAAATGTTGATTTTTCTTTGAATAATGGTCATTCTCTCTTAAAGGGGGAGCCTACTTTACATGGTAAAAAAAATCGATTTTTCTTTGCTTTAATCTTTAGAAAATACATCCAAGAATATGTACCTAAAGTTTTAGAGGCTAATCTAAATTATTTTTCAAGCTTTTCGTTGATTTTTGTAGAGTGTAAAAAGTTAAGTTAAAAATCATTGAAGGTTATAACCAATTATTGAATTGTTATAAATAAACTAGAGGAAATGTAAAAAAGTTTTTATTTTTTTATTTTTCGAAAGTAGATAAAATTTTGTTCAGTGACTTAAAATCGCGATTTTTTTATGCAAAATTCGAGCAGATTTATAACATTAATAATTGCTTGGCCACCCGCCGGGTGGCCCGTCGGTAGCGCGAAAGTTAAAGCGTGTTTTCTCGAATTTCACTTTTTACGAAAATTACTAACTCGTGGGCAGGATTGACAGAAAACGCCTGGACCGATTTTAATGAATGATGGCTTGTTTTACTCAGTATTAATCCATTTTCTATTTGAACTAAAAAAAATTTGAAAACATTTTTTTAAACAATTTTGAGAACCAGTTTAAGTCATTATTTTTTTCAAAAAAATGATTTTTCTGTTTTTATCACTCAAAATTATCGAATTTCACTATTTCTTTGAAATTTTTTTAGTTCAAATAGAAACAACATATGTAAACTTAAAAATTTTTCTTTATTTTTATGTTTCAAACAAGAATTGCGGTCTCTATCGTGCCCGCCGTTTTTTAAGTCCAGATGGTCACTGTTAACTATAATTAATTTTAACTTATCTATTTTTTAATATTTCATTTTAAAAATTTTTTCACAAATGCTTTAAATATGTACAAAAACATCACAAAAAGCCAGGAGGTCTAAGATATTTTTCTCCTTCCTAAAATATTCTTAAAAAAGCGCTATTTTTAAGCCTTCTAAAGAAGGCTCTCCCCTTAAGGGGATCATCTCGTACACATTACACATTGTGTACATTAATTATAACGATAAAAAACCCCAAAAATTGTTGTGCCAACTTTGGCATCCGTCTTTAGACCAACCATTAAAATGTATTGTTGGCACAACGTATGCATTTTAAGTTGAGCCAACTTCCTTATGACTTGTCGAGCAAACCATCGTCGCCATTAGACGGCCAACCGTTATCATCTGTATGGTTGGCCCAACCTCTGGCACGAGAAGTTGGACCGACTTATAATTACGTGTCATTTTCTGCATCAAGAAAATTAATATAATAGATGTAGACTTTAACTTTTTGTGTTAAATAAGTTAGTTTTTAAAACAAAAACATAAGAATCGAGAAAAATTGAATTTTTTATTAATACTAAAAAATTCAGTTTGAGGTGAGATAAAATACATGGGATGCAGGGAGGATCATCTTGTACACCCATTGAGGGATCATCTTGTCCCAAATGACACTAATTTTTAATTTGTTCGTAACTTAACCTACAAGCTTTGGTAGTCCAAAGTAACAATCAGAACACTTAATTGAAGATATACTGAAGCTATCAGTACAAGGAACTTTGAATTCCAGCTTCTACAACAAAAGTTACCTAAATTCAAAGTTTAGCTTTCCTTAGATCAAAACTATGAAATTTTAATTTTTTCCAATAAAATTTTTTTAATAACGAGTGTTATCATGACAGTTTGACTGATTTTTTATAAAACAATTTTTTTGTACAATACAATAAAAACAGTTGAGAAAAAAAATTGTCGACCAAATAATCACTCAGAAAGTCAATAAAAAGTTATTAAAAAAATTTTTATTTTTAACATTTTTTTTGGTTAAAATTTTTTTTGCACTACCGCCATTTTTTTCTATAAAATAGTTTTCATCTCAAGAGTAACATATATTTTAGACAAGATGATTGAAAAAGTACTTCATACTTTAAAAAAGCAAAAACCTATTTTTAGCCCCTAAATATTTACAATAAATAGGCATATATTATTAACCCTCCTGCGCATACGTTTTCACCCACAAAGTCGCTTGCAAATGCACACATTTTTCAGAATGTAGGATTTGTACGCCGATTGGTATCTAGGGGTTTTCGGGGTCGCTGATTACAAATCCGGGGTCAGAATTCCAAAATTCAAAATGGCGGACCAAATATGGCGGACAATTTTGACAATTGAAAAAAAAATTCTAATCGTTCCGTCTATCGCTATCTAGGGGTTTTCGGTGTCGCTGATTACGAATCCGGTGTCAGAATTTCAAAATTCAAAATGGCGGACCCAATATGGCGGACAATTTTGACAATTGAAAAAAAAATTCTAATCGTTCCGTCTATCGCTATCTAGGGGTTTTCAGGGTCGCTGATTACGAATCCGGGGTCAGAATTTTAAAATTTAAAATGGTGGACCCAATATGGCGGACAATTTTCACAATTTAAATAAAATTCTAATCGTTCGGTCTTTCTCTATCTAGGGGTTTTCAAGGTCGCTGATTACACAGGCCTGCAAATTGTAGCTTAGTTCTGTTACAGGAAAAGTGGAAGGTGATTCTTATAGCTTTTTTGACGTAGAATACGAAACCGACCTCCAAAATAGCCCATCACGTCAGAATTTCTTGTAAAACTGCTTTAAATGGCCAAAAATGGCTATTTTTGGTCATTTAAAAAATTTTTTTTTGGTTAACCAAAAATTTTTTTCAATTTGCAAAATTGTGTCGTATAGTATCATGTATAAGCTTCAAACCCCATATTTTAAAATTTCTATACGATTTTTTTTGAAATAGTTATATAGATGTGAAATTTTTTCATTTAGGCAAATGTGGGTATAAGATAAATTCAAAATGTCATTTTGATTGCATTCACTAATAGTTTTATAAATTGACCGTTATTTCTTAAACCAACTAGTAAGGGTGAGATATAGCAGTAGTCTTAATGTTTTAAAACAAAAAAAATTGAATTAAATATGTAACTTTTTAACATTTAAAAAGTTGACTAAAATTTTTATTATCCCCTCTACTCTTATATCCAATTTTGTAAAAAATTTTAGATCCTTTCTCCCTATTTCGATCCCACATATATTATGGACGTCCCCTTTATTACTACTTTGTTTTTTATAATTATACTTATATCAGCCTTCCTAGTTTTAAAAACCTACACTTGCCTAAATAATAAACAATTTTCAAATCTACATAACTTTTTTTAAAAAATTTCTAAAGACATTTTGAAAAATGAGTTTTAAAGCTAAGCCATAGTACTATACGATGCAATTTTGAAAAATGAAAAAAAATTTCTTTGACTAACGAAAAAAATCCCGAAAAATGACCAAAAATAGACATTTTTGGACTTTTACGGCAGTATTACAAGAAATCCTGACGTGATGGGATATTTTGGAGGTTGGATTCATATTTTACGTCAAAAAAAGCTATAAGAATCAGTTTCCACTTTTTTTGTACCAAAACTAAGCCTAAATTTTTAGGCCTGTGTTACAAATCCGGGGTCAGATTTTCCAAATTCAAAATGGCGGACCCAATATGGCGGACAATTTTTACAATTTAAAAAAATTCTAATCGTTCCGTCTATCGCTATCTAGGGGTTTTTGAGGTCGCTGATTACGAATATAAAGTCCAAAATTCCAAAATGGCGGACTCAATATGGCGGAAAATAGAACAACCATAAGAAAAAACATTTTGTGAATTAAATTAAAGATAATAAAATTAATCAAAATATATCGTTGGCCATCTGTAGGTTAAAAAATTTTAAAATATAGTAAGTACACTACCTTGAAAATAAATTATATCATTCAAATAACCGATTACTTATCTATTATCGAAAAAATATTTACTTGAGGCAAATTATTTTTAATTAATTTAATTAGGTTGTATTTGCTTTAAATACTGAAATTAATAATTAAAATGCAACTTAATTGACTTAAATTAAAATTATTCCATTGAACTAAACATTTATTTAATAGTCAATAAATAGTTATTTTAATCAAATAATTTTTTATAGATCTATAATAATAATAGAAATAATAATAATAATAATAATAATAATAATAATAATAATAATAGTAAAAATAATTATAATTAGAAATTAAAATCAATTTTTAAAGTTACAATTGATCGTGACTGTAATATGTTAAAAAATCAAACTTTTTATTCATATTAACAGATTTCAAAGACGCCGAAAGCACCAATATACCTATTTCTTGTGAAAATCGAAAAATTATATCAAAATTCATACAAAATTTTTAATTATTAATTTATTTTCTTAATAAAGACTACAATAGGAATAAATTATTCAATTAGAATATGTTATTAAATTTGTTTTTTGACATATAGGATTGGCCATTTAGAATTTTTTAATTTAGACCCATGTTCGTAATCAGCGACCCCGAAAACTCCTAGATAGCGATAGAGGGTCGGATTAATTTTCTTTAATTATCATCCGCCACATTAAATTAGACATTTTCAATTTTGGAATTCTGACCTCGGATTCGTTATCTGCGACCTCAAGAACCCCTAGAGAGATATAGACGGGACGATTAAAAAACTTTTTAAAAATTGTTGTTTGCCATATTGGGTCCGCCATTTTGGATTTTTTCAATTTTTGACTTTATATTCGTAATCATCGACCTCAAAAACCCCTAGATAGCAATAGACGGGACGATTAGAAAACTTTTTCATAATTGTCAGCCGCCATATTGGGTTCGCCATTTTGAATTATGAAATTTTGACCTCGGATTCGTAATCAGCGACCTCAAAAACCCCTAGATAGCGATAGACGGAACGATTAGAATTTTTTTTTGAATTGTCATCCGCCATATTGGATCCGCCATTTTGAATTTTGTCATTTTGACTCCATGTTTGTAAGCAGCGACCTCTAAACCCTATGATAATAAGTTTTGGTAAAATTCTACAAAATTTTTTTTAAAGTCCGCATTAAAAAAAATATAATTGTCCGCCATATTGGATTCGCCATTTTGAATTTTTGAATTTTGACGTTAAATTCGTAATCAGCGCACCCAGAAACCCTTTGATAGACAATTATTGGAAAATCCGATAAACAAACATTAATTTATAAAACAGAAATTTTTCACTTTGCTTAAACATTTTATATGCATTGTTTATTGTTAAATAAATAATATATATTGTGCTAAATAATTCAATTAGCTTCGTTTGTTCATTAAAAGCAATTTGCAACTTGACCGATGTCTTAATATTTATTTAAACAAAAGTTATTAACAAAAATGTTTGGACGAGTATACTCGTCCTCATGCATACGGTAACGGTTGAGTTTGGATGAGTATACTCGGCTTTATGCGCAGGAAGGTTAATATTTTTGGAAATTTAATTTAATCATTAATTAATTTAATTAAATTTTAATTAAAAACATGTTGGCCCCTCATTTATGTAGAAAACTATACTATTTATAGCAGCCAAAAATCAGTTTTTAATTTTTTAAAAGTAAAATCGACTTGTGTAAAATATATAGTAGGAAAAGCTATACGTCAGTCACCACCCATAAGTGCGAGTGAGACAGACTTATGCGATTCCCACACTTTCCAATGACTGACCGATAGCTTAAATAAATAATTAAATAAATCAATTAAATTGTACTACTCAAACCTGCCAAGTCGTCAGATCGACAATTGTAAAACAAAATTATTCAGAACAATTTCTGCCGAATCGTTTGTTGTTTTCTTTTCATATTCGTCGAGAAGTTTTCTCGGATTATTATTCCACATGGGCACATATTATTGTCATTGTAAAGATCTGAAAGTGATGCTTGTCACCGCATGGTAATGCGGCATATTGCTAATTCAAATTCGGCCTTCTGCCGAATAATTAAATTGTAAATTATAGTAATTAAATATGGTTAAATAATAAAAATCTATTAAATGTTCAACTTAAAATCAGTGAAGTGAAAATTAATGTGTTATCTCCTTACCCCTCCCCTCTCTGCGGTTCGTGAGGAAAACTCTTTCTTCACAATTTCTGAGCAAGCTAGGCTAAATTTTCGTTAGTGTAAAATTTATTAAATAAAATTTTTTGGATATTTTTATGATAAATATCCTGGCGCTTAAATATTAAAAATTAAAATTCCCCTAAATTCAAAGTGTAGATAACCTCAAAAATAGTCTAAAAGTAGAAAAAAAGAAAGGAGAGGTTATAGTTTGTAATTTGTAATTACGTTTTATTTTTTACTCCGAATCCCTTTGAGATCCTAAGATGATTTTTTTTGAATTTTTCTTTTTTGTATTAATTGTATCTTAAAATATACTTAAAACCAAAGAAATCCTTTTTTTAAAATCCAATATCGGTTAATTAGAACCAAAGTTATAGGACTTTAAAACAAAAAAGTAGTGTTGCATGTCAAGCGAGTCTCGATCGACAACTTCTCGTCAAAGTCGAGAAAATCGTTAAAATAACAATTAAAACAATTGAATTTTATAGTTTTATCTCACTTCTTTTATGAAAGGAGACGAAAAAACAAATGACATCTATTTGCTCGACATGCATCACTACAAAAAAGACAAAAATTTTGAAAATGCCATATTTTTGGTAATTTTCAAAATTTTTTAAAAATATTTGAGGAGTTGTTTGTCACTACAAAAGTAATAAGTTTACAAAAGTACACCCAAATCCCAACAAGTCATGAAAATAAGTGTGTTGAACTGACGTGGAATCCACCCTATAGGTCAAAAAGTAGGTCAAATTAGACATAGGTTTTGAGGTAATGTGAGGCCGTTATTCATCCTCTTCTTAAACCTATAGGTCAAAAATAGGTCAATTTTGACATAAGTTTTGAGATAAAGTGAGGCCGTTATTTATCCTCCTTTTAAACTTATAGGTCAAAAAATAGGTTAATTTTGACATAAGTTTTGAGATAAAGTGAGGCTGTTATTTATCCTCCTTTTGACCTATAGGTCAAAAAATAGGTCAAATTAGACACAGATTTTGACGTAATGTAAGGCCGTTATTTATCCTCCTTTTAAACTTATAGGTCAAAAAATAGGGTAATTTTGACATAAGTTTTGAGGTAATGTGAGACCGTTATTTGTCCTCTTTTTGTCCTATAGGTCAAAAAATAGGTCAAATTAGACATAGATTTTGACGTAATGTGAGGCCGTTATTTATTCTCTTTTAAACCTATTGGTAAAAAAATAGGTCAATTTTGACGTAAGTTTTGACGGCCCTTACTACAGGGTGCCCTTAGAAATCCTGATTCTGCAGCGGCTGCAGCGGCGAAATGTTTTTATGTAATAGAGAGAGATATATACTGGGGGGTTCCGATCCCCTGTGCGCTTCGCGCGCCAACCCCCTTACTAATTCTTATATTTTTATTAATTTTAAATTTCAAATCATGTTCTCTTAATATGAATGCAAGCTAATAAAATTGGTTAAATTTGGCATAGATTTTGCAGTATCATCAAAATCATTATTACGACCCTTTTTACTTGCAGCTTCAACAATAAATCAAATCTGACATAAATTTTGACATAAATTAAGGACCATTATTTGGTCGTTTATGACATGTAGGTAAATGAAGAATGTATAATTACATGTAGATTTCGACGTAATGTAACAGACGTTTGTGGGCCTCTTTTTTTGTAGGTCAAAACTGCCCTACAATTGACCTAAATTTTGAGGGTAGCGGAAATTGAAAAATTTTGACGTTTAGCTTAAAACTGCTCTTAAAATTGACCTAAATTTTGATGGTAGCAGAAATTCTGTGACAATTTTTGACATTTAGGTCAAAACTGCCCTAAATTTGACCTAAAGTAACCTGTATTATTTCGACTTAATATAACAGACGTTTGTGGACCTATTTTTACCCGCAGATTAAAACTGCCCTCAAAAATGACATAAATTTTGAGGGTATTGGAAATTGTTTGTCAAATTTTGACGTTTAGGTAAAAAAACATGAATGTTTGGTGTCAATTCAAATAAATAACAGGTAACTTAGCAACTAAACATTCATCTGTTTTGTAGACGTTTTCATCATTTCGTATTATTGCAATTCTTATGTTCGAGATGACAATACAAAAGATAACTATTACGTGATTTGTTAAATAATTTAAACTTTAATTTTTCTAATATTCAGTAATAATAGTTTTTTCTTGTTCATAAGAACTTAATTGTGTTTAAATACAGAAAATTAAAAAGAAAGATACAAACGAGAAATTGAATTAAAAGAATTTCTCGATTTTCTGAAGAATAATCTTTAAATTGAAGTTTACATAATTTATAGAGATTACCAATGCAATTTAAATTGATAACAACATTTAATTACTCTTTCAAATTTTTCAAGTGTTAAAAATTTGTAAAACAATTCGATTGTTTTTAATAAAAACAATAACCAAAATTGTTACAAAAATATCAAAAACAACTAATTAAAAGTTATCGAATTTTATAAAATGTACATTAATAGTAGGATAAAGTTAGACTTTGTCAAAAAATTATATTACATGATCACAAAATTAAAGTCTTATTCATTTATTATAAAGCTGCTAACCAAGTTTTAATGTTAGAAGGATATAAATAAAATATTTGAGACAAACAATCCCCCATAAGAGAATATTCCTATGTAAATCCCATGTCGGGACTTGATTTTTATAAAATAGTCAAAAAATAAACGTTTCAAAGAATTAAATTCAAAGAAATCCTCGAAAATTTTTTAGGAATATTTTTGTAGATATTTTTGATTGGTGTAGATTCTTCTAAAACTTCAACTTATAAATAATAAAATTTCTTATAAAAAATTTGTATTAATTAAAGCGGGCAACTTACGGGCACAATTTTAATATGACTAATTTTGAAAATGTTGGTCTTGTCAGCACTGTGAAGCATAAAAACTTTTGGAAATTTGACAAAAATTCAATATTTTATTTTTCACTTTGAAAACACACGTCGGATTCGTGATCAACGACTCCAAAAAACTCAGAGTAACAATTATCATGCAAATTCATCAAATTTGAAAATATTTGGCAGCTATACTCGATCCGCTATATTGAATTTTAGAAATCTAACTTCGGATTCGTAATCGACGACTCCAAAAACACCTTAACTAAAAACTTTTGGGCAAATCATTTACATTTTTAAAAATATGTCCGCCATAATGGATCAGCCATTTTTAATTTAGAAAATATAATATCAGATTGATAATCAGCGACCCCAAAAACCGCCAAGTAACAAGTTTCAAGCGATTTCAAGTAAATTTTTGAAAATACGACAGGCATATTGGATCCGCCATATTGAATTTTGGAAATATAACTTCAGATTCGTAATCAGAGACCCCAAAAACCCTCGAGTAACAAGTTTCAAGGGAATTTATTGCATTTTAAAATTTATGTCCGCCATATTGGATCCGCTATTTTGAATTTCAAAAAGTGCCACTCGGCATTTAAAAGTATTTCTTTTCAAGTAAATTTTAAACTTACATTTGGTTATTTAAACACAAACACATTTTTGGAGAGAAAGTGGGTTTTGACAAAGAATGCCTCTTATATATATATATGTAGTAACGATGTTTACTTTTCCTTGCGGATCGCACCCGCACATCGATGCAAAAATGGCAATATATATCGGATTCTTATTGCCGAGTTATAAATTCCACACTTCGAACTAATAATACACCATCGATGATCCGTTTTAGGGAACTTCCCCAGCGCCAGTTAGGTAGACTACCCGGATCACGATGTTGAATTAAAATAGATAGCTTTCTTGGACTATCTCTAACCGAGCTCAATTTTTTATTTATACGAGCAATATTTTATTCTTTCTTTTATATTGAAATACTAGTCACTTTTACTTGCGCTCCCTTTTTTCTACTATTCAATATGAAAATATTTTAACATTTAAAAAGTTTCTAACATTATTCTAAAGATGAACACATATTTATTAAAAGAATTTTATCTTAAAGGTTTTTTTTGTTTTAAATTTTGTATTCCTAAATTGCACCAATTTTTCAGCAATCTTTAAAGAAGCTTATATAATCTTAAGTATAAAATTGCCTCAAGCTTCAAATGTTTAAATTATTCAAATTTTTCTCATTTTTATTTATAAAAAATATTAAAAAATTTCAATTGTTAAAAAATTATGATTAACAAATAGGAAATATACTTACTTTATGCATAATTTTTATTTCTCAATAATAATATTGTTCACTAACTCATTCTTTTCTTTCAGGAAATTATTTGCATAATTTCCATACTAAAAATAATTTAATTGAAGCAATAAAAATTTATATACTAAATTAAATAGTTTAATTGTCGATTATCCAATTAATATTTATTTGAACCAAGTAAATATTTATTAGATCTGAGTATTTTATTTGACGGTATGAAATAAATATTTATTTGCATCAATAAAATAACTTTTTTTAAGTAACTAAATCTTTATTTGTGTAACAAAATCGTTTTCTCTCCTGTTACCAATTCGATAAATAATCAAAATAATATATTACATTTACTTTACAAAATTTTATTTCTCTGACAATAAGAATAAAAAAGTTTTCAACGATATTTTTTCAAAGATATAAATTTATTTTCAAATCAATGAGCAATCATATCATTCACTTATACAAACAAATCCATTCAAATATTATGAACATATTGATGATCATGATGATCACAATAATTGAGTACCAAATATCACTTATATGCATCCTAAAACCTGTGAGGGGATTCAGAGAGCAGAATTTCCTTTCCTTAGGTTTTTTTCTCGCTGCACAAGGGAACAGATCCGATGATATTGTTATTTATATCAATTTTGTAATATCCTTTAGAGATGGACACGATCTCAATATAGTTGTTTGACATGTTAAAAATAAACTTAACGACCCGCTATAGAAATACAAAATTCGAGACATTTCAGATAAAATTTAATAATAAATAGATTTAAAAAAAATTTAATTATATAATATTTTTTTACCTTTTTGATTGACGGGTCGACACTTATCACAAATACACACAATAATTTTGTTAATATGGATTTTCTTTAAATAATAATTTAGTATCTACTCTTTGATTTACAGGACACGTCTTTATACTGAAACTGTGATATAGAGAATGCTACCAATCATACTATAACTCCGAAATTTATTTAGAATCGAAAACTTTCCCTACTCATTCTATACATCTCACATTCCAAATATATTTACAATGTTCATGATTCATAGTCTTACATTTGTATCAAATATTCAATTATTTATCACAATTAATTCTTTTAATTAAGACTATTATTTCTTTAATTGAATCAAATAATTAATTTTTTTGCTTAGCGAATATGGGAAATCTGCATACAGGATACCTTGGATTCCGCATTCCAAGGTTACGTGGGTTTGGTAGAATAGAATAATATAAAATAAAATAAAGACAAATTATAAAATTGTTTAGCAAGCTAGCGACCTACTGAGAGCCCCGACTCACTAATCCACCCTTTTGAGCGACTCAAGCTAGAAAGTATTAAGCACTAAATTTTTACAATTGAGGAGCCGGGAAAAAGAACTTGCTGAGCGTGGAAACGTATTCTCTAATATCAGTCGGGGAGCAGTGTGCGTCTCTGGGCCTGCCTCTGCTAGCCGACTGGTATTAACGCATGCGTTGGAGCGCTCGACGAGTTCTTCTTCCTGACTCCTCAATTGTATTAACCCATTTAGTCCCAAATGTCCGTATTTCTTAGCACAAGTTTGAGCTTTCCGTTCTACGAGCTACAATTTAAAAAAAATCTGGAGATAGGTTTTTCAATAGTTTGAGTGTCCTCTTTCAGAATCTGAAAAGAAATTTCAATTTAAAATTTATAGTAAAATGTTATAATTCGTAGAAAATTTTTTTTAATTACATTACGTTCTCTTGTAATCAAAATGTTGCTAAAGTTTCAAACTTTAATTTAAATTTATTTAACAATATTTAAAAATATTATAAACAATTTTCATAGAAAAAGAAGTTTTGAGTGGAAATAATTTTTTTTACATTTTGTCAGGTTTGACATTAGAATACATTTTGGAGAGACAAACCTTTGTTTGCGATTGTTTAACATTTTTTTAACAATATTATAAACAATTTTTATAAGAAACTATGTTCAGAGTGGAAAAATATCTCCTTTTCTTCGACAATAACGTATGTTGACAACTTATTTTAACATTACAATGGAATTGGTGTATCAATCGTTTATCCGAAATTTATAAACAATTTTTGAAAATGTCATAAACAATTCTTACAAAGAATTTGCTGAATATCAAGTACCGTCATAGATAAAAGCATTTTATGATTATATAATGCACTCTTGTTATCAAAACCTTCATTTAAGATACAACTCGACATTTCTTTCTTATTTAGAAATATTTTTAAATGTTTTAAACAATTTTTGATAATAGTTAAAAACATTTTTATAAATAAATGGAAAAAAGTACTTTAGCGGGTTGAAATATCTCTGTTGTCCCATTTTTTGTGCTAATGATCACTATCACTACGAATCATATTAACTAGCTGTCTACGCGCGCCTTGGCGCGCGTAAAATTTCTTTACATTTGGACAAGTAAAAATCTCTTGCTTCTAAATCCAGTAAGAAATGAAAGATCTATTAGGCGTCTCGAAACACAGATCTAGAATAGAGATTTTTGTTGTTGCATAAAAACAGTTACAACTAATTATCACTTTTCCAAACCACATAAAATTATCTAAAGAATTATTAAATAAATATAAATTTACTTTTCGCATAAAATATTATTTATATTGATAACAAAATATGCGTTATAATAATTGTTAAAATAAGATTGTGTCTTATTTATTGGTACAAATTTTCAAGACCTATATTCTTTTCTTGTTATAGAATAATTATAGAACGTGTCCATTGGGCTTTTTCTTTAAAAATAGGGACCGGGGCAAAACCGGACGGATTTGTTCTTTGGCCAAAAATCTCATACAAAAAAATTTTCTTTTGCTAGAGAGTAATATACCGTTTTGAAGCTTGTACCTTCACCTACAAATCGCACTTGTTCGATGTAGAAAAACTACAGTAGCTTTGGAGATATGTTGCTTCGAAGATGACTACCTCAAAAACAAAAATCCGAAAATTGGTGGGGCTAAACCGGACACCCCATGGGGATAAATCAGAAACGGCTAATTAATTAAAGAATAAGACACAAATTTTCGTTTTTTTGTAGAAAAGTCAAATCAATTCTTCTCTTATTTAAATGTAGGTACTTCTATACAAAGAATATAATATAAAATGTAAAATCGGTAATTAATATAATATAAAATGAATTACAGTTTTCAGACTTGTCTATTTGCAGCAACTCGCTTGCAAATTCGAGTTTTAAAATAAATTCTTTATTTATTAAGTTTTAAAGTGGTTCTATGCAAAGAATATAATATAAAATAGTTAATTAATATAAAATAAATTAAAGTATTCAAAGATTTGATTGTTTTTTATCACGATGTCCGATTCAGCCCCACACCGTCATCTAATAATTAAACTGCAATATATTTTTTCTTCTTAACGTTTTTCATTAAACTCTTTTTCTACTAAACTCAGTACACCATGAGCTAAAAGAAAAATTGCTGTGTGATATTTGGACTTTAATTTTAACGATAAAAACCCTAAAAAATGAGAAAATTTTTTTTACTTTTACCTCAAAAAATGACATTTTCACATATTAACGGCAACTATTATTACAAGAAAAATGACACGTCCCTAAAACCTCATGCAGCATTTGCATCACGAAATTGTGCGTACATAGGTTATTTACACGGTTTGAAATTCTTTATGGTTTCGGAAATATTTGACTTGTCCGGTTTATCCCCGGTCTCCCCTACAATAATACGTAATCGGACTAAATTTGGTTCCGACTGTCTGTTTGATTTTTCCTTAAGAAAAGTTCTAATAATTTTGGATAAAACATATACTTAACACGGTCAGAAGTGAGAAACTATCCTTTTTTTGGTGAATGGAAAACAAAAAAAAATTAATAAAAACTGAATTTTTTTATTTAATTATTAAAAAATTATAAAATTGTGAAAAGAATAAGTTCTTATAGAAGTGATTTGGCTAACATTTTATTTAGATATTTTGATAGAAACCTCATTTCTAACGTTTAACAAAAATTTTAATAAATTATTAACCCTCACGGGCTCGAGTTCGTTTTTCCGCCTGCGCGCACAAGCCGGGTCCGAGGGACCCGGTATTTAAAATCAATAGAAATAAAAAATTTGATAGCAAAATTGTTAATATTTTTTATTTAACATATAATTGTATCATTTTAGAGAAATTATTTTAAAAAATAGTTTTAAAAACAACATTATTTATAATAAAAAAATAATATAAAAAATATAAAGAACAAAAAAATATTTTCAGACAAATCACCGTATAATGTATAAATAATTATATAAACATTTTAAATATTATATGTATGTTACATATATATATATAACAGTTTAAAAAATAGTAATATAAAATAATGGTAGAAATATAAAACATCTGAAAAAAAATCTTTAGCTAAATTACCTAATAATAATTATCTTTAAAAAAAATCCGGTTAATAAAAAAGAAGATGTACAAAATCTTAGTAATTGCTATAATCATTTTATAAATGAAATGAAATATTCTTAATCTGTTCTGAGTTACCTTGACATTTCCTGAATTTTGTTTACTGACACGGTCATTCACCTCATGTTAGTTACCTATATTTCGGAAACTATACACGTTTTACTCGCCAGTGTTCAATTGTAATCGCTACGTACAAGACGTTTGTTTGCGATGATTTTGAATTTTGTTTAATTTTCGGTAAAAAATTGTTTAAAAATAAGTTCATATTTAATATTATTTTTTAAGAATGTATTTTAATTTTTATTATTTTTTTCTTTTGTTAAATAAATTTTAGTTTCTGAAGAGGGCAGCCGCGCTGTCGAAACGTAAAACAACTATTGTCGTTTTTTATTTATTATTCCTGACTCGGAATTGATCGTTGAATTCAATGTTTAATATATAATAATTATCTTTATTTATACGTAAAACAAAAAAAAAAATTTTTAACGACCGCCATATTGAATTTTTTAATTCTGACATCAAATTTGTAATCAGCGACCCTAAAAACCCCCGAGTACCGATTTTTAAGAAAATCTGATCGATTTTCTGTTCTTTAACTTTTAGGAATGGAATTTTCCAAAAAACGTACAACACGCACTATATTTTTCGCACCACGTCACTTCCGGAATTATTTGGGATATGTTTACACTTATTACAGTAGGTGATGTTGAAACATTACAAAATAATGCAATATTGCAGAAAAATTACTAATTTTTTATACGCAATTATAACCCGGGTCCCTCGGACCCGGCTTGAGTCTTTACGTAAGTTCGACTTAAAAGGGAATTTTCCAGAGTATTTTATGAATTAAAAATTCTTTACAAAAGTGAAAAATCTGTGTTTTTACGCCCTTAAGTCTAATGTGAAGTTGATTTTCTAATAATATTTTCTTAACCGGAAGTAGAAAAAAAACTTTCCTCCAGGTCCGAGGGACCCGGATCGAGCCCGTGAGGGTTAACAAATAAACGCTTTTTAATGGTCCTAAGCTTATTTAAAAATATTTAAATATTTATACTTTGTATATACTTATCGATTCGTCTGGACATACAAATTTCAATTTTATTATATATAAATTTAGATTTTGCTAAAAAAATTTTTTTTTACTTGAACAATTTTTGAAAAAAACAACTGTAAAATTTTTTGTGTGGGATATATTCTATATTCCTTTTGTCCATTTTGAAAGATTAATGTGATAAATAAGCCCTCAAAATTTCATCCGAATTTAAGAAAATCTATGGAAGGTATCATGTTCACACGAAAGCAAGATCTATAAACAGATACACAAATTGTTTAATACATTTTAGAAAATTTTATTATTTAAAGGACTACATAGCTTTTTCACCAGAAATAAAAATCAATTATAAGTAAATAAGCATGAAAATATAATAATATTGTTTATTGTTTTAAGACTTAAAATCTATACACAATGAAGTTACATGGAATTAATTTATGTTCAAGTTTAAAATGTAATTTCAAAATATAGTAATTTAAAAAAATAAATAAATAATACACTCGACTTAAAATATTAAATTAATAAATAAAAATATTGGAAATTATATATTTTTTAATTTGGAAATGAAACTCAAAAATGCACTTTTTTGGGAATAAAATGTAAATTATTTATCAAAAATAAGGTAAGAAAAAGGAAAAAAATGTAAAAATTAGAGCTTTGCAGATACTTCAATTTTGCGTAAACTCGAAATTGGAATCAAATCATTCCTTCATATTAAATCTCATTGAAAGGATAGAATATTCGAAATTTGCACACATATTTTTACATTTAAAAAAACTTGTTTAAAATTGTAATCAAGAAATATATAATTTACTATTTTTGCAATTATTATCAAATTATATTCCTTTAAAAATATGATTATGAAATAAAAAAAATTTATAATGATGTTGAATTTATCACTTGGTTAAAATTGTTTAATTGAGAGATGAAATATTATCAATCTTGTCTTCGTCCAGCAATGTACACGTTCATTTGATTGAACAAATTTTGTGACATTTTTTTCGTTTCTGAAGAGGACGACTATGTCGTTGAAACGTAAACAGATTGTTTTTTACTCGAACCTGACTTGGATAGATTGATAATATTTCATCTCTCAATTAAAAAAAAATTTATATTGAATTCATTTCATTTATTTATTCTAATATCTGTCACTGAGAATACAGAAAACCATGATGCTCAAACCAAAAAAAGTAGGCGTTACTTTCTTAACTGTTCGCCTCTCTCTCGCTTCTACTCTAAACTGAAAGAAAAGACGATACTTCCCACTCCTTCTCTGTATCATGATTTCTCTCTTATATACTCTGACAAACTTCTCTCTCCAACTCTTCTCTGTCATCAAAAGCACAGCAGGAGGGCGGACGGAATTCTTGCGGACAGAATGAATGAAAGAATACGGAGATTAATATATATAATAATAATAATATTATAACCCTTATTTTCAAGTGGATAAAATATGGGATAAATCCATGGTTCAACATTGGGATCTAAATTACTAACCAATTTTAATTTCTTTGTAGATTTATTACAAACCGTTACATAAGATTCTGGTATTTTTCTTTCAGAGTTTGTATTAAAAATTGCAAGACTTCATTAAAACTTTGAAAATTGTATCTATTTTTACCAAATTCTTTTTTCAACGTAAACAATAATTGTAACTCTGGAACTTCTTCATTTTGTTGTCTTTCTAATTCAGTTTCTATTTTAATTACCTCTGACATCATCATGTAAGATTTTGTATATGCATTAGAATTCCACATAATATTTTTTATAGATTTTAAAACGTCTTCATCCAAATTTTAGTTATTTTTTAATCTGTATCTGATTGATTCCTTAGGATCATAAATAAATAATTGACCAAAACATGGATCCTCACCTTTTTCCGGATTTAAAGCACTATTATTTTGATAGTAAATTTGACCTTGAATTTTGAAACAGAATGGTCCTCTTCTTCTGCCATTAAAATTAATTACATCAGCATTTAAAGAGTCAAAGAAAAAGAATTATAATACAACCTTATATTCTTTTTAAAATGACCAGATTTTATATGAAATTCTTCTAAAAAAAGTTTTAGTTCAACTGGATATTCTATTGAAGTTAACTCAACACCTCCATGACTACAGCAGTCATTAAAACTAACTCCTTTACCAGCAACTTTTTCATCTTTAAAATGTTTAGCTTGACAATGTGTGCAGTAATAATTGATCGGACCTAAATAATTTTCAACATTCAACTCATTTTAAATTTGATGCTATAATACTGCTTCACAATAATTTCTTTGAAATTGAGTGTTCTTTGTTTTTGACAAAATACTTGTATCACTATTTCTATTTTTTAATTTAACGTTTTCAGCATATTTTATTTTGGATTCGTCTTGAAGAATTTTTTTAGATAAAGTGTGTTCTTCTTCTGAATAATTTGCATTATCAATTTTACGTTTTAACTTTTGCCTCTCACGAAAATTTTTCTGAATTTCAGCCCTACTTTGTTTAACTGTTGTTGATGCAATAATTCGTTTATTTATTTTATTTATTATTCTCGGGAAAGAAATTTCTTTCTTCATAGAGTTTTTAGAAAAGTTTGATTCTCCATACTTAAGTTGAATATCTCTTTCAGTTAAAAGGCAATTCCAGTCATACACAACTATGCAAAATCTACTATTAGAAAGTTGTTCAGAGGAAAATTCACTTAAACTATTGCTTTTAAACATTAACATTAAATGATTTCTCATATTACAATAATAGTAATTAACAGAGTAGGGCATAATATTAAAAAATAACAATGTTGCGAAAGCAATTGCATATACTCCACAAGAAAGACTGTATTCTGGTTGTTGATCAACAGTTGTGAAAACTACTGGTGGTTCAAAAGAATATAATCTAATGAAATAATTTATTTGATCATGACTAAAACATTTTTTATTCAGACTATCAAAAATGTAAAGACATCTTCTCTCATAATAAGTACAAATCCAATGACCAGACTTATAAAATCCACTAAACAGTATTTGAATGTTATAAAAACTTACCTATATCCAGGAATTAAATTTTTTTTCATTTATACTCCTGTCCTATGGCCTTAAACCTAATGCTATTTTTAACCTAATGCGCCTACAGTGTGACTTTCGAAGATAGGAGTACTCGCATTTTGCCTGGACCACCCGTAATTGGGTTTTATCGCAAGAGAAGAGGGAAACTGTAGAAAAACCTCTTCTAAGTACAACCGGTTTATCGACAGTCTAGTTTCGGTGGTAGGCATCGGACTATAATCGACAATGCACACCGTCGCACCTGGACATCAAACCTCCCGCTCGGAATATCTCACCTGTCGAAAAAAATCCCAGGCTGACCGAGGGCGCGAACCTCGCTCGCACCATCCGCACCAACTGAGCTATTCCGTCGGTTTATCAAGGAATTAAAATTTAAGAAATAGTAATATTACATTAGAATTTTAACATCAAGTTTTATACGTTTAACTTTATAATTTCCTTTTATTCAATGTTTCCAACTTTTACCGCTTATAGAATAGAATAATCAATTTAGTCTCTTATCCAATTTTTCCTTTTATCCAAATTCCAATTTGCATTTTATCCAATATATAACCAATTTCCAGCTTTGTATTTATCCAATACAACAAATTTCTAATTTTGCCTTTTATCCAATTACAGACAATTTACAAATTATAACAAATTTTTTGTTTATTAATAAACATCAAAAAATTAACTTTATTAATTAACAAACATCATAAACTAAACACAACTCAATAAATTATTTAATGACAGAACACAAATTTAAATTTTTTAAAATTTATTAATAAACATAAAAAATTATATCAAATTTTTAACTTATTATATTAATATTAATTAATTAATATAATATCAAAAAATTATAACAAATTTTTAACTTTATTAATTAACAAAACGTCAATCAATAACTAAACACAACTCAATAAATTAAAAAATTGAAAAAAATTGAAAACAGTATATTAATGTAATTCTATGACCATTTACTATTCATTAATTACACAGCCACACAAAAAAGGTGTCTTGATCTGGGGTCGAGACATATGTTTTCCGACGTATTTTGATGCGCTGAATCCGAATCCGTTGTCAGAATTTGGCCAATGGGTTCTGGTTTCGCCCTAACCTTAAAAAATACCCTAAAATCGTTAAAATGGTCACTTTTGAATTATCAAAATTGAATCTAACCGCATATTGATAATTTTCTAAGATCCCTTAATTTAAATAAATTATTCTATAAGCTTTTCAATTGAAAATCCATATAAAACATTAAATCTATCCAACCTAACCTCAAAAACACATCTAAGATTCCAAACAAACAGATTATACCATACACAGAGCAATAAAAAATAGGTAAGCTCATGAAAGTTACTACTTAGGTGATTCCATGATTGCTGATTACAAATCCGGTGTTAGTTTATCAAAATTAAAATGGCGGATCCAATATGTCGGATATTATTATTAAAATTTGTTCGGATTTGCTTGAAAATCGGTACTCGGGGGTTTTCGGGGTCGCTGATTACGAATCCCATGTCGGCTTCTGAAAATTTTAAATGGCGGATCCAATATAGCGGTATTTATTATTTTTACAATCTTTTAAAATTTATTACTCGCGGTTTTTCGGGAGCTTTGATAACGAATCCTATATCAATTTTTATAATCTTAAGGTCTTACGGATTGTTTTCTAATATACTCTTCAGTAAATAACCCCTTGTTCCGTTCAACATATTTAAAAAAATACCTTTATTAATTCTGTTACCGTTAGAACATCCCTTCAGTCTATTGTCTTACTACTTTAGCGTGCAGTTTTAAACTCATTATACATCCTCATTTTTTATAGTTTTTCAGCATTTGAGCTACAATTTGTTTATAGTCGGGACTCTTATTGTTGCCTAGAACATTTGTTGAAACTTCTTTGTAACTTTCCCAAGCTGCCCTTTCAGTGTCGGTCATTTGAGAAACGAAATTAGTGTCTCTAAATAACGCTCGAATCTGTGGTCCATCGAATACATCTTGTTTTAATTTAGCATCAGAAACAGTTGGAAATTTTTTCGCTATGTACTTAAAGCATTGGCCGTCCTTATCTAACGCTTTCACGTATTGTTTAATCCCACCAAGCTTAATGTGAAGAAATGGAAATATAATTTTGTCGGGGTCTACCAAACTTTGGTGAATGACGTTGTGAGAACCTGGTTGTAACGATACTTTTGGAGGCCAAATTTTTTGTTGTAATGGTTTGCACGATCTCTGCTATTCCACAGACACAAGAAGCATGGCTCTCTCGTGAAACCTGATTGTTGTCCCAGTAGTATTGTTATAATTTTAAAATCACTACAAATTAACCATTTGTGTTTTTCGTAATTCACTTTCTCTAGAAGTATTTTTATATTATTATATTCTTCTTTGATTTGAGTGGAATGAGCTATTGGACCTCCACCCCGTGGAGGTGCCAAGGTTACAGATACAGGCGAAAAATGCTAACAAAGAGAGATTCTAAACTATGAATTAGCAATAGCATACATTTAAAGATTTAATACTATCAAGTACTGGACACACAATAAATGTAATCGGCTTGAATTTATTTACTAGAAATATTTAGGGGTCATCAATAAAAAATTTAACGTCAGATTCGTAATCAGCGACCCCGAAAACCCCCAAGTACCGATTTTCAAGCAAATCCGAACAAATTTTAATAATAATGTCCGCCATATTGGATCCGCCATTTTGAATTTTGATAAACTAACACCGGATTTGTAATCAGCAATCATAGAATCACCTAAGTAGAAACTTTCATGAGCTTACCTATTTTTTATTGCGCTGTGTATGGTATAATCTCTTTGTTTGGAATCTTAGATGTGTTTTTGAGGTTAGGTTCGATAGATTTAATGTTTTATATGGATTTTCAATTGAAAAGCTTATAGAATAATTTATTTAAATTAAGGGATCTTGTAAAATTATCAATATGCGGTTAGATTCAATTTTGATAATTCAAAAGTGACCATTTTAACGATTTTAGGGTATTTTTGGAGGTTAGGGCGAAATCAGGACCCATTGGCCAAATTCTGACAAAGGATTCGGATTCAGCGCATCGGAATACGTCGGAAAACATATGTCTCGACCCCAGATCAAGAGACTTTTTTTTGTGTGGCTGTGTTATTTTAATAATTATATTTATTAATACTTACTTTTCACTAAATGACAATTTACTAATTCACTAATATCACTCACATATAGTGAGTAAATTCTACAGATATTTTATTTTAATTTTCGTTCACGACACGTAGAACGTGTCGCATAGAAAATATTTCCACGTTATGATTTTTAATTAAATTTTCTTTCCTATTTACGATGTAGGCCCTAAGCGTGAGTACGAGTGAGTGCTAATTTAACGACGCATAAAAGTGTCCTCTTCGCACTCGTAGATTGATTCTGGGCCCAATATATATATATTGGGCCCAGAATCAATCGACGAGTATATATATATATATATATATATATATATATATATATATATATATATATATATATATATATATATATATATATATATATATATATATATATATATATATATATATATTTAAAATGCTACCTGGGTTGTCGGAGATAATCCTTATTTACAAAAGGCTATTATCACAAACAATACAAACCCTTGAACATTAAATAGCCTTTGTAAATAAGGATTATCTCCGACAACCCAGGTAGTATTTTCATTCTTCCTTCATCGCAAGGAAAACTGTAGGTAAAAGTCTATTATATATATTAAATATAGTAATAGAAACCCAATAGGTAACATCTGGTTAACGGCGCCGGTAACGCCGGCTCTGGTAACGGCTACTTTTCCTCCTTTCTCTAAAGGCAATATAAATAAGATTGTCTCAATTTTCTCCAAAACATTATTTTTATTTTTCTGGAAATTTTGTTGTGGTTTCTAGATAAGAAAAAATAACCCTTTCAAAAAAGGTAACTTTTTCTTAGTAAAGTTGATAAATTTCAAAAATTAACTAAATGCCAGTCACTTTAAAAATTTTCTTAAAATAACTATAGTTATTGGGAAAGGCTTTCTGAAGTGTACCGATGGTTTTTAAGCCTGTTCTTAATGAGATAATTAAATTTTCTTTATAGCATTTTATTCTAGGTAGAATTTGAAAGTATTACAAAAAAAATTTTAGGGCCCGCATTTTATTTACAAATTACATCTATTTTTGTTACGCGATGTAACAAAAACATGGCTCCTGCAGTTTCGCGGGCGGTCGCACTGACGCGATATATGCGTTGAATTGCTTTCAATTTGTTAGTTGAGGGTCATTTATAAAGCAGTTAATACATAACTTCGAAAATTTAAATTAAAATTAATTGCAAAATGGCGGATCCAATATGGCGAATAATATAGCGCTTAACAAAAATATAGCTTTATTTTGTAAATAAAATACGGGCCCTAAAATTTCTTTTTGATAATACTTCTACATTTTACGTAGAATAAAGTGATGTAAAGAAAATTTAATTATCTCATTAAGAACATGCTTAAATTTTCATTTGTTTATAATTTTTTTTATTATTTAAACAAATTATATGATAATTTAAAACTGGAATTGGAGTTTTAGAAAGAAAGAATTTTTAAATAAGTGGTTAAAGTTATATCGAATTCTGTCGATTAGTTTTCGAGTAATTCATTTTTTTGGAAAACATATATTTAAAAAAAATGATGTTTTTGAGAAAATGAACTTTTTTGATTTTTTAAAGAATAGCTGCCATTTTGTTAATTTTTCAAATTTTCAAGTTTGTAAAGAAAGATTATCAAAAACACTACTAAAATCAAGTAACAGAATTAAAAAAATTTTTTTTCGCGAAACAAAAAAATTCGTATCTCTTTATTTGTCCTAAAAACAAGACAAATCACATTAAACTTGATTAAGAATTTTCAACCTATTCGCCCTGCATGAATTGAAATAGAAACAGCCATAAGTATATTATTTTCTTTAAAATAACTTCTTTTATTTTTTACTTTAAACTTTGTAAAGAGAACTGAGAACTTCTACACGCTGGTGATTGCATCGGTCGACCGAAAATGGCGGCGTCCAATCGGTTTGCCATGCGGTCTTCCTTCTCGATATTATTTTTCGGTCACACCGTGTACAGGTGATATTCCCAAGACAACGAGGAAGATGGATTCTGGACACTATACTTTGATACAGGCCAAACGAGCACGGAAATTCATCTTTCTCTATTTGATTGATTGGAATGAACAACCGCGGTGTCACCGTAGGATACAATCGACAGCCAGGCACAAACTGTCGAAATTAAGTAAGGCTTTCTGCTTCGGTCCCGTATATAGGTCATGCGCACCATGGGTTCGCCCTAGCAGCATGATAGCAGGCCCAACATCTATGACAGCTGGTTGCCAGTAGACAGTAGATGTGTGCCGATTGGTATGAATTGTTGACAAATTTTCGGTCAGTTGATAATTAAATAACAATAAATAAATTGATGTTTAATAATCAATCATAACGTGTGGAATTCTCTTGAGACAAACAATTTATTTTTGTACAACTCAACATTTCTGTGATATATCGATTCTATATAATTCAAAGATATAATCATAAAGTAAAAATGTTGAGTTCGATTCTAACTACTGTATTTAATTTATAATAATTATTCAAGAATAGATTGAATGAGTTTTGGCGAGACCTTAATTCGGTTTTTATAACGTGATTCTTTAAAATCATCGTCACAACTCCCCTTGGCCTAGCCGAAACATATCCCCGAACTCTATCGGTTTTGTGACCAGAACACATCTCAGTCGTTATCCACATTTATTATTATTTATTGACAAACCCTTAATAACCCTTGAGTCTTCGTCAATCTGACTAGGTACTTGATGCTTTGAAAATAATCGTTTTAATGAATTTATCACCTTATTACATGTAGTGTCCTTCCTACCTACCTTACAATAGGATTCGATGTCCTCCGGGTCTCGATTATTCGTTGTCAAGTTTATTAGGTTCCTTTAAACTTCTCTGTAGGAATAATTAACAAGTCAGTTAGTGAAGTAAAAAAAAGAATGTTTGATTCAGAACTTAGAATTTATTAATTTTTCAACTTAATTATTCCTATTCGACAAAATTGATCAGGAATAATTGACTTATCGGATAGAGTAACAAAAAATAAACTTAGATTTTTCAAAACAAACAAAAAATAACTTTGATTGTTCCGTATGATAAACAAAGGGAATCGGTTATATAGAACTAACTATGTCATGGCGAAAGTATATTTCTTTGTAGCCGACAACAACAATAAAAAAATTAGAGTTATTATTCAGTATTTTCATTGAGCGCGGGAGAGAAACAACGCGATATTTTTTTATATTGTGGAAATCGTTAAACCAAATGATTATTACCAGAGAAAGAAAACTTAAATGATCATTACGATAGGGGGAAACTTATTACTTAGAATTGAAACTCTTGCTTCTTGTTTGGCTCGGATTTTCTCCTCTTGCTCCTCTTTAATTCTTTCTTCTCTGGCTTTTTCCAGACATTTTTGTCTGGCTATCCACGCTAATTCGGCTTTGGTTTGTCTTCTTCTATTGGCCTCCTGTTGGAGGGCGTCTTCTTTGGCTTTAATTATGTCTTGTTTTGCCCCTCTTCTTCCTTTTTCGGTCGGAGTTTCTTGCGTTGATTTGCTTACCCATTTTCCGAATTAATTTCGGTGGACGATGTGCTCCAGATCTTATGCGGAACTCTCTCCACGATTCATCGGCTCTTTTTCAGTAACCGGAACTACCGCTTTCTTCCGGATTGGGTTTGTATAGTCCGGTAACGCTGCAAGACTGTGAAATCGGTTTGTTGTCCTGATGGTTATGTTTGTCGATGAATGGTTTCCTAGGGCTCTTTCGGACTCTGGGAGCTCTCTATCGTCTTCGGTGTGAGCTCTGCCGCTTTCGTTTCTCGGTTAAGAGCTTCTTCGTATAGCGCCTCCTGATTCCAAGGGTCCTGCTCTAATTTCCTCGGTACGTACCACGACGTTTCGGTTTACCGGTTGTGAAATGTTTTGAAACTCCCTTTCCGAATCGGCGAGTTGTCGGATATTTTACTCAATATGAGACAGGTTGCTGTGTCTTAGGGCTTCAGTGCGTCCTAATGCTCTGTCTGACAGCCATCCATCTGGTAGATAAACGTCAGTCATCCTTAGTGGTTGTACGTTGGCTACCGCTCGTGCTTCTCTTCTCGGTGCGGATTCAGACGCCGATCTTTCTGCTTGTATTAGAAGTCTCTCATTTTGGGCTGCTAAATCCCTTTTACGGTCTGCTTCCGGGCGGAGTTCATCATCTTCTTCTGTAAATTAGAATTTATTTCCAAATTTATCTTCTGTAACCTAATTCTATGGTTCCATACCCTGATTTTTACCCCGCACGCTCGTGTGATTTTCTTACTAGCGGATGAAGTTACTTGTTTCTTGCACATGACTTTATCTCCAACTTGACATTTTACGTTTCGACGCCTTTGTCATATTGAACTTCTTGTTTATTAAACGCGCTGTACAAATGTACAGCGCGCAATGTCACTAAGTCTTGTAGTTCTTTAAGGTTCTCTATTCGCTCTAACCATTCGTCTTCGTTTGTTGCTTCGAATTCTGTCGGTTCTTCCGTTCTGTAACGTAAATTATTGTATGGCCTAGGTTCCCTTCCTGTATTTATAAATGCTGGACTTACAACAGTACTACCGTGGACTGCGGTATTGTACGCAAATCTAAGGTCTTTTAGGTATAAGTCCCATTTTCTGTGATTTTTGGAAACGTACGCTAAAATCATTGTCTTTATTACTCGGTTTACCCGTTCTACCGGGTCGGATTGCGGGTGGTATACCGGAGTAAACGCGTGTTTGATTCCATACGCTTCCGTTAATCCTTCGAATGCTTGATTTACATATTCCGTACCGTTATCTGAAACTAGTACTTGGGGGGCTTCCCATTGGTTAAGAATTAAGTCTTCGAAAGCTTTAATGATCGTTTCCGCGTTTGCTTTGCGCATTGGAGCTAATTCTATCCAGCGAGTGTACAAGTCTTCAAAAATTACTAAATATTGAAATCCTAGAGAGGTTTTTGGCCATGGGCCCATAACATTTGTCGCGATTACTGACCACGGTGTTTGTATTACCCGTTTTCCCATGAGTCCTGCCGCGGGTCTTTGATCGGGTTTGATTTTCTGACAAATATCGCATGTTCCTACCCATTTTTTGATATCGCTGTAAATACCTGGCCAGTAATACTGTACAGATACTCGTTTATACGTTTTTTTATCGCCAGGTGACCTGCTTGGGGTTCACAATGTGTCTCGTTAAACACTTCTTTTTTCTGTTCTTTAGGAATTACTAATTTCCACACGTCGAGGTCGTCGATTACCAAATGAATTAGCGGATTTGGGCGATAACGATAAAGCTTATCGTCGGTTACCTTTCATCCGTGGAATTTTCTCGGAGTTTCATTCACTTCCTTTACACATTGGCAATACCATACATCTTCCACTGGTTCCATAGCAGCTATTGGTAGCACCATCTCCTCTTCATACATTTTTGATAGTGCATCAGGAACCACATGTTCTGAACCTTTTCGATACACTACGTCGAAATCGTATTCTTGGAGATCTAACGCCAACCGAGCCAACCGTCCAGTCGCATTATACAAGTTGAGAAGCCAACGTAGTGAACTGTGATCGATGATAACCGTGAAATGAAACCCTTCCAGGTAATGGCGGAATTTCTTTACAGCCCAAATTACCACGAGGCATTATTTTTTGGTGACCGAGTATTTCCGTTCGGCTGATGTTAACGTTTTGCTCGCGTAAGCTATTACTCGATTTTTCCCATCCTGTACTTGGGTAAGAACTACACTAATAACGAAATTGCTCGTGTCGGTGTGTAGTTCAAACGGTAACGTAAAGTCAGAGTTGGGACTGTCACGAGTTGTTCCTTAATTCTGTCGAACGCGATTTGTTAGCTTTCATCCCATTTCTAGGAGGCGTTTGTCCTCAACAGTTTATTTAGCGGTTCTGCGAAGGTAGATAGTTGGGGAATGAAATGTCTATACCATGACGCCATTTAGTTAAGACAATAAAAATCGTCTTAACTGTTTAACCGTTTTTGGCTCTGGATACGCGCGGATGGGTTCTACTTTTTCTGGGTCGACTTCTAAACCCTCGTGATTTACAATTAATCCTAAATACTTTGCGGATGTGACTCCAAACTTACTTTTCTCAGGATTGATTGTAAGACCTGCTGCTTGTAAACGATCTATAACTACTTTGAGCCATTCTTTATGTTCTCTAGTGTTTCTGTTACTATCACTATATCGTCTAGATACTCGTATACGTATGGTTCCATTTCGGGTCCGATCAGAAAATCGATCATTCTCTAAAAGGTCGTTGGGGCACCTGACAACCCAAATGGCATACGAGTGAACTGAAAAAGTCCAAGATCTGGAACCCGTAAAAGCAGTATATTTTTTACTTTTTTCCGAAAGGGGGATCTGATGATAACCCCATTTTAGATCTAATGTTGTAATATACTTGGATTTTCTGAGCTTTTCCAGTATCATGTCCATTTTCGGCAGCGGATACGCGTCGGTTTTGGCTATTTTGTTAAGCTTACGGAAGTCTATGCATAATCGGTACGTTCCGTTCGCTTTTCGGACTATAACTACCGGACTCGAACAACCACTTTTCGATGGTTCTATTCTAGAATCTTCTTTGAAGGTGTTGTTTGCATTTTTTCCATGTTACAAATCGCGATTCATTTTGTCTGAACCAACTTTCGGCTGTGTCCGACAAGAGAAAGGGTAGGCCCGCTAAAATTTCTTTATCAATTATTGCTGATGCTTTCATTTCTACTCCCACTCTCCACAAGAATCTTTCGATGCTGGCGTCCTTGTGTCCACAAAATTGCAACTTCCAAATTCCCACAATCCTGGAAACATCTCGAGGTTGTCTAAATTCGTTCTGTCTATTGTAGAATTGACGGTGGTCTGTTTCCCAGGGTCTAAAGGGGTTAGTAACTTGCCCTGTTCTTCCATGATCGTAATTTGGATTTTGTGGAATCGGGTACTCTTCCGTTACAGGGACCCTATTTCCGAAAGTCGATTATCTATCTTGGTGCCCTGGTATCTCTCCATCGTATGTCTCCGTTGAGATTCGTACGTATGTTTGACCAATTCTTGGGTTTCTGATTTGTCAGAAAATTCTAATCGGGGATCTATTGCTACCCTGTCCCTCCGATCAGTGTTCACAGGTCAGGTGGGGGAAAACTGGTATGGAAATTTTCTAGTCGGAAAACTCTACTAATTCCAACTTTTGAAAACAAAATTTTCAATAATAAATGTCTTGAAAGTGTCCCAAAGTGTCCCCCAGAGTGTTTTTAAAATTCTGTTTTTAAAATGTTCTAATTCTAATAAAAAATAAAAAATCGATTAATTAATTTCTCATTCCACCAGTGGGGAAAAGACTTCATTTTTCCACTGGCCAAACCACCAGTGGGGAAATGACTTCATTTCTCCACTGGACAAACGGCCAGTGGAGATATGAGGTACATTTCTCCACTGGTGCCTAGTGCACAAGCCTGGTGTGTTAGGCGTGGACGTTTGCAATTCGTTATCGAATTTTGGAAGTGCCTCGTCACTGTCGTATCCCGGAACGCGTGTATCGCCTTGCATTCGCGCAATCAGTTTTTCTATTCTTGACTGGACTTCGTCAAAAGTACCAGAACTACTACAACGGTTTAGTACTAGTTGGCGTTTCATTTACTCGAAAGCGCGTACTTGGCTTCCTAACTGGTCTGTGAGACTCGGTTTGGTTGTCGTTTGGTCCGTAGTTTTCTCTGACTTTAGTGCATGGAACTGGTGCACTTGCACTACCGTTTGAACTCTGTTTGTCTGTTCTTCAGACGTTATTTCGTCAAGTCCCATGTCCGTCTTGTCACTCGAATCTACTTGCTTGTCTGATATTTTTAATCAAATTAACTTTAACTACCCAAAAGAAAGTCTTGTAGAAAGAAAATAAAATAAATTTTAATCTTCATTGAACAATTTTCAAAGTCAGCTAATAATTTACGAAAGAGAAAAAAAATTTCCATAAAAAGAGAGGGATTCAATATATTGAAAATTATCAAAATTTAGTTTTCTTCTATTATTTTCTCTTAGAATTTAAATTCACTATTCGGTTACCGATTATTTTCTATTATTTCTAAAAGAAATAATAGAAAATCTCGGAATCTACTGTTAGGTTTCCGATCGTTTTTTGTTTTATTGTAAATTTGGCTATTTTTGGGAATTAATTATTGGTTAATTTCCTAAATTTCATTAATTACCGATAAATTTTCCAAAGTTTCCGGTAAATTACCTACTTGAAAAATTTCATTAGGGTCCGTCGTGAAATATTTCCTCTTTCAATGAAATAATTTTTTCAACTTTACACAAAATATTGCAAAATTACATAAGTTACCGGTAAATTTCATCCGAAATTGGGTAACTATACTGAATATAAATTTAGTTACTGTCGCTTGACAAATATTTTCCCTTTCAATTTACTAAATTTTCAACTTAATTAGGAATGTTTTCAAAATTTCATAAATTCCCAATATTACATTCTCTCACTTTACTTTTACATTGAAAATTTCTATATAGTCTCTCTCGTCTATCACGGCCCTTTAGTTGGGTTCCACTGTTGTAATGATGTTTACTTTTTCTTGCGGATTTCACCTGCACATCGATGCAAAAATGGCAATATATCAGATTCTTATTGCTGAATCCTCGGCGCCAGGTAGGTAAACTACCCAAATCACGATGTTGAATTAAAACAGAGAGCTTTCCCGGACTAGCTCTAACCGAGCTCAATATTTTATTTATACGAAGTTACTTTTATATTGAAATAATAGGGCGTGAGTACCGCACACAGAGGAGAGAGACAGACACAACGAATTTAACACACAAATAAAGCGATTGAATAAAGAAAATTATTAGATTATACAAGTATAAATTTTCTTTAAAATAACTTCTTTTATTTTTCACTTTAAACTTTGTGAAGAGAACTTCTACACACTTGTGATTGCGTCGGTCGACGAAAATGGCGGCGTCCTATCGGCTTGCCATGCGATCTTCCTTCACGATATTATTTCTCGGTCACACCGTGCACCGGTGAAATTCCCAAGACAACGAGGAAGATGGATTCTGGACACTAATCTTTGATCCGGTCCAGAGGAGCACGTAAATCCATCTTTCACTATTTTATTGATTGAAATAACTAACCGCGGTGTCACCGTAGGATACAATCAACAGCCAGGCACAAACTGTCGAAATTAGGTAAATTGGCTTCCTGCTACGGTCCCGTATAGTCTGGAAACTAGCGACCAAAACAACTATCTCATTTCATACCAGCTAAATATTTGAGTATAGATTACTGAAGACATGTAAATAACAGAAACCCACGTCTGGCAGGCCGGTGTTGGGACAGGGGGCGGCGACAAGGGGGTGAATAGGTGAAAAATAATGTAAAAATTTCTCATTTCATACTGGTTAAAACCTTTAGAAATAGAAAGTTGACATTTACAATGTGCGTAAAAATGTGCGTCTGTCAGTTCTGGGCTAAGACAAAGTACGTCTGGCAAAGAGGTTAAACATGTAAAAGAATCGAAAATTTTTTCTCATTTCATACCGATAAAAACCTTTAGAAATTAAAAGATGACATCTACACGAGTGTAAAAATGTGCGTTTGTCAGTTCTGGGTTGGGGTAAAGTATTACAGAGCTCGTGTCTTGACGTGATCTAACCATGACCTCAAAAATGAAGCAACGTAAAACAGGCACATTACTATTTTTAAATATTTCCTTGTAAAAGGAAATATTTTTATTTTTTTCATTTTATACACATAATTTTCTTTTGTATAGAATTAAAATACTATTAGACTAAAAGAAAAGTTCTGAAATAATTACATAAATTCACATAACAGATTTTTAGAAATGTTAAAAATTAATTAGAATAACATTTTATTTCGTTGTCTTTCTGAGAGCATTTTCGAAGGGCTGCCAGACGTACTTTGCCCCAACACAGAACTGCTAAACGCTCATTTTTACACTCGTGTAGATGTCAACTGCCGATTTCTAAAGGTTTTAATCGGTATGAAATGAGAAATTGTTACATGATTTTCCACTCACTGACCCATTTGCCTCATCTTCGAACGGCTTCCAGACGTACTTTATCCGATTCCAGAACTGCCAGACGCGCATTTTTAGACTTGTTTTAATGTAAACTTTTGATTTTTAAAGGTTTAATCGGTATGAAATCAGAAAAAGTTTTCGATTTTTCTACATGTTCACCCCTTTGTCAGACGTACTTTGTCCCACCCCAGAAATGCCAGACGCACATTTTTACACTCGTGTAGATGTCAACTGTCGATTTCTAAAGGTTTTAATCGGTATGAAATGAGAAATTATTATATTATTTTTACTCATTGACCCATTTGCCGCATCTTTAAAGGGCTGTCAGACGTACTTTGTCCCACTCCAGAACTGCCAGACGCGCATTTTTAGACTTGTTTTAATGTAGACTTTCGATTTCTAAAGGTTTTAATCAGTATGAAATGAGAAATTTTTACATTATTTTTCACCTATTCCCCCCTCTGCCGCCGCCCTCTGTCCTAGCACCGGCCTGTCAGACGTGAGTTTCTGTTATTTACATGTTTTCAGTAATCTGAACTCAAATTTTCAGCCGGTATGAAATGACACTAAATTCAAAAATTTGAAAATATATGAGCCGTTCCCTCAAAAAACGACCTAAGTCAACTGAGGTGGTTTTTTAAAATTTTATTATCAGTGTTGTCTACAAGACCTTTTGAATGTATTTATGAAGTTTCCAAAGTTTTAGTTCACCATTTATAATTTTATGAGAGGTATGAACCTCCCAGGTCCCAGAATTAATGTTCATATATGCAAGTGCGCGTTCATGCTTGCATATATTCACTGTAGGTTATGGCAGTATCTGTCTACACGCTGTCAGACAGTTTTTTCTCTTGGTATTTTTCCCTTTTGATTAACAATTTTTTATTAAAAAATGGACAGTTTAACTACTATGACAACATCAGAGTGTAACGACAGTTTAGTATGATAGTAAAAACAAGCAAAAATTACTCGCTATAATAATACAGCGAGTAATTTTTCCTAATTTTTACCTGAGAATTGTGCATTGTAATGTTAATATTTAGTTTAATATTATGTTAAAATATGTCGTAAAACTGTTCAAAAAGTTCTAATATAAAGAGGAGTATTAGCTTATTGAAATAAAAATATTCTTTCATAAAAATACTTATTTTTATATCATTTTTAATAGTTCGCCGGAAAAACGACCTAAATGATTTGTTGAAAAATAATATTTTTAAATTAGCTAAACATATTTTATTGGACCTTTTTTATATAAAGGTAATCTTCGGTGATTTTTTTTAATAGAAAAAATTATTGATACAATTAATAAGCAAATTATATGAGTATTTCGATTTTGAATCTTCAATTCAATTTTTTTGTCAAAAACTTAAGTCAACTTAGGTCGTTTTGCGAGCGAACGTCTCATATCTATTAATTACTTTAAAAAAAATGTTAAAAAATGATGATTCATGATATGTTTGAATGTTTTTTAGGTCGCTAATTACGAATCTTAAATCAGATTTTAAAAATCAAAAATGGCGGATCTAATATGACAGACATTTTTTGAAATTTTTTTTGTATTCGCTTGAAACTTATCACTCGGGGGTTTTCGGGGTCGCTGATGACGAATCCGATGTCAGTTTTTAAAAATTCAAAATGGCGGATCTAATATGGCAGACATTTTTTAAAAAAATTGGACTTTTCGGTAAAGAAGTAAATTTTTCTTTTAGCCCGTTTAATAATTGCTCTAATTGCTCTTCTCTTGAAACACATTTCTTCTTTATTTCAAGTTCTTTTGTTACAGAATCATCCTGATTAGTATCATAATCGTTGCTATTGCACAATTTATGACACTGATGGCAAATTCTTACATTTTCTTCTACCAGAAGAAACTTTTTTAACAGTGCCTTTGACAGTTTTCTTAAATTCATTTACTCACTTTATGTGAGCGACTTTACCCCGAATGTATTTCTCACATTTCAGACTAAATTGAAATAAATCTTTTTGCAATCAAACAAAACTACATATATATTTCGAAAAAGGACTTCCAATTGCATAAAAAAAAATTTGTCGAATAAATTAAGTCTCCAAAATAATAATCGAAAAACTTAAAAATCCGAAGATCATTTTTCTTTTTTTGCACTTCTAAAAACAATTGACCGCCTCAGATTCTATGACGATTTCATGAAACTAAACGAAAGTTCGTTAACATTAGTTGTAGGTTAAGTACTATTCACAGTACAAATATCTCCATCTTAAGTTGAGTTTATAGCGTCAAATCGCTAGTGAGCGCTTTTACCCTGTGCGCGGTTTTACCCCGGTCTCCCCAAACTAATAAAGAAGCGAACACAAAGTTAAACACATTTATATTATAGAAAACAAGTTATAAATAAATTAATTATGAAGGAGAATCTAACATTTGAATGTTATTTCAAAAACAAATGAAGACGAAGTATACTTAACACATTAAAGTCTTAAACGCAACAAATGAAAAATTTCGAAAGAAATTCAACCCCTTCAATGATACTACAAAAACAAATTTACATAAATCAAGCTTCACCCACTAAGGTTTTAGACGAAAACAAATGAAATATGACGAAAGAGAATCTGACAGTTAAATGTTAAGTACACAAACAAATGAAGATGAACCATACTTAACATGTTGAAGTCTTCGACGCAACAAATGGAATATTTTAAAAGAAAATTAACCTCTTTAGCTAACAAGTTAAGATCTTAAGACTCTATTAAATAATAAATGATAAGAGAAAATCCAACACTTTAATATTAGTACAAAAGCAAATGAAGGGAAAGAAATTCTAACATGATAAGATCGTTACGTAAACTACTTACTAGTGTTAAAAGAATAGTCAACACTTATTAAATTTTTAGAAAACTGAAATCAGAATCGCTATCAGCTACCTAAGGATTCCCTGATTTACAAACTTTCACATTGAATCCACCATTAAAATTTTTTAAAATTCTAACATATTCGTGATCTGCGACCTCAAATACCTCCGAGTAACATAGTTCATGTGAATTTAATTATTTTTTGAAATTTCAATCGCCATATTGCATCCGCCATTTTGAATTTTAAAAAACTGACATCGGATTCGTCATCAGCGATCCTGAAAACCCCTGAGTGATAAGTTTCATGCGAATCCAAATTTTTTTTTTGAAAAATGTCCGCCATATTGGATCCGCCATTTTTTAATTTCAAAATCTCAGTTTAGATTCGTAATAAGCGACCCCAAAAGCATTTAAATATATTATGAGTCATCATTTTTTAACCTTTTTTAAAAGTAATTGATAGATATATTTTTAAATTTCGGAATTTAGTGTCTTTGACGTGACACAGTAATGACGCCATTTTTAATTTTAAAATTTGCTACTTTGCAATTCAAAGGACATGAGTTTACGAGTATTTTGACATATTGTATGTTTATTTTCATCGCATAGACGTGGAACTTTCCATTTATACATATAATTTTAAAATATATTCTTACACATATTTTCTGGAATTTTATTTTTAAAATTTGAATTTACATTATTAATGTTATTCTAATTTGCTACACCAGTGGAAGTGTTGAGAGGAGAAACAGATATTACTGACACACTGTTATTATGACTCGTCTGAAAAATTGCATATAAAAATCAAAAATTGACACGAAATATTTAAGTAATAATACAAAAGAATATATATTTGACATTTTTAATAAACTTTCAAATAACGAATATGAATGCAATTCGAAAATAAAAGATATACTGTTAAAATAGTTGAAAATATTTTGGTTTTAATTAAAAAGGAGTATACCAATTTAAAATGTTGAAAGTAATTTTTTTCAAACTTAAGTCTCGGACCAGTTTTGGGATTCATCGTTGAATTCGTTTTCTAAAATTAAAGATTATGAAACCTCAAAAACAAAGCAAACTTTAGTTAATGATGTTTCATTACAACTAAATTTCATCATTCTAACAGATGTGAATAAAAAACAAAAAATAAGTATCTTTTAAAAATATTCAATTAATTTTTAGATATAATATGATTTTAAAAATCATACCTTGAAATCTTCAAATTATTTTTTCTCCACATTTCCAGTGTACCAGCAATTTCAACATTACATTTTTCGCACAATCTATTTTTGATACAAATTCTAAACAAAAAATGTGTTGTCAGAAAAATTTTCAATAAAAATTCTTAAATTTTAAACTTTTAATTTGTACTTACTAAATGTTCATTCCTCTTGCAATATTTCAAAAGACTAACGCGCTTTTAACGAACTTTCAATAAAAACTGATAAAAACACGTGTTGCACTGGGGACTGGGATGACTAGTTTTAAGGTTATGTTTTCGACCTAAAGTTGCAGCACAGTATGATCGGTAGTCAATCTTTTGAACAAGCGCTCGACATGTTGACTATCCAGGATAATAAAATTTGATCATCTGGATATACTAAACGGGAATATATAATGTTTCATGAAGATAATATTTCTGACTATATAGATAGTAGATTTGATTATATATTTTTGTAACTATATACTTTTAGCTATCCATTTTTTTCCGTGTGTACATCCCGTTCTTAAAGGGTTAAAAACAACGAATCGTCATTTCGTCGAATGCTCAAAATATCAAATCGCCATGTCGTCTAACAAATTTTTCGAACTTTGGACGATTCGACGAATAGACAATTTGATGTTTTGAGCATTCGACTACATTACCATTCTACTACTTGACAATTCGAACAGATGACAGTTCGACGAATTGATCAAATAATAATAAAATAATGTTTGGGTAAATTAGAAACTACTGCAACTTTTACTTCGACACTTGCATATTCGAACTAATATTCATTATGCTTTTTCATTTTTAAGATAAAAGTCCGAAATAACAACAAATCATTTAGATCAAAAGTACATTTAGGTTTTTAAACTTTCAAAAAAGTGAGTCAATTCACATGTGTGTCTAATTTAATAATTTTTTTCATTTTTTATAAATGAAATAAATCGACTACAATTATTAATTCATTTGTAAGACAATGACAATAAATGAATAATAATAATTAATAATAAACCATTATTAATGTTTTGACAAGTGCAACGTGTTTATTAATTATAAACAATTATTTTAAATCATATTTATATGAATTATGCTTAGTTTTTCCAATGTGATTGTAATTTTCCCTTAAACACAAAATGATACCTCTTTAGACTCATTTTGAGTCTTTTCCTTAGAAACTCAGAATGAGTCAAAGGGGTATAATTTTTTTGCAGTTCAAAATAAGTCTCATATGTAACTCATTTTGAATTAGGTTTTTTTCTGTGCGATTTAAAATTAGGTTATTATAAAATTATGAAAAAGTAACAATGTCTTATACAACTTTTTTATCACTTGAAAGTTTGCGTAAAAAAATGGTATAATTACTTATGATAACAGTAAATTCGAATTGAATATTTTCTTTATTGGCTTAAAAATAAATTATAAAATAAACTCTTTTCATTAATTAGACTTTTACTCACATAGTACAAAAACTTCCTAGAAACTGCCAGGTAGTTTCCCGTGACAACATTCGGAAGTTACCCTTGGTAACTTCCTGGAAATTTCCAGGAAATACAATAATGTCCGCAGGTTAGAAGCTTCCCATATCACAGAAAAAGATCTAACTCAAAATGAGTCACATGTTACGTTTATTTTAAAAATAATACTTTTACTATAACCGTGGTTTGAAGATCGAGCGATGTACTTTCGGAAGTTGCTAGCAATTTTCTCGCAAGATGGTAAGTCTTGGGAAAATTATTTATTTGTGAGTTCGTTATTGCTTCAGCTCTATGGGAGATGTTATGACGTTATTCTCAATGTATAAGGATAGAAGAAAATATTCCACTTGCGGAAAAAGGGCGCAAAGTAATAAGTAGCCAATACAGAAGTTTAGAAAAATTAATGTCGTCTTCCAGACCAATCTGGAGCCGAGCTATTTAAGTTAACCAATCAAATTTAACCATACAGGCCCTAGGATACTGAACTTTGGTTTAAGTGGGGTCACTATGCGTTGGATATCCCTCTTAAAAGTCCTTCTTATATAATACAAATTCGAATAATTATTAAAGTATTATATAAGTTGATTTTTTGACTTAGTCGAAATAGAGCATAATATATATATATAAATATATATATCCCTATTAATATAAAATCATATCGCCGCCGCCGCTGTTTCAGAAAGTTCTAAGGCCGCCTTAGCCAAAAGGGTCCGTCAAAACTTACGACAAATTTGACCTATTTTTTGACCTATAGGTTTAAAAGAGAATAAATAACGGCCTCACATTACGTCAAAATTTATGTCTAATTTGACCTACTTTTTGACCTATAGGTTTAAAAGGAGAATAAATAACGGCCTCACATTACGTCAAAATCTATATCAAAATTGACCTATTTATTGACCTATAGGTCAAAAAGGAGAATAAATAATGGCCTTACATTACGTCAAAATTTATGTCTAATTTGACCTATTTTTTGACCAATAGGTCAAAAAGAGGACAAATAACGGCCTCACATTACCTCAAAACTTATGTCAAAATTGACCTATTTTTTGACCTATAGGTCAAAGAGGAGAATAAATAATGGCCTCACATTACCTCAAAACTTATGTCAAAATTGACCCATTTTTTAAACTATAGATTAAAAAGGAGAATAAATAATGGCCTTACATTACGTCTAAATCTATGTCTAATTTGACCTATTTTTTGACCTATAGGTCAAAAAAATGTATCCTCTTTTATTTAAAAGAGAATAAATAACGGCCTCACATTACGTCAAAATTTATGTCTAATTTGACTTATATTTTGATCTATAGGTCAAGAACATAAATCAAAACATATGTCAAAATTGACCCATTTTTTAAACTATAGATCAAAAAGGAGAATAAATAACGAATATAAATACATGTTTAATTTTACCTATTTTTTGAGCTACGGGTTTTAAAAGGGGCCTTAATGTGGGCTTTCACATTACGTCAAAATTTGATCTGTGTTTTACCAAGAGGTCAGAGCTTGCCTCCTCAAATAGAAGCGCGAAATAGTACGTCAAAGCCTATGCAAAAGAAAATTTTTTTACTTGCAGGTACCAACAGGTCAGAGCTTGCCCCCTCAAATAGAAGCGTGAATAGGACGTCGAAGCCTATGCAAAAGAAATTTTTTTTACTTGATGACAAAGATGATGATAAAGATTAAAAATTTGAGACTGGCTAATATCTTAAGATATATAATATCATATAAAATCAGGGGGTTGGCGCGCGAAGCACGCAAGGGGACGGAGCCCCCCTAGTATATATAGAAAAACATTTCGCCGCCGCCGCCGCAGAGTCAGGATTTATATGGGCCCCCTGTAGTAAGGGCCATCAAAACTTACGTAAAAATTGACCTATTTTTTGACTTAAAGGTTTAAAAGGAAAATAAATAACGGCCTCACATTACGTCAAAATCTATGTCTAATTTGACCTATTTTTTGACCTATAGGTCAAGAAGAGAACAAATAACGGACTCACAGTACCTCAAAACTTATGTCAAAATTAACCTATTTTTTGATCTATAAGTTTAAAAGGAGGATAAATAACGGCCTCACATTACGTCAAAATCTATGTCTAATTTGATCTATTTTTTGACCTAGGTCAAGATGAGGATAAATATCTAATAAAAGTACATGTTTAATTTTACCTATTTTTTGAGCTACCGGTTTTAAAAGGGGCCTTAATGTGGGCCTTCACATTACGTCAAAATTTGATCTGTGTTTTACCAACAGGTCAGAGCTTGCGCCCCCTCAAATAGAATCGCGAAATAGGACGTCAGAGCTTATGCAAAAAAAAATTTTTTTACTTGCAGGCTGATATGTTTCTTCTAAATTGATTACAAAGATTGAAAATTTGAGAATGGCTAATATCATAGGATCGCATTTTACAATCTTTATATTATCCATAAATAGAAGTAAATATTAAATCAGGGGGTTGTGAGATATGCCATAAGAACTGGACATAAAACAGAGCTGTGGCCAAAAATTGTCGCAATGAAAAAAAACGTTCAAGGACTCAAAAAATACGTACACTTGTGTGCTTTTAATAGCAGGTGGGCGTTTTTGAAAATCGACAAATAATATCGTTAATAAAAATTACAAAATCCAAGGAAAAAAATTGAACGAAACTTTTTTAAGCGTTTCAGAGGTCGCTAATACAAATCCAAAGTCAAATTTTGATTAGAGTTAAAACATTTAAAATGTCGGAAGCAAAATAGTGGACAAATTTTTTAACTCTTCAAAATCGCTCAAAAATGGTTACTCGGGGGTTTTTAAGGTAGCTGATTACAAATATGACTTAAGTTTTTAAAAATTAAAAATGGCGAATCCAATGTGGCGGCCAATTATTCGAAAATTCATTTAATTCGATCAAAACTTGTCCTATGGGGATTTTTTAGGTCGCTGATTACAAATATGACCTAAGTTTTTAAAAATTTAAAATGGTGGATCCAATATGTCTGTTGATTTTATTAAAAATTTATTAAATTTGTTCGAAAATTTCCTTTTAGGGTTTTTATATGTTGCTAAGTACTAATTCATGGATTTTCTACTAGTATACTAAAATAATATGTAATCGAATTCAAAAATTTAAAAAGAAATTAGAAAAATTAGAATTTAATACAAAACGACTAAAAAGTTTAAGAAAAATTTAGCCAACTGGATTTAAAATTGTCATATAAGATTTTGAAGATTGCTTTTTATAAATATTTATTCAAAAATAGGAAATTTAAATTGTCTGAATTATTTTACACCCCTTAATAATGCATTACGCTTAAAGGTGTGGTTGCGTTTGAGTACCGTAAAACATACAAAACGGGCATGGGTTTATAGTTTTTGATTTCTTTTTAAATTTTTTTAATTCGACTACATATTATTTCAGTATATTAGTAGAAAACCCGTGAATCAGTACTCAGCAACATATAAAAACCCCAAATAGTTATTTTCGTATCAAGGGCGCAAAATAGGTGATTGCGACGATGGCGAGATGAAGGGACCGAGGGGACACAATTTCGCGCCCGAGGCAATCACCGTTGCGCCTATAATGCGAACGTAATTTTTTGTCCAAACTGCAGAGAAAGTATGGCATTAAGGGCACGCACGATTAAACGCTCATTTTAGTTAAAAATTAAACTCTATATAAATGTTGACTCTTTGAAGTCTATAATGATATACCTAGTGACACCTAGTGATTTACCTAGTGCAGACTGTCTAGGTGTCAGGATGACAAGTCTCCTGAAAAATTGCCAGGACGTGATAATTTAGTTAGTTCAGTTTTGTATCGATTCGAAATTAAATTCAGTTTGTTAATTTAGTTTCGTGTCGATTCAGAAACTGAAACGAAACTAAACTTTGGAGACGGTCCCTGGCTATATTATTTTGTATTTTAAGCAATAAACTTTATTTTTATTAATTTCTGCAGAAAAAACAAAGAATTAATATGCCGGCGGAAAATACTTTACCACCCGCTTGTGTGACGTCAGCGGTCGGTAAAGTATTTTCCACCCGCTACCCCTACTCCCGGGCAGAATGTGCTACTTTGCGCCCGCCCTAAGTGCTCGAAATGACATTATTTCCGTGTAGGTAGGACAAAAAGGAAATTTTCGAACAGATTTGAAAATTTTTTAATAAAATCAACAGCCACATTGAATCTGCCATTTTGAATTTTTTAAAACTAAAGTCATATTTGTAATAAGCGACCTATAAAAACTCTTAAAGGACAAGTTATGAAAAAATTCAATGAATTCTCGAAAAATTGTCCTCCATATTAGATCCGCCATTTTTAATTTTTAAAAACTTAGGTCATATTTGTAATCAGCGACCTAAAAAATCCCCATAGGACAAGTTTTGATCGAATTAAATGAATTTTCGAATAATTGGCCGCCACATTGGATTCGCCATTTTTAATTTTTAAAAACTTAAGTCATATTTGTAATCAGCTACCTTAAAAACCCCCGAGTAACCATTTTTGAGCGATTTTGAAGAGTTTAAAAATTTGTCCACTATTTTGCTTCCGACATTTTAAATGTTTTAACTGTAATCAAAATTTGACTTTGGATTTGAATTAGCGACCTCTGAAACTCTTAAATAAGTTTCGTTTAATTTTTTCCTTGGATTTTGTAATTTTTATTAACGATATTATTTGTCGATTTGTGATTTTGTTGACTTTCCTCGCTTAAAATTAAGCCGCCATATTGGATTTTTAAAAACGCCCACCTGCTATTAAAAGTGCACGAGTTTACGAATTATTTAAGCCCTTGAACGTTTTTTTCATTGCGCCAATTTTCGACTACAGCTCTGTTTCTGTTGACGTGGAACGTCCCATATATATATATATATATATATATATATATATATATATATATATATATATATATATATATATATATATATATATACGCATATACCTATATACATATATTCGAGATGAGCAATACATTGGAGTCAACAGAATTTATCGAGCATTCTTTCGCGTTTCTCTTATTCTCTATCGGTACGATGAGTTTCATAGCATTTATAGTGTCAATTTATGATCATTTCTACTGCACGTTCTACTGAGTAACCCTCTGGGCACGGAAACGTCTTTATTCTAGGAACGTTCCTAAAACGTTTTTAGAACGTTTCATGTCTACTACATAACGGCTTAAGAACGTCCAATGTTCTAAAAACGTTTTTAGAACATAAAACGTTTTAAAGACATTATGTAGAGGACATGAAACGTTTTAAAAACGTTTTAGGAACGTTTCTAGAACAAACACGTTTCCGTGCCCAGAGGGAATGCTTAACACTCCTGATGTCAACAAGTGCATGCTCATAATGCATATTTACTTTTATGTATGCATAACAATTAAATATTAGGTATTAAATGTTTAACCCATTAACGCCCAGACGGACGACAAATTTCAATTGACTTTGAGGACCTGGTTTATTACAACAATGGTTACAAAAAAAATTGACACTTAATATTTTTAACGTAAAATTTACTCCTCTTGCAGATTCTGATGTTAAAATTTGTTTACAACAAATTTTTAAAAGTTATAAACAATTTTTTCCAAAAAAACACGATTTTTCTAGAAAAAAATTTCTTTTCATCGGTATTTTCACCAGAAAAATGCAAATAGATGCCTTCAAAACATCAAAATATCGCGTCCATGGACCCTCAGCTACGAAACCCTGAAGAGGTCAATTTTTTTTTTCAAAACGGCGGACGACAATATGGCGGCAAAAACTAAAAAAAATGGGTCACATATGAAACATAGTGCTCCAACTTTTTTGAGTCACCGAAATGGACTGAAACTTATTACTCGGGGGTTCTTGTGGTCGCTGATTACGAATATAATGTCAATTTTCCAAAATTCAAAATGGCGGATCCAATATGGCGGACAACATTTTTAAAAATGACTCTATATTACTTGAAATTTATTATTCGGGGGTTTTTGGGTCACTGATTACGAATATGATGTTATTTTTCCAAAATTCAAAATGGCGGATTCAATATGGCGGACGAATTTTGTAAAAGTGACTCCACATTGTTAAAAATGTTATGGTCCGTTTGCCGTCGAATAATTCGCCATTGCCCGACTCTTACCGCGTGGAAGTTAACATAAAAGAGTCTTTTCTTTTTTTTGTTTTTTTGTAAGAGTCGGGCAACGGCGAATTATTCGACGGCAAACGGACCATAACATTTTTAACAATGTGGAGTCACTTTTACAAAATTCGTCCGCCATATTGAATCCGCTATTTTGAATTTTGGAAAAATAACATCATATTCGTAATCAGTGACTCCAAAAACCCCCGAATAATAAATTTCAAGTAATATAGAGTCATTTTTTAAAATATTGTCCGACATATTGGATCCGCCATTTTGAATTTTGGAACAATAACATCATATTCGTAATCAGTGACCCTAAAAACCCCCGAGTAACAAATTTCAAGCAATAAAGAGTCATTTTTAAAAATGTTGTCCGCCATATTGGATCCGCCATTTTAAATTTTGGAAAAATAACATCATATTCGTAATCAGTGACCCTAAAAACCCCCGAGTAACAAATTTCAAGCAATATAGAGTCATTTTTAAAAATGTTGTCCGCCATATTAATTATTGCTGATTGGATTAGTCTGACAAGAATTGACCAAGTTCTAAAAAATGCAGTTTTAGAAGGAGAAAAAGTTGGAACAAAAAATGTTGCATTGGCTATTGCTGATTATTATTTGAAAAAGTCTGGTACTGCAAGTTTAAAATATCATAAATTGCAAACCATTGCATCGAAAAAAAATTGCCACTATAATGCAAAGTGCAATAAAAGGACACAAGAAATGTGCATTCAATGTGGCACATATCAGTGCCTCACTTGCTTTCAATCGAACCACATGTAGTGTTACTCGGGGTTAGTAATTCATACTATTTATTGAAAAAAATATTAGAAAAATAAAAAAAAATATATTTAAAAAACAAAAAAAAATAAATAAAACAAAGAATTACAAAAAAAATTGGCTCTTTTGCACGTTGACCTCCTTGTGGTAAGAGCTTAGCAACGTCAATAAAATTTTGTTGACGGCTAACGGACGTGCAGCATAAACAGAATCTTATTCTGAACTCAGATTCGTAATCAGCAACCCCAAAAACCCCCGAGTAAACATTTTCAAGCAAATCTAATCACTTTTTTAAAAAATTGTCCGCCATATTGTAGCCGCCATTTTGAATTTTGGAAAAGTAACATCAGATTCGTAATCAGCGACCCCAAAAACCCCCGAGTAACCATTTTCAAGCAAATCTATTTTTTTTTAAATTGTCCGCCATATTAGAGCCGCCATTTTGAATTTTGAAAAAGTAACATCAGATTCGTAATCATCGACCCAAAAAACCTCCCGAATAACCATTTTCAAGCAAATCTACTCATTTTTGAAAAAAACTTCCCGAAATTTTTTTTCAGCCTTTTGCATTTTGGAAAAATGGACATTTTCATATCTGCCATCTTGAATTTGAAAAAATTTATTACTGATTTTTATAGCTGAGGGTTCGAGGACGCGATATTTTGGGCTTTTGAGACCATATTCTTTAGATTTCCATGTCAAAATATTTTTTGAAAAAATTTTTTTTGTAAAAAACTTTTTTTGCAATAAAATTGTTATAACTTTTTTTGAGATAATTATAAACAAATTTTAACATCATATTCTGAAAGAGCGAAACTGAAAATCCGTTTAACAGTTTTTAAGATATGTTAAAAATGTCCAAGCATGTTTTTCTATAATTTAGGCGGTAATACACACTTATTGTACTTTCACTGCTCTCCTTACTCGTTGCGGCAGGGCCGAATAAGCGGCATATAGAGTGGGTTATGTTTGGAGCACTTTAAAATTTTTTTAATTTTAAATTTAATATCCATTAAAAATTTGCTAATTATCAAAATTAATGAGTTATCGTTTTAAAAATTTTTATGATTAAAATAGTCGTTTATTTTGGAAAAAAAGTTCAATTTTTAGTTCTTTTCTGCGTTCAAATTTACGTATACTTATTTATTTATTTAAAAATTATATTCTTACATAAATTTCTTTTAATTCACTATTGTGTTTAAGTTTAAAAAATTGTTAATTTAAAATTAAATTATCAAAAAAATTTCTGTCAATTTATAATAAGCAATCAAAAACAATAAATATCCGTGACTCAATAGAGGTTGCAAACAAAGCTTATTTATTATTAAATCAGTCAGTATTGATGATACTTATCATATTTATTTTATTTAAATAATTGATCAACTCTTAAATATATTGTTGTTTTGAATGAATATTTAACTTACAGTAATAAAATAAATGATTATTGCAATTAACCACTTTACTGTCAGGGCGATCGAAGTGGCGTTCCACGCGCCAAGGCCCAGACTGGCAAAAACATATACGTATAATATTGCCATTCATAATAACAGTAATAGATATATATATATATATATATTAATAATATTTGTATTATTATATTATAATATTGTATGTAAATATATCTTTTCAATAAAAATTAGTGATGCACGACGAGACTCTGTCCTTTCATAAAAGAAAAGAGATGAAAATATTACATTCAATTGTTTTCATTGTTTTTCTCGCGAGATTCTCGGTTTTTCGAGACGAGACTCGCTCGAAGTGCATCACTAATAGAAATAGAAGTTTTATTGTGTAAAAATTGAAAGAAAGTGGAACGCCATTTGTCGAAAAATATTAAAAATAGCCGATTTTAACGTTCGGAAAAACGTTGAAAATAACAAAAACTTAAATTTTTATTGTCATAATCTTGTTCTCTGATGTCTAAACTATAGAAATATTCCTTTAAAAAAGTTACATGTGGTGTACACTCTTTAAAAACAGAGTTTTTTTAGGAACGCCATTTCGGTGTTTTTGTTAGTCTGGGCCTCGGCGGGTGGAACGCCATTTGGAACGCCCAGCCAGTGAAGTGGTAAAATAAATATTTTTAATGTAGAAAAATGTTATGGAAAAACTCTATGACATTTAATATTTTATTTATGATAATAATATTAAAAATAAGTTTTAGAGTTTATAAATTAATATATTTTATTAATTAATGTTTTTTTTTCAGAAAATCAATGTTAATAGAGAAGTGAAAATTTGTACGTAGAAAAAAACTGAAAACTAAACTTTTTTTACAATATAAACAACTATTTGATCATGAATGTTTGTTAAATGATAACTTATTTATATATATATATATATATATATATATATGGGCATATCTCTAGAACTTTTAAACTTTATGTTTCCGATTATTATTATATTTTAAAAGTTATAAAAATAATTTTGCAGTACCATAATTTGATAAATTATTGTGCTCTTTAAATATACCTTGTGTATAATAATCATTTTAATTAGGTAGGGAACGACAATAGTGAGTAAAAGTGTCGAAATCGACAGTTTCTCGTGTGTGACATTGAACGTTTTTTTCAGTTTATATGGTATAACTTTTTTAACGAGTCGTTATATATTTTGTGACTTATAGTAGATGTAGTGGGGAGTATAAGGAACCAAAAAATCATTAAGACAATGATGTGCCTGAATTAAGATAAAAATGTTGTACCTTCAAACTTGTGAGACAACTTTTCTTAAATTTTGACAATTTCGCAATTAACTTGATATAACTTTTTTAACGAAGATTTTTAAGTAACCACAAAACGGGGTTACATTGTCTACATAATAAGAAGTAATTTGAAGCCTTACAGAAATATGTGCCACTTATACACTAGAAATGCAGTGACTTCAAAAGTTAAATTTAAAAACGAAACTCATAATAAAAACCTACATTTTTGAAGGGCACATGTTGAATTTGACTTCTAATCACTTTTAACTCATTGTAATCTCTTCTCGTGTATTATAAAAGTATACAAAAAAATCGTTAACCTCTACACTATTCCTAAAAAGAATCTATCTAAGAAATAATATGAGCTTCTACGGTCATAATCATTGCTTCATGGAAAAAGAAAGCATTAAACTCGTAAGTTTGCCTAAAATTTATTATTTATAGGTTTCTGGGGTCCTCTGATTACAAATCTGAGGTTAGTTAAAAAAAAATTTTAATGATGAAACCAAAATAACGGACAAAATTTTAGAAAAATTATCAGATTTTAATATCTTTTGACATTCAAGAGTTTCCTGTTTTGCTGATTACTAATTTAAAATAATTTTTAAAAAATTTAAAATAGAGAATCCAATATGGTGGATACATTTCTGAAAAATCAAATCTTTTTGCAGGATTTTTTTAAACTTCTAGTTGTTATATAGGTTGAATCCATTTCAAATCAGGCAAGCCGAATAACTTCAAGTCGTAAAATTATCTGTTGATGAAATATGTTATTTTATATGAATAATAAAGAGACACGTGTTTCTTTATTTTTTGTAAAAATGTTTTTTAACGAAGTTAGCCACATTTAAACTTTGAGCGGTAAAACCCTAAAAAACGGTGAAAAAATGGTTTTATTTGTAATTTTTTTTCTACTGTGTGTTAATAAATTTTTCTTCTTGATTCTTATTCAGGGTCTTCTTCTCTTCCAAACCCTGTTTAAAATGTATACAAAATTTCAAAATTAAAAAAATTGCGGCAGATTTAAAAAAAATAAACTTAATTTTCTCGAAAATACCACCTTTTTTACTCAAATTTTTAGAGTGACTTCATATTAATATAAAGAAGAATTATTCATATAATTTATTATTTAAATTTTATTCTGTTTTTAGAATTGTAAACTTCATTTTTTCTAAGTTTCCATGGTAATATTATTTTTAATGTGTTAAAATGTTTTGATTGACGAATGTAGATATTATGTATTTTATTTAAATAATATTAATTATGGATAAAGAAAGAGAAGTAAAACTTTCAATTAAATGTTATTCATTTTTTGTTCATACTGTTATTACTTTTAATATAAAATAAAACTAGAATTTTTTTTAGAATATTAAAATAATTATATCTCGTGGTTATTTATTTATTTACTTCTAATTCTTTTTAATTATAATTAATCCCAAAATATTTTAAAAACCGTATTTAAAATATTAATAATTTTTAGGACATTTTGAAACCACTTTTAAAATTTTTAAAAAACTAAATTCAGATTTACAATAATTAGCGACCCCAAAAACCCCTTTATACCCACTTTTGTGCAAATTAAATTATTTTTTAAATTTTTATCCGACATATTGGATACGCCCTTTGGAATTTTCGAAATCCGACTACAGAATCATAATCAGCGACCCCAAAAATTCTAAACATCCAATGCTGTCGAATTCCCTTAATTTTTTTAAAATTTCGTCCGCCATATTGAATCCGCCATTTTTAATTCTGTAAAATTAACATCATATTCATAATCAGCTACCCTAAAAATCCCATGATACCAATTGATGTGAAAATCCAACTTTATGAAAAATCAATGCATTTAGAAACATTTTCTTGGGGTTAAATTTATACACAGGGGGGTTAACAATGTGTAGAAATGAGTATCGCAAGGTTTTTTCTACTATTCGATCAATGCACAAAGCAATAAAATTCATTTCAAGATTGTGCTTTGAAAAGAAAAATTAAGTTTTCCAATACCTGAAAGTTTAAAAGTTCTAGAAATATGCCCATATATGTGAAATTTTTCTATGACATTTTAGAATCGGTTAAACCTATTTTTTCTTGTTCCTTATCGAAAAATATTAAATGCGTATATTTTTATTTTTCCATAACTGCCAAATTTTCGAGACATAAAATTTTGAAATTTTGGATTTTTAAAATCAGACCTATTTTCAATAGCTTATTACTTTGAAAGCATTGAGTTTCGAAAAAAGTTGTTAATGAAAGTTTTGGTTTATCTTCAACTTTTGAAAGATTTAAAAAAATTATTTTTAAAAATTTTTTAGAAAAAAGAATTTATTTTTTATAAACAAATTAATTTATTTTTAATTTGGGCGGGATTAATTTTTATTTTTTTCTTATTTATTTATTTATTCGTATATAAACGGGTAGAATGTTAGTTCACCCTTTCGTATAAAGTACTAACAAAATAAAGAAAAATAACAAAAGTAAGTTACAAGGCCGCGCTAGATGTATTATTATTATTGGTATCGAAGAACAGATTGCGTAACTCTCGAACAAAACTATCGATTGAAACACCAAAAAAGTTTAAGTCGTTAGCAAACTGGTTTGCCTCACGCCCTAGTCGATAAATCACAGAATTTTGTAGGTAATTTGTTCGAGCAAAAGGTAATTTAACAATTTTATTTTACGCGGAGATCGTTTTGGAACGTACACACTAAAAAGACTTAACAGAAAAGGACAATTTAATATTCCGTTAATATTTTTTAACAAAAAAAGAAGATCAGCAAAAAGAAATGTTTGAGATAACAGAGAAACATTAAATAGCGTCCTTAACGTCATGTAATCGTAACTATAAAAATCCTGATGTACGATAATTCGTCTAGCTATAAAGCGCAAAAACTTGTTTTGAGTCCGCTCTATCTCCAACAAAAGATATTCCTGATAAGGCCACCACAAAATTGAAGCAAATCCAATTATTGGTTGAATTAAAGAAAAATACTGCGTTCTTAAAGCAGTCAAATTTTTGAAATGTGATGCACTTCTCATGACAAAACCCACAACTCTGTTAGTCTTACCAATTGTGTACTTTATGTGATAAGAATACGTAAAGGAACTATTAAGTATGTTAGCGAATTTTGAAAAAAAGATATGCATCCTGAATCAAGATTATGTAGAAGAAAATCAGAAAAATTATAAGATTCGTTAAAACAAATCTATTTCTAAAGAAATCATGCTGCTCATCGATAATAATTGAACCCTTTAGTTGAGTATAAAGTATTTCATGAACTAAACATTCAAAAATTTTAACAATAGCACTCAGTAATACTATTAGGCGATAATTTGAAACATCATTTTATACCTCTTTTCCACACATATGGGAAAATCCCCTGAAAGAGAGATTTATTGAAAAGAATAAATAATGGTTCAGCAAAGGATGAGAAGCATGTCTTCAGGAGAGAGAGGGGAACCCCATCTGAGCCAGCCCCCTTCCTAATGTTTAACGTTCTTAATTTATTCGATATAGAAACTCTAGAGATGCATGGGACATTTATATGATTATCAGAAATAGTATCAATTGTTCTGTCATTAGTTGAGGCAATTGTGTACACTGAGGAAAAATGGTTCTTAAAGCAATTTGCAGAATCAGTGTTATTATTAACAACAGTAGAATCATGAAATACCTCGTTAGGAATGAGTGAGTTTTTCCTCAAGCCATTAACAAACCAAAAGTACTTAGGATTTTCGATTATAGAATATTCGACACTTCCAATGTAGTTTTTGTAGCATATTTTAGATTTAGATTTACACTCCGCTCGTAAGCGAGAAAAAGTCATATAGTCTGACAAAGAGTTTGTACGTAGTGAGAGCTTCTTTAAGTGAGACTAAACTTTTAAGTTCATTTTTAAACTATGGCGGGTGATTTTTTGGAAAATAAATTTTAGAAGGAACATATAATTGAAAACCATTACAAACTATGTCATAAAAAATTTCTATTGCATCATCAACATCTGAAGTATCGAGAGCGATATTCCAATCAATGTTTGAAAAGTAAATAAATTACCAGAGATATTTGGAAATGTGTTAATCTGAGTAAGGTTTGGAAACACCAATGTCTCTGAAAAAAGACCCGCAATTTGATTATATGAACGAGATGATTTTACTTTAAAAATGCATGATAAATAATCATTCAATGCCGAGTGTCATAAGATAAAAGGTAAATTAAAGTCACCAGTAATAAATATTTTAGCAGACGGAAACAAAGTTAAAATTTTTTAAAAAATTAAGCATATAGATTGATAAGTTAAAAAAGTAGAATTCGGAGGAATATAAAAAGTACTTGCTAATATACAGAAGATTTTTTAAAAAGACCCAAGATTGGCCAGCTAATAGTTTTCGTTCTATAAATTTTTTTAAAACGAAAAATATGAGTCGGCCCATCTCGTATTTTTTAAAAAATCTTCTGTATATTGGCAGGTATAAATAAATAAGAAAAAATAATAATTAATCGCGCCCATATTAAAAACAATAAATTTGTTTGTAAAAACATAATTTTTTTTATTAAAAGTTTTAAAGAATAATTTTTTTAAATCGTTTAAAAGTTGAAGAAAACCCAAAACTTTCTCTCTTTGACAACTTTTTCCAAAACTTAATACTTTCAAAGTTATAAGCTATTATAAAAATGTCTACTTTTAAAAAATCAAAATTTCGAAAAATCATAAAACAAAAATTTTGGCAATTATGGAAAAATAAAAAAAAGGGATTTAATATTTTTCTGTAAGGAATGAGAAAAAAATATGTTTCACCGTTTATAAAATGTCATAGAAAAATTTCGCGTGGAAATGCATTTATCTATCTATCTTATAAAAAGATATCGCCGCCAACGCCAACACCGCCGCCGCTGTTTCAAGATTCTGTAAGGGCGCCCTATCACAAAGGGTCCGTCAAAACTTATGTCAAAATTGACCTATTTTTTTACCTATAGGTCAAAAAGAGGATAAATAACATTACATCAAAATCCATGTTTAATTTGACCTATTTTTGACCAATATGTCAAAAAGTGGTCCCCGTGTAGGTCCTTACATTATGTCAAAATACAAGTTTCATTTTGACTATTTTTTGAACTACGGCTTTTAAAAGGAGCCTTAATGTGGGCCATCACAATACGTCAAAATTTGATCTGTGTTTTACCTACAATCTTTATATTATCCAGAAATAGAGTTAGGATTTCTAAGGGCCGTCAAAACTTATGTCTAATTTGACCTAATTTTTGACCTATAGGTCAAAAAGAGGATAAATAACGAATAAAAATACATGTTTAATTTTACCTATTTTTTTTAGCTACGGGTTTTAAAAGGGGCCTTAATGTGGGTCATCATATTACGTCAAAATTTGATTTATGTTTCACCTACAGGTCAGACCTTGCCCCTCAAATAGTTATGGTACTACAAAATTTAAGTACCCTCAAAATTGAAGTCAATTTTGAGGGCAGTTTTGAACTAAGCGTTAAAATTTGACAAACAATTTCCGCTGCCCTCAAAATTTTGGACAATTTTGAGGGCAGTTCTAACCTAAACATAAAAAATTGACAAACAATTTCTGCTACTGTCATAATTTATGTCATTTTTTAAGGCAGTATTGACCTAAACGTCTAAAGTTGACAAACATTTCATGCTACCCTCAAAATGTAGGTCAATTTTAAGGGCAGTTTTGACCTACGGGTTAATTTACTATAACTTACTCTAACTTATTACTAGGCATTCATATTAAGAGAATATAATTTGAAAATAAAAATTAAAACTAGGGGGGCTTCGCCCCCCTAACTATTTCTTATATTTGTTTTAATTCTTATTTTCGAAAGTTAGGGGGTTGGCGCGCGAAGCGCGCAGGGGGGCGATGCCCTTCTAGTATATATATATATATATATAACTTTGACAATTATCAAATTTTCAATGGATATGAAATCCAAAATTAAAAAAACTTAAAAGGGCTCCAAATATGACTTACTCTATACGCCGCTTATTCGGCCCTGTCACAACGAGCCAGGAGAGCAGTGAGAGTACAATAAGTGTGTATCACCATCTTAATTATAGAAAGACATGTTTGGACATTTTTTACATATTTCAAAAAATGTTGATCGGATTTTCAGTTTCCAAGGCTTAAGTAAAAGCTGAGACTTTAAATATTATGTTGCAAGAGTTTAAAATTTTTCTCTAAATTTTTCTAGAATGTGCAGCCACACAAACATGGTGCACAAAAATAAAAAAATTAATCAAATTTTTTTCAAAATCTCTTTGGCGATAAAATCTTTTAAAAACATAAAATAATTTTCATTTATATGACAAACGCCGCAGAATTGAATTGGCTTTCGAACAATCCAAGAACCAAGTTTCTATCATTTTTCAATAATAAAATATGTTAATTTAATTTCGGCAGCAACTTTTATTAACTTGACCGTCTAAGTGTGTTTCAATTAGAATGTTGCGGTTCGACCCTCGTTAAAGTGTAAATTAAAAAAATAATAAACAATTGTCCAAAAAATTATAAATAATATTGAAATTCAGGAAAGAACTGGGACGTAATACATTAATTTAATTCCACGGTAATAATCCATTTCTGTACTTTTTTACTTTAAATTTTACTTAAAATCAAACACGAAGTCAACGATTTATTAAAATATGACAAATTTAACTTCACCAGAGATAATAATTAATTAGTACCCAGTAAAACAAAAGGATTTGAAGACTGGGTTTTACACATTGAATAATTTAAATAATTTTCTTAAGAAACTCGTTAATTCGATTCTCTAAAAACATTTTTACGTTTGTATAATCTGTTAGTGTTAAAAATATTAATTATTTGTCCTTTAATCAATTAATTTTCATTAATAAAACTGTTAATACAGACAACGCATTTAGCTTAAAGGGTAAACGCATTCACCATGCAACTAAATCCATACTTTTAACGATAACGCATTGGATGGGTGCAACGCAAATGAGTGAAGAAAGCCCAGTGTTACAATACTTTTTTTACTGGGTAAGTAACTTACAAACTTAATTGCTAAGTAACTTTGTTACTTAACTTAGTTACAAACTAACTGAGATAATAAGTAATACACTGAGAAAACTGAATATTGAAAATCTTTATATACTAAATATTAAGAAAAGATGGTATGTTTGAGGTTATGTTTGAACATGTCTATTTCAATATCTGCGGATATTAAATTTAAACATCTAAGATGTTCATGTATTTGACTGTCACAGATATTGACCGTTAATATTTAGATATTAAAGGTCAATATCCATTTTTATCAGTGCAAGTTAGTTCATTAATAAGTTAGTTCGTAAGTAAGTTAACAAGTTAGTTAGTTAATTAGTTACTATAGTACCTAAGTTAAAGGGTTACATACCTTTTTGACCACAAAAAAGAGTGATGTTCATAATCATTTTAGATATCTTATTAAAATTTTATTGAATGAATGTACATTGTACCAGATAGTACATGTTGTCATGAAATTTTAGCCACTTTAAAACTGAAAAAATATAAACATTTGTAGAAACTGTAGCTCTTTTACCAAAACACTTTTTTTAAGGTGGCTTGCGGTGTGCACTATAAAACGGGAACATCTCAACTCAAATCAAAAATAATAATAAATTTATTTTTGATTGTCTTCAAATCGAGCTAGGGACCAACTAATACATAATGTTGAATATCTCCTCGAATTTTGTATCAATCGAATCGCCATTTTAACTCACTGAACAAAATTTTATCTACTTTCGAAAAAAAACAAAAATAAATTTTTTTTACACTTCTTCTTGTTTATTTATAACAATTAAAAAAGTATGTACGAGAATACTGAAAATTGACCGGGTGTTTGTTTTTGTATATTGCAAAAAAATAAAAATAAAATCGTTAAACTTTTACAGTAAAATTGTTTTATATCAATAAATAAAATATATTATGATGTTATAATACATTTTTCATTTGTTTAAACAAATTATTGTTGTTATTTATGAACTTTTTCTAGAATGCACCTAGAAAGTTGCAGTTTTTTCCTAATTTTGCAATTAACTAAATCTTATATAATTACAGATAAAGAATAAAAACTTAACTATTGTTTAAACAATTTTTAAACAAATTATTGTTGTTATTTACCAACTTTATCCAGAATGCACCTAGAAAGCTGCAGTTAAATTGTTTGAAAAATAGTTTAATTTTTATTCAACTTTTATTCTTCATCTGTAATCATAAAAGATTTAGTAAATTGCAAAATTAAGAAAAAACTGTAACTTTCTAGGTGTATTCTGGAAAAAGTTGGTAAGTAATAACAATAATAATTTGTTTAAAAATTGTTTAAACAATAGTTAAATTTTTATTCTTTATTAGTAATTATATAAGATTTAGTTAATTGCAAAATTTGGAAAAAACTGCAGCTTTCTAGGTGCATTCTGGATAAAGTTGGTAAATAACAACAATAATTTGTTTAAAAATTGTTTAAAAAATAGTTAAATTTTTATTCAACTTTTATTTTTTATCTGTAATCATATAAGATTTAGTAAATTACAAAATTAGGAAAAAACTGCAACTTTCAAGGTGTATTGTGTAAAAAGTTGGTAAATAATAACAATAATTTGTTTAAATAATTTTTTAATAATAAAACAAATATTTTGTGTCATAAATGTCATAAAACATTATTAAGATACAGTATTTGTATTAATACATAATTATATTCAAAATTTTTGATGAATATTAATCGTTTTGAGAACATAATAGTAAAAAAGCGTTTGGCCACCCCGGGTGGCCGTCCGGTAGTCCGCGTATACAAAAAGTATTGGTAGCGCGAAGGTTAAGCAAGCAGGTTAGTCAATTTAGTGATATCGATAGGAAGGGTTTAGTCAGTAACAAAGCAGATATTTAAACCTTCGTAAGAAAATATATTAACAAAATAATAAAGAAATAATACAATGATAATAATACGTAACGAAGATGAATTTAAAATGAACTAAAAAGAAAATTAAAAAAATATATAATAAAATAAAGACTCGATATAATGCACAAATAAATCAATCAAAACCTAAACTAACTAATAACAATTTAATGCGACTAAACTAACTAAAATAGAAATAAAAGAAAATAAAGAATAAAAGAATAATAAAGAAAAGAAATAAAAGAATAAAAGAAATAAAAGATAAGAATAGAAGGCTTTAGTATAAGAAAGAGTGGGAGAAAAGGTTGATGCTGCAACTTTGCGCTGATGACAATTAAGGCTTGAATGGTTGACCGCCGGCCAAGCTGTAAAATTCGCAGTTATTAATGTTCCGCCATTTTATATTATTATTATTATTTGTCCTTACAACGCTCATTTTCGCATGTGGGTAGATTCTAGAAATCACCCCTAAATTACGTTCCGGACGATTACTAGGTGTCGTGCACGCTAGGTCGAATATGAATAGTCGAGGAGAAACTAGATACCGAGTTACCACGCGGTATTCTTGCCCGACACTAATTTAGTATGAGAAAAAGAGAGAGGGGACAAATAACAGGCTTCATCTTTCCTCAAGACGCACCTTGAGTCAAAGAATCTGCCTGGTGCATCAACTTCGGGGAGGTCGAGATGCACCTCTTCTCCACGGAGTTGGTTCACACAAAGTAAAGAATAGAAACTGTACACTAGGTCATCCACGGATGCACCCCTGGTCTGTCCCTGTGTACAGAAGAAAAGAAAGAAACAAAAGAAGACGAAGGGTGTTACTACTGCTCAGTTGCACCTGAGTCTCGAGTACAACTCCTTCTGCGAGAAGAATGCTAGCCAGCGGCCCCAGTTGCACCTGAGATACCGCCTGCCTGCATGAGAAAAAGCATTGAGAAAAGAACGAAAAGGAAAGAGAGCTGAGCTGCTGTCGCTCGTCCTCGAAGCAAACCTCGAGTCTGTTCGACGGCGAACTGCCGAAATTCTGGGTGCAGCAAAGTCATATAGCTCGCCTTTGACAGGTATAGCGCGAAGAGAGAGAAACCACGTGCTTGCGCAGCAAAGAGTGCGCCATCGGTACTCTCCTCTCAGCAGTCACGCAGAGAGCTCCTCAATATATATAGATATACTACTCATGCGAAATAAAATGAATTAATCCCACGCGAGAAATACAAAGTTCGCAGACAATAAAATTCAAATGATATTTCATTATACGATTTATTCTAATAAAGTAAAACAACAATTTAAGTTAAATAAAACAGAATGTATGAATGAAAGAATAATTCAAAGATCCAAGATTCTTGTTATTCTAAATTAACCCATTAAGTCCCATGAAGAAACCAGCCATTGTATTAAAAAACTAACAATTGGATTCATAGGCAAATGGAAAAAAAGATATACCTGTTTTTTATTTTTAATTTCCATTTGTTTAACAAAAATTGTTTATCAAATTAACAAAAATTTTAAATGTTTTGAAATTTGTTAACGCCAACAAAATCTTTGTAAAAAAATAAGAATATTTTGTATGGGTCATTATTCTCTCCAAGTCGTATTTTGTTTATCAAATTGTTATAAACAAATTAAGCTGCGTAAAGGGTGTTTCATCCCAAGCATAAACAAATGGATTTTAAGTAAAACTAAAAATTGGATTAATAGGCAAATGGAAAAAAAGATATACCTGTTTTTTTGTTTTCGATTTCTAATTGTTTAACAACAATTGTTTAAACAAACTAGCAGAATTGCGCGCTAAAGCGCGCCTAAAATTTCTATTTTCTTGTTTAATTGTGAAATAAAACTTTTAAATTTAATATCATGCATAGAAAATAAAAAGTGTTATTTTAGCACCGAATTTGGTGTTAAAATAACACGTATCAAATTTAACACCAGTTGGCGGCGCCACATTCTATGTCATTTAACATTGGCTAATTTCACACGCAACAAAAATCACACGAAGTTTTTTGTATATGTAGTGAACAGTGAATATTCTTAAAGGTAAGTTTTATTATTGTTAGGAAATAATTATTTTCATTTTTATAAAAATACTATTTAAACAAATTTTTTAGAATCTTTATAAAAAGGTATACTTCTTATAAAAAAACTGGACAAGTGCGAGTTGCACTCACACTATAATGGCGGGTTCCGTACACTAATATTTAGATCATTTGGTACAAAATAATTTTTTCTTAAAAAAAAATTTTTCAAAAATTTTGTAAAAAAAATTTTTTTTTAATTTTTTTTCAAAACTTTTTTTATACAAATTTTTTGTGATCAGACTGTAAAAATAATATTATACCAATTTTCAACTAATTATATCAAATAATGAAAAAATTGGAAAAAAAAATTTTTTTTCAAAAAATTTTTAGTTTTCCTTGACAACGCTATGGCCATTATTACATATCAAGTTCTCTATATTTTTCCTGTAATATTCGCGTTAAAATACACCAGTATGCCAAATTTTAGTTCTCCATATTGAATAGTTTAGAAGTTAAGGGGGGGGAATGGTCACTTTTTATGCATTTTTGGCCAAAAATCTTGTTATTTCCTTGACAACGTTATGACCATCACCTCCAATCACATTCTCCATATTTTTCCTGTAATCTACGTGTGAAAATACATGTCTGTACCAAATTTGAGCTCTTTAGGTCAAATAGTTTAGCCGCTAGGGGGGGGGGGCACGATTTGCGGGGACGGACGCCAGAGTCTCACCAATAGGGTTCCGTTAGTACACCGAAGGTGTACGGAACCCTAAAAATGAAGAAAAAATTATATCAAGACTTATTCAAATTAATTAACCCCTTAAGAATGTAGTCAAAATAAGGTATTCGTACCACAAATGTGTTAAATTTCGTTTTTGAAACACTAATCTGTAAAATTGAATTTTACACACAGAAAACTGTGATTTTACGCACTTGTATCATAAATAACGGTTGTATTTTTAGTACTTAATATTATTATATTTTATGTATTTTGGGGTCGTTAAAGTTAAATATTTGGTCAAAATTTAAAATGTCGGTTTCAAAATGGGGATCGAAAAATTTCAAATTTTACGGATTTAAAATTTTTTTGACCAGTATTTAAAATTTTTTAATTTTAACGAAAGATTTGTATTTAGAGATCTTAAAACCCCCTGAATGAGCATTTTCTACCAAATTCATAAAATTACAACAATTTTTTTGGTTGCTATTTTGATGCCGACATTTTGAGTTTTTAATTTTTATTATAGATTCAGATTCAGCGACCCAAAAGACTATAGCGGTCATACATATTGGCGGTATGAATTTATTTTTGCCTCTATAGACATCAAACAAAATGAATGAGTTAAAATGTTATTTTCTTTAAAAATAATAAATTTAGAGAAAAGTGGTAATTAATTTCATATTTCCTAATAATAATAATTTAAAACTTTAACAATTACAAATTGTTAATTTTTGCTGTATAATTTTCCTTAAGGGAGAGTGACACGTTTGAAGCCTCTTTTGAACCTGTTTTTTATAAATTTTTTGAAGACATAGGAATAAAGTAAACAAAATTTGGTTTTGAGGGATTTACTTGTTAGCTTTTTAAGTATCTAAAAATATATTTATACGTAACAAAAGTTTTAATTTGTTGCCTACAGAGGGCGCCAAAGTTGGTCTCCTTTCTCTGCAGAGCAAATCGGTGTATTTGGCAGTTGTTTGATGTAAAAAGTCGAAAAAAAAGGCTACATACTTGAAAGCATTAGTAAATGACGAACAAAAAAAACTTTGTCCAAAGTCAATCCGATCGAAACTGTTCTAGCTAGACTGCCCACCGTTTTGAAAAACGTCATTTTCAGAAAAACGCGTTTAAAGTTTTGAAAGTACTCGAAGCGCTATTGGACACTTTTGGCAGATTTTGATTTTTTTCGCATAAAATAACTTCGAAATTATTTCTAATGATATAATTTCTGTTGTACACATTAAAAAGTATCGTTTAAGCAAACAAAAAAAAATTCGATTTTTTCGGGTCAAAGGTGTCACTCCCCCTTAAAAAATATACATTATTTATTCTTCTTGTTCACAGCAGGTTTCGAGAATGCTTATACATATTTTTACAATAAACTTAAATCTATTTACAAAAAATTCATTACTCTTTAAAATTTATATTTATATATTAAGATTTTAGTTATATTAATTTTGCTTCCTCTTTAAAGGAAGCCTTATAGTGATCTCGATTTTCGACTTTCTTAGAATCAATTATTTTTACATATTTCCAAGTGTAGTATATATATTTTGTCGAGAGGAACAAATGTCCGGATGTATGTGTGTATGTATGGATGTGTGTGTATATGTCACCCGATTCTTGTGAACAAATTTTCTCTTACACGTTTTGACGGATTTTGATAAAATTTTGTAGGTGTATTTCATAGAAAATAAAAAGTGTTATTTTAGCACCGAATTTGGTGTTAAAATAACACGCATCAAATTTAACACTATGTGGTGGCGCCACATTCTATGTCATTTAACATTGGCTAATTTCACACGCATCAAAAATCACACCAAGTTTTTTCTGTTTACGGTCACGAATATCTTGAATCAGACACAAGGATTTTCAAAAACATCTAAAATTAAAAATTTTTTTGCAATTTTTTAATTTTTGAAAAAAATTGATTTTTTTTTTAAATAACTTCTTTATTTATTAAAATTTTTATTAATTCTTCTGAGCATTATATTCCTGGCATGAAAACGAATCGATTCATGTATATAAAGTATACATTTGATCAATATTTGTAAAATTAATTGATATTTTTATTTTTAACAAAAAATTCAAATTTTGTATTTTTTCCTTAATACTTTAAAATAATTATTCTATATACTAAAAAATTAAGCAATTGGTATATATTATATTAAGGAAGCTAAATGATCATGAAATGAACACACACATATATATATCTATATATATATATATATATATATATATATATATATATATATATATATATATATATATATATATATATATATATATATATATATGTGTGTGTGTGTGTGTGTGTTTATATACCCATCTTAAGCTTATCTAGCTATATAAGTACTATTATATACATGAGGCATTCTTTCTCAAGTGGGCCACCCCCTCTCTCCATTACAGATTTAATCCAAAAATCTTTTATAATAGCTCAAATTAAAGGTAAGAATGTCAGCTTTTTAATGCCGTTGGGCCCTTTTTGAAATATTAATTTTCAAATGAACTATAGAGAATTTAATGACAAAAAACACTTTGTCCAATTTTGTTTCATGGTAAAAAACGAAGAAAAAACCAATTTTAAAAATTCTAAAGGGCCTCTAATGTTAAATTAGATGAAAAATTTACAAAATTTCATATTATTTTTTAAAATTAAAAATGGTGAATCCAATATGGCGACCAAAATTTTAAAAAGTTCATAATTTTTGTACAAACTAACCATACAGGGGTTTTTAAGGTCGCTGATGACGAATTTGGTGTTTGTTTTTCAAAATTCAAAATGGCGAATCCAAAATGGCGGACTTAAAAAATTAAAAATCAATCGGATTTGTCTAAAATTTGTTATTTGGGGGTTTTTGGGATCGCTGATTACGAATTTGATGTCAGATTCTCAAAATTCAAAATGGTAGATCCAAAATGGCTGACTTAAAAATTCAAAATCAATCGGATTTGTTTAAAATTTGTAATTTTGGGGTTTTTGGGGTCTGAGATTGCAAATTTGATGGCACATTTTCAAAATTCAAAATGGCGGATCCAAAATGGCGGACCTAAAAATATTGGGAATCAATTTGATACGCTTAAAATTTGTTACTCGGGGGTTATTGGGGTCTATGATTAGGAATTTAATGTCAGCCTTTCGGAATTAAATATAACGGTTTCAATAGGGTTGATGTAAAATGAAAAATTATTCAGATTTACTAAATTACTACGAAAGAATGATTTTTTTGTATTTGTGGAATGGCTGGAGAATTTTTAAATCTTTAATTTAAAAATATCTTTTTTCTATCGTCCTCTTCTTTACTATAGATTGGGGAAAAGAAAAATTTGAAACTATATCTGTTAATTTCTATAGTAAAGTAGAGCACGATAGAAAAAAGAGATTTTTAAATTCAAGATTTAAAAATGCTCCAGCCATTCCACAAATACAAAAAAGTCATTCTTTTGTAGTAATTTCACAAACCGAATTATTAATAAAGCGATACTCAAATGACCCCAACAAACTTAGATTTACAAAATAAATAAAGGTAATTTGTTTTGTGAAAATGATTCACCATATTCGTCAACCTATACAAAACATGAAAAACTCGAGAAACATAATCTATCACAAAATGAAAAATATCGAAACGTAGATACATATAAAAATGCACTCCAAATAAAAGAGGCTAGGAGAACTCACATAAAGTATCCAATTTTTTAAAACAATTTGTCAGCGATATTTAATTAAAAAATTTGAATTTCTAACACTCAATATACAGTGGGCGATCCCTAAAATATCACAGAAACTAACATTTAGTAAATCTGAATAATTTTTCATTTCACATCAACCCTATTGAAACCGTTATATTTAATTCCGAAAGGCTGATATTAAATTCCTAATCATAGACCCCAATAACCCCCGAGTAACAAATTTTAAGCGTATCAAATTGATTCCCAATATTTTTAGGTCCGCCATTTTGGATCCGCCATTTTGAATTTTGAAAATGTGCCATCAAATTTGCAATCTCAGACCCCAAAAACCCCAAAATTACAAATTTTAAACAAATCCGATTGATTTTGAATTTTTAAGTCAGCCATTTTGGATCTACCATTTTGAATTTTGAGAATCTGACATCAAATTCGTAATCAGCGATCCCAAAAACCCCCAAATAACAAATTTTAGACAAATCCGATTGATTTTTAATTTTTAAGTCCGCCATTTTGGATTCGCCATTTTGAATTTTGAAAAACAAACACCAAATTCGTCATCAGCGACCTTAAAAACCCCTGTATAGTTAGTTTGTACAAAAATTATGAACTTTTTAAAATTTTGGTCGCCATATTGGATTCGCCATTTTTAATTTTAAAAAATAATATGAAATTTTGTAAATTTTTCATCTAATTTAACATTAGAGGCCCTTTAGAATTTTTAAAATTGGTTTTTTCTTCGTTTTTTACCATGAAACAAAATTGGACAAAGTGTTTTTTGTCATTAAATTCTCTATAGTTCATTTGAAAATTAATATTTCAAAAAGGGCCCAACGGCATTAAAAAGCTGACATTCTTACCTTTAATTTGAGCTATTATAAAAGATTTTTGGATTAAATCTGTAATGGAGAGAGGGGGTGGCCCACTTGAGAAAGAATGCCTCATATATATATATATATATATATATATATATATATATATATATATATACCTATGAGGCATTCCAAGCCAAACCAACGTTTGTCTCAAACATTTTTTATGTTTTAGTACTAGTTTCTTTTATGAAAATTCAAAAGAATAATTCAATTACTTTCAATAATCTAATTAAAATTATATAAAAATTATTGGAAACCTTGTACTGAATTTTTATTATTTGTATGAAAATGATTTATTTTTTATTAACAAAATATCGAAATTTTAAAAGATAGTAAATATATTTCACCTTGAAAATATTTTAAACAATTGATTTCTTTCGAAAATTTTTCTAGAATTATATTTCAATTAATTGAATTTTTGTGGAAATTCTATTATTCATTGGAAGTATTTGAATTTCAGCGAAAATTTCATTATTTGTAAAAAATAATTGAATTTGACAAAGATTTTCCTACATTTTCTTAATTAATTGAATTATATTAAAAAATTCTGCCTCTCAAAAGAATTTTATTAAAAATGTTGAGAATAATTATTCTTATTCTTATTTGAACTATTAGCGGATTTGAAGTAGTAAAATCGAAAAATTTAAAAAACTAAGAAAAAAACATCTTTTATTGACACAAAATAAAGAAAATATATCCAAATGGGAACTAATAAGAGAAAAATTAGCAAATAGTAGATTTTATTAAAGGAGTGCGAAGCCTGTCATTAGTAAACTCTAAATTGTCATTAATTAATTATAATTTCTTGTTTTCAATTTTTAATATAATTTAATATAATATTATTATTATATTATTATATAACATAAACATACTATCAAAGTATTTCATGGAAAACAATATTTTTAATGTATAATTTTTCCGGATATTTTAAGTTCTTGACTACAACATTATCAAGGACTTGAATTTTTAAATTTTCTTTAGATTTGACTCTGGAACAACCAACATAAACTTGACCATGACCAAATGCAGAAATAGATAGAAATATTCCTACTTTATCAAAAGATTGTCCTTGAGATTTATTGATAGTCATTGCATAAGCAAGTCTGATTGGAAATTGTCTTCTAACAATTTTAAAAGGAAATATATGTTCTGAAGGAGATAAATCAACACGAGGAATAAAAACTATTTCACCTTTAGATTTTCCAGTAATTATTTCTGCAGCAATAACGTGTTTCAATAAAGATTTTACAACTAATCGAGTCCCATTACATAATCCTTGAACCAAATTCACATTTCTTAAAAGCATAATTATACATCCTTTTTTTAAGGATAATTTATGAGGAGGCATACCATCTGGTGTTAAACTATTTAAAAATTCTACTGGAACAATATTATTTACATCTTTTTCATCATCGTCAGCTACATGTGAATCAATACTATAATAAATTACTTCTTCTCCTTCTAACTTTGACAAAATACGATCATTTAAGTTTAATACTTCTGAATTAGTCAATGATAGAATACAAGAAGAATAAACACTTACATCATTTGGATTTATCGATGGCCCATATATTTCATCAATTAAATTCCCATTCGAGATTAATTCCTGCGGAATTTCTAGTACATCATTTTCTTTTTCAAACGTATTTTGAGGTTTGCCATCACCAACATTCAATAACCAATTTGAAAACTTTATCTGATTCTCATGTAATCTAACGTTAATCTTCAAAGACCTAGTTTCAAAGTATTGCCACAATTTACTATTTTTTACACATACCTCAACAATATGAGTGCGACTACCATGCGGAACAATTGGCAAAGTTTGCCTAAAATCTCCTGAAAGCAAAATAACTTTACCTCCAAACGGTTTATTACATTTTGTAATATCTCTTAACATAGATTCCATTGCTTGTAAAGCATATTTTGGGGTCATTGTAATTTCATCCCAAATAATAATTTTTGCACTCCTTTAAAAGTTCAGCATGTTTCGACATTCCACTTATATTACATGTTGAATCTTCATTGATTGGTATAGAGAATTTAAACATAGAATGTGACGTTCGTCCTCCTTTTAGAAGATTAGCCGCTATACCAGTCCAAGCAACTGATAAAACTACCATTTCCTCACTTTCAACTGTAGTAATAATTGTATTGTGTAAATAGCTTTTACCACTTCCTCCAGGCCCATCAAGAAAAAAATATCTACTACCACATTCATCATTATGTACGGCCATCATAACATCATTAAAAACTTGCCGCTGTTCATCATTCAAACTTTTGATTAGAGTATCAGCTTCATCTTTAAGCAATTGTAATTATCTTCCTTACTAACAGGAATTATAATCTTTAAGAACTTTTAGATCGATATTTGGTAAACCAAATTGATTTAACGTAAATCCATGAAAATTAAATACTTCATTAATTAAAACTAATGATTTTTGATGCGATACTTCTACAGGTAAATTATTATAAAAAATCATGTATACTTTAAACTTATTCCATAAATCAACAGCATTTACAGGCAAACCAAACACACATATATATGCAAATAAACGACAAAGTTCTTTAGGAAATTTCATACACACGGCTTCACTCAAACAATTATCCCACTCATTATCGTCTACCAACAAATTTCTTGCACGTGCTGCTTCTGTATAAGTATTGTATGTAATACCTTCATATGTTCTCATATCTTCAAACGATTTAGCACCCCGTACATGAAGTAGTAACATTCTCAAGAAATATCTTTCAATATCTTTTGGACTTACAAAATACATTCGACAAAGTATGGGTTTATTAATTCGTTCTCTTCTTTTCCAAATTTTAGATGACTCAACAAAAACATACTTATGTGGTATTTCTGAATATAAATACTTTCGTGCATCAGGATCTTCTCTATTTAATTGAAACCATGCTGTTAACATTGTATTTTTGAATTTCTCAATTGCAGTTTGCTCCATTCCTTCTTGAAAACATATTGATTGTTGATTAGGCAAATATACAGCTAATCTATACGTTGCATGTGATTGCTCGTGCATATTAAATTCGTGAAGTCTATGCATTGCTTCTGGTGCACACACATAGCGCGTATTTAAATAATTTTGAATTTCATCATAATGCATTACCTGATTGTCATCTTTATAACCTATTATTGCACAATCATGACCTTTGTAACAATATTTGAACAAATATTTAATACCACCTATGCTACCACATGCTACAACGTTAATATCACATGCAAATTTTTTACTTAAATATGGATTATATGATACAACCATCGAATTATCTGCAGTACATTTAATAGATCCATCTTTATTGTAAAAAATAATTTTTTTACCATCATTTCTTCGTTTATATTCCGGAAAATTTTTTGATTCATAATTTGTTTTTGAAGAAAATGGTTTAGGATAATTTTTCATACAAACTTTTGTTTCAGGATTCATACAAGGCGAATTCATGTTTTGTTTTCCACAAGGTCCATGAATTTGAAACTGCTTTACAATATTAAAAAGTTCTGGATTCTTCTCTTCATCAGGAATTTCTGCACATATTATTTTATCTACAATTTCTGCATCACGAATAGCAAATTCTTTCTGTAAAAAGACAATTAAGTGTATATGAGGCAATCCGCGCTTTTGAAATTCTATTACACACACACACACACACATATATATATATATATATATATATATATATATGCAATGACTGGTCCAAAAATTTGTTTATCTTTTAGTAAGTAAAAGAGCTAATGAGCTCTTTTACTTTTTGTTGAAAAACTCAAGCAACAATATCTGGTCGATCAGATGCAGTTTCACAATCCAACAAATTTTCTGTAATCTCACGACATTTTGGATTACATGTCATTGTAATAAATAAATCTGGTTTTCCAAATTCTTGTACTAATCTCATAGCATCCATAAAACATTGTTGATAATATCGTGGTCCTCCAGTAAATGTTGATGGTAAAATAGTAATTCTCCCCGCTCGAACATTCTCTTCTTTTGCTTTATTATGTAAATAATCCATTAATCCACAATACATTTCAACTCGAAATTTAGTTTGATTTAAATAATTATAGCTCATACGCCCACCTTCTACTTTTGACCAAATATCAACTATAAATTGTTGACTTAATTTTCCCATTTGTATACATGGATTAAATGTTCCTCTATAAGAAAGGCGATACATATAAAATTGTAAAGCAGTAACATTACGAACACTATTAATTTGCTTGATGTTTACTGTCACTCCTCGATCACCTAAGGGAAACATTAAAGGATATATCATAGGATCAGCGTTTGCACTAAGTATGGAAATTGGAATACTTTCAGAACCTTTTGTATGTATACATATATCACGTTCCACTGGAGGTTCACCATTTTCACTGACAAATACGACTGCTATTTTATTACAGGATGGAGCATTAAATTTTTTTTGATTTAATGACCTATCGCGTTTGATCCACATTTGAATATCTCTTACAGGTTTATTTTCCAATTTTGCTCTAGTTTCTTCTTCTAATTCTACTTCTCTCATCATTTTAAATCCTTCTGCATATGGACTAACATGTCTTAGTAATTTATCTATTCCTTCTAGTAATGATGGCAAACATTTTTTATTCGATTCATTTTTTAATCGTTCTGACACTGCTTCATTAGTATCAAGAATATATAGCTGGCCATATTTTAGACTGTCACCATCAATAGGATGAAGAGCATATGTATTATGATACACTTGTCCATGCATACGAAAAACATAAGGACCATTTCCTTTAGGAATTTCCAATTTAGCACCCATACTGGCAAAAGCAGAAGAACTATTATAAGAACGAATATTTTCCCTAAAATTTTTACCTTCAGAATTGGAATCATTTAGTAAATTTTGTAAATAAATTGGATAGTCACTTAAATCGTCTAATTTTACTTTTCCCTTATGACAACAACTACTAAATTTTTTATCTGATGGTCTTTCACACATAAAATGTAATGCAGCACAAAAGACGCACTTAACATCCATCAAACCAAAATAATTTTGTTCAAATTTACATTCATCAAAAAATTCAGGAGAAATAATTCCAACTCCTATTGTTTCTAATAATTTATTACTTTTTTTATTCATTAAGTTGTTTATTTGGTGCTGCTTCTTTTTAACATCCGTTTCCAATGCTAATTTAGTCTTCTTACATTTCAAATTTTTTTGTTGACGAATTTCCCTTTCATTCTCCGTTTCAGAAGGGAATTTTCTTTTTTGACGATCATTCATTTTATCATCCGACTCTGAAGATAATTTTTTGGTTTTAGATTTCAAATTATTTTCTTTTCGATTTATAGTTTCAAACTTTGTTTCTAAAACTAATTCTTTCTTTTCATTTTCTAAATTTTTTTTTTACTTTTTTCCATCATCAGTTTCTAAAGATAATATTCTGTTTTTATTTTTATATTTTAAATCATTTTGTAGACGTTTTTTCTTTTCATCTAACGTTTCTGTTTCTCGACGACAACGTTTTCTCAATCTATCATTCTCTAATCTAATTATTCTCTGTTCATATGTTTCTTCAAGCCTTGCTGTCCTTTTTCTTTCTCTATTTTTTATTGCATGAAGCATCTTTTTATCATTTTCTTTATTGATATCTAAATATTCTGTTGAACATTTTCTGTTCATATTAGTATTGTTATTAATATTAATAACAGTATTTAAAAAAGAATTTCGTTTCTTAGGTACAAGTTCTGTTCTTCGATCTTTAAAAAGACACTCCCAATCATACTCGATAATCATACATCTAACGTTGGATGTTCTTACTGACGGAAAAACAGTCAAAGTGTTCTTTTTAAACATTTCTTTTAAATGATTTCTCATTGTACTACATTCGCGAACATAATTTAAGTTATTCGGCATCACATTAAAATATAATGATGTCGCAAACGCTATTGAATATACTCCACAATCTACACTGCCAGTTGGCTGTTCATCAACATCTACAAAAACTACTGGAGGTTTAAAAGGATATAATCTATTTAAATATATTTTTTGATCAGGGTTTAAACAACCTTTATTCAAACTGTCAAAAATATAAATTTTTTCTCCATCGTAAAACGTACATATCCAATGACCATATTCATTCAAACCACTAAACAGTATTTGAATATGCTTTTCACCTATTTGAATCGGAATAATATTATCAAGACAATGTAAATATAAAGTACTCTGCATATCGAAAACAGAATTTGAAACATTTCTTAACAATTTTGCAAATTCATGTATATATATATATATATATATATATATATATATATATATATCATAATTCTCATATGTAACTCATAAATCTCATAATTACTCATATATTTTCATTTTCATGTAATATAAACAAAAAATAACAAAAATATATAATTATATTCACTACGCATCACATTTCACCTTAAGAAAAAATCACTGCATCTCACTCATTACAACTTAAACGTCTATTAACAGTAACAGAAAAATAAATTTATAAAAATAACTTCTAACACACAAATTTTTATTCAAAAACTATCACACTTTAAACATAAATCACAAAAAATTAAGAACAAAACATAATCAAATGCGCTGCATATCACAACTTGCACTAGAAACAAACTATTATTTTTATTGTTATAAAAAATAACTTATAACTAAATCACAAGTTATAATTGAAAGAAGAGACGATACTTCCCTCTCTTTCTCCTTATCATGCTTTCTCTCTCATACTCTGACAGACAGAATTTCAGACTACGGACTTTAATAATATATATTAACAAAAATTAAAATTTTTTTGAAATTTGTTACCGCCAATTGATTCTATGTGAAAAAATAAGAATATTTTGCATTGATCATTTTTCTCTCCAAGTCGTATTTTGTATATAAAATTGTTATAAACAAATTAAGCTAGGTAAATAATTGTTGTTAAACAATTTGAAATTAAAAACAAAAAAACAGGTATATCTTTTTTTCCATTTGCCTATAAATCAAATTTTTAGTTTTACTTAAAATCAATTTGTTTATGCTTGGGATGAATCACCCTTTCCCAGCTTAATTTGTTTATAACAATTTTATAAAAAATACGACTTGGACAAAAAAATGATCCATGCAAAATATTTTTATTTTTTCACGTAGAATCGATTGGCGGTAACAGATTTAAAAAAAATTTAATTTTTGTTAATTTGTTTAACAATTAGAAATCAAAAACAGAAAAACAGGTTTAGATTTTTCAGATCAAAAATTAATTTAAAAATTAATTACTTATCGACAACCATATCGAAAGTAATTATCATTTGTAACACCTAACTCTAAACCAAAGAGTTCAAATGACATCTAATAGATGTCACTATCTGCTGATATAGTCGAAATCTTCATGTTTTATCTTTTTTTTTCATTTGCCTATGAATCCAATTTTTAGTTTTATTTAAAATTCATTTGTTTATGCTTGGGATGAAACATCCTTTACGCAGCTTAATTTGTTTATAACAATTTGATAAACAAAATACGACTTGGAAAGAAAAATGACCTATACAAAGTATTTTTATTTTTTTACGTAGATTCGATTGGCGTTAACAAATTTCAAAAAATTGTAAATTTTTGTTAATTTGTTTAAACAATTGTTGTTAAACAAATTGAAATTTAAAACAAAAAAAACAGGTATATCTTTTTTGCATTTGCCTATGAATCCAATTGTTAGTTTTTTAATACAATGGCTGGTTTCTTCATGGGACTTAATGGGTTAACTTTAAACGAATGTCTTACTGACACTTAGACTTACCGCAATTTCAATATATTTTCCGGCGAGTTCTCTTATTTTATGTAATTTATTGCTCCGACTTAACAACACCAACTTTAACTAAACTTATATATAAAGAATAGATTTTAGTGTCGCTATAATAAAGCGTCGGCCATAGCGGTCAAAGCATGAAGACCGTATTACATATTTTTCTCGCTTAATTCGTCTATTCGAAATCCATGTGTGGTGGCGACCCTGCCGATAAGTATGAAAATTACCTTTTTCGTACTTATAGGGTTAACAGGTCGCAGTCTCACAGGCGCGTTGTACAAGTTAATGAAGAACAACTAATCTTGGTGGTCCTTAGCACTGAAAGTAAGCGGTCTGTGTACTCATAAAGATCAAAGCGAAGAATTTTTGAGCGATTGAAATATTGAATACCACGGCAACTGCTAAATCTTTTTCTTTTATCTTTATTATTTTTTGATTCTTTTTCTCTCTATCTGCTATATTTTTTTAATACGTCACTTTCATCCTTGTTGCTTAGGAACGAATCTTAAAAAGATCTTTTAGGGTTTGTTTTTCTTGTTCGGACCATATAATACAATCACCACTATACATTAGTAATGGTGAGCCTATATATAGTGAGGTTGTCCCATATATTCATGATAGCAAAGGAAGTGTGTCTGTAAGGAGGGTTAAGGCGTACCTACGTCTCGAGACATACATCCATAAGAAAATAGTTCAGATTCGCACAAAAAGCACACGCACACAAACTGGTGCTTTATTCTCTAGTATAAATGGGGTCCCAATGCTTGTTTTCAAGAGAGCTTCTTTCGAATTTCTAGGGCGTAAAATAATCCTGATCTTTTTGTTTTCTTTTTCTCGGAAGGACATTCGAGTTTCGTTAATTTCTCAGGAATGTGATGTTTTGATTTTATTAACGGTTTTTCCTTCAATCGGGACACATTCTATATACGATGGTGACATTTTTTCAAATTCTTTTTTGTTTTTCTTTACACGGAGAAACTTTTCAAGACACTATTTCATAAAACTGATTAGACATTTTAGTACCCTGTAAAAAAAAAGTATTGGGAGGTACGGGATTCCACATTGCAAGTGCCTACCTGTCAATGCGGTATTCGCGAAATAGCGCATTGGGTGTCGTGGTGAATGCGGTATTCAAGGGGTCCCAATGCGGTGCAAGTTTTAAGCTTTAGAAAAAAAGAAAATACGTGACGGGAGTAAATAATTAGTGTCTGTGGATCAAAATACGAGTTAAAGGAATGAAAAATTACTAATAGTGAGTGTGAAAATGAAGTTTAAAGAAAATAAGGTAAGATTAACTGTTAAATGTAAGTCCAATGCGGCATAGGCTGTTTTCAATGCGGCGCATAATCTGTATATAGTTCGCGCAGTGCAGCAGCGCTCTCTTCTTTACCAATAGCGGATTATTTCTATTTAAATGGTAATTTTGAAAATAATGAAAAATAATATTAACTAAAAGTTGATAATGTATTTCAATCAATAAAAAAATGTAAAGAGCGTTCGACGGTCTCTAAAATTTGTAGGTTAGTGCGACTTACAGTTATCGCCAAAGAAAAACGATGACACTGCCTGTTTGAAATTACGTGAAATTAGTAAACAACCGTTTTCGAACTAGTGTTTCTCTGCACACAAGCACTTTTTACAACATCTGGCAACGTCCATTTGTCAAAAATGTTTTTAATTATCTAAATTCAAAAGATTTTGTTAATCAATGCAGAAACGCGGTTTCAGGATTGGAATTACAAAAGTAATGTAATGACAGGCGGCAAGACGTGTGTTACAGCCATTTTGTCAGTAGAGGGCAGAAGCAAGCAGGGAGCGAAAAGGCTCAGCTGTCAAAATGATTCGCATTACATTGCTATGGTAATTCCAATGCTGCAACCATGTTTCTGTATGAATTAACAAAATCTTTTCAATTCAGACAATTAAAAACATTTGTGTTTTAATTAAATAAAACGAAATTTTATTATAAACCTGTTTGAAAATAATTTTTTGGAGTTGTAGGGGAGGGTAGGCTACATTGAACCGGGTATTTTCTAAAGTCCAAGAACTAATTAAATTTTACAAATTTTGATCAGGTTTTTGTATCAACATTAAGCTGAAGTACTCCTTTAGTTAATATACACGTTACAAACACAAATTATTATGATTAAATAATTAAATTTAATATTTTTCTAACAAGTTACACTTTTCTTATTTTGAAGAATCTGTGTCTACATTGAACCACCTTTAATAAAACACTACAATTTACTTCAAAAATAATATTTCCACTTACACATTGTAAAAAATATTATTTTTCACTCAAAAAAATAGAAAATTGTTGTTAAAGAGTTATTATTTGTTAATATAGGAGATTAATATATTTTGATGTCAGGTTTGGTAGGTAAAGTGACAGTTTGAGTTGATCTCGTTCACAATTGTGATGAAAGCATGTATTCTAGTATTTTTCTTACTAATTAGTAGAGCAGACAACTTTACCACTCTTAAAATTGAAAATTCTTCGTTTTTTCGGGTGGTTCAATGATGCCGCACTCACTGCATTCACATGACATTCACAACAAAAATTGTTTATAATAAATTTATGTAAGGCTTAAAATTCTTTATCACATCGGAATATTGAAGTTGACACCCTAAGCGACATAAATCACAAGTTTACTAATTTTTAAATCTTCCTATTTCAATAAAAAAAATTCATTATATTTCCACAAAATTTTTTGTTTTGTACGTGAAAAACAGTTTTTTTCGTTTTTCTTTGTAAATAATAAACCTACGTGCTCGAAATTTTTGGACGTAGTCGCTTTCGGTAATACTAATTTATATATTAAATAAGAAAAAATTACACTCAGTGATTTCTTAGAAAATTAAAGTGGTTCACTGTTGACGCTGGTTCAATGTAGCCTACTCTCCCCTACATATTTATATTTTAATCATTGAAGTTTATTTATTTGAAAATATCAGTTAAATTAAACATGTATCAAATATTATTTAATAAATTTTTACTTCAATATTTATTTTTAACTAAAAATCAAAATTTAATATTACTTTTAAAGTTACATTCTTATTTGTTAATAATTTTTATCAATCATTTTTTACATTTAAACGGAATAAATGAAATATATTTTAAAAATTACCATTTGAATAGAAAGAATCCGCTGTTGGTAAAGAAGAGAGCGCCGCTGCACTGCACGAACTATATACAGATTATGCGCCGCATTGAAAAAAGCCTATGCCGCATTGGACTTACATTTAACAGTTAATCTTACCATACTTTCTTTAAACTTCATTTTCACACTCACTATTAGTATTTTTTTCATTCCTTTAACTCGTATTTTGATCCACTGACACTAATTACTTACTCCCGTCACGTATTTTTCTTTTTTTCTAAAGCTTAAAAATTGCACCGCATTGGGACCCCTTGAATACCGCATTCACCACGACACTCAATGCGCTATTTCGCGAATACCGCATTGACAGGCAGGCACTTGCAATGCGGAATCCCGTACCTCCCAATACTTTTTTTACGGGGTATGTTATATATTATATTCTATGGAAAAACGACATGGGATTTGTTTCTGTAATTTATGATATTAGAGCGTGGTTTAATGTGATTTTTCTTGGGCAGGGAGTCAATTCAACCTTTTCCAATCCTACAAATACTCGATTCTGCAAGGCCAACTGTACAAAATAATATTCTACATGCTGATTAATTCTTCATTGACCGACTCTATAGAACCCAACTGTACAAGGCATAAGAAATATCAAACAGTAAAATCAATGTACGACTGTTCAATGACCGACTCTACAAATTCCGATATCCATTATTATTATAATTAAAAATCCTGACTCTTCAATGACCGACTCTACAAATTATAATTTTAATTAATAAGAGAGTTAGGAAACCCGACTCTTCAATGACCGACTCTACAAATTATAATTTGGATTGATATGGTAATTAAAAATCCAGACTCTTCAATGACCGACTCTTCAAATTGCAATTTGGATTGATAGACAATTAGAAAACCCGACTCTTCAATGACCGACTCTACAAATTATAGTTTAAATTAATAAAACAATTAAAAATCCCGACTCTTCAATGACCGACTCTACAAATTATAATTTTAATTAATAAGACAGTTAGAAAATCCGACTCTTCAATGACCGACTCTACAAATTATAATTTTAATTAATAAGACAGTTAGAAAACCCGACTCTTCAATGACCGACTCTACAAATTATAATCTTAATTAATAAGACAGTTAGGAAACCCGACTCTTCAATGACCGACTCTACAAATTATATATTATAATTTTAATTAATAAGACAGTTAGAAAACCCGACTCTTCAATGACCGACTCTACAAATTATAATTTTAATTAATAAGACAGTTAGAAAACCCGACTCTTCAATGACCGACTCTACAAATTATATATTACAATTTTAATTAATAAGGCAGTTAGAAAACCCGACTCTTCAATGACCGACTCTACAAATTATATATTACAATTTTAATTAATAAGACAGTTAGAAAACCCGACTCTTCAATGACCGACTCTACAAATTATAATTTTAATTAATAAGACAGTTAGAAAACCCGACTCTTCAATGACCGACTCTACAAATTATAATTTTAATTAATAAGACAGTTAGAAAACCCGGCTCTTCAATGACCGACTCTACAAATTATAATTTGGATTGATATGGTAATTAAAAATCCCGACTCTTCAACGACCGACTCTTCAATTTACAATTTGGATTGATAGACAATTAGAAAAACCGACTCTTCAATGACCGACTCTACAAATTATATATTACAATTTTAATTAATAAGGCAGTTAGAAAACCCGACTCTTCAATGACCGACTCTACAAATTATAATTTTAATTAATAAGACAGTTAGAAAACCCGACTCTTCAATGACCGACTCTACAAATTATAATTTTAATTAATAAGAGAGTTAGGAAACCCGACTCTTCAATGACCGACTCTACAAATTATAATTTTAATTAATAAGACAGTTAGAAAATCCGACTCTTCAATGACCGACTCTACAAATTATATATTATAATTTTAATTAATAAGACAGTTAGAAAACCCGACTCTTCAATGACCGACTCTACAAATTATAATTTCAATTAATAAGACAGTTAGAAAACCCGGCTCTTCAATGACCGACTCTACAAATTATAATTTGGATTGATATGGTAATTAAAAATCCCGACTCTTCAATGACCGACTCTTCAAATTGCAATTTGGATTGATAGACAATTAGAAAAACCGACTCTTCAATGACCGACTCTACAAATTATAATTTTAATTAATAAGACAGTTAAAAAACCCGACTCTTCAATGACCGACTCTACAAATTATAATTTTAATTAATAAGAGAGTTAGGAAACCCGACTCTTCAATGACCGACTCTACAAATTATATATTACAATTTTAATTAATAAGACAGTTAGAAAACCCGACTCTTCAATGACCGACTCTACAAATTATAATTTTAATTAATAAGACAGTTAGAAAACCCGACTCTTCAATGACCGACTCTACAAATTATAATTTTAATTAATAAGAGAGTTAGGAAACCCGACTCTTCAATGACCGACTCAACAAATTATAATTTGGATTGATATTAATAAGAGAGTTAAAAATCCCGACTCTTCAATGACCGACTCTACAAATTATATAATCTTAATTAATAAGACAGTTTGGAAACCGACTCTTCAATGACCGACTCTACAAATTATATATTTAATTTTAATTAATAAGACAGTTTAGAAAACCCGACTCTTCAATGACCGACTCTACAAATTATAATTTTAATTTAATTAAAACAATTAAAAATCCCGACTCTTCAATGACCGACTCTACAAATTATAATTTTAATTAATAAAACAGTTAGGAAACCCGACTCTTTAATGACCGACTCTACAAATTATTAATTTTAATTAATAAGACAGTTAGGAAAAACCCCGACTCTTTCAATGACCGACTCTACAAATTATAATTTCAATTAATAAGACACAGTTAGAAAACCCGGCTCTTCAATGACCGACTCTACAAATTATAATTTTCAATTAATAAGACAGTTAGAAAAACCCGGCTCTTCAATGACCGACTCTACAAATATAATTTGGTTTAATAAAACAATTAGAAAATCCGGACTCTTCAATGACCGACTCTACAAATTATAATTTGGAATTAATAAGACAGTTAGGAAATCCCGACTCTTTAATGACCGACTCTACAAATTATAATTTTAATTAATAAAACAATTAAAAATCCCGACTCTTCAATGACCGACTCTACAAATTATAATCTTAATTAATAAAACAGTTAGGAAAATCCGACTCTTCAATGACCGACTCTACAAATTATATATTATAATTTTAATTAATAAGACAGTTAGGAAAACCCGACTCTTCAATGACCGACTCTACAATTATAATTTGGGTTGATATGGTAAATTAATTGAAAAATCGGGTTTTCTATAATTTTAATTAATTTGTAGAGTCGGTCATTAGAAGAGTCTTCTATGACCGACTCTTATAATTATAAATTTGGGTTGATTTTAATTAGAGTCGTCATTGAAAAGTCGGGTTTTCTAACTTGTCTTATTAATTAAAATTATAAAATTTGTAGATCGGTCATTGAAGAGTCGGGTTTTCCTAACTGTCTTATTAATTAAGATTATAATTTGTAGAATCGGTCATTGAAGAGTCGGGATTTTCTAACTGTCTTATTAATCCAAATTATAATTTGTAGAGTCGGTCATTGAAGAGTCGGGTTTTCTAACTGTCTTATTAATTAAGAATTATAATTTGTAGAGTCGGTCATGAAGAGCCGGGTTTTCTAACTGTCTTATTAATTGAAATTATAATTTGTAGAGTCGGTCATTAAAGAGTCGGGTTTTATAACTGTCTTATTAATTAAGATTATAATTTGTAGAGTCGGTCATTGAAGAGCGGGATTTTTCTAACTGTTTTATTAATTAAAATTATAATTTGTAGAGTCGGTCATTGAAGAGCCGGGTTTCTAACTGTCTTATTAATTAAAATTATAAATTTGTAGAGTCGGTCATTGAAGAGCCGGGTTTCTAATTGTTTATTAATTAAAATTATAATTTGTAGAGTCGGTCATTGAAGAGTCGGGTTTTCTAACTGTCTTATTAAAAATTACAATTTGAAGAGTCGGTCATTGAAGAGTCGGGTTTTCTAATTACCTATCAATTAAATTATAATTTTTAGAGTCGGTCATTGAAGAGTCGGGTTTTCCTAACTGTCTTATTAATTAAAATTATAATTTGTAGAGTCGGTCATTGAAGAGTCGGGTTTCTAACTGTCTTATTAATCCAAAATTATAATTTGTAGAGGTCGGTCATTGAAGAGTCGGGGTTTTTTAATTAATTATCAATCAAATTATAATTTTGTAGAGTCGGTCATTGAAGAGTCGAGTTTCCTAACTCTCTTATTAATTAAAATTATAATTTGTAGAGTCGGTCATTGAAGAGTCGGATCTTCTAACTGTTTATTAATTAAAATTATAATTTTGTTGAGTCGGTCATTGAAGAGTCGGTTTTTTTGTCTATAATCCAAATTATAATTTGAAGAGTCGGTTATTGAAGAGTCGGGATTTTTAACTTACCATATTAATCCAAATTATAATTTGTAGAGTCGGTCATTGAAGAGTCGGTTTCTAACTCTCTTATTAATTAAAATTTATAATTTGTTAAAGTCGGTCATTGAAGAGTCGGATTTTCTAACTGTCTTATTAATAAAATTATAATTTGGAGTGTCGGTCATTGAAGAGTCGGGATTTCTAATTGTACCTTATTAATTAAAATTATAATTTGTAGAGTTCGGTCATTGAAGAGTCGGGTTTCCTAACTGTCTTATTAATTTAAAAATATAATTTGTAGAGTCGGTCATTGAAGAGTCGGATTTCTGATTGTCTATCAATCCAAATTGCAATAATTTGGAGTCGGTCATTGAAAGAGTCGGGTTTTCTAACTGTCTTATTAATTAAAAATTATAATTTGTAGAGTCGGTCATTGAAGAGTCGGGTTTTTCTAACTGTCTTATTAATTAAAATTATAATTTGTTAGAGTCGGTCATTGTAGAGTCGGGTTTTCCTAACTGTCTTATTAATTAAAAATTATTTGTAGAGTCGGTCATTGAAGAGTCGGGTTTTCTAACTGTCTTATTAATTAAAATTATAATTTGTAGAGTCGGTCATTGAAGAGTCGGTTTTCTAACTGTCTTATTAATCCAAATTGCAATTTGAAGAGTCGGTCATTGATAAGAGTCGGGATTTTTAACTGTACCATATTAATCCAAATTATAATTTGTAGAGTCGGTCATTGAAAGAGTCGGTTTTCTAACTGTCTTATTAATTGAAATTATAATTTGTAGAGTCGGTCATTTGAAGAGTCGGATTTTTCTAATTGTCTATTAATTAAAATTGCAATTTGAAGAGTCGGTTCATTGAAGAGTCGGGGATTTAATTACCAATCAATCCAAATTATAATTTGTAAGTCGGTCATTGAAGAGCGGGTTTTTCCTAACTGTCTTATTAATTAAAATTATAATTTGTAGAGTCGGTCATTGAAGAGTCAGAATTTTTATTTTGTTTATAATTAAAATTATAATTTGTAGATTTCGGTCATTGAAGAGTCGGGACTGTCTTATAATTTTATAATTTGTAGAGTCGGTCATTGAAGAGTCAGAATTTTTAATTTATAATAATAATGGATATCGGAATTTGTAGAGTCGGACATTGTACTGGATATTTCTTATGCCTTGTACAGTTGTGTTCTATAGAGTCGGTCAATGAAGAATTAATCAGCATGTAGAATATTATTTTGTACAGTTGGCCTTGCAGAATCGAGTATTTGTAGGATTGGAAAAGGTTGAATTGACTCCCTGCCTTTTCTTGCTTTTTAGGACAAATAAAGAGATACGTATTTTTTGGTTTTGCGAAAAAAATTTTTTTGCAGAGTTATGAGTATTTGAAAATTTTAAGGCACATAGTGATTTTAGAGCTAAACAGCTGAAAACTTATTTTTAAATCTTTCTAGTTTTTACAAAAATTAATATTTTTTAATTCTGTTACTTGATTTTAGTAGTGTTTTTGATACTCTTTCTTTACAAACTCGAAAATTTAAAAAATTTTGAAAATTAACGAAATGGCGGCCATTTTTTAAAAAATCAAAAAAGTCAATTTTCTCAGAAACAACATTTTTTAATTCTCTGCAAATTTTTTTGTGGATTCAAGATTGAAAAAGGAACTTTTTCCAAAAGATCTCGTTTTCGCTAAAACTTTCTGGAAGTCGCTAAAATTTTTTTTAGAACATATGAAAACTCATTATTTTGAGTAATTTGTCGACATATATATTTTTCATGTATACAAGGGTGTTCATCTTTTTTAATAGTGCTTTTGACTCTTTTTCTTTTAAAAATTGCAAATTTTAAAAATTTACAAAATGGCGGCCGTTTTTACAAAAATATAAGATCTCAATTTTCTCCAAAACATTATTTTTTATTTTTCTGGAAATTTTGTTGTGGTTTCAAGATAAGAAAAAATAACCCTTTCAAAAGAGGTGACTTTTTCTTAGTAAAGTAGATAAATTTTAAAAATTAACTAAATGCCAGCTACTTAAAAAATTTTTAATTTTTTTAAAATAGGGTAAGGTTTTCTGAAAAGTACTCATGATTTTCGAAAGGTATTTTAATTTCATTCAAACATTATATTTTAAAAGTAAATAATGATAAAAACAACACCTGAAAATATTTTTTGAAAAAAATTGTTTTTAAAAAAGTTATTAACAATTTAGTTTTTTAACACATTTTTCCAAAAAAATGAATTACTCGAAAACTAATCGACAGAATTCGATATAATTTTAACCACTTATTTACAAATTCTTTCTTTCTAAAACTCCAATTCCAGTTTTAAATTATCATATAATTTGTTTAAATAATAAAAAAAATTTATAAACAAATGAAAATTTAAGCATGTTCTTAATGAGATAATTGAATTTTCTTTACATCACTTTATTCTACGTAAAATTTAGAACTATTATCCAAAAAAAATTTTAGGGCCCGTATTTTATTTACAAAATAAAGCTATATTTTTGTTAAGCGCTATATTATTCGCCATATTGGATCCGCCATTTTGCAATTAATTTTAATTTAAATTTTTGAAATTATGTATTAAATTCTTTATAAATGACCCCCAACTAACAAATTGAAAGCAATTCAACGCATATATCGCATCAGTGCAACCGCCCGCAAAACTGCACGAGCCATGTTTTTGTTACAGCGCGTAACAAAAATAGCTGTAATTTGTAAATAAAATGCAGGCCCTAAATTTTTTTTGTAATACTTTCAAATTCTACCTAGAATAAAATGCTATAAAGAAAATTTAATTATCTCATTAAGAACAGGCTTAAAAGCCATCGGTACACTTCAGAAAGCCTTTCCCAATAACTATAGTTATTTTAAAAAAATTTTTAAAGTGTGTTACGTCATCGTAACGTATTTTTGAATAATAATAATAATGGGAATAACAACAAATAGTTGTTATTAACATATTAACAATTATAAACAATTATTAATTAATGAAAATAGTAATAATAAGAATAATAACTAATAATTAAATAATAATGTGTAAAAACGAATAATCATTTATAGTAACAATAATAACAAAATAATTATAATAAGCAATTGTAATAATAATAACAAGATAGTTGATAATAACAATTTGTAGCAATAAATAATTATAATTAATTATAACAATAATATCAAAATATTAATAAATAATTGTAACATTAATAACAAATAATAATAATTAATTGTAACAAGATAGTAATAAAATGTAACAACAAATAATAATTATTAATAACAAGTTAATAATAATTCGTTATAACAAAATAACAACAAATAATAGTTCATTATAACAAGATAATAATAAATTGTAATAAATTAATAATTAACAACAAGTTATAATAATGTAAGCAATAATAACAAATTGTAATAACAAGTTAAAATCAAATTGTTAATAATAAATTGTAATAACTATAAATAATTAACAAGCAACATAAAAATATAATTTTAAATTGTAAAAACATATGGCTAAGATGATGTGAATACGTGCGATCTAAAAACTGAGTCAACGCAAGTGTTTCTCTAACAATGGTATTTTTAAATGCATGGCAAATGGCATCGATGTTTCAAATACATGGCATATGGCATCGAAATTTCAAATACATGGCAAATGGCATCGAAATCTAAAACACATGGCAAATGGCATCGGCATTTTAATATAAAAAGAGCCAGACTATCAAACAGTCATCAGTCTTAAAAATGTAATCGTCAGTAGTAGTCACCTGGACTACAGTCTTAATTTTTTAATCATCACAAGTGGTTCTCTTCGTAATAGTGCTCTCAACCCCAGTATAGAAAAAAACATATGACTAAGATGATGTGAATACGTGCGATCTAAAAACTGAGTCAACGCAAGTGTTTCTCTAACAATGGGATTCTTAAATGCATGGCAAATGGCATCGATGTTTCAAATACATGGCAAATGGCATTGAAATTTCAAATACATGGCAAATGGCATCGAAATCTAAAACACATGGCAAATGGCATCGGCATTTTAATATAAAAAGAGCCAGACTATTAAACAGTCATCAGTCTTAAAAATGTAATCGTCAGTAGTAGTACCACTTGTGATGATTAAAAAATTAAGACTGTAGTCCAGGTGACTACTACTGACGATTACATTTTTAAGACTGATGACTGTTTGATAGTCTGGCTCTTTTTATATTATAATTATATTGTAACATATTTTTATCTTTATCAACATATGTCCTGATCTTTACGTGAATTTCTAAATTCAGTGCATCTTGAAGTCAAATTGGGTGTTTAGAAATATCGTTCGAGTTGTGACAAAAGCTGAAAGAAACATAATACCTATTCAACTGCCTAATTTACGAGTGTCGTAAATCATCTACCTGCATCACTTAGTAACCCATTAACGCACAATTACCATTGTATCTCAACGTCGCCAGCCAGGACCAAAACCTCGCTATTCTAAGGTAAACAGAGAAACCACTTAACACTCATTTTTATAAAGCTAGTGTCCATTTCATCTTTGCATAATTTTGATCTTTTTCAAATATACTGTGTTCAAATAAATTTATTCTTGTCATTTATCCAACCTCGTTCCAACTTTAATTTTTCTAAATTAAAGTTAAATCGAGAAAAAATAGGGAATATAATAATAAGGTAAGACATAACAAGTGGCTGGCATTTAGTTAATTTTTGAAATTTATCAACTTTACTAAGAAAAATTCACCTTTTTTGAAAGGGTTATTTTTTCTTATCTAGAAACCACAAAAAAATTTCCAGAAAAATAAAAAATAATGTTTTGGAGAAAATTGAGATCTTATATTTTTTTAAAAACGGCCGCCATTTTGTAAATTTTTAAAATTTGCAATTTTTAAAAGAAAAAAAGTCAAAAGCACTATTAAAAAAGATGAACACCCTTGTATACATGAAAAATATATATGTCGACAAATTACTCAAAATAATGAGTTTTCATATGTTCTAAAAAAAATTTTAGCGACTTCCAGAAAGTTTTAGCGAAAATGAGATCTTTTGGAAAAAGTTCCTTTTTCAATCTTGAATCCACAAAAAAATTTGCAGAGAATTAAAAAATGTTGTTTCTGAGAAAATTGACTTTTTTGATTTTTTAAAAAATGGCCGCCATTTCGTTAATTTTCAAAATTTTTTAAATTTTCGAGTTTGTAAAGAAAGAGTATCAAAAACACTACTAAAATCAAGTAACAGAATTAAAAAATATTAATTTTTGTAAAAACTAGAAAGATTTAAAAATAAGTTTTCAGCTGTTTAGCTCTAAAATCACTATGTGCCTTAAAATTTTCAAATACTCATAACTCTGCAAAAAAATTTTTTTTCGCCAAACCAAAAAATACGTGTCTCTTTATTTGTCCTAAAAAGCAAGAAAAATCACATTAATCTTGATTTAGAATTTTGAACCTATTCGCCCTGCATGAATTGAAATAGAAACAGCCCATATACACTACCGTCGGGAATTATCGGTACGATTGACTTGCTGGCAGTGAAAAGTCAGCGCTGACTTTAAATCAAGATATTTAATTGTAGGGGAAAGATAGAGATTTCAGACCTACACTGTTTTAAAGCTTATTAAATTCTGCGTCTAATGACATTTAATTTGAATTTTTCTAAACATTTGAACAAATAATATGATATGAAATGTTACGGAAAAAAATTCAATAATTTTCCCATTTTCGTACATCAAGTTTGAACCCCTGCACATTTTTTAATAATGTATTGAAAATTTTGAAATTTTAACAGCATAATCGTTCAATACTCAGCTTCAATTTAAGCTTTTGAAAGTTAAAAAATATTAACTGGTTCATGAAATATCTTAAAAAATGTGAGAGCATGTTTTTCTATTAGTCAATCATTGATGAACATCTCTCGTTCTCTCGCCTCCCTACTCTTTCGTTTCTCCAGGGCCGAAATGTCAGTTGAGCGGGACCTTTTTTGAAACTTGAAATAATATTAAAGATTTATTATTTTTATTATTATTATTTTTTCATTACTAATAACATTCTTCAAGAAAATTTAATTATTTTTATAAATAGTAATTAATTAAATTCATTGTTCCTAAAATCCAATTACTTTTAATTTTTTTAAACAAAAATTATGAAAGAAACTCTATTGTATTTAAAAAAAATTTCAAAAGAATTTAATTATTTTCATAAGTAATAAAATAATTTAATAATTTTCAATAAATTAATTTAAAAATTGAAAATATTTGAGAAGAAAAATTATTTAAAAAATGAAATCCTCATTAATTATTTCTCTAATAATAATTCTTTAATGTTGTATATTCACTTTTAATTTAATAATAACAAAAATAATATTAATAATAATAAAAATAATATCAATAATAATAATAATAATAATGAAAATAATAAAAATAATAACTATAATAATAATAATAAAAATATTAAATCTTTAATATTATTTCATGTTTCAAAAAAGGTCCCGCTCAACTGACATTTCGGCCCTGGAGAAACGAAAGAGTAGGGAGGCGAGAGAACGATTTTGGTCACTTTTTTTATAGCATCATAAAAAGGGACTTTTCATGATTCCATAGAAAAAATAAAAAACCGGAACTCTCTAAAAGTTTCAAAGTTCTATCATTTTTAGTCTCGCCGTGCGCGAGCTTTCTCAGTATCTAATGCTCACGGTACGACGTCACAGTGGGATTTTTTTACAAGTTACTGTTCAAAAATGTCTAGAGCTTACAATTTTTAACCGATTTGAGTTTTTTTAAATTGAAGAGAACCAAATTTTTTCAAATTTTCAATTGTTTATAATTATTTATTTCAGTAAAAGTTAACAAATTAACACAAGTTTTAAAAACAGTACGTTGAATATTTAATTCTATTACTGCAGATGACCAGAATCAATTGAAAATCACGTAAAATATGTTCTCTAGACGAAAAATAAAGAATGCATATTTTTTTTATTTGTTCTAAACAATATTAGTTAACAAATAGTTATCTTGGGTTCCTCTGAACCAAAAAAATCATTTTTCACTTTCATATTTTAATTTAGGCTTATTTTAAAAATATATGTATGTCCTTTTTTGATAAGCAAATTATTTTAATTGTTATAAATAATATTAGTTAACAAATTGTTAATTTAGGTTTCTCACAAGAACAACATTTTTTTCACATTTATCTTTTAATTTAGGTACATTTAAAGTACGTATGCCCTTTATGTTTAATAAATAAATTATTTTAATTGTTATAAACAATATTAGTTAACTAATTGTTAACTTTGGTTAAAGTACATATGTACTTTTTGTTTAATAAATAAATTATTTTAATTGTTATAAACAATATTAGTTAACTAATTGTTAATTTTGGTTAAAGTACATATGTACTTTTTGTTTAATAAATAAATTATTTTAATTGTTATAAACAATATTGGTTAACTAATTGTTAATTTTGGTTAAAGTACGTATGTCCTTTTTGTTTAATAAATAAATAATTTTAATTGTTATAAACAATATTAGTTAACAAATAGTTAACTCTGGTTCCTGTCAAACAAAAATTATTTTTTCACATTTATATTGGGTTAATGTGTTAACTTTGACTGAAATAAATAATTATAAACAATTGAAAATTTGAAAAAATTTAGTTCTCTTCAATTTAAAAAAACTCAAATCGGTTAAAAATTGTAAGCTCTAGACATTTTTGAACAGTAACTTGTAAAAAAATCCCACTGTGACGTCGTACCGTGAGCATTAGATACTGAGAAAGCTCGCGCACGGCGAGACTAAAAATGATAGAACTTTGAAACTTTTAGAGAGTTCCGGTTTTTTATTTTTTCTATGGAATCATGAAAAGTCCCTTTTTATGATGCTATAAAAAAAGTGACCAAAATCGATTGCGAACATTGTTTATTTATAACAATAAAAATTAAAAATATAATTTGTTTAAACAAATTAAACTTTTTATTCATTTTATATTTTTTTCTGGATAGTACATTTTTTAATCCTTCTAACGATACAAGTTTCATTAAAATCGGTTCAGCCAATTTCGAAAAATTGAATTTTTTCTAAAACGGTGCAAAAAAGTTTAATTGTTTATAAAAATTACAAAAATGAGTAATTTGAAAAATCGGTTGTAGATGTTATTAGTGACATCATGGACTATCAAAATATATAAGTATCATTTATTTTTATTAACCAAAAGAAAATAAGAGACCACTTCAGGAATTCTTACCCATAAATAAGATCGTCTTTTGTTTTATTAGAAACTTCACGCTTTCAAGCGGATTTTTTTGATTAAAAGTCGATTTTCGCCTAAATTTTGTCAGAAAAATCTACACAATATCTATAATATTGGAGGTTACTGATTTTTCTTTTTTTATTTTAATGCTTGGGAGTTTTTCGCATCAATACATCGTAATTTAATCTTTGAAAAACATTGAGAACATTCTTTAATTTGCATGTTTAAAAGAATTGTTAATAACGATTATATATTTTCATTTTTTAGCAATCGCTTTATTTAATCCTTAAAGTAAAGACTTAAGCTTTAATTTAAAAAGCAATTCACTTAATTATCTTTATTTGTTTCAAAGTAATAATAAAATGAAAATAAAATGACCCAAAACTTTAACACCTGATTACTTCAAAAATAATTTTTTTTTGAAAAAAAATTTAGGGGGAAAAAGGGTACTCATATATCTACCAAAAATCATAGATAACTTGAAAATTGGAGACAAAAATTTTTCAAGTGGCCGGTTTCACTTATTTTGGCTCATATGTATATAAATTGTGAATGCTCTCTTAGTTTGGCGTCTCATTCTAATCTGCCTTGCAGGCGGCTTTTGATTGCTGGCTTCTAGAGTATTCTCAAAATACAGAAGTTCCGAAATATAATAAATTTTCTTGAGCATGTTTACAAGGTTGCAGGATCAATGGTCAAATGCATACTTGCATTCAGTATAGAATCTGATTAGTGACTAAGAAAATTGGAAGTGTCGTTTCTGTGATCCATGCATTTGCTTTCACAACCCAAAACCGATTGATTTTCGAAGTAACACTCGGAGTCAAAAATCGGCAAGTGGTGTGCATGTGTGCTTTCGCGGTACGATAAACCGATTTTTTGTTTCGGATCAGAGCAGTTGCTGTGCAATTGTTTTAGTTCAGAAGCAATAGGACATTTTTCACTTTAGTAAAATTAAAAAGAGCCTGGTAATATTAAAAGAAAAATTTAATGGGGAAATAATTCAGAAAAAATAAAATTCTTTAAAGAGTTAAAAGTTCAGAAGAAAATCTAGAGTTTAGTCAAAATAAATAATTTTGTAATATTATATAAATTTACAAGTATTAAATTAAAAAAAAATAATAACAAAATTTCCTACTAATTGAGAATGTTTCTTAAATCCTTGAACAGATGACTAATGTAAACAATGATATTCCTGGAAGAGAAATTGAAGACCAGATTGAGGAATATGCAGAGTATTTGAGGACTAGGTTTCAAATAAACGAATTTGATCCTGAACAACAAAGTCAATGTAAGTATTTTTTGCATTAGTCTACGATTAACTGAGAATTTAGAGTGCTGTAAATAAGAGTAAGTTAAAAATCTTTAAAGAGAAATCAGAGGAATTGTTTATGATTACAGAGTGAAAGGTCAGGTCTGACAATCTTAATTTTTTTTAAATTAAAAAAAGCAGGTAATAAGAGTGAATATGGAACAACAAGGAAATTCAGAGCATACAAATCAAAATACATCGAAAAATTCAGAGATGGACAATAATTTATCACTACAGATGTTAAAAAGTCCACAGAGCACTTCACAGTTGATTGTTAGTGGTAATGCATCCAAATCTGAAGAGAATGCGGAGGAGTTAAAAAATGTAATTTCGAGAGCCCAAGATCTGGCTAAGAAGATGGCGTTAAACGTGTCAATAGATTTAACCACTCGAAGTTTGTTAAAGGGAGCATTAGACAAACTGGTCTTGGCACAAAATAATATTCTTGAATCGGAAAAATTGAAATTAAAAACTATGCAAATAATAGAGCAAAGACTAAACGACAATGATAATCTACCAAATTTTTAGAGTATAAGTAGCATCACAATTGTAACACAAAACAATTAACTTATGCGTGACGTTCAGAGTACAAGTAACAACATAAATTTGAGACCAAAAATCCAGAGAAATTATAAGCTTACTTCAAAATCAAGCTTTGATGTTTGGTTGGACTGTCTCAAGACAGAGTTAACTAGTTGGATGTTGCTTTATTTGATTGATTCGAAAGTACCTGAACCAATTGGCATCTTGGAAACCGAAACCATTTTAAGAAAAAATTCGGTCAAGGATATCATCATCAGTCACATTGACGAGGAATATCACAAGAAAATCTTAGGTTTAACAGAGCCAAAGGAATCCTCAAAAACTTACTGATCAAGAAAAACGTTCTACATTCTATTAAGTGCAACGCTATTTCTTATAAGAGAGTATAATATTTTACCCAAGAGCGCTACAAAAATGGCTACACAATGGATTTATAAATCCCACACTTTGGATTTATAAAACAAAATAACACCTCCGACAATCCGTTTAGAGGTTATCCTCAGCGCCAGATAAAGACTTTTACCCGGATTCTTGGCGGCCGCCTCCAACAATGAATCTTTCCCGGACTAGCTCGGTTTCCCGCAAATTCACTGAGACAATTTCGACTTTACTTCATATCAACAAGAACGTAGGTTTCGAGCACAGATGAGAAAAAACTGACACCACAAACTCACTTGAGAAAACAATAACTAAATAAACCATCTCGATTGACATTGATTCTTTATTTCTTTTCTTTAATCGGTTTTGCTTTTAATTTTCAACAATTACCGAGAAACCCACACTACTTGTCGGTGAGATCAGCTGGAGAAAAGATGGTGGCGTCCATTTATTGCCATGCGGTCGACCATGTTTTCCGTGGTTATATTCTTATCAATCAACCGGTTGGTATCGAGGATGGATGCCAAATCGAAGACGAGAAACTGGACACTAACCTCTTAATTTCTCCAGGAGTCAGCGATAATCCATCTCCGGGAGTTGAAAATACTTATTTTCGATTTAAAGAAAGTTGCACTCAACCGGTCGCCCTTCCGCGTCTTTGAGTAGGCAAACTCGAACTGCTTGAAGAAGCAGGGCCGCTGACCCAATGACCTGCGCAATGTGGAAGCTCCGAAACACGGCAACCATGAGAACTCCCGTGTTGAGAAAGGGTAAATCTCGGCTTGATAAATGTTAATTATAATTACAATATAATTAAGATGGCGTTGACCAAGTCTGGACCTCGGACGATGAAATTCTCTTATTCTTCCGACTGATTATTTCGTTAATAATACTATTTATTAAATTGGTTAGAAATGTGGGTTTCTCTTTGCCGCGGGAAATACAAATAATTTCTCCCAATTTGTCGTCGACAATAATTATTCCGTCATTTCCTTCATCTTTCGTATAATTCAGCATTTTACATTTCTTTTCTTATTATCATTTTTCAAAAAAAAAAAACAAGTACAATAATAATAAAAAGAATTAAAAGAAAAACAATATAACTTTTGATAATATAAATTTAATGAAAAAGTAGTGAGTTCGGGTCTGGCTAACTTTGTCTATACTTCACCCGAAACAACGACAATTAAGTAAATAATTTTTGTTGCTATATAAAATCTTAGGTTTCGGCGAAATCGCCTAGGAATTATTTTATAAGCGTGATAACTTTATTATCACGTTACACAAGCTATCATAGGAGTCATGCCCGAAATACGAGGTACCGATTCAGCAGTTATTACGACTACCGGAAAAGAAATGAGTATGGAATCTTTGAGAAAAGTTATGATTCGAATAAAGGAGGTCAGTGTTGCCAATGAGAGAGACCTGGAAGTCTGTGATCCGAGTGTGTCTAGAGCAAACGAAAAAGAATAAGTTTTATCAGGGTCAACACAATCAGAACAGAGATATAGCAAACTCGAGAGGCGGTCGAGTCCGTGGCAGAGGCTACAACAGAGGCAGAGGAAATCATCGAGGTTCAAAGAATGGGCCGAATCTCAGGAGAGCATAATTCAATGATGATAAAATTTTCAGAGTTTATGAAATGAATTTATGAATTTACGAAAAGCCAAACTGGTTAGTTACATTTAAAGTTCAAAAATCTAAAGAAAATTTCATTGCGATGAGTATGAGCATGATGACTACACATGCCTTGCGTGCATGGTAATAGACAATAAGACTTCAGATCAATCACAGAATAATATTGAAAATAAACAATCCTCAATTTCGGAAGGAGCTGATTCAGAGGTTACAGAAAAAATAGCAGAGGCTGTGATTGGGAGGGAGAATTTAAAGGAATAATTGTTTCAAGTACTAAAACTCCAATTTCAGAATGTATATCTGAAGAGAACAGTCCCAGTCTGAAATCCCTTAAAACAATCAAAGTAGATGATTTAAATAGCATTGAGAGTGTACAATAGCTGCTTAATAAAAATCCGACGGATATTGCAAAAGCAGAAATAAAAGTAAGTGAGGCGATGTTATGGCATATTAAACTGGGACATCCATCTCTAAACTATCTAAAAATGGTACAAAAGAAAAAAAGATTTTACAAAATGTAAATTTTGAAGAGACAATCAAAAAATATGAAGTATGTATATTATCTAAAATGGAAAAACTTCCATTCAAACAAAATAGAAGTCGAGCAGACTGACCGTTACAAATGCTCCATTCAGATTTAATGGGTCCAATCAAACCTGCTTCATGGCCGGGACAAAAGAGAGATACATTATGACATTTATAGATGATTATTCTCGCTATGCCAAAATATAGTGTCTAAAATCGAAAGATGAAACTGGTCAAGCCCTTGACGAATTTTTATGTATCAACTCAAAATCTTCTAGATACAGATGCAAAAGTTTGCTACATTCGATCTGACAGAGGCACATAATATACTGGTGGAAAATTTGCAGAGGTAATGAGGAGAGAGAAAATTGAATTGCATTGTGGTCCACAACAATCAGAGCACTCATGTGCGACTCTGGTAGACCTTCAAGCATGTGGGAATTGGTGTCAGGCACAGCTGTTCATATGTATAACATTACTCCTCACAAATCAATCGGTTACGAAGTACCGATATTGAGATTTTCACTAAAAGACAATTGTCACCTGGAACAGGTTAGAAGGTCAATCAATCGCCTAATCCAGAGAATTCAGAGTTAAACAAAACAGAGAATAATAAAAGGCAGACCAAATAAAACAAATTTGATAGAGATTAAATCAAATTTAGAGCCAAACAATGAGAAGCAAGTTAGTCAAAATGGATCTGTTACAAGAAGTAGAGCTAAAAAGGTTAATGATATTAGTTTTGCTCGTTATTTAAAAGTCCCTGAGTTTGATGAGATTAATAAAGATGAATTAGGACATATTCTTTTAGCATCAATTCAAAATGATCCCACTTCATATGAAGAGGCAATGAATTCAGATGATAGAATATTTTGGAAAGAAGCCATAAAAGAAGAATTGAACTCAATGGATGAGAATAGTGTATAGGAAATAGTAGACATTTGGTTTCTAAAGAGAAACCAAATGGCGAAAAACCCAATATAATTGTCTCCAGATAGTTATTCAAGAAAAAGCTCAAAGCGGATGGTACAATGAAAAATAAAGCTCGTCTAGTAATCAGAGGATTCAAAGACAAAAATGTTTATGGTTTAAAGGTAACATATGCCCCTGTGTCAAGACTATCGCTTATTAGAGCAACTATTTTCACAACAAATAAAGAGGATTTAGAAATGTGTCAAATGGATGTCAAGACAGCGTTCTTGAACGGAGAACTTGAAGAGGAAGTCTTCATAGAAATACCTAATAGAGTAGAAAACGGAAAGAATGTGAAAATCATTAAAGTTTGTAAACTCAAAAAATCACTTTACGGTTTAAAAATCAGTTAAAAGAAATGAAGAAAGAAGTTTTCAAAGGTAGTACGTGAACTAGGCCTTGAAAATGATATACATGATCCATGTTTGTTTACTTGGAGAAAAAAAGGAAAAGTAGCATTTATCATATCATATGTCGATGGTATGTTAATTACCAGTAATGATCTGAAAAAACTTAAACAAATAAAACACATTTGTGCAGTGTGTATAAAATGAAAGATCTAGGAGAACCGAGAAACTTTCTAGGAATGACAATTCAGAGAAATAGAGAAAAAAAGTTATCTTACTACATCAAGCAGCTTATACAGAAAAAATATTACAAAAATTCCATGTGCAAGAATGCAAGCCGCAGAAAACCCCAATGGTAACTCGACAAGTAAAGAACAGGAATAATAAATTGAAAATCGGAGATGATAATGTAGAAGATGTCCAAGAAATCAAGAAAGTACCTTACAGAGGAGCGATTGGAAGTTTAATGTATCTATCCAGTACTACTTGACCAGATATTGCCTTTGCTGTTAATTATCTGGCAAGGAAACAAGTTGAACCTAGTGAAGATGATTGGAATGATATGAAAAGAGTATTTAGATACCTAAGAGGAACAACAAATCTCGGTATAAAATTCACATCTGATTCAGAGAACTTGGAGGCACTCACTGACTCAAAGCTTCAGAGATGGTGAAAATTTAACCTCTACTGGTGGGTATGTTATTAAACTGTTTGGTGACGTGATTGCTTGGAGAATTCACAAGTAATCTTGAACTTCATTGTCAACGTGCCATTCAGAATATTTGGCGATGAGTGATGCATGTCAAGAGTTGATATCGTTGGATAAATCAGTCAGATACATAATAGGACGAACTGTGTTTCCAGTTAGTATACCCTGTTCCAAAATCCCGTACGGGATCCTGTACATGATCAGCACGGGATCCTGAACAGGTCCTGTGGAGGATTCCATGTAAGATCCCGTGCTGGTCCTGTACAGGATCCCGTAAGGGATTTTGGAACAGGGTTCCTGTGCAGGTTCCTGTGCAGGTTCCGATGCAGGAACCTTAGTTATCAAAGATTTCTGTAAAGGTTCCTGTACAGGAACACTTGCAGGATCCTGTACAGGAAATTTTAAAAAAAATTTTATGTTAAGCAACATTTGACATACATAGACTTCATATTTTAATATGTTAGGCTCGTATATCAATGTTGGACGGAAAAATGTATTGCGCATTCGAGAAACTCATAGAAAACTACTGCGCAGGAGTTAAAAATATAAATAAATTAATTGAGGAAACCGTGTAGGATCCTTTAAGGGTTCCTCACAGGATCCCTTACACTTAAGTACCTGCAGTTTACAAAACTACAAAGGTTCCTGTACAGGAACCTTTATAAAGTTTCCTATACATGTTCTTGCAAGTGTTCCGGTACAGAAACCTTTACAGAAATCTTTGATAACTAAGGTTCCTGCATCGGAACCTGCACAGGAACCCTGTCCTAAAATCCCGTACGGGATCCTGTATGGGATCCTGCACAGGACCTGTACATGATCCCAAGAGGATCCTTTAAGGATCCTGTACGGGGATTTTAAGCTGGGTATGGTGCGATAACAGGTCTGCAAGAGAGAAGAGACTGCACTGAAAAGGACGGAAGTCACAAACTAAAAACGTTTGATCAATGTTTAGAAATGATTCAAAGAGATCTAGCATTTAGAGAAGAAACTGGAACTAGAAAACCTATGCCAGAATCTCATGGTGACTTCATAAAGCAATGTGTAGATGAGAAAAAGGTTAAAGTTCTATGCATACCCACTAAAGAGAATCTAGCCGATATAATGACGAAACCTTTAGCTGAGAAAGAATTTACTTATTTAAGAGACAAAATAATTAATTTAAAGTCATAAATAGTACGAGTCAAATTAATTTCAGATGATCATTCAAAGATTTATTTAAGACAAACTAATATTTTTTTGTGTTTACAGAATAGCGGTAATAGGATTCTGGATGACGAAAAGGAAATTCAATCCTCACCAATCATTATAAACCAAAGTGGACTTCTCGTTAAATTAAGTTTACGTTTTAGTCATTACTTATTTCTTTAAATGAATATATATTAGTTTTATGAGTTTCGAAATTATATAAAATTAAGGAAAAGATTCAAAGTTTATTTTTATATATATTATCGGCAAAGAGAGGGAGTGTAAGAAATAGCTTTGTCGATATTTGATTTACAGCTATTAGCGCGGGACTTTTATCCCCTCTACCTCTCAGTAAGTAATCAGAGCGAATATCAGAGAGCGCGCAAGTCTTTATATATATATATATATATGTTTTGGTCTGTCGAATAGATCGACTAAAGAAGTTCGTTCAATAAGCAATTCAGAGTTCGTATTTATCGTGTAATCAATTTTCCGTAACTCCAAACATGTTATTTCATTTTTTAACGATTAATGCCCTTTAAATTTTAGACATGGCCAACCTTGACTGTAAGGACCAACCTCGACAACAAATTTTTTTTAAAAATCTTTATAACTTTTTCATTTTAAAACCAATCAATTTACTTTGTGCAGAAAAAATGGTCTTATTTAACAGGATTTTCCAACCATATACTTCAATTGTCCAAATTCATTTTTAAAAAAGTTATAAACAAAAAGAAAAAAGGTGTCCGACCTCGAGTATGTTCCTCTATAAAAAGTTTTTTTGATAATTTTTTTTCTTATTTTATATTGCAATAACAATTATTCGGTTTTACCGACAGATAATTCTTTTACTCCTGCTGTAATAGAGGTTGAGTGAAAAAATCATCCACATCACAAATGTTTGACTTTCTGCTGCAAAATCGTAGAGGGAAGTACGTACTTTCGACCGAGGTATGAAGAAAAATTAATTTTTCGTAATTTGAGAACCTCAAATTTCACTTTCAACTATTCTGTGCGATGATTTGAATACAAACACGTTTGACTTTAAAAATGTTTATATTCATATTTATATCACAGTACTTATTTCCAAGATTAAAATTAGGAAAAACCCATATAGTTCTGAATAAGCAAAAAAAGTTTTAATTTGTACTTTAGATTCGAAATCAGCGACCCCAAAAACCCCCAAGTACCAAGCCTCGAGCGAATCGGAACAATTTTTAAAATTTTATCCGACATGTTGAAGCTGCCAATTTGAATTTTTGAAAGCTGACTTCGGATTCGTAATCAGAAACCTCAAAAACCCCCGAATAACAAATTTGAAGCCAATCCAATTAAGAAAATTGACGCTTCAAAGTAACATTTTATATAATTTTCAATTGTTGGTTATTACTTTCTAAAAAATGGTTTTAAGAAAACTAGGAATATTTCATTAAAAAAGGTTTCATTTTTAATATTTATTTCAATTTTTTATTTTATTTAAACTTCAATTGGCAATATGTAATAATGTTTACGAACTTCTAAATAATAATTATAGATCATTTTAATTTTTCTTTAATTACACGCCGATATTCGCTATGCAATAAAAATTAAATCAAAGAAACCGTAATAGAAAAAATATTTATAAATAAATGAAAATGACACTTTTTCAATTCTTCTGACATTATTCAATGAATTTTGTCGAACTTTAACAAAGTTACATTTTTTCTATTCATATAATATTGCCAACATAAAATTGTAGGCCAAAGATTTATTAATATATACAGAAATTGTCATTAGTTTCATAGAAATTTTTACAAAACGACTACTTCAACATTTCTAACAGCTTAAATAGTAGCAACAGTTTATAACAAGCAAATTGTTAAATAATTTTTAAATTATTTAACAATAATCACTTTCTCAATTATATATAATATGTACCTATGTATATATTATCGATTTGTAATTTCTTATAGTAAAAACTTTTTCTTTTATTATTATAATTATTAATATTATTTTTTATCTAATCGAAATAGGAGCTTTGTGCAAGATTTTTTTATATTCTTTGTACAAATCGTCATTCATAAATAGAAATTATAATTTTTAGTGGACAAAAATTTATATAATTTATTTCCAAAATTAAAAAACAATGTATTGTAATTTTTACAGAAAGTTTTGAAAATGAGAATAAAAATTAATTAATACTAATACTGAAAGAATGTCTTTTACGATCGTACAAGTATTAATGATAGAACGTCCAAGTGACCGTCCTGCCGGAAGGATGTTAAGAAATGCTTTTTCGACAAGGCTTTTATAAAAAAGGCAATTTGATTTTTTTCTGGCACTCCTTGGGATTAAAGTAGACAAAGAGAAGAAATAATCCTCATATTTGACTTTTTAAAATAATAATATTAAACCATTTTTCAAAGCCCTCAAACTTCATGTAAAATCTACATAAATCAAAATTTTTCCTCTGGACAAGTCTCTTTCTCTTCAAAAACGATTAAAGAATAAAACCTAATTGTTGAGATAAAACAATTTTCATTTTTAATATATTTAAATTCATGAGAAAAAACCTATAAAAAGATTCAACTTCTTTAAGCTACTCAGTCCTGGGGTTTAAATTTACGTACTCAAAGACAGAAAGTCCAGTTTGAAAGGTCCAACACAAAGTCCGAACGGTCCAATAGTCAAAATATCCAGAAGTACAAAAAGTCAAAAATTTAAAAATATTCAAAGTAAAAAAATGTATTCCAAAACCAATGTATAAAAAAATATTGTATAAAATATGTGATTTTAAAAATGTAAATGGTATCCAAGTAATTTAATGTATTCCATCTGTCGGTTTTCTTCAACAAATTTTTCGTAGCGAATCACGATACTCAACATTTATTTTCAATGCGCTGGAAATGATTTAAAGGCATGCAACAACTTCAAATCACAGAAAAAATAATAAAACAATTTATTCTATTATTTTCAAATTTTTTATTTTCTACACGGAGAAAAATGGTGTTGAGTTTCTAGTAAAAGTTTCTATGGAATAGTAATAATTCTACTTTTATATTAAAAATTAATATTCATTGTAAAATGTACTTTGCATGAAGTGAATATTACTATTTTCGGTAGTAAAAAGTATTAATAGTAATTATTACAAAAGTCACTTTTAAAAATTGCTTTAAGAATTTTAATTTTTACATCGTCATTGTAAATTTTATTAAATTTTGTATCACTTTTACATTCGATATGTTGTGAATATTACTCGTTGAAATTCTAATAATTAATAATACGGAACGTAAACATTGCTTCTACAAGAAGCAACTTTTACTATTGCAGAGCGAACTTTTTACTCGTAATCCGTACCACTACTATTACACACCTGTGTGTGTGATCACGTCACTACTGTCATGCGCAGCAACCGTAGCCTGACGTCAAAGTGATCCAACATTTCTAGGTTACAAGAAGAAATAAGACACCTGAATTTAAAGATGCTCATTTAAAAAATTATACATTTTCAATGTCATTTTTTTTCATTGGTCATTTTGGTACATTATGTGTGAGTTCAAATTGTTGTCAATTCGGTTGCGTTGACGTCTTATATTACATGATAAAAGAATCTTTTTATCTAACTCTATTACAAGAATTATTTCCCAATTGCTGTAAACCAAAGCACCACTTCCTTATTCATTACCCGAAAGTAATACGATTATTAGGCCCATTGTGGCATGTTGCTTGTATGAATTTCGCAAATGACTTGCGAATTAAAAATTTGTTAGTTACATCTTGGATCTCTTTTAATGGAGAAGTAGTTAAGCCAAGAATGGTTTTAGTTAATTTTAACGAAGCTGAACCAGAGTTTTACTTTATTCATCACTTAATTACAAATAAAGTTGATGATTTAAACGTGATTGTTAGCACCATTGAATGTTATTTGCATCATCACTTTCAGGCGTATAAAGTTGCTCGATTTGACTCCAACTTCAGTTTATTTAAATGGGAAAATGTATCTGAAGCAAAAATCACGTACCTATATGATACGCCTTGAAAATAGCCAAGAGTACATTGCCGAAAAATGTTTAGTTACGTTATTTAATTTTAATTTTCATAATCATTTTAATTATTTATCAATTTTTAAAACACGCAATTCAGGTATAATAGCTTAATAATTAATTTTTAATGATTTACTTATTAATTAATAAAAAATACATAAATAAATAAAATCATTAACATTATAATTTAATAACTAAAATTAGTAATTTTAAATTAATAATACTATTTATTATTATTACTATTATTATTATAAATGTTTATATTTTTATTCAGTAACTTATCTAAATAAATATAATTTATGATTCACTTTATCAATAAAAGATATATGGCGCTTTTCACGTCAAATGTCCATCCAAAATAAAAAAGTTGATTAATCAATCCCAAATTTTTCTATGAGTTGTCCTATAGGTTTGTAATTTATCTGCCAAATATTTTTTAATTTTACTAAAAATTATAAAAAGAGGAGGAGTCAAAGTTTTGACTTTTGATGCGACACGCACTACTTTGTTTATTTATTGTACTTAAACGAAACAATAAAATATAATTTGTGAAAATGGGATTTTCATATTTTTTATAAGCTCTCGATTGCCGTAGCCCATTTCAGAAAAATTTTTTATTTTGACCAAAAATTTTGAAAATTGTGGATAAAATTGAACTTTTTTTATCTTCGGGCTCGTTTTTTGCTTCCTCACAAAGGAAGCCTTATAGTGATGTCGATATCCAAATTTTTTAGAATCAATTATTTTTACAAATTTTCAAGTGTAGTATATGGGTGATTCTCCATGAAACCGACAATTTGGTTATTGTTATTTTTTTTTCAATAAACGTAAACATCATAATGTAAATTTTATGTATGATAGTCAAGAATGAAATGTCTGTTACGGGCCGGACAAATTGTTTGTAATTTTGTATTTTTTAAACAAAGTAACTGTTCACGCATTTATGTAGCATAATTAGTTGCCATAATTTTGTTATGTTAACAAAATTGATAGTTGGACTGATAGAAATTGTTTTTTGTTTAATTCGGGATTTAAAAATCTACTTCAGGAAATTTATGCAGTAATTTATAGTAATTTATACAATCATTTATAAAAATTGTGAGGTAATTCATAATATTATTACAAAATATAATTCAAGATTAGAAAGACAAATGCAAGAAATTTATAGTACCGTCAACCGGGGCTATTTTGTGCACCCGGGGGCTATTTTGTGCACGCGAGATTTTTAATGAATAAAATTATTAAAATGCATTATTTTAATCTGCTATTTTAAGAAATGAAAGTTTAATTTCATGAGAATAGAGGGCAATAAATTTTATTATTTAATTCGTTGTCAATTAACAGAAAAAAATTCCTAAAAACAGAAAATTTGTGTGAAAAATTTTGAAAGTTCTCAAAAATTATAACAGATCTTCTAGAGTTTTAATGTGGCTCATAAACTGTGCTAGATATTTATTGTCCATTGTGTTGTGATGATAAATACGTAATGCGCTAACTTTTTATTGATTATTTTAAGAAAAAAGTGGAAAAGACTGAAAAACCAGGATTCTATGGGGCTATTTTGTGCACTTCAAAAAATCAAATATTTTTCAAAAATTTCTTATTTAGTAAGTAAAGAAGGTTCTGTTCATCATTTTTATACATTTCTGTCTTACTTTTTTGTCAAAAAACCATAAATAATTTTAACTAAAATCATTAAAATGCTTAAAACTTGAACCGGTGCTCAACACCACCTCAAGAGAATAACTTTTATTAATATTTATAAGTTTTTAAAATTAGTTTGAAAACTATTTCTCTCATTTCTCGTAAAATAACTTGAAAAGTAAATTAGATATTAAATTGTTATTTATTTAACATTAAAAAAATTAATTTCAAGTTTTTGAAAAATTTCATTAAAAATGTTTAAAAAAGCTCCTACTGAAATGATATTTTCAAGTTATTTACAAGTGTTTAAATTATAATTTTATAATTATTGTAATATATTATTATAAAATTTTATAATTATTGTAATATATTATTATAAAATATATACTAAAAAAGAAAAAAATGTTATTTAATGCCAGAGTAATAAATAATTGAAATAAAGATTGTTAACTTTTAGTAAATCTAGATTTTCGGAAAATCGTAGTGTATAAAAGAAAATTTTAAAAACTATTTTTTAAAATTTATGGAAATTTATAGGGTAATTTATGGAAATTTATGTTGTAATTTATGAAAATTTATGGATACATAAGGGCGATTCCACGTGAGATTTTAGTCGACCTCTTAAAATTGGCCAAAAATATTTTTTTTCTATTCTGTATCAAAAATAAACAGATACGTATTTTTTTATTTTTGTTTAATAGTCAAAATTTTCGAGTAACGAATTTTCGAAATTTTGCACTTTTAACCGTAGACCTATATTCAGTAGCTTATAAGTCCGAAAATATTGAGATTAGAAAAAAGTTGTCAAAGAACGAAAGTTTTAGTTCTCTTTCGACTTTTAGAAAATGAAAACAAAAATTTTTTTTTTCATTTTTTATTAAAAAAATAAAAAAAATTTATAAACAAATTAATTTTTTTCAACTTTGGGTATGATAAATTTTTAATTTTCTTTTTTCAAAACATATCTGTAAATGATAAAAAGGTTTTGCAAAAAGTTTCAGAATGGGCCTGACAAGTTTAATGGGTTAAAAAAGATAATTAAGCTACCCGTGCAGGTCGCACGCCCGCGGCGCAATATGATTTTTTCACAATTTACTATTAAAAATTGTCTAGACCCTACAAATGTTATCGGATTTTGATTATTATTAAATTTGCAGGCTCTAGACAATTTTTAATAGTAAATTGTAAAAAAATTATATTGCGCCGCGGGCGTGCGACCTGCACTGGCAGCTTAATTATCTATTTTAACCCATTAATCTTGTCAGGCCCACTCTGAAACTTTTTGCAAAACCTTCTTATAATTTACAGGTATGTTTTGAAAAAAGAAAATTAAAAATTTATCATACCCAAAGTTGAAAAAAATTAATTTGTTTATAAATTTTTTTTATTTTTTTAATAAAAAATGAAAAAAAAATTTTTGTTTTCATTTTCTAAAAGTCGAAAGAGAACTAAAACTTTCGTTCTTTGACAACTTTTTTCTAATCTCAATATTTTCGGACTTATAAGCTACTGAATATAGGTCTACGGTTAAAAGTGCAAAATTTCGAAACTTCGTTACTCGAAAATTTTGACAATTAAACAAAAATAAAAAAATACGTATCTGTTTATTTTTGATACAGAATAGAAAAAAAATATTTTTGGCCGATTTTAAGAGGTCGACTAAAATCTCACGTGGAATCGCCCATATGTTGTAATTTTATAAATTATTTTAAATCATTTATCGTAATTTATTAACATAATTTAAATGAAAATAAATTCTTGTCAACTTTCAGAAATTAGTACGTTAATTTATGAAAATTTATAAAGTAATTAATGTCACAACTTACTAAAGTTACAGTTTAAACAAGGTAACTTTTATTTGTTTAATTTTATTTGGAAAAAATTATAAAAATTGTTGTAATTATACACTTGTTTAAACCTCAAGTTCAATGAAAGACAAAAAGGCTTCACCATGACGCAAAATAAATACTGTTTTTTAAAATAAATTATTAGCAATTTTCAATCGGTTTCATATTCTTATCTTTTATATTCACTAAAATAATACGACTATGATTCCCTGTACAAAGTTGACGCTTAAAACGTAAAAAGAATGAAAAAAAGTATAACAATTTTTTTCTTTCGTAGTGAAACACTATTGAGGGAACTAAATTGTTGCTTGTACTCAAGAATGCCGAAATTCTGATTTTATTTTTATGAAATATTTCAATTTTTTAAAAAGGCTTCACCATGACGCACAAAATTGGGGACAAGAAATAACATCAGAAAAAAATTAAAAAAGAATTTTTTTTACAACCAATTTAATTTTTTCAATTTTACACACTGAGACATTAAAAAAATGTTATCAATCATTATTTTTATTTGAGAATTTAAATAAAAATATTTATTTTTGTTTTGTAACTGACCCTTGGGACAGGCTTCACCATGACGATTAGGCTCTTAAATTTGCATTTAAAAAAACATTTAATCTTTGAAATAAAAGTGGCTATAGGTTTTTGTTTGTAATCACCAGAGTTACTTTTTTACGTTAGATTCATTATTATATGTACAATCTGTTTCTTAAAAAACACTAGGGACATGAAATTGTCGGTTTCGTGGAGAATCACCCATATATAATTCGTCGAGAGGAATAAATGTACTGATGTATGTGTGTGTATGTCACCGATTCTTGTGGACAAAGAGCCTCGGCAAAAAATGCCCCTTTTTCGTACCTCGAATTTTGAAACTTTTTTTATGCCAAATGGTTGCATATGATGACCCAATAATCTCTGCAAAATTACAAGATGAGCATGTGCCCCCTTTCCGAAATACAGGGGGTCAAAGGGGGCCATGTCCAAAAATAGAATATGCAATATAATCGAATAATAATTTTAAAAAAAATCAGACAAAATGGTTCCCTTAAGATTTTCGTCTGCTGATTACGAATCTAAAGTCCGTTTTTAAAATTCAAAATGGCGGACCCAATATGGCGGACGACATTTTTAAAAATCGATCCAATTTACTTAAAAATCGTTACTCGGGGGGTTTTGGGGCCGCTGTTTACGAATATGACGTCCGTTTTCAAAAATTCAAAATGGCGGATCCAATATGGCGGACGACATTTTTGAAAATCGATCCAATTGACTTGAAACTTGTTACTCGGGGGTTTTTGGGGTCTCTGATTACGAATATGATGTCCGTTTTTAAAAATTCAAAATAGCGGATCCAATATGGCGGACGACATTTTTGAAAATCGATCCAATTGATTTGAAACTTGTTACTCGAGGGTTTTTGGGGTCGCTGATTACGAATGTGATGTCCGTTTTCAAAAATTCAAAATGTCGGATCTAATATAACGAATAAAGGCAAGGTTTAAGGCTAAATTCAGCTTGCAAAGGCCAGATGTAATAATTTTGAAACCATCTAAAGTAAGATGTAATATTCCAATCAACAAAGATAAGGGATTAGAATCCAACCAATGAAGGCAAGATGTAATCAACAACCCGATCAGCAAATATAAGAGATAATAATCCAACCAACAAAGGTAAGATGAAGTTATCCAACCAATGAAGGCAAGATGTAATCAACAACCCGAACAGCAAAGATAAGAGATAATAATCCAACCAACAAAGGTAAGATGAAGTTATCCAACCAATGAAGGCAAGATGTAATCGACAACCCGATCAACAAAGATAAGGGATTAGAATCCAACCAACAAAGGTAAGATGAAGTTATCCAACCAATGAAGGCAAGGTGTAATCAACAACCCGATCAGCAAAGATAAGAGATAATAATCCAACCAACAAAGGTAAGATAAAATTAATTTTACTGAATCACATTCGCAAATAGTGATGCACTTCGAGCGAGTCTCGTCTCGAAAAATCGAGAATCTCGCGAGAAAAACAATGAAAACAATTGAATGTAATATTTTCATCTCTTTTCTTTTATGAAAGGACAGAGTCTCGTCGTGCATCACTATTCGCAAAACACAACACAAATTAAATGTAGATTAGAGTAGGAGTATATAACATTATAATTTTCAGATCGTCTTTTGTTTCCAGAGTGTTCGAATGTAAGTTAAAATCTTTCAATAATTTGATACTTTTAAACTAAAATTAGAACTCTACTATCACATTCTCAAGCTCACTTTTAAAAAAGATGTTTTTAAATGATGTGCTAAAGATATAAATGTTTCTAGATTACTTTTTGTTTTCTGTGTAAGCTCAAAAAAATATATTTACTAATAAAAAATGGTTAGTGCTTTTTCAATGTTAGTCCACCTTTAGATTCGTAATCAGCGACCCCAAAAACCCCCGAGTAACAAGTTTCAAATCAATTGGATCGATTTTCAAAAATGTCGTCCGCCATATTGGATTCGCTATTTTGAATTTTTAAAAAAGGACATCATATTCGTAATCAGAGACCCCAAAAACCCCCGAGTAACAAGTTTCAAGTCAATTGGATCGATTTTCAAAAATGTCGTCCGCCATATTGGATCCGCCATTTTGAATTTTTGAAAACGGACGTCATATTCGTAATCAGCGACCCCAAAACCCCCCGAGTAACGATTTTCAAGTAAATTGGATCGATTTTTAAAAATGTCGTCCGCCATATTGGGTCCGCCATTTTGAATTTTTAAAAACGGACTTTAGATTCGTAATCAGCAGACGAAAATCTTAAGGGAACCATTTAGTCTGATTTTTTTTAATATTATTATTCGATTATATTGCATATTCTATTTTTGGACATGGCCCCCTTTGACCCCCTGTATTTCGGAAAGGGGGCACATGCTCATCTTGAAATTTTGCAGGGATTATTGAGTCATCTTATGCAACCATTTGGGAAAAAAAGTTTCAAAATTCGAGGTACGAAAAAGGGTCATTCTTTGCATGGGGCTTGCCGAGGCTCTTTTCTCTTACACATCTTGATGGATTTTGATAAGATTTTGTAGGCGTATTACGGTCATGAATACCAAAAATCAGACAGAAGGATTTTCAAAAATATATAAAAAAATATAAATCCTATTTTCACAAATTATATTTTATTGTTTCGTTTAAGTACAATAAATAAACAAAGTAGTGCGTGTCGCATCAAAAGTCAAAACTTTGACCCCCTCCTCTTTTTATAATTTTTTATAAAATTAAAAAATATTTGTCAGATACATTACTAACTTATAGGACAACTCATAGAAACATTTGGGATGGATTAATCAACTTTTTTATTTTGGATAGACATTTAATGTGAAAACCGCCATATGCGAGTAACCGAAAATTTTTTTCATAGCGATTGCGTGGCCGAGAGGCTTAGTATTAATGCGTGCGATTTTCTAGGTTTCGTTAGATATAAGTTAGGTAGGGGTCGAGTCTGTATAGATGTTAAGATTTTCTGATATGTTGTTGTTAATTGTAAAAATAAATGTAATAACAGATTGAAACTTATGAGTAATATATAATAATACTTGTTGATTACTTAAAAAAATATTGTTTAGACGCACCGATTATTTTATTTTTAAGAAGAAAACGAGAAAATAAATAGCTCTCTACACTAGCATTATTTTGTCAAGACGTGGACAGACGCGTATGCGCGCTGGCATTTGATTCGCCCATCGGTGTGAGGCGCGTAATTGTGTGGGTACGGATTACTACTTTTTCGAATGAAAATCTCTATGAAATTGTAATAATTGCTCTGATTCGTAATAAAAGTTGCTTCGCTTAGAGTATTAATTGTTTTGGACATTTTAAATATTACTAGGCTTTTAATAAAATTTAGATTCCTTGAAGTAAATTATACTTTATAAAAAAAGTAAAATGTCTTTGAAAAAGAAGCAAAAGTTACTATTTCTTGAGCAGTTTCAAGATTACTACTTTCAAGTAGTAATTTTTTATCGAAAATAGTATAATTATTACTATTTATTATTCTCCGTGTATTATTATTATTTTTCTGGACTTTTTAAATTATTTCGCCCATTTTGGACTTTTTAAGTTTTGGACTTTTCGTCCTTTTGGACCTTCTAAGTCTTGGATCTTCTGTCCTCTGGAACATCTAAGTTTTCGGATTATTTGTACCCCAATCGAATTTTTACACATTCAGATTTCGTCCTGTCGGAAGGACGTTGGACACTATGGTTAAGGGGTTAGGGGTAATTTTTTCATGCTGCTAACTTCCCTTATTTTTTCTTGTCTGGGGTTTGTAATTGTACGTTGTTACTAATAATATTAATAATAATAATAATAACAATAATAATACTTACAATAAAAATAGTAATGGAAAAAAACATCAAAAATGGTTACGGAATGATTATTATAATGTAAAAAAATTACTTTACATTGGACATAGCAAAAGAAAACTCAAACATTTTAAAAGCCTTTTTTTGTCACAGTCAATAAAATGTCTTTCCTTGAATTAAAGAAGCGTTGATTTTATTGTCAAAGAATAACGCATTTATCATGAACGTTTTGTTGATTGGCTCTCATTGTTTGAGAAGCAGTCGGTGTTGGTGACGGTGGTTTCCCCTCCACGGCCTGAATACTTTTCATTATTTCCCTGAAAACCTATATATAAAAAAATAATTATAATAGTAAGTTAATAAATCTTAATTACGTCATTAATAAGTCTCTTTTTTGTAAAATAATTGTAAGGTAGTTTGGTAAAGGATTACAATTGAATTTCTTCTTATTTTATTATATACAAAGAATTATTCAAAGATCTAGTTTTATTATACAAAAAAGTACCTGAATTATTCGACAATTGTATTTTGCACTGCACTCGACGTAGCCGCATCTCCAATGTTTGCGAACAAGATTAACAATATCCCTGTGTCTTGTTCCTGGAGCTGCAGGAGCCGTAAGTTTATCCTGTTTGTTACCAACTACCAATAAAGGCACTCCTCTCATATCTCGTGCTTCATAAATTTGTTCTCGTAACATCCTTATATACTAAACAATAAAATATATCATATAATTTTATTTAATTGTGTAAAAAATATTTTTCAAATACATATTTTTACAAAATGACATGCATGAAACAAAAGAGATATTTAAATAAAAGGTAAAATTCCCTTCCAAATTTTTTGATAGATATGAAGCAGTAAATTTGATCAATAGGAAGGTAAAATATAAATAACATTTATGTGAATTTTTAAAGTTGCGACGTTTCATAATAAAACAAATAAGAAATTTGGTGTCATCGTGGATGGAGAGTCCATATTTGATTAAAGACTCAATGTTTAAATAAAAAGTAAAATTCCCTTCCCAATTTTTTGATAGATATGAAGAAGTGAATTCGATCAATAGGAAGGTAAAATATAAATAACATTTATGTGAATTTTTAAAGTTGCGACGTTTCGAAACTTTGGTTCACTGTCTTTATCAGGCTAAATTTATTTAATAATAAAACAAATTAAAATATTACAACGAAACACCATAATAAAACAAATAAGAAATTTGGTGTCGTCGTGGATGGAGAGTCCAAAAAAATTTGAAAGGGAATTTTACCTTTTATTTATACATTGAGTCTTTGATCAAATATGGACTCTCCAACCACAACGACACAAAATCTCTTACTTGTTTTATTATGGTGTTTCGTTGTAATATTTTAATTTGTTTTATTATTAAATAAATTTAGCCTGCTAAAGACAGTAAACCAAAGTGTCGAAACGTCGCAACTTTAAAAAATGACATAAATGTTATTTATATTTTACCTTCCTATTGATCGAATTTACTGATTCACATTTATCAAATGAGATATTTATTAAAATATAAAACATATTATGATAAGAAACTTCTACTTGTCAATTGCAAATTTTAATGTGATGAGAAATTAAACATTTTTTAATTTTTTAGAAAATAAAAGAAAAAATTTTACTCAAAAAATGTTTTATATTTATTTGCGAATTTCTTTAATAGTAGGGTAAGAGGCCCAAAGATGACCACCCATCTTGTAAACGACTGTAATTCCTAAACGATATTATATAACATAATCAAAAATATATGCTCTGAAACTATCTCTTTAGCTAATTTTTATACAAAATTTTTTTTTATTTTACTAAGGAAAATAAAACTTAGGCATTTTTTGAAAAACAGCTAAATCATTTCTATAAAAAAAAAGTGTCTCCCAGGTGGCAACCATTCAAAAATTCAGTAAAAAATTTTAAAATTAGTTGCAATAATCAATGTAATGTCATTTTGTTTGAAATGTATTGTTTTTAACTTTTAATCACAGAATCAATAGTTGCAAACTCTGTCTTTTGCTTATAAGAAGCCATTTCATAATATTGTTAAGTATTTATCATTATTTCATACATTAAAAACTAAATTATTTTATTATTCATGATTAAATTTTCCATATCAATAAAATTTACAATTTCCGTAAAATATTTTGATAAATATATTACATCATAAAAAATCAAAAAGTGGTTTGACATAAAAACACATGGTGGTTACCTTATGGCCAAAAAAGTGTCAAGCGGCCCAAAGCTTTTTCCAAAATTGTTTGTAATCAAAATACAAGTTATGCACATGAAAATACTCGTCATGACATCCCCTTTCAATTGCAAAGTGGCAGAATTGAAAATTTAAAATGGGGTCCTTACTATGTCAATTAGAAGAGGCTAACCTCGAAAATAAATAAATATATTTATTAATTACTTTTAAAAAACGATGCATAAATATTGGGTCAAATAATATTTTAATGTTTTTGGGGTCGCTGATTACGAATCTAAACTCAGATTTTTAAAATTCAAAATGGCGGATCCAATATGGCGGACAAATTTTTAAAAATTTCTTGAATTCGCTTGAAACTTTTTACTCGGGGGTTTTCGAGGTCGCTGTTTACGAATCTGAAGTCAGTTTTTCAAAATTCAAAATGGCGGATCCAATATGGCGGACAAATTTAAAAAAAATTTCTTAAATTCACTTGAAACTGTTTACTCGGGGGTTTTCGAGGTCGCTGATTACGAATCTGAAGTCAGTTTTTCAAAATTCAAAATGGCGGATCCAATTTGGCGGATAAATTTTTGAAAAATTAATTAAATTTGCTTGAAACTTGTTGCTCGAGGGTTTTCGAGGTCACTGATTACGAATAAGAAATGAGTTTTTTAAAATTCAGAACGGCAAATCCAATATAATTTTTTTGTGGCCTTGAAAAAGGCCGATTGTTTTAATTATTAAACTGTAATAATTTGGTGGCCTTGAAAAAGGCCGTTTGAAATAGATTTATAAAATACATCCTAATGAATGTAATTTTTTTTAATATTGCATAACTGCAATAGGATGAGGTGCATTTGAATATTTAAATATTTTTAATTTTTTTTCTGGTGTTACAATAAAAAAATGTGCAGATTGGATTTTTGTAACTGCAGGTGCTCGAGAAAATCTACTAGCAAGTTGTCGTTTCACTCTATCGTGTTGTTGCTTATTGTAAAAGAAAATCTGCGAAGTCTTAATATGTTGCTTAGCCCATTGGTAAAGACTGTCTGCATTTAAAATGGCTTTATCAGGTGTGGCTTGCAAGCTTGCTCGAATAGCTTCTCTTTTCAAAATAGCTCCTATGCCATCGCATGAGCCTTTTCCATGTGCTGTTGCATGGAAATGCCACTCTGCCTCTAAGTTAAAATCTTCCTTGTGGTGTACGAGATTGACAATTTGGTAGCGATTTTTATAGTGCTGCTTCGCACCATCACTAAAATAAATGACTTTATTTGCTCTTGGACAAACCTTTTTGATGATGGGTATTACTGTCTGTTGTAGTAAATAAACTGCAGATGTGTCGTGGCTGTTACAATCAGACAGTAATATCATGCTGTGGTGCTTTAATTCGCCATCGTGCTTATAATAAAAAACTACGGGATGAACTGTACACTGATCATTGTTATAATGAAATCCTTGTGCAGCATCCTGAACAACATAAGCATAATTTTCGGAAAAATCGCACTGCAGAATTACCTCATCATCTTTCAAAGTATCCTCAACCATCATGTTTTTTTCTGGAATGTAATTCATGTCCCGGGGTTGCAAATTTCGCTTCAAAAATTACGTCTATTTTGGAAGAAAATGATATTTCTGAAATCATTTGTAGTTCTTGGCAGACAACCGACAGATGCAATTTGAAAAAATTGTGCTTTTCTGCGGAAGATTATGTCCAAACTCTATCAAATGATTTCAAAAAGTTTTCCCAGCAGCATTTCATTTCGAAAAATCAGTCGAACTATTTTAAATTCAGAAAAGATACTTTGAAAGATGATGAGGTAATTCTGCAGTGCGATTTTTCCGAAAATTATGCTTATGTTGTTCGGGATGCTGCACAAGGTTTTCATTATAACAATGATAAGTGTACAGTTCATCCCGTAGTTTTTTATTATAAGCACGATGGCGAATTAAAGCACCACAGCATGATATTACTGTCTGATTGTAACAGCCACGACACATCTGCAGTTTATTTACTACAACAGACAGTAATACCCATCATCAAAAAGGTTTGTCCAAGAGCAAATAAAGTCATTTATTTTAGTGATGGTGCGAAGCAGCACTATAAAAATCGCTACCAAATTGTCAATCTCGTACACCACAAGGAAGATTTTAACTTAGAGGCAGAGTGGCATTTCCATGCAACAGCACATGGAAAAGGCTCATGCGATGGCATAGGAGCTATTTTGAAAAGAGAAGCCATTCGAGCAAGCTTGCAAGCCACACCTGATAAAGCCATTTTAAATGCAGACAGTTTTTACCAATGGGCTAAGCAACATATTAAGACTTCGCAGATTTTCTTTTACAATAAGCAACAACACGATAGAGTGAAACGACAACTTGCTAGTAGATTTTCTCAAGCACCTGCAGTTACAAAAATCCAATCTGCACATTATTTTATTGTAACACCAGAAAAAAAATTGAAAACACTTAAATATTCAAATGCACCTCATCCTATTGCAGTTATGCAATATTAAAAAAAATTACATTCATTAGGATGTATTTTATAAATCTATTTCAAACGGCCTTTTTCAAGGCCACCAAATTATTACAGTTTAATAATTAAAACAATTGGCCTTTATCAAGGCCACAAAAAAATTATATTGGATTTGCCGTTCTGAATTTTAAAAAACTCACTTCTTATTCGTTATCAGTGACCTCGAAAACCCTCGAGCAACAAGTTTCAAGCAAATTTAATTAATTTTTCAAAAATTTGTCCGTCAAATTGGATCCGCCATTTTGAATTTTGAAAAACTGACTTCAGATTCGTAATCAGCGACCTCGAAAACCCCCGAGTAAAAAGTTTCAAGCGAATTCAAGAAAATTTAAAAATTTGTCCGCCATATTGGATCCGCCATTTTGAATTTTAAAAATCTGACATTAGATTCGTAATCAGCGACCCCAAAAACATTAAAATATTATTTGACCCAATATTTATGCATCGTTTTTTAAAAGTAATTAATAAATATATTTATTTATTTTCTAGGTTAGGCTCTTCTAATTGACATAGTAAGGACCCCATTTTGAATTTTCAATTCTGCCACTTTGCAATTGAAAGGGGATGTCATGACGAGTATTTTCATGTGCATAACTTGTATTTTGATTACAAACAATTTTGGAGAAAGCTTTGGGCCGCTTGACGTGAAACGTCACATATATATATATATATATATATATATATATATATATATATATATATATATATATATATATATATATATATATATATATATATATATATACATATGGGCAATTCCACGTGAAATTTTTCCACGATATTTTAGAGTCGGATAAACATACTTTTTTTCTCGTTCTTTATAGAAAAATATTAAATACGTATTTTTTTATTTTTCCATAATTGTCAAAATTTTCGAGATATAAATTTTTGAAATTTTGGATTTTTAAAAGCAGGCCTATTTTCAATAGCTTATAATTTTTTTAATTTTGAGTTTAGAAAAAAGTTGTCAAAGCAAGAAAGTTTTGGTTTTTCTTCAACTTTTAAAAGATTTTTAAAAAAAATATTTTTTAAAATTTTTAGAAAAAAAAATATTTTTAGGGTTCCGTACACCGTAGGTGTACTGACGGAACCCTTATGAAATCACTCGTGTGTCCGTCCCAGCCACGCAAAATGGTCTGCCCCCCCTTAACTTCTACAAATCTCAACCTTGTGAGCTGAAATTCGGTAGGGATCTTCAGTTTTAAGTGCAGATTACAGGAAAAATATAGCAAACTCGATTGGCCTACATATTTGCGAAAGAAAAGGGAAAGAAATTAAATTTTGTCAAAAAAATTACTAAAAATAACCCTGCCCCCCCCCTTAACCTCTACAAATCTCAACCAGGTGAGTTGAAATTCGGTAGGGATCTTCAGTTTTACGTGCAGATTACAGGAGAATTATAGCAAACACGATTGGCCTACACATTTGGAAAATAGAAGGGAAAGAAATTAAATTTTTTCGAAAAAATTGCAAAAAATGACCCTGTCCTCCTCCTTAACTTCTACAAATCTCAACCTGGTGGGCTGACAATTCGGTAGGGATCTTCAGTTTTACGTGCATATTACGGGAAAATTATAGCGAAGACGATTGGCCTACATATTTGCGAAATAGAAGGGAATGGCATTAAATTTTGTCAAAAAAATTGATAAAAATGACCCTGCCCCCCCTTAACTTCTACAAATCTCAACCTGGTGAGCTGAAATTTAGCAAGGATCTTTAGTTTTAAGTGCAGATTACAGAAAAATTATAGCGAACACGATTGGCCCACATATTTGCGAAATAGAAGGGAAAGAAATTAAATTTTGTTGAAAAAATTGCAAAAAATGACACTGTCCCCCTCTTTAATTTCTACAAATCTCAACCTGGTGAGCTGAAATTTGGTAGGGATCTTTAGTTTTACGTGTATATTACGGGAAAATTATAGCGAAGACGATTGGCCTTCATATTTGCGAAATAGATGGGAAAGGATTGAAATTTTTTTGAAAAAATTGCAAAAAATGACACTGTCCCCCCCTTTAATTTCTAAAAAACACAACCTGGTGAGTTGAAATTCGGTAGGGATCTTCAGTTTTACGTGCATATTACGGGAAAATTGTAGCGAAGACGATTGACCTACATATTTGCAAAATAGAAGGGAAAGAAATTAAATTTTTTTTTAAAAATTGCTAAAAATGACCCTGCCCCTCCCCACTTAACTTCTACAAATCTGAACCGGGTGAGCTGAAATGCAGCAGGGATCTTCAGTTTCAAGTGCAGATTACAGGAAAAGTATAGCGAACCTGATAGGTGTACATATTTGCAAAATAGAAAAGAAAGGAATTAAATTTTTTCGAAAAAATTGCAAAAAATGACACTGTCCCCCCCTTTAATTTCTACAAATCTGAACCTGGTGAGCTGAAATTCGGCAGGGATCTTTAGTTTTAAGTGCAGATTACAGAAAAAATATAGCGAACACGATTGGACTACACATTTGCGAAATAGAAGGTGAAGAAATTAAATTTTATCAAAAAAATTGCTAAAAATGACCCTGCCCCTCATAAATTCTACAAATCTGAATCTGGTGAGTTGAAATTCGTCAGGGATCTTTAGTTTTAAGTGCAGATTACAGAAAAATTATAGCGAACACGATTGGACTACATATTTGCGAAATAGAAGGGAAAGAAATTAAATTTTTTCGACAAAATTGCAAAAAATGTCCCTGTCCCCCCCCTTAACGTCTACAAATCTGAACCTGATGAGCTTAAATTTAGCAGGGATCTTCAGTTTTAAGTGCAGATTACAGGAAAATTATAGCACACCTGATTGGTGAACACAAATACATTTAAAGAGAAATATAAAATTTTATTAATAAAATAAAATAATAAAAATAATAATAATATTTATTCTAATCTTATAACAGTATATTACCATTTTGTTTATTTTTTTTTAATTTAAAGAGAATTGTTCAAATAATTTTATTAAAATTTTGTTTGAACATTTGTGTACGGAACCCTCGATTTTAGTGCGAGTGCAACTCGCACTTTTCCAATTTTTTTTATAAACAAATTAATTTATTTTTAATTTGGGCGCGATTAATTTTTATTTTTTTCTTATTTATTTATACCTGCTAATATACAGAAGATTTTTTAAAAAGATCTGAGATGGGCCGACTCATAGTTTTCTTTCTATAAATTCTTTTTAGAACGAAAACTATGAATTAGTAAACTTAATAGCTTATAATTTTCAAAACTGTGTGTTTGGAAAAAAGTTGTTAAAGAAAGAAAGTTTTTGTTTTTCTTCATCTTTTAAAAGATATTTAAAAAATATTTTTTAAAATTTTTTAGAAAAAAAATTATTTTTTTATAAACAAATTAATTAAAAAATTTATAAAACGAAAACTATGATTCGGCCAATCTCGGATCTTTTTAAAAAATCTTCTGTATATTGGCAGGTATAAATAAATAAGAAAAAAATAAAAATTAATCGCGCCCAAATTAAAAATAAATTAATTTGTTTATAAAAAAATAATTTTTTTTTCTAAAAAATTTTAAAAAATATTTTTTTTTAAAATCTTTTAAAAGTTGAAGATATGTAGTGAATTTTTAAAGCAAAACTTTTACTTAGTGTCGAGGAAATGAATTAAACAAAAAGGAAAAAGCAAAAAATAAAGTAAGATAATGAAACTTATTCATTAAAGAGTTCTTTAATACTTTGGTATGTTATTTGGTTTTTATATCATGCGTTTATGTCTGTGTGCTAAAAAAATCAAAACGATGCGAAACTTACGGCCAGGTCACATTATATCCTGCAAGTTAGGACACATAATTTTACAATTATGGTGCGTTCTGACATCGAAAATTTATTTGTTTAAGGTAGAGATGTGTGAAGAACGTCATGTTACAGTGAAAAAATATATTTATGTTCGAAAAACGTTCATAAAACATTTTAAAAAGTCTTATTTCACATCTCCTTCGATAACGTATTGTAAACGTTTCGTGTACTGAGAACATTTTTGGATTAATTTTTATATGAATTTTATATTTCCATTTTCAAGTGCATTTCAACAATCTTCTGTAATTTACAGGTCATTTTTAGTAATATTCCTTCATATCACTTTGATTTTCTACGGTGGCCCGATTTTAAAGACCTGACCTGACCGTAACATGTTTTAAGAATGTTTATAACTTATCCAATTTTTGTCCAAACATTTTCTGATGTACAGAAGAAACAATTCACTTTAGAAAATCTTTCCAACCATATGTTAGAAAACGTGAAATTCGGCCTACAACGAAAGTTGGTCAGGCTTAGCCAAACTGATCAGATAAATTAAAAAAAATTTTTTTTTTATGAAATATCTTTTATTCTCATCTTTATGTGATAAAAATAATGTCATAAAAAATTTAAAGCAAAAAAAAATTTTTTATAGTTATTAACAATTAAAGTTTTTAACAATATTAAATGAAAATATTTTTTTCTTGAGTTCTTTTTAACCGATTTTAAAAACCAAATAGGCGTTTTTTTCGTCTTGAGCCGTAGAATTTAAAAATATATTTTGTTTAAAAAAATTTTTATTTTTTATTGTTCTTTAAATTATTTATTTATAATACTATAATAGAAAACAGTCTTCTTCACGCTATACTCAAAATTAAAAATACTATTGTATTCTGCATACATTTTTGAGTAAGAAACAGTTGAGAAAAAAATGGCTCGCTACTAGAAATAATAATATTAAATTATTTTTGTCGCCGTGTAAGCCGTTTGATGGTGTCCGATTTCGCGTGGAACCCCCATATATATATATATATATATATATATATATATATATATATATATATATATATATATATATATATATATATATATATATATATATATATATATATATATATATATATATATATATATATATATAAACTTTATGCTTGAGCATAAAAGCACAAATTAAAAAAATGTTAAATATTGTTAAGATTCGCATTAATAATTATTATTTTACAAAAATAATTGTAATTTGCAAAAGCATTGAAAAGCATAATTTAGTCTTATAAGCAGCATAATCCATTGAGAGCATTTACGCGGCATAATTTGGAAACTTCGGTCATAATTTAAAAAAAAAATTTATTAAAAAAAAATTTTTTTTTTAATATTAATAATTTTTATTTCATTATTTTGAAGTCTTTCTGTAGGGGAGAGTGGGGCAAACCGAACCCCGTAACTGTTTTTTGACTCTTGTGACTAAACTAAATAATAATTCGGGATTGAATTTTAATTAAATAAATATTTTTTTAAATAAAAAAATAAAAATGTTTGTCATTATCAGAGAAACAATATTAAAGGGTTTAATTCTTATTGGAAGACAATTATTTTTCATTGTAAGTAAGTATTTTAATGAAAGAAACATTTTATTTAAAAATAATTTTTATGAAACTTTAATTCAATGGAAATATCCTATGGCCGGTATGCCCCACCGAAAATGGTCCGGTTTGCCCCACAGGTCCATTTTGAGAATAAATGTTTGTCAAAAAGACACGCTTTGCAAATTCTTTAAAGTTTTTGGTGGTAAATATTCCTAAGGTGTGTGTGTACCTTCAAAACCCAAGACCTAATATTTGGAAATATTACACGATTTCCTCAGAATCTCCTTAAGAAAAAATTCGTAAAAGTGAAGAAAAAAACTAAAAAAAACGTTTGCTCCCAGGGTTGCACAAACAAAAGTAAAATATGTCAAATTGAAAAAAATGAATACTACACAAGGTTGTTTCAAATTTCTAAATAGCACTTTTGACAATTCGGAATTTCATTTCGGAAATTTTGAGGGGGGTCCGGTTTACCCACCGGTCCGGTTTGTCCCACTTTAAAAAATTTTTTTATTTAAAAACTTGTTAAATTTAAAAATATTGACGATAAAAGTCACAATCAACATTTAAAAACTGGCGGTTATAAAATTAGTTTACTCGGTATGTTTCGTAATTTGTCGTAAAATTTCCGTTCAGAATAATTAGAGGGCAATACTGAATTAATGCTTTGTCTTTACTTCAATGATTCTTCAAATAATGTATAAATAATACTTTTAAAATGTTAAATTATAATATATTTTTAGTATCTTCGTGACTGATTGTAATGTGTAGGAGAGAGTCACTACGGTCGGGACACTTTTTACTTGTGCCCATAACTTCCGTTCTAGGCCGAATTTCACGTTTTCTAACATATGGTTGGAAAGATTTTCTAAAGTGAATTGTTTCTTCTGTACATCAGAAAATGTTTGGACAAAAATTGGATAAGTTATAAACATTCTTAAAAAATGTTACGGTCAATTCAGGTCTTTAAAATCGGGCCACCGTAGAAAATCAAAGTGATATGAAGGAATATTACTAAAAATGACTTGTAAATTACAGAAGATTGTTGAAATGCACTTGAAAATGGAAATATAAAATTCATATAAAAATTAATCCAAAAACGTTCTCAGTACACGAAACGTTTACAATACGTTATCGAAGGAGATGTGAAATAAGACTTTTTAAAATGTTTTATGAACATTTTTCGAACATAAATATATTTTTTTACTGTAACATGACGTTCTTCACACATCTCCACCTTAAACAATTAAATTTTCGATGTCAGAACGCACCATAATTGTAAAATTATGTGTCCTAACTTGCAGGATATAAAGTGACCTGGCCGTAAGTTTCGCGTCGTTTTTATTTTTTAGCACACAGACATAAACGCACGATATAAAAACCAAATAACATACCAAAGTATTAAAGAACTCTTTAATGAATAAGTTTCATTATCTTACTTTATTTTTTGCTTTTTCCTTTTTGTTTAATTAATTTTTCTCGACCCTAAGTAAAAGTTTTGCTTTAAAAATTCACCACATATTTACGATTTAAGTTTGTACTGCTCGCGTACTTCATTGGAACTTAATGAAAGTGACATGAAAAGTTTTCTACTATCACTAACAAGTATTTACATGCAATGGCAAATGGCACCTGTTTGTTACAACTAAGAAACCCGAGGTGGCCCAACTGTAAAGGTGACTCGACCGTAGTAACTCTCCCCTAATAATAAATGAATTAATTAAATAAAGAACTTAAATAATAAAAAAAATATATTAATAAATAATTAATAAATTTTATATATGGGGCGTTCCACGTCAACCGGAACAAAGCTCTGTCCAAAATTCTATGCGATGAAAATAAACATACAATTTGTCAAAATACTCGTAAACTCATGCCCTTTCAATTGCAAAGTTACAAATTTGAATATTCAAAATGGCGTCATTACTGTGTCACCTCAAAGACACTAAATTCAAAAATTTGAAAATATATATATTAATTACTTTTAAACAAAGGTTAAATAATGATGACTCATGATATATTTGTATGTTTTTGGGGTCGCTGATTACGAATCTGAAATCAGATTTTGAATATTAAAAATGGCGGATCTAATATGTCGGCAAATGGCCGACATTTTTCACAAAATTTTTTTGGATTTACTTGAAATTTATCATTTGGGGGTTTTCGGGGTCGCTGATGACGAATCCGATGTCAGTTTTTTAAAATTCAAAATGGCGGATCCAATATGGCAGACATTTTTCAAAAAAAAAATTGAGAAACTGACATCGGATTCGTCATCAGCGACCCCAAAAACCCCCGAGTGATAAGTTTCAAACAAATTAAAAAGAATTTTCCAAAATATCCGCCATATTGCATCCGCCATTTTGAATTTTTAAAAACTAACATCGGATTCGTGATCAGCGACCCCGAAAACCCTTAATTTATAAGTTTCAAGCGAAACCAAAAAAATTTTTGAAAAATTTCCGCCATATTGGATCCGCCATTTTTAATTTTCAAAATCTGATTTCAGATTTGTAATCAGCGATCCCAAAAACATTCAAATATATCATAAGTCATCATTTTTGAACCTTTTTTTGAAAGTAATTGATAGATATATTTTTAAATTTTGGAATTTAGTGTCTTTGAGGTGATACAGTAATGACGCCATTTTCAATTTTCAAATTTGACACTTTGCAATTGAAAGGGCATGAGTTTACGAGTATTTTGACACACACACACACATATATATCGATTCCTCCGTGCAAAACAAACCTCTCTCACGTTGGTTCTCTAAAGTAACCTCTCTGCATTTTTCTCATAACCTCATCATATTCTCTTTCATTTATTTTTCATTAAAAATATAAAATATTTACAATGAAATATAATAAACATTTATACTCTATCAATAGTGACTGATTATAAATTGTGTTTAGATTTTCTTACAAATAATAACCTTTAAATAAAAAATGTATAAAACAAAATATTACCAGGTTATGAGAAAAAATGCAGAGTGGTTACTTTAGAGAACCAACGTGAGAGAGGTTTGTTTTGCACGGAGGTATCGATATATATATATATATATATATATATATATATATATATATATATATATATATATATATGTGTGTGTGTGTGTGTGCGTGTGACGCCCCACGGTGAAAGGGACCTTAGCTGCAAGAAAATTAATTTTGAGATACTTATATCATTCTATAGTTTTTGAGTTGTCCTTTCATATGCAAAAGTAAAAAATAATTTTTACTTACAGATTTTTTTGTTATTAATGTTTAAAAATGAGCTTGTTAAATGTTTACACGTGGTTATTCAGAAAATCTGCCCCTCTACTTACTAATACTACTACACTGGCCATGCACGTACAATTCGTGCACTTCGTGTAACACGGATATCTATCAATGTTTAATGAGTAGTGGGGCTGAATTTCATTGGAACGCCTTGACCAATAAGAGTGGTTCTACTTTAAATGTCTTTCCTGTAAAATTTGTCTATTGCAGCTAAGGTCCCTTTCACCGTGGAGCGTCATATATATATATATATATATATATATATATATATATATATATATATATATATATATATATATATATATATGGGGCAAAATTTCTCAAGTGTACCAATGTCAAAATTGCAAGTTGTTAGATCGGGCTAATATTTTCCCAGTATTTAGTACTATACATGAGTACACTGAAAAAAAATTGTAATTGAACCAAGTAAATGCATTTACTTGACAGAATTTACTTGAATCAATCCTATATTTATTTGAAGAGAGAACTTTATTTTCTTGTGCCAAGTAATTATGAGCATTGGGTATAGTTCTTGTATTAATAATTCAGTATTTGGTGGAAGTAAATATGTTATTATTACAATCAAATATTTTACTTATCCGAAGTACCAAAAAGGATTGAATCAAGAATATTATGTTCTTAAGCGAAATAGTAAAGTATTGTCTAGAGAATTCGTGTTTCTTAAATCAAATCATTTCATTCATTTGCTTTGAAACTTTTTTTACTTAACACAATGCCGGTGTTCTTGATCCAAGAAAATATTTTTCTTCAAATGGATGTGCAACTTAAATAGCAGTTTTTGAAAACTATCCATTGAGACTTGGATGGCATAGTGGCAACGGTACGGCTTCTGACGCGTGCAACCCGGGTTCGATTCCTCCGACCGTGGAAAATTTTCTTTCAAGGTATATTTGTTGTATTTGTGATAAGTATTAATTAAATGTAAATATTATGTAAAATAACAATTGTTTAATTATTTAAATAAAAAATATAAATGTTAATTAATTAAATAATAAAAATGTTTGACCTAAGTATTAGAAATCATGGGATGAGAGAAGGGGGGGGGATTCAAGTAAATAATTTACTTGAATTGAGAAAATATTTTTTTTATTGAAATTTATAATTTTCTCAAATCAAGAAAATATTTTCTTGATTTGATACACAAATGTTCTTGAATTAATATAATCTGCATTTCTTTCGTGAAACTTAATTTCTTGACTGGATTCCATATTTTCTTGGATCAAGAACATATACTCTCCTACCAAGTATACTATGTCAAGAAAATCGTTTTCTTGAATCAATACTATAATACTCTTGGCCGTATTCAATCCCACCATTTGCTTCAACCAAGAAAAATTTTCTTGGTTCAATACTATTTTTTTTTCAGTGTACTTCAACCACCAAGTATTATGAAATTTTATAAAAAATTGTAGAGGGGGGAGGGGGTTGAAGATTTTGGATAAGTATCAACAGTGATTTTTCTAAAAAATCGTAGCTTCTATATAATGAAGTAAAAAAAATTTTGACCCATATGTTTTTTGTAGGGTTTTTCCTGCTCTTTCAAATGGTGCAAAATTTTTTTTTTTAAATTCAAAATTTAACCCTTTTTTTTGAAAATTAAAAATTTTTTTGGTTTTTTTCAAAAAGGACCCATTTTTTTTCCTTTTTTTTTGTACGAAAAGAAAGCTTAAGATGCGTACTTTCAATAACTAAAACGGAAAAAATGACGTTTTTTTTTGTTTTCGAATTATTAATTAATTAATTAATAAAAATTGAAATATTTTACAACAAAATAAATTTAACTCAATTCTGAAGTTACTACTGTAAAGCACTACAAAATCCGCATCCAACGAGTCCAATATGAAAGATTTTGGATAAATTGACGTTTTATAAATAAATATTTATAAAAATTAATTAACAAATGAATATAATTTATAAAAATAAAGATAAAGTGTTAGTTTTTTTTTAAACAAATGTTTATACAATTCTATTTTGAAAAAAATGTATTCCAGTTATTTGTATTTTTATACAAATTATTTGTACAATTTATAATTGTATTCCATAACTCTATAACCGGGCTTAATATTTTTTAACATTTTCTACAAAACAATTTTTTATTTAATTTTATATTTGAACATACTGTATAATATTTTCAGAACTGCTCTCTGCATTTTTTTCATTAAATCATGAAAATTATCATAAAAATCCAATATAATAATTAATGATTAAGTAATTATTTGTAATTTATTTATTAGGATTTACGTAAAATTATATTATTGTTGATATTAAAATAATAAAAAATTGGTAAGATAAAAAAGAAATCATCTCTTATTACATCAGAAATGTAAAAATTAAATAAAAAATTGTTTTGTAGAAAATGTTAAAAAATATTAAGCCCGGTTATAGAGTTATGGAACACGACACGCATAAAGAGGTTTTTAATTTTTTTTTTAAACTGTCAATTGTTGCAAATAACTGGAATACATTTTTTTCAAAATAGAATTGTATAAACATTTGTTTAAAAAAAAACTAACACTTTATCTTTATTTTTATAAATTATATTCATTTGTTAATTAATTTTTATAAATATTTATTTATAAAACGTCAATTTATCCAAAATCTTTCATATTGGACTCGTTGGATGCGGATTTTGTAGTGCTTTACAGTAGTAACTTCAGAATTGCGTTAAATTTATTTTGTTGTAAAATATTTCAATTTTTATTAATTTTTATTAATTAATTAATTAATAATTCGAAAACAAAAAAAAACGTCATTTTTTCCGTTTTAGTTATTGAAAGTACGCATCTTAAGCTTTCTTTTCGTACAAAAAAAAAGGAAAAAAAATGGGTCCTTTTTGAAAAAAAACCAAAAAAATTTTTAATTTTCAAAAAAAAGTGTTAAATTTTGAATTTAATAAAAAAATTTTTGCACCATTTGAAAGAGCAGGAAAAACCCTACAAAAAACATATGGGTCAAAATTTTTTTTACTTCATTATATAGAAGCTACGATTTTTTAGAAAAATCACTGTTGATACTTATCCAAAATCTTCAACCCCCTCCCCCCTCTACAATTTTTTATAAAATTTCATAATACTTGGTGGTTGAAGTACTCATGCATAGTACTAAATACTGGGAAAATATTAGCCCGATCTAACAACTTGCAATTTTGACATTGGTACACTTGAGAAATTTTGCCCCATATATATATAGTAAGGGCCGTCAAAATTGACCTATTTTTGACGTATAGGTTTAAAGGAGAATAAATAACGGCCTCACATTACGTCAAAATCTATGTCTAATTTGACCTATTTTTCGACCTATAGGTCAAAAAGAGGATAAATAATGGCTTAACATTATCTCATAACCTAAGTTTAATTTGACCTATTTTTTACCTACACTGAAAAAAAAATAGTATTGAACCAAGAAAATTTTTCTTGGTTGAAGCAAATGGTGGGATTGAATACGGCCAAGAGTATTATAGTATTGATTCAAGAAAACGATTTTCTTGACATAGTATACTTGGTAGGAGAGTATATGTTCTTGATCCAAGAAAATATGGAATCCAGTCAAGAAATTAAGTTTCACGAAAGAAATGCAGATTATATTAATTCAAGAACATTTGTGTATCAAATCAAGAAAATATTTTCTTGATTTGAGAAAATTATAAATTTCAATAAAAAAAATATTTTCTCAATTCAAGTAAATTATTTACTTGAATCCCCCCCCCCCTTCTCTCATCCCATGATTTCTAATACTTAGGTCAAACATTTTTATTATTTAATTAATTAACATTTATATTTTTTATTTAAATAATTAAACAATTGTTATTTTACATAATATTTACATTTAATTAATACTTATCACAAATACAACAAATATACCTTGAAAGAAAATTTTCCACGGTCGGAGGAATCGAACCCGGGTTGCACGCGTCAGAAGCCGTACCGTTGCCACTATGCCATCCAAGTCTCAATGGATAGTTTTCAAAAACTGCTATTTAAGTTGCACATCCATTTGAAGAAAAATATTTTCTTGGATCAAGAACACCGGCATTGTGTTAAGTAAAAAAAGTTTCAAAGCAAATGAATGAAATGATTTGATTTAAGAAACACGAATTCTCTAGACAATACTTTACTATTTCGCTTAAGAACATAATATTCTTGATTCAATCCTTTTTGGTACTTCGGATAAGTAAAATATTTGATTGTAATAATAACATATTTACTTCCACCAAATACTGAATTATTAATACAAGAACTATACCCAATGCTCATAATTACTTGGCACAAGAAAATAAAGTTCTCTCTTCAAATAAATATAGGATTGATTCAAGTAAATTCTGTCAAGTAAATGCATTTACTTGGTTCAATTACAATTTTTTTTCAGTGTATAGATCAAAAACATAAATCAAAACATATGTCAAAATTGACCTATTTTTTGACCTTGGTCAAAAAGAGGATAAATAACGAAAAAAATACATGTTTAATTTTACCTATTTTTTGAGCTACGGGTTTTAAAAGGGGCTTTAATGTGGGCCTTCACAGTACGTCAAAATTTGATCTGTGTTTTACCAACAGGTCAGAGCTTGCCCCCTTAAATAGAAGCGCGAAATAGGACATCAAAGCCTATGCAGAAGAAAATTTTTTTACTTGCAGGCTGGTATGTTACTTCAAAATTGATGACAAAGATTGAAAATTTGTGAATGGCTAATATCAGAAGATCGCAAATGTTATCTTATTCGAAATTTTATAAGCTTTTTAAATCTGCAGAATTCAAGTCTCTATCTTCATTTTTGGCAAAGTTATTATGATTTTAGTGGAGCTGCCTTTTTTTCTCCTCTTCGGTCGATCGTACCGACAATTTCCGACGGTAGTGTATATATAAGGCTTCGTCCATAAATTACGTCACACGTTTTTAGCCCATTTTTGACTTCCTCCCTCTTGTCACACTGCGTAACATCTGAAGGAACCTCCTCCCTCTAAATTACGTCACAATTCGTAAACCCCCCTTTAATAAATTTTTCCAAAATGAAACACTGTCAATATCTAATTTTACGTAAATAAAGTTACTTATATAATTAGTACATTTTTTAATATTTTAAAAACAAGAAATATATTTGATATTTTTATTTAAACAATTTTCTTATTATAATGTGTAACAAGTTTTGTAATATCTGCCACAAGTTTAAATTTTAAACGTATTAATAACACTGGTCGAGACAAAAAATGATTCGAAAATCAGACAATGATTTTCTTATAGAATTTTCATCGCTGAACACGAATATGATCTTCAAAAGTGCCCATCACGTCGAGATTTTGAAAAAAATGGACTCAAAGTCTCAAAAAACCCTGTTTTTGGCCTTTTTGATCACGTGTAGAGAATGATGCCGAGGTTGTAGAAGTCTCTAAGTAGGGTTAAATTAAAGCTTGAACTGTCACCTATAAGAATCAAATCAAAAAATTTTCATACAGCACAACTTTTTCATGTGCGCGCGCGCTCTGATTGTACTCATAGAGTAGTACAGTATTGCAATCTTATACTTTTAGATTTATTTGCGCTATTTATTGTCATTTATTATTTTTGGGCTCGCTTAATGTTGCTGAGTGAATGTAAGGTCGTTATTAAAAAATTCAAAATGACGAACAAATAAATTTTAAAAATTGATGGATTTGACTAAAACTTTGTATTTGGGGGTTTTCAAGGTCGCTGATTACGAATTTTAAGTCAAAATTCAAAATGGTGGTTTCAAAATTCGTATTTATTAGCGATCCCAAAAATGATAAATAACAATGAATAGCGCAAATAAACTTAATTAGCATAAGAGTGCCAGTGTACCGCTCTATGTGTACAAGTAGAATACGCGCGCACATAAAAAAGTTGTGCTATATGAAAATTTTTGACTGATTCAGAACTTTTCGTTTTGGTTCTTATAATTGACATTTTAAACTTTAATTTAAGACTAATTAGAGACTTCTAACACGTCGATATCATTCTCTACACGTGATCAATAAGGCCAAAAACAGGGTTTTTTGAGACTTTGAGTTAATTTTTTCTCCAAATCTCGACGTGATTGGCACTTTTGAAGATCAAATTCGTGTTTAGCGATAAAAATCCTATTATAAAATCATTGTCTGATTTTCTAATCAGAGAAAAAGTAACTTTTTGTCGACCAGTGTAACAGCCTTAGGTGACTGAAGGTCGAAAAGTCTATTGGTGGAAAAAAGTAAACCCAACTTTTCGACAAGCGTATACAGTAGAAAGTGTGACATAACGCAAGAAAAGGTCCCCACCCCCCTTGTCACAATTAGTCACGTTTTCATAGACCCCCGCCCCCCTAAAAAGTGTGACGTAATTTATGGATGAAGCATAATTTATATAATTATGTATATCTTTTAATCCTATTAGAAAAATTAATAATTATAGGTCCAAGGCCGTAGCCGGATAAGCATTGTTTTGCGGCCCCTGCTACAATTTCCACGATATTTTCAGGATTAATTAATCTATATGAAACTTTTTTTCGTCAAGTGTCAACTCGAAAAAATTATTTTTGAAAATCTTATGGCACTTTTTTGAAAAAATTAAATTGTCTTTGAATTGACTAAACCGTTAAAGCCCTCAAAGAAATATGTTAAAAAGAAAGCAAATGTGCATCTAAAAAAATTTTGTCATAAATTTTTTGTAACAGAAGGGGTAAAAATTTCTTTTTTTTAAATTTTTAAAATTTTTTTATTAATTTACTTGGCACAATCACCATATATTTTTTTACATTCTCTTACATACCAAGAGTAACATATTTTTTTCCAGCTTGATCTAAAGGGTACTTGATAGTTAAAATTAAAAAACTTATTTTTGTCCCTTAAAATGTATAGTATCTCATGAATTTTAAGCGACAAAAATAAGTTTTTTTAATTTTAACTATCAAGTACCCTTTTGATCAAGCTGGAAAAAAATGTTACTCTTGCTATGTAAGAGAATATAAAAAAAATATATGGTGATTGTGCCAAGTAAATTATTTAAAAAAATTTAAAAAAAATTTTTTTACCCCTTCCGCTGCTAAAAATTTATGACAAAATTTTTTTTAGATGCACTTTTGCTTCCTTTTTAACATATTTCTTTGAGGGCTTTAACGGTTTAGTCAATTCAGAGAAAATTTAATTTTTAATTTTTTCAAAAAAGTCCCAGAAGTTTTTCAAAAATAATTTTTTCGAGTTGATACTTGGGGAAAAAAGTTTCATATAGACTAATTAATCCTAAAAATATCGTGAAAATTTTAGCGGGGGCCGCAAAACAATGCTTATCCGGCTACGGCCTTTTGTCAACTACACAGGTCAAGAAATGAATTTTCTCGAAACTTTGCTAGCATTTTACTACTATTAGTAAAATATATATGTAAAATATTATTAAATTAATAAAATATATTTTTTGAGTTACAGAATTTCAAAATTTTGTCTTTTTAGGGTTCCGTACACCTAAAGTGTACCGACGGAACCCTTTTGGTGAGACTCTTGTGTCCGTAGCCAAATCGTGTCGCACCCCTAGCGGCTAAACTATTTGACTTTAAGAGCTTTAATTTGGTACAGATACGTATTTTCACACGTAGATTACAGGAAAACTACAAAGAATGTGATTAGAGGTGATCGCCATAGCGGTGTCAAGGAAATATCAAGATTTTTGTTCAAAAGTGCATAAAAAGTGATCATTCCCCCCCTTAACTTCTAAACTATTCAACATGGAGGTCTTAAATTTGGCATACTGGTGTATTTTATCGCGAGTATTACATGAAAAATATAGATAACTTGCTACGAAATAATGGCCATAGTGTTGTCAAGGAAGAACTAAAAAAATTTTAAAAAATAATTTTTTTTCTAATTTTTCCATTTTTTGACCTAATGAGCTGAAAATTCGTATACTAGTGTATCACAACTGTCTGACGACAAAAAATTTATTTAAAAAAGTTTTTGAAAATAACTTAAAAAAACAGTTTTTCATTTTTTTAAATTAAAACAAGTGGCATTAAATATTTTAAAGAAGAGTCAAATTTTAAAAGAATAAATGAGAGATTGTTTTCTCCCTTTAATTTTGTAACTAAATATAGTAGTTCAGATAGTCCGGTTCTGGCCCAGTTACGGACAGTCGGTAAGGTAGATTTTTAACAGCTTACTTTCAGATGAGTTAGAAGGGGTGCTCTACCTTACCGGTCGAGTTCTGGATGTCACCGGTAGATGGCGCCACCGGCGAATTCAAACCTTATTGGCGGGGTATTTAAATTTTTATTTTTAAACTTTTTTGGTGCCGGCTGCCACCGGTCAATTCAAACCCCCTTGGCGGGGTATTTAAATTTTTATTTTTTAAGTGGCCTAGAAGGGGTGCTTCTATTTTACCGACATCTGAGTGCTGGATGCCATCGCTAGATGGCGCTATTTTATTTGTTGCTTAATTCAGACCCCTTAAAGGGATATTTAAATTTCATTCACAAAATTTTAATTTTGTTGGTGTGGAATCATTTTAAATTTCGCGCCACTAAGTTAGTTAATGTTCTACTTTACCGACCGAAAACCCACTTGGGCTATGTTAACTTCAAGTTACCTCGGTAGTCGGCGTTTGTGATAGAAGAGTTGCGCGCGTCTGTAGAGTAATAGGGGTACTTCTGCGTGCGCATTCAAAATGTGGTGGGGTTGATGAAATAAGTTGGGGTTACAGTGATATAAATTGAGTTTCTTGCGACCAGTTCATTCATATTTCAGGTTCTCGAATTAGTAGTAAGTATAATAAGTTGTCTACTTTTAAATTTCTTTTTCAGCTTTTTTCTAAGTTTCTATTTCAGGTATATATCTAAGTTTTTCAGCTTTATTTCCAGGCTTTTTTCTATTGCAGGTGTTTTTTCAAGTCTTTCAGATTTATTTATAGGTTTTTTGTATGTATTATTTTCAGCTTTATCTTCAAAGTTTGCATTTGAAGTTTATTTCTAAGTTTTTTTCACTTTATTTTGTGGTTTTTTATAAGTTTTCTTTTTAGATTTCTTTACAGGTATTTTTCTATTTCAGGTTTATTTTCAGAATTTTTATCTCTATTTTTCAAAATTTCTTTTTTCAAATATATTTTCTAAGTCTCTTTTTCATCTAAATTATCCTAGTTTCAGCTATATATTATTTAAAAGTTTTCTTTTAAGTTAAATTTTCAAAGTTTCAGCTATATTTTATAAGTTCTTTTTTCAGATATACATTTTCTAAGTTTCTTTCTTCAACTATAGTGATGCATGTCGAGCAAATAGATGTCATTTGTTTTTTCGTCTCCTTTCATAAAAGAAGTGAGATAAAACTATAAAATTCAATTGTTTTAATTGTTATTTTAACGATTTTCTCGACTTTGACGAGAAGTTGTCGATCGAGACTCGCTCGACATGCAACACTATTCAACTATATTTTCTATATCAGTTTTTAAAACTAATAATTTTTTTATTACAGTTTTTTTATTTTTCTTATTTTGTTCAAGGTTTTCTTCTAGCTTCAAAAAAATGGATCTAGAAAAAGTCAACTCTGTTGGTCGTTTTGAAGGATTCCTACCGATGAAGCCGCACAGTGGGATAAAGTGCTCTTTTTTGTGCCGAAATCGTAGAACTCGCTAACCATTTGATGTATTTGAACAGAAAAAATAGAAATAAAAGCTAACATTTAAAGCTTTTTGAACCCCTAATTATTACATGGAGGAGAAAGGGGTTAAGAACGCGGTTACAAACATCTAGTAGCATCATAAAATTTCACAATGTATATCAAAAGTAATTCTACGTTACAATTCGGTTAAAATCAAAATTCAGTCAATCCCAAAAACCTTTAAAGAGTGAATCTTCTGTTCTTTCAGGCAATAGTCGAGAGATTCTTGTGTAAATCAATAGTAATTTTTGCGTTTCAGTTCGGCCATATTGGATAAGCTATTTTGAATAATTAATTTTTAACGTCAAATTTTTAATCAGCGACCCTAAAAACCTTTAAAAGAAGTTGTTAATTTAATTTAAAAATAATTTTTTGTTTTTGGCTGCCATATTGCTTCCGCCATTTTTTCTTAGTTACTACATGAGATTTGTGATTAGAAAGATAAAAACAAGTAAGTCAACTGTTTTGAGCAGCTATTTTGACCCTTTTCCGATCTCTATAGGCAAAAAATTAAAAAATTTTTTATGAAACGTCAAGTTTTGGAATATTTTAAATAGCTTAGGGATTTTTTAATCTCTTTCTCTATATTTTTCCTCTATTCTATAAAATGTTAGCTTTCATTTCTATTTTTTTTCTGTTCTAATACATTGAATGGTTAGCGAGTTTTACGATTTCGGCATATATATATATATATATATTGTGACGCGGCATTTTGCCATGCACAATATTGAGTAAATCAATTGATTTTGTTGTCAAATTATTATTAGTATTTTAAAATCTAATTGAACGAAATATTTTGTAACTTAAATTAGTAAAATAAGTTGAACATTAGTATTCAAACCTGCCAGCTCAACAGATCAACAATCATAAAAAGAATCTATTTTAAACAAACTCTGCTATTCGTATATTCTTTTCGTTGTCAAGAAAAATATCCATCGGAATTATCAATCATTCGAAGCCGTCAAGGGAAGTGCTTCCTGGTGTATATATTTGGAAGAGATTCCCGAATATTCAAGAGCACCAAGAAGACGAAGATCAATTGTTGTGGACCTGTCAAAACACTGACTGCGGCCATCTTGATTTAAAGGCCGACGCGGAGTAAACTAAAGCGACCATTAAGTGGGCGCTCTGCAATACCGGCGGCGGATGATTTATCCCGCGTGGATAAGGGTAGATTGTTAAAAAGTTAAAAATAGTACGTCGGGGAAACACCTAAAAACTAAAAAGAAGCGCGCGTGTAGCGACGCTCTCGTATCCAGACACACGGCCATATTTTTCATTCTTGTGTTGATAATTGTATCAGGCGCATCACGCCAAATAAAATTAAAAATTAAAGTTTATTTAAAAATAAGTTTGTTTACGGTGCCATGTCTAGACAAGGAGCTATGCGGGGTCGGCGTCGAATTGACGGTGAGTCCCAATAAAATTGAACTATCATTTTCTCGCCGGATTGGCAAAAATTTTCAATTATTTTACAATTCGAAAAGTGATGCTTGTCACCGCATTTTCATGCGGCCTTTACTTAATTCAATTCGGCCTTCTGCCAAACAATCTTATGTAATAAACTAAAAGACAACAGTGATATGTTATGAATAATAAAATTGATTAATTGCTTAAATTAAATTCAGTGTTAATAGAAGATCAATGTGTTATCTCCTTACCCCTCCCCTCTCCGCGGTTTGTGAGGAAAGTTCTTTCCTCGCAATTTCTGAGCAAGCTAGGTTAAAAATTTCTATAATAGTAAAATCATTGAATAAAATCTTTTTGATATTTTTGGAATAAATATCGCGCTCAAATAATAAAAATTAAAATTCTTTAAATTCAAAGTGTAGCTAACCTTTAGAAATTCCTAACCTATTGTCAACTCTGAAAATAATCATTATCTTAGCTAAAATTTAAATTAATGATTTTTAGGTTGGAAAATAAATTCTAATAACCTCAAAAATAGTAAGGAGGTTAAATAAAAAATAAAATAAAGGTTATAATATATATATATATATTATAACGATTCCACGTGAGATTTTAGTCGACCTCTTAAAATCGGCCAAAAATATTTTTTTTCTATTCTGTATCGAAAAATCGGATTTTAATTATTATTAAATTTGCAGGCTCTAGACAATTTTTAATAGTAAATTGTAAAAAAATTATATTGCGCCGCGGGCGTGCGACCTGCACAGGCAGTTTAATTATCTTTTTTAACCCATTAAACTTGAAAGGCACACTCTGAAACTTTTTGCAAAACCTTCTTATCATTTACAGGTATGTTTTAAAAAAAGAAAATTAAAAATTTATCATACCCAAAGTTAAAAAAAATTAATTTGTTTATAAATTTTTTTAATTTTTTAATAAAAAATGAAAAAAAATTAAAAATTTATCATACCCAAAGTTAAAAAAAATTAATTTGTTTATAAATTTTTTAAATTTTTTTAATAAAAATTTAAAAAAAAAATTTTTTGTTTTCATTTCCTAATAGTCGAAAGAGAACTAAAACTTTCGTTCTTTGACAACTTTTTTCTAAACTCAATATTTTCGGACTTATAAGCTACTGAACATAGGTCTACGGTTAAAAGTGCAAAATTTCGAAAATTCATTACTCGAAAATTTTGACAATTAAACAAAAATAAAAAAATACGTATCTGCTTTTTTCGATACAGAATAGAAAAAAAATATTTTTGGCCGATTTTAAGAGGTCGACTAAAATCTCACGTGGAATTGCCCATATATATATACATAAGTTTCTCGTAAAAATCCTAATTATTTTTTATAAATGACAAAATTCTTCTCCAAAGTTGTATTATTTTTAGAAAATGTTTCTAATTTTAATGATTTTCAATATCTAGGATTTTAATAAATGTAAATGTAAAAAAATGTAAAAAAAATGTAAATGTATACGCAGTTTGTGATGAAAATTTAATTCAAGAAGGTTTCATTGTAATTTCGTAATCGTGATCTGCAAACTCTTGTCCTTATTGAGCGTTCGCGTGCGTGTTATTGTTTCTGCTCCTTAAAACGACTGTGCTTCTGAAACACTACATTAATGTTAAAAAAATTATTTTAACGTAATTTTTACATTTAATTATTTTGTTTTATTTATGCTTATAAAATTGTTATATTAGTGTGGTAGTCAATACTTAATTATTAAATTGAATTTATATTGTTAATAATCATTTAATTTAAAATTAAAACTGTGAACCAGAATATTGTTATTTTTATTGTTCAATTTTCTTATAAGAACTAAATAAATTAAAACAATAATAAAATAGAATTTTGTATATTTAATTTGAGTGTATTAGATGTGTTTTTCTTTTAACTTTACACTCTCTACGGATTTTTGACAATTTTGCTAATAGTATTCTAAATAAGCTATGCAATTGTTGTACAAATCAAATAATTAAAGAATAATATAATGAAAAAAGTAATAGAATAATGGAATAAAAAATATTTATGTAAATTAAAAATAAATAATTCAAAAATCGAAAAAATATTTCTTATGAGAAATAATCAAGAGTCTTGCCTCTAAAATATGTATTATTCAGATTTTACATTTAAACTTTCGAATTTATTTTAATAGCTTTACATTGAAATAAAAGATATTTTTAAATTTTTGACTTAATATCACGAAACAAGCATAAAACATTATTATATTTTATAATCGACATTATCTCTCTTCTCCTGAAGTTAGCGTTGTTTTATTACAATGTTTTTTTGTAGTTTAAATTGTTATATCAAACGAAGGAAAGTCTATTTGTAGACTGTGTGTAAAAAAATGTGTAGAAAATTGTTTTAAATGTGTACAGATTTAACTTGTTAGCTTGCTTAAAAATTAAATTTAACAAAAATTTCAGTTAAAATTTCATAAAATAATTGAATATATAAACCGTTATAATAAGAATTTTAGGAATTAACTAAATTTTAAATGGTTTTTAAATTAAATTCCTTGAAAATTTTAGGCATCAAAAATTGAAAAATATAAAAATTTTTATTTTAAAAAATTTTTAATAACATTATTCTTCTTTAAAAATTATTAAATATTAATTTAATGATAATTAATTAAATTTTCCATTAAAAAAATTAAATGTAAAAATTACGTTAAAAAAATTTATTTTCAACATTAATGTTAAAACATTAAACTTTTAATTAACATTAAACATAAACTTCTCAAATAATAATTTGAGAAGCGCTGTCGTTTTAAGGAGCAGAAACAATAACACGCGCGCGAACGCTCAATAAGGAACAGAGTCGCGCACTGCACCGCGGCACAAATGCTTAAAATTAAGCAATTTAAAACTTCGTGCGATTTTTTTTTCAACGAGATATTTTTTAGTGGTTTATTAAAAACATTTTAGTAATTTTTTCAAATTAAAATATCATTCAGAACACTATTTATTTTTAATTGTTGATAAATAAATATTTGCACTAAAATTAAATATTTATATTTGAAAATATTTTCAGTTATACTTCATTTCAAGACAAATAATATGCAACTTGAAAAATTAAAATCAATCCATAAGTTTTTGAGAAATTCATTTTTCAATTAGATACGTTTAGAATTTTCAATAGTTAATAACATTAATAAAACTTTTTTTTGCTGTATTTTTACATTCTCATCAAAAATGAGAAAGTCTTGGATTTGTGCGATTTTGAGCATTGTCTAATTTTGATAAATCTTTACGTTTCATGACCCCCTGATTCCAAAAAAATGGTTTTTAGAAAAGTGTCTGTCTGTCTGTCGTCTGTCTGTAGAAAAATTTGTCTCGACGATAACTCGAATGAATTTTAATGAATCGACTTGAAATTTGGCACACTTTCTAAGACCGTAAAAATAAAGCCTAAGTTCGTTGGGCAGCCAATTTCGTCAAAAAACAACAAAAATACAAAATTTTGAAATTTTCAAAATTTTGTTTTTTTGACATTTTTCAAAAAAATATTTTTTTTTATTTTTTTCCTTAAAATATGCGCAAAAACAAACAACTTTTCCTTTCGACACTTTTTTGTATTTTTTTTTTTTTTTTAAGTTTTTGGGACAGACTTTTCTTTTTTTTATAAGTTTTAAAGTTATTATTTTTGAATCAATAGTTATTTTCGTATCAAGGGCACAAAATAGGTGATTGCGACGATGGCGAAATTGTGACCCGAGGTCCCGAAATTTCGCCAGAGTCGTAATCACCTTTGCGCCTATGATGCTAACATAATTTTTTGTCCAAACTGCAGGGAAAGTATGTCATTGAGGGCACGAACGATTAAACGCTCATATTAGTTAAAAATTAAACTCTATATAAATGTTAACTCTTTGAAGTCTATAATGATACAAGTTTTAATATAGAAATAAGACAACAATGGATTCTGAAAATATAGTAATTGCCAATTTTTTTAACCGAAATGTGAAGAAAACCAAATGTGTTATAATTTTTTTTAAAGAAAATCGAAAAAAATTGCACATTTTTCTAGACAAAATAAAACAAGTTGATAATGTTTGCATTTTTATAGTCAACATAAAAAAAAACTCGAAAATATCACATTTTAATGAAGAAAATCGAATAATTAACATGTGGGCGCAAAATACTCTTTTGCTTGCTCAAAGGTAGGGGAAGCGGGCGCAAAATATTTTGCGCCCGCTCTAAGTGCCCGAAATGACATACTTTCCGTGCAGGTAGGACAAAAAATATTTTTTTTACTCTTTAACTTGATTTAAATGTATCCTTGTTGATATTAAGCAGACAAATTTTGTTGAATTTTTAAAAATGGTATATCTCTGAGGAAAATTAATGAAATTTAATTAAATTTTCAGGGAATGCTTATTTTTTATAGACAATTTAAGTTTGTTGGACAGCCTATTTCAACAAAAAACAACAAAAATACAATATTTTGAAATGTTCAAAATTTTGAATTTCTTACAATTTTCAAAAAATTATTTTTAAAATTTTTTTTCCTTAAGATATGAGTAAAAATAAACAACTTTTACTTTTAACACTTTTTTGTACAACAAAAAACAATTATAATTTTTTTTTATAACTTTTTGGGCCTTAGGGTGCAGTCCCATGCTGAGCAGAAAACACAATGCAACGCAGAATTTTGTGAGTACAAGAATGATAGTCAGATATCACTACCCTTTTTACTCTCACTGAATGCTGCTTTGCGTTGTGTTTTCTGCTCAACATGGGACTGTACCCTTACGCAGCCAAACGGTAAAAAATTTTTTAGTCATAAATTCTTCACAGTATTAAAGTAAATTCTTAGGCATAATAGGATCTTTAACCGGAACCATAATCGTGAGCTGAAGGGTGGTTTCCGATGGCAGCATCTTGCTTTGCGTTTTGTAACTAGACAATAAGTGCAAATAGAGCAAACACATATCTGTATCTCTCTCACAGTCATGGCCTAGTTACAAAACGCAACGCAAATCGCTACCATGGGACTCCAGCCTAAGAATGAACATCCTGTATTAATTTTTAAACTAATGTTTAATCATTTTATTCCATTTACTAGGAATAACATTATTAAAAATCTTAATTTTTTAACTTGAGAATAAAAATATAACATATTTAACTTTAATTTGACAAGTTAAGAGTAACAAAGTAATAAAATCTGCAATTCTAAGCAGAATCGTCGTAGTCAAAATTCGGATATTGGTAACGATATTAAACGAGTTTAATTTTATTTCTTGACGAATGTATGAAAATAAATACATTGAAATGTGGTGTCCATCTTAGGGTCTCGAAAGTGTCCATCTTAGGGTAAATGACACCATATTTTGAAACCCAGAAAATAATTATATACAAACAAAATATTAATAAAATCATTTAAAAATATTATTATATGATAAGTAAATAATATTATAATGATAAAAACCTATCTAAAATCAAAGATTTAAATAACTTTATCTACTTGAGAAAAATCGGAAATAAAACTTTTTTTGAGAAAAAATTCAGGTGATATGTATAAAAATCTTTGTCTATACAAACAACAAAAATAAAAAAATTGAGAAGACGCACTTTAAACAAAAATTTTATAGGAAATGTCCATCTTAGGGCCCTTTCCTCTACGTTATTTTTAAATTTTAATCAATTTTAAATATCCCACTAGAATAATGATTTATCGAAAGCAAAAATGTGGTGTGAACGATCAAATGTTTCTGCATGCATGCATCATGCAGATGCATTAAGGACTATAAACCACCTTCACTTTATAGGCGCAATTGTAATTTTTTAGAATGTTTCTCATAATATTTGCCTGAGGAAAACATTAAAATATTTCAGCCTGAGGCTGCTTCTACAACAGCTTTTTTCCATCGAAATCAGTGTGAAAACGTTGCGCGCGCAACTATTTTGCATGGTGCATTTTGCTCGTGTCGTTGAAAAAAACCTGTTGTAGAAAGCCCCTTAAGGAGAGTCCAGAATAGAGAAGCTTTAAATTAAAACATATTTGATGAGAATGTAAACCTTAAAGTCGTAGTAACTTTAAGACAAGCAAATATTTTAGCGACTTGATAAATATATTTTGTTTCTAACACGTCTCTTAGTTGATTGAATTCAGGTCAAGACCGTATAATATCTTGTACAGGAAATTGTACAAGATCTTGAACAAGAAATATACCATTCTCAGCATAAGAAATTGAAACAAGTTCTTGTACAAGATATTGTACTCATACCATAGCGAAATATTATTTTGCATTTTAATTCGACGTAATTCAGAATTAACGCCTTTATCAGAAATTTCTACTGAAATATACCGATTAATACTACCTGGTATAATATTTTACAATTTTCTATCAAAATAACCAACAAATGAATATATAGTAACCCTCGTTTTTGAAATTCAATAACATAAACAAAAGATTTTACCTCTCCAAATAACTTATCTTCGACAATAGTTTTAATTAAATATTAAACATTGAACTCAACGATCAATTCCGAGTCAGTAATAAAAAATAAAACAACAATAGTTGTTTGACGTTTCGACAGAGCGACTGCCCTCTTTAGAAACTAAAATTTATTTAACAAAAGAAAAAATAATAAAAATTAAAATACATTCTCAAAAAATAATAATAATTATAAACTTATTTTTAAACAATTTTTTACTGAAAATTAAACAAAATTTAAAATCGTTGCAAAAGAACGTCTTATACGTAGCGATTACAATTGTACACTGGCGAATCAAATGTGTATAGTTCTGGAAATATAGGTAACTGACATGAGGTGAATGACCGTCTCAGTAAACAAAATTCAGGAAATGTGAAGGTAACTCAGAACAGATTAAGAATATTTCATTTCATTTATAAAATGATTATAGCAATTACTAAGATTTGATAATCAATTATGAAACCAAAATCTTATGTACGAAACGGTTTTGATTTTATTTAAAAAATTAAACATTTTATTATTCCCGATGACCATATTTTAATTAGTTTTGACTTTCATCTTTGTTTACTAACGTTAGTTCTGGACATGTACGTAATTCTATCATCAACCGTTATAGAACAACATCTCAAAATTTTAATATTGATTTAGATGAATTACTTAACATATGTCAATTTCTTTTTGATAATACTTTTTTTTAATAAAAAATGATAAATACTACCAGCAAATTTATGGTACGCCCATGGGATCATCAATTTCTGGTCTTTTTGCTGATATGGTCATGGAAGATCTTGAGACTCATTGTAATGCTCAATTATCTTTTAAACCACTTGTTTTCTATAGATACATCGATGATATAATTACTTGCATACAAAGAGATAAAATTGACAAAATGATTAATATTTTTAATAACTATGACGAAAGATTACAGTTTACTTTTGAAATACAAAAAAATAATATTATTAATTTTTTGAATGTTCTTATTATTGTTGATGAAAGAAATCAGATCATTACTGATTGGTATAAAAAACCTACATTTTCTGGACGAACAATTAATTACCATTCTAAACATCCTATGACTCAAAAAATTGTTATTATTTATAACTTAATTAATAGAGCTACAAAACTCTCTGACAAGCAGTTTCAGTCAAAAAATGTAGAGTATGTAAAAGAAATTTTATTAATAAATGATTATACATTGGAATTTAGAAACAAACATATAATGAAACGTATTTCTTTTATAGAATCTAATTCTCAATATCCTATTGACAAAAACGTCATATTTTACACGAGGTCACCGAAAGTACTCCTACCCCATGTTCCGAACCTTATTGAAAAAACTGCCTCAATTCTGAATAATTATGCTATTTTATCAATTCCTTGCAAAAATAAGAACATGAATCATAATTTTGTTAAAAAAGGCAAGGATAATAATGTAAAATCTAAAAACACTAATACTGTTCATAAAATTAACTGTGAAAATTGCTCTGCATGTTGTGTGGGTCAATCAAAAAGAATGGTAGGTGTTCGTATTAAGGAACATAAAAATTCAACTTTTAATGTAATTGCTACTCACAATGATTTTTTTAGACACAAATTTGATTGGAACAATTTTCTTATATTAGACAAAGAAGCAAACTACAATAAACGTTTAATATCAGAAATGATACACATTAATTTACAAAAAAATTTGGTTAATAAAAAGGAAGATGTATAAAATCTTAGTAATTGCTATAATCACTTTATAAATGAAATAAAATATTCTTAATATGTTCTGAGTTACCTTGACATTTCCTGAATTTTGTTTACTGACACGGTCATTCACCTCATGTCAGTTAACTATATTTCCAGAACTATACACATTTGATTCGCCAGTGTCCACTTGTAATCGCTACGTATAAGACGTTCTTTTGCAACGATTTTAAATTTTGTTTAATTTTCGGTAAAAAATTGTTTAAAAATAAGTTTATAATTAATATTATTTTTTGAGAATGTATTTTAATTTTTATTATTTTTTCTTTTGTTAAATAAAATTTAGTTTCTAAAGAGGGCAGTCGCTCTGTCGAAACGTCAAACAACTATTGTTGTTTTATTTTTTATTACTGACTCGGAATTGATCGTTGAATTCAATGTTTAATATTTAAAACAACCAAGTGATAATATCATATAATAGTTTTAATTAAATTTTTTACTTTTAATGAAAAAACTCTTTCTACAATATCAGGTTATCGGAAGCAGATTGAAAAGACAATAAATTTTCTTGAATTTCTTTCTAATGTATATTACAAGTCATTGTAATTAATAAATCTGGTTTACCATGACGTCCTACAATAGCCATAGAATCTCGATATTGTTGCATCATATTACGAGGTGACCCTATAAATGTGGAAGGCAGTATTAACATTTTCCCAACATGTACGTCGCCTTTCGACTCTTCGTTATATAGATGATCAATTAATCCTTTATATGTTTCACTTCTTAATTGTATTTGATTATTCGCACAAAACATCAATCTATCTTTTTCAATTTTAACACAATTATTAACAACCCAATGTTGAAATAATCTACCTCTGTTTAAAAATTGATTTAATTCATTATCTCTTAAAGCTGTTTTAAATTTTATGTAAGCAGATCTTAAAATTGTATGATTTCTACTTCTTTTTTCGCTATCAGTTCGAATCATGTCTATACTATTACCTTTATTCCCAAGTGGATAAAATATTGGATAAATCCAAGGTTCTACAGTCGGATTTACATTATTTACTACTTGTAATTGTTTTTCAGATTTGTTATAAACCGTTACATAATATTTGGGCATTTCACCCTCTAAATTTTTATTAAAAATTGCAGCTATTTTATTACAACTTTGAAAATTATACCTATTTTTATCTATACCTTTTTTTCAATCTAAATAATAATTGTAAATCAGGAATTTCAGCATTATTTTTTCTGGCTAATTCAGTTTCCATTTTAACAACCTCAGACATCATCAAAAAAGATTTGGTATAAACATTTTTATCTCTCATTATTCTTTCTATACATTGTAGAATTTGTTTATCTAATATTTTGTTATGTTTTAATCTATAACGAACAGATTCTTCTGGATCATATATAAATAATTGTCCAAAATATGGATCTTCATCTTTTTCTGGAAATAGAGCATTATTTATTTGGTAATAAATTTGTCCTTGTATTTTATAACAAAATGGTCCTCGTTTTCTTCTACTAATAAATTTAACTACATTCGCATTTAATGAAGTAAAAGAAAATGAGTTATTATATGCTCTTATATTTCTTTTAAAATAGCCAGACTTTTAATTTTTTTAGAGAGGTATATAATTCATTTGTTAAAGTATTTATTTTGTGTTACGACTTAAGCTTGCAACAATTTTTTTTACCTTCATCATTTTTTATCGATGTTTATCAAAGAATTTAATTAATTTTCCAAATTATTATTATTATTATTATTATTATAAATACTCTCTTCCACAACATTCATGTCTTTTACAGAAAGAACTGAAGAACTTAATTTATTATTATTACTTTTTAAAAACCATTTACTATATTCTTTCTGATAATTAGCATTTTTCTCTTTTTTAAGGCTTATTAAATTAATTTTTTTTAATTTAACCCTTTGACGATATTCTTTCTGATATTGGGCCTTACTTTTTTTAAGATTCTCAGAGGAAAAATTTAATTTATCAAAGTTGTTTAAATTATCAATTGCACTTTTCAATTTTAACTTGTTATTACTCTCATTTTGTACAACATTTAAAAAACTATTTTTAACTGCGTTTATAGAAGAATTTTTTTATTTTCCAATAATAACTGTTCTATCTAGTGACAGTATTCTATTATTATCTAACCGTGAATTCATCTTATTTATTTCAATTAAATCATCATTAACCATTTCAGTTGATGGAACTTTTAATAAAGAAATCGTATCTCTCTTTTGAAAAACGCTACTTTGATTATTTTTATCTGCCTTAGCTAGTAGATTTGTTAGATTTTTAAAATGTTCTTTTTGCTTGGAATAGTTGGTTTGTTTCGAAATGTCATAAGAAGTTTTTAATTTCTTAACTACCAATTCTTCCCTTCTATCAATAAGAAGATAATTCCAATCATATTGAACAAAAAAGGTCTATTCTGAGAAGTCCTTATAACCGGAAAAGAAATTAAAACATTATTCCTAAACATAAAACTTAAATGATCTCTAATTTTGTAATAAACGTAATCAAGAGTGTTCGGCATCTCATTAAATAAAACAAGTTGCAAACGCAATTGCAAATATACCACAATCAACACTTCCCGCAGCTTGTTGATGAACTGCGGAAAAAACTACAGCAGGTTTAAAAGGATATAATCTCAGCAAATACTCTATTACATCTTCAACCAAAAATCCTCGATTAAGATTAATATAAATATAGAGTCTTATTCCATAGTAATCCTCTATTATATTAAGTTGAAGAACGACCGACCGACCCTAACCCTAAGTATATATATATTAAGTTGAAGAACGACCGACCGACCCTAACCCTAAGTATATATTTTGTAGAAATATACTCATATATATATGCACACTACAATACACATATATACTTCCACATATTCACAAAACACATACACATGTATACTCACACATATACACACAACACGTACGCATGTTTACTCACACATATACACTCAACACATACACATGTACACTCACACATAGGTACTAAACACATACACATGTATACTCACACATATACATACAATACATACACATGTATACTCACACATATACACACAACACATACACATGTATACTCACACATATACACTCAACACATACACATGTATACTCTCACATATACACTCAACACATACACATGTATACTCACACATATACACACAACACATACACATGTATACTCACACATATACACTAAACACATACCCATGTATACTCGCATATGTAATGTACCCAAAAAAATTGTTTTGGCTTTTTCGAATATAAGTTTAATTTAAACATATTTTGTTATTGAATTAATTTTCATTTTTATCAAACGAAATTTACAATGCATTGAATCAAAATTATTATGTTTAAATCAAACAAAATTTTTGGTTGACTGTATGACTAAGATAATGATGTTTGATTTAAACATATTGTTTTCTTAGTGAAAAGGTTGTTTTATTTTTTTATAATAGTTATTGCTAAATCAATTTTTTGCAACTTTTTAAACCAAATTTTATTTCTTCTAAATGAATAAACGGATTGAAATAAATTAAGCTTGAATATTAAGGGGATAAGATATACTTTCTTTTAAAATTTGAGACTTTTTAAAGAGTTTATTTTTGAATAATTATTTAACAAATTTGTTATAGACAAATTTTATTTGATTTTCTGCGCCTTTGAAATATTTGATAAAAATTTCAACATAATTAAAACTATTAGAAATCAAAATGTATAGTGGAACAAGACAATACTTAGTTTTTAATCAATTTTATGGTTACATAAATGTTAACTGGAAAGTATTTTGTTTATTTCGTAGATGCAAACAATGTTTTAATTCAAAAAAACATCAAACTCGCATCTCCGCTGCAATATAATTTTGATTGTAACTTTTCAAAAATTGTTCCTCGAATAAATCTTTTCAAGGAATTTTGACTTCTTATAGTTTTAATTTTATGTTGGAATTTAAAAAAAATTTAAAAGACGCAGAACATTAAAAAAATTATTTTTTTATAAAATTAAATAATGATTCAAAAATAAACTCTTTAAGAAGTCTCTAATTCCAAACGAAAGTACAATTATTTTATCCCCTTTATTATATCCCCGCTTAATTCATTTAAATCGGTTCATTCATTTAGAAGAAATAAAATTTTGTTTAAAAACTTGCAAAAAATTTAATTTGCCGTAACTTTTATAAAAAAATATTTTTATTCCTGTTTTTTAGTAAACTCATTCCTAAAGTTAAATAGAAATGTTTTTTCAGCATTTCGATTTTAAAAAATATACTTTTTATTTTTAGGGAAAATTTCACAAATTCTGACTAAAGTAATTCGAATTTGCTAAAAATATTGCTAAATATTCCATACTAGAAATTTATTTTTTCTGAACCTTTTTAAGAAATGAGCTTATTGGCCAAAAATTTTCTTTATTTTCTTCATTCGATTGTTGAACTACCACACTACTACTATTTTTTGTCGTGAAAAATACTAATAGTAATTATTGCAGTATTCACTTTCAAAAATTGCATTAGGAATTTTAATTTTTATATTGTCATTGTATTTTCATTAAATTTTGTATTACTTTTTACATTCAGTATGTTGTAAATATTATTTGTAGAAATTTTAAAGTTTTACTTTTTAACTTTTTGCTCGAAAAAGTAGTAATCCGTATCGCTACTACGCACACCTGAGTGTGTGATCACATCACTACTGTCATGCGCAGCGATCGTAATATATTAAGGTTATATATTGTTATAATAATCATTTATGATAATACTCCCAAAGTTCTATATTTCAAAATGTGCAATTTTAGTTTTACATTAAATTATTTATAACATTTATTGAAATAATTCTTTTTTATTTTGTACAAAATGAGAATAAGAAATGTAAGAATAATAATCTAATAATTTAATAATTAAAATAAATAATTTTAAATTAAATACCCCTTATTATTATTATTACCGTAATCTTACGGTATATTTTTCAAAGCAAAATTAATTTAACATTCCAGTACTATTGCTCGAGCATGTGAGGTAGTTTTACGTTTTTCTATTATGGTAATATTACAGAGTAATGTTAAGATAAAATTAGAATAATTTTATAATTTAGAAAATAACATTTCACCAAGCTGGACTCGAACCCTGAACCTTGTGTACAGCAAGCAAGAGTCTTACCAGTGAGCTAATCTTACTTGAACTTATTGAACACAAGGTTCATGGTTCGAGTCCAGGCTTGGTGAAATGTTTTATTTCTAAAATAAAAAATTATTCGAATTTTATCTGTATATTATATTAATATTACAATAAGATCACAGTGTAATATTACCTTAACATTGTAAGGTAATATTACCTTAATATTCCCATTAATTTACCGTAATTGTACAACATAATATTACCTCCAGGCGGACATTTTGATATTCCAGTAAGATCACTATAATATTACAGTGCAGATTACGAATCTTCAGTGTAATATTACAGTGATGTCAGTATAACCTTACGTGCTGTTTGGGAACTATTTTGCAATTTTTCTATAAGCGTGTAATATTAAAGTAATGTTACTGTCATGTTACAGTAATATTAATGGATAATATTACCCATCAGACAGTTAAAAAAGTATTAATTTTTTTTTAAATTTAAATACAATAGTAAAATTTAATATGACTATAATATTACTGTAATGTTACGTTTATATATGGGAAAGGGATATATGCGTGTAACTGATATTTTGTTTCATAGCGTTTGCTTTTTCGAGTAAAAACTAAACATCTATACAAAGTAGTAATAATTGTTCTGATATATAATAAAAGTTGCTTCGCTCAAAATATTAATTGCTCGAGACATTTTTTTTTTTTTTTTGTCGTTTATACTCCTGCCCTATTGGCCTTACGCTCTCGACAAGAGTCCCTGCTGATACTTTTAAGGATTAAGCATAACCATTCTACAAATATTATAGCAACTTTTATTTAACCTAGTGCGCCTACAGTGCGGCTTTCGAAGATAGGAGTACTCGCATTTGCCTGGACCACCCGTAATTGGGTTTTCTCGCCAGAGAAGAGGGAAAAACTGTAGAAAAACCTCTTCTGAGTACAACCGGTTTATCGACAGACTAGTTTCGGCGGTAGGCATCGGACAATAATCGACAATGCATACCGTCGCACCTAGACGTCAAACCTCCCGCTCGAAATATCTCACCTGTCGGAAAAAATCCCCGGCTGACGGAGGGCGCGAACCTCGCTCGCACCACCCGCAAAGCCGGAGCTCCAACCAACTGAGCTATTCCGTCGGTTGCTCGAGACATTTTAAATACACGGAAAAACTTTATTCAAGAAACATTCTTGAATTCGTTTCTGAACTCAGGATATGAAAATAATTTAGGAAGAACTATTATAGCCTCTACAGAATTATTATTCACGCTTTTTCTAGAATAAATATAGAAAAATTCTGTATCTCTTCTAAAACTGTGTAATAAGTCTTATTATAAGATCTGAATGAAAAGTTCTTCCTGAGATTTCGAAAGATTGTAGAAGATTTCAAGATAAATATAGGAACCGCCGAAATAAGAACTCTAGAAAAGTTCAAGAAAAAATCGGGCTCGTCCTTCAGTAGAAATAAAATCATAGTGTGCGTGTGTGTAAGAAAGTGAAAAGATCGGAGTTGCGCAGACGCTCAAATGCAAGACTGGTTTCACACACATAGACACATATAGACACACTTTAACTATTCTGTCGCAAACAACACGCTACACCTATACCTAACCTACACAATATTACATCGACGAATACATATAACGCTCTATTTCGCACGCACGCATATAACATAGCAGGGAAAAATTGAATCTGCCTTATATAGTAAACAGTCGTTTTCTTTACTACTTTCGAAAAAGAATAAGATTTTATTGTAAAAAATTTTTAACAATTAATTTAAATAAAAATAAATATAATATAAAATAATTAAGTGAAGGTCAATATTTTTAATTAAAAAATTGTATATTTTACCTCTTATTTTAAATATAAAATTTTTAAAAACAAGAAGTGCATTTAATTTATTTGCTTTAATTTACCTAATTTTTTAAATTTTTTACTTCTACTATTTATTTCTAAAGCACAAAAGTAAATTTTTTGTATGAAACTATTGTTTGTTTTTTGTTATAATATACTACTGAGAAAATAAATATATAAAACAAGTCATAAAATTTATGTTAAGCATTATTATAATTCACTTAAATATTATTAATTGAAATACAACTGTTTTCTGAGGAAAATTTTAATTTTTTAAATAATTAATATAAATAACACTTAAATACATTTTAGTTTTCAAATGCAACTACAATAGTCAATTTTTTGACAAAGATTTAAACGTAGACATTTTTTCTTCAGATACAATATTTTTATTTAAATATAAAATTAAGTATTAGTTAAAATTTGTACGAAAATATTAATGTCAGGGCTCGGATTGACGAGTTTGAGACTCACAAACAGCTTTGAAGTCTTAATTACATCCATGACTTTGATATGTAATTGTAGCCATCGCGCAACTTATTTTTGACAGTAATGACTGCATTCGATGCAATATCTTTTTCATTTAAAACACGGTAATTATACATTTCGTCGTCAAATACTTTATAAGCATGTAATTGCTCTACAAAATAACAGTCTTCAAGTTTTTTAGAAATAATTTGCAAAACGTTCTGAATAACTAAAATAGCATGTACTTCATAGAACTGTGGACCTTTTTGCGGAAATAACTCTGGAGAATATTTTAACATAGAAAAGAAATATAAACTTTGACACATGATTTATGCCTAATAAGTAGCTATTATAAACTGTTTTGTTAATAAATATATACTTAAAATGACATCAGTATTAAAAAGAAATCATGACGATTTTACCTCATTTTGAAACTGTTCCATGATCTGTAATCAAATAAGACATACTTGCACCCTAGAGAATATTAAGTACAATCCTAACCTCACTTTGATGATATGCCTAAACTATAAGCGTACGGCTAAGTTCGAGTTTTGAACATTTTAATTTCTTTCTAAAATTATTCTTTTTCTTAAAAAAATCACTCTGACTCTGACTCGTATAAATTACAAATTTAATAATTAAATTAAAACTTTGAAAGTATATCATATTCACGCACGTGTGATTCACATTCAATAAAATAAAGAAGTATACTTACATACAGGATAGCAGACGTTTGTGAATGAGAATAAAATTACTATCACATCGGAATTAAGAAGAAACACAGATAAAAAAGACACATATATAAAAATATAAAGAACGAATATCATGGGGAATAAGTAAAAACCACATGTGCGGGATTCGCTATCACATTGCCGCTTTCCACCGGTAGCGTTTTGCTCACGCACATACACATATACAAATCCACAGGCGCACTATTAACTGCGCATAGTATGATTCTATTCCAGTTCAAGACTTTTCATGTCGGAGTATCAGAAATATTATGTGGCAAAGAAATAGACTTATTTTTGAACGAATTATGAATATCTATTAAATATTTCGTAAGAAATATAGAAATTATTTCAAGTCTTTCTGAAATTTCTTTTTCATGTTTTCCTAAATCAATATAGAATGTTTGTTTTCAGTTTTAGAAACATACAGGAACAGTTTGAAATGTCTTACAGAATATTCCTAAATGTTTCTCAAATTATTTTCATATCGTGAGTTCTTGAATAAATTCAAGAATGTTTCTTGTACAAAGTTTTTCCGTGTATTACTTGGCTTTTAATAACATTTATTAATTTTATTAATAACATTTTAATTTAACATTTATTTAATAACATTTATTATTTTTAATAACATAAATTCAAGAACGGGTTAGACACTCGGACGACACGCGCAACTGACAGTCAGTGAGCAGTGTGCTCCTCTGGACTCCTCACTGCTACCCCACTGGTACTAGCGCGTGTCGTCCGAGAGTCAGACCGGTTCTTAAATTGGAAGCCTTAATTGTAGGCCTGAGTCAAAATACGTAAAGTGTACCAGCACAAAATAAACAATGTTCTCAACGGTTTAGAAAGTTCTTTCAAATTCTATTGGAAAAAGAATTTTATAAAGATTCAATACCCGTTTCCAAATTTCATGAGCCGCAATTAGGAAAGAAGAAGCTACATTTTTTCTGGCAGGCGGCACGTTCTTTTTACCGCGCGGCACGTTAACTGACAGCGCATCCACAGTGTCACAGTGCTTTTACAATTTACTGTTCAAAATTGTCTACAGACTACAATTTTTAACCGATTTGAGTGTTCTTTGTTTTAAATTAAAGGGGAATAAATTCTTAAGACATCTCTCAAGGTCAATTTTTCAGTTTTTAATTGTTTATAATTTTTTATTTAATCAAATTTAACAAATTAATACAATTTTAAAAAAATGTTATTACTTCTTTCCCAATTACGGCTCACAAAATTTGGAAATGGTTTTTTGAATCTTTATAAAATTCTCTTTCCAATAGAATTTGAACGAACTTTCTAAAATGTTGAGAACATTGTTTATTTTGCAATTAAACAATTAATTTTGCAATAACATTTAGTAATTTTTAACAATAAGTAAAAATAAAATAATAATAATAAAATCCTTTGAACTGTTTAATAAACTCATAATGAAGCTTGAATTTTATGTGTTTCAATACAATTCAGTAAATTTCAAATTTGCTGGTACACTTCACGTATTTTGACTCACCTATATTCAGTAGCTTATAAGTCCGAAAATATTGAGTTTAGGAAAAAGTTGTCAAAGAATGAAAGTTTTGAATTTATTTCGACTTTCAAGAAATGTAAACAAAAATTTTTTTATAAAAAAATTAAGTTTTCCTTTTAAAATAAACGTTTATTTTTGGATTCCAGTACTGCACATGTTCTAAATCAGTTTATATTAATATAATATAAGCTAAGGTAAAAAAAATTAATTTGTTTATTAAAAAAATTTTCTTTTACATTTCTTAAAAGTCAAAATAAAACTAAAACTTTCATTCATTGCCAACTTTTTCCTAAACTCAATATTTTCAGACTTACAAAATATAGGGAATATATATAAATATATGTAAGTAGAAATATTTTTATTTTATAATTATAAAATTAATACTTTAAAATTAACTACAAGTAAGTAAAAATAAAATATCAATATTTAAAATGATAATTAAATCTTAATTTATGAACAAATAGAAATGTTGAATAACAAATATTTCAAAGCAAACAAATAATTTTTAAAAAGAAAATAAAAAAAAATTATTATTTACATACACATGTATATTCACACATAAATTCACAACACATACATATGTATATATTTAAATAAAATTTTTTTTATATATATTATCAATGGAGATGCTATTTAATTTTATATAAGTGGAAATAAACAAGTAAAATGTTTTCCTAGCGAGCGTTAGCGAGCGAGGACAACGACGCTAGTAAGTACAAATCTAATGTCCACGATCCTCAGAACCACTAACCTTTAGGCTGCGGGGGTGGTCGATATATTGACCACTGAAGAAGTACAAAATATTCAATAGTTCTATACAAAATTCGATGTTTCAATACTTAAAAAATAGTTTTTGAACTGTTTGAAACATCGTTGATTTTGAAAATCGGTATTCTAAGGTCAAATTATATTTTCTTGGAGATGCGTTTATTCTTTACATAAGGGACGTATCATGTCAAATAAATAATCTGCCAAAAATTCTAAGCAACAAAAGTGAACAAACAATATGTCAAAACATTCGTAAACTCAAATTGCAAAGTGTCAAGATCCAGAATTCAAAATGGCGTCATTACTGCGTCACCTGAAAGACACTAAATTCAAAAATAAGCAATAATATTTATCAATAACTTTTAAAAAATGGTACAAAAATGATGAGTCATGATATATTTTAATGTTTTCGAAGTCGTTGATGACGAATCCAATGTCAGCTGTTCAAAGTTCAAAATAGCGGATATTTGTTGAAAATTTATTTGATTCGCTTGAAACTTGTCACTCGGGAGTTTTTAGGGCCGCTGATGACGAATCCAATGTCAGCTTTTCAAAGTTAAAAATGGCGGACATTTTTTGAAAATTTATTTGATTCGCTTGAAATTTGTCACTCGGGGGTTTTCAAGGCCGCTGATGACTAATCCGATGTAAGTTTTTCAAAATTCAAAATAGCGGATTGAATATGGTGACCAACATAAAAATAATTGCAACTAATGTAATTTGGCTTAGAATGTTGTTGGTGCACTAAGTACGGATTTATTTATTGTTTGTATCCAAGAAAGGTTAGCACTCGGTTTTTTTCTGTAAAAGATCAAACTTTTACTTTTCGACTATTATAATTTTATTCTATGTTGCTAATTGCTATTTCACATTCATAATTTTATTATTCTTCAGGATTTTCACAGTATTTTTTTCACTTCTATCATTTTATTAGTCTTGATTGAACAGTGTATCACATTTTTTTATTCCTCGTAAAATGGCCGCAAGTAGTGGCGAGTCTGAAGCAGAAAATGAAGTATTAGACAATGACGACGTCGATGAAATCCTTACGGATGACTTTTATTATAACGCAACTCAATTGTATGAAGATACATATTTTTACCCATCAATCAAAGATTTTGAAGGTAGCTCCACAATAAATTCGAACATCTCTTTTTCGGGAAATACGCCAATTGACTATTTCAACTATTTTTGTGATTCTTCTTTGCTCCAAAAAATTGAAGACGAGACGAATCGTTATGGAATTCAAAATCCTATTCCTCAATCTCCCCACATGAAAGCTTGGTCTCCTATCACAATAATGGAATTGCAAAATTTTCTTGGCCTTTCGATTCTAATGGGACATGTCCAGAAAGGCTACCTGCAAAATTATTGGTCCACAGATCTTTTGCTGCACACTCAAATTTTTGGTCAAATAATGTCTCGCGATAGATATATTCAAATCCTGCGATGTTTACATTTTCATGACAATGAAGAAATCGTAAATCATCCTTATGTGAAATAAAGCCAGTGATAGAACATGTACAAACTAAATTTTCGGCAGTTCTTTCTCCAGGGAAAAATGTGTGCATAGATGAAAGTCTATTATTATGGAAAGGTAGTCTTCGATTCAAGCAGTATATTCCATTGAAAAGAAATCGCTTCGGGATAAAGCTCTTCATGATTGTAGACTGCGAGACAGGGTTCGTATTAGGTTTCGTTGTTTACACCGGTGCAGACACTGATTATGAGAAGTTTGGTTTGGGTGTTACAGGCGATATTGTAGCTCACTTTCTACAACCTTATTTTCATAAAGGCCATGTTGTGTATATAGATAATTGGTATACATCTCCTATTTTGGCAGAATTTTTGCATGATCGTGACACAGGTATGTGTGGTACGGTGAAAGCAAATAGAAAAGGAATGCCAAAGCTTGAAAAAAATTAGTTCGAGGTGAAGTACAAGTCTCCCACAGTGATGTGTGGATGGCAGTGAAATGGGAAGATAAACGTAGCGTTCGCATGGTTACAAGCGTGCACGAACATGAGTTTTGTCCTACCGGAAAAAAAATTATATGACGAATAAAGACATTGTAAAGCCAAGGTGTGTTGTCGAGTACAATCAAAATATGGGTGGTATCGATAATGTTGATAGACAATTATCCATTACACAAACAGTGCAGAAAACCATGAAATGGTATCGATAGCTTTTTTTCCATCTTATTGATCTTTGTTTATCTAATTCCCATGCATTATATAAAATGAGAAACGAAGGAGCAACATCATTTCCTTCATTTAGATTACAGGTTGCTAGATCATTATTGAAACTTGATCCTTCCACATGGATCTTTCCTTACAATGATCCTCCCACTCGATTAGTTAACCGCCATTTTCCAAGACAAAGTACAAGTCGAAGATGTCATTTGTGCTCATTACGTGGAACTGTACGTCGAACCATTTACATATGTTCCACTTGTGATACTTCCCTTTGCGTAGTACCATGCTTTGAAGAGTACCACACGAAAGAGGCATTACCATGAAATCAACAATTCCGCACCCAAAAGTGAGAGGCAAGGGGACTCACAAAAATCAAGCACCCCGAAGTGAGAGGAATGAGGACTCACATAAATGAAGCACTCGAATGACCATGAAACATGAATTCCTTTTTAGCGACACTAAAAACATTTAACTTATTCTACTCAGACTTTTTTAATTTATCACGCCATTTTTAATCAGCCATTTTAAATTTTTAAAACCATAGCCAGTTACTATCAATCAGCCCTTTTTAGGGCTAATAAAATAATTAAAACATGAAAAAATAAACCTTCAATCAGCCCTTTTTAGGGCTACAAAACAGCATTATTTTTACATATTGGATCCGCCATTTTGAATTTTGAAAAACAGGCACTGGAATCGTAATCAGCAACCCCAAAACCCCCGAGTAAACATTTTTAGCTTGATTTGGTGTTTTTTTGAATTTTTCTGTCCGCCATATTGGATCCGCCATTTTGAATTTTGAAAACTAATATCGGATTCGTAATCAGCGACCCCGAAAACCCCCGAGTAAACATTTTTAGCTTGATTTGGTGTTTTTTTGAATTTTGTGTCCGCCATATTGGATCCGCCATTTTGAATTTTAAAAAAACTAACACCGGATTCGTAATCAGCGACCCCGAAAACCCCCGAGTAAACATTTTTAGCTTGATTCGTCTGTTTTACATGGCACATTTTGTTGATTCCGGGGGTGGTCGATATATCGACCAGGCATCAGGTCGGGGACTCTACCTGATATTCCAATAACTTTATGTATAAATTTTGAATTTTATAACTGGTCAATTTGTACTTAAATTTCCCCGCAGCTAAAAGGCTAAACAGAATTTGAATATGCTTTTTATTTTTATCAATGGGTCAGGCTTAGCCAAACGGATCGGATAAATTAAAAAAAAAATTTTTTAATGAAATATCTTTTATTCTCATCTTTATGTGATAAAAATAATGTCATAAAAAATTTAAAGCAAAAAAAAATTTTTTGTTATAGTTATTAACAATTGAAGTTTTTAACAATATTAAATGAAAATATTTTTTTTCTTGAGTTCTTTTTAACCGATTTTAAAAACCAAATAGGCGTTTTTTTCGTCTTGAAACGTAAAATTTAAAAATATATTTTGTTTAAATTTTCTTTTATTTTTTATTTTTTTTAAATTATTTATTTATAATATTATAATAAAAAACAGTCTTCTTCACGCTTTACTCAAAATTAAAAAATACTATTGTATTCTGCATACATTTTTGAGTAAGAAACAATTGAGAAAAAAATGGCCCGCTACTAGAAATAATAATATTAAATTATTTTTGTCACCGTGTAAGCCGTTTTGATGGCGTTCTCTCCCGCTGCGTTGTTTTTGCGTTATACATCAAGTTTAAATTTGAGGTTCTTTTGTTTTTTCTAATATTTATCTGCGTTTCGATGATTTGTTTATACAGCGAACACCATCAAAATGGCTTCCACGGCGACAAAAATAATTTAATATTATTATTTTTAGTAGCGGGACATTTTTTCTCAATTGTTTCTTACTCAAAAATGTATGCAGAATACAATAATATTTTTTAATTTTGAGTATAGCGTGAAGAAGACTGTTTTTTATTATAATAATATAAATAAATAATTAAAAAAACAATAAAAAAAATTTTAAACAAAATATATTTTTAAATTCTACGTTTCAAGACGAAAAAACGCCTATTTGGTTTTTAAAGTTGGTTAAAAAGAACTCAAGAAAAAAATATTTTCATTTAATATTGTTAAAAACTTTAATTGTTAATAACTATAACAAAAAAATTTTTTGTTTCAAATTTTTTATGACATTATTTTTATCACATAAAGATGAGAATAAAAGATATTTCATTGAAAAAAAATTTTAATTTATCCGATCCGTTTGGCTAAGCCTGGCCCACTAGGAGTAATGACATTGAGAATTTGTACATATAAAGTGCTTTCCACATTACAACCATTATTTAATGTCCTTTTTAACAATTTTTGAAATTTATGTATATGATTATCATTTAACATACATCCATTAGTAACTATTCGTTTATAATCTGCATCACTTAAATCAACATTTAATTCTATATTAGCCATGGTTTCTTTAAAGATTACAAATTTACAAAAATATTAAATTCTTTAGAAGAAAATAAAAATATTAAATTTATAAGAAAAACATTTATTATTAAATAAAAACTAAATTTAAATATCTTTTTCAATTTCTATACACTAAACAATATAAGAAAAACATTTATTATTAAATAAGTACTAACTTTAAATATCTTTTACAATTTCCGTACACTAAACAATTTCCATTTATGTAGTTAATTTTATTTTTCCATTTCTACATGTAGCCCATTTTTCAAATTATATTTCCCATATTTCAAAGTTCATCCCGTTTATCTATTATTTCATATTGACCAACAAAAAATCTAATTTACACACTATTTTATCCACAAAAATTATCCAAATTTTTAATTGATATATATATATATATATATATATATATATAATTTATACAATCTGACTTCAGATTCGTAATCAGCGACTCTGAAAATCCCCGAGTAAGAAGTTTCAGGTAAATCAAATTAATTTTTTAAAATTTGACCGACATTTTGTATTTATATATATATACTGTATAATCGAGGTATACAATATGGACAATACAAACCCTTCATACAATAGGGTCCTTGTTGTTGAGGAAATCTTTGAGGTCTTTCTCTTTCAGGTAATACTTTTCGGAAGAAAACTAACGATTTAACGCTAGTCTTTTCTCCCTCTATCAAGGAGGAATAACATAAGAACTTCTTCGTCTAAAATTGTTTATTATTATATTATTATTATTATATTATTATTATATTATTATTATTATTATATTATTATATAATATATGATATTATTATTATTATTAATAATATAATATATTATATATTAATTATTATTATTATATTATTATTGTTGAAATTGTTCTACACAATTACAACTGCCATAAGAATATCTTTGTCTGAAAATCTTACTTTTCCTTACTTTGTCTCTTACAACAAAACTGGCATAAGTCTGATCTCTTCAAATTTAAACCTGATTTCTTTCTCTTTCCAAAACAGAATTCATAAGAGTATCTTCCTTTACCTAATTTGCATATCTACTTGTTTCTAAATAAGGAACAAGCAGCCAAAACAGGAATATTCTTGATTTCTCTCTTGAAGGAATTGAATCCTCAATTACAACAACTACTTACACTTTTAATTACTAAATCCTAATTCTTTGACCCATTTTACAAGTTTTAGTGCTGGCAAGTTTTTCGTCATCATGCATGCAGTCATTTGCTCTGTAAAAAGGTACTACAGATTTAGGGATCGTTCAAAAAATACGTAAAGCCAATAAGGGGGGATCGACAATAATACTACGCTGCGTTACGATGAGGGAGACGGGTTTCAAATAAATTTATACGTAACTTTTCTCTTTTCCACTTTTTATGAAGTTTAATAAACTGATTAGTATACAAATTTAAATTAGGATAAGAAAACAAGAAGAAATATCTAAAAAAATCTTTAAACGTGCTTAAAATTTAATTTAAGCTACTATTTTATTAAATACATAAATTATGAAAAAAATATTTCAGTAAATAGAAGAGGCTCAAAGAAAAGTCTTATTTGTTTTAATTGAGAAAGATAGAGCTACGTAACGCCCTAGGGAGGGGGGGGGTGAGTCAGCAAAAAGTTACTGTTTGTTACATGGGGTGAGGGGGAGTTTAAGACTGCTTCAAAAAAGTGTTACGTATTTGATGCTGATATGTTTAAATCTTGAGAGAAAAACTGGAATATTATTTGCCAAAGTTTCCAGCGGACTAATTGTCATTAAAAATTGTAATATTAACGAGACTCGTCAAATTCAATTCCTTTAAGAGGGAAATGAGGCAATATTATTTATTTTTTATTATTATTAATTATTATTATTTTTAATAATATTCCATCTTCAGCTGCTTTCGTTAAACAGTGACAAAAATCCCATCAAGTAATTGATAGAAAAAAACAAGCCCGAATTTTTCAAGAAGCTACAAAGAATATAAACAATTGTTAATTGAGAAATAGAGTGAGGCTGTGCAGTCGATGCTTTAGGCTTCAGATTTGTGGTTTTTAAAAGAATTTTTTGCATTTTCTTATGTCAGGAAATTCTTGAAACTTTACATTCGTAATCAGCTACTCCAAAAACTTCCAAAATAGTATAAAAATGGATTTATGCGTCTTTTCAGGAATGGTTTTGCGGCCTTTTCGAGATCTCCATCTTCTACTCCGAAATCTCGTAATTTTGTGAAAAAAACTGGAAGAAGAGCACTTCAAAAAAGAAAGCAAGAGGAAAAATATTAATCTTTTTTTTAATTGATAAGATTTACAAAAATTTTCTAAATTTATAATAAGTCCATTTTTTCTTTCAACGTTAATTTACATTTAATTAAAATTTGTTTGAAGAATTTTTGTTTGATAATCGAAATATTGTTTTAGTGATATTTTTGAATGTGTTTCTGTAAGTTGAATTTCTTATTAAATGTATTTTCACAAATATCGCATTTGAATTTATTTGAATGTGTATGATTTTTGATGTGTGTCGTGTACCAGTCTGCATTACTTATATATTTATGACACAGTGGGCATATTTTTCCACCATTTGAGTGAATGTATTTCTTGTGCCTTTCATAAAGGTTTTTTTCGGCTAAAAGACGCAGAACTTTTGTTGCACCTTATTTCTTTTTGCGATTTAAAATGTGTTTTCATATGTCTCTTTAGGTTTTGTTTCGCTAAAAAGACCTTCTTACAAGTAAGACACTGGTGAATTTTTAATTCAATTTTTTCATTTCTTCTATTGGCTTTTGTTAATGGAGCTGCAGTAATCTTTAAGCGCAGTCTGTAAAAGCAGAAAAAAAGATTGGTTAATAAAATAATTTAAATCGTCTCCAGCGGAGTTAGTGTCCAATTTTTTTTCAGCAGCTCCAGTTGCACTTGAGATGCCGCCTGCCTGCACTAGAAATATAGAGAGGAAAGAAAGGAAAAAAAGGAGCTGAGTTGCTGTCGCTCGTCTTCGAAGCAAGCCTAGAGTCCGGACGACGGCGAACTGGTAAAGTTCTCGGTGCAGCGAAGTCATATAGTTCGCTGGGCCTTTTACATGAATAGCGCGGAGAGAGAGAGAAACCTCGTGCTTGCACAGCAGAGAGTGCGCCATCAGTACTCACGCAGTGAGCTCAGCAATATATATAGATATACTTAGCCATGCAAAATAAAATGAATTTATCCTACGCGAGAAATACAAAGTTCGTTTGAAATAATATTCAAATGATATTTCATAACACACTATTCTAAGGATATTACAGTACAGAAGATAAGAAATATGACAAACTGGCCCAATATTACAAAAGATGTTGAATAATTTATTAAAACATGTCATCTATGTCAACGATTTGAACAAAATGAAAGAAAGCAGGAATATTATAAAGAATTAGATATACCAGAAGGACCAAATGATAAAATATCAATAGATCTAGTGGGACCATTAAATGAAACTACGAGCGGAAACAAATACATTTTGGTGATTCAAGATTTTTTTACTAGATATGTGCATTTGGAATCATTAAAGGACAAATCAGCAACTTTAGTCATAGAGGCTATGTGGTAAGGATATTTAAAAACGAACGGAAAACCCTTAGAAGTACTTACTGATAATGGAAAAGAACTTATTAATATCACCCACAAAGTAATGGAAAGAATGAAATATCACACAAGAAGATTAACGAATATTTATGTATTTATGCGCAAAAATATAAATGGGATAAAGAGTTACCCAAAGTAATGTTAACATACAATATGACAGTAAACAGAATTACAGTATTTTCTCCGTTTGAACTACAGAATGGTAAAAAAGCAAGAGAAGCATTTGAAACATCAAACAAAATAACGAACCTCGTAAAGAAAAACGAAATAAAACAATTAGAACATAACAACAAATTACATGTAGCAAGAAGAAAAATCAATGAATCTCAAAGAAAATAAATTCTGACTGATAAAATGACAATTGCAATTGGGGAACAAATATTGATAAGAAATCATATGAGAAAAAAGGGAGAACCCTTGTGGTTAGGACCACATGTAGTTTTGCATAAAATTGGGATAACAAATACGATAGAAAATAATATAAAGGTACATAGAGAAGATATTAGGAAATATTTTATTTTAGATGGTGATAAAGACGATTTGGATGACGACAACAATGGCAATTCTGATGAAGGTTTGAATAATGAACCTGGTGCTGGTTGTAGCAGAAACTGATTATAATATAACGGAACTAAAAGGAAATATATATAAGGAAGAAATAGGAAAAGCTTACTTATATTCAGAGGAATGGAAATTGATGATTACGATGAATGTTACGAGAACTGAAGATAGAATAGTAGGGTGGAGCGTCAGTTTATCCATTCCATTTTCTCCACTACATTTTTTCCGCTCTACTTTCTCCACTGCACTATTACTCTACTACTTATTTCTCCACTCTTATATATATTTCCACTGACATTTTCTCCGCTTAATTATTTTTTCCCAAAAAATTTTAAAACGGTATGTTGTGTCCAACCCCACGTGAACATGTTCCCGGGAGTGGTCCGGGGAAATTCCCAGGAATGACTACCGAAAAATTTCCGGGAAATTCTCGGTCAGATTTTTTAACGTATTGAAATAAAAATTGATAACAAACAATTATTGAGGTACCTCCTATCAATCTAAGTGATTCCTGAATAACTTTTTGGAGTCAATTAATTCAAAAAATACTGAATCTGTTACTTTTAGAATATAATTAACCTTAAAAAGTAAAAAATCCTACTTTAGAAGGTATCCAGAAACCGACAGACTATTCTGGTGATTTCTGATAACTCTTGTGGAAGTGAATCTTAAAAAGAAAAAGTTGATCTTCAAGAGATGCTTAAGTACTTAATAATAATTCAGGTGATTTCTAATAATTGAGCTTATAAATATAAAATTCATGAATTGGGAGAGACCACATATTCACTAGGATTTAGGGAATTCATGATAAAAATCTTTAGTGCAATTATAACTTTAAAAAGTAAAAAATGGAATATTTATGGGTTAACTTTATAAAGAATAAGTTGATTTTCTAAAAGGTATTTAGGAACTTTCTAGGGAATAAGGTATGAGCAAATTTCCATTAAGACTTATATTTTAATACAATAATGGGTGCCAGCAAATTCAGGTGATTTCTAATCATCAATATCAAGGACAGTGTCTGCAAAAGTGACCAGTGAAGTCGATTAAGGGGTTACATACCTTTTCTACCAAAAAAGAGTGATTTTTATAATTATTTTTAGAGTTCTTATTAAAACTTTAATGAAATAATGTGCATTGTACCTGATAGTACATGTTGTTATGAAATTATACACAGCCGAGGTGGAACAACCAACTTTAGTTAGAAGAAAATATACAGTTTTAACCTGAAATAAAGTGAAATTTTTAAACACTTATATCTCTTAAATTAGATTCGGGACCAAAACGAAACTTTTTAGTGCGTGTAGATTTTGGTGTGATTTAATAGCTGTGAAAGTGAAATTTTTTTTTATTTTTCTTTAACGGAGATATTAAGTTGCAAAGTTTGCAAAAATTCATAAATCGCGAATTTTCAACTTAATATTTCTAGTATATTTCAAGTAAAAACAGAGAATGTGATAAGAAAAAATTAGGTTATTTGGCAGACCAACTTTAAAACCATGTTTTATCTATTATTTTAATTTTTTACTAGTTTATTGAATACGGATTAATTATTCAAGTAATTTTAAACAATATTCAATAACTTTTTACATTTTGAAGCATTTTTTAATGTTTTTTAATACATTTTCTAACAGCTAAAAAAGTAAAATTTTTCCGCACCTACTCCACTTTACACTCATATTTTGAGAAAAATAATAAATATTATAACATAATTCTTTTTATTTCGTTCCCTGGACATCATAAAGAATCCAAAATGTCGGATAAAACTTTTAAAAGAAGTTCGAAGATTTGTTTTTTTTGGCATGAAGTTTTCTATATGAAGGTTTCAAGGTTGCTAATTGCAAATCTGACGTTATTTTTTAAAAATTCAAAATGGCGGATCCAAAATGGAAGACAGAAATTGAAAAAATACAAATAATCGCTCAAAAGGGATTCTTGTGTGTTAGGAAATTTATAAAACTGTTTCAACTAGTAATGGACAACTTAGTGGACCTGAAAGAGTCTGATCGTGTGTTACAAATTTTTAGAATCTTATCAAAGCTTTCAATGCACAATTTGGTGGCCCTGAAAATGGCCGATTTTTTGTTTGAAGTTTTTAGAAGCCAATTAAAGCTGGCAATGCATAACTTGGTGGCCCTGAAAAGGCCTTTTGTATAATAATAAGGTTTGATGAGAAATTAAAAAACTTATTGATAATTAACAATGTTTGTAGGAGTTGTAGCACTTAAGCAATGCAATACTTTCAAACTTGTATTTGGCTCAACTATAAATTCATGACTACTTTGAATATTTTTAACTGCAGGAGCATTTGCGAATCGGTTATTCAAATGTCTCTGCATTTTTTTATGCGCAGCCGTGCTGTTATAAAATATTTTGATTCCTACAAACTATGTTTTAGCCCACTCAAATAGGGATTCTGGTGTTAAAAGTGCTTTTGTTGGTTTTGCCTGCAGACTAGCACGTGTTGACTCTCTTTTAAATATTGTACCTATTCCGTCACACGTTCCTTTACCATGAGCAGTAGCATGAGTGTGCCACTCTGCATCTATCCCAAAATCTTTCTTGGATGGACTAGGTTGCACATTAGGTATTTGTTTTTAAAATGCTGCTTAGCACCATCCGTTACGTTAATAACTTTTTCTACATTTGGTACAATCTTTTTTATTTCAGGAATTAACAGTGTTTGAAAAAGGTAAACAGCTGATGTGTCATGTGTTGTAGAATCTGACAAAACGATGTAACTACAATGCTTTATCTCCGTGCCACTTCTGTAGTATACTACTGCGGGGTAAACTGTGCACTGGTTGTTGTTATAATGGAATGCTTGTGCAGGATCTTGTGCAACATAAGCATCATTTTCTAAAAAATCACTTTTAACCAAAACTTGATTTTCTTTTAAATTATCTCTTCAATAAGAAACATACTCTGCCTGAGCTTTGGAAATAAAGTGATGTGGTACTAACTTCCTTAAGTGTTCGCACTATTCTCTTACAAAATCTTCAGATGATAGACATTCTTTTTTTAATGTACAGCGATCGGTGGTTTGCCATTTACTGTAAATTATTTCTTTGATCTCATTTTCCTCAAAAATATCTGTAATGTAATTTAAAAAATTTTCAAAATTATGACAGGATGCACATTTACCTAGATAACATTCTGGCAATACATTTTCGCAAAGAACAAATTTGAAACAATCATAATCATTTGTAAGATAATGAAAAAGGCCTATTTTACTAATATAGTCATGGAGGGTATTGAGGAAGAAATTTTAAGCAAGATTACATATAAAATTATTTTTTACTTTCGATATATTGATGATATATTAATTTGTGCACCTTCAAATAAGGTGCATGATATATTATGTAAATTTAACTCCATCGATAAATATTTAAAATTTACTTTAGAGTTGTCTAGTAATAATAAAATTAATTTTTTAGATCTTTCCCTCTCAATTGACAGTAATAACTTTATTATAACAAATTGGTTTCGTAAATCTATTTGGACTGGCAGATATATGAATTTCTATTCACATCACCCTCTTAGTTATAAAATTGGCATTATATACACTCTTGTTGATAGGGCTATAAAATTGTCAGATCAACAATTCCATCTTGAAAATCTTGATATTGTTAAAAAAACTTTAATTCTTAACGGATATCCAATTGATATGTTAAATAGAAAGATTTCACAGAGGTATAATACTCTTACCAGTAACTCACATAAAAGAAAAATAAATAACAACAATCTTCCAATTGAAAGGATTATAAGCATTCCATATATTCAAAATTTTGAAAACATTCTTTTTAATATTTTTAAACAACATACTTTTAATTTAGTTTTTCCTAATTCTAATAATTTAAAAATATCTATTTTTCCAAATTTTAAAGATCCAACAGAGAAATTTTAGAAGGTTGGATGTGTATATAAAATTCAATGCAAAAATTGTAATAGTTCTTATATCGGAGAAACTCTAAGACATCTTAAAACTAGAATAAAAGAACATAAACGATACGTCACTCACAACCAAAATATTAATGCTTTAACTAATCACACCTTTGATAATAATCACTCTTTTGATTTTGACAATATAAATATTTTACATATTAAAACAAATAATTGGAAAAGAAAAAACCTAGAAATGATTTTTATAAAAAATAATGCAAATAGTATTAATTATAGAACAGATATTGACAATTTAGATAAAGTATATTATAATTTAATTACTTCTTTTAAAACATAATTTGAAAAGTTTAATAATATAGATTTCTTCTTTACCAGCTATGCCTGGACTCAAATATATAACCCAACCTCTCTGTCAAATCTCTCTAATCACAGAAGCACATTTCTTTAAAAAAATGTGTTTCTACAAGATTTTTGAAATTAATTAATTACAAAAATAATAATATGGATAATAATAACAAGGAATTTTTTGAATAATTTTTTGTTACATGCTTATATTTTTTTCTAAAGGGTAAGAAGCCTTTTTTGCTTTCTTTTTCACAAATTAAAATATAACCTTAAAATAAATATTTCAATTTTTAATTCTAAAATATTTTTTTTTAAATTTTTATTTCAGATAATTTAAAAATTTAATCCTTTTTGAAATCTTGTGTGTGCTGTTTTATTTTTGGATTATGTATTTGTGAAATATTCATCCCCTGATGAGGAGCCATATATGGCTTGAAACTAGTTGGGATTAAAATAATAAAAGTCATCTTTAAAAACCGTAAAATAGGCCTTTTTCATTATCTTACAAATGAATATTTAATACGGTCAAACAACCAAAAATTACTAATCATTATAATCATTAATAGGATTATCTGATTCTTTTGTGAGTTTTTGCAAATTAGAAGCATCGATCATTGCCTGAAAATTTTCATGAGTTGTACAGACGCAAACGCTGTGTGTGCCCTTCGCTCCAGCAAGCACACACCACTTAGGCCTTAATTTAGCAAACTTGCTTAAGCTTATTTTTATTTCAGGATTTGAGGTCGTAAATTGGCTATATAAACTGGTAATATCACAAAGTAATAAACCTTTTTGTTTTTTTCTTTCTTACCCTTCATTTTCACGGAAACTGCATCTTTTTTATTCGTCATCAATCTGCTGTTAATGTCATTCTCATGCCATTCTATAACTTTATCCACAATATCATTAGATAATTTCTTACCCTTTTTTGGATATTGTGTTGCCAAAACACCTTCTGTTTCTCTTAAATACTTTGCTTTTTAGTCATATTTTTGGTAGTATTAAATTCATTAGCAACTTTTTGAATTGGCCAACATTTTGGAGCAATTGTAAGTATGCTGAAACGAAGCAGATCATTGACCGGCAAACTGTCAAATTCGTTTTTAGCCCATTCAAAAGCTGTTCTAGTGCTTCCTCCCTAGAAAAGTGGATTTTTTAGGTGAAGTCATATCATCATTATCAGAATCAGATTCGGAATTAATTTCATTAGAAACCTCGGATTCTTCAATGTTCATACCATTAATTCAAGATGTTTTACTATTTTAGTAAAATCGTGTTCGACACAGACTATGATCCTTAATTTCGTAAGGATTTGCACATCTATCTACATGAAAAACAGTTTCTGATGATTTTCGTTTTTTGGGAGCCATATTAAACTTTGAAAATAGATCAACTCTGAAATCGACTGCTGATCTGATAGAAGCTACAGAAATAGAAAATATTTTTTGGACTGAAAATGTTTCGAAATTAATAATTCAATTTAAAAGTCATAAATTTATTTTTCACAAAAATCTTATAAATAATACAAATACTAAAAAAGGCTGGACCTTTTACTACTCACCAAACAAGCTTAAATAAAGAATAACGAAAATTGAACAAAAACTAAGAAGCAGAAGTTTAATGTCTAATTCAATTGAGTATTAATAAAATACTAGTGACTTATTGTTAATAATCATACGATTACTAGAAATAATTATTCAAAATCTTCATATATGCTGTTTTCGGTATTCGCCCCGAATTAATTTTGGGTTAATAGTGACTGGTTGCTCTTACAGAACGTCGTTTATGATTGGATAATCGTTAACTCAGGGTTAGCCCTGGGCAAGTGCCGAAAACTGCCATGGAGAGCATCACGATAAAAAACAAATTTTTGATCTTTTAAAAATTTTATCCTCCATTTTTCATCCGCCATTTTGAATTTATAAAAAATAACGTCAGATTTGTAAGTAGCAACCTTAAAACCTTCATATAGAAAGCTTCATGCCAAAAACCAAATTTTCGAACTTCTTTTAAAAGTTTATACGCCATTTTGGATCCGCCATTTTGAATTTCTAAAAAATAACGTCAGATTTATCATCAGGGACTTCAGAAACTGTCGAATAATATTTTTTCACAAAAAAAACAATTCTTTTTACTTTTTTGAATTTTGGTCGCCATATTGGATCCGCCATTTTGATTTAAAAAGCTTTAGATTCACAATCAGCGGCCCCTTAAAAAGTCTTACAGAATGAGTTACAGAATAATTCACCTCAGTTTCAGCTCTTAATTCATAAAAGTATTTTGAAATTTTTGGACTTCTTGACTTTTGACAACTCTATTGGCACCGAAAATATAAATTTTTCAAAAACGCCCATCGGCATCTTAAAGTACACGAAAGTAGAAATCATTTAAGCCCTATAACGTTTAAATCCCTCAAAGCCAATTTTGTTTAGAGCTCTATCCGTGTTGACGTGGAATGTTCCATATATTTTTGAGAATGTTTTCCCGAATTTTCATTGAAATCGGTGCAATAGAACCAAAGTTATTGATATTTTAAGCGCGGTACTCCTCAGAGGTCAGAGCCAAACTTTAAATTTTAAACGCTATTATCTCTGAATCGTATTTTTTTAAAACTACTGTTATGGTGTGCATGATTTCACCAAAACCGCTGAAGCGATCAGGTTGAAATTTACAAGGATTCTTTATAGATATAATAGCTAGTTCGTGAACGAAGGAATTTTAATTTGTACCAAAATTAATATTTTTTTCGATAAAAAAACCAGTTTTTAAAAACCGAAAAATTCGAATTTTGGTAAAAATCATTTGCCATTTCTAGAAAAAAAGTTTTTCTCAAAACCCTTCGTTTACGAACAAGAAATTAAAAATTTGATTCATAGGCAAATGGAAAAAAGATATACCTGTTTTTTTGTTTTTAATTTCAAATTGTTTAACAACAATTATTTACCTAGCTTAATTTGTTTATAACAATTTTATAAACAAAATACGACTTGGAGAAAAAAATGATCAATGCAAAATATTCTTATTTTTCACATAGAATCGATTGGCGGTAAAATATTTCAAAAAAATTTTAATTTTTGTTAATTTGTTTAAACAATTGTTGTTAAACAATAAGAAATCAAAAACAAAAAAACAGGTATATCTTTTTTTCCATTTGCCTATGAATCCAATTTTTAGTTTTACTTAAATTCCATTAGTTTATGCTTGGGATGAAACACCCTTTACGCAGATTAATTTGTTTATAACAATTTGATAAACAAAATACGACTTGGAGAGAAAAATATTCTATACAAAATATTTTTATTTTTTACGTAGATTCGATTGACGTTAACAAATTTCAAAACATTTTAAATTTTTAGTTAAGGGAGTGAATCTATCATTCGGAAATTATTAATATTAATGTGGAAGAATTTATCAATTATCCGAATCAATCTCAAAATAATTCTTATTAAGCTCTTGAGTTTCATATGTATCGACAGCACAGCCATCCTGAATACAGAAACCTGCTTTTTCAGAAAATATTTTTTCAAAATCAATTAATAATTTTAAAATTATCAAAGAACTCAGAAAAAATTGGTTAGCATGGTGGGATACGAGCCCACGACCTTTCTATTGCCGGTAGACTGCTCTGACCACTAAGCTACATGCACCCCAAGATTCTCCGAGTTCCTTGATATACTATACCTCCCTGCATTATTTCATGATAATGTAGGGAGTTTCTTGAAGATGATAAGCCTAATTTTTCAATTACATAGGCAAATTATAGTTACGGGAGTAAATCTATCATTCGGAAATTATTAATATTAACGTGAAAGAATTTATCAATTATCCGAATCAATCTCAAAATAATTCTTATAAGGCTCTTGAGTTTCATATGTATCGACAGCACAGCCATCCTGAATACAGAAACCTGCTTTTTTAGAAAATATTTTTTCAAAATCAATTAATAATTTTAAAATTATCAAAGAACTCAGAAAAAATTGGTTAGCATGGTGGGATACGAGCCCACGACCTTTCTATTGCCGGTAGACTGCTCTGACCACTGAGCTACATGCACCCCAAGATTCTCCGAGTTCCTTAATATACTATACCTCCCTGCATTATTTCATGATAATGTAGGAAGTTTCTTGAAGATGATAAGCCTAATTTTTCAAATACATTGGCAAATTATAGTTAAGGGAGTGAATTCTTTGATAATTTTAAAATTATTAATTGATTTTGAAAAAATATTTTCTAAAAAAGTAGGTTTCTGTATTCAGGATGGCTGTGCTGTCGATACATATGAAACTCAAGAGCTTAATAAGAATTATTTTGAGATTGATTCGGATAATTGATAAATTCTTCCACATTAATTTTAAATTTTTGTTAATTTGTTTAAACAATTTTTGTTAAACAAATGGAAATTAAAAATAAAAAACAGGTATATCTTTTTTCCATTTGCCTATGAATTCAATTGTTAGATTTTTTAATACAATGGCTGGTTTCTTCATGGGACTTAAGGGGTTAATCGACTTCCACTGGTCAGTTTTGCAGACAATGTCCTTGATAAAGATTATCAGAAATCACCTAAATTTACTGGCACCCATTATTGTATTAAAATATAAGTCTTAATGGAAATTTGATCATACCTTACTCCCTAGAAAGTTCCTAAATACCTTTTAGAAAATCAACTTATTCTTTTTAAAGTTAACCCATAAATATTCCATTTTTTACTTTTAAAAGTAATAAATGCACTAAAGATTTTTATCGTGAATCACCTAAATCCTAGTAAATATGTGGTCTCTCTTAATCCATCAAATTAATATTTATAAGCTCAATTATCAGAAATCACCTGAATTATTATTAAGTACTTAAGCATCTCTTAAAGATCAACTTTTTCTTTTTAAGATTCACTTCCACAAGAGTGATCAGAAATCACCAGAATAGTCTGTCGGTTTCTGGATACCTTCTAAAGTAGGATTTTTTACTTTTTAAGGTTAATTATATTCTAAAAGTAACAGATTCAGTATTTTTTGAATTAATTAACTCAAAAAAGTTAATCAGGAATCACTTAGATTGATAGAAGGTACCTCAATAATTGTTTGTTATCAATTTTTATTTCAATACGTTAAAAAAATTTGACCGAGAATTTCTTGGGAATTTCTCGATAGTCACTTCTGGGAATTTCCCAGGAATTTCTCGGCACCACTCCGGGGAACATTTTTACGTGGGACGGCTCGAATATACTTCGAAATTTCGTCTTCATTCTTTTTATCTTCGTACGTTTTTACCAGATTGTATAATCTTTCCTCGAATTTCAATGGTGACAACTTGTCTTGCCTTCTGATTTGTTGATTTGTTCGTGACATGTTCTGTTCAACCGCCTGGTACATGTTCCAAAGTTGAGGGGGGAACTTTGGCTGCGTTGCCCGACACCTTACACGAGCTGGCTTAACACGTATATAGATATCCTCAAAATACTCAACAATATCGATGAACGCTTCAGGTATCTCTTCCATGAATATATAGAAGGCCATTTGAATGTCATCGATAGAAACAAAAGCTGTTGCGCACATCATTTGGGCTGCTTGTTTTATAGAACTATTTTCCGGATTGTTGTATGCTGTCTGCAGGCCTTCTGATTGTATTCGACGATATATCGATTGTTTTAGATGGAAGAAGCAAGCTTTTACTATCACTTCCATTGTCCTTGCGGCGTTAATGATCCATTAATTTAAAGTCTGTCATTATCATGGTGGCCGAGATGACAAAACCTTGCTTATCACATTCTTCTTTCAGAACTTGAAACATCTATTCATAAATTAATAAATAAGTTAGCTAATATGCAGTTTTTTTAAAAATTGAATTAATAATATTTAAGTAATTAAAACCATTTAATATGCTTTTTGAGTTTTGTTTTCCATCAATGTGTATACAAGTGGTAGCGCAACTTTTTTTTCAACACCATTGGTTACTTGGAGAACAGCAAAAAGTTGGAAGAATATGTTAGGCACAATCTTGAATGTCCCATCCACGTACCATTCATGTCTTCTTGCTAATCGTCTGAGATTTTCTTTTGTAGCCCAAATTAGCAGTCGACCAACTGAGTCATTAGCATCAATATCATTCAAGGAATTATACAATAAAAATGACTCTTCTCTTACTATATGCTTATAGTCATCAGGTACTTCCCTTAGGTCTTGTAAATTCGTGGGTTCATTGGTATATTCTTTAGAACACCTGAGGGTACTTCTTGAAGTTCATTGCGCAAAATTTGTGCTGGTGTTACACATCCACGTGTAAGAAAGGGGTTTTCGTTCCACTAAACACTAGTTCGATCACTATTTTACTTCAAATTTAGAATTTTTTAAACGAAAACAATTTTTTAAAAGACACTCAAAGATTTTGACATTAAACAAATTGACTAACGAATTAGAGTTCGTTCAGTTGACATGAAAACAAAAATTCAAACAATTTAAAAATATATATTTGTGGAAAAAATAATTGGTAGAAAATAATATTAGTTAAAAAAAATTTAGTGGATAAAAAGGTTGTTGGAAAAAAGAATTGATGGAAAAAAGAATTGGTGGAAAAAAGATCATTAGAAAAAAGAATTGGTAGAGAAAAAAGTTAGTGGGAAAAAAGGATTGGATAAACTGGTGTACAATCGAATAGTTATTATTTAAAAAATATTAACACAGGTTAGTCATCTATGCATGACTAGATGTCAAAAAAATTACTAAATTAAAACTATCGCTTCTAGATTTAGTCGTTTAGGGGAAAAAGAGTCACTATTAAATAACATAATGGGTAAACAAAGAGTAAAAAGAGGACTTTTAAATATAATAGGAGACGCATCAAAAATATTATTTGGGACTTTAAGCGATTTAGATTTAAATATAATTAATAAAGAATTTTATCAATTATATAATGATAATAAGGTTTTTAATGAAGCAATAAAAAACAATGCTAAATTAATAAAAATGATCTTAGATTCGTCATACCTCGCATTACTGTATATTTTTATTAATTTTTTTTGTATTTTTAGAATTTTTTAAGAGATCAAATAACCTCATGTTTAAATTAATAAAAATATACAGTAATGCGAGGTTCAAACCGCATATTTCAAGACATTATTAACCCTGTAACGCAGAGAGCTTTTCAAATAATATATAAAATCTGATGTGATATATGTAATAAAAAAACAAGCTCCCAACAATTTTCGAGTAAATCGGGTCATATAAAAAAATAGTCCGCCATATTGGATCCGACATTTTGAATTTTTAAAATATGATATCAAATTCGTAATCAGCGACCCCAGAAACCCCCGAGTAACAAGTTTTAAGTAAATTGAGTTATTTTTAAAAAAATAGTCCGCCATATTGGGCCCCTTATTTTGTATTTTTGAAAATTTAGTTCAGATTTGATCACAGCGACCCCAAAAACCCCAGAGTAACAAGTTTCGAGTAAATTGGGTTATTTAAAAAAATAGTCTGCCATATTTGATCCACCATTTTGTATTTCTAAAAATTTTGAAAAATTTTAACATATTTTGATTCTTTAAACCTCTAACACAGTTGGTGATCAATGAATTGCCAATTGGAACGTTTTTTCTGTTTAAATGATGTTTCAATTAGACATTTTTTACTTTTCAGCCATATAATGTGTCATAACTTGTCTGCCATTTTGGATTTATAAAAAGGCCAGATTGTAATTGATAGAGTACTTCAAGACGAACATTTTAAGACCTTACACGTTATAATTGAGCCCATAGAATTATGCACAGAGCTCTGATCCAGTTGACATGGAACGTCCCACCTGTTTTTTATTTCATTATCCAATTGCTTTTGCTTGGAATGAAACACGATATTTATTCAGCATAATTTGTTTAAAATAATTTTGTGAACAAAATACAACTTGGATAAAAAAAGACCCAAATTAAAATTTATTCATTTTTTACACAGAATCGATTCGCATCAACAGTTTCAAAAATTGTTTAATGTTTATTATTTTTTTAAGCAATTGCGAGTTAAAAACAGAATAACAGGTATTTCTTCTATCCAATATGTCTATGAAATCAATTGAGGGGGCGTATTCTAAAAGGGGATACGCGTGGATTTTCACGAAACAGTGTTGACCAATAGAAAAATTTTCAAATATTTTGCAATTTTTAAATTCAATATCAGAAATGTACACAGAATGAAAATGTGCATCCTTTTTCTTTAAAAATCTAATCTAATCTAATCAATTACCGAGATCAAGATGGATATTTCCAAAAGAGAAAGTTGGCACTTAGATTAGAGCATCCATTGTACCAAATTCCAGCTTGCTCGTTTACAACAACCCATTAGAGTCCTGTTCTTCTCCAGAAGTCCAGTATTTCCTCTATAGATAGGTTGCTCACCTGCATAGGGTCTATAATTGCTTGACCCCAGGTAGAAAGTCTGATCCTAGCTAATGCCGGGCATTCAGATAATATGTGAGACGACGTCTCGTCATTCGTCTCACACAGTCTGCACATATGTGAGACTTTGTTTCCGATTTTATGCTGATGATAATTCAAAAGCCCATGTCCTGTAAAGAGGCGAACAATGATTTTAACTCTGATATTATCGAGTTTCAGGAGATCGCTCGCTCCCCTCTTGTTGGGCACTAAACCCAACAGAGCCTTCGCTTGCCTTCCCACCCCAATGCCCGCTCAATACTTTTCATGTTCCCTTTGACCCCATCTTTCAATGGCTCCCTTAACCAGACACGGCATTAAGGGGATCCCACATATCAACAATGCAGATCTAAATTGATAAAAACTCTGCAACCACCTTTTCTTGAAAATTGTATAATATTATGCCCTATCAATTTAGGAAACTCATTTTCTATCATAAATACATAGGATGAATATTTTATTTGTTGTAATTATTAGAAAAAATTATTTTTCAAAAATTAAATATGAGCAGTTTCTAATAGTCCAAACCACCATAACCACATTTAACAGCTGTTTGGTGGTACATTATTTTGCAATGGAACCAATAGATGGCGCCAAATGTACCAGAAATGATAAATTGTTGATTATTTTTAATTTTAAAATAAAAACAAGTTAATATAATGTCTTGTTTGCAAGAGAAAATTGATTAATGGTAAAAAATATATAAAATAAGACAACTTTGCAGATACATTTAATTTTCCAAGTAAAAAATAAGTTTGTTTTGTTGTTTGTAAGGAAATTAAAAATTTAAAAACCTTTACTTTTGGTAACAATTACAAAAAAAGAAATATTCATCCTGTGTATTTTTCATAAAAAATGAGATTCCCAAATGGATATGGCATGGTATTTTATATTTTTCAAGAAAAGGCGGTTGCAGTTTTTTTTATCAAATTAGATCTGTATTGTCGATAAGTGGGATCCCCTTAATGCCACTGCTGGTTCAGGACCTAAAAATTCCATTTCAGAACCTATTTTTGCCAAAACGTCCACCCTTTCATTGCTCCTGATTCCCGAGTGGCCCGGTACCCAGATCAACGAAAGTTTATTTACAGAACCTAACTCGTCTAGTACGCTACGGCATTCCCATACAAGCTTCGATTCTATTGTGGGATTCTTTAGAGCCCTTAGGGCCGCCTGACTATCCACACAAATACTAATCCTTTTGCCCCTTGTCCCTTTTTGAATGGACATTTGGGCACAAGTTAAAGTCGCGCAGACCTCTGTCTGCCAAACCGTGGCATATTGTCCTAATGACTCAGCCACTTTAATGCAGCCAATTTTTCGATATATTCCGAAGTCTGCACCGCAATCCATCTTGAATCCGTCCGTGTATCACACCTCGTCCCCAAGTGGAAACCCCTTCTACCAGTCGAATCTGGAAGGTATTATTATCTTGAATCGAGGTTTAAATTTCACCCTCTTGACCATCCTATCTTGCACCATACTTAATTCTGGAATTGATAGGATTGAACGTGGGAGCTTGGTGTGTTTACTACTTGACTTCCACTTTCCCTGCGCGTTTAGCCTGCTTATAATAAGGGCCGCCTTTTTCACCGCAGTACTATATAGAGGTTCTTCGGCCAGTATGAATCCCAACGCCGCTGTAGGCGTGGTCCTACCCGTGGGGTGCCCGGGTGCAGAATATGCCCCCTGTGACCGGCTACAGGTCGTAAGAGGCGATCATATGAGGCTCGGAGTGGCGCCACTGCTTGCGGTTAGTACTCGGTTCGTCCCAGGCTTTCTTATAGAGCAGTGGCATATGATGATGATGGGCAGTGCCGTGACGGCCCGGCAATTCTAATTATAGACCGTCGACCTCACTTGCCGAAGCAAGGGTGGTAAGACTCTTAATCGGTACTCATACCAGAGTACTAAATGGTACCATGGGGACCGGTCCGAGCCCGGGGGACTTGCCGAAAGGCTTGTTTCCTTCCGGTCATTGAGTTGGCCTCGTGGGGGCAGTATTACCTAGCCTACATCGCTTGAGGCTAGGGGCATTATGAACGGACCAGAGCTTCGCAAAAACGGAGTAATGGACCTAGTAACTAGAGCTTCGACATGTAAGTTGTGGTGCCAACTCGGGTGGTTACCTGTAGAGTAACCAGAGATTGGAAAGGTCTCGCCCTTCACCGAAGGGTCGTAAACGTTCTTACCAACTTTGCAGAGATCGGAAGATGGTCACTTGTTGACCATCGGCGTTGGGGAGCGTAATCTCTCCTAGTTACGCTCGTATGCGAGCCGTGTAGTTATACCAGTATTGGGAGGTGCTGCACGTATACTCTACCTAGGCGCTGTAGGCGTGGTCCTCATGGCGCTTGTAATACCTGAGTTTTAGAATCATCTGATAGAGCCAATTGACCATATTGGATCTTAGTCCCCATGATGACCCTATCGCCATTCTACACGCCCAGAACACAGTACAGAATTTCCTATACTGATAATCGAAATGTTCTTTCCAACTCAGCTTTTTATCCATGGTTACTCCTAAGTATTTAGCCGATTCGGAAAAAGAAATCTCTTGTCCATAAAATACCGGCTTCTTTAAACTCAGTATCTTGTATTTCCTAGTGAAAACTACTATATTCGTTATCTCTGGATTCACAGAAAGTCCAGTCTGACTGCACCAATTTTTGACAATCTTGAGTGTACTTTCCGTAAGCTCTAAAAGTGTCTCAATTGAGTGCCCTCTTATAATTATAAGGAAATCATCCGCATAGCTTTGCGTATAATATCCCTGGTTATTGAGTTTCCTAATCAACTCATGTGCCACTAAGCACCACAATAGAGGAGAGAGAACTCCTCCTTGTGGGCATCCTTTTGAGACGACGCCTGTTAGCCTGGCCTCATCATTGTTTGAAAGATCAATACCCAATCAATACCCTCTGGACTCACAACTCTGGCTGCAAGTTTCCAGTGTTCCCGGTTTCTTCGGGATCTACGTGGACCCCCGCCAAAGTCATGTAACGTTCTCTCCTTAAAGTCCGGGAAGTTAGCTTCCATCAGATACCTTAAGCAGTCTTTTTTATCCAGAGCATATTGCCCATTAGATAACTTAATGGTAGATAGTTTTGCCAAAGGGTCTTTAGCCAGAACTTTATGAAGTCTTGATGCTTCAGGTACTCTTTCGATTCCTTCGCAAAAACTCCTCCAGCTAACACCCCGTTCTTTATCTACCTCTTTCTTATAAGAATTACGAGCTGCATGGTAATTATCCCATGCTTTCTGATTCTTACGTTTCTTGGCTTTATTGAAAAGCTTTCTTACTGTTTGTCTGTGACCGCGTATTACTCCTGTTGGTGTTCACCTTTTTGGCTACACAGTTTCTCTCAAAGGATCAGACAACCGAGTCTCGCAGATATTCCGCTGCGAGTTCTAACTCTTCGTACGTTCCGTACGCGGTGGGGAAGTGACCCATGGAGACCTTGAGGTCCTCAGTAAATGAGTCCCAATTAGTACTCCTAGGGTCACGGTTCCACTTATGTTCCCGATCTTTCGATTCCAGTCTGAATGTGATAAGTCTGTGGTTCGAGAGTGAATCTTCATCAGACACTCTCCAGTCCCTCACACCACCCCACACAGACCTGGAGCAGATCGTAATATCCAACACTTCTCTCCTGTTAACAGTAACGAAGGTTGGTTCATTACCCTGATTTAAAATTTCTAAATCTGCATCTATAAGAAAATCTAGTAGATTTCTGCCTCTGTCGTTAATGTCAGTGCTACCCCAAACTACGTAATGGGCATTGACATCACAACCTATTATCAAAGGGAGACTCTGATGTTGACAATACTCCACCAACTTTTCCACACTCTTTGTGGCGCAGATTATCCCTCCGAACCCGGGAAAAAAGTGGAAGCTACAACCACCTCCCTCTTATTTCCGTTCGTCTCTGAGTACTTAGCCATCACGAGAGCAAAGCCTCTAGTTGTCAATTCCAACAAAGGGAAAGCATCTATACCTTTATAGATCAGACACGCCCTTGGAACCGATTCATGTGGTGAGCAAACTAGTTCTTCGCATCCATTTAGACCTCTGATTCTCCCCTTGAAGACCCAAGGTTCTTGAACAAAGGCTAAAGCTGTCTGCATCCTTGTCAAGTTCTTGGCTAAAATCGCCGAAGCAGCTTTACAATGATGCAAATTGATCTGCATAGACTGGATCTGGGAAGGAGCCATTTTAAAAGTCTGATTCACGATCTCCTCAGATCCTTCAACTACTTCTCAGGCATGCACCGGGCAGGGGAAGCAACCTCTGAAGTCCAGTCGCCGTTTTGACGTCAAAGCCCAAGACGACACCCACCCGCTCCCAGAAGCACCCTGAGAAGAGCCAGCGAGGTCCGATGCGGTCCTCTCAGAGGCCCTGGCTCGAGCTTGCCTGTCCACTTGTTGCAAGGTTGAGTCCCCTACGGTCCTCTTACCAGCAACAAGCGAATCACAGAGGAAATAAAAGTCCATCCTTGGAGAGCCTTAATCTAAGAATAAGGCTAATTACGTCCAAGAGCGAGCCTGGTATCTTGGAGTCTCGTTTAAGATACCTCCATTCGGAGTCCCACCATGGAAACGGGGCGTCCAGAAGACGGGCCCCTCCTGTAACACAACCGCTTCCGAGCTTTACGAGAGCTAAGTTATGTCCAGCGATGGTCGTCCACCGTCCACCCCACCCCCCGGAGGAACCCGAAGGATTTGGTTACCATAGTATCTTTCATCCATGGACACGAGTTCATCACGGATTGGGTGGCGAGACTCGCGCTTCAATCGCCATGGTACAGCCAAACGAACCATGGAAGGGTTTCTTCTTGGTCAGACTCCCTCCAATAGAAAATCTTCATAATGAACCCGCGGTTAAGCCTCTATTCATCCCGTCCCTCTCGATAACATCTCGAAATTCTTGAGCGGCCGACCCAATATGAGGGTTCGCCCCCTCAATCACCACGAGAGACATCGAAAAGTAGTTTCCTGATAGGAAAAGAGACCCTCAAGCCCTCCCACCAACAACAAGGTCTTGAAACCCCTAGAGAGAGTTTTCTTTAAGTAATAAATTTATATCTATTTTAGTTTATGAAATCATGAGAAAAAACTAAATTTTTGAAAACCAAAACATTAAAAATTTTATATTTTTAGCTCGTATTGATGTTTTTGATTTTTTATATTGTGTAATCAAACAAAAACAAACTTACAGATCAAGGTTTCCTGAAACCAACTATATTTTTAAAAGTTCAAAATCTTAATTAATAAAAAGTTTATTAATTTTTTCGAAAGAAATTGCAAAAAATATGTTTTTTCTACTTCCAACGCTTCTTTTATCAAGGAACTTTCAAGATACAAAAAACTTCCAGTGACAAAGTTTTTCATTACTACACGGACAAGTTTTCTGTAAAATTGTTTTAACATGATATGGATACTTATAAAATTATTAATTTTTAAAGCATATGGTACGTCAAATTTCTTGCGCCTGCAGAACATATTATTAAGTCTCAAGTTGTTCGTTTACATCTCGTTTTTCCGCAAGCGCGAGAAATCTGACGCATCAAACGTTTTAAACATTAATAATTTTGTAAGTATCCATATCATGCTAATAAAATTTTACATAAACCTTGTCTGTGTAGTAATGAAAAACTTTTTCACAGAAAGTGTTTTGTACCTTAAAATTTCATTGATAAACGAAGCGTTGGAAGTTAAAAAAACATATTTTTTGCAATATCTTTCGAAAGAATGAATAAACTTTTTATTAATTAGGACTTTGAACTTTTAAAAATATAATTGGTTTCAGGAAACCTTAATATGTAAGTTCGTTTTTGTTTGATTACAAAATATAAAAAATCAAAAACACCAGCACGAGTTAAAAAAATAAAATTTTTAATTTTTTGGTTTTCAAAAATTTAGTTTTTTCTCAATATTTCATAAACTAAAAAAAGATATAAATTTATTTCCTAAAGAAAAAAATGCGCATTTTCATTCTCTATAAACTTCAGTAGTTCAAATTTAATTAAAGAATTTCAGTATAAACAAAATGTCTGATAAAACTGGATTTTAAAAAAATGCATTTGGAAATTTGTAAATAACGTTTTCAAAAATTATTAAAAATAGTTTGTATTGTTAGTTATTTTTTAATAATATTACTGCATTCTAATTTTTCAATACAGGGAAAAAAGAAAAACTTCTAACTCTAGGAAACTCAACTATACACAAAGGTGCGTTATGTGGTGTTCGTTTTAAACCTGGCGCATTTGAAAGTCAAATTAAGGAGGTTCTCCGGCTCCAGTGGTGCTCAGTTGCGCGCGACACATTTTATGTTTCGTATTATTCTATTCATTTGGCTCTACAATATAATAGTTTTTTTTAAATTGTAAGAAAAGTTTGTCAGCAATTAAATAAAATGTCACATTTTCAAATGCTTCATGTGGAATCCTATGCAAAAGTTGAAACTTTAAACCTGAATATTTACATTTTTAGTATGGAAAGGGGTGTTGAAGTTTTTGCCACTTATAAAGTATACAAAAATGAATATTCTCCCTAAATTTCGTAAAATTTCGAAGAAAATTGACTTGCAGGAGAAAGAAAATTTTTGAAGACTTAAAAATCGTGCTTTGCCAGAACCTTTTGAGGAAAGAAAAAATGTAATGATTCAACAAGAAGAAAATATAGCAAACTTGGAACAAGTTGAAGTCTCTTGTGCAAATATAGAGTAGCCTTCTTTTGAACACAACCATCAAATGGAATGGAGCAATGATAGTTCTAATATTCGACACTACACAATGAAGTCACTTGATTTCAACGAAAAAATGATATTGAAATGGAATGGACAAAAATTGAACCACCTACGTTTTATCAATAATTAGTGTCATACAGAAATGTAACCATAAAAAAGGAAAAAATAAAAATGTTACAGAGATAAGTTTGCTGTTAAAAGCAAGCTTTGAAATCTGTAAATCGAACATTAGATCAAACTAGACAACAACGAAATTCATACAGAAACCAGTTACAAAAAATTAAAAACAATACTGTAAATACATTTTTAAATAGGAAAAATTGTACCAGTCAAGTTGCAAGAACAATGATACACTTGCAATTACATAGGAAGTCCAGGCCTTATTCTGATGCTGAATTAGCAAAGCATATGATGTATCATTTAACGTCTGGTTACAAACAACTTCGCAAGGCCGGATGTAATTTACATCATGCTGTGGAATAGCAGATTTTCCTCATCTAGTGAAACGATTGTTTGCAATGCTAAAAGTCAATGGAAAAATTTATATAGGAACAAAAGTAATCGTCTGTTTCCAGGACTTTGTCGACGCACTAATCTTCGACAGAACGATGAGCTCATCCAGATTACTGTCTCATATCACTGACGCTCATCTTGATTTAAATGCATTCGAAAGCATGAACGTCAGGCGTCCAATGCAAGTATTCAGTAAAAGATTCGCTTCAGCAATAAGATTAGGAGGTAAAGATCCAAATGGGAATAAAAGCTCAACATGGAAAGAATCTGCTTAATTTGCTAAAAAATTATATGAGGTCGTCGACTATTGTAACGCTTATCACTTAAAACATGGAGAATATCGAAAAAGGTCATTGTCTCCAAAAAAATCCAGAAGTAGAACAAACTTTGATCGAATTTGTGAAATGGCCTTCAAAGTAGAGCGTTAAACCTTACGAAGAATTGACAGTTGTAGAATTTCCTGAACTACTTTGCTGGAGTTATTGCTCGCCACGTTCTCAAAAAATACAAGTCGTATGAAAATTGTAAACAATTTTTTATTAGAAAAGAAAATGAACTTCTAGACGATAGTGAATACTATCTTTATCTTCGTGAGTATGCTAACAAAGACGGATCTAAAGATGCAGTAAAGAAGCTTACCAGACCTAAATCTACTGTAAGCAAAATAATTGCAATTCAACTTTTTGAGTTCACCAAAAATTATAAAAATTATTGGTGCTTTCTGAAGATTTTAAAAGACTTAAATAAAGAAGGTATTATATTCACGAAGACTCATTGCCCTGAATGGTTTGACGAAAGCAATGGAGATTGCGTACAACATCGAAAAAAAGCTTTAATATATTTATACCAAATTTAACTTTACGCTCAATCTCAAGAAAATAATCAAAAATCAAAAGGACAAACAAACATACTTTTTAAAACACCTATTCGACAGTGTAGAAAATTAAGGAATTTAATGAATCAATAAGGTTAATATCAAACGTTTAAAAATTATTTGACTAATTTAAATAATATTTATAATATTATCAAAGGTCTCATTACTGTTTAAGGGGAGATTCCACAGAAATTAAGGTTTTTTTAAAAAATTTTTTTATAGGTAGTAAAATAAATATTTCTTAGCTAAACTTTTTTTACAATAAAATACTTGTGTTACAGTAATAAAAACCATTTTTTATTTATTTATTTTTTTAATGGAGTCTTAGAAAATGGCTGCCGAAAGTGGTCCCCTCTAAAAGTTGTTTACATTTTTTCTCTGCGACAATTAATCTAAACTAAAAAAGTCAAAAATTTTCTTAATCTATACCATTATGGCTATCGTGTAAACTAGAACAAAAAAAATTTATTGAAAAATAACCAAATGGCAGACTTTTTAATTTTTCGACCATAATTTTGCAACTTAAATTGTTTATAACTTTTATAAATATTAATGGATCTTAAATATCCTAGTTTACACGAAAACTACACATTCAAGGAGCATGCTGTCCAAATTGCAAGTTATTTCATTGAAAATTATAAAAATGAGAGTGTAAACAAGTTGAAAATGTGTAGTTTGGAGAAAAACGCGTTTAAAGTTTGAAGGACCAAATATACAAAAATTTAACTTAAAGTTATATACATAACCTTTGATATGTAACAGTAGACATTTCTTATTACTTAAGAACTACTCTTTCAAGCGGTGCGAAAAGAAAAAATGTAAATTTAAAAATAAACAAATTGCAGTTAGATAATTAATGAAAAAACATGAATTTTCGAGGTGGAAAGGTGATGTTATTTCTACTCTCCTGCTAGCGAGTCTATTCTTATCGCTTCAGACTATTTTTCCCGTATTTTTAGATAATCATACTAACCAAAAATTAAAAAAAAAAATTTCGGTATTAAAAAAAAATCAGTGGAATCTCCCCTTAAAGTTATGTCAATCAGTAGACACATTCCTCAAATACCCTACTATTGCAAAACGTCACACTGAATAACATGACCTTAAATCTAAGTACACTGAAAAAAAAATTTAATTGAATCAAGAAAATTTGAATTGGTTCAAGTAAATATAGGGATTGCATAGGGTCAATCCAATTATGCGATTGGCTCAAGAAACTGATTTTTTTGACATAGTATACTTGGTTGGAAAGCATATATATCAAATCAAGTAAATAGTTCACTTGTATTGAGAAAAAATATTTTCTTAATTGAAGTAAATTATTCACTTGAATCCCCGCCCCTTCCCCCATCCCATGATTTATAATACTTAGGTAAAACATTTTTATTATTTAATTAATTAACATTTATATTTTTTATTTAAATAATTAAACAATTGTTATTTTACGTAATATTTACATTTAATTAATACTTATCACAAATACAACAAATATAGCTTGAAAGAAAATTTTCCACGGTCGGAGGAATCGAACCCGGGTTGCACGCGTCAGAAGCTGTACCGTTGCCAGTATGCCATCCAAGCCTCAATGGATAGTTTTCAAAAACTGCTATTTAAGTTGCACATCCATTTGAAGAAAAATATTTTCTTGGATCAAGAACACCGTCATTGTGTTAAGTAAAAAAATGTTTCAAAGCAAATGAATGAAATGATTTGATTTCAGAAACACGAATTCTCCAGACAATACTTTACTATTTCGCTTAAGAACATAATATTCTTGATTCAATCCTTTTTGGTACTTCGGATAAGTAAAATATTTGATTGCAATAGTAACATATTTACTTCCACCAAATACTGAATTATTAATACAAGAACTATACCCAATGCTCATAATTACTTGGCACAAGAAAATAAATTTCTCTCTTCAAATAAATATGGGATTGATTCAAGTAAATTCTGTCAAGTAAATGCATTTACTTGGTTCAATTACATTTTTTTTCAGTGTAGGATGATTATTAATAAAACTTTTTAAAAAATTTTAGCCTTCAATTATGAAATTCGTATTTGCTTATCATTCAGATGTGAACAAACTATTAGATTTAAATAACTATTAAAATAATTTAAGTTTAAAAAAATTAAATATAAATTTGTTTACAGAAATATTTTTAGGAGTCAATTGAATCTTTGGCTTCACGATGATATTTAATTGGTGAATGATACAATTTTAAAACCATTTTAAACGCAGTAAAAGGTTAATCTTATTTTAAGATCAGTCTTAAATTCATCACAGTGTTTCAATGCTAAATAATTTAAAATAGAGCATGTAAATTGAACAATAGCTGTATTAAAAATGTTCTATCTAAATTTAAGACTATCTGCTTTCTGTAAAACATAAGATTTTCTTTTTACTGTGAACAATCAAATTCTTTTATAAAAGAATAATAAATATTAATAATTGTAATGTTTTACAGACTGGGTGTTCAAGTTAACTTTTTTCGTGCAGTGCGTCCTTTAATATAGTCTACATTATTCAATATTGCAGAAATGTTAGAAATTTAATAAATAAGGTAAATATCATACATTTAAAGATCATTTAATAACATTTAGAGGTGTGGATAAAGCTCAAAGCTGGATTAAGTATTTTCAAGATTTTTGTTCTTCAATCGTAGTTCATGCACTCGAATATTTCGGGCTTTCGAGTCAATTAGAGTTCTAAAAAAATCCAAATGCTCTCGTTATTCGAGCTATTTACATACCTCTAACGACTTCTCATAAGGAATATTAAAAATTAATATAAAAATTTGAATCTAAGAAAGTAGCTATTATTTTTTTTAATTGCACACTAATTATGTCAGCAATAATACTTATATCTCTTAGTTCGTAACAAATAATTTATATTAACATAATTGTCGAATCCGAAAAGGTTACTCATGAATTTTCTGTTGTAGAAATAACTTTCGGATAAACAGCTGACAATTAAATGGATGAATTCTCCAAATAACTTAATTGGTAAGAAATAAAATTGAAAAGCAATATTTATTAATGATAAAGCTCTTTCATAGAAAAAATAATCAATAATTTTTTTACAGGCAGGGCGGTGACGTTGACCGCCTTCGCGTGGTGCTTCCTGAACAAATGTTTTGGTTTAATACATTTGACTTAACAGTCAACAGCTTAAAATTATTTGAAATTTCCAAATGTATTTTAGTGTGCAATTAATTGGAAAAAGTAGAATTTGTTAAATTTTTGAGAAGAGGGATGTATTTTATATAAGTATCTTAACCCTTAAACGCACGACTTTTTTAGAAATATGCAAGTTACGTCATTATTTAAGAGAACAACATTTTAAATTTCGAAAAACTAACATCAGATTTATAATTTACAAATCTGAAACCCCCGAGTAGTCATTTTCATTAGCTAAGCTTTACTTAATTTCCGATTTTCTAATTTTGTTGTAAGTTCTGCCATAAACATTTTTTTTATCGTTATAAATAAAAGATTGATAATTCAATTCTCAAAAGTTTCCATCGATGCTCATGATCCAAAAATTTTTTTTATGCCAAACCATAGAAATTACTTTATTTTTCCCAACACAGTGAAAAGTAAATCTTATTTTAAATAATGTTTAAAATTAAAAAAGTCCTAAAAGTAATGTCAGTCTTAATTTAAGCTCAGCTGGCGTGAAAATAAGGATAAGAAATCTGAATTTACAGTTCTACTTTTTAAATTAAGTTTAGAACTACTGATTTTCAACATGATTGCCTTAAATTTAGCATATTTTTTGCTGATATTCAGCAAGCTTTTGCTCTTTAAATTCAGCAAAAAATAAGATTTAAAATTAAACAAAAGCTGTCTTAAAAATGTTGTATCTTAAATAAAGGTTCCTTTCATGGCTGAAAATAAGCCTTCTTTTTACTGTGAAGATTTAAAGTTAAAAAAGTACTTTTTTACAGTTTTTTACTTACTAGGTGAATGAATGAAGTAAAGTTAGTTAAAAATTTATCTCTAAAAATAATAAAAAATAGTTTTTGATTTTGAGCATCGATGCCAACTTCAGAAACCTGATAATTCTTTTCACAAAGTAGAATTTTGTGGGAGTTGGTTGTTTCGGGATCAAAAATATTTTTATTTTTGTTAAAATTATGAAGGTTGATAGTTAAAAGTGGTTTCGATCGAAAAGCGGGGGGTTCAAGGGATAAATCTCTAACAAAGAGTTACATATATTTTTCTAAAAGTATGGTTAGTTAACATTTATCTTGATGAAACAAAAGAATAGAAAGGACGAATTTGAAATTTATATTCTTTGAAAAATTTAGTAAAGATTTTACTAATTTTTAGTAGAAAGTTGCAAATTAAATGATTCAAAAATAATAAATAAATTGTAAAATATCTATAAGTCTTTGTGCTATGAAGTATGTTTGTAGGTGGACAATCAGAACGTACTCCGATAAGAATTTTTACTAGCGTTTCAATAAATTTTGCTTTTTTGAACAGATAATTATTTTAATTATAAAACATTTCCAAATATATAAACAAATTAACAAAGTTTTAATAATTTTTTAATTTTTATATCGTTACTCAGTATGAAATCAATAAATTAAATCAAATACTTAATGTAAATAGATAGAACTATTTTTCAAAGATTGTTTAATTAGATCAACATTGTTATTTACTAACTTTTTACACATATGTGCAAAACTTAGCCGTTATAATTTTTTCTGTTAAAATTTATTCAAATTACTTAACTTTATATAAAATACACAGACACACAGAAAAAAAGTTTTTTGGCCGGGACACTACAATAGTATATTACCATGTATTTTGGCCCGTTAAATCCGAATCCCAAGTCAGAATTGTCAAATTGGTTCTCTTTTTGGGCTATACTTAAAAAACGACTTAAAAAACTGAATCAAAATAAAATAATTAAAAAAAATTATAACACTACAGTAATATATTTCTATGCATTTTTTCACGCTTAATCCGAATTTAAAGTTAGTATTTAAAAAATTTTTCAAAATTTTAAGATAAATTTAAAAAAGACTCAAAAAAACCAAATTAAAATAAAAAAAACTATGACACTACGATAGTATATTTCTAAGTATTTTCCCCGCTGAATACAAATTTGAAATCAGAATTGACAGAACTGCTAAATTTGTAATTAATTATTATCAAGGATCGACTTCAATAATTTACAAATATCTTATAATTTCAATGTAATACACACTAAACAAAAGGATGAGTTCATCACCGAAAATACACACACTCATTTTCATTCAATTTTATTCTCGAGAATTAGAAATTGGCAATAATTGTAAATTGAAAAATACGAGTGTGATGAGAAAATGATAAATATACATTATTCATATAACAAAATTAAAATCATAGACAGTTTCTCATTATAATGAAAGTTTCGACTTATTACATTAAATTTCAATGATATGATTTGAGACAACAAAACATAAATAAAGAAAATTAAACTTTTTGATATTAAACGAATAAAAAGATTACCAAAAAAAGTACTCACTATACTAGTAGATGATAATTTTTTTGCCACTTACAAGGCTAATACCTTTTACATACATCATATGCGGAGGGGATTATCAGAATAGCGAGTATATCTAACAATGATGATGATGCTCACATTCATAAGGTACGCATGGTGATGTAGTAGGGTGAGTCCTCTTATTTTCGCAAGGTTCCAAATCGTCTAGTGTACATAAGTTGCGTCTCATCAGATATCACAAATCGTGCAGCAATAATGTTTTTCTTTTTATAACATATTTAAAGACCCGCTCTTACAACGGGTCAAGAATTTTCGTGTATACAAGAATATGTTAATCGTCTGTATTTATATGAAAAAATGCTCCCTACTCAGAAAGTCCAGCAATTATATAAATTACCCATGGCTTCCCCACTCTTCATCACATCGTCTTTCTTAAAGTTTACTGTAAATGATTCATTAAATTCCATAAGTTTTAGGTCATAGAAAATGTATGAGTATCCTTTAATTCCTACAAGTTCAAAAGTTTTGTGGCAAATTCAACGCAATTAGAAAAACCTCGTTATTGAATTGTTGGATTTCAAACAGCGAGGAAAGATAAACATAAAAAATATGCCTGTCTTTTGACCATTGCAATTTTACAAATGTTAAAATCTTTTTAAATTCACAATATTATCCTTACGGAAATTTAAATCTAAACTTTCATCCAAATTAGTACTCTCCACTTTATGAAATGTACGCTAATTTTCAATCATCGTATTATGGTAAAGATTCAAAATCTATTTTAACTAAGGATATTTTTAAAAGTTTATTTCCTTTAAATATTATTGATTGTTCTAAACAAAATGAGTTTTTAAAACAAACATCAGTTGATGTGAGGTTAGAATTTGAAGCAAGAATCAACATGCCAGAAGAGACCACCGCCTATTGCTTAAATATCCATGGCCGCGTCATACAATATAAAACAATCAGCGGCGTTGTAAATAAACTATTGTAAAGGAGTGGAGATAATGTGGTTGGGGTAATTAATATAGAAGCTACTGCTCTCGGTCAGAAATTCGTTTCAACATGAAGTTCATATGTAAGATAATGAAAAAGGCTTACTTTACGGTTTTTAAAGATGACATTTATTATTTTAATCCCAACTAGTTTCAAGCCATATATGGCTCCTCATCAGAGGATGAATATTTCACAAAGATATAATCCAAAAATAAGACAGGACACAAAAGATTTTAAAAAGGATTAAATTTTTAAATTATCTGAAATAAAAATTTTAAAAATTATTTTAGAATTAAAAATTGACATATGTATTTTAAGGTTATATTTTAATTTGTGAAAAAGAAAGCAAAAAAAGACTTCTTACCCTTTAGAAAAAAATACAAGCATGTAACAAAAAATTTTTCAAAAAATTCTTTGTTAATATTCTCCATATTATTATTTTTATAATTAATTAATTTGAAATTTTTTTTGTAGAAACAAATTTTTTTAAAGAAATGTGCTTCTATGATTAGAGAGTTTTTTAGATTTTTATTTCAGATAATTTAAAAATTTAATCCTTTTTAAAATCTTTTGTGTCCTGTCTTGTTTTTGGATTATGTTTTTGTGAAATATTCAACCCCTAATGAGGAGCCATATATGGCTTGAAACTAGTTGGGATTAAAATAATAAATGTCATCTTTAAAAACCGTAAGATAGGCCTTTTTCATTATCTTATAAATAAATATTTAATACGGTCAAACAAACAAAAATTACTATGGACTTCAATGTAGACGTTCAAGGTTTTAAAAAGCCAACAACGAGTTTGTCTTTAAAGAATTGGCAATACTTTCTCTGAAATCGGATGCTGTACCACTTGTTTTTCTGTTTGAACTTGCTTGTCAATAAAATTCATTACCAGGACGCTACAAAAGTGGAAACCTCTGGCTCACATACAATTACCATGAAATTGTTTTATCAGCAGGAGATGTCCCATGCGATGAACTTCAATCTATTCTACAAGGGATCCTGCAAGGTGCTAATGCAATCTACGTTAAAGGATTAGAAAAAAAGACTTTTTCGTTGAGAAAACATGAAAATAAATTATTGTTAACGCCATGTAAACACGATACTCTTTATAGTAAGAACTGTGCCACAAAAAATGTTAAGCTTCTTCAAGAAAGGTTTTTGGAACTTTAAAATCGATATCTCATTACTATTGGTGTTGATGAAACTGACTTTACTTTAAAATCTTTCAACGAAAATTGTGAATCTTTCTTGTAAATATAGTTTTCAAAAACAAATAAAGCGTGCGCTAAAAGGAAGCACGCCATCACGACATTTCAACTTTTCGAGCTAATTATCATTAAGCAAAATAAATTTATTGATAATAAAAAATTGTTTGTAATCATCATAATTATCAACTAAATAAGAATTTCTTACTGATTTAAGGGGGGAGCCTACTTTAGAAGGCTTAAAAGTAGCGCTTTTTAAAGAATTTTTTTAGGAAGGAGAAAAATAACTTAGACCTCCGGTCTTTTTGAGATGTTTTTGTACATATTTAAAGCATTTGTGAAAAAAATTTTGACATGAAATATTAAAAAATAGATAAGTTAAAATTAATTGTTGATAGTGGTGCACATCTGGACTTAAAAAACGGCGGGCACGATAGAGACCGCAATTCTGGTTTGAAACATAAAAATAAAGAAAAATTTTAAAGTTTATATATGTAGTTTCTATTTGAACTAAAAAAATTCCAAAGAAATAGTGAAATTCGATAATTTTGAGTGATAAAAACAGAAAAATCATTTTTTTGAAAAAAAAATAATGACTGTAACTGGTTCTCAAAATTGTTTAAAAAAATGTTTTCAAATTTTTTTAGTTCAAGTAGAAAAGGGATTAATACTGAGTAAAAGAAGCCATCATTCATTAAAATCGGTCCAGGCATTTTCTGTCAATCCTCCCCACGAGTTAGTAAATTTCGTAAAAAGTGAAATTCGAGAAAACGCGCTTTAACTTTCGCGCTACCGACGGACCACCCGGCAGGTGGCCAAGCAATTATTAATGTTATAAATCTGCTTGAATTTTGCATAAAAAATCGCGATTTTAAGTCACTGAACAAAATTTTATCTACTTTCGAAAAATAAAAAAATAAAATTTTTTTACATTTCCTCTAGTTTATTTATAACAGTTCAACAATTGGTTGTAACCTTCAATGTTTTTAAACTTAACTTTTTACACTCGACAAAAATCAACGAAAAACTTGAAAAATAATTTAGATTGTCCTCTAAAACTTTAGGTACATATTCTTGGATACATTTTCTAAAGATTTAAGCAAAAAAATCGATTTTTTTACCATGTAAAGTAGGCTCCCCCCTTAACCATATATTGTACAGAAAAATATTTGTAACGTCAAATTTGATGTCAATCTAACCTAAGAAAAAAGCGCTTAATGCGTTCTTTTAGCGCACCCTTCAAATATTATTAATTTCAAACAATGTTTTTTAATTTAAAAAGAAACCCTTTAAAATTTAATTAAAATATATTTATAATTCCTAAAAAGAAAACTTATTCTCATTCTGAAAAATAACTAAAAGAAGAAGGAATGTAAATTTATAACCAATTTATAGGTAAACCTTGATGTGATTTTTATTTTGAATTTTCTTTCAAATATATATATATATATATATATATATATATATATATATATATATATATATATATATATATATATATATATATCAATCTATGAACTTAGTAGGTCCGACCTGATAAGTCTCAGGAAGACCTGATATCTACCATTGAATATATGAATTGGACCCCATAAGTTTCATTTGATGAACATATATATATATATATTCAAAAAATTGAAAATTTCCAAATTTCACATTTTTTTAATGATTAATAAAATTGTAGTGAATGCTGTATAAATTATTAATATTAATTCACTGTTATTTAAACACAAATTAGAGTATCCAATAATTTAGTAGAATCTATTAGGAAGTTTAATCAGGCAATTTTGTTCAGAACTGATTCTCCCTGTGCCAGTTTTGTGACTGAATTAAATTAATTGTTATTGGCATCAAAGAATTATTCTCCCTAATTATTCTGTGATTTCAATTTCAATAAGTCTTGATCCAAATAAATCTCCCTTTATTTATTTCCACTAGTTGATCAAAAAAAATTTTTTTCTTTAGAATTGGCATGGTGTACGGTCCATGTGTCCCGGCACCCTCTAGAGAAGATCCTACTCTGGGGTCGCGTTTAAGCGAGGAGCTTCTCCGGAATAGTCCTTCTGCTAGATATTCGAGGATGATTTGGCGCCAAGAATATTTTTGTCGGAAGAACACCGGAGAATACCTTTGTAGAGGCTTTTGGGCAACGGTGAGGATTTTAGACTAGAAAAGCTTTTCTCTCTCTTTTCCCTTTTAATAATTAATTCCTTTTCTACATTTCCTTCCGGGACCCAGCGATGCTCAAAAGTGAGGATGCCTATGCCAAGATCATGGTGGGTGGAGAGTTCGAATGCCTCGAGGAGGTAGTAATGTAAGTGCTATTATATGTATATTTTGTATAAAAAAATTTGTTATTGGAGGTTTTGACCCAAAAAAACATTTTTTTATTGGAGGTTTCGACCCAAAAAAACATTTTTTTTATTGGAGGTTTTGACAAAAAAAAATAATTTTTATCCCTCTGAAAGACCTTTTATCCCGTGCACCACCATGCTTTCGGGCCTATGCCTTGCGAGAGGGGCTCCTCTTCTTCATAAAGGAGTTTTTCCCCATGGATGGTGAATTTATCTGTTTTCGGTCCCGTTGGCAATGGGTAAAAAATAAAAATTTTCTTTTTTATATTTAAACAATTGTAAAAAATTCGTGTTAAAAAAAGAATTCGTGTATGATAAAAGGGTTTTCTTCTTTTATTTTAGTGCAACAATGTCCCTGTTGATGAGGCTGGGATACGATGGGTCGTCGAGGATTGGCAGAGGGGCGGCAGGCTCGTCGGGAGCTAAGAAGGAGGGCCCAACTACGTCGCCGCGTACATACTTATGTAGTTTAGGAAATAGAATAAAAGAAAAGAAAATATTTGTAGTAGAATATTAGTGATAGTTTATGTAGGTATACTAGTTCCTTTTTCTATTAATTTATTTAGTAATTTTATAAAAATGTTTTCTTAATTATACTCTATTATTAAGTTACTTTTAATATATATTCTTTTCTCTTTTTTCTTTTTTTTCTCTTTTTTCTTAATTACCTTACAAGTATTTTTATTCTTTAAATGTAAGAAGTGTCAATTGTCCTTTTGAAAAAAATAAATTAGAAAAGTTTTAACACAACTTTGTTATTGAATATTAAACGAAAGATCCTAGTTAAATTCCTGGATTAGAGGTTGTATAAATCATAAATGGCAGCTACAGTTTAAATCAACAAATTTTATCATTTCGAGAATAATCTGATTGTCTTTGTCTGATATATAAGAAGAGACACGTTCTTGCGAGTAATGATGATCTTATACCGGTTGGAGCTTCTGTTTTGGGAGTTGGGTCCGCATCTTCACGATCGTCTTCGGTGTAGTGGACAGAAGTCGTGTGAATTGAATGCTGGCTTTCACATCTGTTTCCTCGAGCTGCTGTAAATTTTTGGAACTTCGTCTTGGATTAGGTACTGACAGTCATCTTATCATCGATGATGATAAATCTTCGGACGTGGCAGACTTATCTCCTCTCTGGATGTTAGAATATAACTATTGATTCTAGAGTTAGTCCCGAAGTTATGGTTCTTCTGCATTGGTCATTTTGTTTCCGGGCAGGCTAATTCTTCTTCTTTTTCCTTTAAAAACCTCGATGCGGCTTGCTTTCCATCCCTTTGGAATAAAACCGACTAATTTGGATATCACTGACTTCAAGGGCAGGCGACAACAGCAAAGGAGAAGGAGCACTCATGGTAAGGAAGTTCCAAAGTAGGATCCGTAAACGAGGATTTTCTGGTTCTGCCGAATATGTCGATTGAGTGCGAAATCTTCCAGTTGTCTTTCCAATTCATCCAAGGTTTGGGAATTTGCTTCGAAAATGGAGAACTTTGAGTCAGTCATATCTTTTATTTGGTTGTTATTAGCAGAAGTCATGGCACCAATCTTTTTCAGATACACAATGGCGCTTCAGCTTCTCCATGCGGGATTTCAAGTCTTCAATGTGTCTATGTTGGCTACCTATGTCTAGGAAAACAGTGACTCTCCAATTCGTCACGGATCTTCGAATAGCACCTAGATGTTTATAATATATCCCACTACTAACAGGCAGCGGGGTAACTTAAAACTGCTACTCATCAGTAATCCCTGGAGGTGTATCGGACCCACAGACTGTCATCGGAACTAGGATATAAGTTAGGCACGTTAGGGACAAAACGATCATTCTATTCATCTTGGGTTTCTCTTTCCCTAAAATAATTTAAAGGTTAATATTAGCTTTGGGAAAGGTATCGGTTACAAATAGGTAACCAACACCTTATCTTTGTGTTTGGCGAACCTGTCGCCTTGTTCGTTCTTTTGAACGACAAATGATCATAGGTTCTCTCGTACGGGCCCTAGCCAGATTATTCTCGAAACAACTTCTACATTGTCGATTACACGCCGTGACTTCGTCTCGCAGTCTTGACCAGTAGAATCGCTCGCGTATCCTACGATACGTTTTCGTTACGCCTTTATGACCTCCTACAAGACTACTGTGGAATACTTCTATTATTTTCGGTCTTAGTTCTAGAGGAGTAACTTGGATTCTTCTGTGCACAAGGTGATTTTCATGTCGCCAACGCGGAATATTCCTGCTACAAGTTCCGCCATTTTGTTTTGTGGAAGGGAACCTAAGAGGTTGCTAGAATTTGCCATACGACAATAGTTTTCATTGTCTAATATAAGGGCATGTTTTAGGTTTTTCAGCCTTTGGACAACATCCCTCCAATCTAACTCATCTGAATACCGTTTTTGGATCACGATCGAATATACCCCATATTTCCTACAAAGTGTAAGATGGACTTGTCCTTTTATGGGTTTATTGTCTCGAATATCCTGCAGGTCTATCTTTTCCGTTGCTATTAACAGTTTTGAAATAAAATCGATAGGATTGCAGTCTTCTGAAATAAAATGGGCATAATTGTCTCGTTTGTAGGTCAGTGGTTCTGTCCATTTATTATCGATGCTTGCAAATTATAGTTTTTCTTTTATGGGTTTTTCGTCATCGGACGTTTCGGACGCCGGAGATAAGGTTGGGGAGTCACAGTAAGGAATTTTTAAATTTAGGAAAGGACTCCCTGGTGTCGCGCACTTCATATTTTTTCACTGTGGGGATTTCCCAATTGTAGTCGACGTGGTATAAGGTTTCCTTTCCTCTCTTTATTTGTTCTTTCTAAAACAAGTGTGTTTCGCCCTTGGTCTGGGGTAAACGGGGTTCATTGTGCTCCTGGGGCGGGCAAAACTCCTTGAAAAGAGTTCTTCTTAATCCGGGTCCTTGAAGACTTCAGGACTTTCCATAAACTGTACGACGCTTCTTCTGGAGGGTGGTCTAGTTGGAGTAATGGTAAATACTTCTGAAACTGCTTCGGCACGAGGTGATGTTAATTCTGTTTAAGTGGGAGGTTGGTTTATTTCTCCTTCTGTCCTCTTCTGTTTACTTTGATGATAGTTTTTGAGAAAATCGTTAACTCTTTTTCAAAAGGTATTGTCATTGTCCTGGCAAGGATCTAGGCTCCTTAGATATTCGAGGTACTCTTCACCACTCTCGCCTTCGGAAGCAAAGGTCTTGCGAGATGTCACGTTCATTCCTTCGTGATCCCAGGCCAAGGTCTGATTGGTTAGGTTCATTGGGTTGAGCCCTTTTCTAGCTAAGGATTCCTCGAATTTACGGACGGATTCGTCGAGATTGTTGCCAGTCGTTCTTTTGCCACTTTGGAACCCATTCATTGATGCCTTGCCTCTTCCATACCTTTGGGACACATTAAGGGGATTGTTTGGTCCGAATCATACTCCTATACCTGCTCTGGGCCTCGTTCCACTATTATCTTCACAAACACCATCTACGTAAACGTCCGTGTAGGGCTCACTCGACAAGGGTGAATAGGAGTGCTGGAGTTTCGGGGACATCAGGGTCACTTTTGGTAACACAATGTTGCTTTGGGGTTGGGTTTTTTGGAACACTGGTGAATGCACTGTAGTCTTTACGAAATACTGGAGGATCTGAATCCTCTTAACTTTCGTTGGCAGACGTTTGTTCATCTGAAGAAGAGGTGGAGGATGCTGAGTCCCTTAAAAGTTGGGCAGCTAAGGTCGCTCTTTTCCTCAATCTTTGAACTATGCAGCTGACATGTGGGTCAATGGAACCTACTGCTGTCGGGGGTCGAAGTAGGCTTGTAACCTAAAGGTCCGGGGGTTGTTACTCTTCTTGTAGGGAATTTTAATGGTTGAGAACTTTTGAATAATAACTCACGGATAGATCTACGTTATCTACCTCCTGGGTTAACATAGCCCCTATGGCATGTTCTGAGGCGTCGGTGGTTAGCTTTAATCTCTGTTTAAAATCCGGAAATTGTAAGATAGGCTTACTACACAAATATTTTCTAAGTTTTGAAAAACTTTTGCATTGTGATTCGCCCCATTCCAAATTTACATCCTTTTTTAACATTTCCGACAAGGGTTTGGCCAGCTTGGCATAGTCTTTAATGAAACCATTTCTCGAAGAGAATGCCGTTTTGTGTCGGTCATCAGGGTGCGTTTTAACCTGGTGAAACCTGCTCGCTAAATCGAACACAGTAAAGAATCTGGCTTTTCCCAAGCGATCGAAAATCCCGCTAATATTTGGCAATGGAAAAGCGTCTCCAATTACCTTTTCATTTAGGGCCCTATAGTCAATTACTACCCTCTACTTCTTTTCTCCTGATGCGTCAAGTTTTTTTGGCACGATTAAAAGTGGGGAGTTATAATCATAATTGGAATGACCTATTATTCCGCTATCAAATCGTTTTAGGAGCTGCGCATCTATTTCCTCCAAGGCCTCATTTGGGGACCTATACTGTTTTTTTTGAATAACCTGATCATCGATGGTTGGAATTCTATGTTGCACTAAATGTGTGCAAGAGAGCTTTTCTCCGTTGAGATGAAAAATGTCGGGAAAGTCTTCCGCTCATCGATTTACCATTTCTTTTCCTTCTGGCGTTAGGTGCGAGGTGTATAAGGATTCCTTGACTTTACGAACTCTTTCAGAAGATTTCATGCCTGTGATCGTTTGCAAATTTTCAGGTTCAGAATCAGAAAATTCCTCACCAGGGAATTTGCAAAAGTCGAATAAGATAAGCTTTTGTGGTTCTATTTGAAATCAACGTCATCCTCTGTGGCGTTGGTAGCCATTGCGTGGCAAATACCATCTTTACTTGATACTGGGGCTTCTCCTAAGTAGACACCCCCTGGGGCCTGCATACGCGGGAGACAACCTTCTTTGAACTCGGGGTTAAGTACATTGATCGCTCTCGGTTTTCTGCTTCTGGCTATGATTCTTTAAATTCTTACGATTATTTTTTATTTTAGCTTTTGAAAAATAAAAAGTGTTTTGTGTATCTACCACATATATATTACTGAAAATAAATTGAAGTCGACTAAATTCGAAGTAAATCCGTCGTTGAACTATCATTCTATCTCTAATAGAATCGGAGTTATGTTTTTTTTATGGCCCTTTTTACGATTTTTTTAAATCATTTTTTTTAAATTGTTACATTTTGCAGGGTGTTAATTGTAAAAATGCTCTTATCATATGGTTTTATTTTATATTTTAAAGAAATAAAAGTCGAATTAAATATTTAGGAACAAAAACTTTTAATGAACATTAGGAAAACAAAAATCTTGTTTGCTTACTTCGCAACAGTTTGCGGAGTTTTAAAAAGTTATTTTTGTTTTCCTAATGTTCATTAAAAGTTTTTGTTCCTAAATATTTAATTCAACTTTAATATCTTTAAAATATAAAATAAAACTAAATGATAAGAGCATTTTAACAATTAACATCCTGCAAAATGAAGCAATTTAAAAATAATCCAAAAAGAGCCATTTTTAAAAAACTGTAACTGTTTTTAATTAATTTTTCTGATATAAAGTTACTTAAAAATACTTAGTACCTAGGACCTATTTTCTGATATCATTTTTAATGATTCAAGTAGATGTGGCGATTATTTGCACTCATTTTAGGAAAAATAAGTTGATCAACCTCTTTAAAAAATGTTAAAAATCAGCTTTTTTAAGAACGGCCAAACCGATTTTTTTCATTTTATGCTTAAAATGATCAGGGGGCACCCCAGAAACAAAACCAAGAAATGTCTGTTCGTCGATGAGGTTTTGTTGTGCTGTAACTTGTTCTTTAAGAGTAATCAGGTTCTTAGTGTTTTTAGCATGTGAATCGGCAATCGCTGCCACCCATGATGAAACAAATCGGTTTAGTTTTTTCAGACGCTTTACTCTGCACCGTAAGGACAGGTGATATACCGCTAATTGTCTGTAATATTCCTCCACGTTTTCTAACCTCTCATTGACTTTAGACCACTGGACCCGAGAGAAACCTGGTGCTACTATGGCTAAGCGGGGAAACATAGATTATCGTAGATTAATTTTTCGTTTTAGGGTTTCTATTTTCACTATTTTTAATTTCTCTTTGGCACGACTGAAACCAATTGGGCTGAATTGAGAAAAGAGAGAGGAATACTACTGAACTCAGATTAAGTTAATATTTCCGGTTTAGATATCGGGAATTTATTACTGTATTGAACAATATAATATATTTCCGACATCTGGATAATTCTGTAAATTTTAAGTTTTGTAGGGTCTTGTCCTTCTTCGGTTTCAATTTCTGTCTATATTTCTTCGTCTTAGAGCTTCTTCGATGAGGATGACCCCTGGGGGAATCTTGTTTTCGACGAAGGGTTGTTGGAGCTCAGGAATAGGGACAATGTCGGGGATTGGTTTTTGGTAACACATTGAGGATCTTAGTCCATAATCATAATGTCACTGGCATAATCTACAGTCGTGTCACTGGCATATAGTTGCTCTAAGCGTTTGTTGCTGGGTTCCGGTCGAATGTGATTTTCCTGAGCGTATGCCGTTTGCCTGAGTACTAGGGCTTCTTCAACGTCTAAGTCAATAACCTCGTGTATAATTATATATACATAACGACAGGAATTACATTAGGAGTGGGTTTAACTGAACACACTGGTCGGTTTTTAAATGTTGGGTGTGTGAGTTAAAAAAAAATAAAGAGCCTGCCTTATTTCCTGGATTCTGTAAGATCTTAATTCTAAATTTCTTGCCTCTCTTTGGTTTCGATGGGCCAGAAGACATTTTATTTTGACATATTCAAATAAACAGACAAAATTATTTACGGTGGAAAGATAAAGAAAGGTAAAATTTGGACTAATTTATGGGAGGGAATTCTTGGACTCAATTTTGAAAAGGCAATGCCTTCTTTCTTTTTGTCAAATAAGGTTTACGAACGCGGCCGAGGGGCTTTCGAAAACGGGTGACTAGTACTTTGACCGGCGCTTCCTGAGTGTAAGGAGATGAAAAGAAAATTTTAATTTTCTTTTTATCTCGATTTTCTAGTCCAGTCGTCAAAATTTTGCCTTAATTGCGAAAGAAATTTTGGGAACGAAGCTAGGAATAATAATAAATTTAAATTCTAGCGACCTTTCGAAACCAAAAATACCCTATCCTAAATCACAGAACGTAGCGTCTTGTGATTCTGCTACCTTGAATCAGATTTCTTCTCAGTTTATTAGCGAATAAACCACACCCAAAATCTGAACCAGCGTATTGTTAACCCTCCTGCGCATAAAGCCGAGTATACTCGTCCAAACTAAACCGTTACCGTATGCATGAGGACGAGTATACTCGTCCAAACATTTTTGTTAATAACTTTTGTTTAAATAAATATTAAGACATCGGTCAAGTTGCAAATTGCTTTCAATGAACAAACGAAGCTAATTGAATTACTTAGCACAATATATATTATTTATTTAACAATAAACAATGCATATAAAATGTTTAAACAAAGTGAAAAATTTCTGTTTTATCAATTAATGTTTGTTTATCGGATTTTCCAATAATTGTCTATCAAAAGGGTTTCTGGGTGCGCTGATTACGAATTTAACGTCAAAATTCAAAAATTCAAAATGGCGAATCCAATATGGCGGACAATTATATTTTTTTAAAGCGGACTTTAAAAAAAATTTTGTAGAATTTTACCAAAACTTATTATCATAGGGTTTAGAGGTCGCTGCTTACAAACATGGAGTCAAAATGACAAAATTCAAAATGGCGGATCCAATATGGCGGATGACAATTCAAAAAAAAAATTCTAATCGTTCCGTCTATCGCTATCTAGGGGTTTTTGAGGTCGCTGATTACGAATCCGAGGTCAGAATTCCAAAATTGAAAATGTCTAATCCAATGTGGCGGATGATAATTAAAGAAAATTAATCCGATAAGTAATCGGTTATTTGAATGATATAATTTATTTTCAATGTAGTGTACTTACTATATTTTAAAATTTTTTAACCTACAGATGGCCAACGATATATTTTGATTAATTTTATTATCTTTAATTTAATTCACAAAATGTTTTTTCTTATGGTTGTTCCATTTTCCGCCATATTGAGTCCGCCATTTTGGAATTTTGGACTTTATATTCGTAATCAGCGACCTCAAAAACCCCTAGATAGCGATAGACGGAACGATTAGAATTTTTTTAAATTGTAAAAATTGTCCGCCATATTGGGTCCGCCATTTTGAATTTTGAAAATCTGACCCCGGATTTGTAACACAGGCCTGAAAATTTAGGCTTAGTTTTGGTACAAAAAAAGTGGAAACTGATTCTTATAGCTTTTTTTGACGTAAAATATGAATCCAACCTCCAAAATATCCCATCACGTCAGGATTTCTTGTAATACTGCCGTAAATGTCCAAAAATGGCTATTTTTGGTCATTTTTCGGAATTTTTTTCGTTAGTCAAAAAATTTTTTTTTCATTTTTCAAAATTGTATCGTATAGTACTATGGCTTAGCTTTAAAACTCATTTTTCAAAATGTCTTTAGAAATTTTTTAAAAAAAGTTATGTAGATTTGAAAATTGTTTATTATTTAGGCAAGTGTAGGTTTTTAAAACTAGGAAGGCTGATATAAGTATAATTATAAAAAACAAAGTAGTAATAAAGGGGACGTCCATAATATATGTGGGATCGAAATAGGGAGAAAGGATCTAAAATTTTTTACAAAATTGGATATAAGAGTAGAGGGGATAATAAAAATTTTAGTCAACTTTTTAAATGTTAAAAAGTTACATATTTAATTCAATTTTTTTTGTTTTCAAAAATTAAGGCTACTGCTATATCTCACCCTTACTAGTTGGTTTAAGAAATAACGGTCAATTTATAAAACTATTAGTGAATGCAATCAAAATGACATTTTGAATTTATCTTATACCCACATTTGCCTAAATAAAAAAATTTCACATCTATATAACTATTTCAAAAAAAATCGTAAAGAAATTTTAAAATATGGGGTTTGAAGCTTATACATGGTACAATACGACACAATTTTGCAAATTGAAAAAAAATTTTGGTTAACCAAAAAAAATTCTAAAAAATGACCAAAAATAGCCATTTTTGGCCATTTAAAGCAGTTTTACAAGAAATTCTGACGTGATGGGCTATTTTGGAGGTCGGATTCGTATTCTACGTCAAAAAAGCTATAAGAATCACCTTCCACTTTTCCTGTAACAGAACTAAGCTACAATTTGCAGGCCTGTGTAATCAGCAACCTTGAAAACCCCTAGATAGAGAAAGACGGAACGATTAGAATTTTATTTAAATTGTGAAAATTGTCCGCCATATTGGGTCCACCATTTTGAATTTTAAAATTCTGACCCCGGATTCATAGTTAGCGACCCTGAAAACCCCTAGATAGCGATAGACGGAACGATTAGAATTTTTTTTTGAATTGTAAAAATTGTCCGCCATATTGGGTCCGCCATTTTGAATTTTGAAATTCTGACCCCGGATTCGTAATCAGCGACTCCGAAAACCCCTAGATAGCGATAGACGGAACGATTAGATTTTTTTTTCAATTGTCAAAATTGTCCGCCATATTTGGTCCGCCATTTTGAATTTTGGAATTCTGACCCCGGATTTGTAATCAGCGACCCCGAAAACCCCTAGATACCAATCGGCGTGCAAATCCTACCTTCTGAAAAATGTGTGCATTTGCAAGCGACTTTGTGGGTGAAAACGTATGCGCAGGAGGGTTAATGCAGTCGTCGTTTAGGAGATTGTAGAGAATGAGAAGGGCAAAAGGAATCAGTCCAAAGTTACAACGTCGCTCTCGTAGTCCAGAGTCGCAATCGATGTTGAATTCAGTTGGGAATTTCCACTAGTTTTACTTTTTGGTCGTTGAAATCTTCAATGCGTCTAACTCTCAACCTTAAAGTTCAAGTGTCTGTCAAAAGGTCAGCTGATCGAACTAACGTCAAGGAGAGCTTTCTCAAGTCGTGATTGTTTAGGACCGTACCTTTATGAAATGCGAATTTGGGATTAAAAACTACAAAGTAATGTAATCTTTCCGCAATTTCCCTTTCGAAAGTAACAGAACTTTGATAACAGATGTTAGTTTTAATAGTGGAAAGTTCTCCCTCTTTCTGAGTATCCTGAACATTTTGTGCTCATTAATTACACAGGCCAACAAAATTTGATTCAATTTACTTTCCATGAATTAGACAATACTTTTTTGAAGGATTTCGACGTGCTGAATTGGAATCCAACCTCAAAAAGGACCCATCACGTCAGGTTTTCGAGATATTTTAACCTAAAAGTGCAAAACACCTGTTTTTAGTTCTATTTGATGACATGTAACGTCAAGAGATAATTTTTTGTCTCTTAGAGGTCAATCTTGCTCCTAAAAGTGCTACTCTTTCCCTTTAATATCCATTTTGAAAATTAAAAAAATCCTTATTTGTTTCTGAATAATCGTTCATTAAATTTTCTGAGTTTGGCGAATTCTTCGAAAACTGAGTAGAAACAAAGAAATTTTGATAATAAGGCAAAATTTAACTACAAACATCTAAATTTTAAAGAGTTCTGAGGATTTTCGATATAACTGAATACGAATTCAATATCAGATTCACAAAATTAAAAATGGCGTATACAATATGGCAGACGATTTATTTAAAATTGATTGTATTTCCCTAAGATATTTAATTTTTAAATCTGTCAATCTGATATCGAATTCGTATTCAGTTATATTGAAAATCTTCAGAACTATTTAAAATTTAGATGTTTGCAGTTAAATTCTGCTTTATTATCAAAGTTTTTTTGTTTCTACTCAGTTTTCGGAGAATTCGCCAAACTCGGAAAATTCAATTAACGATTACTCAGAGACAAATAAACATTTTTTCAATTTTAAAAATGTATATTAAAGGAGAAGAGTAGCCCTTTTTAGTAGCAAGATTGACCTCTATGAAAAAAAATTATCTCTTGGTGTTACATTACATCAAATATAACTAAAAACAGGTTTTTCGCACTTTTAGGTTAAAATATCTCGAAAACCTGACGTGATTGGTCCTTTTTGAGGTCGGATTTGGATTCAGCACGTCGAAATCCTTCGGAAAAGTATTGTCTAATTCTTGGAAAGTAAATCTTGTCGGCCTGTGTTAGCGGCGCTACTTCGATGGTTTCAATATCGTGTGAAACTTGGGCTTCTGGCTTAACAAGGATTTCCTTCTTTAAAGATTTCTTTACTTTAGAACGTCCACCGCGGCGTTTATTTGTATTCGGCATCGCAAAACATCTTGTTAATTACAAAAAATTTTTTTTTATAAATGACAAACAATAAAATTGAAAATAAAGAGGTTAACTGATAAACAACTTTATTTCAAAATGTTAAAGCAACTGTTGTCAATCTAGGGAATTGTAAGAAAAATTGGAAAAAGTCCAAAATTATTAAAATTTAGTTTTTCTTTTCACTATTTTCTATGGCTTACTTCACACGACGCTCGATTTTTCTTCGTTTGTTTGTAAGAGCTAATTCAACATTCGCTTTGTTCGATTAATATTCAAGACAATCATAGAATTCTTTTCATGAGGTCAAGAAATTTTCCGAATTTTCCGACGAGGTTTCAACTTGATTCTCGGGTTTGCGTCATAATGCTAAGTCTACTTAAATTTTTGTCACAATTTTTTCTCCTAATTTAGAGAGGTTTCTAATTCTTATCAAGTTCCTTAGTTTTTTTCCATAAACGATTGTGCATTTATAAGGCATTGCAAAACATTTCAGATAAATCAAAATAAACTAAAGGATGTTAAATAATGAAAGAAAAATAAATGTTAAAGGCAAACAACTAAGTTAAAAAGAATGAAAGTAAGACAAAAATTAATCTTCTTTCGAAAGTGAAAATTCTAACTTAACCGTAAATGAGTTTCTGGAGCCCCACTATAAAATAGAGTCGTCACATACTCCTCACTCCTAGTCAAGTAGTGAAATTAAAAAAAAATTCTAATAAATTCTCCTTTTAATTTCTATTTCAAATTTTGGCTAAAATTAAGGAAAATTATCTTTTATCAATAAAAAAAATAATAATAGCCAACACCTCACATACTCACATACTCCTCACTCCCAGTCAAGTAGTGAAATTAAAAAAAATTCTAATAAATTCTCCTTTTAATTTCTATTTCAAATTTAGGCTGAAATTAAGGAAAATTATCTTTTATCAATAAAAAAAATAATAGCAAACACCTTTTTCTTTTTATTGACAGAAACCTTCGTTCAACCTTAAATGAGGATCTGGAGACCCCGCTATTTAAAATAGGGTCGTCACATACTACTCACTTTCAATCAAACAGGAGAAATTAATTAAAGAAATTTATTTTCTTTTCTTAATTTTTCCGAGTCAATTAAAGTAAAAAATGAAGATTAGATATTGCAAAAATTAGATATAAAATTTTAATAATAATGTAAAAGAAAATACCTTTTTTTGAAAAATGAGAAAAGATGAATCCTTATCTTGTCAAAAAAAATGTTATTTAACCTCAAATAATGCTAAATTTGGCATACTGGTGTATTTGAACGCGAATATTACAGGAAAAATATAGAGAACTTGCTATATAATAATGGCCATAGGGTTGTCAAAGAAAAACTAAAAAATTAAAAAATTTTTTTTTCAAATTTTCACATTATTTGATTTAATTAACTGAAAATGAGTTTATTAGCATATTTTTAGAATCTGATCACAAAAATATATAAAAAATCTAAAAAAAATTTTTTAAATGTTTTTTTAAGTAGACTTTTATTCTAATTTCTACAATATTTGATCTAATTATCTAAACATGGGTTTATTGGTATATTTTTAGTCTGATGGCAAAAAAAATTTTTAATCTAAAAAACAATAAACAGTAATAAGTAGAGGAACTAATTGTGCGAATTTTGTTTCTCTACTTATTATTGTTTACAATATTAGATATACAATACTTTAATTTTTTTTAAATTATTTTTTTATCGAATGATTTTAATATATTTTTTAATTGTTTATTTTAATTCTACCATTTACCGATGAATGTTGTAAGTATTGTTTTAATATTTGTGTACGGAACCCGCCATTGCAGAGCGAGTTCAACTCGCACTTGTCCAATTTTTTATTTATTCTCGTCAGTCCCAAAATTAGACACTATCTTGTAGTGGTTTGTCAATTTGGGGGTCGATCAACTGACGGGCGCGTCCCGGCGTTTTACAATCCGTTAGTATCTCCACGAGGAGCTTATTTGGAGAGCAAAAGTTGTACTGCAAATTTGGAAAACTCTTTCTAAGCCTCTACTCCTCGCTTCTAAATCTGGAAGAAGATTTTGGGGTAGAAGAGGTGGTTTGTAGGAGTAGCAGTGGGATAGGAACTTTAGGCCCATTGGTCGATGCGATTTTTGTTGACTTTGGAATCTTGCGCTAGGCGTAAGACCGGAAATTAGTTTGCAGAAATATGATACTTTTTAAAGAATTATTATTTCTAACAATTCCAATTATGAACTATAAAAAATTAAAAAAGGAAAAAAAATATTTATAAATTTTTTTTTTGTTTATTGCTATTATAGTTATAAATAATTAATTAAAATTATTTATCAGTAACAACGTAATAGTGTTCATGATAATGTTTTAGTTGTGATTATTTTGTCGATTCCAGAAACATCTTTTAATTCTTTTTAAACCTGCAAAGAATTTTCTGAAATAAACCATTTTAATTTATTTCATTGTCCCAAGGAGTTCGTATGTATGCGCATGCATTGCCACAGAAAATTTTTAATTTATTATTGCATTATATACTTTCAAGATTTCCTTTTTCTATATCTTTCAGTTATTTTTGTCAACATATAAGTTTTACAACAATTTTGCGAATCACGATTACGAAATTACAACGAAACCTTCTTAAATTAAATTTTCATTACAAACTGCGTATACATAACCCACGCGCTCAACATTCAATCCGGCATCCATTTTAAATGTTTTACGACGTTGATGAACATTAATTTTTAATTGGGAATGTTGCGACCCAGCAGAAACTGTTTAGGCGAATGCTGCAAGCTTCGTATTATGGGTTGCAACATTCGCAACATTGCCGTTCGTGGTTTTTAAAAATGGGAATATTAGGACCCAGCGGAAACTGTTCAGGCATATTCCGCAAGCTTCGTTTTATGGGTTGCAACATTCACAACATTTCCGTTCGTGGTTTTTCAAAATGGGAATATTGCGACCCAGCAGAAACTGTTCAGCCATGCCGCAAGCTTCGTTTTATGGGTTGCAACATTCGCAACATTGTTGTTCGTGGTTTTTCAAAACGGGAATGTGGCGTAAGGTTTATTATTGTTTTTAAGTAGTTGCCATTCTAATTTAACCACTTTCAACATGTTTTGTCCAATATTTCAAGGAGAAAATGAACATTGTTTCTCCATTTAACATTTTACGTTGGCTATCATTGAAGGGGTCATTTTCGGGGAGGCTTTAGAGTATTTTAGCGAAAGAAAAAAAAGTTAATGCTTCCAATTCTGTAACCAATGTTCGTTTGATGCTGCATTTCATTGCGGCCATTAGAATTGTTGTTACTAATATTCAATTAAAGGCCTAATTTTCAATTGCTGATAAATCCATTTTTTAAAAAAATTGAAATAAGTATAAATTTAATATTTTAAGGACCTCAAGAATCGATCTGTCACTGTTAAATTAAAAAAAATTTTATTAACAACGAATTTTTATTTTAAAATTATTTTGACATGACCAAGAAGACTTATAATATTTATGTTTTTGATTCGAAAAAATTTACCAAAATCTTTAAAGCACTTAATTATGATAATGTTTAATTAAAAACAGAACATCTTAAATATAAAAACATTGTTGTAAAAATAAATTAATACAAATTTTTTATTTTGAAATTAACTCTATTGATTATGTGAGGAAAGTAGTTTGTTTCATTTTCTTTGAAATAAGAAATTATGGATTTATCAAGTTTTGAAAACTTGCTCCTTAGTTACACAAATTGTATTATTCGTAATCAAAATATATATATTTTTGTAAATTATTAACATTTTAGGTGATAAATTGATGTTAATACTTGATAGTTTCCTGAAATTCATAAAGTTTATTATAAACTAACCTTTCGTTAGTTATAAGGGAAGTGTGCACAAATAAGCCAACTTCGTTTCCGATGCGATGCAGACGCAGCTTGTGCTTGGTAATACCCGAGGATTTCACTTTTCAACTATTTTACTCGCGAAAAACTTTTTAATGGAATTATTCAAATGAAAATAATTTTTAATTTTAATAATTTTTCTCTTATTTTGTTTTAAAGATGAGGTTATACCGTAACACTCCCCGCCTCCCAACGTTTTACGGAAAAATATGCTGGCAACACGTTTTCGAGAAATATTGTGCCTTTAAAAGTGCAAATTAATGTGAGTCCTATCTCAAATTCACAACTTAAAGGAAGCAATTTTCCTCCAATAGTATTTCTCGAACTATATGCTCACAAACAATAAGAAAAAACACTGCGTCGCTGAAAGACAGGAACCACTCAATCAAAAAGGAATGTGTCCAGTTAATCGTAAATGAAACTGAGTCTTTTCTTAAATTTACGATCACGCAGCACGTATTTTTAATTTCACAATTTAAGTGATCACAATTACAAATTGTTGATTCACTTGTGCAATCAGAACTTTGCGTAATTTTTTATTAATCACCAGAATCACTTTTATGCATAAGCAAACTTGTGCATTCGCGTTAAGGTAAAAATCGCCTTAGACAAGATATGTATATGAGGCATTTTACGTGTAATGTCCTAAGTTGGAATTTCAACTTCTTCTTAATAACTCAAAAACAAAAAAAGGGCATTCTGAAAATTTACATGCGCATAGGAAAAAACCTCAGCTTTCGTTTGGAATAATTTATTTTCAAATAAAACGGACCTTTTTTTGGGACATATAAATATTAAGTATCAAAAATTGGGGTAAATTTTTAAAATATTAAAAATAAAATTCACCATTATAAAGAGGACGAAAAAACCTTTCCGAAGCATATTCTAAAAAAATTTTCTTATTAGAAGTATGTTAAAAAAATTTACAAAGTAGTCGGTGTTAGCAAAATTGGTCAAATTGGCCCCCCTCTACTCTCTTCAAATTTTCGAAAAAGTCAAAAATACATTTTAGGGCAAATTTCTACTTGATAAAACAACAAATTCCCCGAGTTTTAATTTTTTTAAAGAAGTTGAAATTTCGCGTAAAATGACTCACAAGTGACGTGCCGCGACAAAAGGGACCTTAGCTGCTTAGAATTTTAGGTTATGTTTAGAGTACTTTTAACTTCATTAAAAATTTATTATTGATTATTTAACACCAAAAGCATATTTTTCTGAAAATATTGCACATAATAGTGAATTAAATATTAATAGGTTGTAAAGAAAATTGGTCATTTTTATTTATTTATACTTCTAATTTTAGTTCTGTCAAAAACAGCTAAGGTCCCTTTTGTCGCGGCATGTCACATATGTATACCTATGTGTGAGAAATTCCACGTGAGATTTTAGTCGACCTCTTAAAATCGGCCAAAAATATTTTTTTTCTACTCTGTATAAAAAAAACAGATACGCATTTTTTATTTTTGTTTAATTGTAAAAATTTTCGAGTTATGAATTTTCGAAATTTTGCACTTTTAATTGTAGACTTACATTCAGTAGCTTAAATGTCCGAAAATATTGAAGTTAAAAAAAAGTTGTCAAAGAAGGAAAGTTTTAATTTTATTTCGACTTTTAGGAAATGAAAACAAAATTTTATTTATTTTTTATTAAAAAATATAAAAAATTGTTAATATTATATTTATAATATTTTTTTTAACCTATTAAACTTGTCAGGCCCACTCTGAAACTTTTTGCAAAACTTTCTTATCATTTCCAGGTATGTTTAGAATAAAAAAATTAAAAATTTATCATACCCAAAGTTAAAAAAAATTAATTTGTTTACAATTTGTTTTTATTTTTTTAATAAAATATAAAAATAATGTTATTGCAAAATAAAATTTTTCGCTTTTTTGTTCTTTTTTTAATGTGATACAATTTCATTAAAAATTATCACAATTTAATGTCAGACATCATTTGAAAGATAGTTTTATCACCTTTAAAAGGCATTTTTTAAAATTTTTATACGATAATTTTTTAGAAAAATATGATCTTTTGTTAAAAAAAGTCAGCCATTTTTTTCAATTGTTGATATCTCAAAAACAATTACTTTAAGAAAAAAATTTTAAAAACATAAATTGTTCTATTCTGTGTATAGAATTAAAAAAAATTTTGTTTAAAAAAATTTTTTTTTATTATTTTTTGAAAAAAATTTTTTTTACATTTTTTAGACTTTTAAGTTTTTTGTGTAGAAACTCGCTTTTTACACTCATTATGACAAGCAAACATTTTTTTCTTCGTATTTATTCCATTTTTCCAAATATTTTAACTCACCAAATCATTTGAACATTTGATATAATTTCCGTTTTTAAACAATATAATAAATAAACGTATAAAAATTATTTAATAGATTGGCGAGATAAAATTATTGAAAAAATTGAATAAATACGAAGAAAAATATGTTTGCTTGTTATAATGAGTGTGAAAAGTGAGTTTCTACTCAAAAAAACTTAAAAATCTGAAAAATGCAAAAAAAAAATTTCCAAAGAATAATAAAAAAAATTTTTTTAAACAAATTTTTTTAATAATTTTTTTTAATACTATACACAGAAAGGAACAATTTATGTTCTTAAAATTTTTTTCCTAAAGTAATTGTTTTTGAGATATCAATAATTTAAAAAATGGCTGATTTTTTAAACAAAGAATCATATTTTTCTTAAAAATTATCGTATAAAAGTTTTAAAATATGCGTTTTAAAGGTGATAAAACTAGCTTTCAAATGATATGTCTGGCATTAAATTGTGATGATTTTTAATGAAACTGTATCACATTAAAAAAACGGAAAATTTTATTTTACAATAACTTTATTTACTCATTAACAAAATTATTTTTTAAATTTCGATTTTATGTAATGTTAAAGCTGAGGAAATGAGGTTTCAAACAATTTTTTTTGAGCTTCGTAACTTTAATAGTAAACAAAATACAAAACTTTTTGTAAAGTCTTTAATCGCTGTAGGGTGGGCAAAAGTTATTGAGCGGCACTCACTGATCTCTATATATAACTGGATGGGCGACTCCTATATAAAAGTAGCTTCCAGTGTGAAAATAATTGAAACCATCGACGCCATGTTTTAGATACCGGTGAAACAGCGTAAAGCGATTTGATTGTGTGAGTTGCCGTGTAAGTGTGCTTTGCATATAGCGTGTGTTGTTCGATGTTTTGACACTTCTCTCGTATGTTTCAAGTAATTAAATTAAATAATTTGTAACTTTTTTAAATATATAAATACCAATATGGTTTTAATTTGTTTATTTTGTGGGAAAAAGGAAGCGAAAGGTGTTTTTTTTCACAAGTAGGTACATATTAAAAAAAATGTGTATATATTATTAAATTGTGTATTTTTAGGTTATATTTTGCTTCTTTGCCGAGGCGTAATATTTTACTCACTGTTGTTTTATTATAAACATTATATGTATAATGCTGAATAATTTCAGTTTTTTTACCAAATTAAATTAAGAAGCAAGTATTTTTGTGAAATGATTAATCTTAACAAGTGAAAAAAATTAAACGAAATTTAAATTTAACTTGTCAAATATTTAATTATTTTCAAGTAAATTAAGTTAATTTTAATAATTTTTATTTATTTATTTATTATTATTTATAGTTATTAAAAAAATAAAATAATTTATTAATTATTAAAATAAGTTAAGTATTTTTTTCATAGTTAAATGTATTTCAACCTTCTTTGTAATTTTAAAATTCCCGCCTGCTTTTGTAAAGTGGGTATCTAAAATATGGCGCCTTCCGGGCTTCTAATTTTATCACAGTTTTAGACGTGTCGCCCATCCACTTATAATAGAGATCAGTGGCGGCACTGTATGTTAAAAACATGGAGAATTAAAATTTGCAAACAAATGTATTAATAATTTCAATTTTTCTTAAAAACAAATATTAAATCGAAAAGTAACTTACCTCTTAAAAAATTATTATTTTTATTTTTCCAGAAAATAATTTTTTTAAAGAACATCTACATATTATTTTTTAATACTAATTCTATACAATTGTAATAAATAGGGGAGAGTCCTACGGTCGGGACACCTTTACGGTTGGGTCACCTCAGTTTTCTTAGTTGTAACAAACTGGTGCCATTTACCATTGCATGTAAATACTTGTTAGTAATGGTAGAAAACTTTTCATGTCACTTTCATTAAGTTCCAATGAAGTACGCGAGCAGTACAAACGTAAAACGTAAATGTGTGGTGAATTTTTAAGTTGACTCTACATTCCATGGTACGCGGCGTGAAGGCCAACGTGAACGTGTACATTCCCCCATTTGATTATCATTGTGACATCACACGTTCGCGTTCACCTCAACGTATAGCCACCTTTAAAGCAAAACTTTTACTTAGTGCCGAGAAAGATTGATTAAACAAAATAAAAGATGTAAACAATATAGTAAGATGATGAAAATTCATTAGAGAGTGCTTTAATACTTTGGTATGTTATTTGGTTTTTATATCGTGCGTTTATGTCTGTGTGCTAAAAAAATAAAAACGACGCGAAACTTACGGTCGGGTCACTTTATATCGTGCATGTTGGGACGCATTATTTTACAATTATGGTGCGTTCTGGCATCGGAAATTTATTTGTTTAAGGTAGAGATGTGTGAAGAACGTCATTTTACAGTGAAAAAAATATATTCATGCGTTCGAAAAACGTTCGTAAAACATTTTAAAAAGTAACATTTCACATCTCCTTCGATAACGTATTGTAAACGTTTCGTGTACTGAGAACGCTTTTAGATTAATTTTTATATGAATTTTATATTTCCTTTTTCCATTTTCAAGTGTATCTCAGAATTCTTGTGTAATTTACGGGCCAATTTTAATAATATTCCTTCATGTCACATTGATTTTCTACGGTGACCCGACCGTAAAGACCTGTTCCGACCGTAACGACATTTTTTTAAATGTTTATAACTTTTCCAATTTTTTTTTCCACCCATTTCAAAATGTCAGCGCAAGTATTCCATTTTTGTCTTAATTTTAAGCACCTAGTTCTTTGATATGATGAAAAATCAGACTTACGCAAAAAATTCCACAAACTTTTTTGATACTGCTGACACTTTTTCTGCCATTCAAATGCTGTCACGAATTTGTCATCGCCAACAATAGTTATCGTGGAAATGAGCTGACGTTTCACTGTTTTGATAAAGTTGTCAGATTTCTGACACACTTCTTTATACTTGTCCATGTCAATTCGTTGACAAGACTTCTTTGGAGATTTGCACTTTGTCATTTTGATAGCTAAATCTGAAGATAAGCTGAAAAAATACGTCTAAGACTAAGAAAACCTGAAAAAGGCAACAAAAAATCCACCAACTTAAAAGTAGTGCAAAATAGAACACAAAAATAAAAAAACCTATAATAAAAAATCAATAACTCCTAAATTCAAAACAAAAAAAACTCTGAAAATCAACTTTGGAAACATGCCGACTACTAGGATAACTTGAAGTTAACATAACATAAGTGGGTTTTCGGTCGGTAAGGCAAAACCCTAACATACTGATCCGACCAAAAATAGTAGACGAAATTTTCATTACCGACTGATAGTAACGCTCACCATCAGTCGGTAACTTATCTACAATCGGTAATTTACCGGCAATTTTATAGGAGCATTATCATCAAGGTCGGTATAGTACAGCACTTAGCAACTTACCCTACCAAGGAGTTTTGAATTGAGCGGTGGCAGCCGGAACTAAAAATTCGGTGGGTTAGGTAGAGTATCCCTTCTAACCCGCTTAAAAGTTTAAAAATACAAATTTAAATACCCCGACAAGGAAGTTTGAATTTGACGGTGGCGCCATCTAGCGGTGGCAACCGGGACTCAGTCGGTAAGGTAGAGTACCCCTTCTAACCCACCTGAAAGTGACCTATTAATTAATCCACCTTACCAACCGTCGGTAACTGGGTCAGAACCCGCCAGAATTAAAAAAAGAGGAACTAATTTTGAAAATTTTGTTCTCTACTTATTATTGTTTACAATATTAGATATACAATCCTTGTCTTTTCTTTAGTTATCTTTTTATTAAGTTATTTTAATATGGTTTTTTAATTCTACCAATTATCAATAAATGTTGCGAGTATTTTACAAGAGCTACAAGCTGGAGATAAAAAATTGGTTTTTTAGTTTGACCTTGAAATAAGTAACGGAAAAAATCGTCTTTTGAACAATTGTGCACACTATGGGTTAAAGGTGGTTTTTCGATTTTAAGAATTAAACGGTAATAAGAGAAGTCTACCATTGTTTGTTTATTTAATGTAGTTCTTTTGATTTAAAAAAAAAGATTAATGCAGAAATGCTCATATTGTTTGTGTCTTGTTGTAACATAAGTACATAAATTTATTGTTCTCTTTGCAACACATTATGTTATTCAATTTTTTTTTATTTAAAACTTTGAATATGTACATTTAAGGCATGTTTTATAATTCTGGAATTGTTTCTGAATTGTTGAAATAGAAGTAGGTATGGAAGAATTTAGGTATTTTAAAAAATTAATTTTATTAAAAATTTATGAAAAACCTGTCTTTTTCCTGTTTTTCCGAAATGTAACACTGCTGTTACGCATTTTACACTAAAATTATGAAGAGGTGAATTAAAGTACATAAATTATTCTGTAAAACTAAACAAACTAGACTGTTCTACGTTTCCCGATCTCATAAATATGACACTTTAAACTTGATATTTAATTAAGAATAGGACTTTTCAATATTTTTTTCAATATCCAAAATATAAAAAATATAATACAGTCAAAGTCCGATAAGTTTCAGCAGTCGGGGCTATAGGGAAGGAAAATTATAGGAATTCGAGACTTATTAAATGCCCTCTCCAAATTCGTAATTTCATATGCGCATGTGCATGAAAAGCCCGTGTTGAACAGACCATTTTAAATGACTGCAAAGCTTTTATTAGAATTTAATGTTATTTTTTCATTTCATAAATGCAAAGTTATAGGTAAAGTATATTAATAGTTTTTAAAATTGTTTTATTAAAATGTTCTCCAAAAATTTCAGTTTCTCATGATGAAATAATTTCAAATAATTCAGATATGTGTAAGTTTTTCTTAATTTTTTTCAAACAGTTTGTATTTTTTGGAATTAATTTTAACCTACAAATTTATGTTAAACTTATTTATTTTTGGCATTAGAAATAGTTCTAACCATAAATTAAAGGATATTTTTAATTTCATTTTATTAAAATTCCATATTTAAATAAAGACATAGAATGAAATTTTTATTTTAAAATAACACATTTTGAGGTTGATTTTTAAGATACATTTTTCTTATTATTAAATAAATACATCTTTTTATATAATCACAAAATATTTTTAAATATTTTTAAGTATTGCAGTCTTCTTAGGAACTTAGTTTTAAGCCTTAAACAATTTTTGGCTTCTTTGGACAACATTTTTTTCTTATTCTAAAAACCTTATCAAAATATAATATAAATTTCAAACTAATTTTTTCTTAAATATTATGCACATTCTTTATTGGTAGAAGATCCGTATCACATTTGTTTTAAAACATCTGCAGCTCTTTGAAAAGAAATAAACTCCGGTCTGTCAATTTCACCTTATTGTCGAAAAAAAGAAATTAATGTTGATGATGCCGAAATAGCTTTTTCTTTACTTATTAAATTTGTCGGAACATTATCCTCATTTAAAGATTCAAAATCTTCATCTTCAATATCTAAATTTTCTGATGTGCAAACCATATCGATTATTTGAGCATCAGATGGCATTTCAGCGAATTTATTATCATAAATAATCCAATTTTCCACAACGTCACAAGAAACATTTTTATAAGTTAATATTTTGTTTAAAACAGTCAAGACGTCATTGTCACTGAGTGATTTTTTCGGAAGAGATAACCTTGATTCTTCTTTAGCAAAGACTGTCGAATTCATCAACAGAGGTTTCCAGCATTTAAAAATAGTTCCACTTCTTACTTCATTCCAAGCAAGATTAATCCAGTCAATGACGCTTTTAATGTTAACTGACTTTAGATAGTTAACAATGTCAATTCCGTTTTCTTGATTTACTAATGCAGTATATACCAATTTGTATCTGTATATCCTTTTTATGGTAGCTATAATTCCCATATCCATAGGCTGTATTAAACTGGTAGTGTTAGCAGGAAAATATACAACCTCAATTTCGCCCACTTTTAAAATACTTTTATCAGGATGGCAAGGTGCATTATCTAAGCAGAGTAATGCTCTGTGTGGTAAACCGTGTTCGTCCAAGAAAGCTTTTACAATACACAAATTCATTCTTGAACCAAGCTTCGAAAATTTTTGAAGTCATCCATGCACTGACTTGATTGGTATAATACACGGGAAGAGTATTTTTAGAAATATTTTTCAGTGCTCGAGGATTCTTTGATTTTCCAATTATAACCAATGGTAAACGACAAGATCCAAGTACATTACTGCATACTTCAACCGTATACCGGTCTTTAGAACCTTTAAAACCAGGAGCCTAACGTTCATTTATTTCAGCTAAAGTTCTCGAAGGTAGTATCTTATAAAAATGCCAAATTCATTAAAATTAAAGATTTGTTTGAGTGTAAGATGTTTTTCTTCTATTATTCCTGGAAATTTTTTCTTAAAATCTTCAGCTGCGGAAACGTTTGCAGACATTTTCTCACCAGTAATTAGTATTTGACGAATTTCATGTCGAATTTTCCAATTCCTAAGCCAGCCATCACTAGCCGAAAATTTTTCACTGATTCCCATTTTCTCGTGCAATTGGATCGCTTTTGTTTTAAAAATAAACAAAAAATAAATTTATATTATTCATAAAATAATAAAATTACAGGTATAATGTGAATGTGTAAATTTTTTATTGGAAATAAAAATAGCATTTACATACCTTTTATAATCGGACCACTTATGGGCAATCCTCTCAACCTCATTTCATGAAACCAAGTATATATTGCAGACTCTATGTTTTCAAAATTCAATTTACGACAACGTTTAGTTTGTAAGATTCCGCCACTGTTTTCGAATTTTTCTAAATTCTCTTTATTTTTCAACCATATTTGAATCGTTCTTTCCGTGACATTACATTCGAGTGCCAATTCTTTTATTGATTCGCCTGCTGACAATCTTTTTAAAATATTCAGCTTCACAGAAGTAGTTAAATTTGTACACTTTCTTTTGACACCTTTAGTAAATTTTCTTTTTATTTTCTTCCATTCTCACTCAAAACAACGACAGAATCTCACATGTATAGTACAAACTTAACCTATAAATTATATGTACCGGCAGCTACATTGGTAAACATGAAAAATATAACTATTTGCGCAGGCGCGGCAGTTTCTCGTCAATTGCCAGTGGGGGCTTTAAGTTGGTATATGTGAGCATATGTGTGATCACGAATTGGGGGGAAGTAAAACTTATCGGACGGAAACTTATCGGACTTCGACTGTATAATATGTTTATAGAGATTTATTTTTGAACAATTTCACATAGATAAAATTAATCGAAATCTTGTGCTTCAAAAGCTTTAATATATTTTAAAGATCCTAAATTTTTACTTCTGGAACGCAACAGATCAAGCTTTTTTAATTAAATTTTACAAGAATATTTATTAAATGATGGACTTCCATGAGTTATTTCACGCTGAACATTACATGTCTTGGTCTAATAAAAAGTATCTTCCTCACATTCTTTTAACAAATGCGTGAATAAACCATTGACTACACCTAACATCAGATGCAACTCTGCTGGCGTAATTATGTCAAGATATGTTCTATCACTATGAGTCGAGAGAATAGGAGGATGTATGCATTTTTCTAATTTTTTGGCCTTATATTTCTTACCCCCTGCCTTGTTCAAATTCATATAATTTTCTAATGTATTACCTACAGTTTCTGTGAACATCTTCTTGATCAAGACTATCTTTTTTTGTATAGCACCATGGGCATGGGAAGGAACTACTATGCCTTATAATACCAGAAATTATGTTCGCCAATTTTAAGTCGGTGGCAATTGTTCCTGAAAAATCATTAATTTTTAATGCAGACCACAATATTCATCATTTTTAGTAAATGACTGAATTGATAGCTTATTTTTAGAAATCCTCCACCACCATCAATGCCAAATTTCAGATTAACATCGGAAACTTTTCGCCTTTCTTTTCTTAAACCCTCAAGATCGGTGCAATGGATTTTTCTGATAATTTTTGTTTTAAATAAGGTTCGACTAGTTTAGAATTATTCGTAGCTACACGTAAAGCTTGTGCAATACCAATAGTTTTTCCTTGACTGAGATGAAACCGATTTTGAATTTTTAAGAAATCATCTGAAGATAGAAGCGCTTGTTTAATTTGATTTTTGGTATTTTTTGCACCCACGGTAACATTTAAAGAATGACTGCCTCGACTATGATACAAAGAAAGTGACGTACTCTGCTCTTTATTTCGTTCTTCTAATAAATGTTTTAACAATGATGAAACAACTTGTTCAGTTACCTTAGGACCGAGTTTGACGAGATTTTCAGTAATGTTATCCAAACGAGTAGTCAAGCTACATTTGTGAGGAAGTCCTTTTCCAATTAATGAAATGCAGTAGTCGCAACGTCTTTCTGAAGAACTGTTTGTATTGATTTTGTCTGAAAATTTAATTTCAAAAAATTTTTAATTGGTTTCAACATTTATTTCTGAAGATATTATAAAGAAGCAACAATTCTATAGATAATAAAGTATAATTTACAAAAATATAAATATCATTCCAGGAATTGCTTTATTTGTTATATCCGCTAAGTTGTTTTTGGGAGTAATACTTTTTGTGTCAGAAGAACAAAAATTTGTAGCAACAGAATTTCTTACGATTAGACAAATGCAACACTTGCACAAAGCTTTGCTACTTAAGTGAGTATTTATTTTCTCGAGTGGTTCGATATAACAAAAAGTTGGTAACTTAATCGCGTTTTCTGTATCATTCTTGATCCTATATAATTTAATTTTACAACTCGTACACAAAGCATTCGTTAAACTTTCTTCAAGTAGGTCATATTCATATATATTTTCAATGCGATTTTTTAGCATCCTCTGTACTGGAAACATAACATTCGATCTTACAAAACACAATAGACAAACTTTTGCACGATTTTCATCATGTGTTCCTGCTTTTGGCATTTTAATTGGTATAAACAAATATCACAAAACAATAGGTTTACTTTCATTTCAAATAACAAAATTAAAAAATAAACAATTATTTGTTGTCATGGAAACCACCAGTTTTCTAAGATTCAAAATTCTTTAAGTTTCATCCACCAGACTTCCATTATTTATATCTATCTCAAATTGTTCGAAAATAAATTCCTTAAGCATATTATATTTTATTTATCTAGAACATTAAGGGGAAAAAATACAATGCATAACAGCAGTGATACTTTCACAAAACCGTAAAAAAGACAGGATTTTATAAATTTTAAATAAAATCTATATTTTAATATATTTTAGTCGATTAATTCTTATAGAAATTGTTTATTAACACTAAAATACATGCACCGAAAAAAAATATTCTTGTTTTGAGAGGATTCCTCTTATTTTGATGCATATTTTCCTTTTGTATATTGACCAAAAAACGTCCTCTTATTTTAAGAGGGTTATTCTCCACTTAAGAGTAATTCCTCTTAAAAGTAGAGGAATAGTCTCCAATGAAGAGTAATATTCTTAATTTAGGAATAAAATGTAAGAGGATTTTAGAAGAGGAATTGTCCTCTTAAAACAAGAATATTTTTTTTCGGTGTGTTTAGTGTTAAAAAGAAATTTAAATAAAGCTTTTTTCGATTAATTATATAAATTAACCAGTAGCAAAAATTAAAAATCAAGATAATTTTAATTTCCCTCCATCCATCATTTTTATTTTGGTCTTAAAATAATCAGAAGACCTCCCCTAACAAATACAAAAAAATGGCTATGTTCATTGACTTTTGGGTTGAACTTCATCCAAGCTCACCATACATATAGTTTGTAAAGCAAACAAAAGACACAAAAATAAAATTTTTTTTTGAATTCTAAAAATTTATTTTTTTTAGTACTTTGTCTGACTTTTTCTTAAATCTCTTTTCCTCAGAACACCTATGATTATTGTGGTTGTATAATATTAATAATATATATTCCAATCATGTTTCTAATTCATATTTTATATTTATAAAAAAAATTTTAATTCGATTTTTCTCAAAATTGCTAAGTTTATTTGAAAAAGTTTGTAAGAAGTTATCCGTGCACGAATTGTTGCTAGTTAATAAATAAATTATACCTGAAATGTATCTTGATTACTAAGATCAAAGACAAGTACGTATGCAGTAGCACTTCTGAGTCCATAATATCGAAAATCGGTCCATTCCAATTGTGAGTTAATGGGGAAATACGGAATAGTTGGAATATCTGTGATTTTAATTTCATAAAGTCTATCAGCTAGGACGACACTCTGATAATAAGTTTCTCTTTTTTCCGTAGGTCTATAATCTTGGTTAAATTCACTCCAAACGAATTGCTGTAGGCGAAAAAAATTAAATGAAAATGATTGGTATTTCTTAAAAGTAATTTTTTTACAGAAACAAATGCCGTATTTGTATTTCTTTTACCGTTCGGCAAATATTATCAAATTAAAAACGTATTTTTTTTATTTCTTTCTTTATAAACTCTTTAAAATTTCTTACCTTGACAATACTAGATTTTCCGACTCCAGGAGCGCCTAAAAATATTATTTTAACTTGTTCCAGACTGTCTGAAGAAGTTTCTTCTTCCCTAGATGTACTGTCAGTTACCTCCAATCGCCATATGTCACCTCCCCTTTCCAGGTAGTCTAAATCCAATTCTAGGTATCATAAAAAATAATTATTAATCACCACATTTAAAAAAAATAAAATAATCATAGTTGGAACAAACGTTTTTTAAACATAAGATGTCTTTGAAACATTTATTGAACCGGCATAAACGTCCTTAATGTTGTTCTAAAGACACTTTATGCTTCCATTCCTACTCGGTAACTGACATAAATATACAATTAGACATTTACCACTTTATTGAAAGTGGATGAATAGTTTATTAATTATTAAGACTATAAATTTAGATGTTCAGTGCAGCTTTAATTAAACTATATTTTCATAATTTACAAGAAATTTTTAATTGAAAATGTTTCCAGCAATTATATTCTAGTAATATTTAACACTACTGACATATTTAAAAGAAATAATATTCATTATTACTTATGATAATCCTGCCTTATATTATTTGAATTACAAGAAATTAATTTTTTGATAAAACTTTTTGATGGTAATGACAATTAGTAGAAATAGTTAAAATTTCGCGTAACAACCGACATGTACACTCAGATGCATTAATGCTGTCCTTCCGGTTTGACGGTATTTTGCAAAGTCGTTTGATTTCTATCAAAATGTTTTTAGTTCATGACATATGAGAACATTCGTATGTCACGAACTAAGAATATTTGATAGAAATGACACGACTTTTCAAAATTCCTTTAAACCGGAAGGACAGCATTAATGCATCTGAGTGTAATAAGAAAACACCAGAACTTCAGAGTAGTATAGAAGTTGCTATAAATTCTGCCACTCTTAGCATTAGGTCTATTAAAGAAATGAAGTAGGTTTTCAAAATATGGGTCAATTGTGAGAATTTTCATATAAGAGGAGTAATAATCACCTGTTCAAGATCCTTTACTCCTCCTCTTTATTCTCTTTACTTTTTTATGCATAGCTCTCTAATGAACAAAACAATAGATTCCTTACACTGAAAAAAATATATTTATGGTACTGCCATAAATATAGCCAATTCGGACATATTATATTGGTAGATATGATACTGCCATACAGTATTGCTGTTTTAGCCATACGTAGTGTAGAACAGTAATATGTATTTAAGAGACAATAATATGTATGCGGAGAACACGAATACTGTATTTTAAGAACAGCAATACGGTATTGCTGTTTCAGCTATACATCCTAACCATACTTGTATGTCAAAATTAACATTATTAGTTTTTTCAGTGTACTTAAAACTCTTTTATTTTTATTCCTTTTAGTTCCAAATGTCCGTTTTTTTAAGCACAAGTTCGAGCTTTCCGTTCTACGAGCTACGATTTTCAAGAAAATCGGGAGATAGGTTTTTTTAATGGTTTGAGTGTCCTCTTTCAGAATCTTAAAAAAAATTTCAATTTCAAATTTATAGTGAGAAGTTATAATTGTTCATCGAAATCGGTTAGGGAAAAATCATGGATATAAAAATATCGCATCCAAAATATTAGGACTAAAAAATAGACACGATAACGAAAATAAGTTTTCCAAATGGCGTCTCACAAATGGCCGCCAAAATATTCAAATATGGAAAAATAATTTTAAGAAACTTGACATTTCTCATTATTTACAAATATTTTTAAATGGTGTAAGCAATTTTTAATAATTGTTAAAAACATTTTTATAAACAAATGGAAAAGAAAAAGTACTTCAGTTTGTTAAAATATCTCTGTGTCCCATTTTTTGTGCTTTGCTGGAAGTGATGGGAACTATAGTCTCTGCGATAAAAATGCTTGTTATCTATGACGGTACTTGATATTTGGCAAATTCTTTGTAAGAATTGTTTATAACATTTATAAAAATTGTTTATAAATTTCGGATAAACGGTTGATACACCAATTCCATTGTAATGTTAAAATAAGTAGTCAAAATAAGTTAGTGTCGAAGAAAAGGAGATTTTTTCCACTCTGAACATAGTTTCTTGTAAAAATTATTTATAATGTTGTTAAAAAAATGTTAAACAATTACAAACAAAGGTTTGTCTCTCCAAAATTTATTCCAATGACAAACCAAGCAAAATATGAAAAAATGTTTTCCTCTCAAAACTTCTTACTTCTTCTTATTGACCTAAATTTTGAGGTCAGCGGGAATTGTTTGTCAAATTTTGACGTCTAGGTCCAAAATGCCCTCAAAATTGACCTAAATTTTAAGGGTAGCGGGAATTATTTGCCAAATTTTGACATTTAGGTCAAAACCCCTGGCAAAAGTGATTTACCAAATGTCTCCCCACGTGGGTATACATTTGGGAAACATTTGGTAAACGGCTTTATAAGTCTGTTAATAGACAGAATTTAATGAAAAAAGTTATTGGAAATTGAAAAGGAACAATCATGATGGAATTGATATATTTTTTAGGATAAATTAACGTTAAATTAATGAGAAATTAATGTTTAACGGAGGAAATGTCAGTTTAGTGTAGGATGAATGTGTGTGTAAGATCAATATTGGAATAAACTGTTGATATGTCGCCGCGCATTTTGCGCGACAGATGGCGATGGTGACATTTGTCCATGGCTTTATATTACATGCTCCTTCATAATAAAAGCAATATTTTTAATTGTTGGTTAAGATACACAAAATACAAAAAAATTATATTTGAAACATAAAACATATAATTTCAACCCTCAAAAGAAATAATGGATGTTTTAGACCAATAAAAACTAAGTTTAAACTTCTCCTTCATTAAGAAAGATATTTTTTATTCGTTGGTCGAGTTACACGAAATGGAAAAAAAATTTAAATTTAAAAAAAACATATATAGTTCCAACCCCCGAAAAGAAATAATGGATATTTTAGACCAATAAAAAAATAAACAAATTCCTCCTACTTTTAAAATCAATTTTTCTATTAGTTGGCAGATTTAAACAAAATGGAGAAAAAATTTATATTTAAAAAATTTTAATATATAATTTCAACCCTCAAAAGAAAAAATGGATGTTTTAAACCAATAAAAACTAAGTTTAAACTCCTCCTTTATTAAAAAAGATATTTTTTTTATTCGTTGGTCAAGTTACACGAAATGGAAAAAAAATTAAATTTAAAAAAAATATATAGTTCCAACCCCCGAAAAGAAATAATGGATATTTTAGACCAATAGAAAAATAAACAAATTCCTCCTACTTTTAAAATCAATTTTTCTATTAGTTGGCAGATTTAAACAAAATGGAGAAAAAATTTATACACACAAAAAAATAAGTGTTAAATTTGTTGCGTGTAGTTTTCAAGATGGTGTTGTTTTAACAGCCATTAAAAATGTGCATTAATTTTAACACACTCATGGAGTTAATTTAACACAAAATTTAGGTTAAAATCACCTCGTTTTGGTTAAAAATGTTGCGTGTTGTTTTAACACTACTTTTAGTGTTAAAACAACACTTCTTTTTTTCTGTGTATTTAAAAAATAAAATATATAATTTCAACCCTCAAAAGAAATAATGGATGTTTTAAACCAATAAAAACTAAGTTTAAACTCCTCCTTTATTAAGAAAGATATTTTTTATTTGTTGGTCAAGTTACACGAAATGGAAAAAAAATTAAATTTAAAAAAAAATATATAGTTCCAACCCCCGAAAAGAAATAATGGATATTTTAGACCAATGAAAATAAAGCTGAAACTCCTCATTCATTAAGAAAACTATTTTTTTGGTGGTTAAAATACACAACATGGAAAAAAATTATATTTAAAAAATAAAACTGATAATTTCAACCCTCAAAAGAAATTAAGGATGTTTTAGACCAATAAAAAAATATACAAACTCCTCCTACATTTAAAATCAATTTTTCTATTTGTTGGTAGATTTAAACAAAATGGAAAAAAAATTATATTTAAAAAATAAAACATATAATTTTAACCCTCAAAAGAAATAAAGGATATTTTAGACCAATAAAAAAATAAACATACTCCTCCTACATTTAAAATCAATTTTTCTATTTGTTGGTAGATTTAAACAAAATGGAAAAAAAATTATATTTAAAAAATAAAACATATAATTTTAACCCTCAAAAGAAATAAAGGATATTTTAGACCAATAAAAAAATAAACATACTCCTCCTACATTTAAAATCAATTTTTTTATTTGTTGGTCAAGTTACACAAAATAGAAAAAAAATTATATTTAAAAAAAACATATATAGTTCCAACCCCCGAAAAGAAACAATGGATATTGTAGACCAATGAAAATAAAGTTGAAACTCCTCCTTCATTAAGAAAACTATTTTTTTGTTGGTTAAAATACACAAAATGGAGAAAAAAATTTATATTTAAAAAATAAAACATATAAAAGAAAAAATGGATGACTTATACGTCACTAAATTTTTCTTTGTGAGGTTGGAATTATGTTTTTTTAAATAAAAATTTTTTTCTCCAATTTGTTTAACTCTACCAACAAATAAAAAAATAGCTTTCTTATTGAAAGAGGAGTTTCTACTTTATTTCTGTTGGTCTAAAGCATACATTATTTCTTTTGGGGGATGGAATTGTATGTTTTATTTTTCAAATTTAACATTTTTTCTTAATTTTGGTTAATCCTACCAATAAATAGAAAAATTAATTTTAAAAGTAGGAGGAGTTTGTATATTTTTTTATTGGTCTAAAATATCCATTTTTTCTTTTGGGGTGTTGGTACTATGTATGTTATTTTTAATATAAATTTTTGTTCTATTTTGTGTAACTTGACCAACAAATAAAAAAATAGCTTTCTTTATAAAGGAGGAGTTTCAACATTAATTTAATTTTTTTTCTCAATTTTGTTTAAATCTACCAACAAATAGAAAAATTGATTTTAAATGTAGGAGGAGTTTAAACTTTATTTTTATTGGTCTAAAACATCCTTTATTTCTTTTGTGGGTTGAAATTATATATTTTATTTTTTAAATATAAATTTTTTTCTCCATTCTGTTTAAATCTGCCAACTAATAGAAAAATTGATTTTAAGAGTGGGAGGAATTTGTTTATTTTTCTATTGGTCTAAAATATCCATTATTTCTTTTCGGGGGTTGGAACTATATATTTTTTTTAAATTTAATTTTTTTTCCATTTCGTGTAACTTGACCAACGAATATAAAAAAAATATCTTTTTTAATAAAGGAGGAGTTTAAACTTAGTTTTTATTGGTCTAAAACATCCATTATTTCTTTTGGGGGTTAGAATTATATGTTTTATTTTACTTTAACTTTTTTTCCCATTTTGTTTAAATCTATTAACAAATAAAAAAAATTGATTATAAATGTAGGGGGAGTATGTTTATTTTTTTATTGGTCAGAATATCCATTATTTCTTTTGGGGGTTGGAATTATATGTTTTATTTTACTTTAACTTTTTTTCCCATTTTGTTTAAATCTATTAACAAATAAAAAAAATGATTTTAAATGTAGGGGGAGTATGTTTATTTTTTTATTGGTCTAAAATATCCTTTATTTCTTTTGAGGGTTAAAATTATATATTTTATTTTTTAAATATAATTTTTTTGTATTTTGTGTATCTTAACCAACAATTAAAAAAATTGCTTTTATTATGAAGGAGCATGTAATATAAAGCCATGGACAAATGTCAACATCGCCATCTGTCGCGCAAAATGCGCGGCGACATATCAACAGTTTATTCCAATATTGATCTTACACACACATTCATCCTACACTAAAACTGACATTTCCTCCGTTAAACATTAATTTCTCATTAATTTAACGTTAATTTATCCTAAAAATTATATCAATTTAATCCTGATTATTCGTTTTCAATATCCAATAATTTTTTTCATCAAATTCTGTCTATTAACAGACTTATAAAGCCGTTTACCAAATGTTTCCCAAATGTATCCCAAATGTATACCCACGTGGGGAGACATTTGGTAAATCACTTTTGCCAGGGACTGCCCTCAAAATTGACCTAAATTTTGAGGATAGTGGGAATTGTTTGTCTAATTTTGACGTTCAGGTCAAAACTGCCCTCAAAATTGACTTAAATTTTGAGGATAGCTGGAATTATTTGTCAAATTTTGACGTTTAGGTCAAAATTGACCTAAATTTTGAGGGGAGAAACTACAGGTCTATTTTTGACCTATAGGTCAAAAAATCTTCAAATAGCGGCAGCGGCTGCAATATTTTTTTGTAATATAGAGAGATACATATATATTTTAGAAAACCTATACATATGCAGACTACACATACACATGCAAGGGAAAAGAGATGGGGGGAGACAGAAAATAGAAAGTCGCTGCAGTAGCGTCAATTTTAAGTGATTTTATTGCGACGCGTGTTCATGTTAAATCAAAAGTCGCATTTGTGTAGTTCACTGTACGGTCCTGGAGTGTTTACACTTTTCGACGTCAAGGACAATTTCCATAGAGCAGTCCAAGAATATAGCCATCCGCTCTTTGAAAGTACAGTGTACACATGTATATTCACACATATACACCCGATACATAAACATATACACTTAACGGCGTTGCAGGTCGAGAACTGTCAGTGTTGCCAACCCACTCTCCCCCACTTTCCTGTATTTTTCCACTTTGATCACTTTTTAAAAGAAAACTAAGCACTTAATCGAAAAAGTGGGCCTTTACTGGAGAGCGAAATTAAATAGAGAATTTAAAAAACTTTTTTTTATCTTGATTAGATGTTTCTATGAGCCACAATCTTATTTATACGATTTCAATTGACAGATGTAGGTGACTTGATTTGGGGATAAAATGGCCACCCCATAGAAAGGTGGAGTAAGGCGGGTTGCCTACGTAAAGGCATAACAGTATGATAAAACAGGGCAGTAACTTTTATTTTGTTGAGAATGATATGATTAAAATAATATTTTGTAATAATAAAAATTAATACAAGAAAAAAATAAAAGGATTTTCGTTTATAAAAATGTACATAATATAAAATATGTTAAATTTAAACAAAAAATATGAAAAACATTTTTTTTTAATTTTGTTATTCATTAAAATAATTTTTTAAAAAGATTAAAAATTAAATTGTTAATAAAAATATTGGAAATGACAAATAAGCAGAATTTTTTGTCCACAAGAAAACGCGGCTTTGTTCCCAAGCGTGAATATCACAGGGCGTGCGATTGAAATAGAAGCAGAACGTAGGAATGCATACAAAATAACAAAAATTCAAATATGTTCAAAAATTTTGATAAACAAATTGTATATCCAATTTTTCCAAAATTTTCTAAAAGTATTTGCTCCATTTGCAAGCTTGATGAATATATCGCTATATCACAGTAAACGGGACTATATATTAACCCTTAGATGCATACATTTATTTATTCATTAAAATTTGACCAAACCCGGTACTAGGGGGTTTTTCGGGTCTGTGATTACATAAAAAATAAAAAGTCGTTCAATTGAACTGAAAAGATATTTTGATTCCATTTTGTTGTTTTAATTTTTTTTTGCTTTCTCATGTTGAGAAAGTATTGTAATACCAACATTTTTCGAGTTCGATTTTTTGACATATCACATCTGCGGACATAAAATGAGAGTACTTTGAGATAGATTAATAAAGTTTAATTGTATATATTTTTTATTTAAAAAAAAAAACGTTTTCTCCTCATAACTTTAAAAAAATGTTAGGACACTTGTAAATGTTTTACTCTAATTTTGTACAGTTTTTTTAAACGCATCTTTTAAGCCCTCAATGAACATTTCTCGTTCATATGTTTCAAGTGAACCAGATGAAGTTTTGAAAAAAAGTCTGCCATATTGGATCCGCCATTTAGAATTTTTGAAAACTATTATCATATTCATAATCAACGATCCTAGAAATCTCCAAATAATCAGTTTCAAGTGAATCTATTAAGTTTTTAATAAATGTGCACCTGGTGTATATTATTTATTAAAAAGTCAACTTTGAACGCCATTTTTAATCCGCTATTTTATTTTTTTTAATTTCTATGTTACTATATTCTGGGTTGGACATTTTTTAAGGCGATATTTATACCTTTGAGATGTATTCCTTTGACATAAATAATAAAAAAATTTTATTTCCAAAGAAAAAATGTTTAAAAAATCGTGTTTTTTATTAATTAATTGTACGTAATTTGTTTATTTAAGAATTTGCAATATTTTTTGTTGCGGCATTCGAAAGAGCAATTTCAGAGCTTTAAGAAATGTATATTGTAAAATTTTTATCTCTCCGTTTTCGTACTAAAAAGTTTTGTCAAAGTTCAGATAAAATTTTTGTACATTTGCACTGTAAAAACTGTGTCTCAATATAAGACGTTTGTGTCCCCATTTTTGAAACATTTGAGGTGTTTTACCTTTATAATTCTGAGATTAAACACCTCAAATGTTTCAAAAGTGGGGACACAAACGTCTTACATTGAGACACTGTTTTTACAGTGTGGTCCTTAAAGGGTTAATATATATTGTTCGATTTGCTTCAAACTTTCAGAAAACAATTTTTTTTATACCTTGATTAATTTTTTGGGGTGAGTCCGAAGATTTGCAAACATCGCCTAAATAAGAACAACCCTAAAGCGTACATATATTGACAATAGTTGTTAATAAACTATAAGAAAAAAACCGCTGCCAAATTATATATTTTTGTTATAATTTTGGTGCTTATTTCATTTGTTTTCGTAAATCTCGTTGTGTTAATTTCATGAACACTTTGCTTCCTCATAGAGATGTTAATAATAATAAAGTATACATTTTGAACAATTATTCTCAATTGCTCTAATATTTTTTTCTCTTTATTTGATTAAAATTCAGTTTCGATACATACACTACCGGCAGAAATTGTCGGTACGAACGACGGGCGAGCTACGAAAAGTTGCTGCCGAAATTAAATTAACATATTTTATTATTGAAAAATGATAGGAACTTCGATCTTGGATTTTTGAGAGATTTTATCACCTAAAAGATTTTGAAAAAAATTGAGTAATTTTTCTATTTTTGTGCACCATGTTTGAGTGGATGCACATTCTAAAAAAATTTAGAGAAAAATTTTAAACTCTAGAAACATAATCTTTAAAGTCTCAGCTTTTATTTCAGCCTTGAAAATTGAAAATCCGTTCAGTAGTTTTTGAAATATCTAAAAAAAATGTCCAAGCATGTTGTTTTATAATTTACGCGGTGATACACACTTATTGCACTCTCGCTGCTCACCTGGTTCGTTGCGGCAGTGCCGAATAAGCGGCATATAGAGTGGGGGTCATATTTGGAGCCCTTTTTAAGTCTTTTATAATTTAAGTTTTAATATTCATTAACAATTTAATAATTGTTAAAGTTAATTATTATATACATAAATAAGTTATCATTTTACAAACTTTCATGACCAAATAGTCGTTTATTTTGGGAAAAAAGTTAGAAAAGTGAAAATTTATACGTAGAAGTAAACGACTATTTGATCATGAAAGTTTGTAAAATGATAACTTAATAATATATAATAATTATTTTTAACAATTATTAAATTTTCAATGAATATTAAATCTAAAATTACAAAAAACTTAAAAAGGGCTCCAAATATGACCCCCACTCTATATGCCGCTTATTCGGCCCTGCCGCAACGAACCAGGTGAGCAGCGAGAGTGCAATAAGTGTGTATCACCGCCTAAATTATAAAACAACATGCTTGGACATTTTTTTAGATATTTCAAAAACTACTGAACGGATTTTCAATTTTCAAGGCTCAAATTAAAGCTGAGACTTTAAAGATTATGTTTTTTTGATTTTTTTTCAAAATCTTTTAGGTGATAAAATCTCTCAAAAATATCAAATAATTTTCATTTATATATCAAACGACGCAGAATTTAATTGGCTTTGAAACGATCCAAGATCCAAGTTCCTATCATTTTTCAATAATAAAATATGTTAATTTAATTTCGGCAGCAACTTTTCGTAGCTCGCCCGTCGTTCGTACCGACAATTTCTGCCGGTAGTGTAAGCGATTTTGAATTTTATTGTATATTATGACTTTAATTATTTTCTTTTTAAAATTTTAGAAATGATTTGGAAAATAAAATTTTTCAACTTTTCAAAGTTACTTCCATATTACAATTTTTTTTTAAATTTCCATCACAATTTCTGTTTTTTAAAATGTCAATAACTTCTTTATTTCTAATCAAAATTATTAAAAAACTAAATTATTTAAACAATTAACACGTTATTACTAGCAAGAACATCAGATATAACCTTTACCTATTATTATTCAACACAATCTCATACATACATTTTCGAAAATATCTACCGCTTGCTGGGATCGAACCCCTAACCTAACGCGCCGAAGACTTATACACTGACCACTACGCTACGCTCACATGGGAGTCCATACCGTTAAATGTATATTAAAGCTGCAACAGTCGGGCCAATCGTGGCCCAGAGTTAGGCCAACCGAGAAAGTTTAAGTCATTTAAACTGTTTTTCACAAAGTTTTGCCAACCGTCGGGCCAACCGTGGCCCAGAGTTAGGCCAACCGAGAAAGTTTAATTCATTTAAACTGTTTTTCACAAAGTTTTGCCAACCGTCGGGCCAACCGTCGCCCAGAGTTAGGCCAACCGAGAAAGTTTAAGTCATTTAAACTGTTTTTCACAAAGTTTTGCCAACCGTCGGGCCAACCGTGGCCCAGAGTTAGGCCAGCCGAGAAAGTTTAAGTCATTTAAACTGTTTTTCACAAAGTTTTGCCAACCGTCGGGCCAACCGTGGCCCAGAGTTTGGCCAACCATAAAGTTTGAGTTATTTAAACTGCGTTTTACAGAGTTTTGCCAATCGTCGGGCCAACCGTGGCCCAGAGTTTGGCCAACCTAAATTTGTAAGTCATATGAGATACGTTCCCCATAGTTGTGTCGACCTTTGTCGCCAAAGTTGCCAAAGTTGGGCAAACTCTGGCAACCAAAACTTCGCTTGCCAAAGTTAGGCCAACCTTCAAACTCTGGCGGCCAACCTAAATTCGCACCTGGGGGGGATGGTCACTTTTTATGCATTTTTGGCCAAAAATCTTGTTATTTCCTTGACAACGCTATGGCTATCACATTCTCTATATTTTTCCTGTAATCTACGTGTGAAAATGCGTATCTGTACCAAATTTGAGCTCTTTAGGTCAAATACCCGCGTAACAAAATGTTGGCTAACTCAAAGCTACCTCAAGGCTACCTCAAAGCTACCTCAAAGCTACCTCAAGGCTACCTCAAGGCTACGTCAAGGCTACCTCAAGGCTACCTTAAGGCTACTTCAAGGCTCAAGGCTTATTTCAAGTTTAAAACTCCTCTAAATTAGGACATAAGGCTCGCCAAAGGCTCAAATAAAGCTCAAGAAGAGTTTTAAGTTTCAAAGAAGTCTAAGCATGGAAATGAGTTTATAGCTTCAAAGAATTATCGAGCCATAAGCGAGCCTTTAGGTAGTGTTGTGGTAGACTTGAGGTAGCCTTGAGGTAGCCTTGACGTAGCCTTGAGGTAGCTTTGAGGTAGCCAACATTTTTTAAGCGGGTAGTTTAGCCGCTAGGGGGGGAGGACACGATTTGGCTACGGACACAAGAGTCTCATCAATAGGGTTACGTCGGTACACCGTAGGTGTACGGAACCCTAAAAAAATGTCAAAATTTAAATTATCTTTATAATAAATGTGAGGGAAATAAATAATTAATTAGTAAATAAATATATAATTAATGTAAAAATTTCATTTTTTTGTTATCGGACACAATAAATAAGTTACTTTTTCATTGCTTAATATTTGACCCTCAATGTCGAAATAGCGGTGGATATTAAGCTGAGTGATAATTAATGTAAAACTTGTATTTTTTGTTGATAAATTTTTTTTGTACAGATGATGTGAATCTATTCATTGAGTTATTTTACTCTAACTGTCCAAATGTCGGTGGACAGTAAGCTGACTGTCGGACATTTAGCTTACTGCTTACCCAGATAGACGATATCGACGTGTATTTGTCTAACTGTCTGGACAGTTAGCTTAATGTCGGATTCACCTAAGTGGCGACGACAATACATAATAATATAGGGGAGACCGGGGCGTAATGGATCACTTAAATTTATTCAAAAGTGGTAAATCAGAGTAATTTCGGGTTTTGATCAAAATAATGTACTTGGTATACTGTAAAAGTTTGTACCAAGTTTCATTGTTATTCATTTATTATTGTTAAAAATGTGGTAGAAAAAGTAATTTTGACGCTAGAAAGTAAATTTTATAAATCTTTGTTTTTTGTTATATCTTTTTCAAAATTACTTGTAAAAAATTTTTGTTTATCAGGTTTTGAGCTTTAAACATTTGTTCTTAAAGAACAATTAACAATTTTTGTTTAATACTTACGGTATTGATAACAAATAACAAAATTTTCAACAAAAACCTACGGAGCGTAATGGATCACTTTGGCAGGGGCGTATTGGCTAGCCTATTTTATTAAGAAAAACCTACTATATTTAAAATATTAATAAAATGATAACCAATTTTAACCCTTTATAAAAAAACTGGAGAATAGATTTTTTTAAGTAAATGGATTTTACATTTCGCTACAACTTCTTAAAATTTGAAAATTGCATGAAAATGTTTAAAGTTTAAATAAAATATGGGATATACTTCCGAAAGCAACATAGCTCCAATTTTTTTGAAACTTGGTATACTTACGTAATTTTGTGCACTGATAATGAAAATCATAGTGAAAATTAGCGACTAGGTAATCTTCATGGTGCAAACCATAAAAAAACACCACAAAAATATGTTTTTTTTGCGTTTAAGTGCCAAAAAACCCAAAATTTCAAAAAATGGTTCAAACAAAAAATTCTATCTTAGTTAAACACATTTTTTTGTTCTCCACATTTTTTGCAATACTAAATAGTTCTCGAGAAAATCGTAAAAAACCATAAAATACCATAAAATTGTCGAAAACGTGATTATTATGGTATTTTATGGTTTTTTACGATTTTCTCGAGAACTATTTAGTATTGCAAAAAATGTGGAGAACAAAAAAATGTGTTTAACTAAGATACAATTTTTGTTTGAACCATTTTTTGAAATTTTGGGTTTTTTGGCACTTAAACGCAAAAAAAACATATTTTTGTGGTGTTTTTTTATGGTTTTCACCATGAAGATTACCTAGTCGCTAATTTTCACTATGATTTTCATAATCAGTGCACAAAATTACGTAAGTATACCAAGTTTCAAAAAAATTGGAGCTATGTTGCTTTCGAAAGTGCACCCAAAATATGTTCCATTTTCAATATTCTTTGTTATAAATATACAATAGAAACCAAAATTGTCAATACCGTAATAATATTTGATGATCTAAATTAGAATTTCATTGCTGATCTATTACGCTCCGGTCCGTGGTGAAATTTTTTACCTTGCATTTCTAGAAAAACATTGTTCTAGAAAAAAGTATAAGTGATATTAGGGCGTACTTTTTTTTAATGAACTAACTAAGTGTTACACATGATGAAATTTTTATTAAAGCAAGAATGACGAAGTTAATCAACAAAAAGTGATCCATTACGCCCCGGTCTCCCCTATATTGTATTTTAATTTATAAAATTAATCACAATTTTATAAAAGACGAAAAATTCGCACTTTTATTAGAAATTTATTTTCTTCTTCAATAATAAATTGTCGTATAATAAAACGTTATTCTTTGCTTGAAAACAAACCAAAAATCTTATTATTTTCATCTCGATTGATGTATAAAAAGAAAACTATTAGCACTTATAAAATTAAATAAAATTAAAATTGAAAAATCCACTATATTATTAAACATTTTTTTTATTTTTTAAATTTAATATAAATGCTTTCTCCTCAAGGAAGCAAACGTTTTGCTTATAGTAAAGAGGAAGCAAAATGTTTATGTAAAGAACATCTGGATATATACAACTTTTTTATCAACATTTTTTAACCCATTTGGAATTTCTGTTATTAATACTATTATTTATGACAATAATTGAATTTTGTAATGAATTTTATTTAAATTCCTCAAAATAATTGAACTTTGTCCAAGATTATTGTTATTTATTTATATAAGTTATTGGAAATGTTGACCACATTTTTTTTAGATTTTTTGAAAATAATTGAATTTCTGACAAGAATTTAAGTAATTTTTAAAATTTTAAATAATTGCGTTCTTGTGATAAATATTATTCTTTTTGAAAAAAATAATTGTTAAATAAAATCTTTTAAAGTAAAACTTTTGGCTTATTATAGAATGAAATGAAAAAATATTACATGATTTTGATTTGTTTATATCTATAATTTTTTATACTATTTACTGCAATATTATTTTTTTCAAATGAGGACAGTAATTTGCATAATTTATCTTTTTTATTCAAAAACCTTCAAATTAATTAATATGCTGTTGAATGAATGCAAAAGACAGAAGTTGTTAAAGTCAATTGCTTTCAACAATATAAAGTTTTAAAAACATTATTTTGTATGCATTCCTACGTTCCGCTTCAAATTCAATCGCTCGCCCTGTGATATTCACGCTTGGGAACAAAGTCGCGTTTTCTTGTGGACTAAAAATTGTGCTTATTTGTCATTTCCAATATTTTTATTAAAAATTTAATTTTTAATCTCTTTAAAAAATTATTTTAATGAATAACAAAATTATTATTGTTTATTTGTACTGAACCATATAGGTTTATACAAAGAAGTTGTGTTGTTCATAGTAAAAGATTTTTATGTTTAATCGCTATTTCAGATCTCCAGATTTGAGAGTCAAACATACAAATTTGAATAGTTTATTTATTATTTTATCGTTTTGTGGATAGTTTGGAGCATCAAGTCAAGCATTTTTTATAGATACTAAATCGTTGCTATTGGAAATTAACTGTTTCCTGCTCAACTCATATGCTGGGCATTCAATAAAGATATGATAAGAAGTTTCATTAGTTCGCATTCCACAACCAAAACATACCTCATTTGAATCCAATTTATATTTCTCTTTTCCAACAATTATTCTCATATTATAATTATTAATTAATTAATCGGATTTGAGCCAGCAAATTAATATAAGCAAATGGAACTCTCATTCTTAAATAATTTTGGGGACCGTCTCTTAAAGTAAGTTGGGGTAAAATTTGCAACGATTGTGAGTTTTCTAAGTTATTAAAGTCTTGTGCATAAAGAAATGCTTGATAAGTATTTATTAATCTTGTTTTATTTAGTTTTAAATAATCGGAAGTTAAGTTAATTAAATCATCAAAAAAATCAAAATTTTAGAAAAGGAGTTAATTAAATCATCTTTTTCGCCTATCAATTCAAAAAATTTCTCCAGTTGCTTATACCAGCTGTATTTGGCCTTGACATTATTATTTTTGTACAATTGAATCATTCTATCGAAACATATCTTCGGGTATCTCTCATTTCCCATTCTCAATATTCTAGCCAACATATTTAGCACCATTTTAAAAATGTTAAGGGACAATTTGTATTCTCCTATTTCCAATCTAATTGCATAGTTGGACGTATTTTGTGGTACATTGAGGACCCTTTTATAAAAATAAGTTTGAATTTTTTCGATGTCATCTATGTAATTAAGGCCCCATATTTGTATTCCATATAGTGTAGAAGTCACTAATGATTTAAAAATTTTAGGGATTGGTTCCCAGGATGTAGGTTTTATTTTATTGATTAATGTAAGGGCTTGACTCGATGCTAAATTGGCTTTAGTAATAGCCATTTCAGTTGCATTTGCGAAAGTTGACGATTGTGAAAAAAGAACTCCCAGGTATTCATACGATTTTACAATTTCTATTCTTGTTTTATCATACAGAAAAAAAGATTCATGCTTGGACTTGTGCTGATGACCACCTTTTCGAAAAATTATAATTTTTGTTTTATCCACATTAATTTGTAACTTATTTGTTTCACAATACTTATAAAGCGCAGTTAAAATTATTTTCATCTGAACTGGGGAATCCGCTAATAAAACAATATCGTCAGCGTAGGCCAACACTATAATTTCAATTAAATGATTAAGAGAAACACCTCTGACTTCCTCAGCTTTTAAAAATTCCTCAAAGTCAGCTAAAAAAAGGGAAAACAATAGAGGACTACAAACTTCTCCCTGAAGTACTCCTTTTGTTACCTTTACTGACTCCGAAGTCCCTTGAGAATTCTGAACAGAGATATTTGCTTTTGTATAAAAATCTATTAAAATTTTAATTATTTTATTACTTATACCCAATTTATAAATTTTTTCCCATAATATTTTATGTGAAATAGAAGGAAATGCATTGCGGAAATCTACAAAAAGGGCAAATAATTTCCCTCCTTCTGCCCTAATTCGAGTTTGGATTATTGTGTGTAGTATAAATATATTATCAATACAGCCACGGTCTTTTCTAAACCCATTTTGGAATTCAGGGAGGAGTTCCATTTGGTTAGTCCATTCATTAATTCTATTATTTATAATTTGAGTAAATAGCTTGATTATGCAGTTAACGAGAGCTATGGGTCTATATTTATTAGGATCTTGTTTATCTCCATTTTTATGAATCATTCTCAAATTTATATCGGCCCAAGAGTCAGGGAATTGATAAATACAGCCAAATACAGCTGGTATAAGCAACTAGAGAAATTTTTTGAATTGATAGGCGAAGAAGATGATTTAATTAACTCTTTTTCTAAAATTTTGTTAAAAAGGGAAATCATGTATAGCATCCATTTTCCTGGTAATTTTTTTAGAAATTCATATGTAACTTCATCCGGGCCTGATGCTTTATTATGTTTTGTCTTATTAATTGCAGTAAAAATTTCTATATACTTAATTGGTGCATCTAAAATAGGATTGGTTGGTTTGATTATAAGTTCTTTAATAATTACGTTTTCACTGGCGACATCGACCCCCGAAAAGAAATCCAGTAAAATATCATGCCAAATTTCCAATTTTATATTATTATTAGGGTTGACTTTAAATCTGAAACTATTTATTATCTTCCAAAAACTTCTGGAGTCCTTGGCTGAGGCCAGGACCTCCAGGGTATTTTGTTTATGAGCTTCCTTTTTTGTTTTCAAAATATTGTAATAAATTTTCTTTTTTTTATTATATTGTAACAACCAGTTTTCTTCGAAGTTATGCTTTTTACATTTTTTAAGAAAGGAGTTTATATCTCTTTTGCATCCACACATTCTGAATCATACCATGGTTTTGAAGAGCCACTTATTGAGTTAGTTTTAGACATAAATCCTATTTTTTCTGCATTTTTGCTTCCTCGAGAGGGAGCTTTGTAGTCGTTTAATTTACAAAATTTTTAAAAATCCTTTTGACAAATTTTCTTCTATATGGGACTATGTCTATTGAAAATTATAGAATTAATTACAATTAAAGATGAAAAATTAATTTTTTTATTAAAAATTTTATTTTGTTCATTTAGGATTAAAACAAATTTTATAAATATTTTTTTGATTTTATAAATATTAGATCGTATTAGAAATTACTTAAAAATTAAATATACTTAATATACTTAATTATAATTATAATAAATATAACAAATTTTTAAAATTAATTTTTAATTAGATTTGAAGACAACAACATGGAAAATATGTCAATACGTGACAATAAGTTAGTGCTTCCTCCACGAGGAAGCAAATTTTTTTGCTGATCGTATAGAGGAAGCAAAATGTTCATGTAATGAACATCTGGATTTACAACTTGTTTTAAATTGTTTTTGGTAAATTATCAGCAAGTTCACTAATTGTAGAAGATTTAGGCATATTGCAAGGAGTTATTTCCATTATTTCTATAAATTTATCTGATAAATTATTTTTCCATTTTATTTTATTTTTCTAGTAGTAGAATTCTTATTTGAATTTTTATAATTTAACAAGATTGGAAAATGGTCCGACTTTGTAACCATCTGTAATACCTGAAAATCTTTTATATCATTGTTTCTAAATTAACCCAAATTAAGTCTATGATTGATTTTTTATCATTAACAGAAAATGTAAAGTTAGCTGGACAATCTTCAGTTGTTCTTCCATTGAGAACTATAAATCCATTTTTCTCCATGCAATCTACCAGATCTCTACCTCTTCTATTCAGAAAATCATCCCTACTTTTCCTACAAGGAAAAACACTGACATCGCATGGGAGCTTTTCTTTTTCTATTTGATTTAGTTGAGCAATTCTAGTATTGAAATCTCCACCAAAATTTTTTGGTAAATTTGGATATTTATTTGAAACTATTTGTATTATATTATCAAGATCATTAGTGAATGTATTTATATTTTTATTAGGAGAGATATAGAATGCTCCCAATACAAAATAACAAAATTAAAAAAAATGTTTTTCATATTTCTTGTTTAAATTTAACATATTTTATATTATGTACATTTTTATAAATGAAAATCCTTTTATTTATGTTTCTTGTATTAATTTTCATTATTACAAAATATTATTTTAATCATTCCCAACAAAATAAAAGTTACTGCCCTGTTTTATCATACTGTTATGCCTTTACGTAGGCAACCCGCCTTACTCCACCTTTCTATGGGGCGGCCATTTTATCCCCAAATCAAGTCACCTACATCTGTCAATTGAAATCGTAGAAATAAGATTGTGGCTCATAGAAACATCTAATCAAGATAAAAAAAGTTTTCTAAATTCTCTATTTAATTTCGCTCCCCAGTAAAGGGGGGGGGGGGTAGGGTCAAACAACTTTCAAAAAATCGTTTTTTTTCTTTTATTACTCTTATAGTAGAACATCTCATAAATGTCCCTTGAAATTTTTAAGTCATTTGGAGCAAAATTGCCAAAGTTATGGAGCTTTTATCCCTTGATTGTCTCCGTACCTGAATTGACAAAAGTTATAAATAAACAATAAAAAGTGATAAAAAAAATTTTGTTTTTACATTTTTCGGAAGCTATTAAGATTCTGTTCAAGGACATAAAATAAAAATTAAATTGATGCAAAACTCTAGTAGATATTACAATATTAACATGGTTTGAGCAGGTGAATATTTTGTCCAGCGAATACTTTTAAACGCGTTTTTCTCAAAACGACCGTTTTCAAAGTCGGTGAACATCATAACTCAAAAACTACTGCACCAATCTTCACAAAACTTGGCATACTTTTTTAACACATAAAATACCCGACCCCAACGTTTTTCTTTTGTTTATTTATTTATTTTTTTCCAAGATATAGCAACAAAATGGCGGATTTTTTGAGTGAAAATAGCGTTTTTTGCTTCATTTAGTCGCAAAAAATTCAAAATTCAAAAATTTTCAAAAAGGAAAACGTTGGGGTCGGGCAAAATTTTTCTTCTAAGCAAATTCACTTCAGTTTTTGAATTTCGTTAATGTGTTAATTAATTACGATGTTCACCGCAAATCATGTTTTTCAGAAAGCGTTTTGGAAAATGCTCCGTCAGCGGCATAATTCTTAATATTTTTAAACAAAAATTTTACAAAATCTTCTTCAAATACTAACTAATAACATGCAAAAAAATTTAGCATATAAACTTTTACCATTTCTTTAATAAAAATTCACAAAAAAGATGCTTTTTTTCAGCCGTTAGACCCTACCCCCCCCTAAAGGCTCACTTTTTCGATTAAGTGCTTAGTTTTCTTTTATAAAGTGATCAAAGTGGAAAAATACAGAAAGGGGGGAGAGTGGGTTGGCAACACTGACAGTTCTCGACCTGCAACGCCGTTAATACGTACACATGTATAGTCACACATACACACAAAACATACACATTTATACTAGATAAATTCTTTTGAATTAAATTTTACGATGTTTGAATAATTCGAACATTTTTCAATTAAATAACAATAATTATAATTTTTAAATTAAGTTGCACAGAAAAAGGTTAGTTTGACAGCTATGAAAATTTAATAAAAAAGCATTTAAATAATTTAGATAAAACAAATTTCGTGATTGATATTTGTTAAAATAGATACATAGATTACACCGGCACACAAAAAAATATATTTCGAGTACGAAGACTGACAAATGGTATCTTTACTTTTTTTGAGTGTATCTAAAGTGAAAAAAGTAGTCCGCTGTCGAATATCCCTCTGGACACAGAAACGGCTTTGTTCTAGAAACGTTCTTAAAACGTTTTAGGAACGTTTCTAGGAAAAAGACGTTTCCGTGGCCAGAGGGTAGGTGTTACGCTAATCGTACGAAAAATCGTCGAGGGAGCGTCGGAAAGCCGACGGTGTTAGAATAACGTTGTTTTTGTAATAAAAACAACAATACAATATGAAATAATTATTGGAAATAATAGAAAAAGTATTCATAGATAAAATAATACCACATTTACAGTAAATTATTGTAAAATAAGTGAAAAAGAAATATATTAAAAAAATTGTGTGGTAAACTGTGATAGGAAGTGTGTACAATTTCAATAGAAGTATCGTCAATATGATGTTATAATAAGTGAAAATTAGTGCAAAAGTGTTATTTAATTATTTACAAGTGAGTCTGATGATAAATAAATTAAAAATAATTAAATATGAAAATAATATTCTTAGTGTACTTAATATATATAAACTTACCGACAATATGGCTTGAGTTTTTTAGTGAAAATAATAGATGTCAGTAGTAACATATTTCTGTGGGGAATGGCCAATAGATCTCGCATCTACGGTCAATTCCCATATAGATCTCTCACAAGTGCAATACGGGCTAGACTTGTAGCATATATACAAGTTCCGAATTTGCTTTCCCCGTCTAGGGCAGGTCTCCCACTACGTAGTCTTACTGATGAGTCCAAGTAGTGGGGACCGGGACGAAACGATATTAAGTGGTCTTCATACCACACTTACATGGTTGATATATTTTTATCTCCATATTTCTTTAGGTCAAATACATATTTAAGTGAACTGTAAAGTTCCCATTTTACAGATCCGACTTTTTCGACGCCGAGAAAATTAAATGTATGATTTTTCTATTACAAATGTCATATTAAAATAATTATTAGTGAAAACAATGTTCATTTTTTCATAAATATTTGCCAGAAAAATATAAAGAGGTTTTATAGGTTATAAAAACAAAAACATTGTTTTGACAGCTGGAACAGTGTTACCAACTTAAATTGTGGCACACACTTACCTGCAAAGGTGTTTTCACAACATCATGCAAATGCATTTGTTTTGTATACGTGGTGAGACGCGTGATTTTCCCCTAATCGCCAAGTGGTCGAATGTTCAAATGGTCGAATGTTCAAAACGTTGAATCGTCATTTTGTCGAATGCTTAAAACGTCAAATTGACAACAAGTCGAATGCTAAAAACATCGAATCGTCAAATGGTCGAATGTTCAAAACGTCGAATCATCAAATGGTCGAATGCTAAAAACGTCGAATTTTTAAATAATCGAATGCTAAAAACATCGAATCGTCAAATGATCGAATTCTAAAAACATCGAATTGTCAACTGGTCGAATGCTAAAAACATCGAATTGTCAAATGGTCGAATGTTCAAAACGTCGAATCGTCAAATGGTCGAATGCTAAAAACGTCGAATTTTTAAATAATCGAATGCTAAAAACATCGAATTGTCAAATGATCGAATTCTAAAAACATCGAATTGTCAACTGGTCGAATGCTAAAAACATCGAATCGTCAAATGGTCGAATGCTATAAACGTCGAATTTTTAAATAATCGAATGCTAAAAACATAGAATCGTCAAATGATCGAATTCTAAAAACATCGAATTGTCAACTGGTCGAATGCTAAAAACATCGAATCGGCAAATGGTCGAATGTTCAAAACGTCGAATCGTCATTTCGTCGAATGTTCATAACGTCGAATCGTCAAATGGTCGAATGCTCAAAACGTCGAATCGGCAAAAAGTCGAAAAATTTGTTTGATTTAAGTTAACATTAACTTAAACACAGTAAATTTTTCGACTTTTTGTTGATTCGACGTTTTGAGCATTCGATGAATTGACCATTCGACGTTTTGAACATTCGACCATTTGTCGATTCGATGTTTTTAGCATTCGACCAGTTGACAATTCGATGTTTTTAGAAATCGATCATTTGAACAGTCGACCACTTGGCGATTAGGGCAAAATCATGCGTCTCTACGTGTTTAGTAATATGAAGAAGAAGAATGCTATAAAAGGTACCAAAAATATGGAGTTATTTTTTTTATTTTTAAGTTATAAATAAAAAAATAAACTGGGTGAGGACACTTCTCAATATATCCGACGGATGGAGGGTTAAAGTTGACCTATATGCATAATGTGAAATTATATGGAGAGAAGACAAATAGATGATGCAATGTAATTCTTTTGGGAGAAAAATATTTGCCTTTTTCTTTTAAATATTTTTAAAATTTAATAAATTTTAAACAGGAATTTCAAAATATACTAAAATTTATGTTTTTGAGGTCAGGAACGATTGTTTACAACTATTATTATCTTAATGTCAGAAACAGGTAAATATATGACCACTATTTGGCTAGTTCTAACTTTCTACCATCGGACGGCGCCGCTGCGCTTCTGCCCGTCTTTCGTAAATATTATTGATAAACATACAACAATATTATTTAAACAAAGAGATTTTGATACAGAAAATAAATAAAATAATATAAAAATTAAATAATATAATAAGAATTTAAAAGACCTTGAAATAAAATTAATGATATTTCAAAAAGATAAACAAATGTAATGAATCGCATATAGTTATAGCTTTACTAATTACATTATAATTGTTATAAATCAATTAAATAAATATTAGTACTTTGTTTCAAGAATCCTTTTATAACACTAAACTAAAACCCAGTTAGAAATTAAATTTTTCTAAAAATAAAGCATAAATTTTGTAATGAGATCACACACTATATTTTCAAATTTTTATTAAGTATAGAAAAATATCACATTGTGCTGTATTTGAATGGCCATTTTTTTCAACCCATTAAACTTGGTAGTAGGTCTACCAGAGTACTAGTAGACCTCTAAAACTTTTTGCAAAACCTTTTTATCATTTACAGGTATGTTTTGAAAAAAGGAAATTAAAAATTTATCATACCCAAAGTTTAAAAAAATTAATTTGTTTATAAATTTTTTTTATTTTTTTTAATAAAAAATGAAAAAAAAATTGTTTTTGTTTTCATTTTCTAAAAGTCGATAGAAAACTAAAACTTTCGTTCTTTGACAACTTTTTTCTAAACTGAATATTTTCGGACTTATAAGCTACTCAATATAGGTCTACGATTAAAAGTAAAAAATTTCTAAAATTCATAACTCGTAAATTTTGTTAATTTTTTCGATACAGAATAGAAAAAAAATATTTTTGGACGATTTTAAGACTCCGGTGAAAGATTCTATTCTGCATTGACCTTAACAATTAGCTTTAAAGGTTTTTCCACAATAATTTGCAAATGCATTTTGCTTTGATTTATTAAAAGTAAAGTTATATGTTGTGTAAAAATATTTAAGAATTTCCTTTGTTAGCTTATGTTAACTCTTTCGCGTTATATTGTAAGCCTTAAGGGTACATTTGTATTACTAAAGGTACTATCCCATGACGGTGTAAAAGTGTCAGCGTAAGCAGAAACCATGCGATAGAAAGAAATGAACAGATATCACGTTCTCACTTACTCACATGGTTTCTGCTTTACGCCGACGCTTTTATGCCGTCATGGGACGGTATCTTTACAATTAAAAAAATGTATTCAAAAATTTAAAAACTTTTGTTCACTTTTGTAAGAGAGAAAGAAGATTTTTTTTGCTTCTCTTACACTCCCTGGTTAAAGAACCGGACAGATTTCGGACTAATCCGAAATTTGTCCGAAACAATGCGGTTTATGGTCAGGTTTTTGTCATCCGCAATTAATTCGGAAAAATCCGAATTCTATACGGTTTGTGAACAACTAGTGAAATCGGAGTTGGTCCGATGAAGTCCGAAATTAATCAGTTAATTTTAACTAGTAAATCCGGAATTAGTCCGAAACAGTCAAAAGTTAGTCCGGACAATTTAGTGAATGTTAATAAAAAAAATTTATATAAGTTTTACATATTAATTATTATTACTTTATGCTACATTCATCATATTTTTCGATTTACCTATCGCAATTTTATTTACATTAACTTAAAATTTCTAACGCTTGGGGATTCGAACCTACACCTATCTAACATTATAACGCACCGAAATCGAATATACTAACCACTATACCACGCTCGCATGGAAGTTCAAATTCATAATAGAATTTATGAAGTGCCACAAAAAGAAATGACAAGAAGATCAGTGTTAATTTTAATATTGAAACAAGATAACTAATAATACCTACTAGTAAATTTATAAAAACAAACTGACTGCAGAATTAAATATTTTATTTACCGTAAGTAAATACCCTGAATTAAAAGTGGGACTGATTTCAGATTAATCCGGAATTTGTCCGCATCAGTACGGTTTATTGTGCAGTTTTTTCACCATGAATTAAGTTTGAAATCAAAACCGTTTTTTATAACTATTGAATCCGTAATTAGTCCAATTTAGTCTACAGTTATAGTCAGATCATATGCAACTACTAAATACAGAAGTAATCCGGTTGGTTTAACCAGTGAATCCGCAGCTAATCCGAAACAGACTGCTTATGGGCAGGTTTTTGTCGCTCGGAATTTGTCCGGATAAATTCAAACTCAATGCGGTTTGTGTAAAACCAGTGAATCCGGAATTAGTTCGATCTAGTCCGAAGTTAGTCTGATAATACGCAACTTGCAAATGTGAAATTATTAAATCCGAAATTAATCTGGTTTTCGTCAGGTTTTTGTCACACGAAATTATAATTATAGTTTGAATTTATCTGCATTTTATACAAATTGTTTTTAATATACAAATTCAATATTATACCAAAATCATTCCTGATTAAGTCTTTGAATTGGATTGAATATGGATTGTTTTGAACTGTCTGTGGATTGTACATATTTACAAAATCTTATAATAATAAGACTTATTTTCGGAATGGGGTGTTTTGATCGGATATTATTCGGATTGACGCTGACTATTACCGGATTCTTTGCATACAGATTTTGGATTGTTCCATACTTGTTTCGGATTAAAATTCTTTTAACTGGATTAAATTCGGATTATTGCGGACTGAATTCCTATTCTTTACATATTGATATCGGATAATTCCGTACTTATTTTAGAAGAATTCTTCACCGGTAATAAATTCGGACTAATTACGGACTGAATTTGTAGACATTCAGGATTACTCCGGAGTGTTTTCGGATTCAGGTTTTCGTTCGGATTGATATCAGACTATCGCGGATCATTTTCGGACCTTTTTAGTACAATTTTTGGACTAATCCGTACTAATCTGTCTGTATTTAATCCGGAATTAGTCCGAAATTTTTACCAGGGCTTACACTGTTGTGAGAGGATACATTCAGACAGCGTTTTGTGACTAAGGCTGCGGTTACACCTGTGCAGGCTGCCTGCCTGCGCAGGCAGGAGCAACGAGAGTAAGGGAGAAGTTTGAAGTCACTGACTCTCTTACTCTTGTACGTCACCATGACAACCTGCAGGCAGGCAGGCATGCTGCCTGCAGAGGTGTAACCGCAGCCTATGTTTTCATATTTAATGGTACAATATTAGCTCCTGCAGGCGAGATGTGAACGCTCTCTTAAGCTGTTTTAGTTCATCGATGTTTACAAGTTCAAGATGAAAAGTTCAACGCACAATAGGTTCGCGAACGAGACGCATGAGATAGAAAAGGACACAAATACATCTATGTCTTTTTTTCACTCATGCTTTGCGTTGGCGAACGACTTTCGCGAACCGATTGTATACTTACGCCTAATAGCTGGAGTGACAACAAACAGAGGACACAATGCTATTCCTAATGAGAGGGAAAAATTAAATTTTTAACAATAACAAAGATGTGTTGATGGTTAATTGTTTACTTACATTAAAGTGTTTAAATTAAAAATATAATTTTTAATATACATACTACTACAATTTTGAAAATTTTTTTAAATAACGTGTGGAAAAAAGTCTCTTAAGGCGCTTGTATACCTCCACGTTTTTTAGTATATTCAGAATTTCTTTAATTGTAAAGTGATATTCCCATATTTTCTTTATAAGCATAGCCAATCAAAATTAGAGATACCTCTCAACGTTTCTGAATATACTCAGAAACGTGAAGATATGCAAGCACTTTTATATATAGAATTATTCGTATTCCACAAAATTTCGCGAAAATCTTAAATATCTCTTATTTTCCAGTATCTATGCGATTAAAAATTATAATAATAATGGTGAATAAATTTTACAAAATTATTGCAAAAGTGTTTTCACGTCCTGAAACGCTATAATATTTGTCTCTTTATTTTTTTATTATTGAAATTCCAGTGGCTGGGATAGTAAGGAAGAATAAAACAAAATATTAGAAATTTATACACATATTTATTTATTTTTGTCAAATTCTTGGTTTTAAGAATTCCCTTTTTGATCCTTACTCATTTGCCAAACTAAATAAAAATTTTTAACTACATCATTCTTAATAGTTTTTAAATTAACTTCGCTTGTATGAATTCTTTTACTAAATTACTTAAATAACTTTTGAGATTGGAATTGAATCCTTTTTTGTTTGCAAAAAATTTCTTTTTAAAATGATTATGGATTATTAAAAGGAGTTCTAAAATTACCAAATATAATATTCTAAATACTTTTACATGTGTATTTTATCTTAATTACTGTAGAGTATATTAGTGTCAGGCATGTGTTTTAGGGGTGAGTCTTTTAGTACCGTCACCTTAAAATTTATTTCGATACAAGGTTTCGCCTTATTATAATTCGCTGAAAACTTCAGAAATTACACAAGAAACATTTGTTTTGTTAATTACTATTACGACTGGAATCATTAATCTTTCAATAGACAGTAGCAAAAGGTCGCGGTATATTATCCGTGATAAGGGTAATTACTCGTAATAACATGTTCAGTAAAAAGCGCACTCTATATTAAAGTCATTTGCTATTATTTCTTAGAAATACTTAATTAACGTGCAATCTCTAAACTTGAATGATTAAAAGTGCTTACTAATTTAAATTACTGACTGACTTTTTACTTCGGAATTAGTCAATTGTACTGATAAATTAGTAGAAATGACTATTGGTTAATTTACTCATTTAAAATCAAAAACTACAGAGCGCCAGCGCATATTCGATCTGCTACACGATAGCGCAAATCTCATTCTTATATTATAAATCATACAAAATTCATAAAGCATAAGATAATAAGAAAGCCAATGCAAAAAATATTTATAAAATCAAAAATAATCGCAAAAAATTAATTAAATACACAATTTTGAATCCAAGTAATGAAATAATAATACTAATAATTTATACTTCTAAAATCGAAATATAAAATTAAATTTTGCTAAAATAAATTTTCAAAATTAAAATTATTCTAAATCATAACAGAATTAACTAAAAAAATATGTTACTCTGTTCATCAGTTAGTGTTCTTTATGCGTAACAAAATCTTTGTTATGAAAATTAAGCAAATCGAGATAATTAACAATTAATTTCAAAATTAACAAAAAATATCAAGATATGGATTCTTCTATAAATTATATAGAAAACGAATATGCAAAATGAAACGTAAATTTTAAAATATAATCAAAAGAAATCCATAATATAATACGTTAATCCTGATGGAAGTTCCTTGGAAGACGATGTAGCTGATACCAGAAGCCCTTGAAAGATGTTTCAACATAACTTTACGGTTCACAATTCATAAATTTTTTTTTCTAGTAACGATATTTTTTATGATGTCATTTTTTCATCCATATTTCAATTTTCCTCGTTAAAATCTCGGGAGAAATAGATTACTGCAAACTATCCTTGAATAACTTTACACAGAGACTGGATTTAATTTCTGTAACCAAAAGTGAAATTAGAACAAATAAATCATAACGAAAGACAGTTGTTCTTGGGTTATTCGCACCTTATTGACGTTCATCATCCAGAAATTTGATACTTTTGCACTTTATCGTCAACAGAACATCCACAAAAATGCAGGATAATCGATGATTTTATCACTCCTCATCTTTGATAAAATATTACAAACTCTGCAAAGACTGACAAGTTAATCACATTTAATTGTTGACTAAATTGCAACAGATTTCGAGCAGCAATAATACAAATCCCAATAGAAAAAGGTAGAATGATAACTTTAGTGTCAAGACATCAATATCCAACCATAGTTTAAAGTCGAGATGAAAAAGTACCAGTTTAGTTATAAGAACATATCGTTACTAGTTCACGATAAGTTGAAGACATATTATTATTAGTAATCTTCTGTTGGTCCATGATTTGCCGCTGTCCTCATATCTCGCACGCAAAATTTATATACAAAGAAAGGTAAAATAAATCGGCACACGGAAAAAATTTAGAAACATCAGATGCGCCGTTGACATAAATTATTCGCATATACTTTTTATATAAATTATAAATAATACTAGAAATAAATTTTAAAAAAATTAGAAATATTTAAAAGAAATAATTATTTTAAAAAAATAAAAAATAGTTTAGGTTATTAATTATACTTCTGCTTTGCTTTCTTTTCCTATTAATTCTATGCAATCTTAATTTTTTACAGAATTATGCAGTAAATTAATTGCTTTTATTAATTTATAATTTTTCTTTGTTTTTAAATACAATATTAAAATAATAATTAAATTGACTTTTATTAATATTATAAGAATTAAAAATAAATAATTTTAAATTTTATATATTCCTGACGTGATAATGGTATTAAAATTTTTAAAATTTGAAGTATCTGAGTCATTGTTAAAAATGTGGAAAGCTTCTTTTATAATAATTGGAGCTTTTAAAGGTAAGTTTGACATTTCTTCTATTTCTGTTGGTAAAATTTGATTGTTCATTTTTATTGAACAACCTAATGGTAATTTTATGATTCCAGTATTTCTCACAAGTTGAGTAAATGATTTTTTAAAACAATGTATGTCGATTTGTTTTAATTTTTTGTAGCATAAATCCAAGAGTTGTGTTTTAGCAATGGTGTTAAAATTGGGAATTCAGTTGAGTTTATAAAATTGCAATTATAATATGTTGAATTAATTAACAAACTAGATTCACAGGTTGGATTTATGTCTGCATAATAAATAAATGGCGTAAATTTTTCTTCAAGGTTTGAAGTTAAAAAGTATTTCTTGTTATTACTAGAAAGGCCTATTATTTGATAGATTTTAAATAATTCATAATTTTCTGACATTTTTTCTGGAAATGAATAAACGATAAAAAAATTTTTGTTTGAACTACAAGATTCTATTTTTAAAAATTTAAGAAGAGATTTAATGTTTATGTTATAATTTAAGAAATCTAAATTTATTGGAATAGACTGATGCCATTTATTATTTATTGATGCTATTAAAATTTCTTGTATATTTTTTACTGTTTTAATGCATTTTCCAATTAAATATAATTGTTCTTTTATATCGGTTGAATTAGAAGAATCTAGAATAAAAATTTGCTGTGTAAAGATATTATTATCTGGAGTTTTCATTGTAGTATTATTAGTTGTTTCTTTGTTTTCGATAAATTTAAAAATAACATTTTTTTGTGCTGGTTCTGTTGTTTTAATTATCAGGTTTATTGTGTTATAAATTAATTCTTCAAAGGTTTTAATTTTAATTTCAAGTTGGTTTCTAATGTCAATGAGATATTTGTGTTTTCTAAGAAATTTTTGTTTTCTTTTTTTTAAAAAAGATTTGAATGTGGGAGGAAAACTTGTTTTAAAGGAATCTTTCTTTTTTTGTCGATTTCTGGTCATTTTACTGAATGTACAAATAACTAACAAATTTTTAGTCTTTTCAGTCGTGTTTCTCTTAACAATAGCGAATTTAAAATTACCCATTTCTTGTCAATGTTAATAATTATTTATATTTTGAATAATTTTAATTTAGCATTACTTAAATGATTAAATTATTAAAAAGTGAATCTTCACCATTTGTTTTTTAACTAGTCGGAATTTAATTGGGATATAGTTGAATTGCTTTTTCTTTGTTTGAATTATCTTCTCTTTTTCTAAGAGATTATCTTCTTCTGCAGGTGCTGAAGCTTTTTCTTCTTCTATAATATTTATTGATGTTAAATTTGTAGTTGTCGATGTTGATTGTGTCTTAGGAGCCGTTCCTAAATGCAATAGAACATTTGTAACAGAATCCCATATGGAGCCGAAAAGATGGAGGGACCATCCAAAAACACTATATAATGCGTATCCATGAATGAAGGTGTCAACAATAAACTTAATTGTTTTCATTGCTATTACTATTCCTCTAAATCCTGCACTAATTGTTCCGAAACTAGTAAACATTACCCATATTTTTCCCCAAGCAGATTCTGCAATTTTATTTATTGTTTCCTCATCTAATATATTTGATAATTTTAAGCCTGTGTCATGCATAGCTTGGCCCATTATACCTCTTGCAAGTGTGTTCAAAATGATTGGCTTTTCTGCCGGTACATAATATGATTTCTTAGTTTCTCTAGGACTTGTTGTGAATATAGTCCACTAGTAGCTAGGTACGGGGGAACATTATATTTCCAGGTTTCTTTTTTGTCTGGTTTCATTATTGATGGTTGTCCTACTGATACTAATTTAGGCAACATTTGGAACCAAGAATTCCCTATCATAAACATTGATGGTAAAAATGTGTTACATTCTACTGGTGTCCCTACTTTAGACAAAATATGAGTTATGGGTGTTAAAAAATATGTTTTATTGTCTTTTGTAACGGGTAATTGCATATAACATTCTTTTGTTTCTCTTAAACTGATTTCTACTGGTATACATTTTATCATGTGAATAACTTCACCTGCTAGAACTGACATATACCCTTCTTTTTTCATTAAATGATATGCAAATAAATTGGGCGCTTGAGTTGCCAGAACTAAAGCATTCCTAAATACTTCTTGTTCTAATAAGCATCTTTTAGTTAATACGTCGTAGTATAATTCATACATTTCTTTTCGTAGATGTCGTTCAATGTAAATAAATTTAGTATTCACATAAGAAAATATATCCATATTTTGAACTAATGGTTTCTTATTATATATGAGAGACCCACCTGGTCTTGTTTCTAGAATTATTAATTTGGGATGTTCAGTTCTTACATAGACATAACTACAAATCATTTCTCATGATTTTTCCGCTAAGGCAAATGTTATGTCCTCACTTACCAATGAGTATAATATTTCTTTATTTCCTTCACTGGTGTCCACTTCGTATGTTTTATTGGCTATTCCCTCGAAAATTATTTCATATTTTTTAAGGTTACATACATCTTCTGGAATAGCATTCCAGAATGTATTCCCATTTTCTCTGTCCATGCATTTGGATTCGGACAAACTACAAATTGTTCCTGATTGTAAATGAATTTTGTCCGTTTCTAAATTGACTATTGCGTAGTATTCTTGTAGTGTTATTTCATACGATGCTTGCACTATTACGTCTTCCCATGAACCATAAACGTCACTATACGATTCTCCGTCGCAATCTCCATCTTGATTTATTGATCCTGCTAAGGTTATAGTCCGGTAATTAGTAGAGTTTACTTTTAAATCAGCAAATTTAGTATTAGTACTAGGCGAATACAGTCCTGTTACGTGTATTGTGTTACATATGTCGTAGGATACCTCGTGAATATATACTCCATGTCCGTTACTTACAGCTGATGTGTGTGAAAACATACCACGTTGTTCAACATGGCGGCTTATTTTGATTTTGCATTGTACAACTTTAGTCTTTGTAGTACCGCTTAGTTGTATTAATTGTATGTAACTTTGATCAGTTTTTACTGGTTTCTTTTGAATATCACAATCTCCTACCTGTTTTAATGACAGCGTTGTTATATTGTGTTCTGTAGATCCACAGTCAAATCCTATAAACGCACTGGTTAAATTTATCACGCAAAGTAATAAGAACAAGTGTAGTATTTTCCTTAATTCCGTTTCCATTATCTGGAAATAGATTATACTTATTTTAGAATAAAATTTCTCCTACTCCTCTTGCTTAATTTGTTTAAGTTTTAGTTTATTCTTATGTAGGTCAGAATTTTCCAAACCGATTATCTCAAACTGGAAAATTTTCTTTTTAAACAAAAATATTTTTTTACTTTTAATATGGTTTAAAAAATTCATGGAAAATATTATGTAACAAATTGCTTTTGAAATTTTTAACAATTGAACTTTCATGTAGCGCTAAAATAAATTTTTTTTTTAAATTCAATTATCAAATTTAAAAATCAAAAAGTGGTCTTTTATCTTGAATTGTACACTCAGATGCATTAATGCTGTCCTTCCGGTTTGACGGTACTTTGTAAAGTCGTGTGATTTCTGTCAAAATGTTTTCAGTTCATGACATATGAGAACATTCGTATGTCACGAACTAAGAATATTTGATAAAAATGACACGACTTTTCAAAATTCCTTTAAACCGGAAGGACAGCATTAATGTATCTGAGTGTAATATTTGAAAACATTATTTGATTTTTACTTTTTTTTATTATTTTATTTTATAAACAAATAATATAAAAAAATAATATAAGAAAATAAAAAAAAATTTGTTTCAAAATAAAATATTATGGTTTTATGTGATCCGTTTAGAATCACATAAACGGAAAATGTTCATTCAATAACAACTTCGGATTCGATAGAAATCATTCTAAAGAAAATTCTTATAGATTAATCTTTTACTGTTTCGCGTTTAACGCTAAAGTGGAACTGTATCTTTAGGAACTGTTGATTTTTTCCTTCCAAATATTAATAACCGAATAAGGCGACATTATATGGACCTCACTTGTTTCGTTTCATAAAACCACGTGAGTCGTCATTGAAAATTAATGTGGGTTAGAACAAGTACCTCTAAAGTTCTATTTTCAATAACTTCCTAAAAGTCGGTGTAAGTCTGCGAATGCGTCGGTTGCTAGGACAACATATACTAAAATCAACGCAACACAGTCATTCCCTACCACAAAAATAATGACAAAACATAAGATAAATAATAAGAATGAAAAAGAAATAAAAAACCTTTAAAATACTGCCAAAAATCATAAAAACTTTTATGAGTGATATCGAAATTTTATAGCATATCAAAAAATTTTTTTGAGGTTGTATTCTTGTGCCTCTATGTAAAAAAGTCGATACGCCTTTTATAACTTAGGTATAAAATCGAAAAACTATTATATATTTTTTAAATGTTTAAAATCATTTTTGTTTATTTCAACATTATGTTTAATGTTTACAAACTCAGATCATTTTGAAGACTGTTTTACGTATACGTTATAATATTAAAAATTATATTAAAAAACAATTCAACAATTTAAATATTAGGATAAAGAATACTTCGATAAATTAACAATTATATTAAATGAAATTTCGAAATCTGAAAATTATGCGTAATGAAGTTTCGATGATAAGAATTTTGATGTTAGAAAATCAGGAAATTGAAACTTGGGGAATAATCATGCGCCCCATCGACGCAACGTGTTAACGTTTTCATTTTTTTTTTTTTTTGAAAAACGTATGAAATATTGAAAAACGTGTAACAAAATTGTTTCCTCTCTTGTAACGGAAGAAAAAAAAAAGAAAATTAAAATAACAAAAAACTATATTTGATATAATTCTCAAAAATTTATTTCTCTGATGATCGAAAATAATAAAGTTGGAAAAAATATTCTGAATTACAATTATAGAATTTCACCTTAAATAACATTCATATTCGTTCATTGACACTAGACAATACAGTCAATATATAAACAATAGATATGAGCTCATCGCGTAAATACAAGTCGACAAGAAAGTGAAGTTAAAGTTAGCAAATCTCAAAATTCACCAATTATAAAATATTCTAATAAATAATTTTGGCTAATATCACGTGAATAAAAAAAATATCCTCAGTCATTCCATTGATTTCAAATTATTCTCTCTCTCTCTCAAATGCTCCGCTTAAGATTCCGCGCTTAATTTAAATTATACACATATGTGTTTATATATATGATTGAAAGGTGTATTTTTAACACTAAATCATACATACACACATATCATAAGAAGAATTAAATGCGTATTTTCGTGAGAATCACTTATGTCTCAATTGATCATCACAACAATAGAATACAAAAAAAATATCTTACATATATCATAGAACCTGGGAGGGGATTAGGTGAGCAAAATGTCCTTTTTTCGGTTTGCGTTCTCGCTGCACCAAAGGGGCCGGTTATGGTTATGTAGATACTTGTAGCGATTGTATGATATCCTCCAGAGACGAATTATCTTCCCAAACAGCAAATGGATATATTTATAATAAATTTAGCGACCCGCTATATAACATAAATTTCGAGACATTTCAGATCACATCTTAACAATAAATACATTTTTAAAAACAGAAAATTACATATATGGTATTTTTTACCTTTCGGTTGACGGTTCGACACTTATAACAATTATGCACAATAATTTTGTTAAATAGAATTTTTCTCAAATAATACTTTAGTCTCCGTATTGTATTATTTACGGGACACGTCTATACAATGAAACAGTGATTTAGAGAATGCTATCAATTATAATATAACGTCGAATTCATTGATTATCGAAAATTTCCCCACTCACTCACTTCACATTTAACATTTAGAATATTTTGTACTATCAATGACTCATAGCCTTACATACCACCCTTGACGAATTATTGGAAATGCAATTCCATGAATTAAGTCACATAAAATTATATATATCACAATACATACATCAAATTTTAATTTGGTACAATTGTTTCGTCATAACGGACATCATTATGTTGTCGCCTGAGTTTCTATATTTTGTTTTTCGTGCAAGCATGGTCTCAAATTTAATTGGTGATTCACTCCCTTGCTTTTATTATTATTATCAATTTCTCGCAACTCATATGCTACATTTCCCAAAACCTTTTCTATTACATATGGACCCTCATATACGTCAAAAAATTTATGTGTTACCGAATCACTTGCCTTCGAAATACGCGGAACCTTTAAATAGACCAAGTCGTCTTCTGCAAAAGATATTTTGGTCGTGCCACCTTGAATCTTTTTTCTCGCGAGAAAAGCCCTTTCCATTCTTTCAGAAGCAAGCAAGTAAATTTCGTCCCTTGAGAGAGTTTGCCCTTCTGGGAATTTTATAATTTTTTGGATATCATCCTTTACCGGTATACCAAATTGCAATTCCTGCGGCGCAAACCCGGTGGTCGAATGAGTACACAAATTCAAAATATTTTCAATTTTCGAGACATGCGTGGCCCACGATGTGTGTTTATCGGAACACAATGCTCGAAACATCCGACCAAGCTCACGCATTACGCGCTCGACCGGATTTCCTTGGGGGTGGCGTACCGAAGAAAAAATAACACGTATTCCCAAATCCTCTAATGATTTTTTCCAGCGCTTCGAAGTGAATTGGGTACCGTGGTCACTTAATATTCGTCACGGTTTTCCCACCTTAGAAACATATTGTTCGCATATTTTTTTAGTTACTATATAAGAAGTAGCCTTTTTTATAGGATACCGACGGACCAATTTAGAAAATACATCTAAAACCACAAACAAATACTGAACTCCCCCACGAGACATTGGCAAAGGACCATATAAATCCACCGAGACTAAATCTCCTGGTTCTTCCGATTTTACCATGCGATATTCCGTATTCATTGATTGAGTATAAGTTTTTGTCCTTTGACAAACATCACATGCTAACACCCAACGCTTTATATCTTGTCTAATGTGATCCCAATGATAAAATTGACTAACATATGCAAATGTTTTAAAAACGCCTGGATGACATAAATGATTATGCGCTTTATCAAAAATATAACGACCCCATTCTCTAGGAATTACTACCTGAAAGCTCCTTTCATTCTCATTTTTCCGAAATAAAATATTTTTATAAATTGTATACTGTGGCAATTTTTTCCCTGAATTTAGCTTTTGTATAATTTTATTTATAACTTCGTCATTTTTTTGCACTATATCTAATTCATGAATGGATGCCTTTATATCGAATTCTACTTCTAATTTATTTACCGAAATTTTTGTTTCTTTAGTATTATTTTGTAGTTGTTTCGACACAATTTTATTTAAGGATGGAATTAAAACATCTGCATCATGAGTTTCGAATTCCTCAAACTTACCATTGGGATTTCGGCTAAAAAAATCGGCAGGTATATTCATTTTCCCCGGCACAGCCAACATCTCTAGTTCAGTAACAGAGTAATTATATTCGGCCTTCTGTAATCCGCGACTAACTATTGCCACTACATGATGGAACCAAATGGATCAAAATTTTCGTCCATTTGAAAAAGTATCCCCGAGATACCTTTATGTGTCGCGTCTGTTTAAAGTCGAAATTTTCTGTTGTGATGAAAATGTTCTAACCGAATACAACTAGTAAAATTTATTTTCAATTCACTAAAAGCCTCCTTATGCTCTTTTGTCCATATCCAAGGAGCCTTTTCTTTTAATAAATTTCGAAACGGTTCTACAAAAGTCGCGTATTTAATTATAAACTGCCTGTAGTAGGTACATACCCCTAAAAAACTCTGCAATTGTTTTCGATTTTTTGGTTCTTTAAAATTCAAAATCACATTCAATTTATCTTCTGCCGGCACAATTCCTTCACCCGAAACATTAAATCCAAGAAAGTTTACACTCCTTTCAAAAAATTGCGATTTATCTAACCTTAAAGTAAAATTATCATCTTGTAATTTTGTAAAATTTTCGTCTAACAATTTTAAATGAGAATCAAAATCCCTTGATCCGTATAAACAATCATCAATATATCGCGCTATACCATCTGCACTACAGGTTCCTAATGTCTTTGATAGAGATCGTAAAAAACCACTTCCCGCCGTTTTCAATCCAAAGGGAATCCTAGTAAATTGGTACATTTGACCATTATAGAGAAAAGCAGTATATTGCCTGCTCTCTTTTGACAATGGTATTTGCCAATACCCATTGGCCAGATCGGTGATAGTAAAAAATTTAGAACCATAGAACTGTTGTATGATCTCAGAAATTAAGGAAGGGGATTCATGATCATCCTCGATTACTTGATTTATAAAACGTGCGTCCAAACACACGCACCTCACCATCCTTTTTTACGACAATTCTAAGTGGGCTACAAAATTTCGCTGTTGATCTCTCTATAATTTTCTTTTCTAACATTTCAAACATTTTTTTATCCACCCCAGGACGCAACGCAAAAGAAACCGGATAAGATTTCTTAACTATCGCGTTTTCATCTTTCAATTTAATTACGTGTTCATATTTCCCCCCCGGCTCCTCTTTCTCCGAAAATAGTTTCCGAAATTTACATAGAGTTGTAAACAATTTTTCCTTTTGTAATTGATCTATAGTCGAAATATTATTTACAATATCCTTAACATCATTTATAAATCGTTCTTCTTCATTTTCGGCATATACGTGCGCTATTTCAAAAATTTGATCATTTTCCTCGAATGTACACAATTCCCTATCAGAATCCTTATCATCATATTCAAACTTTAAAGAACTATTATGATTACTATTATTATCCCCAATAAAATCATTTTCCGGTAGGATGCTAATGTCATCTAAATTTATTTTTTCAACAAGCATTGGCGAACATTTTTTTGAATTATTATTTTCTTTATCATTAGTTGTTTTCTTAACATTATAACTTTGTTCGATATTTTCATTTTTATTGCAATCTATAAAATCATTCTTTTCATTTTGTTTACATTTATTTTTATCATAATTTATGATATCCTTGTCTCGAATTGATTCATTACTAAAATTGACTACTTGTATAAATAAAATATCATCTTTATAAGATGAATTAATCCGATCTGACATATTTCGTCCGTATCGTATTAAATTATTAGGCACTAAATAACCGTTAATTTTCATTAAATTGTTCTCAAAATCTAGTATGACGTGATTTCTTATTAACCAATCATTTCCTAAAATAACATTCGAACTGAGTTTTGGTATAATTAAAAATGGAAAAACAAAACACTTTTCTCCAATCTCAAGATCGAAAAATGCCTGATGCTTTACAAGAGTTTGCTTTCGCCCTATGGCCGGAACAATCATAATATTACTCACCGGCAATAACGGTATCTTCCCATTTTCACATAAATGATTATAAAAAACTTCAGAAATACACGTCACTTGGCTACCACTGTCAATTAATATCGGAATCGGAATATTAAATATTTTTGCAATAACATGAGGACTTTTATGAAAAAACACTTTTTTTTCCTATCATTATTTCCTTCATTATTCTAAAATTCCTTTTGTAGGTCCTCAATCAAATCACAATTTGATGAGTGCTTCGTCGGACCGCACGAAACACTATTTATTTGTTTAAATGATATTGTACATTTTGTGGTAACGGAGGAGGAGGACGTGATAAATCAGGTAAAAAATTATATTTAAAATTTGATACCGGAGAGGCACTATTATCCGCTCGGGCATTAGAAGATCCTTTACGTATTTTATTCACCGATTGATTTTCCACCGATACCTGCCTAACGTGTACATTTTGTTGACCGTGAGGAGGAGGATTTCTATATTGATGGTTTGGTCTATCCGCATAAATCAGATCCAATTGGGAAAAAGCGTGATGCATAGATTGAAAAGAATGATAGTCAACAGAAATTAACGCCGTGCGCACACGATCTGGAAATTGTTGAGCAATTGTGTAATGAATTTCGTATTCTGATAACCGCGGTATTATAAATCGAGCATCTTTTGTTTGTCTCTCAAGATATTCGACTAATAACCCTTCTTGTGATGTATACTTTCGCGATGACCACTGAGTTTTTAAGCGCACTTGAATTGGTATTGAAAAAAATTCTTGCAAGAACAATTCTTTAAAATCGTCAAACGATTCCACTGAGATAGCTTCAAACCATCCACGCGCACGTCCCTCAAGGGATTCCCCAAGAATAATTAAACGCGTGAATCCAAAAACACCTTTTACCCGAAAATAGTTTTCAATCTTTTGCAAGAATTCAACTGGATTTTGTTTCTTTTCGTTCTCAAAGCGCGGCATTCTAATATCTATTCGAGTAAAATGCGATTCATATGAATGAACACGATTCATTTGAAAATTACTATTTATCGAATTATCTATTACTTTTTTAGTTCCATTATTATGATTTATTTGTTGATCAATTACTAAATTTTTGTCAATAATTCCAGAAGTTGAAGAAGATTCTTCTTTGTCAGACATCATGGATTTATCATTTTGAGAATTTACGTTATTAGACCGCAAAGTTTCATTTTCAATACGCATTTGTTTATTTTCCACCAATAAACCTTCACGTTCTTTTTTCATTTCATACATTACTTTTCTCATTTCTGTTAATTCCAATTCTAATCTTCTAAGCTTTTCATTACCTACTTCCGTTTCTGTCATTTTATCTGTATTATTATATTTTTCTACTAAATTGTTTTTTACTGATTTAGATCGCGTGGTAATACCCTCACCACTCAAACTTATTGACTCTTTTTCTTTATTCTTTGGTGAACGTTCCAAACCCATATCACACAATATTTCATTATTCCATCATCAGAGATTTTTTCAAACTAATTATGATTTATGTAAAAATTTATAAAAACAAAGAACAAGAAATAATAATACTAAAATTAATTTGAGATTGGCAAATCCCGAACGAGCCCCCAAAATGTAACAATATTGTTTCCTCTCTTGTTACTGAACAAAAAAAAAGAAAATTAAAATAACAAAAAACTATATTTGATATAATTCTTAAAAATTTATTTCTCTGATGATCGAAAATAATAAAGTTAGAAAAAATATTCTGAATTACAATTATAGAATTTCACCTTAAATAATATTCATATTCGTTCATTAACACTAGACAATACAGTCAATATATAAACAATAGATATGAGCTCATCGCGTAAATACAAGTCGACAAGAAAATGAAGTTAAAGTTAGCAAATCTCAAAATTTACCAATTATAAAATATTCTAATAAATAATTTTGGCTAATATCACGTGAATAAAAAAAATATCCTCAGTCATTCCATTGATTTCAAATTATTCTCTCTCTCTCTCTCAAATGCTCCGCTTAAGATTCCGCACTTAATTTAAATTATACACATATGTGTTTATATATATGATTGAAAGGTGTATTTTTAACACTAAATCATACATACACACATATCATAAGAAGAATTAAATGCGTATTTTCGTGAGAATCACTTATGTCTCAATTGATCATCACAACAATAGAATACAAAAAAAATATCTTACATATATCATAGAACCTGGGAGGGGATTAGGTGAGCAAAATGTCCTTTTTTCGGTTTGCGTTCTCGCTGCACCAAAGGGGCCGGTTATGGTTATGTAGATACTTGTAGCGATTGTATGATATCCTCCAGAGACGAATTATCTTCCCAAACAGCAAATGGATATATTTATAATAAATTTAGCGACCCGCTATATAACATAAATTTCGAGACATTTCAGATCACATCTTAACAATAAATACATTTTTAAAAACAGAAAATTACATATATGGTATTTTTTACCTTTCGGTTGACGGGTCGACACTTATAACAATTATGCACAATAATTTTGTTAAATAGAATTTTTCTCAAATAATACTTTAGTCTCCGTATTGTATTATTTACGGGACACGTCTATACAATGAAACAGTGATTTAGAGAATGCTATCATTTATAATATAACGTCGAATTAATTGATTATCGAAAATTTCCCCACTCACTCACTTCACATTTAACATTCAGAATATTTTCTACTATCAATGACTCATAGCCTTACAAACGATATAAAAATTTTTAGTAGGAGAAACAAGATGCTCAAGAAAATTTTCTATTCAAAAGTAATTAAAATTTTTTAAATTAATTTTTAAACTTTTAGGGGTCAATTAATATCGCCGTGGAAATTTTATGTGTATCTTATGTGTATGTTTATGTGTATCTTATAACGATAAGATCCGACGACTCAAATGGGGACGCGTTGCAACAAATCCATTCTGGAACCAAAATAACAACGATCGCACGCTACGATAACTTTCTTAATACTTGAGAATATTCTACTCATTAACATCTGCATATTAATTATTAATGTACAGTAATTAATTTTTCTAGCAATTGTTTTTTGATTGTTTAATTTTGAAGAAGACTTTTATTACATGGAAAATCGTCTAAGAATTATATCCGTGGTGAATTTGGTTGACCAAAGTCTGAGCGACTTTGATCAGGTTTCGATCGAGGTTTAATTAGGAGGCAAATTTCACAAGAAATAGATAAAATAATTATGATGAAAAAATGATAAATAAAGTACAATTAGCCACTTTTCAGTTGATTTTTGCAAGAATTAAATAAAATTTAACTTTATTTAATAAGTGATTAATGTACAAGTATCACTTATTAAATAAAGTTTAATTTTATTTAATTCTTGCAGAAATCAACTGAAAAGTGGCTAATGTCAGATTTTTTATCATTTTTTCATCATATTTCATTAATTTCTAGCGAAATTTGCCTCCTAATTAAACCTCGATCGAAACCTTATCAAAGTCGCTCAGACATTGGTCAACCAAATTCGACAGGGATCTTTCCAAAAAATTGAATTTTTTGGTCATTTCATTTTCGTTTTCTTATTACTCTGATAAACGAATAAAGATAATTAAGTGATCTTTTTTTAAATTAAAGCCTGAAGTCTATAGTTTGAAAGGGTTTAAAAGAATTGTTAATAACAATTAAAATTTTTCTTTTTTTAATTCGTTTTATTTCACCTTTAAAGTGTATACACTTTAAGCTGTTATTTATAAAAGTTCACTTAATTATTTTTATTTGTTTTAAAGATTTCTAGTAAGAAGAAAACAAAATTACAAAAAACACTTATTTTGGCTGTTTTTCTATAAGAGTTATATGAGTGGGAGGCGTTGATAATATAATATAATAAGGATATAAAACTATAATAAAATTAAATTAATGAATTAATTGTATAATAATGGGAAAAATAATAATAAATTAATGAAACATTTAATATTTTGTCTATAATATTTCTATATTGTGCATTTATAGTGATTTCGTAATACGATTTTTTATTTATATTCGTGTCTCTTTTTTGTATACAGAAAATGCTGTTTAATTATATATAAGTCAATTCTTTCAGTCATTTTTGGTAAACGTTCCGGGTTTAAAATTGTGAATTTGTAGGATTCAGGTGCGTGTACGTCCTCCAGTGTTAAAATTTTATTTCATAAGTTTAAATTAATTTAAATTTATACAAATACACAAAAGCAGTTATAAATATGTTCAATATAATAATTAATTTATTAAAATTATATTTCCTTTCTGTCTTTTATCAGATAATAATAGTTTGATTAAGAATTTTTAATAATTACGATATACAGTCTAAAATAAATATTACTGTCCTAGTCAATTTGATTATTTTTCCTTATGTTACATTGACTAATTTTCCTGGTCACTTAAACTATGGTCGAATCTTATTATATTGACTGGGATTAGTATAGGTTCTTCTCGAAAAGAGGATATCTAGTCAATTCTTTGTATACACTTTTCCAAGGCTTTTATTATATACAAAAATCTGTGATTCACGGACTTATCAATCTAGCCGCATTAGGACCTAATCGTTTGTTTAAAAAAATTGAATTCTTTTACGAAAATTATTAAAATATTAGATATGTAGGAAAATTAGGAAAATAATAAAATTAGGAAAATAAAATTAGGAATATTAGGAAAATTTTTAAAAGTATTTTAATTTTGGAGAAGAATAAAGTTTTGTTAATATTTGAGTCAAAATACGTGAAATGTACCAGCAAATTTGAAATTTACTGAATTGTATTGAAAACACATAAAATGCAAGCTTCATTACGAGTTTATTAAACAGTTCAAAGGATTTTTTAAAAAGTTAAAATTTCTCTGAGTTATAAACAATTAAAGTTTTTTACGATGCTTAATTAAAAAATTCATATCTCGTGATAGAATTAATGGGTTTTAATGAACGTTGCATTTTTGTAAACCTTAAATATTATAGATTTATTTGAAAAAATTAAAACAACTTATTGTTAAAAATTACTAAATGTTATTGCAAAATTAATTGTTTAATTGCAAAATAAACAATGTTCTCAACGTTTTAGAAAGTTCGTTCAAATTCTATTGGAAAGAGAATTTTAGAAAGATTCAATAACCATTCCTAAATTTTGTGAGCCGTAATTAGGAAAGAAGTAATTACATTTTTTTAAAAATTGTATTAATTTGTTAACTTTGATTAAATAAAAAATTATAAACAATTAAAAACTGAAAAATTGGTCTTGAGAGATGTCTTAAGAATTTATTTCCCTTTAATTTAAAACAAAGAACACTCAAATCGGTTAAAAATTGTAGTCTGTAGACAATTTTGAACAGTAAATTGTAAAAGCACTGTGACACTGTGTGGACGCGCTGTCAGTTAACGTGCCGGGCGGTAAAAAGACAGTACGTCTTTTTACCGCCCGGCACAGTGCCCGCCAGAAAAAATGTAGCTACTCCTTTCCTAATTGCGGCTCATGAAATTTGGAAACGGGTATTGAATCTTTATAAAATTTTCTTTCCAATAGAATTTGAAAGAACTTTCTAAACCGTTGAGAACATTGTTTATTTTGTGCTGGTACACTTCACGTATTTTGACTCATTTAAGATTTCAATAAATAAATGTTTTGGAAGCGAATTTTCTATGAATGTGAATTGTATAAAATTCTTAAGAATAATGCTGGCAAAAATGAGAAATGCGTGACAACCGAAAAGGTGAGCATAGAAACATAATTTCAGTTCTAAAGTTTAATGAAATGACTAGGGATTATTATAATAACAATAATAATAAATCACAGTCAAAAGAAGAAAACAAATTTTGTTTAGCACAAATTAAATACCAAAACTGATTCATATACATGTCAAAAATTCTTTAGTTAAAAAGAGTCGAATCTCATCAAATAAAACAGAGGATTTAATTGCTTAGAAAATTAAAAATCTTACTTTAAAAGAAATAACGGTTATGCTGATGTCCCTCGAAGAAATTTCGATACTTTCGAACTTTAAGAATTATAATTGCAAAATATAAGCAATATTTACATTCTAAATTTTTCGAACTTGTTTATAGATACAGAAAGTTTGATTTTTAAAATAATATCTTGAAGATGTGTATAAGTTGATTCTCAAACTAATACTCTCCAATCTAACGAAGATGCTTCTCTTTATATATCCAAATTTCTGATTAACCTCATTAACAAAGAATCATGCACGTGTTTTTTTCATTTTTTGTGTGATAATGATAGTGGGTCATAAACCGGCATCATACATCCTAGATAAAGATAGAACGTCTCTGAATTGATATGTAATCGTTATTACTTTCATCTTTTTTTCATTGCATCGATGTTGACTTTTTTAATCCCCTAACTTAACGTGTTATAATATATAAATTTCAAAATATTCTTGAAATCTAATAACGCAGAAATATTCTATTATAATGCCTGTAAGCTATTCAGTTTTGAAATGTTTTAAAATTTAATTATTTGACATATATTTCGTCAAAAAAAAATTTGAACATCACCCCATAACACTCTACATAAAGAGTTATGGACGAAACAATATTTTTAATGTTTTTTAACATCATATAATTGAATTTTAGCTAAGAATTGTATTACTTTTGAAAATAATTTAATTTTTGCAATCATTTTTAACTTTTCCAAAATTCAATTTCCTATTTTTAACTAAAATTTTGTTATAGAATTTTTTTGATTGAAACTCTTAAGGAAAAAAATTATATTGGTAAAAATATTTTGATTTATTTATTTACAAAGAATCCACGGTGAGCTTGGATGAAATTCAACCCAAAAGTCAAGACCCTTTCTGGTTTATTTTTTATATCATTTAAGTGATGTCTAATAATCATTTTAAGATAAAAATTAAAATAATCGTTGGAGGGAAACTCAAATTATATTGATTTTTTAATTTTTTTCTAGGTTATTGTACATTTTTTTTGACGGATAATGTTTTAAACAATATTTATTGCTTTAACCCTCCTGCGCATAAAGCCGAGTATACTCGTCCAAACTAAACCGTTACCGTATGCATGAGGACGAGTATACTCGTCCAAACATTTTTGTTAATAACTTTTGCTTAAATAAATATTAAGACATCGGTCAAGTTGCAAATTGCTTTCAATGAACAAACGAAGCTAATTGAATTATTTAGCACAATATATATTATTTATTTAACAATAAACAATGCATATAAAATGTTTAAACAAAGTGAAAAATTTCTGTTTTATCAATTAATGTTTGTTTATCGGATTTTCCAATAATTGTCTATCAAAGGGTTTCTGGGTGCGCTGATTACGAATTTAACGTCAAAATTCAAAAATTCAAAATGGCGAATCCAATATGGCGGACAATTATATATTTTTTTAAAGCGGACTTTAAAAAAAATTTTGTAGAATTTTACCAAAACTTATTATCATAGGGTTTAGAGGTCGCTGCTTACAAACATGGAGTCAAAATGACAAAATTCAAAATGGCGGATCCAATATGGCGGATGACAATTCAAAAAAAAATTCTAATCGTTCCGTCTATTGCTATCTAGGGGTTTTTGAGGTCGATGATTACGAATATAAAGTCAAAAATTGAAAAAATCCAAAATGACGGACCCAATATGGCAAACAGCAATTTTTAAAAAGTTTTTTAATCGTCCCGTCTATATCTCTCTATGGGTTTTTGAGGTCGATGATTACGAATATAAAGTCAAAAATTGAAAAAATCCAAAATGACGGACCCAATATGGCAAACAGCAATTTTTAAAAAGTTTTTTAATCGTCCCGTCTATATCTCTCTAGGGGTTCTTGAGGTCGCAGATTACGAATCCGAGGTCAGAATTCCAAAATTGAAAATGTCTAATCCAATGTGGCGGATGATAATTAAAGAAAATTAATCCGACCCTCTATCGCTATCTAGGAGTTTTCGGGGTCGCTGATTACGAACATGGGTCTAAATTAAAAAATTCTAAATGGCCAATCCTATATGTCAAAAAACAAATTTAATAACATATTCTAATTGAATAATTTATTCCTATTGTAGTCTTTATTAAGAAAATAAATTAATAATTAAAAATTTTGTATGAATTTTGATATAATTTTTCGATTTTCACAAGAAATAGGTATATTGGTGCTTTCGGCGTCTTTGAAATCTGTTAATATGAATAAAAAGTTTGATTTTTTAACATATTACAGTCACGATCAATTGTAACTTTAAAAATTGATTTTAATTTCTAATTATAATTATTTTTACCATTATTATTATTATTATTATTATTATTATTATTATTATTATTTCTATTATTATTATAGATCTATAAAAAATTATTTGATTAAAATAACTATTTATTGACTATTAAATAAATGTTTAGTTCAATGGAATAATTTTAATTTAAGTCAATTAAGTTGCATTTTAATTATTAATTTCAGTAATTAAAGCAAATACAACCTAATTAAATTAATTAAAAATAATTTGCCTCAAGTAAATATTTTTTTGATAATAGATAAGTAATCGGTTATTTGAATGATATAATTTATTTTCAATGTAGTGTACTTACTATATTTTAAAATTTTTTAACCTACAGATGGCCAACGATATATTTTGATTAATTTTGTTATCTTTAATTTAATTCACAAAATGTTTTTTCTTATGGTTGTTCCATTTTCCGCCATATTGAGTCCGCCATTTTGGAATTTTGGACTTTATATTCGTAATCAGCGACCTCAAAAACCCCTAGATAGCGATAGACGGAACGATTAGAATTTTTTTAAATTGTAAAAATTGTCCGCCATATTGGGTCCGCCATTTTGAATTTTGAAAATATGATCCCGGATTTGTAACACAGGCCTGAAAATTTAGGCTTAGTTTTGGTACAAAAAAAGTGGAAACTGATTCTTATAGCTTTTTTTGACGTAAAATATGAATCCAACCTCCAAAATATCCCATCACGTCAGGATTTCTTGTAATACTGCCGTAAATGTCCAAAAATGGCCATTTTTAGTCATTTTTCGGAATTTTTTTCGTTAGTCAAAAAAATTTTTTTTCATTTTTTAAAATTGTATCGTATAGTACTATGGCTTAGCTTTAAAACTCATTTTTCAAAATGTCTTTAGAAATTTTTTAAAAAAAGTTATGTAGATTTGAAAATTGTTTATTATTTAGGCAAGTGTAGGTTTTTAAAATTAGGAAGGCTGATATAAGTATAATTATAAAAAACAAAGTAGTAATAAAGGGGACGTCCATAATATATGTGGGATCAAAATAGGGAGAAAGGATCTAAAATTTTTTACAAAATTGGATATAAGAGTAGAGGGGATAATAAAAATTTTAGTCAACTTTTTAAATGTTAAAAAGTTACATATTTAATTCAATTTTTTTTGTTTTCAAAAATTAAGACTACTGCAATATCTCACCCTTACTAGTTGGTTTAAGAAATAACGGTCAATTTATAAAACTATTAGTGAATGCAATCAAAATGACATTTTGAATTCATCTTATACCCACATTTGCCTAAATAAAAAAATTTCACATCTATATAACTATTTCAAAAAAAATCGTAAAGAAATTTTAAAATATGGGGTTTGAAGCTTATACATGGTAAAATACGACACAATTTTGCAAATTGAAAAAAATTTTGGTTAACCAAAAAAAATTCTAAAAAATGATCAAAAATAGCCATTTTTGGCCATTTAAAGCAGTTTTATAAGAAATTCTGACGTGATGGGCTATTTTGGAGGTCGGATTCGTATTCTACGTCAAAAAAGCTATAAGAATCACCTTCCACTTTTCCTGTAACAGAACTAAGCTACAATTTGCAGGCCTGTGTAATCAGCGACCTTGAAAACCCCTAGATAGAGAAAGACGGAACGATTAGAATTTTTTTAAATTGTAAAAATTGTCCGCCATATTGGGTCCTCCATTTTGAATTTTGAAAATCTGACCCCGGATTCGTAATCAGCGACCCTGAAAACCCCTAGATAGCGATAGACGGAACGATTAGAATTTTTTTTTGAATTGTAAAAATTGTCCGCCCTATTGGGTCCGCCATTTTGAATTTTGAAATTCTGACCCCGGATTCGTAATCAGCGACCCCGAAAACCCCTAGATAGCGATAGACGGAACGATTAGAATTTTTTTTTCAATTGGCAAAATTGTCCGCCATATTTGGTCCGCCATTTTGAGTTTTGGAATTCTGACCCCGGATTTGTAATCAGCGACCCCGAAAACCCCTAGATACCAATCGGCGTGCAAATCCTACCTTCTGAAAAATGTGTGCATTTGCAAGCGACTTTGTGGGTGAAAACGTATGCGCAGGAGGGTTAAAAGATATCTTTTAATATTAAAAAAAATATTCTATTTAGTAAAAACAATATTTTAATATATATAAAGCTAAAAAATTGTCGAAAAAATCGGAAAAGTGTGAATTTTTTCGTTTTTCTAAAAATTACTCTTTTATAACTCACTAAACACTAATATTATGCAAATTTAAATTCAAGTACATAAAATTTCCTGGAAAACTAAACAAGAAAAACTATTTTATCTATTGTCGTTACAGAAATACTATGATTTACAGTTCGTTTTTAATGAAAAAGTAATTGAAATTTGTTATTAAGTCCAGTTTCTTTGGTGAAATCTTTTTTTCTGGATCTTACTTGAAAACCATATAATAATATGTTTAAAAAAGTTTAATTTAAAAAAATTTTTAATAAATAAACTTTTTATTGAACTAACAGAAATCATGTTCATTTATTTTATTCAAACAGTGACTAAGAATAAAACATGAATTATATCAACCGATTATTTGATTACAATGGAAACTAATTTTATAAGAGCATCCAATAAGAATAACTCAAAAACTCTTCCAGCGCTAATTTAAAAAAAGTGAGTTTCGATGCTCAAGATATAAATCAAGTTTATTTATTTAAAATTGTTTAAAATTAAACTTTTTTAAACATATCATTATATGGTTTTCAAGTAAGGTCCAGAAAAAAAGATTTCACCAAAGAAACTGGACTTAATGACAAATTTCAATTACTTTTTCATTAAAAACGAACTTTAAATCATAGTATTTCTGTAACGACAATAGATAAAATAGTTTTTCTTGTTTAGTTTTCCAGGAAATTTTATGTACTTGAATTTAAATTTGCATAATATTAGTGTTTAATGAGTTATAAAAGAGTAATTTTTAGAAAAACGAAAAAATTCACACTTTTTCGATTTTTTCGACAATTTTTTAGCTTTATATATATTAAAATATTGTTTTTACTAAATAGAATGTTTTTTTAATGTTAAAAGATATCTTTTAAAACCAATAAATATTGTTTAAAACATTATCCTTCAGAAAATATGTACAATAACCTAGAAAAAAAATTAAAAAATCAGTATAATTTGAGTTTCCCTCCAACGATTATTTTAATTTTTATCTTAAAATGATTATTAGACATTACTTAAATGATATTAAAAATAAACCAGAAAGGGTCTTGACTTTTGGGTTGAATTTCATCCAAGCTCACCGTGAATCGTATCATAATGTTTGCTTTTTAATATCCCTGTGACATTCCTGCGATATTGAGGGTGTATTTAACAAAATTTTAGCTATAATATCAAAATTAAACTTATAAAAAAATTTTTGTGGAATATCCATTAATATTCCTTCAATATCACAGCAAAATCCCGCCTCAATATCGCCGCAGTATCTCCTCGATGTTATCTCCTTAATATCGCAGAAATGTAACAGAGGTATTCAAAAAAGCGGACATTATGATACTTCCTCAGTAACACAGGAATATTCCCGATAGATTTTTTTTTCATTTTTTATTAAAAAAATTTATAAACAAATTAATTTTTTGTAATTTTGGGTATGATAAATTTTTAATTTTCTTTTTTCAAAACATACCTGTAAATGATAAGAAGGTTTTGCAAAAAGTTTCAGAGTGGGCCTGACAAGTTTAATGGGTTAAAAATGATAATTAAGCTGCCCGTGCAGGTCCCACGCCCGCGGCGCAATATAATTTTTTTACAATTTACTATTAAAAATTGTCTAGACCCTACAAATTTTATCGGATTTTGATTATTATTAAATTTGCAGGCTCTAGACAATTTTTAATAGTAAATTGTAAAAAAATCATATTGCGCCGCGGGCGTGGGACCTGCACGGGCAGCTTAATTATCATTTTTAACCCATTAAACTTGTCAGGCCCACTCTGAAACTTTTTGCAAAACCTTCTTATCATTTACAGGTATGTTTTGAAAAAAAAAATAAAAAATTTATCATACCCAAAGTTACAAAAAATTAATTTGTTTATAAATTTTTTTAATAAAAAATGAAAAAAAAATTTTTATTTTCATTTCCTAAAAGTCGAAAGAGAACTAAAACTTTCGTTCTTTGACAACTTTCTTCTAAACTAACTTTCTTCTAAAATATTTTCGGACTTATAAGCTACTGAATGTAGGTCTACGGTTAAAAGTGCAAAATTTCGAAAATTCATTACTCGAAAATTTTAACAATTAAACAAAAATAAAAAAATACATATGTTTTTTTTCGATACAGAATGGAAAAAAAAATATTTTTGGCCGATTTTAAGAGGTCGACTAAAATCTCACGTGGAATCGCCCATAAACATTTTGGCAAAGGGGCCGTTCAAAAAATACGTAACGCGTTTTGGGGGAGGGGGGGTCAAGCAATTTGTTACGGTAAGGAGAAAAAATGGCGCTAATGTATATAAAGTAGTGTTACGTGGGGGGAGGGGGGGTCCAAATTTACGAAAAATAGAGTTACGTATTTTTTGAACGGCCCCAAAGTACATTTTTAAGAGGTTTCTCCATGCTCTTTCGATTAGAAATAAGCATTTTGAAAAAAAATTTGATCCAAAAAAATCAAAATTTAAAAATAAATTTTGATTTTTGGGGGGGAAAGATACGATTTTTTAAACGAAAGCTGAGGTTTTTTAATAAAAGTGTTACGTCCTATGAACGGATCGTAATTACTATTGTTTTTTATTTATTAAATAAATAATTATTTAATAAATAATAATTGTTTTTGAACCAAGACTCGCGTCTAATAGTTCGGGAAACTTTCGAGTTTTATTTTGTTTTTGTAATAAATTTAGGATTTGTTGGAAATTTAATTAAAACGGAATGAAAGCAAATCACTGAACACAAGAAAGTAAAGTAACAGCTTTCGATAACATAGGTAACACGTTAAGGAGTCACAAAGGTTTTTAAACAAATTGGTATTGGTAAAGGATATTCTCACTTTCGTAGAATAATAGGATTTGAGAAATTAAGTAGAATAAAGTTTAGAAGAGAAAGATGAATTTAATAAGAAAATCGATAATTTATTGGTACTCACTTTTTATTTTATATTCCGTTTATAAAACGTGGAATAATTCGAATATTGGCGGTATATCGATCGATATATCGAAGATCGAGGTATCGATATTAATAATCGATATATCGATATATGGTTCGAGAAAATAGTTGAAACTGTTGAATCTTGGATTTAATTTGATTTTCTGACACTCGCGAAATAATACTTAAAATTTGTCGCACTACTTTTCACTTGTAAATAAAACTTGTTTCGAGATACGTTTTAAATTAGAAATAAGAACTTGGAATTTTTAAATTTGAAATAAGAACTTGGAATTTGTACTTGGAAATAAGAACTTGGAATTTGTACTTGGAAATAAGAACTTGGAATTTGTATTTGGAAATAAGAACTTGGAATTTTGTAACTTGGAAATAAGAACTTGGATTTTTGCTTGGAAAGTTGCTTGGATAGTTGCTTGGATAGTTGCTTGAGAATTGAGCTCTGAATTGAGAACTAACTTCTTGTCTAACTGACTTGTTGTCTTGTAGACTTAAAAACTAACTGTCCTTTTAGGACTTAAAAACTAACTAACTTGTCTTGTGAGGATACTGTTTTTAAAGTATTGTCCCCATTAAGATTTTTGGGAGTTTCCAAATTTTGGGAAAATATTTCTAGAGGGATGGAAAAAGAGGGTGGATAATTTTAGGATTGGTTTTCCGAAAGAAAATGGTAGAAAGAAAATGGAGAAAAGCAAGGAAAATTAGGGTCTGTCGTTTCATGATTGGGCCTTCGAGACCCATCCCTTTATTGTAGGGTGTGACTTAAAGGAACGTAGCCTAGGTCAGTGTCTTTTTCCAGAAAGTAGGGATTTTGTCTTTTGATTCTATTTTAAGTAGGGATATTATTCCACGTTTTGAGTTTTTACAAAACATTGTTATAAACTAATTAATAATAATTTTACATTATTTTTTATAGCGTAGTTTAATTGTTGATAATCTTTAAATATACGTACGTTTTTGAATTTTAATTTTATCGTAATTTTTAACATAATTGACGGTTTAATTAGTTATTTATTTCCATTTTAGAATATATTAATATTTTATAATTTTGTTATTAAAAATTTGTGAATTGCCATTGGTTGAATGTTTTTATTTATTGTTTGTTGATATTTAGTTATTATTAATTATTTTATAAACAACAGATATTTATTTAGACACATTTTTAATAATATTAAAATACTTATTGTTGTGGAATATAAAATTATTTAATTGGCAATGTGTATATGTCAATGTCTGTTATTTATTGTTAATAATTATTAATAATTAATAATGTTTATTTATTCTAAAGATGAAAATTAACGTTGCTGTTTATTACTTGAACACATTTTAGAATATATATATATATATATATATATATATATATATATGCACTCTCGACCGTACCCTTAAAAAGGTCGTTCTTATGACATCTGGCCCAAAGGTTATATTTCAATTTATGGTTTCCTTTACATTTTTCCCAAAAAGCATTTTCTCTGAAAACTCAAGATTTAACTGCTAAGGACTAAATTCGAATTTCATTTCCCACGGTACAATCTGTTTAATGTAACTCTTATGGGTCCAGTTTATGTTATTTATAAGATACAAATTTTAGAGATAAAAAAAAAGTTGAAAAATATACAGGATGTAACAAAAGAACATACATATAAAAAAGTTGGACTGTAATGTTTAACATAAGAAAAAAGAGTTTTCTACTAAACAAAGCTAAAAACCTGGTTTAGAGCGCTCATCTTTCTTTTTAAAAAATCGTATTTTTCCCCCCCCCTCAAAAATTAAAATTCATTTTTAATTTTGATTCTTTTGGTCAACATTTTTTTTCCAAAATGATCTCTTGACATGGAATCAATCATATATCTATGTTTAATTAGGTAACACTCACCCAGCGGGCACAAAGACAAAAAACGTTCTTTAAACGTCTGTAGAACGTTTAATGTCTGCCAATTTACGTTCTAAGAATGTCCGAACGTTCCGAAACATTTTTGAAACGTTCGGACGTTCTTAAAACTTAAATTGGCAGACATTAAACGTTCTCCAGACGTTCAAAGAACGTTTTTTGTCTTTGTGCCCGCTGGGCAACTATTGTTTCTTGTTTCGATTATCTGTCTAATATTATTATAGTTCCTATTGCAATTTTTATTTTTCAGTTATTTTGCATATGAAATTTCGAAGAATTTTACAATGATTTTTCCAAGGAGCAAACAACTAAGGAATCTTGTGTACACCTATACTAATAATAATTCAGTAATTCATGGTAATTCAATACGAGTGTACACCATAATTCATGAGTTGTTCACCCCTTGAATTTTTCAAACATGCCTGCGTGGAAATTTCCTAAAGCTACCCTGTAAAAAAAGTATTGGGAGGTACGGGATTCCGCATTGCAAGTGCCTACCTGTCAATGCGGTATTCGCGAAATAGCGCATTGGGTGTCGTGGTGAATGCGGTATTCAAGGGGTCCCAATGCGGTGCAAGTTTTAAGCTTTAAAAAAAGAAAATACGTGACAGAAGTATATAATTAGTGTTAGTGAATCAAAATACGAGTTAAAGGAATGAAAAAATACTAATAGTGAGTGTGAAAATGAAGTTTAAAGAAAATAAGGTAAGATTAACTGTTAAATGTAAGTCCAATGCGGCATAGGCTTTTTTCAATGCGGCGCATAATCTGTATATAGTTCGCGCAGTGCAGCGGCGCTCTCTTCTTTACCAATAGCGGATTCTTTCTATTCAAATGGTAATTTTGAAAATAATGAAAAATAATATTAACTAAAAGTTGATAATGTATTTCAATCAATAAAAAAATGTTAAGAGCATTCGACGGTCTCTAAAATTTGTAGGTTTTGTGCGACTTACAGTTATCGCCAAAGAAAAACGATGACACTGCCTGTTTGAAATTACGTGAAATTAGTAAACAACCGTTTTCGAACTAGTGTTTCTCTGCACACAAGCACTTTTTACAAAATCTGACAACGTACATTTGTCAGAAATGTTTTTAATTATCTGAATTGAAACGATTTTGTTAATCTATACAGAAACACGGTTGCAGCATTAGAAATTCCATAGCACTGTAATGACAGGCGGCAAGACGTGTGTTACAGCCATTTTGCCAGTAGAGGGCAGAAGCAAGCAGGGAGTGTGGGATTCTTAGATAAATAATTTAAAATATTGTATGAAAAGTCACAGAAGGGAATCCGCACATAAAACGTGAATGAGGTTAAAATCGAAATAATAAAAAAAGGTTGATTAAAAAAGGTTAAAACTTAGTTTTTATTTCAACACCAAAAATGCGTGTGTTACAAGCGTGGTTCCAGACGCAACTGTACAAAAGGTCGCGAACACACATTCAGTAATTTGGCGCGTGTACAAATTTGAACGTACCCGCGCTTGCTATCTCACTCGCTGTGTGAGAGAAAGCTTAGTCTCCCTGCGTGAGTAAGAAAACAGAAACGATTCGCGTCGAGACTGTTGAACGACGTAGACACATACTATACCTATTTGTTAACATATTTTTGCGGGAAATGTTCTCGCTTGCTCTAATTTTAAACTATTTAATCTTAATTTGCTAACAACTTATCAAAATGTGAACTCAGTGCACGATAAACAATTTAAAAAGTCTTTAAGTGTTTAAATGAATTTTAACAATCTTAAAAGAAACCAAATTAAAGAAACACTCAAGTGCTTCAATATAAACAGTGACAAATAAAAGTTGAAACAATTGTTTTATCAACTCCCTTCTGTGTTTTTTGAATCAATTAAATAATTTAATATTTGATAATTGTGGCAAGTGTGTTGTGCACCCGTTTTTGCTTTGCTTGAATTTTATTCTTAAATTGTGAGTAACATTAGATGTGATTGCCGGCTTCAACCTTCATTTGCTTGGATCGCACATCGCATGCCCTTCAAAGCTGACCGTAAACACGAACATGTAAACAAGTTGGAGAACTTAGCTTGTTTTCCCTCTGATATCCTTTTCCTTAAATATTCCCTCACACTATACATATTATCAATCACAAATAATTCCATCTGAATTAATTTAATTAAATTTCATGTTGTCATGTAAAATGCTTAAATTGTATACTGTTTTGAATGTTAAAGACATATATATTTGTGCGTATATGCTTAACTTTATAATGTCATATTTCTCTAGCAGTCTCCTTCTTAAAATTGAGTAATGAATATTTTTCCGGGTAAGTCAACTCTGTCTGTTATTAAATATTTAATTTGTTAGATTCATTGCTTGAGTCATATCTTAGACTTTGTTGTCGGGGAAGATTCTGTCAAGTCTTTCTCTCGGCATACAGGCTGGATTGGATGTGTTTGATTCGGATTGGATTTAACTCTTGAACCCGACCGAATCGGGCATATTGGGCTTTCCCTTTTTTACCATTTAAAACGTGGTGTTCAACTAATGAATCGTTTTAATAAGATTATCCACTATTGTTGAACAAACTTTATAAAATTAAAATAAATTTTTTTGTTTTTTTTATTGAATACTAAACAAAATCCTTTTTGTAGAATGGATAAACCAAATCAATCTACTGCTGCGGATGGTCGCACGGGCAATTTCGAATCGGCCCTTGACAGTTTTAAGGACCTCGATTCTTCTAATGGAAATGATGACGAAGTAGCCGAACCTCTTGAACAGCTGAAAAGAACACACTCTCTAATAATCTCTTCGAGCTCATCTACCAAATCTGATCAACAGCAACAATTCTCCAAGAAAGCTAAAGAAACTATCAATCTATCTAAAACAGAACACTCGCTTAGTAACAACAACAACAAATCTCCCCCTCCAACATCCAATCCTAACTTTCAACCAAACAACCAACAACTTAACTCTCAAGACAACTGGATTTCCCCTAATTTTCCAAAAGAACAACGCTACACGGCGGAAATTCCTCCTCCCTTCTTGGTCTTTTTAAAATCAACTATTTCAAATCAAAATATTGGCAAGTATAACCCAATAGCACTAGCTAAAATGATTGGAGATATTGTCACTGGTCAGTTCAAAATTTACCCGAATGGTCTGAATAGTGTAAAAATTTTTTATGATGATTACATGGATGCAAACAAGACCTTAGACATTTTCTCTAATCCGGGTACAAAATATTTAGCTAGTCCTTTATCAACCTTGTTCAATAAAAAAGGCTATATAAGTCCAATTGATCATGAAATAACAATGTCAGATCTGATAAATTTAATAGATGAGGATTCCCGTCGCGACATCATTAAACTCAAAGAAGAGTCAACAAAGAAAAAAAACCAGACGAATCTGTCGAGGTCACTTTCTCTACTGTTTTTGTCCCAAGGTCCGTCTCTGTTATTAACTTTATGTTTAAAGTAACTCCTATCATCATCCCTCCTAGGAGATGCCATTATTGTCAAATATTTAGACACTCCTTGGAACAATGTCGCTCAACTCATCCAATTTGTGAGTATTGTGCTGAATGGCACTTTTCGGACCAATGTCAGAATCAACAATCAAAACCCAAATGCAGCAATTGTGGTGGTGAACACTTTTCATCATCTAGAGACTGCCCCACATTCAAATACGAATTTCAAGTTGCAAAAACCAGTTACCTTCGTAATCTAAGTTTTCTGGAATCCCGATTTTGGCTCGCCAATAGAGGTATTACTCCTCCTGTCAAAAATAATAATGAAATGCTCATTGATGATGATGATGATGACGATTCTCCTCTAAATAACAACTCGGTGGCAAATTCAAACCAACCCTCAAAATTTAAAACATCACAAAACAATCGGGACACTTCAAAAAAGTTACAAGCGAATCCAACTAGCCCAACTTTGCCTCCGATCCCGATCGGTGCTAGCTCGTCATTTCGCTCACCTCAGCAGAACAAGGGCTTTAAAGGATTTCACAACAATAAATAAAAACCAACCTAAAATTTAAATTAATTATTATTCTAACTAATAAATATAACTTCACTGTAAATACTTTTGTTATGTAATTTAAAATTTCAACTTAGTCATTGTTTTACTTATAGTTTAATGTTGTTAATAATTTGTTGTATTTTATTGGCTTATCCGGATCTTTGAGTTTAATCAAACCTTTGAAACACATTCAAATTTGGGAACCTCCAACATTATTATTTAGGTTTAAAAGAAGGAAGGGAAAAGTTTCTTTTTTTTAACGAAAATTTTCCTTTTTAACTGATTGAAGCTGAAAGTGTTAATTGTTTAAGTTTGAAGGAAAAATCTAATATGTTACACTCAACCTCACCAAGAGAGATTAGAATTTGTAACTGGAACTCACGTAGCATACTGAATAAAAAAATTGAGGCCGAATCTTTAATTACGAGTAGAGACATTGACATTTTATGTATCACAGAAACATGGCTTAGCTCCAGTATCACATCATGGGAATTCCGAGGTTTCAATACATATCGTTGTGACAGAAACCAGGGTAGAGGTGGTGGCTCAGCAATCTTCTGCCGTAATACCTTTCAAATAACTAACATAAATGTCCCTAACATATTTAATAATCAAATCGACATATCTGCAATTGGTATTCAATCATCAATGGGTCAAATTATAATTTTCTCTGTTTATGTTCCTCCAAATTCCATGATTACCACTGATCAATGGAATCAATTTTTCTTATATACACAAAATTACAATCACGTCATCATCAATGGAGACTTCAACTCTCACGCCCCCTTATGGGGCCACCTTTCATTCAATCACAACGGCAGGAATTTATACCCTGCCCGTAAGAACTCACCTTATGTTGTGCTGAATGATACACAAGGGACATTTTTGGGACAGAATGACATTGCATGCAGTTTTCTGGACCTCGTTATTACATCTGCCGCTATCGCTAGTGTGTCCGAGGTAACAATTGAGGAATGTAGCTACAGTTCTGACCACCTTCCGTTCATAACTGACTCGTATTTAGCCCCATCCACCTGCAGATCCACTGGATACCGCTACAATGTCGCTGGCGTTGACTGGCAGGTGTTCTCCTCTGAATTCAATACGTGCATCTCCCAAATTGAGGATGTTTTGTCCCAAACTCCATCAGCTAATCTTGCCTATACTGAATTCTCCCAATGTTTGAGAATGTCCTTGGAGACCGCAGGGGGAACTCGACCTGACCCAAAATACGCTCCAACTAAAATTCAACCAACCTGGTGGAATGAATCCTGTAAGGAAGCTATAGAGAGACGGAAAATAGCACGTAAAGCATACCTACAAAACCAAAATGCCGACTCATTGGCTGAATTTCTCGAAGTCGATAATGAAGTCAAGAAGTCCTTGAGAAATCAGAAAAAGAATCCTTTCGAAATTTTTGCAATTCTATAGATCCTTCCATGGGTACCAAGCGCATCTGGGGTACAATCAGAGCTTTTAACACTCGAAACCTTGCAAAGTCTACTCAAATAACCAACGACCTTCTGTCTCCGGAATACCTTAAACTACAGGAGGAACTAACCAGACCTGACATCTCTCCTTCCAACATCCCTTTTGCACCTGATAACGACTCTGATAACATACTGAATCAGGAATTTTCCCTACAAGACCTCTACAGAGCATTAAGCTCCTGTGTTAAAGACACCTCTCCGGGAATGGATTATATCTCATATAAAATGATTAAAAAGTTATCAATCCAAGGACTCACCTTGCTCCTGAAAATATTTAAATGTTCTCAGTTCCCTGCAGAGTGGCGTCAGACTAGAGTTCTTTTCCTTCCTAAACCTGGTGGCAAGGGCTTTAGGCCCATATCCCTGACTTCGGTTCTATGCAAGTTGTTGGAAAGGATGGTACATTATCGATTTGAATATCTTGTCGAACATAATAGATGGTTACCCGTGTCTCAATATGGTTGCAGAAAAACTTGATCATCCATGGACTGTGTTGCTGCTGTCACAACTGACATTTTGCAATCATTTAATAAAAATAATTCGGTTCTGGCTCTCTCTATAGATATAAAAGGCGCATTTAACTGCGTCCAACCACAAATTCTTCTTCAACAATTGTCTCAACTGGGTGTTCCTTCGAGAATCTGGAATTTTATAAATTTCCTTACCTCAAATAGGCATCTATATTTCTCTCAGGATCAGATCAGCCCCAATGTTGTTGGCATAGGAGTTCCACAAGGAGGGGTCCTCTCCCCCCTCCTCTTCAATCTCTATATGAGAGATATACAACGTAACCTTGGACCAGATGTCAAGACGGGCATTTATGTTGATGACGTTTTTATTTACACTGAATGTTCCAATTATCAGGAAGGTCTCATAACTCTTCAAGAATCTATGATGCGTCTGACCTCCTGGTTGGAAACCATCGGTATGGCAATTTCGGTCCCAAAATCTCAATTATGCTTCTTTTCGAAAAACTCATATAACCCAAATCAAATTTCTCTCCCATACAATAATGAAGTAATAATCTGTAAGAATAATGTTAAATATTTGGGAGTTATAATGGATGCTAAATTAAATTGGTCACTACATCTATCTCACATAATTCAACAAAGTGTCAGAGCCTTGAATATCTTAAAGGTCTTGTCAAGAGTTTCATGGGGCTCATCTCCAATTGTTATGCTTACTATTTATCGTGGTTTGATTAGAGCCTATTTGGAATGGGGTGTTATTTTGTTTTCAGGGGCATCTAAAAAAGAATTATCAAGACTTAACAGAGTTCAGTATGCAGCTCTTCGGATTGCCCTGGGTTGCATGTCATCAACACCCATATTCTTTCTCCTGTCTGAATCTGCTGAACCCCCCTTAAGTTACAGACGATCTTTTCTTTGTAACAGATTTATGGCGAGGTCATTGGCTTACTCTGAAAATCCAATAGTTCCTAAACTCAAGTTACTATCTAATCGAGTTAAAAAACACAAAAAACCAAAACAATATATAATGAACTCAGGAGTTTTAACAACATATCAGCGTATATCTCCCCTTATAAATTTAGGCTCACTCCCTAAAAAACCACTATATTTCAATTTCCCATTCGAGCTCAATAACTTGAACGTTTCTTGTGATACCAATTCAGGTTACAATTTCAAAACAAATCAAAACAATTTCTCCTTAAACGATTTCTTGAGAGAAAATTTTGACGGCTATATTCACAAATACACGGATGCCTCAGTTAATAACCAAACTGGAAAGGTAGGTATCGCTTACCATATCCCCCAAACTCGAACCAACTTTGGACTGGCAGTTTCTTATCCACTAAGCTCTCTCACAGCAGAATTACAAGCAATCTATTTTGCCCTTAAACATGTTATTGCTGATGGGTTTCCACTCGCTATCATCCTATCTGACTCTCTTGACGCAATTAACTTAATATCAAATATGAATAGAATTTCTGTTTCTCATTCCTCCCTCCCTTTTCGTATTCTATCCCTGATTCAACATTTAACAAACCTTGGCAATAATATACATTTTATGTGGATCCCAGGTCACACTGGAATAAATGGTAATGAGTTGGCCAACAGTTTATCCAGGAATGCAGCCTCCCTCCCTTTCCTTAAAAGAACTGAAATCCCTCTCATTGACCTTTATCCATTCCTACGAAATGACTTCCAATCATGGTGCAAAAAAGACTGGCTTTTCAACTCCAATCCATCTTCCACCTCACTTACGCGTTACTTACGCGTTACTTACGCGTTATTGCTTTTAATTTAAAATCTGATTTACCATGGTTCAAGAGGTTCGACAAATGTCATAGACGGCAAATTAATCTGATTACCAGATTGAGATCTGGTCATATATGTACCACCGATCACTTTGATAAGATGAAATGGAATATCCCGAGGGATTGCCCGTGCGGGAATCCGGAGCGGAGTTTGTTACACATAATAAATGAATGTAACTTATTTTCGTCTGTCAGACCAAACTTTTACGGCTTTATAAACTCGATTTCGCCTATTCAGCGTGGAGTTGTTACAAATTTGGACCCTTTTGTTTTTAACATCAGCGAGGAGACTGTCAAGGAATTTGATAGGTTTTTCTATCCTCCTGATTTTGCATTTATTATTTGAATTGAATTTGTATATTGCATTTCTTGTTCGCGCCTGCGCCTCTCCTGCTCTCTCCTTAGCAAGTCTAATATGAATCACCTTAAACATGCAGCCACGCTCACAGCATAAACTCCTGCAATCCATTTGTAAACGGCACTTAAATGTTAAATTATCAAAAGTTACCAGATCTGGCCACTTGCAACAGCAAAAAGCCATAAACAATAGAAGAAGAAGAAGAAGAAAACAGAAACCAAACTTATCCTGCTACGATCCCCACAGGGGCGTAAAGGATCAGCTGTCAAAATGATTCGCATTACAGTGCTATGGTATTTCTAATGCTGCAACCGTGTTTCTGTATAGATTAACAAAATCGTTTCAATTCAAATAATTAAAAACATTTCTGACAAATGTACGTTGTCAGATTTTGTAAAAAGTGCTTGTGTGCAGAGAAACACTAGTTCGAAAACGGTTGTTTACTAATTTCACGTAATTTCAAACAGGCAGTGTCATCGTTTTTCTTTGGCGATAACTGTAAGTCGCACAAAACCTACAAATTTTAGAGACCGTCGAACGCTCTTAACATTTTTTTATTGATTGAAATGCATTATCAACTTTTAGTTAATATTATTTTTCATTATTTTCAAAATTACCATTTGAATAGAAAGAATCCGCTATTGGTAAAGAAGAGAGCGCCGCTGCACTGCGCGAACTATATACAGATTATGCGCCGCATTGAAAAAAGCCTATGCCGCATTGGACTTACATTTAACAGTTAATCTTACCTTATTTTCTTTAAACTTCATTTTCACACTCACTATTAGTATTTTTTAATTCCTTTAACTCGTATTTTGATTCACTAACACTAATTATATACTTCTGTCACGTATTTTCTTTTTTTAAAGCTTAAAACTTGCACCGCATTGGGACCCCTTGAATACCGCATTCACCACGACACCCAATGCGCTATTTCGCGAATACCGCATTGACAGGTAGGCACTTGCAATGCGGAATCCCGTACCTCCCAATACTTTTTTTTACAGGGTAAATAGTGAAATCTATATCTGGAATCTATATTTATGCCCCTATCATATAGATTAAATTAATTTGCAATTTCATTAAGAAATCCCAATTTCTAAATAATAAACAATTAAATAAATCAGAAAATTGTACTAACCTACACAATTTGTTTAAACAATTTTAAACATTTTTGTATTAGGACCAATTACAACACTATTTTAAAAACCATGAAAACGAATCAAATATGAAAGCCTAAATTATTAATTATACGGTAATGCCTTTTTAGGTTTATGATGATAGATTAGGTGAATTAGAAAAGTTATTTATTCTTTTCAATAAGTCAAAAGTGTTTTCTATAATTTTTATTGTACCCATATGCCTATAAAGTGATCTCTCGAGTAAGTGATAAAAAAAGTTTTTTTATAGGTGTTTAAATAAAGCGTCATAAATTATATAGTAATAAAATTTTTTAAAATTTGTATGTATATAAACCACAAATTAAATAACTAAAAACCTTTTCTTCTAGAAAAAATTTTCCCATCTAAAGTTATATAAAAATGTGGGGATACAATGTAAAAAAGTTTACCTTAAATACCAATTAGAATGAGTAATTTTGAGTCTTTTTAAGGAAAACATTACATCTGTAAAGAACCAACATATTCAAGACGTTAAACCGAGGAAAATATGAAAAAAACCTATTATTATTTATAAAGTTGAAGCAAGTTCAATTATATTCATTATAACATTTATTATTCTTAGGAATCCAAAAATTATATTTTTCAAAAATACTGTACTATCGGTGAATGCGTTATGTAAAAACGAAACCATATCTCGTTTTCGGTTTACTGCCAATCAGAAAAAATTTATTGTACTATTTTAAACCATTCCTATATCTTTTAAAATGATTATTTTATGCTACCCAGGCGATTTATGGTCACTTTATCTATATACCTGTACAAGCGCAACTAATTTCCTCCTCCTAACCCAACAGTCAATTGTTGAATAATATAATATGAAATAAAGAAAATAGTTTACTTTTATTCGACGTTAAAGTAAAATTTTTTTCATTTAAATTATTAAATATAAAGAAATATGTCAAACGTTAAAACAATTACTGAGTTGAAATTAAATATTTTATTTATAGTAATTTTTACCAAATACGGATTACTTTGGTAAAAAAAATGAAAATTTTTTTTATTTGTATCAAATATTCATCATAAATAATTATTTTAATTGAGACTTATATCCCTTTAATTCAATAATTAAAATAATTATTATTGTGTCAAAAAATTTTTTTGGTTTTAGTCATTTATCTATTTTTTTAAAACATTTTTTTGTTTTTATTGAATAATGCATCATTCGAAATAGATAAATTTATTTATTAGAATCAATTAATTATATAATTGACCCAAGTAAGATTTATTCGATTCAACTAATTAAAAATTTTTTAAAACAGATAAATATATTCATTAGATCCAAATAAAAGCCAATTGAATCAGATAAATATTATTCAAATAATTTAAATTATTTAAATCATATAACTTTTTGCAGTGTATATATGGTAGAGTAAAAGTTATGAATGTTAACGAACATTATACCATTGTTTCTAAATTTTGAAAATTTAAACTTTTAATTTTTTGATATATTGTCATTATTTTATTAAAATTTGACACAGGGTTAATGTAAGGGTTTTTCGAATTTAATCATCATAATAGAATTTAAGTCTTTCATTTTTTGTTCATTAAATATTAATATAATATAATAGAAATTTTGAATTCTGTGCAATATACATAGACAAGAGTCTGATATTATTAATAAGGATATACTCTGACTAAATAGAATTTTTTAATGAAAGTAAGCTTATGATTTCCACAACAAATTTTTATTATGGACCTAAGAAATATAAATATAAAAATAAATCTTCGGTAACATCGCTGACTTTATCATGAGACCTGAAAAAAATTTAATTTTATTAATAAATACTATTACTTAATTACATTTAATTAACTTTAACAAGAGAACTTAATTTAAAATTTGAACAATTAATAATACATACTACTTATTTTCATTCCGTTTATTTCTGAAAACATGACCTATTATGCCTCTGATTCGTGGATAGGACATGTTTTCATCTCCTTGGATCATAATAGCTTCCAACTTTTGCATGCTAAACACAACTTCTGCAAATTTTAAAACTTTATTAAAAATTTTTCTTATTATTTTTTTAAATAATTGAATTCTTGTGCAGAACTTTATTAACATTTTTAAAAATAATAAACAGTAATAATAATTAATTATGTACTTAATTAGTGAAAATTTTTTTGAATATAAAAATTAAATTTTACACTTAAATAATAAAAAATTTTGTAATTTGTATATATAATAATAAATTTAACATTTTGTTTTACGCGCTATAGCGCATAAATTTGATGTTAAATACTGTATTAATATTTGGTACATACTCCAAATGTTATGGCAATCCTGATGAGAAATACAGTTTATTTCACTGTCCTCAACATCTTTCTTTTCTTTTAAATATAATGATGTATGATAGTCTTTATCCCTACATCCAAAGGACAGCCATTTAACGCGGGTATATAAGGTTGTCGCATGTTCCGCCCTCATATAATTATACTTCCTTATTAATACTCCTTCAATAATCTGTGGAAGCAAAATGTCGTTTGAGGTATATATGATAATTAATATCTAAATTGAGAAAATTTTAGTTATTATGAAACTAGTTTTATTTTAAAAAATCAGACATTTAAGGAGTTAGTACTACATCTCAGTGACTTTTATTAAATTTTTTCTTTAAGGGAGCGTTCACAAATGATGTAACGCAATTTTTTGAGATTTTCGACCCCCCCCCTCCTTCCTGTCACGCAATTTTTGCAATAAATTTCACATGAGAAAAATACATTGTGTAACGTTTAGGAGAAACCCCCCCTACCCACAAAAGCGTGACATCATTTGTGAACGCTCTCTATAACAAAATTCATTTTATTTACTTTAAATTTTTTGCACATTTAAGAAGAGGTTTCAAACTATTACAAAAATTATTATTCATTTTATTTATTTATTTAGTAACAATTATCTTGCTGTCATGGCCGCCTGTCGCCCCTATTTGTGATTGGCGAGCACAATATCTCAAATTCGGGTTCTTTAAAAGCAAAACTCGAATATTTTCTTGGAAAGTAATCTTACCCCTATCGTGTAAATCTTGGTAAAAAATTTACAATGAAAAAAAACAAAATGTCGGAATTTTTTCACTTTTGACCTTACTTTTTCAATGTAAATTAGATTTTTTTAATATTAAATAAAATTTGTCCTGTAAAATGAAATATATATTTCACACGTTCGTTCAGTATAAAGTAAATATTACAATGCATTATTATTTATTTGACAAAAATCACAAAAGTGTCCGACTATACCTGCAGTTACCGTATGTGTTATTATTTATTTAATAATTTATGTTGTTTGTAAATAAAATATCTTATTTTTTAGTAAAAAATAATGAATTTACCTCATGAGTCTTGCGTGCATCATTGGTTTCTTTAATTGCATCTATTATTTCATTTTTTGAATTGATAATATCCTGTTGAACGCTATTTAATTTAGCGTTCATGTCCTCCGCATCTTCTTGGGCATTCATTTTCAATTCATGAAACTTTTCATGCAACTCTTCTCTAAGAGAAGACAATTCCTGCAAAAATATAAATAATTCATAAATATTTAAAGTTTAAACTTCTTTCTGTTTTATAATAATTAAGTATGAGCTAGTAAAAAAATCATTGTTTGATATTATAAGAATAGTATTAATGTAACTTTTACAAAACTATTTTCACCATTTCAATTCAACTATTTATTTTTTTACAATTTTTTAAAAAAATTCTTTTATAAGTCAATTATTTTTAATAATTTTACAATTTAATAATAATAATTTTACAAAATCTACTCTTTAAAAATTATCAATTTCCAGAGTGAAAATTTAGCATTTATTTATCATTTTAAAAAGAAAATTAAATAATTTTATTCAACTGAAATTATTAATAACTAAATTAGTTTCAATAATTTTTAAGAAGTGTAATTTTATTTTTGATTTCGTGAACGATATTACAGTGGATTTTTAATAGAAAAACTCGCGAAATAAATAAAACTAATGTAATGGGACAACAATAATCTTCTTCAAAGGAGAAAAACTTTAATATTTTTAAGAATTAATTTTGCACAATCTAAAAATCTTACTCTTAAGTATTAATATAAGTAGTTTAAAAAAAATATAATTAAGCAAAAAAATAAACTGAAAAACTGAAGTTTAAAATTGTCACTTCCAGAAAAATAACTCAGATAATTCTATACCATATTTCAATTATTTAATTACAAACATAGACAATTTATTGAATAATGGAATGTTTTTTAAAATTAAATTCGTACTCATAATTTTATCAACAAATTGTTACAAAATTAAATTCTTTCAAACTATTTTAGAAAATAATTCAATATTTATGCATAAATTTTCATCAAAATTGGTTTTATATAATTTAATAATTTAAAATCTTCCTCTGAATAATTTAAATATTTATAAAAATAATTTAATTGCTACGAAAATTTAAAACATTTGATTTTTCGAAACAATTTATACAAATTCTGTCTTAAATAATTGAATTTTTGGAAAGTTATGGAATGTTCGTATAGAATTATAGATTATCCAAATTTTTGAAAATTATTTAATTCTTGCAATGAATACTATTATTTATAAAAATAAATTAATTTCACAATGAATTTTTTATTGATATTCCTGAAAATAATTGACTTTTTTCGAAGAATTCTACTACTCATTTATAAATATAATTGAATTGTTGACAATTTTTTTTTAGATTTTTTAAAAATTATTTGAATTTATGCGAAGAAAATTTTATTGGTTTCAAAAATAATTAAACTCTTGATGTAAATAAATATTGTTCTTTTGGAAAATAATAGAATATTTTTAAAATTTTTGAAAAAATTTTTGAATTTGGTGGACAATTATGCTATTTGTAAAGATAAGGGAAATGTTGACGAGAATTTAATTTTATTTTTTGAAATACCTGCATTTCTGAAAAGAATTTAAATATTATTATAAACTTATATTATTATAATGTACAATTATAATTTCCAAAATGTGAAATTAAAATTTTTCAAAAAATACTTCATTAAATGATTTACATAAGCAATACCTTTGTTGCAGGTTTTCAACAGAATTAAGCTATTTAAAATAAATTATTGTCAGAAATAGAAAAAGTTTTAAGTTGATTTTTAGAATTCATGATAATTTCATAGTTTATTACAAGGTGTTTATTACATGTCCAAGAATTTATAGGAATGTCCTGTATTTTTAACTTTCATCCTCGAATTTTGCATATTTTTCTATAAAATACTCAATAATGAAAAAATTTTAATCAAAGTTAACAAAATAATTTTTGAGATCTATCAAAAAGTAATTTAAATTTGAAGTTTGAATAAAGAATAGATGTCTACAATATATATGTTTAACTCTTCATATAATAATTATATACTAATGGTAGTATAAATTAATATTATCTATTTTAATGTCCTTGAAAAATAAAAAATTTGTCTTGGAATGTTCTAGAATTTTAAATCATATTTTTAGTAGACACCCTGTTTATAAAGCAAAAAAAGACCCAAAAATTGAGAGTTTTCTTTTAAATTCTAAAAATTTAAATTTGTCCAATATACTTTTAATAGAAGAGCCAAAATAAGTGAAACCGGCCATTTGAAAAATTTTTGTCTCCAATTTTCAAGTTATCTATGATTTTTGGTAGATATTATGAGTACACTTTTTCCCCCTAAATTTTTTTTCAAAAAAAAATTATTTTTAAAGAAATCAGTTGTTGAAGTTTTGGGTCATTATATTTTCATTTTATTATTACTTTGAAACAAACAAAGATAATTAAGTAAATTTTTTTAAAATTAAAGCTTAAAGTATATACTTTAAGGATTAAATAAAGCGATTGCTAAAAAATGAAAATTTATAATTGTTATTAACAATTCTTTTAAACAATTGCAAATTGAAGAATGTTCTCAATGTTTTTCAAAGATTAAATTACGATGTATTGATGCGTAAAACTCCAAGCATTAAAATAAAAAAAAAGAAAAATCAGTAACCTTTTATATTATAGAAATTATGTAGATTTTTCTGAAAAAATGCAGGCAAAAATCGACTTTTAATCATAAAAACCTGTTTGAAAGTGTGAAGTTTCTAACAAAACAAAAGACGATTTTATTTATTCGTTTGCAATTTTATCTTTTTCCAGTAACTCGAGTCGAATTTTGCCTGCATTTTTTCAGAAAAATCTACACAATATCTATAATATTGGAGGTTACTGATTTTTCTTTTTTTATTTTAATGTTTAGAGTTTTACGCATCAATACATCGTAATTTAATCTTTGAAAAACATTGAGAACATTCTTCAATTTGCAATTGTTTAAAAGAATTGTTAATGACAATTATAAATTTTCATTTTTTAGCAATCGCTTTATTTAATCCTTAAAGTATAGACTTTAAGCTTTAATTTAAAAAAAATTTACTTAATTATCTTTATTTGTTTCAAAGTAATAATAAAATGAAAATAAAATGACCCAAAACTTTAACACCTGATTACTTCAATAATAATTTTTTTTTTGAAAAAAAGTTAGGTGTAAAAAGTGTACTCATATATCTACCAAAAATCATAGATAACTTGAAAATTAGAGACAAAAATTTTTTAAGTGGCCGGTTTCACTTATTTTGGCTCAGAAATTCCTGACTTTTTCATGCATTCTTAAATTTGCAGCGGCCCGTTATTGTAATTTGTTGAATGAAATAAATTAATTTTAGTAATTACCGATGAGGACTCTTCCTCAATATCTTCTAGATGGTTTTTCTTTGACTCTTTTTCTTTATATCTTTTCATAGAAAGCAGATCCCCAACTAATTGCATTGTGCTTATTTACAGCTGTCATTATTTCTTTCCTTTTATTCTTAGGACCAATTAATTCAGGCGAATAAATATCCTTGTTTCTTCTATCTCGAGTACCTTTCCTTACACTATCTAAAAAATTAAAATGATAATCAATAAAGGGAAATAATTTTATAGTAATAAATAAATAATAATAAGAACAAAAATAAGATTAAAAACATACTTGATGAACCAGCATGAACATCCTCCGAAGTTACACTGGAATTTTCGCCCTCCATTTTTCACTATTTGTAATGTCACTACAAAAGTAATACTCAATTTTTAAGAATTGTAATGTTAATTTAAACTATACATAAAAAAAGCTGAAATATTTTAGAATTTTGCATGCCTACTACATATTAAACTTTCTTGGGGTAACTAGAAAATACTAGGGAAGAGTCAGTACGGTCGGCTCACTTTTTGACTTGTACCCATAACTTCCGTTCTGGGCCGAATTCTTCTGTACATCAGAAAATATTTGGGCAAAAATTGGAAAAGTTATAAACATTAAAAAAAATGTCGTTACGGTCGGATCAGGTCTTTACGGTCGGTTCACCGTAGAAAATCAATGTGAAATGAAGGAATATTACTAAAAATGTCCCGTAAATACCAGAAGAATGCTGAAATGCACTTGAAAATGGAAAAAGGAAATAAAACAATTATATAAAAATTAATCTAAAAACATTCTCAGTAAGCGAAACGTTTACAATACGTTATCGAAGGAGATGTTAAATGAGACTTTTTAAAATGTTTTACGAACGTTTTTCGAACATGAATATTTTTTTTCACTGTAAAATGACGTTCTTCACACATCTCTACCTAAAAAAAATGAATTTCCGATGTCAGAACGCACCATAATTGTAAAATAATGCGTCCCAACATGCACGATATAAAGTGAGCCGACCGTAAGTTTCGCGTCCTTTTTTTTTTTAGCACACAGACATAAACGCACGATATAAAAACTAAATAACATACCAAAGTATTAAAGGACTCTCTAATGAATAAATTTCATCAATTTAATTTATTGTTTGCATCTTCCATTTTGTTTAATTAATCTTTTTCGACACTAAGTAAAAGTTTTGCTTAAAAAATTCACCACACATTTACGTTTTACGTTTGTACTGCTCGCGTACTTCATTGGAACTTAATGAAAGAGACATAAAAAGTTTTCTACCATTACTAAGAAGTATTTACATGCAATGGTAAATGGCACCAGTTTGTTACAACTGAGAAACCTGAGGTGAGCCAACCGTAAAGGTGCGCCGACCGTAGTGACTCTCCCCTACTATTATTAAAATAAAGAAAATTTTTATTTAAATCAACAAAATATTTTTATCTTACTTTCTTCCCTGAATATACGCCCAGAGAAAAATATTATTTAAACCAAATATGTTTTATTTAAGTTAAATAAACATATTCGTCTTAGAACCAACTAGGCTTTATTTATCTTAAATAAAAATTTTATTGGACATACATAATACATACATTTGAGCCAAATAAAATTTATTTGAAACAAATAAAAAGTCTAGTTGGTTCTAAGACAAATATAACATTTCTCTGAGTGTACAGACGAAAAAAAAATAAGAAATTTGAAAATTTAACTTTAGTGACTATTTTTATGATTTATCTTATTTAAACCAAATTTTAGTGGAAATTCATTTTCTCTAAATGTAGAAAAGCGATAAAAAAAGTCAGGGTTGACACAAAAATTTAACTTATTAATTAACTTAACTTGATTAAACTTAATTTAATTAACTTAATTAAAAACTTAACTTAATTAAATTAACCCTAACTTTTGCATTATTTACAAGCAGAATTTTGACTTTTTCTCTGATTATAAAAAATATTTTGATCTACATCTAAAAATGATTAAATACTGAGAAAATGTTCTAATTAATTGTTTTGAAATGTCTATTTCGCCCGTTAGTAAAAATATTTGGCAATAAAAGACGGGCGAATTAAAAGAAAAACCTAACAAAAACATCTTTGATGCAAAAACTTCCGCCAAGTAAAAATTTTGCAAATGTCCAAATAATAATTAGTGAAATAAAAGTTTACCATGTTTTGGTCATTAAAACTAATGTTTTAGCATTCAATTGTAACAAAAATAAAATTTAATTTAATGATTAACATAATCATCTAATAAAATCCAATTATTCAGATTAAGAAAAAATTTCTATATCAAGCAATTTTAAGATCTTGGCGTCAATAATGTTTCTAATTTGTAATGAATGAAAGTATTGTCGCCAAGATCTTAAAATTGCATGTATTAAAACGAAAAATTGGATTTCATTAGCTGATAATGTTAATCATCAAAATAAAATTTTATATTTGTTACAATTGAATACTAAAACATTAGTTTTAAATACCAATAACTTGGCAAACTTTTATCTCACTAATTACTTAGACATTTGCAAAACTTTTACTTCTGGAACTTTTTGTATCAAAGATGATTTTTTGGCATTAAAATATTTTTTGCATAATTAATAAAATTCTAAGGTATTTTATAAAACTATTTATTACTTTATACCCAAAGTTTGTCTAGATGTCCAACAATCCAATTTTTTTAGAAAAAATATAAATATTTCAAAAAGTATTAAACATTTTGAAATTTCCTGGAATATATATCTACATTTTAACACAATGAATAATATTCTAGAATATTTTAGAAATCTGTTTAAGAGTTTACGCTTAACGTTCGTCTAAAGAAAAATAATTGAAATTTTGTAATGAAATTCATTTAAATTTATGATAGCAATTGAACATTTGCAGAAAATTTTTGGTATTTATAAAGTTGGTTCGTTAAAATTAATTAATTTAATTAATAATTAATCGTTAAAAATTTTTAAAAGTAGTTAAATTTCTTCGAGAAATGTCATTAATTTTGTAAGCAATTTAATTCTTGTTTTGTTTTAGAATTTGTGGTAGTTTCATTATTTATAAAGTAAATAAAAAAGAAATGAAAATTTCGAATTTTCTTACTCTGAAAATTAAATTTTTTCTAGCAATTGTTAAGAAAATCTCTGACTTTTCTCTGATTTCTTTGATCAATTTTATTTTCCCTGATTTTTCCCTAAATTTTCTGGTTCCCCTGACCTGTTGCAACTCATCCATACGCACCGTCAACCGGAGCTATTTTGTGCATCAAAGATATTATACAACAAAATGTATAATAAAACACTAAGATTTTACTAAAATCTGAGTTTATTTTTCAATATGTTAGAATTATTATTTAAACGCTTGTAAATAACTTTCAAACATCATTTCAATAGGAGCTTTTTAATAATTTTAATATTCATTAAAAATCACGCGTGTGCAAAATAGCGCTAGTTGACGGTATATTACTATGATTATCGTTTATATTTACAGTAGAACCTCGATTAACCGAGACTCCGGAATATCCGAGGCACTAATCATGCTCGGATAAAACAGATCGAGCAACTGAATCTTGGAAAAAAATTTTACATAACCTCTATTTATGATGATTGCATTTAAAATTTCGTTTATTTTTGCAATTTAATATTATTTTAACACTTTAAACACATTAAAAAAAATTTTAATTGTTATACATATTCAAGCTTTCAATTGTCCGAGTGCCTCTTCCCCACATCACCTGGAATAATAGAGGTTCTACTGTATTTGCTACGATTTAGTCAAATTTCACCAAATTACCTGTCAAATTTCACTTATAAGTAAGCGAATGTACGCTTTTTATTTACCACTGAGAATTAGAAAAATTTTTCAAATTTAGATTTAAAGTTTATTTTTAATTAAAAATTTGTATTTAATTTATAAAAAATATTCTTTGAATTGAAAGCAATAAACATTTTATTATTTTCGTTTTAAATTTTTAATACAAAATTCAATATTATCAAGGCAAAAGTAGTACAAACAGAAGTTTAATAACTTTTGTCAAGAAAAAAAATAAATCTTTTTATAAATTATATATCAATTATTTAAAATTTTTTCAAATCAGAAAACCAGAATTATTCTTAACGTTAAAATGAACGACACACTTTTGTCAATAAATATTTTCAAAAATTACTAAGCAAAATAAGAAGAAAAAATATAATTTTAATGTGTTGAATGTTTACAATTTATTTTTTAATTCGATACGCAATATTATTAAAATAACAATTGAACTTCAAAAGGAAATTCATTTTTTTCACTTGAATGTTTACAACTTTAAGAACATAAAAATTAAATGACATTCCAAAAAAAGAAATTTTAAATTTTTTATGTTCAGAATTATTTTAAAAATTTCTTTATTTAAAAGATAAATATCTCATGGTTTGAAAAATGAGAAATCTTATTTCCACATAACTGAAAAGTTTTATTAGTTTATAACAAATATTAAAATGATTTAACTTAAAAATCAATAACAAATTCATGAAAAAAATTTATTTATCTAGGTAAAATATTTTGTAATGTAAACATGTGACGTACAAAATTATGTCAGAAATGTACCACAACAATTTCGAAAACGTCATATTTATATTTAAATAAAAAGATAATTACCTTTATATCACGAATTTTCCTTTAATTGGTATCAAGAAAATTAAATTACAGTCAATTTATATTTTATTAAAACACGTATGCAGACCGATGTATAACTTCGCGAAAGTGAACGAGAGACTTGGAATAGAAAAAGACACAAATATGTGACGCTCCACGAGAAAAGGGATCTCACCAATTTCTGTGATGCCAAACTGCAAATACAAATCACAGTGGAGGATGTACAATTATATGAGAGGGAGACTATAACTATAGTTCCAGGTAAAAGGTGCAGATGTCGCCGTCATAGAAGCTAAACAAATTTGCGGTTAAGCGCATGCGTTTACTTTGAATTTTAAAACATGATTTTTTATTTTCAGGATTATAATATAACTATTTGTAGAATTGAATTTTAATAATATATATATATATATATATATATATATATATTATTTATTATATACAATGTATAATAATTATTACTATTTTGTATATTAAAATATTTTCTAAAATAAAATGATAATTTATGTTTTTATTTAAATATGAAAATGGTATTTATGAAGTAATATATTATATTTTTTAATTTTTTTAAAATAAAAAGCATGAAGTATATTTAAAATTTATCTTGAAATCAAAATTAAGAAAATATTTAATTAAAATTTATAAACCTAATATGAGGAGAGCATTATAGTTTAAGTAAATGTGCCTTCTTGCACAATTATAAATATTAGACACTTGTCTCTGTGTTATTGTTTATTTATTTTGTGAAACTTAAAGTTTTGCAAGTGCTTTACCATTACAGTGATTAGTATGTTGTAATCAACGAAATCGTAGTGTGGTAAGTACAATTCAAATACAATCTACTAATAATATATTTAAACTAAAAGTTATATTTATTTTTTTAATACTATTTTTTAAAATTATTTATTATTCATTGTAATATAGCAATTTTTTTATTTCACCTTTCATTTTAAAGCTTTATTATAATTTATCTAAATTATTCATCTCGTAATTAATTTTTGAATAGATTATATTAATAACGTCTTTTTCATTTGCTTAATCAAATTTTGTGTCAATATTTTGTTTTATCTAATGTTTCTTTACAAATTTATTTATTATTATTGTTATAGATTAATACATATTATTTTTTTATTGTTTTATTTATTTATTAATTATTTACTTATTCAAAATTTATTTTTATTTGTTTTTTGAAAATAATATATTAATATTAAATAATACATTATCTGTTTGAAAGAACATAGTTTACTTGAAAACCAAAAACATATTTTTTGTTTTTCCGAATAATTCTTATTTACATTAATGAATTAAAGATTTTAGTGGAATAAATAAATGAGTTGTTATGAATATTACCTTATTTTCGTTTCAATAACTTATTAATTTGATTTAAATACTTCTTATTTGTTTTTAGAAATAGTTTATTACAATTAAATTATGCATTATTTGTATAAAATAATGTAGCTTCCTTGAATTTATAAATTAAAATAATTGAACCCCTTGATGCAAGAACCAGACATAGCCCATTGAAATTAAATGGGCTGCGTCTGGTTCTTGCATCAAGGGTTTCAATTATGCCAAGTAATTTTTATTTGTATTAAAAACTTAAATATTTTAATGAAATAAATTAATGATAAGTTTCAAATAAATTATTATTTGTGTAAAATAAATTAATTTATTACATTCAATTAATTATTTACTTGATTGAATTTAGATTCATTTGGTTTAAATGAATTTAATAAAAATATTATAAGTTATTTGAACGAAATATATATCTCTTATATCCAAATAAAAACTATAGTTGAACCAAGTAAATATTATTTAAATAATTTGAATTAATTGAATGTAATAAAGTTTTTTTTAGTTTATTATGTAATTTAATAATCAAAGAAGTATTTTTTTATTTATTTTTATGTTGAAAATATAAAGTATTTTTTCTGTATATTTCAGTTCTATAATTCTTTTTGACAATGGGAAAAAAGTGCATTGTGCCTGAGTGCAATTCTAAAGGAAAATTGAAAACGTATCAAATTCCGACAGAAAAAACCCTTTGTTTGAAGTGGTTGAATGCTATTAATAATTTCGCATTAAAAAATGCGGATTATGAGGACATTATTGGGAAAAAGTATGCTGTATGTCGTCAACATTTTGAGGATGAAGCATACATCGACATTAATCATTCTCGATTAATGTTGAAAAAGAATGCGGTTCCTACGCTTCTATTGCCAAATCCTATGCAAGACATCAGCGAAGAAGTATTGATGGAAATAGATTCTCCGAATCTTTCAATGGATTTGTCAATACCTTCATGCCCACAAACATTGACATTAAATACATCAATTTTAAATTCTGTCCCATTATCATATTCCATTTTCTCATCACCCGCTTCTATCGAAGAAAGATCAACATTCGGATCTAACATATCATTGCCTGCATCTACACCAGTAATGAATGTTGCCAACGAAACTACTCCTTCCATGCATAAAAAACATAAAAATGTTTCTAATGGAAAAATTAAAGCACGGAAGCGATTGTTTCATATAAAACCAAGGAATATTTTACTCACTCCTGTTGCAAAATCGATCTACACAAGCGCAAAAAAAGTTCTCAGAGTCCACTACAAGACTGAAGCAAACCTGGAAAGGTAAAATAATAATTTTTTTACTTACGATTTTTAACTTCTCAGGATTGCCATAGGTCAGAGAAAAGTCATAGATTTTTATTTAGATTATTTAATTTTTTCAATATATATTTAATTAGTTATTAAAAATAATGAAATTATAGAAAAATTATTGAAAGATAAAAAAAATTTAATTTTGGGGAAGTTTGAAATCATTGCTGAAATTTAATTATTTTTAAAGGAAAAAAATTTTTTGCAAAAATTTAATTATGTTCAATAAATAAAAAAAATTCTCATTACAATTTCATTTATCTTTATAAATAATAAAATCCCAGACTTCGCACTCGATAATTAATTTTAAGAAAACGTAAAAAGTATATTTAAAAATAATTGAAATCCTGCGATGAATTTTTTATTATTTATGAAAATAATTGAATATTTGCAAAGAATTTAATCTAAATGTCTAAAAATAATGAATTTTCGGGAATAATTTGGTTTTTTAAAATAAATAATATGAAAATTATATTTAAAATATAATTTTAATTGCATTCTAGTGAAAAATTTTATTTGTGAAATTATTTTTATTATTTATGAAAAGAATAGAATTTTATCAATTAATTTAAAAAATAATTGAGTTATTTTTGAAAATTTTTTGAAAATTCTATAGATATAGAAAATAATTGAATTTCGATTATTTTTTGAAAAGAATTGAATCGTTTTAAAGAATTTGATTATAATTTTTGAGAATATTTTTTTGATTTCTAGCATTAGTAAATTTAAAGTAGTGGAAATTCTAAAAAGAAAAACAGTATTAGTAGGTTTTACTGGCTGAAATCGAAAATAAAAACACTAAAAAAATTTAATTTTGAAGTAGTTGCAAATATAATTGCAGAAATTCAATTATTTTCAAAAGTAATAAAATTCTTCTCCGAAATTCATTCATTTTAAAACATTTAAATAAAATTCTCGACAAAATTTAAAATTATTTTTTAATATTTTCTTCAATATCTAGTATTTTAATAAAATTCGTCGAAAGAATTTAATTTAAGATTTTCTAATAAAAAGTGGTTTCAAAATAAATGTTATAATTAGAGTTTTATGTAATAATTGAATATTTAAAGCATTGTAGCGGGAATGTTTAGAAATAATTTAATTTTGAAATGTTTTCAAACCCTATATTTATTTTTTAAAATAAAATTTTAATAATTATTTTTAGTTTTATTAATCTTAAAAAATTTCAAATTTTAGATGCAGAGAGAACTTAAAATCTGAACGCAGCAGTTTGAATTATTCCATGGAAAATTTGTCAGAAGTGCAAAAAGAATTCATTCTAATGCAAACTAATAATGCAGGAAAATTAATTAATGGATACCGATTTACGGACAAACAAAAGACAATAGCTTTAACGCTATTAAAAAAGTCACGTAAAGGTTACCTGTTTTTAAGCTCCTTAATTACTCTCCCATCTGTAAAAACTCTACGACGACATGAAAGAGATGTTAAATTGCACACAGGAATAAACAAAAATGTTGTAAATCTGATTAAAAGCACTGTTCAAAAGATGGAAGATGAAAAGGAAAAAGTTTGCGAGGTCATGTGGGACGAATTCAGCATTCAACCAAATGTCCACTACGACAGAAAAGAAGACAAAATCATAGGGTTTGAAGATTTCGGCAGCAGAAGGACCAGCAAATTTGCAAACCACGTTTTGGTTTTTTTGATAAGAGGGTTGCAAAGCGGTTGGAAGATGCCGTTATCGTATTATTTTTGTCATTCTGGAACAACATGGCAACAACTAACAGTCTGTATTAAAGAAAATGTCAAAGCTCTTAAAGAAAGTGGACTAAATCTGATTCTGTGTATTTGCGACCAAGGTTCGTCCAATATTAGGGCTATAAAGGAATTGAAGGCCCAATATGATGCTGCGTGTTTAAGGAACAACGTGCCAAAAGGTTTTAACTTATTACTATTTTCCTGTTATTGTACTCTCTAAATCTGAATTAGTAGTTTTCTACTAATGAAATAGTGCGGATTCGTTTACCAATTTGAATTAGTAACATTTTTTAACTAATTTTTAATAGTTTTTTACTAGTTGTTAGTAGAAAATTTACTAATTTGAAATAGTAAAAAATACGTTCTACTAATAGAATTAGTAAATTTCTACTAACAACTAGTAAAAAACTATTAAAAATTAGTAAAAAATGTTACTAATTCAAATTGGTAAACGAATCCGCACTAATTCAAATGTAGAGAGATAATTATGTTCTTTTTAGTGTTGCATTCAAGAATCTCTAATTTCATAAAAGATAAAAGAAAGAACTTAGGTATTTATTTTTTCTTCTATGCATTTTTTGCAAGATTCTTGTTTTCTTCGACTTTTCGAGCGATTTCTCACTCGAATGCAACACTAGCCAATTATTCATTACATACACTGAAATCAAAATTTAATTGATTCAAATAACCGATTAATTGACTATTATCAATTAAATATTTTTAAATATTTAATTGATAATAGTCAATTATTCGGTTATTTGAATCAAATAAAATTTTTTTAGTGTAGCTTATTAAAACATCAAAATAATTACAGGATCTGAAGTCGAAATTGAAGTAGACGGAGATAAAATTTTGGTGATGTTTGATCCTGTACATGCTGCAAAAAGTATGCGGAACAACCTGGTAGATAAGAATTTAGAAATAAATTATAGAGAATCAGAGAAGTTCAAGGGCACTGATAAAAAATATGCTTCCTGGGACCATCTTGAAATTGCGTACGATATGGACCGACATGGAGATTCGCTTTTTAAGTTGATGCCAAAACTTACTCCTGCACACATAAAGCCGAAAAAAATAAAAAAAATGAAAGTTTCGTGCTGTACAGAAGCAGAAAGCGAAACAATGTCCAATTTCATTCGTCAAGCAATTGAGAACAATGGTTTTTATTTTATTTTTTTTATTTATTACATTTATATTTTCATAATTAATTTTTAAAATTCTTTTCTGCTCATTTATTTTTTAATAGTAGCGACAGTAAATTAATTATGTATTTAAAAATTATCGGAAAATTATTATTTGTAAATTGTTTTTCGAATAATTTTCTTCAAAAATTTAAAAAAATAGTAAAATAATTAACGGAGTAATGATATTTCTTTCTTTCAGAGTGGCCACAAGTTTAAGTTTATCATTTTCCCTGACATTTCCCTGATAATTTACTGACATTCAAATTACTTTCCCTGACAAAATTATTTTTACAAGAAAATATGAATGTTTACGGAAAATCGGTAAAATTTATGAATTTTAATAATTTCTAAAAATTACTATTATAACCCTTCCTGAATTCAATTATTTTTTAGAATTTTCGTCAACTAAACTTTATCTCTGAATCAATTAATTTATATAAATTCCCAAAAGTTCTTTTAGACTTCAATTATTTAAACACAAAAACTCGATTTTTTATAATAATTGTAATTATATAAATATAATAGTTTTTCAATTTTGAAAAATTTCCTGACAATTAAAATTTGGTAAAATCTTTTAAAAATAATAGAATTATTGAAAAATATAAATAAAAATGATCATATTTTTGAAGAATTTTAATTCTAAACAGGACCATGATTTCTCAAAAATTTTAATAAGTTCAATTAGTTAATTTTCATAAATTTATATTTACATTATTCGAATTTAAGATAATTGAATCTTAAGAAATTATTATAAAACAATTAGAATAATTAGTTTTTAAAAATATTTTAATATAATTTTTCAAAAATAATTGAATTTCTTAAAAAGAATTTTGTATAATTTAAAAATACTAATTAATTTTTTTTTAATTTTACTAAAAATTTTGAACTTGATTGTAAATATGAAATTGAAAATACTGAAATTATTGAATTTTAAAAAATTATAAGCTAACTTTCATTAATTGAATTTTTGAAAAGAAATTTGGATAAATTAAAAATACTAATTACTTTTTTTGAATTTTAATTAAAAATTTTGAATTTCATTGTAAATATAAAATTTAAAATTTTTTTCCTGAAATTTCCCTGACTTTACTGACATGTGGCCACCCTGTGATATTTCTTTCTTTTTTTTAATTTTTTTATTCATTTTTCTAGATTCAGTCAAAATGGGAAATACTATCTTAAAAATGCCTCCAGAAGCCATCCATACAGCTGATTATATTTTATTTAAGGATCAGCTGTTTGATTCGGTAAATGGACAAGCAGTGGATGGGGATAAACCATTGAGACGTGTTATTAATGAAGGAAGTTCACACATTGAATTTTGGAAGCAAGCCAGGAGAAAAATAAGGAGTATGAGGTTTATTGATAAAAAAACCAATATGCCTCTTCCAAATCCACCTTGCTTGAAAGAGTGGCCTAATATTTTAAATGTTATGGAAAAAGTCTGGCAAAAGGTGGAAGCAATGGGATTTCCTCATTTAAAATTGGGCTTACTGAATCAAGATGCATTGGAAATTTTTTTTTCTGTTTTGCGAGGCTTTAGCCATCGTTTCACGAAGCTAAATTACATCCAGGTTCAAGGTGTATTTAAAACAGTATTAATGAACTCGTATACGTCTAAACATTCCGTCGGGGCAAACTGCCAGGCAGATTCAGCAACCATTTTAGCAGCGTTAAGTAATTTTCTGAAATATAAGGAGCCTGAAAATAGTGAACCTGAATATTACGAGGATGACGAGAAAGAACATCCTCAAAGAGAAAATCTTAAAGTGACTAAATGGAGCTTCACTGTGCACAGAGCAGATGCTATCGTTTTTGCGCGTCGAATATTGTTCACTACTGAAATCAGAAATTGTAAAGAATGCTACACAATATTTCTTGGGACTGAGGACAACAATTTTGTGAAAACTATGAATGAACGTGCGATGGATTTCTTCGAAAGAGGATATCTTAGAGCCACGACATTCATTTTTCGCAAATTGCCTCAAAATTGTTTTCGAAGAAATTTGTGCAGCATTTTATTGCAATTTCTATTATTAAAAATGGATTTTGAGTGGATAACATGTTCACGCCACAAGGAATGTATTCGACAAAAGTTTTTAGAAATGCTCATTATTAACTGCATTAATAAGTGGTGCGTTCATTTGAACAAAATTTTAAGAGGTGACAATATTTATCACGGAGGGAGCATCATAGAGACTCATGCCCGTGAAGAATATTTAAAATATTCGTCGAGAATTGCCGGTACAAATAAGCAGTAAGTGTATATTATTTACACTCCTTTGCGAATTTGATCGACTAAAAGTTGACTTAACTGTGTATATTTTCGATTCCTGTAAAAATAACTTATAAAATTGACTGAATTTCATGAAAAAACTTTTGGGATGGATAAATAAACATTTCAACAAGCAATTTGTGCAATATTGAAAAACATTATCAATAATTATTTATTAAATAATTATTATCATATTTTCACCATTTTCAATGTTTTATTGAATAAAATATTCATTTTTCTATCCCAACAGTTTTTTCATAAAATTCTGTTAATTTCATAAGTTCTTTTTCAGGGTAGCCACTTTTTTCATAAAAAAATTCACGGTCATTTCCCGGTCCATTTCAGGTCATAAATTATTGTATTTGTTCACAATACAATTTAATTAAATTTTCAATAATTTGAAAGTTTTTTAATTAAATATTATATATTTAGAAATATAACTAATTTGAAAAAAATGTAAACAAAAATTTTCAAAAAAAATAACTTATTCAGAATTTTTTATTAATATGTTTTTACAAATCAAATTTTTTAAAAACTTTAATTTAAAAGTTTTTAAAATTCAATCAATATTAATATTATTAATATTAATTTAACATTCTAAAATATAGAAATAGTTGTTTATGATTAATTGTAAAAAAACGAATTTAATGATATATAATTAATAAGTCTTAAAACAAATTTTTCTCACAAAATAATGAAAAAAGTTAAGTCCACTTTTGGTCCATCTGATCCGCCAGGGCTCTAAATTTGAATCAGTGAGATGTTACTGATGGTATAATAATGATAAATTTTTAACTTTTCAGAAGGGGCTATCAGGTTTAATCGCAAATATTAACAATACCAAAGATTTGCCTGTGATATTTTTATAAAGTACAAGCTTTTTTAATTAAAAGCTACATATTTAATTTAAGAAAAATTTAAAGATTTGGCTGTGACATTTTTCACAACTTATTAATTTTTATAAAATACAAGCTTTTTATTAAAAGCTACATATTTACAACAATTTCTATAAATATATACATTGCCTTTGTGGATATTAAAAAAGTAAAATTATTCAATTTTTGATCTTTAAAATAATTTTAAACCTATTATTGTACATTAATGTTGACTTTTTTAAATATTTTGTATATATGTAATATACATTTGTTATCCAGACACCACTATGTTTAAAAAACTGTATCAATTTAATATGGGTAACTTACATTATTCATTTGTATATTAACACAATTTAAATGACTGTGCAATTTTCTGTTTTTTCGAATTAAGCAAAAATAAAAAGATTATTTGGACACAAAAACATTGTTATACTTTATAAAGGTAAAAGAAGCAGAATCAATTATTATTAATTCATGAGAATAAAAAATCATGTTTTAAAATTCAAAGTAAACGCATGCGCTTAACCGCAAATTTGTTTAGCTTCTATGACAGCGACATCTGCACCTTTTACCTAGAACTGTTGTTATAGTCTCCCTTTATTTAGTGGAAGTGCCCCCACAGTGATACAAATGCAACCTTCTCTAGCAGTTCAATAGCAACACAACTGCCAGAGTGGGAGATGTTTGCGTACGCAGTCTGATATTAAGGTCTAAAAGCACAACTGCTTCGCAAAGCATGAGTTAGAAAAGGACACAAATATATCTCTGTCCTTTTCTAACTCATGCATTACTTTCGCGAACGACTTTCGCGAATCAATTGTGCGTTGGTCTTTATTGAAATTGGTAAGGTCCCTTCTCTCGCGGAACGTCACATATAGATATATATATCTTTCTTTTTCTAACTCATGAAAATGAAATGAATTTTTATCTTATGTTGACTAAAAATTTCTTCGACATCACAAAACTTAAAAGCATAGTAAATATTAACTAGATTATGTTTGTCCCGTTAAACTTTGATATTTTCAAAAACTACACGACAATAAATGTAGTAAACATCTTGAAAGATTACACAACCATATAAATAAGATACAGATCCAAAATAAGTAAAAAAATCTCATTGTTAGAATTCAATTTATTGAGACGCATTCCTACTCTCTAAAGTAAATTTGTTTGAACTTCAATTAAACAGAATTTAAGGTGGTAGAAATGTCCCTTATCCGTATTTTTATTTGTCATAGTTATTAAGAGTCTTACAGCGTAGATAATAAAAATATATAATAAAGCAATTAGAATTTAGACAAATTTGCAGCCATATTAATTTGTCAATAGTAGAACTTTTGTTTATCAGAATTTTATATTTCAGAATTCTATTTTATTCGAAACTTCGATTTTGCAAATTTTTATTTAAAAGAATTTTCAAAATACAAAATTTACCCGTAATCGAATTTTCATTATACAGAATTTACATTAGGACAAATTTTAATTTCACGAAATTTTTTATTTACTACAATATTTATTAAACAGAAGTCATTTAAACAATTTTTTAATTCACAGAAGAATCATTAGAATGGATTTTTTCTTAGTCGAATTTTTATTTCTTAAAATATTAATTAACATAAAATCGATTTGAGCAACTTTTTATATATGACAGAAATCTCATATAACCAAAATTGATTTAGACAGAATTTGTGATTAGTAAAATTTATCGTTTGCCAGAATGCTCATATGCTAGAAATTTTATTTTATAGAATTTAAATATGACAAAATTGTTATGTGCACGAATTTCTACTTTACCGAAATCTCAAGCTGACGAAAGTTTAGTTGGCAGAAATTTAATTTGCCCAAAAATGCTCCATTAGTTAGAGAAAGACAACACATCTATCTAATGGAGTTTTGTCGGACAAATTATATTTCTGTGAACTAAACTTTCGTTAGCTTGAGATGTCGGCATAGTAGAAATTCGAGTATTTTACAATTCTGTCATATTTAAATTCTGTCAAATAAAATTTCTAGCATATGAACATTCTGACAAACGAAAATTTCAATAATTAGAAATTCTGTCTAAATGAATTTCGATTATGTGAGATTTTTGTCATATGAAAAGTTGCTCAAATCGATTTTATGTTAATTAATATTTTGAGAAATAAAAAGTCGACTAAGAAAAAATTCATTCTAATGATTCTTCTGTCAATTAAAAAATTGTTTAAATGACTTCTGTTTAATAAATATTGTAGTAAATTAAAAATTTCGTGAAATTAAAATTTGTCCTAATGTAAATTCTGTATAATGAAAATTGGATTACGGATAAATTTTTTATTTTGAAAATTCTTTTAAATGAAAATTCTTGTAAATAAAAATTTGCAAAATCGAAGTTTCAAATAAAATAGAATTCTGAAATATAAAATTTTTTTAAACAAAAGTTCTACTATTGACAAATTAATATTGTTGCAAATTTGTTTAAATTCTAATTCCTGTATTATATATTTTTATTATCTACGCTGTAAGACTCTTAATAACTATGATAAATAAAAAAACGGATAAGGGACATTTTTACCACCTTAAATTCTGTTTAATTGAAGTTCGAACAAATTTACTTTAGAGAATAGGAATGCATCTCAATTTATTAACAAAACTAAGAAAGAAATAAAATGTAGAAAAAAATTTTTGTCAGTTTTGTGAAGTGTCTAAAACAAATTTTTTTATAATGAAGTTAAATTTTTCGATAGTTTCTTTCCTACTACTTTTTAGGGTTCCGTACCCGGTGGAACCCTACTGGAACGGTTACAAAAATGACCATGTACCCCCCCTAGAACTCACAGTTTTACACCTAGAGAGCTAAAAATTGGTACACGTATGTATTTTCACGCATAGATTACAGGAAAAATATAGCAAACGTGATGGGGATCGATCTTCATAGAGTTTTCGACGAAAAACATCAAATTTTGGCCATTTTTCGCAAAAAAAGGCATGTACCCCCCCCCCCCTAGCGCTCACAGTTTTTTACCTAGAAAGTTGAAAATTGGTATGCATATGTATTTTCAAAAATGAATTAAAGGAAAAATATAGCGAACACATTTAGTATTGATCTTCATTCTGTTTTTATCGAAAAAGTCAAAAATTTTGAAAATTTCGAAAAAAAATCCATGTACCCCCACCCCTGGCGCCTACATTTTTTTACCTAGAGATCTGAAAATTGAAACACTTTTGTATTTTCAAGTGTAAATTACAGGGAAATTATAGTGGAAATGATTAGAATTTATCTTCCTTACGTTTTGAGCGAAAACCTAAATTTTTTTTCAATTTTTGATAATAATTATACATATGCTAGTTCTCTCAATTCTTAACCTACTGGACTGGTGTTATACATTTTTATTTATTTTTTCGTGCAGATTTTAACAAACATACAGAAAAAATATTGGAGTTCATCTTCATATTTTTTTTGCGAAAAACTAGAAATTTTTTTTGATTTAGAAAAAAAAGTGAGTATCCTCCCCCTGGTTTTGTAGTTGTGTAGATTTCAAGAAAAATACATTGAATATAAATGGATTTGATCTTCATATTTTTTCCAGTGAAAAACTCATTTTTTAAAAATTTCGTCAAAAAAGCGTGTTTTTTAACCTAGCACCAACAGTTTTTTAACTCAAGAGATAAAAATTGGTACACTTTGTATTTTCACGTGCAGATTTTAGAAAAAATTAGAATTAATCTTCATTGTGATTTCAGCGAAAACATACATTCTTTTTTTTATAATTTGTTCCTAATAATTATACTTATGCTAATTCTCATAAATTCTTAATTGAGTGGATATTGGCATTAGGCATTTATATTTATTTTTACGTGTAAATTTCATAAAAAAAATTGTTATGAAAAATTATATTTTCGAGATTTTAATTTTTTACGCCAACTTCAAGTTGTACTAAGAAAAATATTTGAAAAAGTGGCATATAACTTAATAGTATGTAATATTACATTTTAATCAATTGCTTGAAACATATTTTACTAAATTATATTATTTTTCTTTTGAAATGTATTAATGTTTTTTAAAACAATTTTTCATTAAAAATTACCTTTACTATAAACTTTTTATTTTTATTTCTGGCAATATAAATTTCTTTTATTGAACATTAAAAAAATTATGTAATCAAAATTTAACCAAAAATATTATTTTGTGTTGGAATTTATTTTTTCTTTGAAACAAATTTTTATTCTAAATTATCTTTACATAAACTTTTAATTATTATTATTTCTGTCAATATAAATTTCTTTTTATTGAAAATTTAAAAAATATTTATTTAATTACAATTTTTACAAAAAATAATATTTCCTGTTGAAATATATTCATGCTTTTAAAATCAAATTTTTATTTAAAAATATCTTATATATTTTTTTATAATTAATAATAATACAATTATTATTAATATTATTATTAAGAATAATATAGTTATTATATTATTTACTATATTTGTAATTAAAATTATATAATATTAATAAATTGTTTTTATTTGTTAAAAATAATTTATTTAATTTAAATAACAGAAAATTTATTTGATTTAGTTATTTAGTAAGCATTATTAATTCACTATTTTTTAATAATCTTTAAAAAAAATATTTAAAAATTAAATTGGTTTTTTAATAATACAATCATTAAATCTGATTTTGTTTATATTTTCAAAACACTTACCTACAAATTGAATTGAAATTGATATATAGGGGAGGGTAGGCTACATTGAACCGGGTATTTTCTAAAGTCCAAGAACTAATTAAATTTTACAAATTTTGATCAGGTTTTTGTGTCAACATTAAGCTGAAGTACTCCTTTAGTTAATATACACGTTACAAACACAAATTATTATGATTAAATAATTAAATTTAATTTTTTTCTAACAAGTTACACTTTTCTTATTTTGAAGAATCTGTGTCTACATTGAACCACCTTTAATAAAACACTACAATTTACTTCAAAAATAGTATTTCCACTTACACATTGTAAAAAATATTATTTTTCACTCAAAAAAATAGAAAATTGTTAAAGAGTTATTATTTGTTAATATAGGAGGTTAATATATTTTGATGTCACGTTAGGTAAGTAAAGTGACAGTTTGAGTTTATCTCGTTCACAATTGTGATGAAAGCATGTCTTCTAGTATTTTTCTTACTAATTAGTAGAGCAGACAACTTTACCACTCTTAAAATTGAAAATTCTTTGCTTTTTCGGGTGGTTCAATGATGCCGCACTCACTGCATTCACATGACATTCACAACAAAAATTGTTTATAATAAATTTATGTAAGGCTTAAAATTCTTTATCACATCGGAATATTCAAGTTGACACCCTAAGCGACATAAATCACAAGTTTACTAATTTTTAAAACTTCCTATTTCAATAAAAAAAATTCATTATATTTCCACAAAATTTTTTGTTTTGTACGTGAAAAACAGTTTTTTTCGTTTTTCTTTGTAAATAATAAACCTACGTGCTCGAAATTTTTGGATGTAGTCGCTTTCGGTAATACTAATTTATATATTAAATAAGAAAAAATTCCACTCAGTCATTTCTTAGAAAATTAAAGTGGTTCACTGTTGACGCTGGTTCAATGTAGCCTACTCTCCCCTATTTATTTTTGTAAGAAAAAAATTAGAAGTTTTTATGGAGGGTACGGAACCCTCGGTTTTAGTACGAGTTCTACTCGCACTTGTCCGGTTTTTTGTTTTTAAATTATTAATTAATTATTAAAAACTAAAAAATTTTACTAAAAAATAGATTTAACGCAATTATGAATTTACTACTGTAAAGCATTAAAAAAATCCTCATCCAACGAGCCCTATTTAAAGTATTTTGAATAATTTGATTCTTTTAAAATAAATATTTATAAAAAATTAATTAATATATAAATTTAATTAATATAATAATATAATAATAATAATAATAATATATATATATAAATTTATTTAATTTATTTTTTATAAATTGTTAGCTTTTTTAAACAAATGTTTATACAATTTTATGTTAAAAAATGTTTTCTAATTATTGGCAACGATTGACAGTTAAAATAAATAAATAATTAAACATTATGTGTATAGCACTGCATAAATAACTCCCGGGCTTAATATTTTTTTTCATTTTCTAAAAAAAATTTTTATGTTTGTAGATATAATTTCTTTTTTACATTAGCAATTTTTTATTATTTAAATATTATTCATAATTATTGGATTATTTTGTAATTAAGTCATTAGGAATTACATTAAATTTATTTTTTTGTTGATATTTAAAAAAAATTGGTACGTTGAAAAAATAACTCTTTATTTATTACATGAAGTATGTAAAAATTAAATAAAAATTGGTATTTACAAAATGTTACAAAATTCCAGGCCCGGTAATTTGTTAGGGTAAGTGTGGGTATTATCGAGGAATTTTGTATAAGTCATACTTCCAAGTGGTTTGAAAATTATAGATGAATATATATGGTTTTGTTTTTTATTTTAAATGAATATTTAAGCTTTTTTTTTTTTAAATTGACAATGTTGTAAAAAATAGTTTTAATATTTAAATAAATAATTAAATAGAAGACTCATATGCTTGTAATCTCGCGGGACTTAGTATGACTTGAGGGTATTTTTGCATGTCAAATATCGTGGATGTGTCAATTATCGCGAGGTAAATTTCGCGAATAATTTATTTATTGCTTTTTAGATTTTTGTAATAGTTACTTAATTAAAATATTGTAAATGTAAAAAAATAAAAGGAATAATAATAGTTTTTAAAAATAAAAATATAAAAATCGAAAGAATTTGAATTAAAATATTTTATGCATTATAATAAATGTACGAATTCAATAATAGTAAACTAGTATCACAAGAAGAAAGATACTTGGTTTTATTATAATTATTTAATTAGTCCCATAATATAATATAATACTCCGGTGAAATATTCTAAGGCAACTATTATCAAACATTTCTAACAAATAGTCAATTTTCTTTTGACACTATTGCTCCTTTTTTACAGATATTAAAAATTTTTTCCTTAAGTATACAGACCTCACTTACTTTAATTTTAACTTTTTATCCCTCCCATTGCTCTTTATTTTCTTGCTTATATTTTATAACTGTTATAAGATTTACTAAAATTCTGAACGTTCAAATAAACGAATTTTTTGTTGTGTCTAAATGTGTTTAACCCTTACTGTGCAAAATGGAAAAACAATGTTAATTACAACATTTATTTAGTTGAAAATTAATTCTTAAAAATATATACAAAGTACTTTTATTAAAATATAAATTAAAACAAGGAAAAATAATATCGGCTATAATTTCAACGTTTTAAACATTAGAGACACACTGCTAACCTTACTTTCAAGGGTTATGATAGGAGCCGCGAAAATACCCACATGTTAGAAAAAAGATGTCTCCATTATCGGGATTGTAAATATTTAATAAAAATCAGTTTTTTTAACAAAACAAAATTTTTTTATGTAGAATAACAATAATTTTACCAAAATATAAAAAAAGAATCATCTCTTAGAGTTTTATATAATATAAAAACAATAATTTTTGACACCACTGCAGAGTTGATTCTCAAACCAAGGTGAGCCATTTTGAACTTTTTTCAGACAACCAATTTTAAAACATTTTTAATGAATTGATTACTAGAAAAATAATAAAAAATATGATGCATATTATAATGTCTAAGTTGTCTGGTTCAAGGAGTGATTTTTTAATGTCAAAAATTTTTAATATTATTTGAAATATTCATTAAAATACAAAATACCGCGATAATACCCACTTTTACCCTATACAGAGCTACACAAACATAAAAATGTTTAATTTTTTAAAAACATTTTTTTAAATATTTAAATATACAAAAACTTAAAAATTTTTTTTAATTTTACACGGAGAAAAATGGATAGTTAAAAGTATATAGTTACTAAAATATATAAATAAATTTACCATCTATATAGTCAGAAATATTATCTTCATGAAACATTATATATTCCCGTTTAGTATATCCAGATAATCAAATTTTATTATCCTGGATAGTCAAATTGTCGAGCGCTTGCGTAAAAGTTTGACTTCCGATCATACTGCGCTGCAACTTCAAGTCGAAAACATAACCTTAAAACTAGTCATCCCAGTCTTCAGTGGAACACATGTTTTTGTCAGGTTTTATTGGACGTTCGTTAAAAGCGCGTTAGTTTTTCAAAATGTTGCAAGAGGAATGAACATTTAGTAAGTACAAATTAAAAGTTTAAAATTTAAGAATTTTCATTGAAAATTTTTCTGACAACACATTTTTTGTTTAGAATTTGTATCAAAAATGGATTGTGAGAAAAATGTAATGTTGAAATTGCTGGAACAGTGGAAATGTGGAGAAAAAATAATTCGAAGATTTGAAGGCATGATTTTTAAAATCACATTGTATCTAAAAATTAATTAAATATTTTTAAAAGATTTTAAATATTATAAATTTATTTTAAATAATATTAAATATTTTTTGTTTTTTATTCACATCTGTCAGAATGATGAAATTTAGTTATATTGAAACATCATTAATTAAAGTTTGCTTTATTAATTTTGGTCGTAATTTAGGTTTTCATATCCAGTTTATACTGACAGATAGTCTTTAACTTAACTGAATTTCAGCTAGCTTTTAATATTAGACTAAATAACAGCCCTTAATCTAGCTAAATTTTTGCCTTCTTACTAGCTTACAGTTAAATTTTAGTTAATTTAACACTTTACTTGTATCAATAAAGGAGTATTCTTTTTAAACTTATAATCATTACTGAGATACAGCCAATATGATCTACTTCTGTTTACATTTAAAAAAAGACAAATTTCTGACTTAACCTTTCTGCGCATAAAGCCGAGTATACTCGTCGAAACCAAACCGTTACGGTATGCATGAGAACGAGTATACTCATCGAAACATATACGTTAATAACTTTTGTTTAAATTAATCTTAAGACATTAGTCAAGTTGCGAATTGCTTTTTATACCTAAATAAAGGTAATTAAATTATTTAGAACCATATAAATAATTTATTTAACAAAAAATATTGCATTAAAAATGTCTTAAAAAAGTGAAAAAATTTATGGATTATAAATTAATGATTTGCTTGTCGGATTTTCTAGAACCTGTTTATTAAAGGGTTTTTGAGGTCGCTGATTAGGAATATGAAGTCAACATTTAAATTGGCGGATCAAATATGGCGTACTACAATTTTAAAAATATTTACTAATCGTCCCATCTACCGCTGTCTAGGAGTTTTTGATGTCGCTGACTACGAATATGAAGTCAAAATTAAGAAATTCAAAATGGCGGATCACAATTTGAAATTTTTTACTAATCGTCCCGTCTATCGCTATCTAGGGTTTTTTGAGGTCGCTGATTACAATATGTTGTTTAAATTAAAAAATTAAAAATTGTGGATTCAAGATAAAGTCAAATTTATTAAATTTCCAAATTATTTACAAATAGTACATTGTGCAACAAGTACGGAAAGAAGCTGTTTTCCGACAAGTGCGAAGTTTGCTGCTTCAAGCGAAGCGAGGGCAGCAATTGCATGAGGATGAAAAATCTTCTTTCGTACGCGTTGCATACAGTACTTTGTGCAACACCTGTTTACTGGAAAAGTAATTTTTATACTTTTCCAATCAATAAATATAGTTTAATACCCTTAAAATTTAGGTCAATATTAGGGCAGTTTTGACCTAAATGTCAAAAATTGTCAAAGAATTTCAGCTACCATAAAAAATTAGGTCAATTTTGAGAGCAGTTTTGACCTAAACGTCAATATTTGACAAACAATTCCCGCAACCCTTAAAATTTAGGTCAATTTTAAGGGCAGTTTTGATCTATGGGTAAAAAGAGGCCCACAAACGTCTGTTACATTACGTCGAAATAATTTAGGTCAATTCTTGGGCAGTTTTGATCTAAATGTCAAAAATTGTCAAAGAATTTTTGGTACCCTCAAAATATAGGTCAATTTTAGGGCAGTATTCACTCAATTCCAACAATATAACCAAATAAAATCTAAACTAATAATTCCCGACATAATTCTCGAATGTAATATTTGTCTCAATTAATTACAAAAAAATACGCAAAACAATCAAATAAAATCGTGAAATTTCATCATAAAACAAAAGATCTCTGCTACTCAACTAAATTTAATCTGCGAAACAAACTAAATTTAACGCAAAATGACTTGGTTCTAAACTCACTTATTGCACGCAATCGATTCTCTAATTATTTCTAACTAATTAATACGCGACATGTTGAATTTACGCAAAGCAAAAGATTAGGAGAAAAACCGCGAGGCACTACGAAATTTTAACAAACTCGTAAAATACATAATAAAATCACAAAATAGAAACAATGATTCGCAATTAAGCCTTTTAATTTAAGCTTGAAATTGGAAATCAAATGATAAAATCGAAAATTGTCGCAAAGAAAAGACCAAAAGGTCGAAAGTGGCGTCATTTCGAAAAGAAAGGAAAAATTCATATTCTCCACGCGAAATACTCTAAATTTATTTGAAGAAAACAAACGAGAAATAGAGAATATGCATTCTTTTAAACAATGCTGTCGACTCACCGATATCAAAATTAAGTGCGGATGGGAAGTTGCTCGGGACGGGTCGTCTTCTCATCCTGGACACCTTTCTGTTTAGGCAATTTACAAAACAAAAGATCGCAGAGCGAGTCCAAAACGCAAGTGCCGGTGCTTGTCACGTTTTTTTCATTAATTTTCCGGTAGCGTCGTGTTTCCTAACTAACCTGACCTATATTTTGTAGGTTTAAAAATATTGAGTTTAGGAAAAAGTTGTCAAAAAATGAAAGTTTTACTTTTATTTCGACTTTTAAGAAATTAAAAATTTTTTTTTTAGTTTTTGTTATAAATTTTTTTCTTTTATAAACGAATTAATTGTTTTAACTGTAGGTTATATTATATTACTATAAACTGATTCAGGACATGTGCAGTACCGGAATCCAAAAATAAACGTTTATTTAAAAAAAAAATACAATATTAATTTGTTTACTTTGGTTGAAAAAAAATTATTTAAACAATTGATATTTCAAAGTTTGCATGTAAGGATATCTTGAGGAATTATTTCCCTTTAATTTTAAGCAAAGAACAATTAAATAGATGAAAAATTCGTATCTCAAAAATTTGGCCTCCAAAAAAGTAAAAAAATTTATTTGTTTTTTTTTCAATACAGAATAGAAAAAAAATATTTTCGAGCCCATTTTAAGAGGTCGACTGAAATCTCACGTGGAACAGCCCATATATTAAATTAATAATTTTAAATAAATAATGAAAATGTCTACAAGGGATTTTTTAAGATATCGGAGTGGTTTCCCATGTATTTTTATGCGGTGAATATGATCCAGGTATCAAAAATTGCGTATCACGACAGGATTTTAAGAAAAGTGGGAGTAAACACACAGAAAAAACGTGTTTCGACTGTTTGCAGTATTTTTTTGCTTATAAACCTGATGTGCTAAAGACTTCCATTTAGTCTCAAATTTAAGCTTTATTCGTGAACTTTAAGATCCATATGCGTTATAGTCTTAAATAAAAGTTCGAATCTTTACATGCTAGACCATTTTCAAGTCTAAAATCGTGTAGAGCGCATTATAATACATTGAAAACCACTCTGATAACCAAAAGAACCAAAACAATTGTTTGAGGCTTATCGATCAATATTAACCCGTGCCACCGAAATGTTAATGTTTAAATGGGGTTTAACATAGTACAAGTGCACTTTTTTATATTTTGTATGAGAACTTTTTAATAAAATTATCTTTTGCCTTGACGACATTCATATTTATGGTTTTTCATGTGCTGAACATGAATCCGATGTCAAAAATAAGTTTTGACAGCTTCCATCTGTCAAAAAAGCTGTCAATCTTTTTAAAAGGACAGTTTTTGTGTTTAATTTAGTAAATCAAACCAAATTTTGCTCATATAAAAATATTTTAAGAATAACAAGGTCAAACTAAATTGAAATATGTAATATTGAAAGTTGGCAGCTGTCAATTAAACTGTCAAACTTTTAAAAACAAGTTTTTGACAGTTTTTACATTAAATTACTCAGATAAAAATATTTTTAGGGTATTGAGGTAAACGTGAATAGAATTATGTAAATTTGATAGTTGACAACAGTCAAATAGGATGTCAAAAATCCGAGATTTTTTACATTAAATTACTTGCATACAAGTGTTTTTAAGCACACTGAGGTTAAACACATTAGCGACATGTATTTTTTACAATTGGTAGCTGTCAAAAAATTAATAAGAGAATTTTACTTTTTAACCATAAAAATTTAATTTTCAAGTAAGTACCTTTTTTCCATAAATTTGTTAATTTACATTAGTTTTTGTACTAGGATTTCAAAAGTTTTACCTGTTAAACGACAGTTGTCAACTGTCAAATTTCCGTAATTCTATTTAGGTTTACCTTAATACCCTGAAAATATTATTATCTGAGTAATTTAATGTAAAAACTGTAAAAAAACTCTCGTTTTTAAAAGCTTGACAGTTTAATTGACAACTGCCAACTGTAAATATTTTTATATTGCTATTTAGTTTGACCTAGTTGATTTTAAAATATTTTTTATGAGCAAAATTTGGTTGGATTTATTAAATTAAACACAAAAACTGTCTAAATTGCGACAAAAATTGTCGTTTTAAAAAGATTGACAGTTTTTTTGACAGCTAGCAGCTGTCAAAACTTATTTTTGACATCGGATTCGTGTTCAGCACATCAAAAACCATAAATATGAATGTCGCCAAGGCAAAAAATTAATTTAAAAAAGTGACTATACATGTGTACGTATTAAGTTTTTAATGAGTTAAAAAAATAATTAAGCTGACCGTACAGGTCGCACGCCAGGGCACAGTGGGCCAGAACACCTTGATTCATGGCCAAAAGTCGAATTTTTCAACTTTATCTTTTGTTAAAGTAGTTTATGACATTCTAATTAGCGATAGTTCTGGCATCTTTTACATTAATGACACTGTAATTTATAAATATTTAACACGTTAAAAATTATGTAAAATTTAAAAATATTTAAAAATTTCTCTTAAAAATTTCATTGAAGTTCTGTACATTTCTCGAAATAGAGTTAATTTTTTCAAGCAATTACTAATTGACGTTCAATATTATTCTCAAACAAACAAAAAAATTAGTATATAATTATTGGATAATTTATTTTCGATTAATTTTATAAGCACAGAAGTTAGAAATTAAGTAAAGTTGAATGAAAAATAATATTTGATTTAAAAGTTCTCCGAAGTTCCCCAAGATTTTGGAAAGTTTCGCATATGTATGTATTCTTTGTTATACGAATTTTAAGAAAAAGTGGCACATTTTACCACAAATTCATTTGTTTACTAAAAAATTGTAAATATTAAAGTCAATGTTTCACTCACAATATACGTAGTGACTAAGATTAGGAAAAGTTTGGCTACAATATCAACATCCATTCGGGGTTTTTGGGGTCACTGATTACGAATCGATTATTAGTTTTCAAAAATCCAAAATGGCGAATCCAATATGGCGGATGACTTTATTAACATTTCATCAGATCCACTGGAAACTTGTTACTTGGAGGTTTTCGGGTTCGCTGATTACGAATCCATTATTAGTTTTTAAAAATCCAAAATGGCGGATCCAATATGGCGGATGACTTTATGAAAAATCCATCAGATCAACTTGAAACTTGTTAGTCAGGGGTTTTCGGGGTCGCTGATTACGAATCTAATGTTAGATTTTAAAAATTTAGTATTGCAGATTGAAGGTGGAAAAATTTTATAGAAAAATATTAGATTTGGATACCGATGATTCATCATTTTATATCAAAATTCTTAAAGAATATAATGTTGAAACTTAAAAAGTCATCAAAATTTTTTATTTTTGTATAACGCAATATCTGGAGGTTTGTGATGTCACTCATTCTTATTTTTATATAATTATTTTAAACTCCATATTTTATATTATATATCTGTTACAAGTATTTCATTTAAAAAATGGAGGAGGGCGCTACCATTAAAAAAGATTAGCTAGCACTGGGTTTATGATGAACTAGTTAAGGCACTGAGTACGTCGTTACACACGCGCATGCGCTAGTTTGCTCTCACTCTCTTTCTCTCTGAAGCTGCGTTGCGGTCGGTATCATATCGGTCACGGCGCGGTCTATGAAATTTTACTTTTCCCATTATGATGTAGAATTGTCGGATGAAGACGAATATCCGAAAGAATGAATTTGAAGCAATTTAAATGTGAGAGGAGAGGGGAACTCACACAGAAACCTCCCCGAAGGTGAGAGGATAAGGGAACTCACACAGAAACCTCCCCGAAGGTATGAGGCTAGGGGGACTCACGCAGAAACCTCCCCGAAGGTGAAAGGCTAGGGGGACTCAGAAAGAAACCTCCCCGAAGGTGTGAGGCTAGGGGGATTCACACAGAAACCTCCCCGTAGTGAGGTCTAAACTTGTGCTGCAACCTCCTCGTGGTAGACCTTGGTAACTGCTAATATAGTAGGCTAACTGCAGGCAAATTAAACCTTTTTATTTTTAAATCCTGAATATTAAGTTTAAAATCATCAACATATGCGTATCGTTTACCTTCCTGAAACCGCCAGACTAAATTTTTCAAATCTGACATTAAATTCGTAATCAGCGACCCCGAAAACTCCCGAGTAGCAAGTTTGAAGTGAATCTGATGGATTTTTAATAATGTCATCCGCCATATTGTATCCGTCATTTTGGATTTTTAAAAATTAATAATAGATTCGTAATCAGCGACCCCGAAAACCCCCGAGTAACAAGTTTCAAGTAAATCTGATGGATTTTTAATAAAGTCATCCGCCATTTGGATTTTTAAAAACTAACAATGGATTCGTAATCAGTGACCCCGAAAACCCCCGAGTATTAAGTTTCAAGTGGATCTGATGAAATTTTAATAAAGTCAACCGCCATATTGGATCCGCCATTTTGGATTTTTAAAAACTAATAATGGATTCGTAATCAACGACCCCGAAAACCTCTGAGTAACAAGTTTCAAGTGGATTGGATGAAATTTTAATAAAGTCATCCGCCATATTTGATCCGCCATTTTGGATTTTTAAAAACTAATCATGGATTCGTAATCAACGACCCCGAAAACCCCCGAGTAACAAATTTCAGGCCATTTGAAATATAAATAGACTTTTGGCCATCGAACAGCAGGGGCGCAATAGCATTTTTTTAAAATTTACTATTAAAAATTGTCTAGAGTTTACAAATTTAATAATAATCAAAATCCGATAAAATTTGTAGGGTCTAGACAATTTTTAATTTTAAAAAAATCCCATTGCGCTGCAGGCATGCGACCTGCACGGGCAGTTTAATTATTTTTTTAACCCATTAAACTAGTCAGGCCCACTCTGAAACTTTTTGCAAAACTTTCATATCATTTCCAGGTATGTTTTGAAAAAAGAAAATTAAAAATTTATTATACCCAAAGTTAAGAAAAATAATTTGTTTATAATTTTTTTAAATTTTTTAAATAAAAAAAATTTTTGTTTTCATTTCCTAAAAATCTAAAGAAAACTAAAACTTTCGTTCTTTGACAACTTTTTTCTAAATTCAATATTTTCGGACTTGTAAGCTAAGTTCTACAATTAAAAGTGCAAAATTTCGAAAATTCATAACTCGAAAATGTTTATAATTAAACAAAAATAAAAAAAATACGTATCTTTTTTTTGTCGATACAGAATAGAAAAGAAAATATTTTTGGCCGATTTTAAGAGGTTGACTAAAATGTCACGCGGAATAATGATTTTCTCAAATATACTGAAAATTACCAAAACAAGTTAAATTGTAAGAAAACCGATTTACAAAAATATCATTTATGGTTATCCAGGCAATCCATAAATATTTTTAACCTAAACTGTCAAAAACGAAGAATCAGCATATTTAACATATCCTAACAATATTAAAATAATTTTAAAGTATCCATCTATCCATAACATTACCCACGATTATCCCGGTATGATCCACAGTATTTTATCAAAATTTGGTACAATTTCAAAGGTAAGTTTACTTTCAATATCGAACACCTGGATATTACCCACGGTTATCAAGTTGGCCTGTCACTATTTTAAACATTCCCAGAGGATCCTAAGTTTCAAATTTAAAAGGTAACCTAACCTGATAAAAACAATGAATCTACATAACACCCGCGGTTATCCAGGTATAATATTAATATTTTAAACAATTTCTAAGGTAAGTCAAGACAACCTGTCAAATATGATGCATTAGATAATTATCAACTGAAATTTATGTATCCAGTCATTTTTTGATCATTTTTAAAAGTAAGTTAGCATAATATGTCAAAGAGGAAACATCTAGCTAATCATGTACTGTTGTCCAGGTATCCGGTCAATTTTTTAATAAATTTCAAAGGTAAGTTAACATAACCTGACAAAGACAAAGCAGCAGCTTATCAACCACTATAATCCAAGTATCTGACCATTGTTTTTGACAATTCCAAAGTAAGTGAACCTACCCTGATCAAGACGATGCATTAGTAAATAAACTACAGATAACAAGCATTGTGGTCATTTTTTTCATCAATTTCAGAGGTAAGTTAACATAACATGTCATAAACGATACAAATGATGATTATCTAATATTATCAAGATATCATGTGGAATGTTTGTACTATTTCAATGGTAAGCCAGCTGAACCTGACCAAGACGACACACCATATACTAATAAACCAATGATGGTAAGGTGTCAATCATGAAGTAGTATAAGGAGACCCAACGCCAATGGTTATAGTGACAAAAATCAGCATTATTTTGGGGGATCAGAGTTACTATGAGAAAATATAATCTGCACAACGTTCAGAGGCAGCGCGCTCATGCGGAGAAAATGTAAAGTACAGAATAAGTTTTAAAAATGTACGGTTTATATTTTAATGAAGATCGTATACACGTGGTTCAAATTTTGTTTATCGTGTTGTGATTTACTTTTGACGTAAATATTTTGCATTAATATCTTATTTATGCCACACATTTTGAATTTACACTAAAACTTTGTTAACTCTGGTTCCCCTTCAAAAAGCGTATAAATCTTTCGCCTTTTACTGACTCAAAATTTCTTTAAATCACGTTCTTGTTGTATGTAATATGTAAATACTAAGCAGACGATATTTTAATACCAAATTTCCACCACAGAGGCGCAACCTCTGAACGTTGTGAGAACTCTCATAACTCTGATCCCCCAAATGCAGGCTGATTTTAAACCCGCGTGAGGTCTCCTTATACTACTTCATGGTGTCAATTTACTGAAATTTTATTTTACTGAAAACAAAAGACAGTTGAAATGTCAGAAAAATCTAGGGGATTTCTGTTAGACCTTCCTGAAATTTATTTCATTTTTAAGAAGCTTAAAAAATGGTGCTGCGATATACTTTGTTATTAACCATTTAATTTCTAAATGTTTTGAACCTATAGTTTCGGATAAATTTGCATAATCCTTCAATCCTCAGCTTCAATTTAAGCTTTTGAAAGTTAAAAAATATTAACTGGTTCATGAAATATCTTAAAAAATGTGAGAGCATGTTTTTCTATTAGTCAATCATTGATGAACATCTGTCGTTCTCTCGCCTCCCTACTCTTTCGTTTCTCCAGGGCCGAAATGTCAGTTGAGCGGGACCTTTTTTGAAACTTGAAATAATATTAAAGATTTATTATTTTTATTATTATTATTATTATTATTGTTATTATTGATATTATTTTTATTATTATTAATATTATTTTTGTTATTATTAAATTAAAAGTGAATATACAACATTAAAGAATTATTATTAAGGAAATAATTAATGAGGATTTCATTTTTTAAATAATTTTTCTTCTCAAATATTTTCAATTTTAAAATTAATTTATTGAAAATTATTAAATTATTTTATTACTTATGAAAATAATTGAATTCTTTTGAAATTTTTTTTAAATACAATAGAGTTTCTTTCATAATTTTTGTTTAAAAAAATTAAAAGTAATTGGATTTTAGGAACAATGAATTTAATTAATTACTATTTATAAAAATAATTAAATTTTCTTGAAGAATGTTATTAGTAATGAAAAAATAATAATAATAAAAATAATAATAATAAAAATAAAAATAATAAATCTTTAATATTATTTCAAGTTTCAAAAAAGGTCCCGCTCAACTGACATTTCGGCCCTGGAGAAACGAAAGAGTAGGGAGGCGAGAGAACGAGAGATGTTCATCAATGATTGACTAATAGAAAAACATGCTCTCACATTTTTTAAGATATTTCATGAACCAGTTAATATTTTTTAACTTTCAAAAGCTTAAATTGAAGCTGAGGATTGAAGGATTATGCTGTTAAAATTTCAAAATTTTCAATACATTATTAAAAAATGTGCAGGGGTTCAAACTTGATGTACGAAAATGGGAAAATTATTGAATTTTTTTCCGTAACATTTCATATCATATTATTTGTTCAAATGTTTAGAAAAATTCAAATTAAATGTCATTAGACGCAGAATTTAATAAGCTTTAAAACAGTCTAGGTCTGAAATCTCTATCTTTTTCCAACAATTAAATATCTTGATTTAAAGTCAGCGCTGACTTTTCACTGCCAGCAAGTCAATCGTACTGATAATTCCCGACGGTAGTGTATAAAAGTGGTTTGTGAAACAATTGTGATTAGAATACAGAAATATTCATTTATTCATTTAGCTGGATGTAAGAAAAAATTGGTAAGTAATTCAAATAATATTTGTAAATAAATAAGAAGTAAGTAAAAAAAATAAAGACAGCTGTAATAAAAAATATTAAGTATATTAAATCTATATTATAAATTGTTAATTAATTTTTAATTTGTTTTGCAGAAATTAATATATTTATACTGGGTTTACAACCTTTGAAAATCCTACTAAAATGTTTCGTTTTTACCGGAAAATTTTTTTATCAGAATTGGATTAAGAAGATTATATAAATTAAATAGAGATAATTCAAAGTTTATAATTTTTTTGCGCACTGTGTAAATCGTCTCTTGGCTATAAAATTTCTGATAATTTAAAGCATTTTGCATGGAAGCCTTTTTCGAAGCTAGATTTTTTGCAAACGTAAGTTAGTGCAACGTGGATAAGAACAATAAGAAAGATTATTATTTATGACATTCCTACCAACTGTAAAGAAGAAGAAGAAGAAGATATTTCGATAAAATAACTGGATTTATACTTATATTTAACAAATATTTTATTACAATAGTCTTACAAAACTCTTTTAAGATTGAGAGTCATCAGAGGTTTTGGAATAATTTTCAAATTTAATTAATAACGCTTGAAGGAAAGATATGAACTTTTTGTTAAATATAAAGTAAGTCTTAAAATTATTTTATTTCTTTGTTTAATTGTTTTCTTTGTTTCAAATGAAAATAAACTGTAAGAAACTACTAAGTCTTTTAATTATAAAAATTAATAGTTTAATCAAATTAAATGAATTTTAAAAACTTGAAAATAAGTAAATTTGCAGAAAATCGCAGTGCATATTTACAGAATGCTTGATAGGAAACTTTCAAAATTTAACAATTTTATATTTTTTTGTTAAATCTGATTGATGATAAGTGTCGTTTTTTCTTTTTACTACGATGAAGTCAACCTTTTCTTTGTTGTGATTAGAAGTTCCAGGTTTTATGGTTTCAGGGATATTTACATTTTGAAAATAATTCTTGAGATTTTTTGAGATTGTTCTTTCTTCTTTATTTGGATAAACTCTTTTTTATTTTTTTCGCTGATTCAGTTTTCAATCCATTAGAAGTGGTGTTAACATGGCAATTCCGCTGCTCCGAATTATGAAGAGATTCATTATCAACAATAGTACTCTTTTCTTTGACTTTGATAAATTTAACTAGGTTTGAAATATTTAATCTTCTGTTATTAAAAGAGGCTACAAATTATAAATATTTTAATTGTTACTACAAATAAGAACAAACTAAGATTATGTAAAAGAAAAATTTGACATTTAAAATTTGTTAATGAGAATTTTTAGAACTTTCCTTATATATTAAAAATTTAAAATATTCAAAATTAAAAAAAATTTCATATTCAAAAAAGTTTAAGAAAAAATAATCTTACTGTTACATGTGCTTTCTTGTTTTTTTTTGTTTAGGAAAATTTATAATTTCAGTAATTTGTGGTGTTTTATGTTCTAAAGAATTTGGAGTGGCTATTGTGAGCGAAGAAGAATGATCATGCGATACCAAGCTTGTATCGCCATTAAGTGGTGCTACTAAATCAGCTTGTGATATCGTGGTTGTATGAAAACTTGGAGCCGCTGGTACGATTGATTTAGATTCATCATTTAATGTCAAGCTTGAATTGTAAGTTTTATTTGAGAAGACGTTCATTTCAAAATTCAAAGAATGATCATACCATAGTAAGCTTGTATCGCCATTATGAGGTGCTACTACTTCAGTCTCTGAGAACGTGGTTGTATTAAAACTTTGAGTGTCTGGTACTGTCGATTTAAATTCACCAGCTAATGGCGGACTTGAATTGCAAGTTTGACTTGACAAAGCGTTCACTTCAAAATCGAATTGGATTTCCGTGTTTGATTCTTTATTTAAAATAGATGGCGCGTTTTCTTCGGAGTGAACATTTAAAACCAAACTTGTGTCAACTTTTTCATGTGGATTTCAAACTGTAGTTTTGAGATGCAAAAATTTCCACAAGTTGGACAATAAATTTGTCTATTCTTTTAAAAATATCTAGAAGTTGATGCTAAAAATCGCAAATTAAAAACATGATGAGTTATATAATATTAAGTCGTACGCAGAGATACTTTTTCGGAACAAGTTCTTATCTAATATGTAAGATTATTTTGATTTATACTGTTTCGGTTTACTGGTAGGAACAATTTACCACGGGAAGAACTTGCTTCTGGATCTGCATATACACTTCTAATATGCATCTTGAGATGATGTGGGAGTTTGAATTTTCGATCGCACGTTGGACATTGATTGCACCTCTCTGAACCAGATACTTCCGTTTCACTTTTTAAAAATTGATTACGTTTAATTATACTGTACATAATTTCTATTCTTTTTTAAAATTAGATTATCGTTTGGCTTTCATCTTTAAAAAAACATTGTTTAAAAGTTCTAAAACAAATAAATGTTTTTATAATGACATTTATTTTTGTAAGTTTTAATGTTTTAACGGAAGATTTCAATGAATTGAACATTTCAATTTACATTCTATCCTAATATATTTCCAAGAAAGTTGAGAGGCCATAACTGAAAATCAAAAACTTTTTATTTTAAATGAATGAAATAATTATTATTTAAATATTAAAAAAAACCTGTAGCAATTAATGTTACTGGTCTTGTATTAATTCCCTTTACGCAAGTATTTAAAAATTCTATCATTTTTTGCACAGTGTATTCTTCATCTCCAAGTACTAACACCTCTTTTATTAAAGTCCACCCACTTGCTACAATTTTCTCGAATTTTTTCTCTGATGAAGTCATTTTTGAAGTTGCAGATTCTTAAACTGACACGTTTAATACATCCTGCGTAGCCTGCTTGTGTACTTTCACAAGTTTGTCTAATAATATTTTAAAAATTATTAGTTGAAAATTGTAATGTAATTAATTTCCGTTTAATAGTTTTTAAGTTAACAATATTCAAATTAATTAGTTCATTAGTCTATGGTAACAGTCACCAAGAAAATTTAGTAATGAAGGAACTGTTCCCATTGCAATATGGAGTGTTCTGTTGAAACGTTCCAATTTATTGTTAGTTCGGTGCATTGAATAATTAACCGAAATATCCTCCGTTTTAACTCTATTAATCCATTGCTTTCGATAATAACTAACGAATTCTTGCAAATACTGTTTCATACTTATTTGAACTTCTTCATTCTTCACATTCATTATAGTTACTTTATTATTTGATTGACAAATATCGTTAGTAATTATATCAAAAAATTTTTCAATGTGGCTAGCAGGAAGCAATGATAAATATTTTACAGCCTAAAAAATATTATTATAAATAAAAATCATAACTACAAGTGTTACGTATTCGTTCCAAATTTAATTATTATTAGAATGCAGAATTTTATCTACAAGTTGGAAGTATATGAAATTTTTTAAAGAGCAGATACATAAAAGAATTATATAAAAAAACTCTTTGAAATGAAGAATAGATTTGAAATATTTAGAGATGCACGTATAAAAAAATTTAACACTTTTCGAAATACAAAACATAAAATGTATAGCATAAGTAAAGTAATTTCTATTTCAAAAATATTATATTATAAGGAAGAAATTATATTATTATATTAAAACTAACGTTACTCTGATGATAACGGCAACCCTGAGTTGGTAATTTTAGAATTTTCTTTACGCTATTGCGTTCTGCTGCTTCGAAATCGCAAATAATAGTTTTGAAAGAATGGTTTGATGGTAATACTTCGTTTGCTAGAATTTTTAAAACTGCATCGTATTGAACTTCAGTTTTGCGACTCATTATACAATAAAAACTGGGAGCTACCTTAAAGTGAAAATGAAACTAAAAATGAAGTTATTTAAATATACTTTCAAGAAATTTTATGTAAACTGATTAAGAGTATCATCATCTGTAATTAAATTCTACTAAAATTTAATGATTTACAGGTTTGTAAAATGGCAATATATTAATATATATAATATATAAACATACTTTTCCATTGATTTCAACTAAAAATACCAGCAGTTGATAGGCATATTGTATACAAGGAATTGTCTGAAAAGTAGCATCCAAAAACCCATAAGTCGCTTTTGAAAATCCGGGTATTAAATTTTTAGGAGCGAAGGCCACTGCGGGATATCCTTCAACGTCCTTTATGTCCCAAATGTTAAAAGTATTTATCTCATTACACACAGTATTAGATAATTCTCCTTCGACAACGACTTTATAAGAAAGGCGTTTTTTCCATGCATCCGTCATAAGCATGCTTCCAAGCAACTGTAATTTACAAGTAATTGGAGGGGACAAGGACTGACTATGTCTCCTAATCGATGACTCTTTGTTTTTAAATTAAACCACTCCATTCATTGCAGGATGCCTGAATTTATAAATTTAAATATTGAAAATTGATTATCTAATTCATAAATGAACGCGTCACATTTGAATATAATATTTTTGTCTTTCTGGACAAAAATATTATACTTTCTTTTCTATATATATATATATATATATATATATATATATATATATATATATATATATATATATATATAGCACTATGCTATCAAAATCTAATAACCTAAATTCTAAAAAAAAATTAAAAATTTTTGTATAATATAGGGGCCGTTCAAAAAATACGTAATGCTATTTTTCGAAAATTTGGACCCCCCCTCCTCCCCCCAACGTAACACAATTTTATATACATTAGCGCCATTTTTTCTCCTTACCGTAACAAATTGCTTGACCCCCCCCTCCCCCAAAACGCGTTACGTATTTTTTGAACGGCCCCATATTATTTATCACCTTGATAGAACTTCGTTAAATGTTGATAAGTTTTCACTTATTTGCGTTAAGGGGAGATTCCACTGATTTTTTTTTTGAATACCGAACTTTTTTTTTTTTTAATTTTTGGTTAGTATGATTATCTAAAAATACGGGAAAAATAGTCTGAAGCGATAAAAATAGACTCGCTAGCAGGAGAGTAGGAATAACATCACCTTTCCACCTCGAAAATTCATGTTTTTTCATTAATTACCTAACTGCAATTTGTTTATTTTTAAATTTACATTTTTTCTTTTCGCACCGCTTGAAAGAGTAATTCTTAATTAATAAGAAATGTCTACTGTTACGTATCAAAGGTTATGTATATAACTTTAAGTTAAATTTTTGTATATTTGGTCCTTCAAACTTAATACGCGTTTTTCTCGAAACTACACATTTTCAACTTGTTTACACTCTCATTTTTACAATTTTCAACGAAATAACTTGCAATTTGGACAGCATGCTCCTTGAATGTGTAGTTTTCGTGTAAACTAGGATATTTAAGATCCATTAATATTTATAAAAGTTATTAACAATTTAAGTTGCAAAATTATGGTCGAAAAATTAAAAAGTCTGCCATTTGGTTATTTTTCAATAAATTTTTTTTGTTCTAGTTTACACGATAGCCATAATGGTATAGATTAAGAAAATTTTTGACTTTTTTAGTTTAGATTAATTGTCGCCGAGAAAAAATGTAAACAACTTTTAGAGGGGACCACTTTCGGCAGCCATTTTCTAAGACTCCATTAAAAAAATAAATAAATAAAAAATGGTTTTTATTACTGTAACACAAGTATTTTATGGTAAAAAAAGTTTAACTAAGAAATGTTTATTTTACTACCTATAAAAAATTTTTTTAAACAACCTTAATTTCTGTGGAATCTCCCCTTAATGAAGATTTGTGAAGTTCGGATACAAATTTCCCCTCTGTTATTTTGGGGGGACAGTCAGGACTATGTTCTTTGTTCGGAATAAATGAGTAATGATCATCCTCTTCTAGAATGTACAGTTTTCCAGTCCCTTTACATTTTATATCTTTATGCCTACTATCGGAACATTGTAAATACCTTTAATAAAAGTGCAAAAGATAGTTTAGAAATTGTCTTCAATTTTAAAGGGAATCTATTATATATAACGCTCATTTCATTCCTTATTTGGCAGTTATAATGATAGTCAACGTTTGTGAAAATTGTAGTTACTTTTACAACATATTGACAAAAATAATTGTATCTCTCTCTCTTTTTCCTAAAAAATATTTCTCTCACTAGAAGTGAAGTTCTAAATCCTTATCATAACTCATTCTGCCATGATGGTAACGATATTTATCATCGTAGCATCTTCCTTCAGATTTGTATAAATCTATTGCAGATTCCCTAATTATGTGGGTGACTGGTAATTCCTTTTTTGGTGGTTTCTTACGGTGGATATTTCTCTTGGCTAACCACATTTTCTCTATTAATGAAAACAAATATTTTTACTAACTAATTAATTATTCTAAGGCACTACTTTAATTCAAAGTAATTTATTAAAATTTAAATTAATATAAATAAAATGACAGAAGAATTTAAATATAAAATTTAAATTAAAAATTTAGGAATTTAGACAAATTTAAACTAATGAATATTTAAGTTTACTTTAAAATAATATATTTATCTTTATACCTTAAATATAACAGTAAACTTTTTCAAAAGAAAATATTAATTGTCGTCCAAGCGTTACTAACTTTATGGTTAGAATTACCATAGTAACAAATTTTATAAAACACAATCATATTTTCAAATGTTAATTTATTTATCACTTTTTAAATAACAAATTAATTAAATTGAAATTAAAATAGTTATAAATATATTATTAATTATGTATAAACAACCATAATAATTATATTTCATGCAAATCTTAGTCGATTACATTGTCAAAATATAAAGTAGAAAAGGAAATAATAATATTTTAATAATGCTATTATAATTTCAATTTTCTATATTTAACATTCATTAGCACTATTATTCTTTTTATTATTATTATTATTATTATTATTATTTAATTTTAACACAGTAGTTTCAAAATTTATTCTTTCAAGTTTTTCTGCAAATAAAAAATCCAGTTATTTTATCCACTCAATCTTCTTCTTTTTTTTCACAGTTGTCGAAAAAATTATAAACTTTGGATTATCTTTATCCAATTTATAAGCTTCTTAATCAAATTGTAATGAACATTTTTTTCCGGTAAAAACGAAATATTTTAGCAGGATTTTCAAAGGTTGTGAATCCAGTATAAATATACTAATTTCTGCAAAACAAACATAAGCTGTCATAAACGATACACCTGCTAATTATCTAATGTTATCCAGATATTTAAATTGTCCAAACATTTGACTGAATATGTGAATATCATTAGCTAATTAGTAGGTGTATCGTATATGACAGGTTCGTTGGCGTACCCTTGAAATTGTTCGAATATTCGACAGCATATATTTAAATATCAGTGGGATATTAGCTGATGCATCCTCAGGTTATGTTGATTTACCTTTGCAATTGTCCAAAACATTTGACTGAATATCTGGATAACATTAAATAATTGTCAGATATATGATATGTTATGTTGACTTACCTCTGAAATTGTCTAAACATTCGACTGGATATATGAATAACATTAGATAATTAGCAATTGTATCGTATTTGACAGGTTATGTTGACTTGTCTTAGATATTGTTTAAAATATTAACATGAAATCTGATTAACCGCGGTTGTTATGTTGATTTATTGTTTTACCAGGTTACGTTAACTTACCTTTGATATTGTTCGAATATTTGTCGTGATATCTTTGGATATCAGTGGGAATTATTAGAAGGTGCTGCATTGTCTAGGACAGGTTGTGTTGACTTATCCTTGGAATTGTCCAAAATAATGGACGGATACTTGGATAACAGTGGTTGATAAGTTGGTGCTTTGACTTTGCCAGGCTATGTTAACTTTCCTTTGAAATTTATTAAAAAATTGACCGGATACCTGGACAACAGTAGATGATTAACTAGATGTTTCCTCTTTGACATATTGTGCTATAAAAAATATATTGAATTAATTTTAATTGTAAGTGATCAATGATTATTAGTGAATTAGTTTTAACATTAAATTTACAAGAATAATTAGTCAAAATTATATATTTTATTAATAATAATTATTACTATATTTGATGATAGTAATTTAATAATCAATTTTCAATTATAAGTAAAAATAATAATAGTTATTATTAAAGAAATTGTTGATAGTTAAATAATGTTCTTTAGAAAAAAGTAGAAACCCCATTATCTACAATTCGATTATCCGAATTTTGCCCCTATCAGTCTGGATAATGGGGTTTCCATTAATATATATATTTGTATATATATATGTGACGTTTCACGTCAAGCGGCCCAAAGCTTTCTCCAAAAATGTTTGTAATAAAAATAGAAGTTATGCACATGAAAATACTTGTCATGACATCCACTTTCAATTGCAAAGTGGCAGAATTGAAAATTCAAAATGGGGTCCTTACTATGTCAATTAAAAGAGGCTAACCTCGAAAATAAATAAATATATTTATTAATTACTTTTAAAAAACGATGCATAAATATTGGGTCAAATAATATTTTAATGTTTTTGGGGTCGCTGATTACGAATCTAAAGTCAGATTTTTAAAATTCAAAATGACGGATCCAATATGGCGGACAAATTTTTAAAAATTTCTTGAATTCGCTTGAAACTTTTTACTCGGGGGTTTTCGAGGTCGCTGATTACGAATCTGAAGTCAGTTTTTCATAATTCAAAATGGCGGATCCAATATGGTGGACAAATTTAAAAAAAATTTCTTAAATTCACTTGAAACTTTTTACTCGGGGGGTTTCGAGGTCGCTGATTACGAATACAATACTCTTATCAACATAGGAGTATTGTATTGAGTTTCATTGACATTAATTGATGTTTTATTTTTTTCGTTTTCTTCTTCGTTTCTACTGATATTTTTCAAATTATTATATAATTCGTTTCCTGTTAAGGTGAATTATATTGCACAAGTTTGGGAATATTTTTCTGTCGATAAATATTTTCATATTTAGTACCTAATTTTATTCTGTATCATGGCAGAGAGTAAAGAACAGTTTGGTGATTCAGAGCACGGAGATAGATGCATTAATCCCCTTAATCGAGAAAAGCATAAGGGATCAGGTTTGAGAAAAATATCGAAGGCATTATTGAAGGAATTTCCTCAAGTTTCTCAGAACGCTAGGATATGTTATGAATGTAGAACAAGATGTAACCAAAGTAATTCAGTCGAGAATTCAAGTAAATCTGATGAACCACCACTTAAAAAAAATGTCTCTCGAGAGAAGATGAATTCGTCAGATTTCTTCCGAATTTGGTTGTTCTGAAAGACAGGCAAAAAAAGCAAAGCTTTTGAGAAAGGCTGAGGGAGTTTTGGCAATACCTAATCCAAAAAAAGGTAAAGTATTATCCGATCTTACAGTTAAGAAGGTGCAAGATTTCTACGAGTGTGACCAAAATAGTCGAATAATACCAAATAAAAAGGACACAGTTACTATTAAAAGAAATGGAGAGATAGAAAAAGTGCAAAAACGACTCTTACTTGCGGATATTAAAGTCTTGCACACACAATTCAAAGAAGAATATCCTGAATTTCCTATAGGACTGACAAAATTTGCAGAAATTCGTCCAAAGAATTGTGTTTGTGCAGGTCCATCAGGCACACACAGTGTTTGCGTTCGCGTCATTCATCAAAATTTCAAAATGATGATTGACGCTGTAAATTTTAAAAAATTGACAAGTGACTCAGACATCAAAATCGAAAGCTACAAAGATTGCTTTAAATTGAATTTGTGTAAAAATCCTCAACCATCATGTTTTTTTCTGGAATGTAATTAATGTCCTGGGGTTGCAAATTTCGCTTCAAAAATTACGTCAAGAAGACTAGAGACAGGAGGGGTAACTCAGCTGTTTTCTCACTCACAGCAGTGAGTTAGAATTAGTGGGATTATGAAGGCGTGGTTAGATTGCGCCGAATATCTTGTTTCGGTTCTGCACATCTCGCTCACTCTTACGTTATATATTTAAATAAGTGACACGCTTGTGTGAGTGGAAGTGCAGAATCGAAACACGATATTGCAATCTAACCACGCCTTCATAATCCCCCTATATTTGTCCTACCCCTACTACGGCAGTTAGCCCTCCTGTCTCTAGTCTCCTTGAATTACGTCTATTTTGGAAGAAAATGATATTTCTGAAATCATTTGTAGTTCTTGGCAATCAACCGACAGATGCAATTTGAAAAAATTGTGCTTTTCTGCGGAAGATTATGTCCAAACTCTATCAAATGATTTCAAAAAGTTTTCCCAGCACCATTTCATTTCGAAAAATCAGTCGAACTATTTTAAATTCAGAAAAGATACTTTGAAAGATGATGAGGTAATTCTACAGTGCGATTTTTCCGAAAATTATGCTTATGTTGTTCAGGATGCTACACAAGGATTTCATTATAACAATGATCAGTGTACAGTTCATCCCGTAGTTTTTTATTATAAGCATGAAGGCGAATTAAAGCACCACAGCATGATATTACTGTCTGATTGTAACAGCCACGACACATCTGCAGTTTATTTACTACAACAGACAGTAATACCCATCATCAAAAAGGTTTGTCCAAGAGCAAATAAAGTCATTTATTTTAGTGATGGTGCGAAGCAGCACTATAAAAATCGCTACCAAATTGTCAATCTCGTACACCACAAGGAAGATTTTAACTTAGAGGCAGAGTGGCATTTCCATGCAACAGCACATGGAAAAGGCTCATGCGATGGCATAGGAGCTATTTTGAAAAGAGAAGCCATTCGAGCAAGCTTGCAAGCCACACCTGATAAAGCCATTTTAAATGCAGACAGTCTTTACCAATGGGCTAAGCAACATATTAAGACTTCGCAGATTTTCTTTTACATTAAGCAACAACACGATAGAGTGAAACGACAACTTGCTAGTAGATTTTCTCGAGCACCTGCAGTTACAAAAATCCAATCTGCACATTCTTTTATTGTAACACCAAAAAAAAATTGAAAATATTTAAATATTCAAATGCACCTCATCCTATTGCAGTTATGCAATATTAAAAAAAAATTACATTCATTAGGATGTATTTTATAAATCTATTTCAAACGTCCTTTTTCAAGGCCACCAAATTATTACAGTTTAATAATTAAAACAATCGGCCTTTTTCAAGGCCACAAAAAAATTATATTGGATTTGCCGTTCTGAATTTTAAAAAACTCACTTCTTATTCGTAATCAGTGACCTCGAAAACCCTCGAGCAACAAGTTTCAAGCAAATTTAATTAATTTTTCAAAAATTTGTCCGCCAAATTGGATCCGCCATTTTGAATTTTGAAAAACTGACTTCAGATTCGTAATCAGCGACCTCGAAAACCCCGGAGTAAAAAGTTTCAAGTGAATTTAAGAAATTTTTTTAAAATTTGTCCGCCATATTGGATCCGCCATTTTGAATTATGAAAAACTCACTTCAGATTCGTAATCAGCGACCTCGAAAACCCCCGAGTAAAAAGTTTCAAGCGAATTCAAGAAATTTTTAAAAATTTGTCCGCCATATTGGATCCGCCATTTTGAATTTTAAAAATCTGACTTTAGATTCGTAATCAGCGACCCCAAAAACATTAAAATATTATTTGACCCAATATTTATGCATCCTTTTTTAAAAGTAATTGATAAATATATTTATTTATTTTCGAGGTTAGCCTCTTTTAATTGACATAGTAAGGACCCCATTTTGAATTTTCAATTCTGCCACTTTGCAATTGAAAGGGGGTTAGGTACTTTGACAAAAAGCAGTGCAAAAAAACTAACTTGGTAAACTTCAAAGTCGTTTTTCTCGAAATCTTTTTTTCGGACCATAGGTCCCTTTTAACTGTCCGTGCCACATATATATAAAGTATTACTATATATACTTAACTTTACTATTTTTAGAGAAGATTTTACCAATTCCGAAGTAAATTTTACTAATTTTTACAAAAATTGACTGCAAATATAGTATAATAACAAAAATAAATGTTTATACAAATTAAAAAAAATTGTAAGTATAAAAATTAATTGTGGAAATAGTAAACTTTACTATTTAAAAATCATTATTTTCAGAGTAAATTTTATAATATCCGAAGAAAATATTTAGTAAAATAAACTATCAGCGTATTAAAATTTATTTTGGAAATAGTTCAAATTTAATATTTGTTTTGTTAATTTTAATAATTTTCTATCAGTTTTCATAGTAAGTTTGCTTCAAAAATAGTAAAATTTACTCTGGGAATATTAATTTTCAATAACAAATTAGGGTCATTTGGGGATAAATGTAAACAGTAGATGTTTTAGCTAAATTTACAAATTTAAAAATAAGTTCAACGTCAATATTTTTACCTCAGCTCACCTACAAGATGTTCTGAATATTACCAATATTTTATTTTTACAATTGGCAATGCCATAGTGTAAGTTATATTTTAATGCATAAACAATAGAAAATCAAAGTTTTACTGTTTCAATATTTTGTCACGCATTTGCATAAAAATAAATTTAAAAATCAAACTAAAATTTGTAATTCTTCCTTAATAATGCCTTAATAAAAATTGACTTTGATTTTTGTTCTTCGTCAATTTAGTTAATAAATAATTAAATGTTTATATTTAGCCCAAGAATTCGAAAACTTGGGGTGAATGTAAACATAACTTCAATTATACATTTTAAAAGAAAATAATTGAATAAATTTGCTTTTGTTTCACAATTTCATTACTTTGGCAAGGTAAAATTACATGGAAAAGGAAATTAGGTTTTCTTTCATACATACATTACTAATTCTGTAATGGTTGATTGTTTATTTTATATAATATACACACCCACACAAAAAAATAAAAGTTCTGACCTGGGGGTCTCACTATGTAGACTTTATGTTTTTTGGGTCGCTGAATCCGAATCCAACGTCCATTTAACCCCATCAGATTATGATTTTGACATAACCTTAAAAAACCAATATGGCGGACACGTTTTTGAAAAATTCCTCGGATTCGCTTGAAACTCGTTACTCGGGGGTTTTTGGGGTCGCTGATTAAGAATTTAGTCAGATTTAAAAAATTTAAAATGGCGGATTCAATATGGTGGACACGTTTTTGAAAAATTTATCGGATTCACTTAAAACTCGTTACTGGCGGGCTTTTGGCGTCGCTGATTACGAATTTGAAGTCAGATTTTAAAAATTCAAAATGGCGGATCCAATGTAGCGGACACGTTTTTGAAAAATTTATCGGATTCGCTTAAAACTCGTTACTCGGGAGTTTTTGGAGTCGCTGAATACGAATTTGAAGTCAGATTTCAAAATTCAAATATACAAAAACGTGTTCGCCATGTTGCGATCCCAAAACCCTTTTCAAAAACGTGTCCGCCATATTGGTTTTTGAGGTTATGTCAAAATCCTGATCTGACGGAGTTAAATGTACCTCGGATTCGGATTCAGCGACCCAAAAAACATAAAGTCTACAAAGTGAGAACCCCAGGTAAGAACTTTTATTTTTTTTGTGTGGCTGTGTTATCAGTTAACTGGTTGATTTACTTATGCATCTATAGATTCTTCGTATACGAAGAATTTTTTTTCAATTTGTCCATCCCTTAAAACAGTAGTATACTTGAAATAACTTGTTTCTTAAACCTCGCTTAACTACAGTGGAGTTTACCTGTACCCCCAATTTTAGAAAAATTTTATAATCTCGAGGTAAATGTAAACAGTCAGTTTTAGGCGATTCAGGTGCATCAATATTTTTTTGTACCTCATAATATTTTTCTAGGAAAGTAAAGTAACAAGATCATGCAAAAGAAATTCGTCCATTTTACCTTTTAACAAAAAAAACTAAAAACTGACTTCAGATTTGTTATTTTATAAAATTCCAAATTTCATAAGGCTGTATGATTAGTATGTTTAGCTAAGGGGTTAGTTTTGAGATAAGAGTTAAGGTGAAAAATTAAAACTGGTAGTCTGCAAAATGATATTATAATTATTCAACGATTAATTTTAAAAAAGTTAAACATTTATTAGTTTTATTAGTATTTTTGTTAATTAAATCGAAATAGAGGTAATTTTGGGGTTGGAAGTTGGACCTGAAATATTAGTAAGGGTATTTTTATTAGTGCCAATAATTTTTAAACAATTTCTAATAAAAATTCACTGTAGCTTTTTCTGGTTCTGAGATATGGATGCAACGTTAGATATTACATTTATTCCGTTTTAAGTAAAATTGTTAATTTCAAATCAGTATAATTTCGATTACATTTTAACAGGTTAAAAATTTCAAATAGTAAATTTAAAATTGTTCAATTCTTTTAATGAAATATGAGAAAAACCAAGAAATAAATTTATGTTTAATAATTTTTGCCACTCTCACCTTATTGTTCAAACTTAAAAACTTAGTACTTTAATAAATAAAATCATCGTAAACAAATTGGCTGCCTTTATTCCCGTGTTACTTACGATATTTTTTATTTCTAATGCACAAAAGTGGCCATTTCAGATAGCAGACGACAGGGAGTAAAAGTCATTCACTTGTTCGACTTATATGAAAATGGCGGCCGTTTTCTCCCTTGGGCAAAAATAACGCATGGGAACAGCGATTATGTTTGCACATGGGAGAAAATGGACGCCATTTTCATATGGTCGAACAAATGAGTGACTTTACTCCATGTCGTCAGCTATCTAAAAGCGCCATTTTTGTGCATATGGGATAAAAAACAAATTTTTATGCATGTTTTTCGAAAAATGACCACCATTTTGTCAGTTTTGCAAAAAGCAAAAATCGTGTAAAACTTCATACGCCAATATTTATTATTTAAACCTGAAAAAATGTACAAAAATAACCTTTTTCAGGGCGTTTAAAGTGGGTAGATCTCTTAATAAAAAACATTAATCCTAAAGCATGTACTTACGCGACTAAAATACTCATAACTCCGTTAATTTTGTTATAATTAACTTGAAATTTAAACACAATATTCTGGAGATATTATATTTTACAATCATTAAAAAAATTCTAAGAAAATGCAATAAAAAATTTTAAAACCTTACCCCCCTAAAGAAAAACTGGGAAAAGGGGAAATCTTAATATTTTAGAAGATTTTTATTACTTTAAGGAGATAGAAAACAGATAATAGAATTAATTAAAAAAAGAGGACTATAATAAGAATGGTATTTAGTTACATTCAGCGATAGTTTCAAATAGTTATACAAATTAACAAATAATAATGGTGGTCATTTTCTTCACTAATTCGTGATTTCAATTAGCAGTCCAAAAATTCACATATTCTATTTGCATGATAATAAATTTATGCTAATAAATATTATTCTCAGCTTTTTTAAACATTTGTATATAATCCATTTGGTTGTTGAATCTTATTAAAAGAGAAATAATTTTTAAAATTAAAACATATTTTTTTATATTACATATGTATACCGAAAAAAGTTTAGTTTTCATAAATTTAATGTTACAAAATTTTCTTTCCTTTGAAAATACATGAACTTACATTTTGACCGGTACTGTAAATATTTCACATTGAAAATTCCGATAAACATAAATATAGCAAATTAAACTTAATTAAAATTGAAGGGCCGGATGTATCAACTGCCGCTGCGTGCTATCGCAAGAAATAATACCAGTCAGGTAGCAGTGAGAGGCCCAGAAGCGCTCACTACTCACTGACTGGTATGGTCCTTTACGGCGGCGCGTAGCGGCAGGTGTTATATCCGGCTCCTTAATTATTCTAAAATTTCACTATAAACATAATTTCTTATATACATATTACTTCTATTATCTCCTAAATATATTTTTACGGATTCAAATGAACGTACCCTCGATAATGCAACATACATCTGACCGTGATTAAATACATCTCTTCTTAAATCTATATATATTCTGTTAAATGTTTGTCCTTGAGACTTGTTAATAGTCATTGCAAAAGCTAATTTTATAGGAAATTGTCTTCTTTTAAAAGTAAACAGATATAAATTTTCACAATATAAAGTTACTCTATGTAAAAAGACAATATTTCCACTCTTATCTCCCGTTAATATTTGACATTTTAATAACATTATGTGATAAATCTAAAACAATTAACCTTGTTCCGTTACATAATCCTTCATTAATACTAAGATTTCTAATAAGCATTACAACGGAATTAATTCTTAAATGTAATTCATGTGGTGGTAAAGAAGGTGGAGAGAGAGAGTATTTAAATATTCTGGTAATAAAGTTTCAAAAAATTTTCCATTATCACAATTTTCAGTAGAATCAATACTTTTATATATTTTTTCACCTTTACTCCTGAAATTTATTCTGTTGTATGAACTGACAATACATTTCTTCTGCAATATCTACATTCCCTTTTTGAATAATATGTTCTGGTAATATAACATTATCATCTGCATCATTTAATTCACCATTGCCTACTTTAAGTAAAAAATCTACAAATTCCGTTTCTTGTAGTAAGGCTCTCATATTATCTGCTAATGTGTATTTTTTGAAATGTTTCCATAGTTTACTATTTTTTATTGATAAATTAACTATTTCTGATCTAGTACCCCGTTCTTTAATTGGTAAAGTTTGTCGAAAATCTCCGCCTAGAATTACAATTTTACCACCAAAAGGTTCATTGGAATTCATTATATCTCTTAATAGATAATCCATAATTTCTAAAGCATGTTTTGGAGCCATTGGTGCTTCATCCCAAATAAAGACATCTATATTTTTTAAAAAGAGGCCTTCTTTAGATTGAACTTTAATGTTTGAAGATGAATCACTGTATAATGGAACGGGTAAGCCTAAAACTTTATGAACAGTTTTTCCATTAGGAAGCAGAGTCGCAGCTATACCTGTAAATGCCATGTTGCAAACATTTATTCCTTTACTTCTTAACAAATGCCATAGCGTAATGTATAAATATGTTTTTCCAGATCCTCCACAACCATCAACATATAAGCACTTAGAACTATCAAAAGAAGAATCCTTTAGGGCATCAAGTACATAATCAACTACAAGTTTTTGTTTTACATTTAATTTAGCATAATTCTGTTCTACTATGTTAATATGTTCTGCAATACTTATATCATTAACTTGTTGAGTAAGAATTTCATCTTGTATATCTAACAATCCCTGAAAGTCAGTTAAATTATATCCTTCGTTAAATAACATTGTTTTAATATTTCTATAAGCCCTTTGTTCAGCATCAATGTCGTTAGTTTTTGAATAATCTTCTGACATTTGACCCTTAAATTGTTCCCAACGTTTATCCGGTTGTACAGGATGACAATGAATTAAAATTCTTATAAATAACACAGCCACACAAAAAAAAATTTGTGTTCTGACCCAGAGGTCTCACTATGTGTACCTTATGTTTTTGGGGTCGCTGAATCCGAATCCGAGGTCCATTTAACCCCATCAGTTCAGGGTTTTGACATAACCCCAAAAAACCAATATGGCGGACACTTTTTTAAAAAAATTCATCGGATTCGCTTAAAACTCGTTACTCGGGGGTTTTCGGTGTCGCTGATCACGAATTTAAAGTCAGTTTTTGAAAATTCAAAATGGCGGATCCAATATGGCGGACGACTTTTTTAAAAGTTCATCGGATTTGCTTAAAACTCGTTACTCGGGGGTTTTCGGTGTCGCTGATCACGAATTTAAAGTCAGTTTTTGAAAATTCAAAATGGCGGATCCAATATGGCGGACACTTTTTTGTAAAATTCGTCGGATTCGCTGGAAAATCGTTACTCAGGGGTTTTAGGGGTCGCTGAACCCGAATTCGAGGTCTATTTAACTCCATTAAAATCAGAAATTTTTTCTAACCTCAAAAAATGACTTTATTATTACATTCATTTAATTAAGACCAATTTTCTAAATCCTTCTACCGTCGGCATTGGCATTACCCTATGTACACCGCGGGGAGGTTGCTCAATCGGATTTTGTACATCATGTATAGCCCTTAAAAGGGCTGATTGATAATAAGAATGCTGCTCCAACAGCGGATAATATTTTAATGGTTTTCTTTTTTTGAACTATATCGTGTTCTTTTCTCTTCAAACGATCTGTGGAGAGGATTTCTTTTACGCTTGTTGTTCTGTTCAAGTGATTCTCTTTTGAGCATCCAGCAAAAGTCTGCCAACATATTGACATCCCACGCTCCCTGATAGCGAGTTTCAACAATTTTAATGTCTTGGTGGAATCGTTCACCCTGTTCTTCGCTGAAGTGTCCTACGTTTTCCGGAAATTTGCCAAGATGAGAGTGTAGGAAATGCAGTTTCAAACTCATCAAGCATCCTAACTTCTCATAGTTATTTATCATCTTGGCCACTATTTCTTTATATTGTGGACTTTTTCGATTTCCCAAGAAGTTTTCTACAACCTCTCGAAAACTCAACCAAGCTGCTTTCTCCACATTATTCATCTGACTAATAAAGACATTATCCTTAAGCAATTTTCGAATTTGAGGACCGTCAAAGATTCCTTCTTTAATTTTGGCCTCAGAAATTGTAGGAAATATCGCCTGTAAATACTCGAAACATTTACCTGTCTTATCAAGAGCTTTGACATACTGTTTCATAAGACCTAACTTAATGTGCAGAGGAGGAGGGAGGACCTTTGATGGATCTACGAGCGATTCATTAATGACATTGTGCGATCCAGGTGTAAGGGACTTTCTCATAGGCCAATCTCTTATCTTATAATGCTGTTTTCTAGCTCTACTATCCCATAAACATAAGTAGCAGGGATATTTTGTAAATCCAGACTGTTGCCCAAGTAACATAGTTATGATTTTGAAATCTCCACAAATCTGCCACCTGTGTTGCTCGTAACCAATTTTATTCAGAAGTATTTCCATATTTCCATATTTTTCCTTCATTACAGTCGAATGAGCTATAGGTATAGGAGCATAAACATTGGTATTATGGAGTAATACTGCCTTAATACTTCTTTTTGAAAAATCGATAAAAAGTCGCCAATCTGTTGCTTTGTAGCAATTTTTTTTCATTTCATTCATCAGTCCATTGATATCAGTACAAAATACAAGATCATCATCTTTAGAAAAGTATTTTCGAAAGTCTGATTCTCGATTTCGATATATGGAAACCCTTGTCTTTGGTTCTAGGAAATCATGCTGCTTCATAAATGAAGCCAAAAACTCCGCACTATCTTTTGGCAAACCTAAGTCGCGTATGAGATCATTTAATACAGGCTGTGAAACTAGCTTTGGGACTGATTTTTTAGTGTCTGCAGAATAGTCAGAGTCGTTATCGTCATGGTCGCTTTGAGGCTCGTATTCATCAACATTCATTAATTCATCATTTCTCACTGCGTTAATGCTCTCGAAATCAGTTTTTTCTTCTTTGTTGTTGTGTAAAATTGGAGCCTTTACTGATGTTACTGTTTTATAAACGATGTTGTGTTTAGTTTTAGAAGTGTAATTCTGACTAACTTTATTTGAGCAAAAAAAGCAATCTTCTTTACAAAGAGGTTTCTTCCATTCTGCTGGACTGGAAAATTTGATTGCTTCTTTGTCCTTCTTCCAACGGTTAAGCATTAATTTACAACAATTGCAAATTATATTGGGAGCCCATGCATTCTTATCAATTTCTGAATCAAAAATCCCCTTGTATGTGACTTTGACGTCATCATTAATTTGTTTTCGCAATGAACTGATTTCGTACTTGCAGCAGATATAACAAAACACATCGCGATTACTATCGCAGTCGTGACATAGATTGTTACTTTGTCTTGTCGCAGTATACTCTACATTAGCCAAGTTTCCCACCAATGAAGAGCTGCAGTTGTTGGATGACGACGCCTGAGAGCCTGCTTTCTCACCCTCAACCGCCGATACTGGGGTTCCGAGTCCCTGCATCGTAACACGTTTCTTACGTGGGTCTGCCATGACGGCATCAAAGCCGTTATCCAGGGACTTAGCCGGATAGCGGACAATCTCCGTTGCCCACCGTCACCACGTGGAGGTGCCCTGGATGCAGACACACGCAAGATCCAATTACTCTGCACGGAACTTAAGCTTCAAATTCTTTAAGAGTTTTTATGTTGAAATAAAATTTAATATCGATATTTTTCGTTAATATCCCGTGTAGAAATTGACATATTTTAGTCATAATATGGGAACTTCTACACGGCATAGAGTAAAGCATACCTCCATCAGGAGTGGGTTCGATCGAAACCGTTAAAATAATTTTGTCCCTTCTTTTGAATTTTTGAAAACTGACATCAAATTGGGATTGAGCGACCCCTAAAACCCCTGAGTAACGATTTTCCAGCGAATCCGACGAATTTTACAAAAAAGTGTCCGCCATATTGGATCCGCCATTTTGAATTTTCAAAAACTGACTTTAAATTCGTGATCAGCGACACCGAAAACCCCCGAGTAACGAGTTTTAAGCGAATCCGATGAATTTTTTTAAATAAGTGTCCGCCATATTGGTTTTTTGGGGTTATGTCAAAACCCTGAACGGATGGGGTTAAATGGACCTCAGATTCGGATTCAGCGACCCCAAAAACATAAGGTACACATAGTGAGACCTCTGGGTCAGAACACAAATTTTTTTTGTGTGGCTGTGTAATTGGCGAAGTGAAAGAGGCATCATCCATAATGCAGCTTCTTCCATTGTTCTAATCCACTCACTATCATCTTCTACAAGTCCTAATGCCAAACAAGCAGATGTAAAAGATTCATGAACAACTCCATTAACTGTTCTCAAACTTTCAAAAGAAGTTGCTCCTTTTACTGTAAGCAATAATAATCTAAGATTAAATAACTCTAATTGATTTGGATTAACTGAATACATTCTTCCCAAAACTTTTTCTTTACGAATTCTTTGTTTCCATTCAAGAGATTTTGTTACCCATGTATAATGGTCTGGTATTTCTGAATAATAATACTTTTGAGCATTACTATCCCGTTGGTTAAGTTTAAAGTAATCCAGAAGTTTTGTATTTTTATTTAAATCGAAAGAAATACCGTTACTATCTTTTTCTTCTCGAATAATAACATTCTGTTCATTTGGCAAATGTATGGGCAAACGATTAACGCTATGACTCTTTTTTCCTAAAGGTTTACTTAGAATTCTCCAAACTGCCTCAACTGGACCAACATATCTATTTTCTTCATAATGATTTATTTCATTATGATTAATAGTTACATCACCATTCGCATTTGTGATAATAATAGATGCAGCGTCATGCCCTTTGAGAATATATTTATATAAATATTTAACAGACTTGATACTCAAAACTATTTCTACATTAATATGGCAATTAAATATTTCTGACAGTTTAGGACAATACGGAACAACATTAGAATTATCAACAATAAATCCATTTGGTCGTTCATATACTTTATTATTATTTCTTCGACGACAATGAACATAACAATTTTCTTCAATTGTAGTTTCTTCTTGGTAACTTTTTGGAAATTTTTTTGAACATTTTCCATCAATTAAACACCAATCTCCACAAGGTCAATGAATATTATTTTGCATTATTATTTTATGTAAAATAGGATTATTATTTTCATCAGGAATCTCTGCAGAAATATAACGATCGACACTTTCAACTGTTAATATTTTAGAATTTTCTTTCAATATAACTAACAAATGAATGTGTGGCAATCCTCGCTTTTGAAATTCAATAACATAAACATAAGATTTGACCTCTCCAAATAATTTGTTATCAACAATATGTTTAAGTAAATGTTTTACTTTTAATGCGAATACTCTAGTTACAATATCAGGTCTATCAGCAGCAGTTTGATGGGGTAATAAATTTTCCTGTATCTCTTTCCAATTTGGATTACACGTCATTGTAATAAATAAATCTGGTCTACCATGACGTGCAACAATAGCCATCGAATCCTGATATTGTTGCATCATATTGCGAGGTGATCCAATAAAAGTGGAAGGCAATATAAGCGTTTTTCCCACGTGTACATCATTTTCCAACTCATGATTGTGTAAATAATCGATCAATCCTTTATATGTTTCACTTCTTAATTGAGCTTGAATATTTGCACAAAATCTTAATCTATCTTTTTCTATTTTTACATAATTGTCAACCACCCATTGTTGAAACAATCTACCCCCATATAAAAATGGATTAAATTCCTTATCTCTTGTAGCAATTTTATATTTAATGTAGGCAGATCTAGAAATAGTATGATTTCTACTTCTGTAATCACTATCACTACGAATCATATTAATATTATAACCCTTATTTCCAAGTGGATAAAATATAGGATAAATCCAAGGTTCAACATTGGGATCTAAATTGCTAACCAATTTTAATTCCTTTGTAGATTTATTATAAACCGTTACATAAGATTCTGGTATTTCTCCCTCAGAGTTTGTATTAAAAATTGCAGCAACTTCATTAAAACTTTGAAAATTATATCTATTTTTATCAAAGCCTTTTTTCAAAGTGAACAATAATTGTAATTCAGGAATTTCTTCATTTTTTTGTCTTGCTAATTCAGTTTCTATTCTAATTACGTCTGACATCATCATGTAAGATTTTGTGTATGCATTAGAATTTCTCATAATATTTTCTATAGATTTTAAAATAGCTTCATCCAAATTGTCGTTACTTTTCAATCTGTATCTGATTGATTCTTCAGGGTCATAAATAAATAATTGACCAAAACATGGATCTTCACCTTTATCCGGATATAAAGCACTATTAATTTGATAGTAAATTTGACCTTGAATTTTGTAACAGAATGGTCCTCTTCTTCTTCCATTAAAATTAATTACATTAGCATTTAAAGATGCAAAAGAAAAAGAATTATTGTACAGCCTTATATTCTTTTTAAAATGACCAGATTTTTCATGAAGCCCTTTTAGCAAAAGCTTTAATTCATCTGGATATTGTATGGAAGTTAAAACAACACCTCCATGACTACAACAATCATTAAAACTAACTTTTCTACCAGCAACTTGTTCATCTTTAAAATGTTTAGCTTGACAATGTGTGCAATAATAATTCATTGGACCTAGATAATTTTAAACATTATTTGACTTAAATGTTTCATTATCATCTAAATCTATATTTAATATTTTCATTGGAACAGAAATATTCAAATTTGAATTTATACTATTATTTACCAGTTTCAACTCATTTTGAATTTGATGATTTAATACTCTTTCACAATAATTTCTTGGACATAGAGTATTTTTTGTTTTTGACAATGTACTTCTATCACTGTTTATATTTTTTAATTTAAGGTTTTGAGCATATTCTATTTTAGATTCAACTTGAAGTTTTTTCTTAGTTGAAGTGTGCACTTCACCTGAATAATTTACATTATCAATTTTACATTTCAGTTTTTGCCTTTCGCGATAATTTCTTTGAATTTCAGCCTTACTTTGTTTAGGTGTTGTTGATGATTCAACATTTCCTTCATTTATTTTATTTATTGCTCTCGGAAAAGAAAGGGAAGTGTTTGCTTCCTCTGAATAATTTGGATTATCAACATTACGCTTCAATTTTTGCCTTTCGCGATAATTTCTTTGAATTTCAGCCTTACTCTGTTTAGGTGTTGTTGATGATTCAACATTTCCTTCATTTATTTTATTTATTGCTCTCGGAAAAGAAAGGGAATTGTTTGCTTCCTCTGAATAATTTGGATTATCAACTTTACGCTTCAATTTTTGCCTTTCGCGATAATTTCTTTGAATTTCAGCCTTACTCTGTTTAGGTGTTGTTGATGATTCAACATTTCCTTCTTTTATTTTATTTATTGCTCTTGGAAAAGAAAGGGAATTGTTTGCTTCCTCTGAATAATTTGGATTATCAACTTTACGCTTCAATTTTTGCCTTTCGCGATAATTTCTTTGAATTTCAGCCTTACTCTGTTTAGGTGTTGTTGCTGATTCAACATTTCCTTCATTTATTTTATTTATTGCTGTCGGAAAAGAAAGGGAAGTGTTTGCTTCCTCTGAATAATTTGCATTATCAACTTTACGCTTCAATTTTTGCCTTTCGCGATAATTTCTTTGAATTTCAGCCCTACTTTGTTTAACTGTTGTTGATGCAATACTCCCTTTATTTATTTTATTTATTATTCTCAGGAAAGAAATTTCTTTCTTCATAGAGTTTTTAGAAAAGTTTGATTCTCCATACTTAAGTTGAATATCTTTTTCATTTAAAAGGCAATTTCAGTCATTCACAACTATGCAAGATCTACTATTAGAAAGTTGTTCAGAGGGAAATTCACTTAAACTATTGCTTTTAAACATTAACATTAAATGATTTCTCATATTACAATAATAGTAATGGACAGAGTGGGGCATAATATTAAAAAATAACGATGTTGCGAAAGCAATTGCATATACTCCACAAGAAAGACTGTATTCTGGTTGCTGATCAACAGTGGTGAAAACTACTGGTGGTTCAAAAGGATATAATCTAATTAAATAATTTCTTTGATCATGATTTAAACATTTTTTATTAAGACTATCAAAAATGTAAAGACATCTTCCATCATAATAAGTACAAATCCAATGACCAGATTTATAAGATCCACTAAAAAGTATTTGAATGTGCTGCTTACTTTTCTGGATTGGAACTATCAAATCAAGTGTTTGTAAACACAAAGTATTTTGCATATTATAAAAAAAATTTGATTGTCTTCCCAATAGCTTTTGAAATTCATACATATGATCATTATTTAGCATTGCTCCTTCAGTGACAACTATGCTTAAATCACGAGTAGTCAAAATAACAGTTTCTCCTTTGTTAGTCATTGTTCTTTTTATTTTAGAAAAATATTTACATATATTTCGTTATCCAATATAATCAATTTCCAATTTTGCCTTTCATCCAATTTAACAAATTTCTAATTTTGTATCTTATCCAATTTAACCAATTTCCAGCTTTATTTACCCAACATAACAAATTTCCAATATAACCAATTTCCAAATTTTCCTTTTATCCAATTTAACCAATTTCCAAATTTTTTTCTTTTAACCAATTTAACCAATTTCTAAATTTGCCTTTTAATCAATTTCCAAATGTTTTTAATCCAATTTAACCAATTTATAAATTTTCCTTTTATTCAATGTAACCAATTTCCAAGTATGCCTTTTACCCAATATAATCACTTTCAAAATTTGCTTTTTATATAATATAACCAATTTCCAAATTATCCTTTTATCCAATAAATCCAATTTTATCTAATATAACCAATTTCCAAATTATCCTTTTATCCAATAAATCCAATTTTATCTAATATAACCAATTTCCAAATTATCCTTTTATCCAATAAATCCAATTTTATCTAATATAACCAATTTCCAAATTATCCTTTTATCCAATAAATCCAATTTTATCTATTATAACCAATTTCCAAATTATCCTTTTATCCAATAATAACCAAATTTCAAATTTTTCTTTTTCGTAATATAACCAATTTCAAATTTTATCTCTTATCCCAAATTTCAAATTACACAAAATTTTTAACTTAATTAATTAACACTATACTTATTCACAAATTTTTCACTAACACTTACTATTCACTAAATCACAATAAATTACACAAAATTTTTAACTTAATTAATTAACACTATACTTATTCACAAATTTTTCACTAACACTTACTATTCACTAAATCACAATTCACTAATTTACTTAAATATAACCAAATTCAAAATTTTTCTTTTACGTAATATAACCAATTTATAATTTTTTCTTTTATCCAATATTCCTGTTATACAAATTAACCAATTTCAAATTTTATCTCTTATTCCAAATTTCAAATTACACAAAATTTTTAACTTAATTAATTAACACTAACTATACTTATATTCACAAAATTTTTCACTAACACTTACTATTCACTAAATCACATTTCACTAATTCACTTATTACACTTTATATTCACTCACGTATAATGAGTGAATTTAACAGTGAATAAAAAAAAATTTAATTTAATGTTATACGTAACGTATAAGAAACGTGTCACATATACTTAGAAAATATTCTACAATATTATCACTTTCGATAAACTGAAAATTTCGTCCTTATTTGGGGGTAAGCGCTAAGTGTGAGTGCGAGCGAGCGTCCCTATAAAGACGCATAAGAGTGTCTTCTTCGCACTCATAGATTGATGTATATATATATATATATATATATATATATACAGAGGCCTGTATTCGACCCTAAGAAGGATTACGAACCCTTAAACAATAGCCTTTGTAATGGGGATATAAACCTCGGAGAACCCAGATAATGGCTGGGGTCGAATTGCGTAAAATGGTCAAATATTTTCCGAATTGCGGAAAGGGTCTTCTTTTATTTTTCCGAGTTGCGTAAAATGGTCAAATCTCAAGCCCTTCTCCCACTCTTTTGCCATGACTGTAGAAGGAGGGGCTGCCGAGAAGGAGGAGTGATCGACTAATGAGTTCATTAGGTCACACCTCTACCCCCAGTACATCTAATTTTTGCTAATAACACAGCGGTACATAGTTGCATCTAGACGGCCAGACATTTCTCACGGATCGGGCTCGTAGTAAACACTGGTGTTGACAAAATTTTTTTTTTTTGTTGTAAGGGGGATTGGTTCTGGGTTCTAAGTACCTTCTAGTACCAACTAGAAAGTCAATTTGACTCCCTTTCTACATAGAAAAGCAAGAGGACTTCTCTCTAAACGTGAAGCGGAACTAGGTGCGGCGGGCTTCGCCCGCCTCTGAGTGGTCTCTTCAAGGGACACCTGTCAAAATTTTTTTTTTGTTGTAAGGGGGATTGGTTCTGGGTTCTAAGTACCTTCTAGTACCAACTAGAAAGTCAATATTTGTATATAACATTTTTTGAAATTTTTGCGTTTTTTACGAGTTAAATGCAAAAAATCAGACTTTTATGGTGTTTTTTATGGTTTTTACTATGAAGCTGAACTATTCGACTATTTTTACTATGATTTTCGTAATTACGCACCAAAAAACATTATAAGACTTTATTTTTTTATAATTAGATGTCCTTTTAGGTGAGAGTATATTTTAACCACATTTTATGGAATTTCATGGTTTTTTGCATTTTTCTCGAAAACTATCAATTTTAGAAAAAAATGGTGAATACAAAAAATGTATATATATATATATATATATATATATATATATATATATATATATATTATACATAAATATACATAGATTTACTGTATACACCCATTTTTTTAAACACGCCAGCTAATTAATATGAATTGCTAATTTCGGTCAAATGCTGACAGTCCTAAGCCTGTACAAAGTGTGAAGGAAAAAGTGTGAGACAGGGAAACCCCTTTCTCAATCGTCTATACTTGAGGGAAAACCGCTGTATCGTCCCGCCTTTCTAGCAACTTCTGAAACCGACTGCAGAGTAGAAGGGGAAAGAAGGAACGGAGGAGTAATGGGGCCCTTTAACTTACCGCCTTCCGCAATTCGGAAAATTTTCGGTCCTCTTTTGACCGCCTTACGCAATTCGACCACGCCGCAGATAATATTTTCTTTCTTCCTTCATCTATAGACTATAGATGATATGGAAACTATAGATAAAAGTCTATTGTATGTATATATATATATATATATGTATATATATATATATATACATATATATATATATATATATATATATATATATATATATAGTAATAGAAACTCCAAAGGTAACGGTCTCGATAACGTCTGGATAACGTCTGGATAACGGCGCCGATAACGCTTTCTCAGATAACGGCTACCTTTCTTCCTTTCTCTAAGGCAATGTCAATAATAATGTCTCTCTTTACCTAATTTGCATATTTACTCGTTTCATTTTAAGGAGGATTGGCAAACAAGTCAAATTATAATTTAACTATAACACTTGTCCTTTTTAAGTAGTTTTCGTTGAGGAATTTTTTTTACAACTGACGGTATTAAATTTGTGATTATACTTAATGCAACTATTAAAATTAAAATGCTTTTTTATTACATTACCATATTTTCTTCTAAGAACATATCAAGGTATATGATTATATTGACTAACAACGAAAATCTTAAGCTGAATTACTAATAAAACAGATGACATATAAGCTTTTATTAAATTATGCTTTTGACTAACTTGTAAAATATAAATATTTGCTAAGAACACTTTAAGAGTATTCTTTAACACAATACAGCACTAAAGAAAATAAGCCTTAAAGTTAAAAAAAAACAGTAAAGATATGTCACTAACATTAATTAATACACTGAGATCTGGATCGCTGAGACTCTGTTTACATAGTTTATAGGCGAGGAAAGGTAGAGGGCCGAGCGGGGACTCTAAAGTGGCGATCAGTGCCGTACATAACTGTAGAGAAAAAAGGTTCGCAGTGCCCGATGCTATTAAAGCATTTACAGAAATACGAAAAATAAATCATTATTTAACAAATAAACAAAGATATAAAATCGCTACGAAGATTGAGGCACGAGAAACTAAAGAAAATAAATATTCATTAATATTAAAATATTATAATGAAATTTTCAAAGAAACGTGCACGCATAAAATACTTCGTACGGCCCTGTTTGTTTTGCTTTTTAGTCTCAACTGATCTTCTGGATCGGTGAGAAGCCATCCCCGATCAGTCTCACCAATCCAGATTCCAGTGTAGCTAACATTAAACTACTTACATTAACCAAAATTTCTAATGACTCAATCACAAAGAAATACAAATAAACTCAAATATTGTTTGATATTGTTAAAAAATTAAAGTAGAAGGATATAATCATGTACAATTAAATTATACAAAGACTCAACTGATACAAAAAATAATTTTTGAAAAGTTTGCTTATAGTCATTTGACATACTAAAAAATGAACTTTATATTTTCAAAGATGTCAATGTTTTTGAGATCGATGCTATAATGTTTCTATCGTTCAATATTATTCATAATTAAAAGTAAAATTAATTTCTGGATCAATTTTTTAAAGTATTGAGTTTTTACAGTATAATTTTTAAATACAAAAATTAATAATTGAAATAAAATATACAGAAAAATGTATAAAATTAGACAGGTGTACGAACTTGGATACGCGACACTGTGTAAGATTACATCTCAGGGTACTAGATCAGTAGGAAGTATACATTAAAAGAAATACTTACATAGACAATTAAATTCTCATTCACTTTTACGTAATTTAAATGAAATATATATTTCTTATTTTTCTTGTTCTCTAAAAATATACACAGTGTTTAAGAAGCAAAGTTATAACACATAGAACAATAAAATCTATCTCATCATTTTAATAACCTTCGAAATTAGGATACATAACTTTTCTTTAAACATTAATTTCAGGCAAATAAATAATTTCAAATCAGCACAAAAATTAAATAGAATTTCAAAAACCCAAAAATTCCATTAAAAATTTTGAAATAAAAAATGTTATATTTTTTATGTTATAACGAAACAATTTCACAGAAAACAGAAAATAAGTTTTTACCTTACATTTATCATAATCTAAATTTTTCTATAAAATAAACCGTATACACAAAAAAATTTCAGTGAAAGCAAATTTTTTTATTTACAATGAAACCCTTCTAGAAAAAGAAAATTAAAGATACAGCCGCTTAACAAGCTTTAAAAATGGCTGAATCTAAATGCAGAAGACATAAACAAAACACCTTTACTAAAAATCGGTACGAAAAATTCTAACATTGTTTTAAATAACAACTATATATATATATATATATATATATATATATATATATATATATATATATATATAATATATATATATATATATATATATATATATATATATATATATATATATATATATATATATATATAATAGTTAGTAATATTAAAAAAAATAAAATTTATGTTCGAGTTAAAGTTCAAAATATCAGTAACATAATGTCTTTATAAAGAATAATTATAATATTTATTAAACATTAAAGCATTCAATAATTACGTTTCAAGGGATGCACTGAATAAAGTATGCTAAATTGTGAAATAAAATATGCTTTAATATTTCTAAAAACTGCAACTAATTTTCTTATAATACCTTAGAAACCATGAAATAGTAAAAAAAGAAAACTTTACATTTCGAGCATAAATAAAACTATCGTAACATCAATAACACTAAAATAAATTATCCAGTTTCACACTGTTCAATTTAAACTATTATTAAAAAAAATTTGGAGAAAAGATAAAAGTAGGAATAAAATTATTTCTTTTAGAAACCAAAAAAAAGATAAATAAATTTAAATAGAATGTAAAAACAGATTCTTAAAAACATTTTACGCAGTGCTTTCACATTAAAAAAACAATTTAATATTCCTCTTTTTATTAAATAAAGAAGAATATTAAATTATTATAAATATTAAATTTCTTATTGTAAAACATTTATGAATAAGCACAAAGTTAGCATTTTTTTTGAAATCTTAAATATACACATTTTTTAAATTCCTAATTAAACCAAATTTTTCTCGCTACTCTGTTTTGTAATAATTCAATAAACATCAAATTAAGGTCGATTTTGAATACGTTTCCTTTGGCAGAAGTATTATAAAATTTTAAAGAAAATAGTAAATGATTTACAAACTACGTGTGAAAACAAAAATGTTCATAATAAAAACGTCCAATTTGATCAGTTTTTAACCAAGTTATAAGCATTAAAAAAGTATTTTACGTAAAAAACGTCATTACTCAAAAAACTGTATTCTCCTGAACTGATTTATTAATTTATTTTTTAAACCGAGAAAAAATATCAAGAGTACCCAAAATTAAGTTTATTATGAAAATACAAAAAATATATTTTTTAATGTTAAGTAATAAAATTTTCCTTTTTGTAAATTGAGTCAAAATACGTGAAGTGTACCAGCACAAAATAAACAATGTTCTCAACGGTTTAGAAAGTTCTTTCAAATTCTATTGGAAAGAAGATTTTATAAAGATTCAATATCCGTTTCCAAATTTCATGAGCCGCAATTAGGAAAGGAGTAGCTACATTTTTTCTGGCGGGCGGTACGTCTTTTTACCGCCCGGCACGTTAACTGACAGCGCGTCCACACAGTGTCACAGTGCTTTTACAATTTACTGTTCAAAATTGTCTACAGACTACAATTTTTAACCGATTTGAGTGTTCTTTGTTTTAAATTAAAGGGGAATAAATTCTTAAGACATCTCTCAAGGCCAATTTTTCAGTTTTTAATTGTTTATAATGTTTTATTTAATCAAAATTAACAAATTAATACAATTTTTAAAAAAATGTAATTACTTCTTTCCTAATTACGGCTCACAAAATTTGGAAATGGTTATTGAATCTTTCTAAAATTCTCTTTCCAATAGAATTTGAACGAACTTTCTAAAACGTTGATAACATTGTTTATTTTGCAATTAAACAATTAATTTTGCAATAACATTTAGTAATTTTTAACAATAAGTTTTTTTAATTTTTTTAAATAAATCTATAATATTTAAGGTTTACAAAAATGCAACGTTCATTAAAACCCATTAATTCTATCACGAGATATGAATTTTTTAATTAAGCATCGTAAAAAACTTTAATTGTTTATAACTCAGAGAAATTTTAACTTTTTAAAAAATCCTTTGAACTGTTTAATAAACTCGTAATGAAGCTTGCATTTTATGTGTTTTCAATACAATTCAGTAAATTTCAAATTTGCTGGTACATTTCACGTATTTTGACTCAATTACTTTATAAAATCACTACAACGAGTTATACTTTTCCTACAAAATGAATGATTCTTTTAAATGCAGAAAACAAAAATATTTTTGAGTAGAACGCATATTTTCAGTATTTTTGAGTATTTTTTACGCAAATCACTTTAAAATCAAATATAAATATTGTAAAGTTACGTTATTAAGTTTGTCGAAAGATTAATTTTTCATATGTATTCTTTGTTTAAATTTAAAAAAGGTGAACTTACACTGTTAATTATAAAATAATATGTACATTTATCAAATTAAAATAGAAATTTAATAAAAGGGAACCAAAATTATCCAAATTTTAAACATTGTCAATCAAGTAAAATAGGTTATTTATCCGAAAATAAAAAATATCTAGTTTGGTAAAATACAATAAATTTAGGTAAAATTAAATTAAAAAAAATTTTTACTACTCTAAATCTTTGGGTTAAATTCTTAATCTTAAAAGTTTTACATTCAATACAAACAATGAATGTACTAATCAACGTCAATACTTTCTGACATTGTAAACCAAATGAAATAAAAGCAAACATTTCTTTAAACATATTTTTATAAAATAAAGTAAGAAGAAACGAATCATTAAAAAAATATTTGCCCTTATTTAAAAGAATTATTTCCAATGTTAACAGAAAACAACGAAAATACTTTAAATTGTAAAAAAGACTGTGAAGGAACGACAGCGCATAAAAGAGGGGTATAAGGTATAAAATCAAGACTTTCAATTGTTTTAAATACCATATTTAAATTATATACATTTTGTTTTCATTTTTTTTTGCTCCGTTAAAACTCTTGTAGCAACTTTGCAAAACAATATTAGAAAAACAATGTTACCCAATAAATTAACATTGTTTCCTTAACATTTTGAAACATTAAAATTCTACAAAATGCACGAATTATTAACCTAAGCGATTTGTTTGATTTTTGAGAAATTCACTCAAAATTTTAAGAGCATAATTTCTATAAGTGAAACATGCTTCTTGTTAAAATCTTGTTAAAGACATCATTTCAAATCCATAGGCAATATTTTAACAAATAATTCATTGAAAATACGACAAATTTAGTATTGTTCAGATCATAGAAGTTTAAAATAATGACATTAATTTAATTAACAGAATTTTGTAATCGACGTAACACTTTATTTTAACGCACAACATTTAAGGATTATTTTTGCTGACGAATACTAATTGTCAATAATTAACGAATTTATGGAAAATTATAATTCCTTTGAACAAAATGTTAAGTAAATTCAAATATCAATTTAGTGCTAAAATTTTATATCAATATTTTGGACAAAAAGTTGTTTTTATGCATTCTTGAATTAATACTAATATAAAATTTGGGCACTTACATTGAAAATACAAATAGATACTGCCTTCTTGAAACAATACAAATCTACGGATCTAAAGTAATGGTTCAATTAAATACTGTAAATCATAAAAAAAGAAAAATATGCAAAAATGATGAATATTAATTACAAGAAATATTTAGCTTTATGAAAACGAACAATTAATATTTATAAATGATTAAAGTGATATAAAGTTCTCAGTAAATTTAATGAATAATAAGTTTTTTAAGAAAATGTATTCATTTTACCAAGCTAGATTTTAAAAAATGGATAAAACATCTTACCAAATTAAGAATCAATGTGTCGACCGTCAAAATCTCCGATTATTTTTCATACTAATTAAACAAAAGCAAACCTTATTCAATTAAAAATCTTCCTAAAATAAAAAAAGAGAAAACGAACTTATTTTAAAAAAAGTAGAACCAAAAGTTTGCTTCGGTTTAAATACTACTTATTTTCAACAGGACCAGCATTTCAAATGTCTAAAGATAATTAAAGGAAGCAATTGTATGTAAAACTTTACAAAACCACATGTCTTACATAAAGCTGACAAGGGCCGTCAGCCAGAAAAAGGGGGTATTTGTTACGTATGACTTCGTAACTATTTTTAATTTTTTTATTAATTAAAAATTTGTAATATTGTATAATTTCATAAAAAATTTGGTACTTTTGTAAATAGAATTAAGTACTCAATAGACATATTATCAGGACATAAGAGGATTTTTACGTAATTAATTCATCAATTAATTTGTCTTAACACTATTTTTTCATAATTAAATTATATCCAAACTTAAAAAATAACGATACTCATTCTTCAATTGTTTTTATTCTCAATAATATTCAATATTATATTTAAAATTATAATTCTAAAATTGATTGAAAGAATATGGACATCACTCTTATTTCAAAAGGAATTTGTCTACTTTGTTATAAGTTACTTTCCACAGAAAAGACTTTTAATTACATTGGTAAAATACCAAGAAAAAGTATACACTTAAACATTAGCAATAGAGGATACAGATCATCGAACTATATCACGCCAATTTAAGGAATTTACAAGCTTGCAAAAAGTTTGCCTGGCAACAACGAAGTTTGGCAAGCCGTGTGCACCGGCATCCCCACTCTATCGTTTTATATTAATTTCAAGGTGTGATCCATACTTTCGATCGTTTTAACTAACGAGTCCAAATTTATTCCTCCCGCAGAAAAGCTGTGTAGAAGTTAAGTGTTCCTCCCGAAAATCGGTAGAGTGTTAATTTGTTTTTTCCCGTAAAGCGGATGATTTTATATGTTTGAGTTTTATTTCCCGCAAAAGTCGGAGGTTATATATTTTGTCCCCAAAATAAGGGTTGATTTTAATCGAATTGAAGTGAATTGATAATTTATATGATTTTTTTAATTATATATGAAAAATAAGTAATTTTTAAGAAATAAAGTGAGAAAAGTGATTTACCATATCATTGAAAAGGAATTAAAGTTAAAAAGAAGTTAAATTAAAAAAAGAATTGTTTAAAGAAAATATTACTATATAATAGTGATTATTAAAAAATAAATAAAGGTGATTCATTTAAAAGGGAGGACAGAGTGTTAAATTTCAAACCTCTATCTCGTGATTATAAAAGCATTTTTTGTAATTTTCTTTACTGCAAATATCAGAGTTGATTAAAAGTTCAAAATCAGTGACCCCGATTTTTGAATATTAAAATCAATTTTGATATAATTTTAAATTAAGATAAGCGAAGAGTCTTATACTGAACATAAATAATTAACAAAAAGGAATGAAAACTATTGAAGAATAAAAGAAATAAAAGAAACATGGAAGAGAAAAAAAATATTGATAAGGTATATACTACAGGTATGAATCTGAGTGATTCACCTATAAAGAGTAACATGAGACTTTTCTGTCTCTAATATAAATAAAATATTTATAAGTTGGTGAGTTGATTATTAATTATTACATACTTTACACATTCATACACTTTAACACATTACGATTTATATTAAGGCATAACAATTATTATTTTATATATGAAAAATAACTTTTGGATATCATTATTGTTATATTATTATTACGCATACAAAGGAATTTTTATTGAATTTTATAAAATGAATATTTCACAATACTAACTATTATACATTAATAAACACAAAGAATTTAAAATCTAGTAAAATTCTTGTCAGTTGTATCATTTTTTTAAATGAATATTTTAATCATTAAAAATTTAATAAACGAGAGCATTTTATATTGAATCATATTGCAAGTAGTGTTTTATTACGGTTTTCTAACTGTTATCACCTTATCCGTTTTTTACTTCTTTCAATTAAAATACAGTCTAACCGGGGTTATTGAATTAATAATAAACCTAAAAAGGGGATTCACCACCTTTTGAATATAAATTTTGTTCCCGAAAAGCAATAACGTTTACCTCGGAATGATAAATTTTAAGTTTAATTCTATTTAACCTGTTGAAATTATCTTCAATACAGTTAAAGTTGAATTTGCTCAAAATAAAGATTTGTTTTTACTGAATAATTAATCAAATTCATCTTTAACAAATAATATTAGAATTAACAATTAATTGCTTCAGTAATATTACAATAGTTATTTCAGTCACATGTAAGTTATATACTTTTCTATTTTACAGATATTTATAAACATTTCTGCATCGAACAATTGAATATGGATGTAGATAAGACTGAAAACGGAACATGCCGCGTTAATGAAGCTATTAGCAAAAATATAGGCAGCACAAAGCAATTAAATTTCCGTGAGTTATTTATAATTTTATTTACACATATATCATTATCAACTTCAGCAGTATTTTTAATTTTCCTTTTTTAAAAAAATTTACTTGCTTTTGAAAGTATACCCCATATTTAGTTCTAAATGAAGTATAGATACTCCATTTCTATTCCCAATTTACTTTTTTTAATAGTTCTGTATCTTTAGTAAAAATATGCATATTACTAATTGTTTCCAAAATTGTATATTAGATTCTGTTACTGATTTAAATAAATTTTTAATTATTACAGAAGTAAAGAAAAATTCAAGACTTTTGTTAGGTAATTCTCGCTAAGATCTAAGCAACGAAAGTAAGCCTGAAAATGAACCTGAAATTGTTCCTGCAAGTGATACTACTGAGCTTGAAGATAGTCCTAAAAATGAGGTTCAAAAAAATAATGAAGAAAATGATAACGAGGAAGATATACCAAACCTTGATAGAGAGGAAGATATTTTAATTTCGAAAGATGAAAACAATTACAAGAATGAGAATACGTTTTTTAAGGAAGAAAAGTTTTCTTCCGAAGAAAAACACAATAAGGAAATATCACATGATGATTTACAATGTGAAGATTCAATGTTGCAGTCTCTTAAAAGTATAAATGAATTTGAGGAACAACTTCTTAGAGATCTTGATTTTGAAATGAATGTAATTACTTTAAAATTGATCGTTTATATTAATATTTAAATATTTTTTTACTTTATTTTCTCATATATAAACGTTTTTTATTTCGACATTGGCCAAAAACATTTTTTAATAAAATTTTTTACTTACAAATAAGTTACAACCAAAGTCGTAATATGTTTAAATAAATATATAGATACGTTTTGCATAATATTTTTTATTGAACTAATTTAATATAAGCCCGTTGAAAATTATCATAATTTACAAAGTTGTTTACATTATAATACTTTTAAGTAATCCTTCAACTTTTAATCGATACTTCAGTGTAATACAGTCCTAACTTTTGGTAATATTTAGTACAGTCCTATCTTCAGGTGATACATTGTATCGTGCTGTCAAAAAGTAAGGTTAATGTATTAGCTGTTTTCTAAATGCATTTAAGTGGTTAAATTTTATTAATTCACACTAAAAATCTCTCTTAAAATATAAAAAAATAATTTTTTTGTATGTAATCAATATTCTAAGTACCGTAATTTATTTTTTTTGTTCACGCCACAATCTGTCATATTAGAGATAGCACGGTACATAACATCACCTCGAGATGGGACAGTTTAAAGTATTACCAGAAGATAGGACTGTATCACACTGAGGTATCGTAATATGATAATTTTTCAAAAATTAAATTACTAAATTATTAAATTCAATTGAAAATTTTTAATTATCAATTCCTCCTTCTTTGATCGTAATATTAATTCAACAGCGAATAGATAAAAAAATTTTTAATAAAAAAATTCTTTTTTTGGTCAAACGATCAGTTTTAATTTTTAATATACATTACTGACGTTTCGGTACATGTTGAGTACCATCTTCAGAGCTTCTTATAAAATTTCTATAAAATAAATTAATATTCATTAACATGTGACAAAGTGAACATAACCAAACAAAACATTGATGACAACGAAACTCGCCAAAAATACATTCTCTTACAAAAAAAAACAATAAAAAATTTTTTTAACATACTAAAATGGATTTTTCTACAAAAAAACCATTTATTTTCATAAATTTTTTTTTAAACATTTCATTTGGGAGAAAAATTAAATCTCTCCCAAATGAAAATTTTAAACAGAAAGAAGTGACAGGCTTAAAACTTAACAATTAGAGAAATTCCACACATAAGATGAGAGAAATCTCCTTAAAGCCTAATACACACTCAAAAACAATATAAAAAAAAGTTCATACACAATGATAACACTATAAAAACATAAAGGTTACTTTTCTAACTCTCATTAAAAAACAATCTTTATACGTTGATTATTTAAATATTCTCTTCAATATATAACTTATTTTTTATTTATTTTTAAATATTATTGTAAATTTCGCTGACTGTACCTCTCTCGTTTTGAAAATTGACAACTAAATTCTTGTTCTTTTTAATAAAAATGGACTCTAAAACTCTTCTTCTAAACATACAACTATCTCCACTTAAAATTTTTATATTGTTATATTCAAAATCAAATCTATGGTCATTGTCCCAACAATGTTTTGACAACCCAGTGTTTTTATCAGCAATTTCACAGCTACGTTTATGTTCATAAATTCTGGATTTCAATTTTCGTCCAGTCTCACCAATGTAGATCTTGTTACAATCCAAGCAATTAATCTGATAGACAATTATTATTATTATAGGGGGGATTTCAATTCCAGAGTAGGAAATCTTAATCAACTTGACGACGAAATAGATATTTTAAACTGTAATATAAATAATTATAGATTTAGTCTAGATACAGAAACAAATAATAGAAGCCAAATTTTGGTTAAAAATATGGAATTTAATGGTTTTATATTATTGAATGGGAGAACCAATGGAGACGTTCCAGGAAATTATACGTTCGTTAATACAATGGGGGGGGGGGTAAATCTATAAATGATATGATTTGGGATAATATGAATTCGATATGTTTAGTACAGAACTTAAAAGTTGAAGATTTAATTTCAGGTTCCGATCATTTCCCCCTGATTCTCTCATTGAATGTTTTTATAGACAAAAAAACTTAATATTACCTAGATATAAATGAAAAAAAACTTAGCGATGGATTGTAGAAATGAATGTTTAATAAATATTTCAGATAGTATTGATTTTTTAAAAGGAAATTTAATTAATATTATCAAAGTAAATACCAGAAAGTTAAAAATGATGTCAAAGTTTAACCCCAAATTAGGTTACTCAAAAGAATGGTTTGATAATGAATGCTTGAAAAGTAAGGATTTGTTAAAAGAGAGGCTGAGATGCTGCAGGCAGAGTGATTTTTCTCCAGATGATCTATTAGAATATATTAAATATAAGAAAAAATATCATAAGCTTCTTAAAAGGAAAAAAGCAGAATATAATAAAATTATGATTAAAACTTTGTCAAATTTTAGAGATTCAAGATCCTTTTGGAAATCAGTTAATAGATTTCGAAAAAAAATCTACCATGTCAAATCCAATTGATTTAAAATCATGGTTCGAATTTTTCAAGAAGTTCTTTTCCTACTCGCGATAAGAACTTATATGTGATTAAAAGTCCCAAATTGAGCAACGCATATTTACATCCGCATATTACCAAAGAGGAAATTGAAAACGCGCTTGTAAATTCCAAAACTAATAAAGCCGCGGGACTAGACGAAATAGTCTATGAATTTTTGAGAAATCTACCAAGTAATTGAATTAACTATTTAGAAACTCTTTAATAAGATAATAGATCATGAAAAGATTCCCCGAGCATAGTCATGTGAATTTGATAATGATTTATAAAAAGGGGACAAAGCTGATCACACAAATTACAGTCCCATATCATTGCTAAATTGTATATTAAAAATTTTAACTCAGATTCTCTCTTATAGATTAAATAACTGGACAGAAACTGAAAAACTAATACCCGAATTTCAAGCAGGTTTTAGAAGAAGTAGAGGATGCATTAACCATATATTTACTCTTAATTCTATGATACAAACCCGACTAAGATTCGATAGAGGTTAACTTTTCGTATTGTTTGTTGATTTTAAAGCAGCTTTCCCTTCCTTGCCTCATGAATTATTACCTAATAAGTTATACAAAATGGGGATCGGTATCAAATTTCTCAGAATACTAATGGATTTATACTCGAATGACACAGTTTCGGTGAAAAGGGTTGGGGGTCAATCTGACCCGGTGGATGTCACCGAAGGTGTTTCGCAAGGCGAAACTCTTAGTCCTGCTCTCTTTAATTCATACATAGCCGATTTAGAAGACTATTTGATTAGTAAAGGGGTAAGAGGGGTTTCAATTAACCATATAAAAGAAATCCTAATTTTGGCAAATGCGGATAATATTGCAATCATGACAGATAGTTTCCAGGATATGATAAAGGTTTTAAAACATCTTAATGAACATACTCAATAGAACAAACTTACCGTAAACATTGTTAAAACTAAAATACTGATCTTTCAAAAGAGTGGTCACGGACACAAAAAAAGGTATCCTCCCCTTCTTTTTGGAAAGGATATAATACAAATTTGCAATGAATATACCTACTTGGGAATAAGTTTTTCTGACTCTGCAATCTTTATTTCAGCCGTTCTTTCTGCTAAAAGTAAGTCTGGTCTCACTATAAGAACTATGCTCCCCTTACTGTATAAACTTAACCCAGAATCGTGGCGTCCTGTAGATAAACTCTTTGAAAGTTTAACCCTTAGTATTTTTTTACATACAGCACAAATTTGGAGTCTACGATACCTTGATAAAGTTGAAAAAATTCATGCGAAATTTTTTAAGACGGTTTTAAATGTTCCCCAAAACACTCATATTTATGCAATTCGTTCAGAAACAGAAAGCCCTCATTTAGCCTTAAGGATATTTAGAATGACTCTGAACTGGATAGTTAAAATTCTTAAAATGGAGAAGAAACGGTACCCAAGGATGTGCTTTGAAAAATTAAAAACTTAAGCTGATAGAAATGTAAGTAATATTAAGTATAACTGGGCTTTACAAGTTAAACATTTTTTTATTGATTTAAATAAGGAAGCAATGTGGAACTCGTTGACTTTAGATTCACTAAAATAAAATAAAATGATGCTCATTAAAAAATTCGAGCAATTTCTGCATGAGAAGGATACCATTAAACTACAATCTTCCTCATCTCTTAAGATTTATCTTTAGTTACCGTTGTACTCTGGTACACAACCATATCTTCAGAGCCGAATTCCGTTATCATATGTTAAAATTATAGCCCAAATACGATTACTAAATGATTGTAACACCAGCTTAATAATAAACGGTCAATTCTATAAACTTAATAGTGATTAAAAATGTAAATGTGAAGAACGAAGACCCCTAAATTATTTTTATCATATGTTTACTTCCTGCGACTCCGTGAGGGAGTTTAGGGTGCAATTTATTTCGGACTCTGAGGATGAAAATAAAGTTAATGAATTGTGGATGCATTTAATGAGTAGTAAAAATCCCTCATCAATTAAAAGAATTGTAAATTTTATTATCAAAGTAATGGAATAATTGTATTATTCACATTAAAGGCAACTAACTGATTTACAAAATAGATTCAATTTTAGTCAAACTTCTTTGTATAGATAAATGTATCTTTAATAAAAAAGTAAAAATATATCATTACTGCATGTTAAAAACTTGAAAACAATTTTTTTTAATTCTACACATTTTACATACTATATTTGTGGTTTATATTTACCTTTCGTGAATTAATAACAATTCAATCCTTTTGAATCCCATAACACAAATCTTAATAAGTTAATTCTATACTTTTTAATGCTTTTTGGGTTTTTCAATTTTTTTAAAGTTTATTTCATTCACATACAAATTATTTATAGTTATTTAAGAGGATTGATATCGTTATTCTTCATATTTCTCTCACTGGATAGAAAAGTATTGGACAGAAATGGCATTCTAAAGAATAGAATTTTTAATAATTATCAATTTCTCGTTTCTTACTAGGTTATAAGTCCTCTGGCGAAGGTCTGACTAAAATATTAAAACCAAAATTGCAGTTTTTTTTAACCGCCGGAAGACGTACATATGGTGGATATCACATAAAAATCCACCCAAAAAAATTTTGGTTTAATTCTTTCCAAATTTTCTTTATGACATGCCCTATAGGTTAGTACTTTTTCAGACAAATATTTTTAAATTTTATAAAAATTTGTCCGAGGGGGAGGGGGTTAAAGTTTTGAACTTTTGCGTGACACACTTAATTTTGATAACACAGCCACAAAAAAAATAAAGTGTCTTGATCTGGGGTCGAGACATATGTATTCCGATGTATTTCGATGCGCTGAATCCGAATCCGCCATCAGAATTTGGCCAATGGGTCCTGGTTTCGCCCTAACCTCAAAAAATACCCTAAAATCGTTAAAATGGTCACTTTTCATTTATCAAAATTGAATGTAACCACATGTTGACAATTTTCTATGATCCCTTAATTTAAATAAACTATTCTATAAGCTTTTCAATTGAAAATTTATATAAAACATTAAATATATCGAAACTAACCTCAAAAACACATCTAAGATTCCAAACAAACAAATTATACCATACACAGCGCAATAAAAAAGGTAAGCTCATGAAAGTTACAACTTAGGTGTTTCTATGACTGCTGATTACGAATCCGGTGTTAGTTTATCAAAATCCAAAATGGCGGATCCAATATGGCAAACAATATAATTAAAATTTGTTTGGATTGGCTTGAAAATCGTTACTCGGAGTTTTTCGGGGTCGCTGATGACGAATCCCATGTCGGTTTCTAAAAATTCAAAATAGCGGATCCAATATGGCGGTTTTTATTATCAATTTTTATAATCTTAAAGTCGTACGAAATGTTAGACAAATCAATTTTTATAAAAATTTATATACGATTTGTTATCAAAGGTCCCGAAAAACCGCGAGTAATAAATTTAAAAAAATTGTTAAAATAATAAAGACGGACATATTGGATCCACCATTTTGAATTTTTAGAAACCGACATGGGATTCGTTATGAGCGACCCCGAAAATCCCCGAGAAACGATTTTCAAGCCAATCCAAACAAATTTTTATTATATTGTTCGCCATATTGGATCCGCCATTTTGGATTTTGATAAACTAACACCAGATTCGTAATCAGCAATCATAAAAACACCTAAGTTGTAACTTTCATGAGCTTACCTTTTTCATTGCGCTGTGTATGGTAAAATTTATTTTTTTGGAATCTTAGATGTGTTTTTGAGGTTAGGTTTGATATATTTAATGTTTTATATGAATTTTCAATTGAAAAGCTTATAGAATAGTTTATTTAAATTAAGGAATCTGAGAAAATTATCAATATGCGGTTAGATTCAATTTTTATAAATCAAAAGAGACCATTTTAACGATTTTAAGGTGTTTTTTGCAGTTAGGGCGAAACCAGGACCCATTGGCCAAATTCTGATGGCGGATTCGGATTCAGCGCATCGAAATACATCGGAATACATATGTCTCGACCCCAGATCAAGACACTTTTTTTTGTGTGGCTGTGTAATTTATTATACTTGTACGAAAATTTTTTTATAAAAGTAGGACATTGCTTTTCTAGGTTTTTTCACAAACTTTCGAATGGTGTAGTTTATTTAAAAAAAAAATTGTTTGACACAAATTTTGAAAAAATAAAAACGTTTTTTCACTTTTCTTATCTTTGGATACTTATTTTTATTTTTAAATTAAAGCTGAGATTTTTCCAATGAAATACTTACTTTCCAGAAAACCGTTTTTTTTTGTTTTCGAGAAATGAATTTTTGAATATTGTACATTACGTCGTCGCGCCTCCAAGACGCAATGTGCTGCGCAGCCATTCGCAAATCGAGCAAATCGAGTATTGCATTTAAAAACTATTATAGAAATTCATTTATTGCTAAGAATTTTATGTTCTTGACTATTTAAAATATCTTCACTGTTTTTTATATTGAAAGATTCAAGGTTTAGTTTTATTTACTTTTTTTTTTTTGATTTGGATAGTAAGTGTTTTCTTATTTTAGCGAATTTTTCTGATCGTTTGTTCTGTTGACAGTTTTAAGTTGTGATTTGATTTATTTTTCTCTTTTATTTTATAAGGTAAGTGTACTAATATTTTAGCGACTTTTTTATAATTTGTTTTGTTTCTGATTTTAAGGTCTAATTTGAATGATTTATTTTCATTAATTTAGAAGGTAAGTGTTCTATGATCTTAGTCTTTTTCATATCGTTTGTTTTGTTTTTAGTTTTAAGGTTTGGTTTTACTTCTTTTAACCATTTGATTCAAAACGAAAGGAAATAATGGATTGTGAAGAAAAAGTGTTTAGATATAAGTGTATAAATCCATTTAAAAAAGAGAAATACCTTAGAAGAACAAGTTTGTCTTCTGTTTCTCAGAGTTTGAGTGATAAGTATCCTGAATTACCAGAAGGTTCAAAAATTTGCCAAATCAAAAGAAAAAAGTAAATGAAACTAAACCTTGAATCCTTCAATATAAAAAACAATGAATATATTTTAAATAGTTAAAAACATAAAACTCTTAGCAATAAATGAATTTCTATAATAGTTTTTAAATGCAATACTCGATTTGCTTATAATCCTATATAAGCATTAAAAATATGCACACCTAACGACACACCGCGAATGACTGCGCAGCACATTGCGTCTTGGCGGCGCGCAGTGGTGTCAGACGGCGGACGCAAACGGCGCCCACTCTCGCGGCAAACTTACTCCTTCCAAATGACCACTCACACAAACGCACGCCACGTTTTAGCTCTCGTCGGTGAGACTTATTTTCGTTTTTCTCGATTTACACTGATCGCGCGAGAGACTATGCGTACGTTTACCGATAGTAGGCTCAGAATGCGGCGCGAAATTTTAAATTCGCATAAAATAAAAAAGAGTTACTTATTAATTAAATATGAGTTTTTTATGGTGTGTAAATTTAAAAAATTTATATAATTCATTTATTTAATAATGTATTATTAAATAATTGTGTTTATGGTTTTTTTCCTTATTCTCATTAAAAGTAATAAATAATTAAAATCAGTTAACTTGATTTTAACGATATTTTCACAATTCTTATTTCACTCGTACACTAAAAATACAAATTACACAGTTTTATGATAAATTCGTTTTAATAAAACTCTTTAATATTAATAAATATTAATGCCAATATAAATTATATTTATATTGCAATTAAAAATAATAATTATTTTAATTGAATAAAAGCAATTAATTTAGAAAAAAATTAATTGACAATTCATAATTAATTTATAATTATTATTAAAACTGAAAAAAAGTACAAAATATTTATTATGCATTATTACACTCGTTTCAGCACCACCAAGAGGTAGAGTTTACGGCGCGTTTTTAACCTTTTAAGGACCAAGGAAACTTGAAAACATATTTTTTTTAAATTACATAGATATTTAAATATATACCATTATTAATGAAATCAAACAAACGTTTAAAAATTTGATTAAAATGACACTCAGTCCTTAAAAAAGTTTTCTCTTTCAAGCGAAACAACTCTTTTAAAAGGAGTATAGCAGAAACATAGCTATGAAAGAGCACATTTCAATTGATGTCTTGAATTAATATAGCGTAAATACTAGCTATTATTATTGAACTTAAAGAAAATCTTAGTTAGAAAAAATAACTAAAATCAAGACACTGTTTTTCGTGTGTTCGTGGTTTCCCCAATCACTACAAAAGCGTGCTACACTGCAAAATATTTTAGTCGAAGACAGATTTTCCTAACGTTAAAAATAATTTTTTTGTCTCTAAAATACGAAATACATTCTTAATATTAAAATACAAAATTTTAAAGTAAACTGTAAAAAAAACTATTAAATGTCTTTAAAATTACAGGCGTTTTCATATAAAGCACTTGCTTTGATAGTGCCTAGGCCTATTCCACCCAAAAAATTTTAAGTAAAATAAAATATTTAAAATGATAAACAGTAGTATTTAAACAAGCATGCAATAAAATTTTTATATAATGTAAAATTAAAAAAGTTATTTTAAATAAACTTATAACTTTTCAACAAATAGTAATATATATTTTTATAGTCAGTCTTAAGTCAAGTAATTAAATAAACTTGTAATTTTTTAACAAATTTGTAATAAAAAGTTTCTTATAATTTAGAAACAAAGAAGCAAATGATTTCAAATCAAATAACTTAAAAATTAAAAAAGCTTTTTAATATAAAATTGAATAAATTATTGAAAATAAAACAATTTTTAAACCATTTTCGGCCTTTTGTTTTGGCTTTGGATGTCTAACAAAGTTAGATGAAGAAAAACCTAATAACTATTCCTCCGTAGCCGCGAATAACTGGACTTTTTCTTGTCGAGCAATGACTGTTTTAAATTTATAAATGTCTTGTTTCATCAATGCCAAATGAGTCTTCGATACCTCCATTGTTCTTGCTGTTTCATTCCGAGATTTCAATGCAGATCGAATAACTAAAATGGAATTGAGAGTCGCGTTCCCTAGACAATTGCGCTTGGTTGTTTTCGCATCTTTTAACATGGAGAAAGACCTTTCAGCTTCAGCATTTGAGTGAGGAAGCGTCCGAACTAAACTCAAAACAGTTGTCAAATTTGGGAATTTAATTTTGCCATCAGCCGTCAAAGAAAGGCAAATTTTTACACACATATCATCAAAAGATAACCTAGCTAAATCTTCTTTTTCCTCTAAAGAAAGTTCATACAAAGCATTCCACTCCATGTATAATTCATTCGTGTCTAACTGAATTTTTAGATCTGTACAAACCTTGAAAACTTTTGCAAACGTTTTCCCTCTGTCACTATGAAGTGACTCTTGTGCCCTGAAAACTGACACGCAAGAAAGAAACGTATCTTCAAAAGGCAGTTGCTTTTTAATTTCGTAACTTGCAGTTACATAAAAATCTAAAACTTTCGCATAAAACTCATTAATCTGTGCCTCTTGCACTACTCCATTTGCAATTTGTAAATTTAAAAACTCGCGCGTCTCAGCACCTATGTCAATACTTTCGACTGCCCTTTGATTGCAAGACTTTTCAAACTTTGTACCCCTCGCTGTCTAAAAGAATAGAACATCAGTTTGAAGAAATCCCCTTTTCAAATACTTTTCTAATACCCAGAATAAAAGACCGGCTGATTGAGGTTGCAGTTCTTGAGTCTTTGTTTCGCGCTTTTGAAAAGTAGCATTATACACATTGAAAATATTTAACGAGAACTTCAAGAACAGAAAATAAACCAAAGTCAGCGGATCTTGCATCAGTTCTCTCAAACTTTTGGCTTTCTGAGTATTATCTTCTAACTCTACAACCATAAAAAAATTAACAATCAGATCCCAATTTTTTACAATAACTAAAATACACTGATGTCGAACAAGCCACCGAGTATCTGAATGACTGGGGATTTTTTGAAACTTTTCTCCTAATTCTTCTACAATTTCTCGATAAATCGCTGTTCTTTTTGAACTCGTGTTCAGAAAGGCTGGTAGCGCTAAAAGTAATTTATCAACAACAGGAATCTTAGAACTTGCATGTTGAGCAACAAGGTTAACTGAATGCTCAACTCAAGGAAGAAATTTAGAAGAAGGACTTTTTTCTTTTAGTCTACTTTAAAATGAATTATATTGACCCGTCATGACTGATGCGTTGTCAGTTGCTAAACCCACAATATTTTTTAGAGGGATTCCTTTTTGTCCCAAAGCTTTTTCAAAAGTAGAAACCATAGCTAAAGAAGAGCAATTAGATGCATCTAAATGAATTTGTTGCAGTAACTCTACTCTAACTTTAAATGTGAACGGTTCTACATATCGAACTAAGATTGGTAACCACTTTTCATGGCTTATATCACTAGCCTCGTCTACATACACTGAAAAGGGAGTCTTTTTTAATACCTCAGAAATTCGATTTCCTTCAACTGTGGAAAGAACGTTGTTTGCGATCGCTGTCATTTTTGTCCGACCTAATTTAACTGACTGTAAAACAATTAACCATTCTCGCCATGAAGGAAATTCGTCAAACCAAGATTCCTGGAAACACGTGGGCGGTTTCTTGATTGTTTTTGGCGGCTCTCCTTCATTTTGCGGCAAAGTGTCACGATCTGTGACGCCGCGCGTCTCATTAAAATCCATATTTTAATGTGGAAAATTAGCGATAACAATTGGAAACATATTTAAAAACTCACCTAAAAAAAGACAACACTACATGGAATGACCTGCTAAATTTCTAAGAAACCAGGAAAAATGGCAGCTCTACACAACACTAGTCTTCACGCATACAAAAACACTATCAAATCAGAAATTATCACGACAAATTTTACACCCAATAACACTCAAAAATTCTAGAAGAATTTTAGAACGAATAAACGTTTAAAATATCAATTCTGTCAACAGCTAAATATCAATTTTCAATCGCGATCGCGTTCCGTCTGTTTCGTTCTCAAAGGCCAAAACAAACGCCGACCGGCGGTCCGTGCAAATCATATGAGTGCAAATATAGGTGCATGCATACTCGTAGAGTAGAATTACTATAATGCGTAGCTTTGGCTATAAATTTTTCCCATTTTTAGAATTATATACTATAAATATGAGTTTAAAAAAATTTACAATAATAATAATAGTAATATTAAAATTAATCAAAATAAGAATGGTATTTCTAGCAATTAAAAAATAACTATTGTTTAAATAAACCAAAAAATTCTTTTTGTCATGACTATGTTTTCCCAATTAATTTAACTAGACAATAAAATTTTAAAAAATTACTCAAAAAATTTTGTGAAAAACATTATGAATTATTAATTTATTTATTTTAAAATTAATTGCTTTTATTTTATTAAAATATATTTGTATTTATCATTACGATATTAATATAGTAAATAATAAAAGGAGTTTAATAATGCATAATAAATATTTTGTACTATTTTTTCAGTTTTAATAATAATTATAAATTAATGATGAATTGTCAATTAATTTTTTTCTAAATTAATTGCTTTTATTCAATTAAAATAATTATTAATTTTAATTGCAATATAAATATAATTTATATTGGCATTAATATTTATTAATATTAAAGAGTTTTATTAAAACGAATTTATCATAAAACTGTGTAATTTGTATTTTTAGTGTACGAGTGAAATAAGAATTGTGAAAATATCGTTAAAATCAAGTTAACTGATTTTAATTATTTATTACTTTTAATGAGAATAAGGAAAAAAACCATAAATACAATTATTTAATAATACATAATTAAATAAATGAATTATATAAATTTTTTAAATTTACAGACCATAAAAAACTCATATTTAATTAATAAGTAACTCTTTTTTATTTTATGCGAATTTAAAATTTCGCGCCGCATTCTTAGCCTACTGTCGGTAAACGTACGCATAGTCTCTCGCGCGATCAGTGTAAATCGAGAAAAACGAAAATAAGTCTCACCGACGAGAGCTAAAACGTGGCGTGCGTTTGTGTGAGTGGTCATTTGGAAGGAGTAAGTTTGCCGTGAGAGTGGGGGCCGTTGGCGTCCGCCGTCTGGCACCACTGGCGGCGCGACGACGTGATGTGCAATATTCAAAAATTCATTTCTCGAAAACAAAAAACGGTTTTCTGGAAAGTAAGTATTTCATCGGAAAAAATCTCAGCTTTCCCTAAAAATAAAAAATAAATAAAAAAAGTATCCAAAGATGAGAAAAGTGAAAAAGCATTTTTGTTTGTGCAAAATTCGAGTCAAAAAAATTTTTTTTAATAAACTACGCCATTCGAAAGCTTATGAAAAAACCTAGAAAAGCCGTGTCCTACTTTTTTAAAAAAATTTTCCGTTTAAGTATAGTAAATTATCAAATTTAAGCGTGTCACGCAGAAGTTTAAAACTTTAACCTCCTCCCCCTCGGACAAATTTTTATAAAATTTGAAAATGTTTGTCTGACAAAGTACTAACCTATAGGGCATATCATAAAAAAAATTTGGAAAGAATTCAACCAAAAATTTTTTTGGGTGGATTTTTTATGCGATTTCCACCATATAAGTGATTGAAATCACGGAAAATCATAAAAGACTCAACATTAAAGGTAAATGTTTTCACATTTCTGTACTTTAAAACGATAAAATCAGCACATAATGTGAAAGTACATTGAATGTACTAATTATTAATCAGTAATACGTTTTTTAATATTTATAAACTTCTTAGAAATATTTAAGGGGAGATTCCACTGATTTTTTTTTGAATACCGAACTTTTTTTTTTTAATTTTTGGTTAGTATGATTATCTAAAAATACGGGAAAAATAGTCTGAAGCGATAAAAATAGACTCGCTAGCAGGAGAGTAGGAATAACATCACCTTTCCACCTCGAAAATTCATGTTTTTTCATTAATTACCTAACTGCAATTTGTTTATTTTTAAATTTACATTTTTTCTTTTCGCACCGCTTGAAAGAGTAATTCTTAATTAATAAGAAATGTCTACTGTTACGTATCAAAGGTTATGTATATAACTTTAAGTTAAATTTTTGTATATTTGGTCCTTCAAACTTAATACGCGTTTTTCTCGAAACTACACATTTTCAACTTGTTTACACTCTCATTTTTACAATTTTCAACGAAATAACTTGCAATTTGGACAGCATGCTCCTTGAATGTGTAGTTTTCGTGTAAACTAGGATATTTAAGATCCATTAATATTTATAAAAGTTATTAACAATTTAAGTTGCAAAATTATGGTCGAAAAATTAAAAAGTCTGCCATTTGGTTATTTTTCAATAAATTTTTTTTGTTCTAGTTTACACGATAGCCATAATGGTATAGATTAAGAAAATTTTTGACTTTTTTAGTTTAGATTAATTGTCGCCGAGAAAAAATGTAAACAACTTTTAGAGGGGACCACTTTCGGCAGCCATTTTCTAAGACTCCATTAAAAAAATAAATAAATAAAAAATGGTTTTTATTACTGTAACACAAGTATTTTATGGTAAAAAAAGTTTAACTAAGAAATGTTTATTTTACTACCTATAAAAAATTTTTTTAAAAAACCTTAATTTCTGTGGAATCTCCCCTTAATTGAAATATGGTGACTTTCGACATTTCATAGGTAAGTTTTTAAAATTAATTTGTATTTATTATTTTGGGTATGTTTACGTAATAATCTATGTATACAAGTAAATTAACACATTTTTAAAAAATATTAATCACAAAATTTGTTTTATCTTAATTATTTACATGCGTTTTTATTAAATTTTCATATCTGTCAAACTAACATTTCTCTCTTCAATTTAATTTAAAAATTAAAATTATAATAATTGTTATTTAATTGAAAAATGCCCAAATTATTCAAATATCGTAAAATTTAATTCAAAAAAATTTATCTTAAGTAGAAAATAGTTTCCTCAAAGATGTAATGAAGTATATAATATATAAATTAACCCTGTAAAGTCAAGTGTTGATTTGGTTGAGCGCATAAAGCGCTATCCCAGCAGCAGACTTTTAAGGAGGTTCTCCGGCAAATCAATTTTCTTCGAAATTTCACCAAATTTTGGGAGAATATTTATTTTTGTTTACTTTATAAGTGGCAACAACCTCAACACTCCTTACCATGCTAAAAACGTAAATATTCAGGTTTAAAGTTTCAACATTTGCATAGGATTCCACATGAAGCATTTGAAAATGTGACATTTTATTTAATTGCTCACAAACTTTTCTTACAATTTTTTTTTAAAACTATTATACTGTAGAGTCAAATTAAAAGAATAATATGAAACAATTTCAAGAGGGTTAACCATGCTTAATTTTTTAATAGAGCACTTTTAAGTAGAAAAGTCAGGTTGATTTTCCATTACGCGTCAAGCGGTAAGAGAGACAACTGCTGCCACGCGCTTGAGAAAGAGAGAGAAGGCACAAAATCGTTCTTAACTAATACTTAGGTGGCGGGAGTGGTCGATTCGTATAAAATGTGTCGCGCACAACCAAGCATCACACCCATAGAAATGATTTATTTGAATTAAATAAAATTTATTTGAAACAAATAAAAAAGGATATTTGTCACAGAACCAAATAAACTTTTATTTAGCTCAAATAATATTTTTTATTTGAATTAATATATTTCGTTTAAAAATCCATTTTTATTTGAATGAAAAATATTTTATATTTTCATTAAATATATTTTATATTTAGAACAAGTAAAAACATTTTTTATTTTAATAAATCCTGTAAGCATTCTGAAATATTAAAATTCACTTATAACCTTCAAATAAATTTAACAATCACAATCACTAATGAAACTCTTAATATTCATTAAAATAAATGTTTATTTTTATAAGAATATTTGTTAAATAAACTCAGATCTTTTCAGTCATTTAACTTTACTTTTCAACTTCATATGTAAAAGTCCACTGTCACATTTTTCTCACAAAATCTCAAATAAGACACTAAAATGTAAATGAAATCACATACAAATCTGATACTTTGTACTAATTAATATTTTCACTTAAAAACATTCTGTACTTAAATTAATTAAATTTGTTAACTTTTTTTAATGAATACATTTCTTATACTTATACGCGTTAAACTGTTAAAAGCAAAACATCTTATTGTTTTACTACAGTAATGCAATATGCGCAGGCGTCTACTTTTAAGTCAAATAAACATTTGTTTAAATCAAATATATTTTTTATTTGCTACAAATATACTATTTCCTAAATTGCAAATATATTTCTTTATTTTAGATTACCAAGTGCATTTATTTGAAATAAATATTAGTTTATTTATTTTGAATAAAATATTTATTTACAACAAATAAATTTTTTACAAATATACACTTTTAGTTAAAATAAATAACTTTTTGCTCTGGGTGGCACGATATCAAATTTTTTATTAAATTAAATATTGAATAATATACGCTTATAGGTACCCGGTAAAAAAGCAAAGATTAACAAACATTAAAAAAATTTTATTCCTTACAATGCAATTTCTGTTCACTACTTCTGTATTCCGGGACACTAGTTAAAAGTTAAAAATTTCAATCCTTTTGAATGATCATACAAAATAGTATAACAATAGAATAATAATATTGTTGACATTGTATATAATGTTTAATTACTTTAAAATAACATTCATGACTTTATTTGCTATTTTAAAAAAAAATAATTATTAAATTATCAGTGAGTGTTTAAAGGTCCCCCCTAAATTTCTAGGTTATGATTTATTGTCTAACTGAAACAGCCCTGACTCTTTTAAGTAACGTGAAATTGTCAAGCAATCAATTTTTTAGCATGTTTTTATCTAAACACAAATACTTCTTACAAAATCTGCCAATGTGGCATTCAAAAGTAATGTATAATTTTTACTATACCATACAGAGTTTTAATTATTTCAATCCTTTTCAATTCCTTTCTTCCCACACTGCACCAAACATTTCCTGAAAGTCGACAGGACCTCGTTCAGGGAGGTTAGAAATATTGAGTGTCGATGTTCATGAGTGATTGTGCAAATGTTCAAATGTCCACATAAACAGAATATTAAATATTACCTTCATCAAAAATTTTTCAAGGTTGTAGTGCAAACTTGCTGCAAGGTCTTAATACAATCTTGCAGTAAGGTTGTCTTCAAAGCAAATATTTAATTATATAATATGAAATAAATTATTTAACATTCAACATTTATTTAATATTGCACATGTAATAATAACAATTGTTTTTATTATAATAAAAATGATTGTTAATTTCTTCAAAGAATTGGAGTTATGAACTATTGTCCATGATCAGTGGATAACAGTTATAAATTGTTAACGTCGTGGCAGACGTTGATATTATCATTTAAGATAATATAGTGAAGAGCCTGTTTAAGGGACTTATACATATACTTTACGCGAAGCAATTCGTGCTCGAGAAAGGTATTTCTCGCCATCTACCAAGACATTACAAAACTAATAGAACTTTCTCTTATTATTCTCTAACTCACTGTTAGATGGCGAGAAATGCTTTTCTCGCGCACAACTTGTCTCGCATAGAGTATAAGTATTAGTCCCCTAAACAGTCTCTTCACTATATTATCTTAAATGATAATATCAACGTCTGCCACGACGTTAACAATTTATAACTGTTATCCACTGATCATGGACAATAGTTCATAACTCCAATTCTTTGGGGAAATTAAAAATAATATTTATTATAATAAAAATAATTGTTATTATTACATGTGTAATATTAAATAAATGTTGAATGTTAAATAATTTATTTAATATTATTTAATATTAATATATAATAATATAATAATAATATACATGTACGAACAAATATTGACTCAATATCGCAAGTCAATATTTGGAGTTAAATTTTTACTAAATGTTGATGTTTAATGTTCAGTTTATGTGTACATTTCAACATCCTCGCAATCTCCCATGAACATCGCCACTCAATGTTTCTAACCTCGCTGAATGAGGTTCTGTCGAGTTTCAGCAAATCTTCGGTGCCCTATTGAAAATACCCACATGGGAAACCACATGGTATCTTATGTCAAAATACATGTAAAACCCTGCTTCCATGAAGGAAATCACGTGGTTTCCCATGTCAAACCATATGGAAAATTGAGACAGAATTTTAGTTAGGAATAGACATGGGAAATTTGAACACTTCTTCTATGCATAAAAATATATGAATTCCCACATGAAATCCTGCATGTTTTTCCCAGTCAAATCCTAAACCAAATCCCATGTCCAAATCATTATACGCCTTATTGAATGTCCCTACATGGAATCCACTTGGAATTTTACAAGGGATTTCACATAGAATTTTATATTAGAATTGATTTAATGCAAAATTGTACACAGGATTTAATACGAAATATTACAGAGTGTTTAATTAAAGATCCAATGAAGAAATTTTCAAAGGATTAAAAATTATTTAATAACAAATTAAATAATAAATAGTATTAGTGTTACAAGTCATCAAAAAAGTAAAAAGATCGATAATTTGAAACACGTCCTCTGTACTACAGGTTCTTAGCTCTTATATACTTCCAGAATCGTCTCAACAGAGAGAGAAGTCACTTTCACCACCTAGTGGTGAAAGTCTAGAAGCGACAGTAATCTTTAGCATTATTAAGGAAACCATGTGAAATACCACATTGTATTCCATGTGGTTTCTAATCTGGGGATTTACATAGGATTTTACTTAGGAATTTACGTAGAAATAAATTCCTAAATGTATTTATAAGTAAAATCCTATGTAAATCCCCAGATTAGAAACCACATGGAATACAATGTGGTATTTCACATGGTTTCCTTAATAATGCTAAAGATTACTGTCGCTTCTAGACTTTCACCACTAGGTGGTGAAAGTGACCTCTCTCTGTTGAGACGATTCTGGAAGTATATAAGAGCTAAGAACCTGTAGTACAGAGGACGTGTTTCAAATTATCGATCTTTTTACTTTTTTGATGACTTGTAACACTAATACTATTTATTATTTAATTTGTTATTAAATAATTTTTAATCCTTTGAAAATTTCTTCATTGGATCTTTAATTAAACACTCTGTAATATTTCGTATTAAATCCTGTGTACAATTTTGCATTTAATTAATTCTCATATAAAATCCTATGTGAAATCCCTTGTAAAATTCCAAGTGGATTCCATGTAGGGACATTCAATAAGGCGGATAATGATTTGGACATGGGATTTGGTTTAGGATTTGACTGGGAAAAACATGCAGGATTTCATGTGGGAATTCATATATTTTTATGCATAGAAGAAGTGTTCAAATTTCCCATGTCTATTCCTAACTAAAATTCTGTCTCAATTTTCCATATGGTTTGACATGGGAAATCACATGGTAAACCATGTGATTTTCTTTATGGAAGTAGGGTTTTATATGGTTTTTGAAATAGGACACCATGTGGTTTCCCATATGGGAATTTTCAATACGGTGCTGTGTGGGTTCTTACTGGGATATATATTTAGTTATAAATGTTATTTATTAATTTCTTCTATTTGCAATTCTTTGAAATATTAAATTAATTTGTAATTTATATATTCATACTTATAATTTCAAAAGCCTTAATATTTGCAGTAAATATTTTACTTATATTTTTAATATCTTTTTGATATTTAGTCAACTTTCGTGTTAAAATAACGACACTAAAGAGCATCAATAACGCGACAAAATCATCCAAAATATTGTACAAGATTTAACAGGTAATATTTTCCTGTGCAGAAAAAATATTAAAAATTATTTTATTTATTAATTTTTGTTTTAAAACAAATACTTACGACATTGTCTTTGAGGTTGGAGGCTTTTTCTCCTCCATGCTCCAACTGTTTTGGTCGCAATGATGAAAACAAAAATCAGTTCTTTGGCAGTAGATTCTGTATTATTTGTCACACTTAAAAAGTAATTTTTTTTACTCCTTTCTAAGTACACTTTTAATTTCACTTCTAATAGAAAATTTTAAATAGATTAACTGTCTGAAAATTTAATTGTCCATGTTTTAAATATTTAGAATATTAGCTTCTTATTTTAAATGATACTTAAATAAGAATTTTTTTCTTTAAATTTATTGAGTAGTTGATTGTGTGGACGCTCATTTTTTAATTCCTTTTTTTCTATATTAACAATATTTTTTATTTACTTTTCACAATTATTTTATTACTAATAAAAACTTTTATATAATTATTAATAAATGTAAATATTTTTGAATTTTATAGTTAAAGTATTTTTAATGTTATACTTTTATTATTTTATTATTATTATTATTTATTTGTCCACTTTATTATATCCCTTAAATTTTTAAAAAATTGAAAAATTTTTTTTTGTTTATATAAATGTTAACCAAAGTTATATTCGAAAAAATATTAATTGGCATTTAATAATTTCGATAATTCGGTAAAAATTGTTCAGTTAAATTAATTTTAATGAATTGTTTATAAATCAGAACAATTTAAAGAGAATTTGTGAGAAGAGGGGAAGGGGTCACTCTTTAAAAAGAAGCCTTTTTTAAAATCCGTGCTGAAATACTAGAGCAGCAGCTCCTCGTGTTGCTGTTAAGATGATCGTTATTTTCAAGTTTCTTTCGAGACACCCCACTTGGACGTGGCCGGAAATTGTCAACGAAGTGCATGACACTGTATCGCGATGACACTGGTCGTTGCTGAGAACAGCCGTGGGAGTTTTTTTCTGTCATAAAACGAGGGTTTATCGAAAAAAAATCGTCGCGTGCAGTAGCAATGAGACACAAAGTAACCCTTTCCTTGGCACTTCATATCTTCCCAATCCCCCAAAAAAGTCGATCGAAACTCCACTCTCGTCGTCGCTACAGAATACAGCTTTACCCAGTTTTTGAGCTTGCGCATCACAATTCGCGCCAATTTATAACATGCAAACCATCCGCATTGCTGTATTGTTTACAGCACAACGAAAAGAATAAAGAAAAAAATATTTTAAAAAACACGATTTTTGCACTGTGAATATTTGATATTAAAAATCTTAATATACTAGATATTAAGAAAAGATGGTATTTCATAACATCTAAATTTTACGGTTTAATATCTCGGATGTTAACAGATATATAGTCTACAAATTTGAGGTTATGTTTAAACCTGTCTTTTCCAATATCTGTGGATATATTAAATTTAAACATTTAAGATGTTTATGTACTTAACTGTCACAGATATTGACCGTTAATATCTAGATACTAAAGCTCAATACCCATTTTCCTCAGTGTGACCTATCTGAAATTAAAAAAAAACAAAACCAATCAAAAAATTAAAAGGGGAAAATATCACTAAAACAAAGCTTCCTGTGAGGAAATAATAACAATTCAAATATTCTATTATAATCATAATATATATTTAACTTTAATTTTAAAAATTAATTATGTTAAGAGATGAAAAGTAATAAACGATTTATCTTTTATTCAACGCAATAATTAAGTTCAGTATATGAAGCATTATTTTTAAACTGAACCAGAAAAATAGAAAGTTCTAGGATTTTTTTATACTTCAGTTAAAATTTGAGCTTAAACTCGAACATTTGAAAGATATTTTTTGTACTTTTAAAATATTTTATTGATTTAAAAGAAAGGTTTTTATGCAAAAATTTTTTAAAATAAATTCTTTCTGCAATTACTTACAAGTTCGACAGTTTTTTTAATTATTTAAAAAAAAAGTTTGGGTTTTCACCTAAAGAAAGATATAAGACTCAAAACTCCGTTTTTTGATTTAATTCAAAATAAAAAAGAATCTGAGGTGTAAAAAAGTAATGAAACTTTAGAGAATTACAGTTAATACGTCAGTGATGAACTGTTAAAAATTAAACAATTAAACAACTGTTATAAATAATAGCCAGAAGAAAACGATTCGACTTTTACCCAATCAGCATATAAACTTGCCTTAAACTCGCATTAAGCTTGCTATGCAAGGTGTGTAAGCTTACAGAGCAAGCTCGTGACAAGTTTGTGATAAGTAATAAAATGTCCTATTACTGCAAGCTTGCACTGCAACCTTGCTACAAGTTTATCATATAAGCTTGCTGCAAGCTTGTGTGGCAAGTTTTGGACAAGCTTATTTAGCGAACTTGCTACAAGTTTGACGGATAAACTTGCAGTGCAAGCTTGCAGCAATAGGACATTTTGTTACTTGCCACAAACTTGTCACAAGCTTACTCTGTATGCTTGCGCACACCTTTCACAGCAAACTTCATGCAAATTTGTGGCAAGCTTATGTGCTGATTGGGTAAATAAACAAAAGTGTTGTAAACAATATATTACCGAGAGAATGTTACTCAGAACGAAAATATTATCGAGAATATAACCGACGCTTAAATTCTCCGAGAATTAACGAGAATATAACATAATCTCACTTTTGTAATTATAATTTGCTAAATGGAGTCCAATTTTTAAAATTCAAAATGGTGGATCCAATATGGCAGACAATGTTTTTAAAAAATCATTAAATTTGCTTGAAACTTATTATTTGGGGTTTTTTGTGGTCGCGGGTCATGAATCTGGAGTCCATTTTGTAAAATTAAACGTGGCGAATCCAACATGGCTGCCAATTTTTCTAAAAAATCATTAGATTCTCTTAAAACATGTTACCGCAGATTTGTACGCTTTCTTTTGTTTATAGTTCTTCCTTTTTTAACTCTGGTAAATTAATATAGGGGAGACTGGGGTAAACCCGCGCACAGGGTAAACCCGCTGACTAGCGATTTGAGGCTATTAAATTTGTGTAGGAAGACGAATCAGTATAAACAGTATTTCTTTTTTTTTGACAATCTTAAAATTTTTAATATTAAAAATATTTATTAAAAGATAAATAATATTCATTTTCTAACAATATTATTGAATTATTGGGTAATTAGTTAAATATTTAACATTTTGAATGTCCCGCATTTCGTGATTTGTGGCGTTTTTTTCAACGCAGATGGCGTCGAACTATCAATATTTGTTGGCAACATTGAGCGGAATAATTAGTGATGCACGACGAGACTCTGTCCTTTCATAAATGAAAAGAGATGAAAATATCACATTCAATTGTTTTCATTGTTTTTTTTGCGAGATTCTCGGTTTTTCGAGACGAGACTCGCTCGAAGTTCATCACTAAAAATAATGTCTATATTAGTTATTATTAGTGATTATTAGGTTATAACGGTGTAACAAACAACGCAAACAAATAATCAAAATTTATCGCTGTCTTTTTCAGCTAAAAAAGAACATAAATCTAAGTTTGATGTCTTCGTTCAGTTCACGTTTTATCATTGTTTAGTTTTAAATTAAAAATTTCGAATTCCATTTGTTATATTTTATAAATAATAAAATCTATAACTTATTACATTCGAAATTGTAATTACATTTTAATTTTCTTTTAATAAAATATTATTTAAATTCACAGTTGCAATTCATGAAACCTATACTGATTATTTCATAAAAAAAGATTTATTGTTTATAGAACTCATAATTTATCATTAATATATCATACTGAAGACGGAAATAAGGAGAAATTTAATATATACAAAATTAAATTGTCGGGATTACCTAAAATTCTTGAAAAAATCAAGTGATCGGGTTTACCCTGAAAGGTGAGCGGATTCCCTCTGGCCACGGAAACGTCTTTTTCCTAGAAACGTTCCTAAAACGTTTTAAGAACGTTTCATGTCCGCTACATAACGGCTTAAGAACGTCCAATGTTCTAAAAACATTTTTAGAACATAAAACGTTCTTGAGACGTTATGTTGAGGACATGAAACGTTCTAAAAACGATTTAGGAACGTTTCTAGAACAAAGCCGTTTCTGTGTCAAGAGGGTTTACTCTGGAAAATTGAGATTTTGAAATTTGGTATATGTGTATTAAAAATTTTCTCTAAGTAAAAGTAAGAAAGATAAATCAAAAATTCTTTTGTATTTTGTTGGTAGAAATCATAAGTTTTCAAATTATATAAATTAATTTGGATTTAGAGAATAATTTCCTCGGTCTTTACCGTTCTGAAAAAAGTGAGCGGGTTTACCCCAGTTTCCCCTAATCGAATTAAAACTGTGAATGATGATTTTTGAAAGGTTTAACAAGATCTACAAGCTGGAAGTAAAAAAATTGGTTTTTTAATTTGACCTTGAAATTTTTTTCCTTGTTAAATATAAGGATAAGGATTCCTCGTTTAATATAAGATAAGGATAAGACATGATAAAGTGAAGACGATTTTGAAAATTTTGAAAATATTCAAATTTAAAAATTTATGTACTATTTTTTTTAAATTAAGATAACTTCGGTTATTTTCAATATTTTTTCAAAATTTTTTTTCTTAATTTCTCAGTACAACTAGTACTTTTTAAATACATTTTTTAGAAAAAAATTTTTTGTCAACAAAATTTTGATTAAATTAAAAAACAAATATTGTGCTACATCTAGCAAACGATAACAAATATTTAGATGGAAAAAAATTTAAATATTATTCAAAAATTTTAAAAATATGTTTCTTTTATGTTTTTATTGTTTTGAACATTTTCATTGTTAATTGAACATTTTCATTGTTATAAATATTTATCTATCTTTGTTTATATAAATGGTTGCCAATAGTTATTTGGTCCAACCAATGCTATTCCTTCTACAGCTACACGCCCTCTAAGAAAGAGGAAGCATTTCTTTTATTTGTTACAGACAATACCGATGATTTACAATAAAGAAGATGGTCACTTTTGGGGATTCCACCACTACCTGAAAAGGGATTTCTCCGATTTTAAAACGACAATAAATTGTAATATATTAACCAGTCTCTGTAAATGAACGTACGAATAAACATATTTCAAATTATCATTCCGTCATTTTTTATTTTATAGTTATTTATCAATTAAAGATATTAGATTAGGCAAGATACCTACCAGCCTTCGTTGACCGTGCTGTTTTAATAGGTGCGTTTATAGGCATGTCGGGTATGCGTTAGGGGGTTCGATTCCACATGCAAGCGGATTTTTCTAATTTTTTAGTGTTACATTAAAGGTTGTATCAGTCCTGCTCCCGCTAACTCACTAACGCTCATCCAGTCTTTATAAAGCCTGAACTCAGCGTCACTACGCGTCTAGAATGTTTACAAAATGCATGTTCGAGTTCAAGCTGAAATTTAAACCCGCTACCCTCTTGACATGGGCGGGGGGGTTGGACCTATAAATTTACTCATTAACTTGTACCTACCAGGGCAGGTCTGCTCGTTAGAGCAGTTAGCGAGGAAGGAGAATGGAGTAGGGGACTTCAACATGTAAGCTCTCCTCCTTTCTTTTTACCCCTCGGCCCGTTATACTTTGCTGACACATAGTTCATTTAAAAAAATGGTGTGATTTTCACAAGATATGTTTTTCAAAAGGTTTTTTGTGTACTTTTCAAAGGTGATTTTAGTTTTTCAAAAAAAAAATTTGACCTTGAAAATTAAGAAATTAATATTAATTTTCATTTTTTAGTGAAATCGGCATTTTTTTATTAATTTTTTTTATTTAGAAAGAAAGCTGATCTTTTTTCCTATCGAAAACAATTCTTTCCAAAATAGGACTAAAATGATTAATAAATAAAAATTAACATTTTCTCTCCCGGTAAAACAACGACGCGACGCGCTCTTGTGCGCTTAGTTTTAACGTTTATTTTCCAATTCTAGATGAACACTCTGCATTTTACAGGGATGACTGTTACTATTAAGGTGCCTACATTATGCTCACCGAAAAATTGTGAAAAAAATTTAATAAAAATATTTATTAAATAAAATATGTTCGCACTATTTACATAAAAGATAATAAAATATTGAAAGTGGTGAGTGTTAAATGGATACCTGTTACTTATTTAAAGGAAACGTTAAACTAATGATTTTAATTTTACACGATTAAATGAATTTTTGAAAAAATGAATGTTTAAGGTTACTTTACACACTTTTCTTTAGATTTTTTGGATCTTACCTTCATTTCTTTAGATGGCTTTCGTTTATTTCTAGGAAAGCAGTCAAACTCTTCAGATGATAAAAATAATAATATATTAAAATTAAACAATTTTTATCATCTGAAGAGTTTGACTGCTTTCCTAGAAATAAACGAAAGCCATCTAAAGAAATGAAGGTAAGATCCAAAAAATCTAAAGAAAAGTGTGTAAAGTAACCTTAAACATTCATTTTTTCAAAATTTTATTTAATCGTTTAAAATTAAAATCATTAGTTTAACGTTTCTTCCAAATAAGTAACAGGTAACCATTTAACACTCACCATTTTCGATATTTTATTACCGTTTTTGTAATTAGGGTCAAAATATTGTTTTAAATAAATAATTATTTTTATTAATTGGTTTAAAAAATTTTATTTTAATTTTTTTGGAAATAAAATCATTATTTAAGCTAATCCTTCAAATAAGTAATAGGTATCCATTTAACACTCACCATTTTCAACATTTTATCATTCTTTAAATCTGAATTAGAAGTTTTCTAGTAATGAAATAGTGCGGATTCGTTTACCAATTGAATTAGTGACTGTTTTTACTAATTTTTAGTAGTTTTTTCTATTTATTAGTAAAAAATTTACTAATTAGAAGTAGTAAAAAATACGTTCTACTAATTGAGGGGCTGGATGCTATAATGTGTTACGCGCCATATAAGTAAATGGTGCGTAACACGTTATAGAATATAGCCCCTCAATTGAATTAGTAATTTTCTACTAGCAATTAGTAACAAAATACTACAAATTAGTAAAAAATGTTACAAATTCAAATTGGTAAACGAATCCGCACTAATTCAGATTTTGGGAACACCTTTCATGTAAATAGTGTAAACATATATTATTAAATAAATATTTTTATTAAATTCTTTTCAAAACTTTTCGGTGAGCATAATGCAGCTTAAAATACTGAGCGTGTTCATGCAGAATTAAAAAATAAATGTTAAAACTCAGCGCACAAGAGCGCTGCGCGTTGTTGTTTTACCGCCAAAGAAAATGTTATTTTTTATTTATTAATCATTTTAGTCCTATTTTGGAAAGAAGTGTTTTCGATCAAAAAAGCTCAGCTTTCTTTCTCAATTAAAAAAAATTAATAAAAATGCCGAATTTACAAAAAAATGAAAATTAATATCGATTTTTTAATTTTTAATGTTTAAGGTAAAAAAATTTTATTTTTGAAATACTAAAATCTCCATTGAAAAGTACACAAAAATTCCTTTCCAAAACATTTTTTGTGAAAATCACACTTTTTTTTAAATGAACTATAAGTCAGCAAAATATGATGTGTAAGCGCATGAGGCCTGGATCACTTAACGTGAAGTTTTCCCATATGTATAAGAGGAATTCGTACAAAAGCCCCAAGTTTTTCTACGATTGGAGAAAAATTTTTGTCCACATTGATCACTTGACATGGAATCGCTCATATATACAACGTACATTCACTTTTCTTGTCTATATCACTGATTAACAAAATTAAAAGAAAATTTTAATGAAAAAATTAACATAAAAATTTTTTGTTGATTATCAAAATTAAAATGAAATTTTTTTAATCAGCATTTTTTGACACATTTCTATAAAATTTAAATTTTTTTTAATTTTACTTCTTTTAATAACGTTTAACCGATTAATGACTGGATGTACAAAATTTGTACATAATGTTTAAGAACACATTTCAATCTTAAAAAGCATCAAGAATAATTTGTAAATACATTTTTCTTATGTATCTTAAATACCTCTTTCGAATGGCGTATTCAAAAAAATGAAAAATGTTAAATATACAATTTATACAACATTTTTTAAGAAAAAACACGATTTTTTTTTGGTTTTTCCAATTTTTTATTAGCTAAACCCTTCAACAAACCTTCTACTCATAGAAATATGGCGTCAAGGATATAGTAGGAGTACAACATAGGACTTTGGATATTAAATTTTTAAATGGCTGACACAAAATGACGATTAAAGTTACTTTTTTCAAACAATATTATAAACAAATGGAGGAAATTTAAAAAAAGTTAATTTTGCTTAAAACTTGTTACTCGGGGATTTTCGGGGTCGCTGATTACGAATATAACCTTAGTTATCCAAAATTCGAAATGGCGGATCCAATTTCCCACGTGAAAATGTTCTCGGGAATCGGTCCCGGGAAATTACCGAGAGTCACTACCGGGAAATTCCCGGTACTTACTTCCGAGAAATTCCCGGTAAAATCTTTTGACATTTGTCTCCATATGTACATACAAATTGAAAGTCTACTATGAACATATTAAACGAATTTCGACACCTAAGTGAGAAAAATTAATGGACATCATAACAAAAGGGTTAAAGCACCAATTTTTTAAATTATGATTTTCCCATTTAAGAAATAAGTAACTATTTACACATTTCCAATAAAAATTTTCTATTTTATTGAGTTTTTAAACAGTTTTCAATGAAAATTAGAATAATAAAATAACCTCAATTTTTAATAAAATTGTAATAGCAAAAATTGTTTTAACTTTGAATTATTGTTATTATTTACATGAATATAACAATTCAATTCGAGAATTTGTGTATTCCCAGGTGCGAATTTTCGGTTGGCCCGTAGTTGGGCCAACTTTTACAAGGTCGGTCCAACTTCTCGTGCCAGAGGTTGGGCCAACCATACAGATGATAACGGTTGGCCGTCTAATGGCGACGATGGTTGGCCCGACAAGTCATAAGGAAGTTGGCCCAACTTAAAATGCATATGTTGTACCAGCTATACATTTCAATGGTTGGTCCAAAAACTGACGCCAAAGTTGGCACGACTTTAAATGCGTAAGTTTGGCCAACTTTACCAGCCAAAGGTAAAAAATTATTAAAAACCTAAATTATTTAAACAATTAACACGTTATTATTAGCAAGAACATCAGATATAACCTTTACCTATTATTATTAAACACAATCTCATACATACATTTTCGAAAATATCTACCGCTTGCTGGGATCGAACCCCTAACCTAACGCGCCGGAGACTTATACACTGACCACTACGCTACGCTCACATGGGAGTCCATACCGATAAATGTATATTAAAGCTGCAACAGTCGGGCCAACCGTGGCCCAGAGTTAGGCCAGCCGAGAAAGTTTAAGTCATTTAAACTGTTTTTCACAAAGTTTTGCCAACCGTCGGGCCAACCGTGGCCCAGAGTTAGGCCAACCGAGAAAGTTTAAGTCATTTAAACTGTTTTTCACAAAGAATTGCCAACCGTTGGGCCAACCGTGGCCCAGAGTTAGGCCAGCCGAGAAAGTTTAAGTCACTTAAACTGTTTTTCACAAAGTTTTGCCAACCGTCGGGCCAACCGTGGCCCAGAGTTAGGCCAGCCGAGAAAGTTTAAGTCATTTAAACTGTTTTTCACAAAGTTTTGCCAACCGTCGGGCCAACCGTGGCCCAGAGTTAGGCCAGCCGAGAAAGTTTAAGTCATTTAAACTGTTTTTCACAAAGTTTTGCCAACCGTCGGGCCAACCGCGGCCCAGAGTTAGGCCAGCCGAGAAAGTTTAAGTCATTTAAACTGTTTTTCACAAAGTTTTGCCAACCGTCGGGCCAACCGCGGCCCAGAGTTAGGCCAGCCGAGAAAGTTTGAGTTATTTAAACTGCGTTTTACAGAGTTTTGCAAACCGTCGGGCCAACCGTGGCCCAGAGTTTGGCCAACCTTAATTTGTAAGTCATATGAGATACGTTCCCCATAGTTGTGTCGACCTTTGTCGCCAAAGTTGGCCCGACGGTTGGTTATACTCTGCATGTAATGGTTGGCTTTCAAAGTCGGGCCAACTGTGGGCACTAGTACTTGCCAAAGTTGGGCAAACTCTGGCAACCAAAACTTCGCTTGCCAAAGTTTGGCCAACCGTGGGCCAACCTTCAAACTCTGGCGGCCAACCTAAATTCGCACCTGGGTTGCTTGATTTCAAAACAATCACTTAATAAATAATTTTTTGTGGAGATAAAACTCTTTAAAAATTTACTTTTATCCATTTACTTTTTTAATCCTATAATATGAAAAAGGGTATATTTTTTAAAATAAAAAATATCATTAAATTAAAATTAAATTCGTTAAATCGTTAATTTTTATCAATGAAATTTTTTTTCTAGATTAAGTAATACACAAATTCTCGAATTGAATTGTTATATTCATGTAAATAATAACAATAATTCAAAGTTAAAACAATTTTTGCTATTACAATTTTATTAAAAATTGAGGTTATTTTATAATTCTAATTTTCATTGAAAACTGTTTAAAAACTCAATAAAATAGAAAATTTTTAATGGAAATGTGTAAATAGTTACTTATTTCTTAAATGGGAAAATCCTAAATTAAAAAATTGGTCCCTGTAAAAAAAAAGTATTGGGAGGTACGGGATACCGCATTGCAAGTGCCTACCTTCCAATGCGGTATTCGCGAAATACCGCATTGGGTGTCGTGGTGAATGCGGTATTCAAGGGGTCCCAATGCGGTGCCAGTTTTAAGCTTTAAAAAAAAAAGAAAATACGTGACAGGAGTGAATAATTAGTGTCAGTGAATCAAAATACGAGTTAAAGGAATGAAAAAATACTAATAGTGAGTGTGAAAATGAAGTTTAAAGAAAATAAGGTAAGATCAACTGTTACATATGAGTCCAATACGGCATAGGCTGTTTTCAATGCGGCGCATAATCGGTATACAGTTCGCGCAGTGCAGCGGCGCTCTCTTCTTTACCTAAAGCGGATTCTTTCTATTCAAATGGTAATTTTGAAAATAATGAAAAATAATATTAACTAAAAGTTGATAATGTATTTCAATCAATAAAAAAATGTTAAGAGTGTTCGACGGTCTCTAAAATTTGTAGGTTATTTGCGACTTACAGTTATCGCCAAAGAAAAACGATGACACTGACTGTTTGAAATTACGTAAAATTAGTAAACAACCGTTTTCGAACTAGTGTTTCTCTGCACACAAGCACTTTTTACAAAATCTGACAACGTCCATTGGTCAAAAATGTTTTTAATTATCTGAATTGAAAAGATTTTGTTAATCCATACAAAAACACGGTTGCAGCATTGGAATTACAAAAGTAATGTAATGACAGGCGGCAAGGCGTGTGTTACTGCCATTTTGCCAGTAGAGGGCAGAAGCAAGCAGGGAGCGTAAAGGATCAGCTGTCAAAATGATTCGCATTACATTACTTTTGTAATTCCAATGCTGCAACCGTGTTTTTGTATGGATTAACAAAATCTTTTCAATTCAGATAATTAAAAACATTTTTGACCAATGGACGTTGTCAGATTTTGTAAAAAGTGCTTGTGTGCAGAGAAACACTAGTTCGAAAACGGTTGTTTACTAATTTTACGTAATTTCAAACAGTCAGTGTCATCGTTTTTCTTTGGCGATAACTGTAAGTCGCAAATAACCTACAAATTTTAGAGACCGTCGAACACTCTTAACATTTTTTTATTGATTGAAATACATTATCAACTTTTAGTTAATATTATTTTTCATTATTTTCAAAATTACCATTTGAATAGAAAGAATCCGCTTTAGGTAAAGAAGAGAGCGCTGCTGCACTGCGCGAACTGTATACCGATTATGCGCCGCATTGAAAACAGCCTATGCCGTATTGGACTCATATGTAACAGTTGATCTTACCTTATTTTCTTTAAACTTCATTTTCACACTCACTATTAGTATTTTTTCATTCCTTTAACTCGTATTTTGATTCACTGACACTAATTATTCACTCCTGTCACGTATTTTCTTTTTTTTAAAGCTTAAAACTGGCACCGCATTGGAACCCCTTGAATACCGCATTCACCACGACACCCAATGTGGTATTTCGCGAATACCGCATTGGAAGGTAGGCACTTGCAATGCGGTATCCCGTACCTCCCAATACTTTTTTTTTTACAGGGGTGCTTTAACCCTTTTGTTATGATGTCCATTAATTTTTCTCACTTAGGTGTCGAAATTCGTTTAATATGTTCATAGTAGACTTTCAATTTGTATGCTTAACGTGACTATTATAATAAACAAAAAGTCATCTCAATCACGAATACGATCCTGAAGATTTTATAGTGGTATATTTTTATTCTTGAGGTTAAATTCTCTGAAAAATATGGAGACAAATGTCAAAAGATTTTACCGGGAATTTCTCGGAAGTAAGTACCGGGAATTTCCCGGTAGTGACTCTCGGTAATTTCCCGGGACCGATTCCCGAGAACATTTTCACGTGGGTTTACAGAAAAAAATATTAAAATTTAATTAACATAAATAGTAACGTTCTTCAGCCATTAAAATATTTAGAATTAACAAATAGTTCTGTTTTCTACCATTTTAACAAAAACATTTTTTTTCGCGGTTATTTATTAATTTTTAATTTTTGATATATTTTATTGTTTTTACATTTTATATATTTTATTTTTTTTAGCGTTTTGTAGAAAAATTTGATTTATTCACATTTTATCAAATTATGTTTAAGGATATCTATCGCAAAATTTTTTGCTGGTAATATAATATGAATTATATTATCATATTATATAATATATAATATATAAAAATATATAATATTTAATAATAAATATATAATAAAAATATATAATTTAAAGATTTGACATTCTCATAATTATGAATTAATTAAATAATTTAGAAATTTAATTAAAATTAATTTAATATATAAGTTATTATTAATATTGTTAATAAATTGTTATTAATTAAATAACTGTGATTACTAATTTAAGCAGTTTAGTGTGTATTTAAAAAACAAAGGTTTGAAAATTTCAGCAAATTATTGATATCTGAATATTAGTAATTAAGTACTAATTAAATAATCAAGAAATTTAATTGAATAGTTTTTAAAAAATAATCACCCTGGTAAAAATTTCGGACTAATTCCGGATTAAATACAGACAGATTAGTACGGATTAGTCCGAAAATTGTACTAAAAAGGTCCAAAAATGATCCGCGATAGTCTGATATCAATTCGAACGAAAACCTGAATCTGAAAACACTCCGGAGTAATCCTGAATGTCTACGAATTCAGTCCGTAATTAGTCCGCAAGAATCCGAATTTATTACCGGTGAAGAATTCTTCTAAAATAAGTACGGAATTATCCGATATCAATATGTAAAGAATACGGAATCAGTCCGCAACAATCCAAGTTTAATCTAGTTAAAAAACTTAATCCGCAAAATGTCCGGAGCAATCCGAACTCTGTAAGCAAGAAATCCGGTATAAAGGCGCTCGCACACTTCTACTGTCTGCATTAGAGTAAGAGAGAAAAAACATGAAATTTGAATTTTCTGACTTATTTACTCTCATGTGTTACCATGACAACTATGCATGCATGGGCATGCATGCAGAGGTGTGCGAGCGTCTTTAGTCCGCAACAATTTGAAACTAAGTGTGGCAAAATCCTTTTCAGAAAGAAGTACGAAACAATCCGAAAACTGTATGATAAGAATCCGAAAATTGTCTGCAACAATCCGGATTTAATCCAACTAAAAGGTATAATCCGGAAACAAATACGAAATAATCCAAAATCAATATGTAAAGAATAGGAATTCAGTCCGCAATAATCTGAATATACACAGAAAAAAAGGGTGGTAATATTATGAAGGGTAATGGGTAAAAATGTCTTGGATAAAGGGTAAAAATTACGAAGGGTAAAATTACAGAGGGTAAAACACTTACCTGAATATGTCACTAAAACAAATTAAAAGTTTTTTCATTTTATGGTTATGACTTTGTAAACAAACAAGAGTTATAAAACAATATAATAAAATGTCACGCAAAGCAGTACATTTTTAATATAAATTTTTATTTTATTAAAAAAATTTTTTCTTTTCTATAAACAATGTATAATTGTAAATCATAATACATAATTATGATAAATAAATTTTATGTCTTTCAAAATCATAATTTATAAATAATTATAATGAAAAAGCAAATATTTATCTTATTGTTTTGTTTGCTTGTTCAAGTGTTGATGTAACTAATGTTAACTAATTTATTTAAAACTAAAAAACTAAAACATCTTTAATTTATAAAATTTACTTAAAATATTATAATGGTGTAATTTACAAAAAAATATGTTTCTAAATTAAAAACAAGAATTGTTTTAAAGAAATGTGATTAATAATTACGCATTAACCAAAATTTTCTTTCTTATTAAAAAAAATTTTCAAGGAAATAATTTGACATCATATTGTTACAGAAATATTTTTATTCTAGTTTAAAACCAAATATTTTTTAGAAACAAATATTTATTACACCATTTTCTTTCCTTTGAATATCAATGAAATATTTTTAAAAATGTATAATTCGAAAATTTCCTATAAGCAAATTTATTATTTTCAAAAAAAAATTATAATTTTTACAAAAAAATGCGACTGGAACATAAATATTATATTTTTTCAATCTTTACAATGAGAAAATATTTTGTATAAAATTTAGTCAAAAGTTGGTTAAAATGGCTACACATAGGCATTTTAATAATGTTTAAAATTCTCTTGTATGGTTATTAAAATGTATTTTCCAAAGATTGTTCAAAAAGTAATTTAAAGATTAAAACAGACATTAGATTAAACTTTGTTATGCATTTGATCATAAACTGATTTACTATTTTTAATACTTTATGCTGTACTTTGGTAGATATTTACCTACGTGTGTCACAGTTTGTCCAGAAGTTGGGTAAAATGAAAGCCCCACCACGCAACTATACTATCAGGACTGTATGTGAAATTCTAGGAACCCTTAGGAAATTTGTCCTTTTAACAATATTTATAAATGTATTTTAAAATCTATTAAATCTTAATTACTAACATTTGCTTTTAACAAAATAGTTAAGGAAGATCAAAGATATTAATTATCAATAATTTATTATTTTAATTATTTAAAAATTATAATTTACATGAAATGAAGATATTATAGATTATGATGTTAAATTAAACGATTTTCTTTATTTCTTATTTGCTTTTGTGTCTGTATAAATTTATAAAAGAAAAATATGTATAAATAGAGAAATATATACACGTGAAAAAATCTGTTAATATATAAATTAAAAATTATGTTATCTTTTAATTAGTTATTTATTTTAAAATAAAATAAGATTTATTCGGTTAAATATTTATTTTTATTTATTTTTATTTCAACTTTTTAAATAGATTAATGTTTTATTTATATTTGTAAAGATAAGTTAAAAAATCCAAAGAAATTTTTAATTTATAAATAATAACACTTCATTAATTGATCACGAATTGTTTTATTTAATTTAAAACCAATAATAAAGTAATAAAACTAAAATATCAAGTAATTAATTAGTTTATTCATTTTTTATCCGTTTCTCGCAAGTTGTAAATCAACTCTGACACTTACCATATAAGGACAGTTCAAATCATTCATTTATATGTAAATGTGTGCGAACTTAGTCATACGTTATATTTGTGTATTAGGTTAGGTTGTGTTATATGTTAAGAGTGTTGTATTTGTGTTTGAATATTTGTAAGGTGTATGAGTGAAATAGAGATATTGTTTAATGCAAAATGTGTAGGTAATGCAGAAATTCGTACAACATATAAAAGTCAACAATCGATAATTAATTTTTTTATCGTTTTAAAAATGTTGGTATTTCAGGAATTAATCCTAGGAATCAACCGTCGGTATGTGGGAAGGATGATTTTACTAGTCTCCCCACCACATTTCCTTCCCCACATTTTACCAATAGCTTGTTCACATTTTACTCAACTTTTGACTGAAATTTAACTTTCCATAGGTCACTCTCTGAAATGTGTTGAATACGATCTCTCATTTTTTTGTTTATATTGTGTTCAAACGTAGACTAGGCTTTATTCCAACACTTTTCTTTTCTTTACAAAGTATTGTTGAAAATCTATGAAATTTAATTTAAAAACTAACCAATTTTATTTTCACCTACGAAAAATTTATTTTGAACTACAGTGGGTTAAACTTTATTCAAAAGCGCATGTGTAGCCATTTTACTCAACTTTTGACTAAAGTTTGTACAAAACATTTTCTCAGTGTACTTGAAAAAAATAAGAATTCTTTAACAAGCTTATGATTAAAAATAAAATATTTAACAATCATTTCTTTGCTTAAAAAAACATTAGAAATTGGTTTAAAAAATCATAATTTTTACAATTGAGCTGCCGGATCAAAGACGGGCACATAAACTCGCCGCGCTGAAAAACGTTGGCCCCTGGACACTTAAAATTAAACTTTTGATTTTAAATGTTTATTATGCATATCCTTATAGAAAATTTGATTGCGCATCTTTTTTTCTTATAAAATTTTTTTCTATCTATTACCGTTTTCGAAATAATAAAGAAAAACCATTTTTTTGAAAACATGAAATTTAATTAAATTTTTCACTTCAACCCGCGATATTTCAGTCAATTTTGCATATTTTTCAATATCACAAAAACTAAATTACTCGTTGAAATATCCTGAGAATGATAAAAGAAGAAAAAAATTGTTTTAATTGAAAATAAAATTGTTATTAATTTTCTTCTAAACAATTGCAAAAATCGTGAAGTGCAATTTTCACGGGCTTCGTTTAACGGGCGAATTTTAAGCAACAACAAACTTTCAGTGAGAAAGTTGTTTATTGTAGTCCAAAGAAGTTTTTTGTAAAGTTATATTACAATTGAATAATTAGTAATAAATTAGTGAATGTTTAAAGTTGCGCGAGCGGCTGAACGGATGGTTTGTTTTGATTTACTTAACCTCTAAAGGTGAAACAACGCTGTGACATATTCAGTCGAGCTTCTTTCGACAAACGGGCGTCACACGTTGAGCCGCGCGTGCAAGTTTAAACATTCACTAATTTGTTACTAATTATTCAATTGTAATATAACTTTACAAAAAACTTCTTTGGACTACAATAAACAACTTTCTCACTGAAAGTTTGTTGTTGCTTAAAATTCGCCCGTTAAACGAAGCCCGTGAAAATTGCACTTCACGATTTTTGCAATTGTTTAGAAGAAAATTAATAACAATTTTATTTCTAATTAAAACAATTTTTTTCTTCTTTCATCATTCTCAGGATATTTCAACGAGTAATTTAGTTTTTGTGATATTGAAAAATATGCAAAATTGACTGAAATATCGCGGGTTGAAGTGAAAAATTTAATTAAATTTCATGGTTTCAAAAAAATGGTTTTTCTTTATTATTTCGAAAACGGTAATAGATAGAAAAAAATTTTATAAGAAAAAAAGATGCGCAATCAAATTTTCTATAAGGATATGCATAATAAACATTTAAAATCAAAAGTTTAATTTTAAGTGTCCAGGGGCCAACGTTTTTCAGCGCGGCGAGTTTATGTGCCCTTCTTTGATCCGGCAGCTCAATTAATTATGACTGAAATACAAATATATTGCTTATATTTTTCTTAATAACAATTAAATTTAAAAAAACATTCTATTATTCAATAAATTAATTACTTTTGTAGTTAAATAATTTTGAAATGGTTTCAGATTAAAATATTGTTGAAAAATTTGAATTTTCTATACTTTTAACTGGTAATTTTGAAAAATTCTTGTTTTGAAAAAGTTTAATTTAATTTTTTTAAAATAATTTGAAGTTACGTGCAGTTACGTGGAAATTTTTTCAAATTGTATTTTTCCTGTATTCCTGTTTGTTTTTCCTGTATTTTCATGAAGAAATTTTCGTAAACGTTTAAGAGATTTTTTTCAAACTTTTCGTAATTCATAGAAAGTTTTCGATAATTTTTTAGAAAAACTCTCTTATCTATGTTAATAAATTTTAAAACAAATGTATGTGGAAATTCTTAAAGAGCTTTTTAAAAAATTATTGAAAATATTTATTGAAATAATAAAAATAATCTTTTGAATTTGACATATTTAAACCTTTTAATTCCTATGGAAAAAATAAAAATTCCTTTTTTTAAAAATATTCAATTTCTTTATAAATTAAAATTTGCAATTAATAAATAATGTTTATTTATATTTCTTATCTTTATTTATAAAAAACTTTAAATTTTATTAGAGCAATTACACAGGCCAACAAAATTTTGTGGACTAACTAATAGAAGCTGATTTTTATAGGATTTTGTCCGTAGAATAGGAATTTGACCTTGAAAATATTGGATTGGCTCTAGTTTTTTATCAATTTACGTTTCATTATATAAAATACGCATTTTTGACATTTTTTGAATGAATGTAAAACAATACACAGAAACAGTAAATTTGTCTGCATAGGGCTAAATTAAAGCTTAAACACTGCTTTTGAATATCCAAAAACAAAAAATGTAATTTATGTACACTTTAACCTATAATGACCAAAGAAACATACGCTGTTCCATAAACGTATTAAAATTAACATTACTTCTGACCATGTAAGGTAATTGAAGTAAAAATTAGTGTCTCTGGAGTTTTTTATAATCGCTGCTTACAAATCTGCTATGAAATATAAAAAGTACAAGTGGCGGGCTAAATTTTTAAAGGTAATTTACGCCTTTTATGATAAAAATGTAAAATTTAAAAAAAATTCTGCCATATTGGATCCGCCATTTTGAATATTAAAATCTGAATACAGATCAGTAAGCAGCGACCATAAAAACCCCAAGAGAGACTAATTTTTATTTAAATTGCCTTACATGGTCAAAAGTACTGTTGTTTTCAATATGTTTGTGGAACAGCGAATGTCTCTTTTGACATTATAGGTTAAAGTGTTCAAAAATTAAATTTTTTTGTTTTTGGGTATTGAAGAGCAATGTTTAAGTTTTCATTTGGTGCTATGCGGACAAATTTACTGTTTCTGTGTATTGTTTTACATTCATTCAAAAAATGCCAAAAATGCGTATTTTGTATATTGAAACGTAAATTGATTAAAAACTAGAGCCAATCCAATATTTTCAAGGTCAGATTCGTAATCTACGGACAAAATCCTATAAGAATCGACTGTAACATTTTAGTCAACATGCAGTTGATGAAATTTTGTCGGCCTGTGTTATAAGTAATAATAACATTTATGTGAAAAAAATCTCTTTTTAATAAAAAAAATAAAAAAACGCAATAAGTATTTGCACTAAAAAAAAATTTAATTGATTCAAGAAAATTTGAATTGGTTCAAGTAAATATCGGGATTGCATAGGGTCAATCTAATTATGCGATTGGATCAAGAAAATGATTTTCTTGGCATAGTATACTTGGTTTGAGAACACATGTTCTTGATCCAAAAAAATATGGAATTAAAATATATTGTTTGAAGATAATATTTTCTTGATTTAAGAATATAGTCAAGTCAAGTATATAGTCAAGTCAACTATTGTATTTGATTAATTCAATTCCTTATAATATTGGTTGAAATAAATAAAGATTTGAATTGAAACATTAATTATATTGTGAGGAGAACATACACTGAGAAAATGTTTTGTACAAACTTTAGCCAAAAGTTGAGTAAAATGGCTACACATGCGCTTTTGAATACAGTTTAACCCACTGTAGTTCAAAATAAATTTTTCGTAGGTGAAAATAAAATTGGTCAGTTTTTAAATTAAATTTCATAGAATTTCAACAATACTTTGTAAAGAAAAGAAAAGTGTTGGAATAAAGCCTAGTCTACGTTTGAACACAATATAAACAAAAAAAATGAGAGAACGTATTCAACACATTTTAGAGAGTGACCTATGGAAACTTAAATTTCAGTCAAAAGTTGAGTAAAATGTTAACAAGCTATTGGTAAATTGTGGGGAAGGAAATGTGGTAGGGAGACTAGTAAAATCATCATTCCTACATACCGACGGTTGATTCCTAGGACTAATTCCTGTATTTCCAACATTTTTAAAACGATAAAAAAATTAATTATCGATTGTAGATTTTTATATGTTGTACGAATTTCTGCATTACCTAAACATTTTGCATTAAACAATATCTCTATTTCATTCATACACCTTATAAATACTCAAACACAAATACAACACTCTAAACATATAACATAAACTAACCTAATACATACATATAACGTAAGACTAAGTTCGCACATTTACATATAAATGAATGATTTGAACTGTCCTTATATAGTAAGTAACAGAGTTGATTCACAACTTGCGAAAAACGGAATAAAAATGAATAACTAATTAATTACTTGTTATTTTAGTTTTATTATTTTATTATTGGTTTTAAATTAAATAAAACAATTCGTGATCAATTAATGAAGTGTTATTATTTATAAATTTAAATTTCTTTGGATTTTTTAACTTATCTTTACAAATATAAATAAAACATTAATCTATTTAAAAAGTTGAAATAAAAATAAATAAAAATAAATATTTATCCGAATAAATCTTATTTTATTTTAAAATAAATAACTAATTAAAAGATAAAATAATTTTAAATTTATATATTAACAGATTTTTTCACGTGTATATATTTCTCTATTTATACATATTTTTCTTTTATAAATTTATACAGACACAAAAGCAAATAAAAAATAAAGAAAATCGTTTAATTTAACATCATAATCTATAATATCTTCATTTCATGTAAATTATAATTTTTAAATAATTAAAATAATAAATTATTGATAACTAATATCTTTGATCTTCCTTAACTATTTTGTTAAAAGCAAATGTTAGTAATTAAGGTTTAATAGATTTTAAAATACATTTATAAATATTGTTAAAAGGACAAATTTCCTAAGGGTTCCTAGAATTTCACATACAGTCCTGATAGTATAGTTGCGTGGTGGGGCTTTCATTTTACCCAACTTCTGGACAAACTGTGACACACGTAGGTAAATATCTACCAAAGTACAGCATAAAGTATTGAAAATAGTAAATCAGTTTATGATCAAATGCATACCAAAGTTTAATCTAATGTCTGTTTTAATCTTTAAATTACTTTTTGAACAATCTTTGGAAAATACATTTTAATAACCATACAAGAGAATTTTAAACATTATTAAAATGCCTATGTGTAGCCATTTTAACCAACTTTTGACTAAACTTTATACAAAATATTTTCTCAGTGTATGTTCTTGATCCAGGAAAATATGGAATTCGATCAAAAAAATTAATCAACTTGTAAGAAATGTAAAATGTATTGTTTGAAGATAATATTTTCTTGATTTAAGAATATATATATAGTCAAGTCGATTATTGTATTTGGTTTATTTAATTTCTCATAATATTGGTTCTATTAAGTAAACATTTGAATTAATATCTATAATTTGATTAATCTGAGAAAATATGTTATCAAATTAGTTTCATGCTAGCCTGAATAAATAATAATTAAATATTATTTTTTGTAAATAATAACTAAATTAAATAGCTTTGGCTTGAGATAAAATGTTTTCATAGTTTAATATACGCTTTCTGAATAATATTGTTCCTCTAAAAAGCAAATGTTATAATTATATAAAAATTATAATTTTTTTTGTAAGATTTACTTTTGAAAATGAGAGTATTATTCAGAAAGCGTATATTCAACTATTCGAATATTATTGTTTTTTAAGCCAAAGTTTTTTTAATTCAATTAATTAATAATAATAATATAAACAGAACATAATTTATACATAAAATATCATCTATGTAATTATAAAACAATTTAAGGAGAATAAATCCTTACATAAAATAAAATAATCGTGTTGCACAAGAACAAATGTTATTTTTAAAATAATATTTAAAATACTTAATTCTAGTTTTCAGCATGTTTCTAAAGTTTAGAACGTTTAAATGAAGGACGATATTTTTTACTTCCTTTAATTTATGGTTTTTTAGAAAAAACATTTATTTTATTAATTTAAAAGATTAATTTTATTCTTAAGTAAGAAAACGTTTAATTTTAATTATTTTTCTTTTTTTCGTAGTTATCTTGAAAAGTTAAAAGATTTCTTTCATTCGAACGTTCAAAACTTTAGGAAGATTTTTCTTAACAACGAATTAAACATTTATGCAGTCGAGTATAAATTAGTTAAATATCACATTTATAAAAATATCTTCTTTGTGCGATTTATAAACTGATTTTTCGAAAAGAAATATTTAAAAGAAAATATTTTTATAATCAATATTTTCGGAAAAATACAATTTTTAGAATGATTTAAGGTTAAATTTTTTCATTCGATACATGAAATAAAATGCTTTCCACTTGATATCAAACATATATGAGATGTTTTATAATAAATTAATTTTTTTTGAAGAACATAATCCCAGTCGTTAGTTTCAACAATTTTAAATGCATAAAAATGGTCACTAAAAGATAGAACTGTTATTTTTGTGAACAAAAAGAAAACTTTTCTCCTTGAAGCAAAACATATGTAATTTTTCCGAATTTAGGAAACAATTCATCAGCATCGTATTTTATAACCATATTGGGTCTGTAAACAATCCCATTTACTTTAACCCACTATAATATTCGAAAATCGATGTCATTCAAGGAAGGTAGAACGGATTTAATCTTAGAACAAAGAAGCAACTTCTTTAGTTCATTTGGAAGTTCAACTCCAAAATCAAGGCGTAATTCAAAACCTTTATTTTGAAAAAAATTATCATTCAGAATTAGTTGATGTTTTGTCGCTAAAGACAAAATTGGATTTTTTCTAGAAGTAGTGACTTTAGAATAATTTTTTGATTCTTCATGTTTTGCTATGATTTTACTGAAGGTGAATCGATTTCCCATATCTTTGTGATCTTTAGTTCGATGAAACTGCGCGAGAAAAATGTTTTCTAAATGACTTGCATACTCAGGTGGAATACAAGCAATAGTACAATAAACTGCTCCAATTTTATCGATAACTTTGTGGGTACCTAAAACATTATTAATTTCGAAATCATCGAAAAATAATATTAATGGGAGTACCAACTTTGAACCAAAGTTTTTTGAAATCTTTACAAATAATTCATCTTGAATTGTAGACTCTAACAAGTCTCTGGATTTAACCTTTTTCATATAAAGCAAAATTGAATTTAAAACATTCGGCAATTCTAAAAACTTTTTTAAGACTAATTTTAATGGAATAACAGCCATACTTTTGTCAACTTCGTCAATAACTTTCGAACCATTGGAATTTTTTAATTCGAGAGTAGTTGCAGAAAGGTAAATTTCGGGAGGAATGTAAGTCCCTAACCTTTTGAAATAATCTAGTGATTTATTGTCTGTAGAATGATCTATGAAAGCATTTTGGTATATGTCAAACAATGTATTCATTTCGGAAATTGTGTTTAAGTTATTGTTTTCTTGACTTTTATTTCTAATTGGTTCGGTTAAGGTTAATAGATTTTTAACATCATCAATTATATCAGAAACGAGATTACGTGAAATTGATGGATTTGCATGTAATTTGGAAATAAAGGCTGCGGATGAATAAGAAATATTATTTGCATATGCATTTTTCAGAGAACTAGTATCTTCAGTATGTTCGTTATGTTGATTTTCACTGGGATTAAATTATTTAATGACTGCTTCGAACTTATTTGCAAACTAGTATTTGACCAATTTTCATGATTTGATTGTTTAAACAACAATTGAGTTGATAAGGCACAATTCCCATCACCAGTTGCAACAAATGTTTCTTGATGTTTACTTTTTACAAGTTTCAAGAAACCATAAAAGTTTGTATATATACGGTCACAATTTAATTGTTGACACTTTAATGATTCAGCTTTTTGCATAGAGTGTTTAAATTTAAAATGAGCTAATAGAATTCTATCAGTGATATAACTTTCATGGCAAAGTGGACAAACAAACATTTTGCTAATTCGGAATTTAAACAAGAAAAACAAACTGAAAATTCAAAAAAAATTGCAAAATAAATTCACTTACGAAACTAATCCTACTCTATGCTCGTTTCACCATTTTTGTTCAATTGGTTTTTTAATTCAAGATTTTTTATACCCTGCAACATTTCGAGTACATAAGATTTCTTCACATCGTAAGGTGTTTCGAATTTATAGAGAGATCGCTGTATAATATACTAAATATGCTCACTTTGAGGAGGATATTTGGCTTTTTTGTTAATTTATTTTTGTAAAAGTAAATGATTAATTTTAATTATTGTCCTTTTTTCTTAAGTAATTTTAAAACACTAAAACATAGAAAATTTTGTTTATTTGAACGTTCAAAAATTTGGAAAAATTTTTATTAATTGAAATTTTATTTTAACAAATTATAATTTTTTGCACTCAAACACTTACTGAAATATTATTTTTTGAGGTTTCTACTTCAATTGTTTTATCCGAAGCTAACTTTTTTTAAAATGATTTTCCCAATTTTTTTTAAATTTTATTTTGCGACCAATATCCGGAATAAGGGAGTCTACATCTTCCTTGTGCAAGTTTTCGCAAACTTCAAGATCAATATTTTGATCTGTAAAACAAATTGAATACAAATCTCGGAACGGAATATTTTCCGTTTCTCGGCATTACAATTATTAAGGAAACAAAAAGTTAACGCAATAATTAATCATTGCTCTTTCGCATTTCGACAGCAAAAAGGCGAAATAGACACTGCGTTTTCTCTATATTATATATCGAGATACATTTTAATCAATTTGTAGGTTATATAAAAAAAGTTTTAAAATTACTTATTATTTTTTTAAATAATTGTAAATTAATAAATAAAATATAAGTAAAACAATTATCCAATTTAATATCAAAAACAATATATTGTAAATTTTGTAAAAAAACATTTTTTACGATTTCGTTCGATTGTGTTAAACCAGCAGGGAGTCATATTTTAATGAAATTTAACAACACTGTATTGACTAAAATTATTTACCTTTAAAATGATCGATGAGAGATTCCAACCCCCAACTTCTAAGAAGATCATCCATTAGAATATTTGCTAAAATCAAAGTTTATGAAAAACACAATGAAACATCAAAACAATAACTCCACGATGCGATGATGGTCACGATAAAAGAGAGAGAGAGAATGAAAGATGCCGGAAACTAGTGTGAAGTAAGAGTGCGCTGGCATACTTCCGTATGCATAATACATAACATGCGCGCTTATTTCAAAAATTTAATTAATCGGAAAGAATAATATCTTATTTAGGAAAGAAAATTGACAATGCCATTGTAGGTTAAATTTCATACTTTTGTCGCCTCGGGGCGCCCTGGGGCGAGCATCTCGTAAACACACAAAGAAAAGAACACATCATAAATTATTTTGAATAAATAACAAACACGGTACGTCAACTCAATGCTTTTTTTTCAGCTATTTAGACGTTAAGAATTAACGTAGGCGCCACCTAGGGGAGGTTACAATAACTATGTTTTTTAATATAGCGCGTCAATATTTCCAATTTAAATTAAATTTAATCAAAAACGGTAAACTATTTGAAATTTTTAATTCTTTTTTTTATTGATTGAATATAAAATAAATCTTATATATGTATTCGAAGAAAAAGCGTAATTATTCAAGAATAACGTCTATTTTTTATTTCAAAGCATTTATAAATACATAAAAAAGATACAAAACAATAAGATCCTTAATATTTTTGGAGATGAATATAATAGTTTTACGAGGCTGATAATTGATGATCTAAAAATAATAATATAATTAATTATGCAATAAAAATTAAAGTTCTTATATAAAAGTTAATTACACTGAAAAATATTAAATAACAAAAATTATATAGTACCGAATGTAATTTTTAAAAAATCAATATTATGTCTATAAAATTGGAAAACTTGCTGAATTTATATGAATAATCGTAATAATCAATAGAATATTTTTGTTCTTAAACTTGTCAAATTAGTTTCCAATGAACAACTCAAAGTAAATTAACCGTTATTATTTTTCTTCTCTGAAGGAAAATTATTCTTAGGACTCTTTCTGAAAAATTCGATTATTATAAACAAGTTATATCAATAAGTAATTTAAAAAATGAATTACTGTCACTTTGATAAGGACTAACAGATTTTCAATTGCAGCTTTGTGTTTCGTTGAGGCCATGTGATGTGCGTAAGCACGATTTTCTATTCCACTCTTTTTGGTTACAAATGTTTGGCCTGATAAGAATGCTGTTAATATGACTGCACCATTTAAAAATACAATTTAATACAATGCATTCAAGAAATCTCTTAGAAATAAGAACTCGATGTTCTTGGCAAGAAATCCACTCAAAGTCCATTTTTTTAATTAAAAATTCAATTAATATTTCTCGCAAATGTCGTTTCCAGGCTATCCGTGGTAAGTGATTATTGATCAAGTTTACTGCTCGTGTGAATCCTCGTTAAAAAAAGTCCGCAGCTGCCACAGTATCTATTCCAATATTGTTCTTTTGCAAAAGGGAAACGTAATCATTTGTTCCTTTATTGTTACAGAAGAAGACATTGTTGCAGTTTTTGCAAGAGTTTATGTTTTTTACGGACGCTAGTACAGATTTCGCTAATTGACTTGCATACTGAAGTCGAGTTGCTATTCGCAGAGGTGACCAGTTCTCTTTATTCTTTTCTTCTGGGTGATGTGTCTCATCAAATACTAATTTCGTTCCAATAGATTCCGTGTTCATATTTTTGGCATTAACAAGAGTATTTAATGAAGCCAGAGGCGTAGCTTCGTCATTTGTACAATTAGAGCCAATGGAGTGAATCGATGTTAAATTTGATATTAACAGAGCTTTAAAGCTACCTTCTGTTTGAAAGCAAGTAGGAGTTACATTTCTGCAGCCATTACTTCTTAGGTTTCCAAAAGAATTTTCAACTGGGTCCTGATTAATAAATCCAGTTTTCATGTGACGAAAGCCTTTGGATTTAAGAATATTCCACAATCTTGGAAAAGCAAGAAGATTACGTCGCCAATTTACTAAAGATGGTGGATCAGCTTGAGGGAGTTTATCTTTTTTTGATACAAAGCGCATGTTTTTCATTTCTTTTACAGCATTTTTCCAAAATTGAAAATGGGGACTGTCATCAGTAACGACTTGGAGAAGAGGTTTTTCTTTTACAATTGGATCGTATTTACTTTTAGTTGCATTGCAGGAGTCAAACCTCTTATCTGCGAAATTCGCATATCCTGCAGAATAAATGGCATCTTTTTCCATTTGCAATGGTCCTTCTGATGTTAGTATAGGTCCTATATTAAAATAATAAGGCATGACATTTTTGATTTTCAATTACGAAAACCGTAAAAAAAACTGATAACAAATTTTAATTTAGACTTTAGGTATGGAAATTCGGGCTAATGTTTTTAGCGCTTATATTAAGTCAGTATTTTAAAAGCTTCTGCAGAATATCGATTATTACCATCGAATTTACTTGTTGTTTCTATCCATTTTGCCATTGATCGACTTAATACTTGTCTGCTGACCGTCACCTTCATTTTCTTAATTTTTCCAATTTTTATGTGATGTAACGTCACTTTCGGAATGTTACGATACATTGTGTCGATTTTAACATCCATTTCAAAGGCCTTATCGAAATGTTCCCACTTTACAAATTGTCTTGATGCATTAGTATCTTTTTTGGCATTATTATAATTAATTTCTAAGTCCTTCGTTAGTAAATTGTTTCGATCACCTTTATCTAAATGTGGAGTATCATACAGAGTCACAACTTTGACGCCGCATAATTCCATTTCAGACTTATCAGGGCCTAAAAAGAGAGAAATACACGAATGAAGAAATAATCTAATGTTTTTTAGGTAAGAAATATATAAATATGTAAATGAACAAAATTTTTAATTATTATTTGATTCGTTAAAGTTTTAATAGTTTTCTGGCTAGATCATATTTTATAATGTATATTATTTATATGAGTCGTCAATTTCGAAAAGGTCTCAACTCCGAAAAACCATAAGAATCATTTTCATTGCACATAGTTATATAAAAATGACTCTTACAGTTTTTCGAAGTTAAATTTTTTTTTTAATTTCTTAAAATTGACGATTTCATATATTTTTTAATTACATGGTTCTACATTATTTTGTAAACACTTCATTTCATATTCTTTTCGCAGTTCCTTAATTGCCTTCATATTAGACGAACCCTGGTCACAAACGGTTGCAACTAGCTCCAATCCACAATCGTTTATTAATTGAACATTTTCTGTAATGCATTCGATTAATTGAGCATAAGTAGTTTGTGCATTACAGAAATAATAGGACAAAGGAAATTTAGTGTTTTTTTCTAAACCACGAATCATGAACACCAGTATATGGTCAGCAAATTTACTAGTTCTCCTTCTGCCAAAATCTTCAAATCCAATTATTTTGTCTTTTTCATAACTATACCAGAGGTTTGCTTTTAAAGATGCTTCATCCCACATAAGGAGAGAAACTTTTTCTTTTTCGTTTTGCATGCTTGATGTTGTCTCTTTTAAGAGTTTTGTAATATTGTCATTTATACCTGTATCTAATTCTATTCGTGAACAGTGCCTTTTTACAGTTGTTATTGAAGGTAGAATTAAAAGAGAGTGCATTAAACGATAAGCAGAAGGCGACCGTTTATATAAAGCTAAAGCTAGAACTTTGTCCTCCTGAGTAAATCGTCTACCCTTTGGTTTTTTATTCGCATTTCGAATGTGCATTTCTACAAATGTACGTTGGGTTTTTGACAATTTTCGAATATTTTTGTAGAACTGAATGTGTGTTGATAATACATTTTTCGAATAATTTTTCAATCTATTTAAAAGAAAAAGTTTTTTATTAAAGTAAATCAGTACTGATTGAGATTTTAAGAAATCCTTTGCCATAGAATTCAGATCTCATTTATTTGATAGAGAAAATTTTAATTAAAATTATTATATATTATTTTTTTTATTTCTATTATTATTATTATTTTTATGTTATTGCTTTATTCTAGATTAAAAAACTTATAGATGTAAATTCATGAATTAATAAATTATAATTATTGATATATAAAACAATATATAAATTCTACAGCAAATGATTAATAATCTTTTTTATACCTCAATACTTTTTTCTTTGATCTGCTTAATTCTTTTCTCAACCTCTGAATTTCCAAGTATATTTTTCTGGCCTTAGGAGTCATATTTGTTACTTCATTTTTTCTGTTTATCAACTTTCTTCTTTTTGAAGAAGTCATTTTTACATTTTTGTTAACGTATTTATTAGAACCAGATGACTTTACTGAACATTTCATGACTTCAGAAGAAACAGGTTGGTTTGGTACATTTTCTTGTAACGGCAGCAATTCATATTCAAAAGTACTTTCCAAAAAATCAGAATTTAAAATATTCGTTTCAGTTACAGCAGGAGGTGGTTTCTGAATTGAAGACATATGGTTTGTTATTTCAGGAGATCTCGACTGATTCAAATCACAATCTTTTAATTGGAGTGTTTCACTATCAAGTTTATCTTCCAATTTGTTCTCCGAACTGAGATTTTTTCCTTCAGTAATTGGTGTGCATATATGCGTTTCCATTCGATGATTTAAGGTAACTTCTCTCAATTGATTTTTCTCGCATTCAGGCAATTTTTCCAAAATAATCCTTGAGGTCTCATTAATGCTTTCTGCAAAATTCAAAGGCGATTCGTCTATTGAAATGTTTTCTCTAACAGGTGACTTTTCATAACGAAGATGAGAAGAAAAATCTGAGAGTGGGCCCTTATATTGTTCACTTTTAGGGTTTACATGATCAACATCAAGAGAGATCTCTTTAGGGTAAGAAATTAATGCGGTTGGTGTAACTAATAATGATGGTATAGCAGTATCTTTTAAACGCGGCCTTGTAAAAGTTGTTATCCATGAATCTTCAGGAAAATGCTTGTAACAAACTCGGTATTGACGTCTACGAATTTCCTGATAAGTCAATTTTGAAAGTTTATCACTGCCAATAGCTTTTAGCCACTGCTCTCCAACCTCCATGTTAACCGGGAAACAGTGTCTTTGTACATTGCGTTTGGAAGTACAACCTGGTACGACGCAATCCATTTTAGTTAATTTCAGCTATCTAACTGTAAATATTTAATATAAATATAAAAATTTATTTTTGGACTTATTAAAATAATAACAAAATATAATTCTCTAGTTTAAAAATGTATAAGCGTACACTAAAAATTTCAGACTTTTTTTATTAAATATATACTACTCTGAATATATTGTAAATAAATTTAAGTAATTATAAACGGTAACTGTTACGGATTCATAAAATAATTTAAATTTTTATTATAGTTTGAATTGTCTTACCTTTTTTATTTCACATTACACTTCTTTTGATTTATCAGAAATTTTATAGCATTTGGATACTTTCTCATTCAAATTTAAAATAATAATAAACTATAACTAATAATTAAATAAAGACTATTACTTAAATGATAACTACCAAAAATTGAATCAATTTTAATATATTTATAAAATTGAGGTTTTATTTACATTTCAAACTGTCAAAACTGGCACTTTAAACAAAAAATAGCGCATAAAATTAGACGCTAGTGACACCTAGGGGACGTAGCAGCAATTACTTTATTTCCTTACCCATCCGCCCTATGTGAGTGGACGTACCGTGATAACAAATACACATACATACATATTAAGAAATTTTTGTGTTTCTAGATTAAATTCTTTCTAAAAGTGCTTATTTATTAAAAAATAAATTTATATATAATTTAATTAATTATTATTTTCAAAGTTGGGAATAAATTAATTCTTGAATATTATTTTTCATAAAGTTGATCTTATAGTAAGCAAGAAAAATAATAATAAAATTTTTACAAATATAAAGTTTAATAATAAAGTTTTTTCCTTGTTTATAAAAAAAATTAAAGAATTTTATACAAAAATTCTGATTAAAAAATAGGAATTATGGAAATATTTTTTATTTCCTAAAACTATATATTTTGTAATCATTATAATAATTATTAAAATATCTTAGTTTTGTGTAAAAATTAAGAAAAAATATGCATAATTTCTATTTAATGAATAACAATTTTTAACGAAACTCATTATTCTTATTTACAAGAAATAAAATAATTAGCATGATTTCTATTCGTTAATTACAAATTTTGTTCCTAAGTTTTAATTTTACTTTAAAAGGGAAAAAATTTGCTATATAATTTCTCTTTCCTCAACAAAATAATAATTAATAAATAAAAACAATAAATAGTTTTAAACTATTAGGTATTTGTTGTAAGTAATTAATAAAATAATTTTAAATTTATTAAAATAATAATTACAATTAAATCTGCAAAAACTTAACAAAAAACAAAAGAATGCACAAAAGACTAACTTCAAATGTGGACAAAAAGAAAAAATTCCACATTTATTATAATATATTGCTAATATATAATAGAGAAAAATTCCGTTACAAAATTAAAAAAATACTTATTTAATTTAAAAATTTATGTAATTATTTAACAAAAAAATTATTTGATTGGTGAAAATATTTCTTTGTTCAATGAAGAAAATAAATTACTTCAATCAAGAAAATGTACTATTCTTTCAATAAGTATGATGTTTTTGAAACATGATAATATAGTAATATGTTTAAAGTACAATAATTACTTGGAATAATAAATGTTCACTTGAAACTATTAATGTAGGGTAAGCCAGAGCTAATAAGACACGGTAATTTTACTAAAATATAAGTATTTTATTAAAGAATGTGAAACGGCCACGAGGCGATACCGTATGCATGGACGCTACAGACGAAACTGAACGCTATCGCGTTTCAATAAGTCATGTGACTTTTCCATAAGTTCTCTGATTGGTTGAATATACAAATGACCAAAAAACGCGGGTCTTTCTATTTGTATTCAAAGTTCTTTCCTTTTCCCTTCTCCTTCTTGAGACCAAAACTCGAATTGCTAAATGACAGTCTGACACTTCCCTTCGAGTAAGAGTCTCTAAACAAACAGAATATCACTTAAGCTGTTGCGAACCAGCTGACGTCGCACAAAACACTAATTTGGACTTACAAAGTCCTTTGGTAAGGAAATCAGCTACTTGCTTCTCACTAGGGATATGTTTCACTGAGAAAAGTTTCTATCCGAGCACTTCACGTATGAAATGGTGTCTTATATCTATATGTTTGGTTCTTGCGTGAAATGTGGGGTTTTCCGCCAAGGAGAATCCTTCGCTGCTTCCTTCACGCACTCTGCCATCGCCATATATTCGGCCTCTGTTGTCGAAAGGGCCACATAAACAAGTATCCGGTTTGCGACTTCCGGTCTTCAAGGCAACCACCCCAATCCGCATCCACAAATCCCTCGATAGGTCCTAATTGTTTTTTGAATACGATTCCTGAGTCAGCTGTTCCCTTTAGGTACCGAAGCACCCGTTTTGCGGCCTTCCAGTGTTCTATGTCGTAACAGTCATTGAACTGTCCCAATTTGCTGATTGAATACGATATATCGGGACGAGTTGTCACTGATAAGTAAGTAAGGGCACCCACTAATTCGCGATATGGGAGCTTTTGCTCTTCGTCACTTACTTCTTCGTTTTTCTTGAGTTTGGTTCCAAGGTCCATTGGCATGCTGACTGGATTGCAATTAGTCATCTCGAATCTCTCGAGTAATTCATGGACGTAACCCTGTTGACACATTTTCACTTCGTTTTTCGTTTGAGTGAATTCTACGCCCCAGCAATATTTTGCATCACCGAGGTCCTTTATATCAAATTCAGAAGATAACATTTTTCGAAAATTATTAATTCGTTTTTCCTTTTTAGTGGCTACCAAAATGTCATCGACGTAGATGACAATCAGCAAGATTTCTTCCCCTGCTCCGGATTGAAAAAGGCAAGGATCTCCTGTCGTTGGATTGGCACCGAATTTCCGCAGGATTCCGTCGAGTTTTTGATACCATGTTCTTCCGGCCTGTTTTAGTCCGTATATCGACTTTTTTAAAAGACACACTTTGTCACTGACGTTAAAATCACTTAACATTTTCTTCGCGAGTTTTCCTGTTTCACTGTCACTTTCGATGTCTATCACATGTTGTAGATAGTCCTTGAAGTGTTTAGGGGGTTCCATCAGGATTTTCTCGTCTAATTCTCCGTTGAGGTATGCCGATTCAATGTCGAATTGCTTTATTTTTAGATCGAGTTTTGCAGAGAGAGAAGCCAAGAGTCGAATGGTGCTAAAACGAGCTACTGGTGCGAATGTTTGACCAAAGTGTATCCCAGGTTGTTGACTAAATCCTTGTGCAATCAACCGTGCTTTTCTTCTTTCTATCGAGCCATCTGGATTCACCTTGTTTCGCAGGATCATCCGATTTCCTATGACCTTTGAACCATCTTTTGGACGTTCTGTTAAAATCCAGGTCTTTTTCTTGATGAGTGATTTCATTTCTATGGCAATTGCTTTTTGCCATTCATCAGCATTTCTTCCCCTCAAAGCTTCCCTTATTGAAATTTCAGAACGGTAGGTTTGATCCTCAGTTTCCATCTCGCCAAGTTCTTTGGTACTCGCAGATTGATTGTTCTCCAATTTGGTATTGCTTCTTAATCCGCTTCTCGTACTGATTCGTGGCAAGTCACTTTGAGATTCGACGTTGGATTTGCTTCCTTTGGGTCGTCCTGGTTTTCTGTTTTCTTTTTCAGCTGGTGTTTCTCTTCTCTCGCTCTCTATTTCGATGTTGACGTCTCTTGAAGGTTGTTCTATTTTTTTTTGTGTGGGTTCTGTCACTGTGTCGTTGTTAAATCCCTGAAAATCGTCCTCTTCTCCGGTTGAGTACCAGTCGTCATCGTTTTCGATTTCACTTGTTTCGTTATTTTCAGATACTGTTCCTCGATTTTCTGGTTCTGCTTCGTGCTCCAAGATGGTAAAACGATGTTCCATATTTCTTTCGATGTTTTTCGACGTAATTGTCGACGATTCAAGAATTTTTTACTACTTTGCGCAAGTAAAATAATTTTCTTGGAATAATAATATATTTCATTGCATTGAACCCACATTTTCTTAATCCAAGTACTTTGTTCAATGCTAATATTTTCTTGACACAAGAATATAAAGTTCTTTAAGTAAGAAGATATAAGATTGGGTCAAGTAGAATTGCTCAAGTAAATGCATTTACTTGATTCAATTAACTTTTTTTTCAGTGTGCTTCATTATAATTATAAATTATAATTAAAAAAAAGTAAAATTTGCTTAACATATTTATGTATCATTTATTAAAATTATACATTTTTTAAATAAAGGAAAAAACTCATTAACTAAAATAATAGTTTATATTAAAAATTTTCTGCCTTTCGTGACTTTTTGTCATATTATTTCCCAACTCTTGTTTGTTAACAAAGTCATAACCATAAAATGGTGAGTTTAACATAATTTTCAAACATCCGAACTACTTTTTAAGTTATAATGCAAGTCACACAAATTTCATTTCTCCTAAAATAAAATTGAAATTTTCAAATTTTTTTCTCTTCTCTATAATTATAAATATTGACAAATGATTCTCTATGCCCTTAAAAGTTTTATAAATTTTAAGGGTAGTTTTTATCTACACAGCAAAAAATGACGAAAAAACTCCCTCTGACCAGACCATGCCTCAAAATTTAGGTCAAATTAGACAAAACTTTCGACCTATAGGTTGAAAAAAATTTAAACATAATTCTAATACATATTAAGTTTCAATCAATAAAAGATGTTATAAATTGACACCTATTTTTAAAAAATTCTATTGTCTAAAAATTTTGTGTCCTAAAAATTTAGGTCAATTTTAAGGATAGTTTTGACCTACAAGTAAAAAACAGGCCCACAAACGTCTGTTACATTACGTCAAAATCTATACTGTAACTTATTACTATGGATTTATATTAAGAGAATATGATTTGAAAATAAGAATTAAAAAAAATGTAAGAAGTAGTTATGTAACAGTAAATGTTTCAGACAAATTTACCAATTTAAAAATAAGTACGACGTCAACATTTTTACTTCTGCTCACCTACAAGATGTTGAGAATTGCCAATATTTTATTTTGACATTTGGCAATGCCATAGTGTAAGTTATCTTTTAATGCAAAAAAAATTGAAAATCAAAATTTTACCGTTTCAGTATTTTGTCTCGCATTTGCATAAAAATAAATTAAAAAATCAAACTAAAATTTTTCATTCTTCCTCATTGAGCCGTTCGCTCAAAAAACGACCTAAGTCGACTTAGGTGGTTTTTTAAAATTTTATTATCAGTGTTCTCTACAAGACCTATTGAATGTATTTATGAAGTTTCCGAAGTTTTAGTTCACTATTTATAATTTTATGAGAGGTATGAACCACCCGGGTCCCAAAATTAATGTTCATATGCATGCACGCGTTCATGCTTGGGGCTGCGCCACACTATAGGTTATGGCAGTATCTGTCTACACGCTGTCAGAGACAATATCAGAGTGTAACGACAGTTTAGGATGATAGTAAAAACAAGTAAAAATTACTCGCTATAATAATATAGCGAGTAATTTTTCCTAATTTTTACCTGATAATTGTGCATTGTAATGTTAATATTTAGTTAAATATTACGGTAAAATATGTTGTAAAACTGTTCAAAAAGTTCTAATATTAAGAGGAGTATAAGCTTATTGAAATAAAAATATTCTTTCATAAAAATACTTATTTTTATATCATTTTTAGTAGTTCGCCGGAAAAACGACTTAAGTGATTTGTTAAAAAATAATATTTTTAAATTAGCTAAACATATTTTATTGGACCTTTTTTATATAAATGTAATCTTCGGTGTAATTCTATTGTGAATCTTCAATTTAATTTTTTTGTCAAAAACCTAAGTCGACTTAGGTCGTTTTTCGAGCGAATGTCTCATTTATGCCTTAACAAAAATTGACTTCGATTTTTGATTTTAGTCAATTTAGTTAATAAATAATTAAGTGTTTACATTTAGCCCAAGAATTCGAAAAGTCGGGGTAAATGTAAACAGAACTTGAACTACATTTTAAAAGAAAATAATTGAATGAATTTGCTTTTATTTCACAATTTCATTACTTTGGCAATGTAAAATTTCATAGAAAAGGAATTAGGTCTTCTTTCATACCTCCGTCGTGTTAGTCAGTTACAGGTATAGACCTGCATAGTATTGTATATTGCATTTACATGCTTAGAATATAGGAAAACGGTTCTTCACGATTGTTAAATAAAACTCAGGTACGCCAGATTTAAGTAAATTTGATCAATTTTTAAAAATATGCTTAGTTTAATCCGCCATATTGAATCCGCCATTTTAAAAAATTTTAATTTGATCAATTTTTAACAATATTTTATGTTTGGCCGCAATATTGAATCCACCATTTTGAAATTAAAAAATTCGATTTTAGATTCTTATTCAACAACCTTAAAAACTTCTTTTTATCAAGTATACCAGTAGTATACTTAAAATAACTTGTTTCTTAAACCTGGCTTAACTACAGTGGTGTTTACATTTACCCCGAATTTTAGGAAAATTTCAAAATTTCGGGGTAAATGTAAACAGTCAGTTTTAGTCAATTCAGGTGCATCAATATTTTTTTGTACTTCATAAAATTTTTTTAGGGAAGTAAAGTAACAAGTTCATGCAAAAAAATCCGTCCGTTTTACGTTTTAACAAAAAATATATGTTTTTGGTGAAACATAAATATTCCGTTTACATTTACCCCAAATGACCCTAATGATAATAATAATATATATACTGGCGGGGGGGAGGGGGGTTGGTCTCCCAGCGCACTTCGCGCGCCAACCCCCTGACTATTTCTTATATTTATTTCAATTTTTATTTTCAATTATATTATTTGTCCGTTTATGATATGTAGGTAAAAAAACAATGTAAAATTACATATAAATTTCGACGAAATGGAAACAGACGTTTGTGGGCCTCTTTTTACCCGTAGGTCAATACTGCTATCAAAATTGATCTAAGTTTTGAGGGTAGCAGAAATTGTTTGTCAATTTTTGCCGGTTAGGTCAAAACTGCCTTCAAAATTGACCTAAATTGTGAGGGTAGAAACTACAGGTCAACTCTTGACCTGTAGGTCAAAAAATTTTGAAACAGCGGCGGCCTCGGTGGCGATATTTTTTGTAATATATATGGGACGTTTCACGTCAAGCGTCCCAAAGCAATCTCCAAAATTGTATGCTTTAAAAATACAAGTTAATAATTAATTTCTTTTAGAAAATGATGTTTAAATTTTTTTAATTTCGTGAAATCGCTTAAAACTTGTTACTCGGGACTTTCTAGGGTCGTTGATTACGAATCTGAAGTCAATTTTTCAAATTTCAAAATGTCGGACAAAATTTTTTTAAATTTCATTAAATTTGCTTGAAACTTGTTGCTCGGGATTTTCGAGGTCACTGGTTACGAATCACACTGAGAAAAATAAATGGTTAAATATAACCGAGTTTTAGTTAAAAACAACCGAGCGATGCTGCTAATATAGCACTTGCAATGTAAATTGTTTGCAGTAACCGATCAAATACGATTATAAGTTTCGGGTGAAACTTGTTAAGATTACTCGGTTATGGTAACAACTTAATCGGTTACGGCAACTAATATTCAAGGATTGATGACCCAAAAGCGTCAATCAAGTTACTCGGTTACTGTAGTCACCTAGAAAGGCTACAGTAATAGTATAAACTTAGGTACTGCAGTCAATTAGTTTTGTTACAATAAAACAAATAAAATTAATTAATTTTAACTTCTCAACTCGATTATAATAAAGCTTTTTAACCTATTTACTTAATTGCGAGTATTAAGTGTCTCGGTTAAAAAAAGCAAAATATTTTCTAGTATAAAAAATATTTACTTGATAAAAACTATTTTTTTATTAAAAATAAATTTATTTGATAAAAACTATTTTTTTTATTAAAAATAAATTAATTTGATTACAAAATTGTATTTTAATGCAAAGGTGGTTTTCTGTGAATTAAAATTACTATTTATGTAATCAACTAATACTGTTATGTATTGAGACACGTTCCACTGCGACAGCAAATTTTTCACGTCTTCATCAGGCATCACGGAAAACGTTGGAAAACGAGAAAACTATCAGATAAAATAAAACCTAACCACACGACATGAATTTAACGGCTCTCTTGATAGCGAAATGATTAGACGATATGACGCCTCACGCCTGCTCAGTGTTCGCTATTTTCATATTAGAATATAACCTATTTTCATGAAGCTCGGTAAATATTAATCATATAGTAATAGTTTGAATTCAAAAAACAAGTAGGTAATAACGACAACTACGAAAGTTTATTTCAATTATGCCCATTTGAGATTGGTTAAGACAATCCATCGGAGGGTTATTTGTAACAGATGTGTTTTAACCGTTTCAGCTCGGTTGTGATAATCAGTAGAACTTAGTTTCTTTTAACCATATCTTATTTATTTTTAAATATTTTTTTTAACCGAGCTATTTCTACCACTTGGATAAACGCAATTTTTCTCAGTGCAGTGTGCAAGACTTTAATATCTGAAAGTAAAACTCGTGTTTGTACTTGTTCAGTCACTCCATTTCTTTTAAAAGTAAATGTGTCCTTTTTATTTGGCATTATTCGACTATTTTGGTCAGACTCGTAGAAATCTTGCACTTTCTTAACTGTCAGATCGGATAATACTTAACCTTTTTTTAAATTATGTATTGCCTAAACTCCAAAACCAAAAAGCTTTTCTCAAAAGCTTTGCTTTTTTGCCTGCCTTTCTTCTCAAAACTGATCCCTTGTGCTTTTCTCGATCAAGAGGATTAATGCATCTATCTCCGTGGTCTAAACCATCAAACTGTTCTTTACTTTCTGCCAAGATACATAATAAAATTAGGTACTAAATCTGTGTATAAAACGCTTTACCTTGACAGAAAACAAAAACGAAATAAATAATGAAAGAATTTAACGACAGAAAAATAATTCCAAACTTGTGCAATATAATTCACCTTAACAGGAAGCAAATTATAAAAAATTTGAAAAATATCAGTACTTACAAAACGAAGAAGAAAACAAGAAAAACACAAACTAATCCTCGGAGAACACACCTTTATTTCGACCATTTTTCAAAGCTCAACCAATTTAAACTGCTCATCTAATCAAACTAAATAATTTTTTACATTCTCATCACATGAGAAGGTATTAGTTTTGGTCGAATTTTGACTTTTGCTAATTTTATGAAATCTTCACGTTTTGAGGTGCCCTGAGTCCAAAAAACATGGTCCGGCGAGTGCGTCTGTCCGTCTGTAGACGGTTTTTGTTGTTCCAACGATAACTCTTGAAAAACTTATCAGAACTTTTTTAAATTTAACACACTTATAGTTGGTGTTAAAATGAAGGCTAAGTTCGTTAACCAGACGTTTTCGCCAAAAACTACAAAAACTACGGTAGTTTCAAAATTTTGAAAACACAATTTTTACAAAATTTAGAATTTTTAATTTTATATTATTTTAGATTAGGTTAATACAAACAACTTTCCTCTAGAACATTACTTGATAAAAACTCAATTTTCGAAGTTACAGTTTCTTAAATGGTCAAAAAAACAAAAAAAATCCCAAAATAACACTGAAAATCTAATTTTTTTAAGGAATAAAAGTTAATGAATTGATTTTAACCTATTTGCACTCTAATATACTTAAAAATCACTCTCTATATATTTTTTTGTGCGCTTTTTGACAAAAAATCAATATTCCGACCCCATTATCTCCGACATTTTTGCATATGGGTGATTTTCAAATAACTGTGATTTTTTTTAATAAGACATTTTTCTGCTAAAATAGTGAACCAAATTTGACATTTATTACATATTCCAGTACATTTTTGTTATTAAAGTATATGTTCAAATGGAAACTACAAGATTTTAAATATTTCTAAAGTTACGATGGAAAACGCAAAGAAAATGCAAAAGTTACATGCCACGGACCTGACATTTTTCCACGGTCCTGACATGTGTGTCACAGTTAAAACACGTAAGGAAATAAAAAATCGAATAAATATTTTCTTTTAAATGTTCGCACTTCAAAATAATACCAGTAGAAGTCAATTAAACATAAAATTAAGTAATAAAATCACGATGACGTTAACATGTGTTGGTAGAAAGTTATTAACAATTTAAAACATGAAAAAAGTGCTCGTGTACGTTGAATATCATTTTAATAAAAATATTTTATATCTAAAACATCTGGTTAGATTTGGCCTACAAAGTACTTAAAAGATAGTTTTAATATTTGCTTACGTGAAAATTTCAGAACAAAATTTTTAAAAAACGTATGCCACGGACCTGACAATTTAAACCTATTTTCTTAATTTTAACTATGATAATGTTAATATTAACAAACTGAATATTAAGTATCTTAAAGAAGAGACTTCTATTAAATGATTTATGAAGTGAGTGGCAAAAAATAATAATTTTATTAGTCATTTATCTATGGGGACATGCAAATATGACAGTTATTTGAAAATCACATATATGCAATTTTGTCACCAGAGACTTTTTGGCCACTTTGTATCAGCTACAACTTTGCTGTTTGACAACTTTTTTTTTTAAGTTTTTGGGTCCTACTTATTTTACTATTTTAAAAGAAATTTTTTTTATTTTTTAAAATCTGAAAACTTTTATTTAAATAATTAATTTATTTATGTTCATTCGCCACCAATTTGCAATAATTTCTCAAAAAAATTTAATATTTTTAACTTGGAATGGTACATAACAAATTTGTTAATTAATAATAACACGCACCATTTTTACAGTGGGAAAATTCTTGTTGTGGTGAACAATTTAGTTTAAAAATTACAGATATTTTTTCTTTTAATGATTTATTTTAAAAAATAGTTTATAAATTTGCGTACCGGTCAGATTAAATCGGATATTTTAACTTAAAAAAATTTAAATGCTACGCATTTGATAACTAATATTTTTACAGCTGTACAAAATAATTCAAAAGAAACTGTTTACATTTTTTTGCTGAGTTCAAAAATTCGAGTTAGTTTAATTTAAATGTCAAATATTGATCCAAATGACTGCAAAATTCGTACCGATCCCAGTGTTGTTCGGTTTAGAACGCTAAAATGGCTAATTCTAAAATTCAACATTTCGGTCGCCTTATTCGAATTTTGGAATTTCTAAAAACCGACATTCAAAGTCTATGTCGAATATTTGACATTCGAACAAGTCCAGTTGGAATACTAAATTTTTTGACATTTTGGCGGCCCAAAAAAGAAAAAAACTCTGTTCAGTTTAAATTTTATAGAAAGTCTGATCTTTTTTACATTTTTAAAATTTTTACATTATCATCACATGAGAAAGTATTAGTTTTGGTGGAAAATTGACTTTTGCTAATTTTATGAAATCTTTACGTCTGTCTGTCTGTAGACCAAAAATTTTGTTCTTACGATAACTCTTGAAAAACTTATCCGATCATTTTCAAATTTGACTCACTTAAAGTTGGCCAAGTTAACGGCCAAGTTCGTTAACTAGCTTATTTCTTCAGAAACTTTTTTTTTTAAGTTTTTGGGTCAGTCAGCTTAACTATGTTAAAAAAATTTCTATTGATTTTGTAAAATGTTATAACTTTTATAATAATCCGTAGTTAACAACAAATCAAAAAGCACGTTTAACCGTTTTGTTAAATTTTGTTTTTTCCATGAATAAAATATTACTACATTTTTGAAAATGAATAATACATAACTGAATAGCCGCTTGCAATAAATTAATAAAACTTACACTGATTAATCAAAATTGTTAACTCTTTCAAATGAGAATATTAGTATGATAAAAATTTAAAAATTCCATGCTTTTATTTTTAAAAGAAAGCTGAAATACCAGAGGAACTTTTTGAGGAGAGTTAGTATAATTAAGGCGAGCCCCCGCGCGAAGCGCGGATGAGAATGTGTCCGCGCTTGCGCAGGAAGATTTTTTAAATATAGTTTAAACTCTGTAGAATAAGTCTGTTTACTTGAAAATCCGTATTAAAAATATTAAAGAAAGATAAAAAGCTTTTCGTGAAACTCAATGCAATAATATAATAGAAATAATTCTTCTTGTTAGGAAGCGATGAAAAGACAGAAAAGAAATTAATAATCTTTAATTTTCAAGTGATCAATCTTATCAACATAAGAGTACTAAAGACTGTATCAAATAAATCTCATGTAAAACAATAGCTCCCGAATGTTGAAGTATTGATCAGATTGCTTCCGAATGTGGATGTTCTGAAAGGCAGAAAAAAAGAAAGCTTTTGAGAAAAGCTATACCTAATTTAAAAAAAAGTAAAGTATTATCCGATCTGACATTAAAGAAGGTGCAAGATTTTTACGACTCTGACCAAAATAGTCGTATAATGACAAATAAAAAGGACACAGTTACTATTAAAAAAAATTGATTGACTGAAAAAGTACAAAAATGACTTTTACTTTCGGATATTAAAGTCTTGCACACTGATTCGTAATCAGTGACCTCGATGTCCCAAGTTTCAAGCAAACTTAATGAAATTTAAAAAAATTTGGTCCGTCATTTTGGGTCCATCATTTTAGGTCCGCCATTTTGAAATTGGAAAAACTGACATCAGATTCGTAATCAGCGACCCCAAAAATATTAAAATTTGATGTGACACAAAATTTATGCATCATTTTTTAAAAGAAATGAATTAATACATTTACTTATTTCCAAATTTAGCCTCTTCTACTTGACATATTAAGGACGTCATTTTGATTTTTCAATTCTGACACTTTGCAATTGAAAGGGGATGAGTTAACGAGTATTTTCACGTATGTAACTCGTATTTTTAAAGCATAGAATTTTGGAGATTGCTTTGGGCCTCTTGACGTGAAACGTCCCATATACAATTGTATATATACAATTCCGGGTGCTTGATTATCCTTATATATATATATATATATATATATATATATATATATATATATATATATATATATATATATATATATATTAGGATAATCAATCACCCGGTTTTCCTTGAAACCCAGTGATTTCCTGTTTATTCTTAACGAATCGAGGCTATTATTACATATCAACTATTCTACAAAGTCTATCTTTCGAATTGCAGTCGTAGTTGAATCGAAAATCTACAAGCGCTAAAGTTTTGCCTGACGATTTGAAATTACAGAAAAATTTTTCTAATTTTTTACAGTAAATTTAACATGACATGGTTATTTTTACTTTGTGCTTTTTGGCAAACGGCATGGACAGTATCTAGATATACATACATAGTGAGTAGTTTTTAATATTATGCAAATACATTTTTTTTAATTTTGTAAAAAACATTGTTATACAAATATTAAAAATTGACAATAGCATAAGATCTAATAAGTTATTTTTCATCCATCTTTCCGAAAATGTTTAATTATTTCCATTAAAAATAAGTTAAAAAGTTGTAATAAAGTATATAAGGGAGCATTCACAAATATTTTCACAAATTCAAAATTTTCTGAGATTTTTACTCCCTCCCCCTATCACGCAATTTTACATGTGAAAATACATTATGTCCTTTTTAGTAGAGACCCCTCCTCTTCCAAAAAACGAGACATGAACTCTCCCTAACATAAAGCCACCACATCTTTTTAAAAAAGAAGTATTGACCTGACTGTTTTTTATCTTTTTTGGATATCTGAATTGGAATTTCACCTTAGTTTAAAAAATGCAAATGTCAAGTCGAATGTGGCTAACGAATTTTAAAAAAAATCAGATATTGAATTTTTGAGAACTGAGGTGAAATTTGTTTTCAACAACCCCAAAAAACCACCAGTAACGTGTTTCAGGTGAATTGAGTGAATTTAAAAAAATCGACGCCACATTCGATCCGCTATCTTAAATGAGTGTCTTTATGAGTTTCTCTAATTGCTTAACCTTATATAATACTTTTTCTGTGTGTTAAAGTTGTATTATAATAGAATCTTAGGCTTCATTTGATTTATATCTTATTTACAGTGAGTTTTTGCAAATTTTATTTATTTGTGAAGACATTTGAGCCGTTCGCTCGAAAAACGACCTAAGTCGACTTAGGTTTTTGACAAAAAAATTAAATTAAAGATTCACAATCGAATTACTCATAAAATTTGCTTATTAATTGTATCACTAATTTTTTATATTAAAAAGACATCACCAAAGATTACCTTTATATAAAAAAGGTCCAATTAAATATGTTTAGCTAATTTAAAAATATTATTTTTTAACAAATCACTTAGGGCGTTTTTCCGTCGAACTACTAAAAATGATATAAAAATAAGTATTTTTATGAAAGAATATTTTTATTTCAATAAGCTTATACTCCTCTTAATATTAGAACTTTTTGAACAGTTTTACAACATATTTTACCGTAATATTTAACTAAATATTAACATTACAATGCACAATTATCAGGTAAAAATTAGGAAAAATTACTCGCTATATTATTATAGCGAGTAATTTTTACATGTTTTTACTATCATCCTAAACTGTCGTTACACTCTGATGTTGTCATAGCAGTTAAACTGTCCATTTTTCAATAAAAAATTGTTAATCAAAAGGGAAAAATACCGAGAGAAAAAAACTATCTGACAGCGTGTAGACAGATACTGTCATAACCTATAGTGTGGCGCGGCGCCAAGCATGAACGCGTGCATGCATATGAACATTAATTTTGGGACCCGGGAGGTTCATACCTCTCATAAAATTACAAATAGTGAACTAAAACTTCGGAAACTTTATAAATACATTCAATAGGTCTTGTAGAGAACACTGATAATAAAATTTTAAAAAACCACCTAAGTCGACTTAGGTCGTTTTTTGAGCGAACGGCTCATTTAAGGGGATCCCACTTATCGACAATACAGATCTAAATTGATAAAAAGAACTGCAACCGCCTTTTCTTGAAAAATATAAAATACCATGCCATATCTATTCGGGAATCTCATTTTTTATCAAAAATACACAGGATGAATATTTCTTTTATTGTAATTATTACAAAAAAATAAAGGTTTTTACCCTGCTGGAAGTAAAGAGATACAAAGAGATAAAAAAAAGGGGATAAAAAAGGATTAGAAGGTATAATAGTTTGGAGATGCAAAATGGATACTTAAAGGAGATACAAATTGTTTATCTCTTTCTATTACCTTATTTATATCTCTTTTTATCCCTTCTAATCTCTTTATATACAGTTTTAGATATAGAAGTATATAGAAAAAAATATATACAAAGAGATAAAAAATTGGGGATGCAAAATGGTGAATTAAAGAAGATAGAACTTTTCAATTTCTTTCTATTAGTACATTTCTATCTTTCTCTATACATTTTCATATCCCTTTTAATCCAAATGATGTTGTTAATTGTGTTTCTTAATGGTGTTGTTCCAATTCATTACGATTAACTAAAAAAAATGCTTTCAGTCGCCCCCAATTGTTTTTAATAAATTATATATTGAGAGAGTAAGTAGAAGGTTTTCTTAAGTAAATCTTTAATAAATTTTTAGGAAAGTTTCGTGTGCTACTGTGTGAGTTTATAAACTAATTTTGGTTGATTCATGTTGTCTATTATTGATAAACATTTATTGGTTAAATATATTTACAATAAACTACAAAAATGTGAAAGTTAAACTCAAACAAAAACGTAAAATCGCACAGTGCATAACACACGCTTTCTGATCTACTGACGCGACGCCATGACACACAACAGCTGGGAAGATCGACGCGCATGCGCGTATAAGTTTATATGCAATAGAAATAGATATACAGTGGTAGATTAAAGGAGATAAACTTATTATATCTCCTCAAATCCCCAATTATTCTTAAAATTCTCTATCTCTTTTAAATGAAGTAAAGAGATAGAATATGGGATATTGAAAGAAGATTAGAAGAATACCATTCGGAAAAGAAGAATTCTATCATTTTCTATCTCAATAATGGGAATAAAGAAGTGTCAATAAGATCCTATATAAAAAGCGATAGAAGGGTATAAATAAGATATTAATAGTTATTAAGAAAAGGTTATAAATGTTGATAAATAAGAGTATCGAGAACTTTTCTCATAAAAAGAGATAGAAGTTTATAGACAGGTTATTAAAAGGTATTAAGAATAGGTTATTAATAGGTATAAAGAATAGCGTCTATAAGGTCTAACATTGAAAGAGATACAAGGAAATAGACAGGATTTTAAAAGTAATAGAGAAAAGGTGATTGAAAGGGATAACGAAAAGTTGTAATAAGATTGTATATAAAAAGAGATAAAAGGGTTTAACATGACTATTGAAAGTTATTCAAAAAAGGTGATTAAAAGTAATATCCGAGCAAGTTGATAAAGGTAGGAATAGAAAGGCATAAAGAAGTATAGGTAAGAGATTAAAAGTTATACAATATTCATATCTCTTTCTATATTAGCAATAGAAAGGGATTAAAAGAGAAAAGGTTTCTATCTATTTACTTCCAGCAGGGTAAATTTTCTTACAAACAATAAAACAAACTTATTTTTTACTTGGAAAATTAAATATATCTGCGAAATTGTCTTATTTTATATATTTTTTACCATTAATCAATTTTTTTTGCAAACAAGACATTATATTAAATTGTTTTTAATTTAAAATTAAAAATAATCAACAATTTATCATTTCTGGTACATTTGGCGCCATCTATTGGTTCCATTGCAAAATAATGTACCACCAAACAGCTGTTAAATGTGGTTATGGTGGTTTGGACTATTGGAAACTGCTCATATTTAATTTTTGAAAAATAATTTTTTCTAATAATTACAACAAATAAAATATTCATCCTATTTATGATAGAAAATGAGTTTCCAAAATTGATAGGGCATAATATTATACAATTTTCAAGAAAAAGCAGTTGCAGAGTTTTTATCAATTTAGATCTGCATTGTTGATATGTGGGATTCCCTTAAGGTGATGGTGGAAAATTGAGTTCAAATTCGAATTCTGACACCTAAAAAACATGTCCCTGTCAATACTTCCATGGAAAAAATTTGTGGTTCTGTGTGAGTTAACAAACAGTGTATAAAAAATTAATGTGTATGATAAAACATATTTTTATTTTTAGAGAAATCCTGCTCCTTGTCCAGAAAATATGTCCCACTATGTTGATGAGAAGAATCAATCCATCGTATATTGCGATTGCAAAGAAACTCTTCTATACTTTCCTGAAAATGACTTCTGTTACGATGCCTACAGACAAGGTCCTTGTCCTTCAGAACATTATTTGGTTCTTGATCCTGGAGAAACAGTTGCAAAATGTAAAAAAAATGTGTGTATATTAGATGGTCTTGTTCCATTAAAGGACAAGTGCTATTTTCTATGGAAATCTGAACTGCCATGTGAAAAAAAATTCCATACATTAACAGTCAATAAAGATACTTTTGAATTAGAATGCAGTCAACATTCATATAATGGGTACTCACTAAATTTGGTAATTTGCGAAAATTTTGTAATTGTTTTACTTTATTAATGTAGTTTTTATATAATTAAAATTATATTTATTTCAGAAAAAGTCGAAATCCTGTCCTGAAAATTCAATACTTGTTCCTGTGGATGAAAATGAATCAAAATGGAATTGCTATTGTGAACCAGGTTTTCTTCGTTATGCAAAAAATAATTCTTGTCATCAAGCATTTGGTCGAGATCCTTGTCCTCAAAAACATTATTTCATTCTTCCTTTGGGGGAAAATGAAGCGAGATGTGAAAAAAATCCTTGCTTTGAAGATTCACTTGTTCCATTTAAGGAGGGCTGTCATAAACTTTTTAATTTTGGATCGCCTTGTACTAGTTCATATTATTTTCTTGGGGTTGACGAAAAAAGTTTCCAATTAAAATGCATTTATTCAGGACGTCGTCATTCTGGAGGTCACGGGGCTGGCGGAATTATTACTGCTCCTCTTAAAGCTTGTCTTCCAGGGAGTAGAAGAATAGTAACAGGATGTAAACGTGTTTTCCAATAAAAAAGACATTACAGCAGATAATTTTCTTTTCTTATATGGGGTCTCAACATTTTAGATGTATTTTATCTTCAAAATACTCAACTAGCAAAAAGGACCCCGCACAAAATGCATTGGAATTGGCTTACCGTTAATTTTGTTCAAATTTTCAGAATTAGTAGTTCTAAGTGTCCTAATTAAAGATATAATTTTGTTAAACTCAAAACTTCACTTGTTTGGCTGAAAACAGGGGGTGAAACTACCCCCTGTCTAAGGCATGAAATGAACATTTCAGTGCTTTTAGCCAAATAAACCATTATTTTTGGTAAGTTTAATGTCAGAAGTCACCAATATACATAAAGAGAGAACTCTTAATGTTAAACAAATAAAAATGTAAAATATCAACCCTCAAAAACTACCCCTTGTACAGTTAAAACCATATAGAAAAGGAAAAAACTATTTTAATCACAGAAAATATTTTTATAAATAAAATATTGACTTTTCATTTACTAATACATATGAGATGTCATATTTACCCTTACAAACAACTCCAACAACAACAACAACAAAAAACAACCCCTTTTATATTTTAAATAAATCCAGTAAACCAGATAAATGAACAATTTAAACAGAGAAAGACTTTTGAAAATAGACTGGAAGTAATTATTTAATCTTCCGTGATTTTCAGTGCAATGTTCAAAATAAAAAAGTACCCTTATGAAAAAAACAACCCCTTAAGATTTAAAGTGAAAAAAGTAAAAAATCCATTTCAACCAAAGAAAACTATTAAAAATAGTAAACAGTTTATTATGTTTAAAAATCTTATAGTATGTAATTCTTGTCTTTAAACTGTATTGACTATATATGTGTTTTCGTGTGAATGACGCCAAATGGTGAAAGGGTAGGAACACCAGTGCGAATATCGATATGTACAATAGTATAAAGTAAGTATAGCATAAGCAGTACATACAATCTTCCTAATATCATATGGATCCGTCTTTGTGTTGTGTTCTGCGCACGGAAGACTGCGCCTGATATTATTTTGAAGATGGTCCCTTTCGCTTTGGAGCGTCACATATATGATTTCTTTCATCAGCTCATGACATCGCTTGAAAGGCAACATTTGTTACCAGCTTACTGTATATCCTACAATATCTGGATTAAGAATATGTTAATCATTGTTTAAAATATTGTAGAGTACATTATTTAAACACATTTTTAGAGTTTGATTGATTTTTCAAAGATATTAGCATAGCATCGTTGTTTCAGATTGCGGGTATTTTGCAATACTTACTTTATACTATTGTACATTTCGATAATTGCACTGGTGTTCCTACCTTGAAGTAAATAATAATATAAACAAAATGCGTTGCTATGTTTGTAATGCAGTTTTTCAACCTAGACAAATGTCATCTATTGAAGGAGAAGAAAATGTTGATAAGAGCGAAATTGCAATTCGTTGGCGAGAAGAAAGAGGCTTTCCACCGATTGCAATTGGTATTAATACACGTGTATGCATAACATGCAAGCGACTTATTAATATTGAAGTTAATGAAAATGAAAATAATCCATCTTGTTTAAGACTTAATGTCTTAACGCAAACATCGAGCCATACGTGCCTTATTTGCAATCGGATAGATAATGTAGTACGACATTCAGACGAATGTCGTGTTAACATTTTTGTCCTGAAAGACATTTACGTTCAAGAAAATGTTAGGTGTTGTCCAGAGCATTTAGATGAACACGGTTTCATCCCTGCAGATCTCATGCAACATCTTCGTTTTATGAATAGATTTTATTGTATTAAAGGTCCTCAGTTATTAAAGTTTTTAAATGGTCTCAGCGGTTCTGTGAAAAAAAAATTCGAAAAAAAATTCGTAGATGAAAGCGATTTTTCGGACGATCAGTTCAAATCATTTTCTCCAATAACTAAGGAACAATTTCGAGATTTATATTCTCTATTCGATCCAGCGCAACTGGTACCAGGTCAGAGATATATTTCAAAGAAAGACCTTTTAGTATTTTTATGCAAAATGCGGCAAGATCTACCAGATGAATTTCTTTCAGTTGTTTTTAATTATCCAAGCAGACAAAGTGTTAGTATGGCTGTTAGTAAAGTAAGAATATTTTTAATGGAATCATTTGTTCCTCAAAACATTGGACTTAACGCAATAACGAGACAAGAATTCATAGAGAGATATGTACCTGATTTTGCAAATACATTATACAATCCGACACCAGAAAATCGTAAAGCAATTGTCATCATCGACGGTACTTACGCAAAAATTGGGAAATCTAGCAATTTTCAAGCTTTACGACAATCGTTTAATCTTCACAAGAGTTGTCATCTTGTTAAGCCCATTCTTTTGGTGTCAACGAATGGATACATTCTTGACATTCACGGACCATACTTTTCAGACGCACGAAATAACGACGCCAACATTTAAATACAAGAATGTGAAAGAGATGGTGCTCAAATCAGAGAATGGTTAGACGAAGGCGATATAATTATTGTTGATAGAGGGTATCGCGATGCGATTCCTTTTCTTGAACGGATGGGTTTAATACCCAAAATGCCACCGTTGTTGGGTCGTAATGAACGACAATTCTCTACTGAGGATGCGAACGAAGCTCGGTTAATCACAAAAATAAGATGGTTAGTAGAATCGCGAAACGGGCACTTGCAATCTATTTTTAAAATATTTGGTAAACCCATATCAATGACACATGTTCCTCATCTTGGTGATTTTTATCGCATTGCTGGCGCGATAATAAATAAATATCGTGGTTTAATAGAAATGGAAGTAGCTATAGTTGAATTAGCAACAGAAATGTTATTAAAAGCTGAAACAGCAAATGAATTAAAAACAAGGGTTGAAGAAGAGGAACTTTTCCGAAGAAACGCACAGTGGGTGCATTTAAACGAAAACGATCTTCCATATTTTCCTCATCTTTCTATGGAGTATTTACGTCACTTGACATTCGGGGTATACCAAGTAAACTTGGCACCATCTTATATTCAGGATAAAGTCCATAGAGATGGTAATGAAGAATTACAACTAGATGCTTTGATGAATGAACCCGGTTTAATAAGAATGCGCATTTATTCCAGATTTCGAAATGCTACGCGACATCAGCTATGGATACTTTATGATCTTGAAGAAAATAGAGGTGAACATCAGCAACCTATCCGTGGTTACTATTGCACTTGTAAGTCGGGTGCAAGAACTTTAGGTACTTGTGCTCACGTTGCAAGTGTTTTATGGTACTTCGGATATGCTCGTCACGAAGAACACGTGAAATACCCTTGGACGGATCTTTTGGACAGCGTGTTAGATGCAGGAAACAGAAACAACCCTGTCAATGAATAGTTTTTTTGGATGCATTGCAGCAAAGTCCTTAAAATAAGATTTGCTAAGTGCAATTTGTATATATGTAAATAGGTGAGATATGTAAATAGGTGAGATTTTTTTTTAAACAAGAAAAGGAGTACAAAATCTTGTACCTGCAGCCTCCACGTGGCGTACTCTGGGTAGAAAATGTTTTTCTAGCGAATGCAGGCATGTTTTTGAACAATATAATAAGATTGAAACAAAACATTTGAGAGTTTTCACAAGCCTAAAGACATGCAATATCTTCAATGAGTTATTTTCTTTCTATGAGCCTAATACTTAGAAGGATGTTTATTATAAATAGCGTCGAATATTTAAAATTATATTTTATTTTTGTTACATGTAGGAGGTAGTTTCTTTAACAACTACAAACATAATAAACTGTTTACTATTTTTAATAGTTTTCTTTGGTTGAAATGGATTTTTTACTTTTTTCACTTTAAATCATAAGGGGTTGTTTTTTTCATAAGGGTACTTTTTTATTTTGAACATTGCACTGAAAATCACGGAAGATTAAATAATTACTTCCAGTCGATTTTCAAAAGTCTTTCTCTGTTTAAACTGTTCATTTATCTGGTTTACTGGATTTATTTAAAATATAAAAGGGGTTGCTTTTTGTTGTTGTTGTTGTTGTTGTTGGAGTTGTTTGTAAGGGTAAATATGACATCTCATATGTATTAGTAAATGAAAAGTCAATATTTTAATTATAAAAATATTTTCTGTGATTAAAATAGTTTTTTCCTTTTCTATATGGTTTTAACTGTACAAGGGGTAGTTTTTGAGGGTTGATATTTTACATTTTTATTTGTTTAACATTAAGAGTTCTCTCTTTATGTATATTGGTGACTTCTGACATTAAACTTACCAAAAATAATGGTTTATTTGGCTAAAAGCACTGAAATGTTCATTTCATGCCTTAGACAGGGGGTACTTTCACCCCCTGTTTTCAGCCAAACAAGTGAAGTTTTGAGTTTAACAAAATTATATCTTTAATTAGGACACTTAGAACTACTAATTCTGAAAATTTGAACAAAATTAACGGTAAGCCAATTCCAATGCATTTTGTGCGGGGTCCTTTCAAGTTCCTATCTCATAAATAAGACTCAAAGCGCTCTCACAGCTCTGCATGCATGCCAATGCATGCATGCAGAGCTGTGAGACTCATATTCTTTATACATTTGGTTTATTAGTAAATAAATAATTTAATTCACATGTGTTATTTTTTCTATAAATTATTTCAATGTTGACAGACAAAATACAAAGAAAAAATAGGTTTATAAAAGTTTAAGGTTTTAGCAGTTTTAATAAAAAACTGAAATTATTGAGTTACGGCCGAACTCCGTAACTTTCTTAAATTTATAATTTAAACAATTAATTTATAAAACAAAAACTAAAATTGCATACAACTACAAATTTCGTAAACATATCAGAAAACATTTACTCAAAAACAATTCTTTATAATTCCACAAAAGGAAAATTCTTTTGCTTCCTCGTGAGGAAGCTTTGTAGTCGTTTAATTTACAAAATGTTTGAAAATCCTTTTGACAAATTTTCTTCTATATGGGACTATGTTATATAAGACCCTGAACAATTGTCCGGATGTATGTGTGTGTGTATGTGTGTGTGTGGATCCCGATTTTTGTGAACACGATAACTCGAAGAGGTTTTAACGAATTTAGCTAAAATTTACCAGGTATATTTATCATAAAAATATATCGAACTGGATTGATAGACTTTAAAAAATTCTCAGAAAAAATTTTTTTTTTGACTTTTTTCTAAAAAAAATTTGTTTTCAAACATTTTTTTTTTAAGTTGGTTATTGAAGTTAATATATAATAAAATCTCATTCTTTGCATCAAGACGAATCCATTGGTATATAAAAAGAATAAATTGTATGAGAATTTATAGAGGTAATCACAATTAAAGCTGAAAAATTCGCATTTTTCTAAAAAAATGAGTTCTTTCCGCAAAATTATGTTGCTGTATAAGAAAATCTTAATCACTTATTTCTAAAATTTTATTCTTTGCATCAAGACGGATCGATTGGTATATATAAAGTATATATTGTATTTAAATTTATAAAATTAAAACCAATTACAGACACAAAATTTGCATTTTTAAGAAAAATTCATTTTTTCTTAAGAATCATGTTGCTGTACAATAAAATGTTATTATTTATTGAAAAATAAATCTAAAATCTTATTCCTTGCATCAAGACGAATCGATTGATGTATGTAAAATATATATTCTATTGAAAATTATAGAATTAATTACAATTAAAGATGAAAAATTCATTTTTTTATTAAAAATTTTATTTTGTTCATTTAGGATTAAAACAAATTTTATAAATATTTTTTTGATTTTATAAGGGTGATTTTCACGTAACTGTGCAATTTCAAGATCAGTTTTAAAAGAAAAAAAATTTTGTTTTTTTAATGTTAAATATTACTTTTCCTCATCATTAGGGCATAATATAGTTGTAATTTGAATGGTTTTACTACAGCTATAATTATAAAAAAATTATAACAAATTTTCGAAAATTGGCTGCCACGGAGCTGACCACCCTATGCATTGAATAATATTGCCGTTAACTGCAGAGCTACTTTATGCGTACGACAGGTATTTAATAAATAAAATTATTAAAAAGAACTTCTTTGTCAAAAAACCAAAAATAAGTTAATTAAAATCCTTAAAACGATTAAAACTTCAACCGGTGAGCAACATAACGACAAAAAATTAACTTTAATTAATATTTATAAGTTTTTCAAATTAGTCTTAAAACTATTTCTCTCGTTTCTCTTAAAATATCTGAAAAAGTGTAATAGATATTAAAATTGTTATTCATTTAACCTTAAAATATTAATTTCAAGTTTTTAAAAAATATCATATTCGAAACGTTTAAAGAAGCTCCTATTAAAATGATTATTTAAAGTTATTTACATGTGTTTAAATGATATTTTTATAATTATCATAATGTATTATTGTAAAATGCATATTTAAAAAGAAAAAGTGTTATTTATTTTCTGAGTAATATAAAATTTGAAGAAAGGTTGTTAATTTTTAATAAATCATGATTTTAGCAAAATCTTAGTGTTTTATTTTACATTTTGTTGTGTTATGTCTTACCTTATTATTATATTCCCTATTTTTTCTCGATTTAACTTTAATTTATAAAAATTAAAGTTGGGACGAGGTTGGATAAATGACAAGAATAAATTTATTTGAACACAGTATATTTAAAAAATATCAAAATTATGCAAAGATGAAATGAGCACTAGCTTTCTAAATGTGAGTCTTAAGTGGTTTTTGTGTTTACCTTAAAACAGCGGGGTTTGGTCCTGGCTTGCGACTTTTGAGATACAATGGCAATTGTCCGCTAATGGGTTACTAAGTGATGCAGGTTGATGATTTACGACACTCGTAAATTAGGCAGTTGAATAGGTATTATGTTTCTTTCAGCTTTTGTCACAACTCGAACGATATTTCTAAATACCAAATTTGACTTCAAGATGCACTGAATTTAGAAATTCACGTGTAGATTCAGGACAACTACTATACTGGGGTTGAGGGCACTATTACGAAGAGAACCACTTGTGATAATTAAAAAATTAAGACTGTAGTCTAGGTGACTACTACTGACGATTACATTTTTAAGACTGTAGTCCGGGTGACTACTTTTGATGACTTCCAATTTTAGACTGTATTTTAGATGATAGTGTGGCCCTTTTTATACTAGACTCCTTAGGTCTTTTAGCATGGTCTCTTCGGAAAAGGTTTTCTAGCATAGAGTCTTTGAAAACTATTGTTGTAGACACTTGTGTTTACTCAGTATTTAGATCGCACGTGTTCATATCCTGTTAGTCATATGTTTTTACAATTTTCGTTATTTAATATTATATTTTTAATATTGTTTGTTAATTATTTGTAGTTGTTACAATTTGTTATTAACTTGTTATTACAATTTGTTATTATTGTTTACATTATTATAACTTGTTATTAATTATTTGTTACATTTTATTATTATCTTGTTATTATGAATTATTATTTATTATTGTTTCGTTGTTACAAATTATTGTTGACTTGTTATTATTATTTTGTTGTTACATTTTATTACTATCTTGTTGTTTTTTGTTATATTTGTTATTGTTGTTACAATTAATTATTAATATTTTGTTATTGTTGTTACAATTAATTATTATTATTTTGTTATTATTGTTACAATTAATTATTATTATTTTGTTATTATTGTTACAATTAATCATTATTATTTATTGTTACAAATTGTTATTATCTTGTTATTATTATTTATTATTGATGTTACATTTATTACTCTTGTTATTGTTGCTTATTATTATTATTATTTTGTTATTCTTATTATTACTATTTTCATTAATTAATAATTATAAATAATTGTTAATAATATGTTAATAACAATTATTTGTTATTCCTATTATTATAATTATTATTATTATTATTAATATTGAAAATGACGTTACGATGACGTAACAGTTGTATAATATTTAAAAAAAATTTTGTTTAATATCTTATTCTTTTTTAATTTACTCTAAAATATCTACACAAAAGATTTAATGAATAAGAAAGTATCAAAAAAATGTTTATGTAACATTATAGAAACACAAATTTCAATACACAATGTAGCCCCATCCCGGGGTCTATTTTTGGAACAACTTTTAATGACTACAACTACGACAAAAAATTTATTTCATTGACTAACTCATAGGAAACCTTCAGAAGGAAGTATAACATATATATGCAAAAATTGATTTTCTTTTAATTCTGAATTTGAATAACTCACTGAGTTAAAAAATGCATTTTAATGCACAAAATAGCCTCAGCAAAAATATTGACTATTTACTATCAGCTTGACATAACCAGATAATTTAATTTTTATAACATTATGAAATTAGCGCATAAAACTAATTGTAGAAAATTATTCTCAAATAAGAGCGTTATTATTATTAAGAAATGAGGGTTGTGAATCTATGACCTTTCAGGTCATACCACTAACGCTTGGGTAATGCCTTTACGTTCCCCATAACAGTCCCTATATCCGAAGTCCTTTCCACAGCAGAAGGACTTCGGCCAGGTTTCTGGTAGCAATAACGGTCTCCCCCAGAAAGAAGTAGCCCGTAATGCGTTCCCGCTCCTTCACAAGTGCGGGGCAGTAACACAACATGTGTATCGAGGTTTCGTGTTCCTCTGCACACCTACGGCACTTCGGGTCGTCTACAATCCCCATTTTGTGCCGATGATAGCGCAGATCACCATGGCCTGTTAAAAGCCCTGTTATGATCTTTGCCTCTTTGCTATTTAATTTGCGGAATTCCGCTTTCCTCATAGGGTCAATACTAGTTCCCATGAGTACCTTGGCTTGTCTACAGCCCTTAGTTGCCCGCCACTCCCTTTGGTGTTCCGCAGCTATCCACTGTTTAATTCCCAGTGTTAGGCATTTATTGGAAACACCAATGGGCCGTTCGGGCCCAATAAGTTGTTTTCTAGCCCCTTCTTTGGCTAGCTCATCCGCCCTATCGTTTCCCGCGAATCCACTGTGACCAGGGATCCAGAGAAGGGTAACGCGGTTAGTTTCAGCTAGTTTGTTAAGTGCCTCATGACAGTCACCGACCAGCCGTGATGTTGATACGTATCGTTTCAAGGAGAAAATAGCTGCCTTGCTATCCGAAAGAATAAAAATATCTTTGTCGCGACAATTTTCCAAGGCTTCAACAGCACCATAAAGTATCGCCACAATTTCGGCTTGTAACACAGTAACAGTGGTCCCTAACTTAAAAGAGTGTCCCACTTGAGAGGTTACATGATAGATTCCTGCACCAACTCCATTCCCGCCTTTTGATCCATCTGTGTACCAGACTTCACAGTCAGCTGGAATATTTGTCAGTCCATTAATCCAATCTTCTCTACTAGGTATATTAATCTTATACTTTTTGTCGAGGAGGTACAAAGGGACAGTTCTGTCCCTAATCATACTTAGGAGGGGGCTTCTCACCAATTTCTTTAGGAGACGCCATCTACCCACCTCCCTGCAGCCCACAGGACCGCTCAACCTCAGGGCAGTTTTAACCGCCGCTGCTTTAATTGTAAGGTGTAAGGGTTCTAGCCCCAAGAGGGCACCAAGGGCAGCAGTAGGAGCTGTACGCACCGCCCCCGTTATTCCTCTGAGTACCATCCCCCTTAACCTTTCCAATTCTGTTTGTGATGTTTTTAATTCAACTCTACTCCACCAGACCACGCAAGCATACGTCAGCCTAGGGAGCAGAATTGCTTCATAGATCCACAATAGTGTATCCGGTTTAAGACCCCAGCTACTGCCTATGGCCCTTCTACATTGCCACAGAGCAGCTGTAAGTTTCTTGCACTTCTCCTCCAGGTGCTTTTTCCAAAGCAGTTTACTATCCAGGATTACTCCTAAATATTTTGCCTGCTCTGTATATTGGATCTCTTTTCCGGACAGCGTAAGTGAGCACGAGGCTTTCCACTTATACCGTCTGGTAAAGATAACCGCTTCCGTTTTCCCCGGATTTACAGATAAACCCACCCTCTTACACCATTTGTCTACCTGGTTTAAAGCCTTTTGGGCCACTTCGAGTACAACGTCGAGATGGGGACCGCGGACGATTAACAAAATGTCATCCGCATACTCAATCGCATGGTATCCTGCTTCGGTCAGAGTTCTCAGTAGTTCATCCACCACCAAGGACCAGAGCAAGGGTGAAAGAACACCTCCTTGGGGGCAACCAGAGTTAACTGTCCCTTTCAGGACTGAGTCTCCTTTAGTTGATAAGAGGTTTCTGTTTCTTAACATGTGACAGGTCCAATCAACCACTCCTGTAGGAATATTAAAAGCTGTCATAGCTTTACTTATGGATTCAGGAGAGGCCTGACTAAAAGCCCCTTCTATGTCCATAAAAACACCTACAGCAAAACCCTGACTCTGCAGTTGCCCATCAATTAGGTCAACTGCTCTCGCCAGAGCTGTCTCCGTAAAGCATCCTGATCTATACGCATATTGATCCTTTTGTAGCGGGAACCGCTCCAAAATGTCACTGCGGATATATCTATCCACCAACCTTTCAACTAGTTTTAGAATAAAGGATGTAAGGCTAATGGGACGGAAATCCTTCGGTGAGGTATACCCATTCTTGCCCGCTTTAGGTATGAATACGACTTTCGTACCCCTCCACGCTGTCGGGACATATCCCAGAGTCATACTCGCTCTCGCAAGCCTCACCAATGGCCCAACAGCCTCGTCCATCGCTCTTTGCAAGAGAACAGGGTAGGTAGACTAAAAGATTCCGCGGCCCATCTGATCCTCTCGGCATTCACGATCCTGTTAGCCAGCTGCCTTCGCGGCCGATACTCAGCCTGTGGAAGGTTTGCTGGCGACCCAGGGTCATGTCCGCCCTCCCCCGACCTTGAAAAGCCCGGAAAGTGTACCTGGACCAGATAAGCCAAGGTCTCATCGTCCGACTCAGAGAAAGTCCCATCCGGCAATAATAAAGTGCCCAAAATTGCATCAGGGTTCTTGGCAAGCAGCTTATCCAATCTGGCTGCCTCTTTCCCTTTTTCGATACTGGAAGAGAAAGCATTCCAACTGGCTTGTTTTGCTTTCCTTATTTCATTTCTATAGTCGTCTCTCATTTTTGTAAAGTCAGACCAACCATTAGTCGTGCGCCTTTTCTTGGCACGCTTAAAGAGTCTTCTAGTTTCTTTCCTGAGATATTCTAATCTCTCGTTCCACCAGCACATCTCTTTTCCCGAAAATACTTTTGTCGGTTTGCAACTACCTTCATAAGCTGCCATAATAGCCTTTGTAAAATCATTGGCCGCCTCATCTAGGGTTTGACAATCTCTTATCTTACCCGGTAAACCAGAAAGTGTCCTTCGAAGTTCTGAGTTGTAGCTAGCCCAATCCGTCTTTCTGGGATTACGAAACCACTTAGTTTCGGATCGGACCGCAGACTCTACCTCGAAGACTATCTGTGAATGGTCAGAAAGTGAAGGTTCATTAGAAACTCTCCATCTTCTTACCTTATTTACAATGCTTTTGGAGCAGATAGTGATATCAATCACTTCCTGCCTAATCGCATTGCTAAAAGTCGGGGCCGAACCCCTATTAAGAGTATCTAGGTCTGTTCGGATTAAATATTCCAGTAGCTCCTGTCCTCTCTGATTGTCCTTTGAGCTCCCCCACACCGTATGTTGTGAGTTTGCATCGCAGCCCAACAGCAGAGGAAGTCCCCTGAGCACAGGTCCAATAGTGGAGTTGCGTTAACGCCCTTAGTAAGAATGCACGCCCTGGGTTTGGCAGCTCTGCAGTCCCTGTAACAGATTACACCAGCCCCACCAAGCCCCCTAATGACACCTCTTACTAACCATGGTTCTTGGATTAGTGAGATGCCCGTGTGCATCTTAGCCAAGCCCCTCATCAGTACTGCTGAGGCGCCTTTGCTATGATGCAAGTTAATCTGAGTAGCGGTAAGCTTACAAACAGTAAATTATGTTTGCTCTTCACCCACCTCTACATTGTTTGAGCCATCACGATCAGGGACAGTGACCTTAAAGGTTATCCGCCCGAAGTGATAGTGAGGCCTAAATTCGAGGGCCTCTATAGCCCTCGCCTGACTTTCAGGAACCTGAGCAACAAGAAGAAAACTCTTGTCACCCCTATTAGCCACCTGAGACCCATCGACATTCAGCGTACGCCAAGTCGATGTCTTCAACGTGGGGTTGAAGGCCTCCAAATGTTGCAAGACCGTCCGCGCGTCCGCCGTTTCTCCCGGGAACCACGCATTAGCCTTTACCATTCTTTGGAGCATTTCAACCCCACCAATCTTCAGCTTTGCTCCCTCCCAGGGCTCATGGTCGGCCACACATTTCGTCAGCCATTCCTTAGCCTCTGGGTTGGAAGCGATGAATATAAAGACTCCTCCTCTGCAGAAGGAAGCCTCAAAGCGCGGCCATCTTTCGACCGGCTCTTTGCAGGTGAGCGTCACAACGGTCTTCCTAAGAAGTCCAAACTGCTCATCTGTAAGCGCCACGTCTGGATAACCCTCGCTACAGACCACCATCGTAAGAGGATTTGCCCTTTGAGCCATTGTTAGCCCAACATTGTACCTCTCTCTCCTGGTACTCTGCTGGACCGACTTTGGTCTCTTTACCCCCTCTTTTTCCAGGGGTGACGCATCCTGGCCACTCTTTCTCTTCGAGCCAGTAGCAACATCCGAGGAAACAGAGTTGGTTACACCGGCTTTAAGCCGTTTTTTCCTTAACCGTTTCTTTTCAGAACCGTTAAGGCGCTTCCTTTTGGTTAGATGCCTTTCTACAGCCCCTGAGCCTCCACCCTCACCTAAGACCACATTACCATCAGATCCCGAAGGACCCGAAGGAACAGCCAAAGAGGAAGGGGAGGACTGATCCACGACCTCAGGGTTCAAGATCGTCACATCCACAGCCTCCGAGGAGGTTGTAGACGCAGCCACTGAAACCCTTTGGTCACCCAAATTTAATTTGTTAAATTGGTTCTCCATTTGAAGTCCCACGAGTAGCAAGGGAAAGAAAGTCCGCTCCTGCAGAGCCCCGCTTGCAGAAGTAAGGCTAGTACCACCGGAAGGTCGCCCGGTGTTCCGAAAAGGACTTGTTACAGGAAGAGATCTAATAAAACAATTCCCATTTTATTGATAATAAAATTCTACAAAAAAATTCTTAATTATAAACAAAATATCGTTTTCCAATTTGCATGATAGAAAATTTGGATGGAAATTATTTCATTTCTCTTCGAAGAAGCAAAAATATTTAATTTTTTTACAAGGTAAAATAAGTTTCAAAACATTATAAAAAGTAGTGTAAAGAATTGTAGTAGTTTTTCGTGTTGTATATATAATAATTTTTTTTTATTTACAGATGGAAATAGCAACCTGGTTTGATCAAGATGCCCCTTTATGATTTCTTCAAATTTAGTTTTACATAATTGTTTCAAGTGCAGTTTATTCTAAAATTTCCTTATCGATCTTGATTGTCGTGACTCAAAATAAAATATCGTTAGTAGCTATAAAATGAAAGTTATTTGTGTTTCATTGGAAAGAAAATTTTACAAGCGAAGCAAAAGGAGAAAATGTGATTATTTAAAACATGAAGTTAGTAGCATTCCATTGGTTATATTGGTAGTAGATTAGTAGGATGGGTAGTATTTGTGAGCGTGCTCTTTAAGGCAATTGGCACGTTCGTTCTTGTAAATCCTGCAAGTTAAGAAATTCATTCTTCTTGTACTTACTCTGATTATTCTTTTAATAGAGTTTAAGGAGGTTGTATACGATTCAGAATTAACATAACAATTTAATGAAACTTGGTCCACTATTAGACAAAGGTTTGAAAATTATGTAGTTAAATTTTTGAGGCCTCTACGTTCTTGTGAAAAATTATAAGCCTTTTAGTTTTTTTTACATTTAACATTAAGTCTTACGGGAATTGAGTACTTTTTTATACATATTTGTTTACCACAAAGTAATTAACATTTAGAAATAGATGGAACCGTTTTTTTAACAAAACAGATGAGGCATTTCATTTCAAACCGTTCCACCGACAAAAAACAATCGCAAGGAGACATATTTTCTAATAATTTTTATTATATAATTCTTTAATTGTTTATAATATATTATACACTGATTCAGAAGAGAATTTCATGAGCTGTCTATTGCTATTTTTATTATTTTAAATTTTTGCCAATTTCGTAGAGAAATTGCTGTTTGAAATGTTAAACTCTTAATATCTCAAAACACCCCCCCGCCGATTTTTATCAAAATTATATGAAAATAAAGCGTAAATTCTCTAGTTTCTATTCCCATTTGATATATTATGGACATTTCATGGGATTAATAGAAAAAAAATTATTTAAAAAATGTGTTTTTGAAAAATTTGACAAATATTACGAAATTGAATGTAAGTTGAATGGGTTAAGGTTCAACTTCATACTATTTGTCAAATTTTTCAAAAACACATTTTTTAAATAATTTTTTTTCTATTAATCCCATGAAATGTTCATAATATATCAAATGGGAATAGAAACTAGAGAATTTACGCTTTATTTTCATATAATTTTGATAAAAATCGGCGGGGGGGTGTTTTGAGATATTAAGAGTTTAACATTTCAAACAGCAATTTCTCTACGAAATTGGCAAACATTTAAAATAATAAAAATAGCAATAGAAAGCTCATGAAATTCTCTTTTGAATCAGTGTATAATATATTATAAACAATTAAAGAATTATATAATAAAAATTATTAGAAAATATGTCTCCTTGCGATTGTTTTTTGTCGGTGGAACGGTTTGAAATGAAATGCCTCAGATATATAATGATTAAATATCTGGTAAAAAGTGTCATTAGGTTCCTGTGAGAGTTGCAATAAACTGATTTGTAACAATGTTTCACGTTTTATATGGTAAATTAAACAGCTATCAGAATGTCTGGTAACGTTATACACGTCATCCTACATTTCAGCCTTGATCATGCACGTTATATGTTAATTTTACGCGCTATATTTTAATATTATACGATTAGTAACAATTATTATTTTTTTTATTTATTTAAAAGGAAATATAAATTTATTTATTTTTTTCTTTTCTTTTTTGATATATTTATTTATTTGTGCAAGACTATTTTGTATCTCTCCCCCAAAAAAAAATTCATTAAGGGAGAGAGAGAGAGAAGAAAAAAAATGCAAAGAAGATTTAGAAAGGAAATTTGAGTTAGGGATGTATACACATTTATTTAAAAATATAAATATAATAATGAGAAAAAGAAGACAGAGAGAGAGAGAAAAATTGTAGAATGTGGGTATCGAAATTTGGATCTTTGGTGTTGTAGCGTAAAATGTTGAAGTTTAATATTTTTGCGGATATTGGTCTTTACGGAAATATACCACAAAACAAAGTGTTTTTTTTGTTTGTTCTTTTTTTGGTTAAGATTAATAAAATTGAACATAATTAATTGATTATAAAATTTATTGTTTAAAATTAATATTAACTATTTTTGCTTAAATACTTTAGTAAAATTATTTTTAATAATAATTGAGATTCATAGTAGTCATTAATAAGGAACATTAATTATTAAGGGGTTGGTTTTAGTTTCTATAAGATCAAAACAATAATTTATGGTTAAATGTACACATTATAAGTAACTAAAACTATGTACAAAAGAATGTTTTGTGATTGAAATAAATTGTTTCTTATTAATACAGGTTTTTTTTACTTAATAATTAATTTTAAAAACCAGCAAAAAGTAGTTTAAAAGTAGTAAAAAAGTAGTTTAAAAAGTAGTAGTAAAGAGTAGCTCTTGAAAATTAAATTTAACTTCAGAAAAAAATTTAATTTTAGTCAATTCACAAAAATTACAAAAATTTGATGACTTTTTTTTATTCAAAATAACAAAAATTTACCTTTTTGTTTAAATAGTTCATTTCTTTAGAGAATTTTTAATAAAAATTAATTGAAATTATGTATGAAAAGTAGTGAATAGTATCAGAAATTTGTATCTCTGAAAATAATTTTATTAAAAATGTTCAGAATAATTGTCGTTTGAGTTATCATTAGGAGGTGAATATTGTGTCATGATGGGAAATTGATAAGTGTATGGATAAGGAGAAGGGTAGGGAAATGGTAAAAATTTAGGTTTCATAGGTTGAGAGTAAGGATAAGGGTAAGGATGACAATCACTACCACAAGAACATGAATAAAAATTTTCTGAACTACTATTCACATTTTCTTGGATTTTTAGGTCACGAAAAGATGGTATATTAGTTTGTCTCAAATTAAGATTTCTATAATCGTTTGCAATGTCTACATCATCTTGTTCATGGCCTAAAATGTGATAATTACTATTTTCGGAGAATAGTTGTTCTGGACAGTTTTGGATATTTAGAGCAATTTGTAATGCCTCTTGAATGTTTCTAGGATTGAATATTTCAACTTTTATTGAAATATTTTTTGGTAGGCTACGTATAAACGTATCTAAAATACAATCTTGTAATGCAGAGGCCGCTTTAGTGACATTAATCCCATAATTTTCTTCTAATGTAGCTTTCGCATCAGAGTAAAGAGAAGAAAGTCTGTCGTAAAATTCAATAATCTCTTCTCCCTTTCTCATACGAATAGAAGAGATTGCTTGTAAACATCAAGAATATGATCTATTGGGTAGAAATTTTCTGTTTAGATATTGTATCAAATCATCTAGGGTATCAAAGTCAAAATAGCGTATGCAATCTCGGGCAGCGTCCTTTAATCGTGTGAGAACTGCTTTGATATATGTATTGTGACATGCAGCTGGTACATAATTAGATCCATTCCTAATATCTTGTATGAAATCGTTAAAACAAATGTTTTTACCGTCGAAATGACGTACTTGTGATATTGCTTGACGTAGAGCATACAATTCTGTAATATTTTGTACCATTTCTGAGACAGAGTAAGGATCGATTTCAGTACCTAATGTTAAGTTGTCGAATTGATTGTTATTATTATGGTTGTCATAGTGTTCTCTTTGGTGCCACATAATAAGAAATATTCTAGAATGGCTTTGTAATATTTTGGTTCTATATGTGAAGTGGTATCGCGTAAATATAATAATTTTATTGAATTTTGGAATTATTTTACGGTCACTAAGAGTTGAAATTGTACTTGGAGTATAATAAGTAAATGAAAACTCGTTTGTAGAAAGTTTGAAACTATAATGAAACTTGTATTATTTAATTATAATCTTTGGAAGGTACGATGTAGAGAAATGTTTGTACTAGATCTAAAAATTTCTCTACTAAAATATTAAACAGTATTTAAAATTCTAATATATTCTTAGCAACTGGATGTTCAAAAGGTAAAATTCGTTTTTTTTTCTTAAAAAAAATTGATAAAAGTCTTCAATATTTTGTTTTAAAATTTCTGTCATTAGGAAGATCTGTTATGAGATGTAGTACAGAAGAAGGTTTTTTTAAAGGTTTCGTATTATACTGTTAATTCTTTAAGGATTAACTTAAGCTGTTTTGAAGAAGGGATTTATTCTTTCGGAAAAGTCAAATTTGTAACAACTTCTAGTTTTGGAAATGTTGTTTTATTTAAAAACATAAAAAGATGTTACGATAAATTTGCAAGTACCTTCTCTCATTCGACTATTAACGAATTTAATTTTTCCTTACATTCGAGTTTTGAGGATTCGAACAGGGGAAAATTAGGGAATAATTCTCTTTGTATCTCTTCCCACTTGTGTTCAATAACTCTTTCTCTAGGTCTTTTACGTACCCTGATTTTTCTTGGGTCTTGATTCATGTGTGCAAAAATATCGAACTCATTTGTTTAATACTTGGTTATTTTCTTAAAAGTAACTTAAATTACTAAAATTACTAATAACTAATTACTAATTACTAAAACTTATTTTAATTCTTTTTCAAGTATTGAAACTCGAGCGTTAAAAAGCAATCTTAAATCTAGCTTAAAATTAATATTATGCAATAAGATCGGAACTTAAAGGTAAGTGTAAATTATTAACTTATGATAGTAAGTATAATTCAGTTCTTTCCTGTGAGTATTGGAACTGCACACATTAAAGAAGCTGAATAAGTTAAGAATTTAGTTCTTTCCTGCGAGTATTGAAACTTCAAGCACTAAAGAACAACTTAAACTAACTTAAATTTAGCTTAATACAAATAACATGCACTAATACTAGAACTTAATTTTAGGTATAAAATTATTAACTTATGATAGTAAGTAGAATTCAGTTCTTTCCTGTGAGTATTGGAACTGCAAACATTAAAGAAGCTGAATTAGTTAAGAATTTAGTTCTTTCCTGCGAGTATTGAAACTTCTAGCACTAAAGAACAACTTGAACTAACTTAAATTTAATTTAAGATTAATGTCATAAAATAATATAATTATAATATAATTAGTTCCTTTATTCGAGTGTTAAACTCAAAGATTAAGAAACTACCTAAAATTTAACTTACGAATTAACTTAAAAATAAAATAAGACTAAAATTAAAATTATATGATAATAACCAAGCAGTAGACAAACGAGGGTATTAAATAATTTTTATATGCAGTATTGCAATAAATAATTTTAAGTAAAAATCAAAATACTTATTTAAAACTCTTAATGAATTCAGTGGTATATGATAAAATGATATTCGTAGTTGATAATATTCCCCTTTTGGTTTATAAATGGGTTTGAAATGGTTTATGACAAATGAAGTAAATTTTGAACAGGCACTCAAGATTTGTGATTCTCCAACAATAACATGTGTTTCAATTAGAATTTAGATGTAGAAAATATTCAAGGAATGATTTGGAAATGATTAGTCTTGGTCGAGAAGAAAAGCCTGAAAGTAATTTAATTGTGAATAATGTCAAATTTTGGCAATATCCCACCGCTGACACCAGAAAATTGCTAACTGTGACGTTCATATTAAAAATAATACTTTAATTATAATCGTGGTTTTAAGATCGAGCGATGTACTTTCGGAAGTCATTAGCAGTTTTCTCGCAAGATGGTAAGTCATGCGAAAATTATTTATTTGTGAGTTTGTTATTGCTTCAGCTCTATGGGAGCTGTTATGACGTTATTCTTAATTTAGAAGGATAGAAGAAAATATAGATTTAGAGTATAAGAATCTTTTATTTTAAAGAGAGTTATAGTTATAAATGTAGGTATAAAACTGATATTCTTACCAACTATTTACAGTTGTTGTATCAGTTTGGATAATGCACAAATACTTAATACTACTTTCAAATATTTTATTTGAAAGGCAAATTTTTAAAATGAGTAAAAACGGGATTAGAACGATTAATAACAATCGAAAACCGTATTCGGAATCAAGAGTTTTACATCAAGACCCTGATTACAAAATAATTTAAAAAGGAGCATCTGCCTGATGGGACAAGATCTCTGGTTACTTCGGTGAGAGAACGGAAGATAATGACGATTCGGAAGAGGGCTTTCCGGTTTTTATGCAATAGTTCCCACTTGCGGAAAAAGGGCGCAAAGTAATGAGTAGCCAATACGGATGTTTAGAAAAATGTATGTCGTCTTCCAGTCCAATGTGGAGCCGAGCTATTTTAGTTAACCAATCAAATTTAACCGAACAGGCCCTAGGTTATTGAACTATGGTTTGAGTATGGTCACTATGCGTTGGATATCCCTCTTTAGAGTCGTTCTTATATAAGACAAATTCGGAGATTTATTAAAGTATTATATAAGTTGATTTTTGTTACTAACAATTCATACGTATACTCATGTATAGTCACGATAATAATATAAAATTGTGTTGGCAAAAAATCTATTTATAATAATAATGATGAAAATGGTAGTAAGATATGCTATAAGAACTGTCCATAAAAATGTCTTGTTGTTTAAAGGTGTGAGGTAATGTGAGGCCGTTATTTATCCTCTTTTTGACTTATAGGTCAAAAAATAGGTCAAATTATACACAGGTTTTGAGGTAATGTGAGGCCGTTATTTATCCCCTTTTTGGCCTATATGTTAAAAAATAGGTCAAATTAGACATAGATTTTGACCTAATGTGAGGCCGTTATTTATCCTCCTTTTAAACCTATAGGTCAAAAAATTGGTCAATTTTGACATAAGTTTTGAGGTAATGTGAGGCCGTTATTTATTCCCTTTTTGACCTATAGGTCAAAAAATAGGTCAATTTTGACATAAGTTTTGACGTAATATAAGGTCGTTATTATCCTCTTTTTAAACCAATAGGTCAAAAAATAGGTCAATTTTGACATAAGTTTTGAGGTAATGTGAGGCCGTTATTTGTCCTCTTTTTGACCTATTGATCAAAAAATAGGTTAAATTTGACATAAGTTTTGACGTAATTTGAGGCCTTTATTTATTCTCTTTTAAACCTATAGGTCAAAAATAGGTCAATTTTGACATAAATTTTAACATAAATTTTTAATGTGAGGCCGTTATTTATCCTCTTTTTGACCTATAGGTAAAAAATAGGTCAATTTTGACATAGATTTTAACGTAATGTGAGGCGGTCATTTATCCTCTTTTTGACCTATAGGTCAAAAAATAGGTCAAATTATACACAGGTTTTGAGGTAATGTGAGGCCGTTATTTATCCCCTTTTTGGCCTATATGTCAAAAAATAGGTCAAATTAGACATAGATTTTGACCTAATGTGAGGCCGTTATTTATCCTCCTTTTAAACCTATAGGTCAAAAAATTGGTCAATTTTGACATAGATTTTAACGTAATGTTAGGCCGTCATTTATCCTCCTTTCGACCTATAGGTAAAAAAATAGGTCAATTTTGACATAGATTCTACGCAGTCAAATTGTTCACCAGAAAACTCTACACATTTGAAAAATATTGATTAAATTGACTTTAAAAAAATTCTAAATAAATAAATTCTACAAATAAATATTCTACACAATAATAATACTAAATAAAATGTAACTTTAAATAAAATTTATTTAATTTTGCACGGTTAAATACTACATTAAAAGATTCTACACAATGTATTTTTAAACGAAGAAAAATACGAATTATTTTTTCAATTTAATTTTTAATTCTCCACACTTAAATTGGATCCCAGAAAACTCTACACATTGGAAAAATATTGATTAAATTAAGATTAAAAAAATTCTAAATAAAGAAATTCTTCAAATAAATACTCTACACATTAGAACTAAATAAAATATAACTTTAAATAAAATTTATTTAATTTTGCACTGTTAAATACTACATAAAAAAATTCTACGCAATATAACGAAAAAAATAACAATTATTTTTTAAATTAAATTTTTAATATTCTGCACAGTTAAATTGAAAACCAAAAAACTTGACTCAATGAAGTAATTTTTTTAAGAAATTTTAAAACTAGTCAAATATATTCTTCAAAAAAAACTCTACACATTAAAATAAAATAAATATAAAGTTTTTAATCTAATTTGTTTAATTCTACAAACTTAAATTCTATATCAGAAAATTGTTCACAAATTATTTTTAAGCAAGGAAAAATATTTTCTTTATTTTTTTAATTTAATTTTTAACCCTATACATTTTAATTCAACTCTGTAAAACTCTACAAAATAAAACTCAACACAAAAATATTTGGCAACAAATATATTATTACATATTATATTATATTATATTACATTATATTATATTATATTATATTATATTATTATATATTATATAATATTATTATTATATATTATTATTATTAATTAAATGAATTCATTTGTAGAGTTTCTTTGTGTTTAATTTAATTGCGTATAGTTAAAAAAATAATTTCATCTTATCTAAAAATAATATGCGAAGACTTTAAAGCTCATTTGTGTAGAGTTTTCCAGAGTTGAATTAAAATGTATAGGGTTAAAAATTAAATTAAAAAAATAAAGAAAATATTTTTCCTTGCTTAAAAATAATTTGTGTACAATTTTCTGATATAGAATTTAAGTGTGTAGAATTAAACAAATTAGATTAAAAACTTTATATTTATTTTATTTTAATGTGTAGAGTTTTTTTTTGAAGAATATATTTGACTAGTTTTAAAATTTCTTAAAAAAATTATTTCATTGTGTCAAGATTTTTGGTTTTCAATTTAACTGTGCAGAATATTAAAAATTTAATTTAAAAAATAATTGTTATTTTTTTCGTTATATTGCGTAGAATTTTTTTATGTAGTATTTAACCGTGCAAAATTAAATAAATTTTATTTAAAGTTACATTTTATTTAGTACTAATGTGTCCTGGTGTAGAGTTAATTGTGTAGAATTTTATTTTGTAGGGTTTATTTGCGTAGAATCGCTGCCACCCCTTTGACGGGGGTGGTAGCTATAGGTCAAAAAATAGGTCAATTTTGACATATGTTTTGATTTATGTTCTTGACCTATAGATCAAAAAATAGGTCAAATTAGACATAGGTTTTGAGGTAATGTGAGGCCGTTATTTGACCTCTTTTTGACCTATTGGTCAAAAATAGGTCAAATTAGACATAGATTTTGACGTAATGTGAGGCCGTTATTTATTCTCTTTTAAACCTATAGGTCAAAAAATAGGTCAAATTAGACATAGATTTTTACGTAATGTAAGGTCATTATTTATCCTCCTTTTCGACCTTATAGGTCAAAAATAGGTCAATTTTGACATCATTTTTGAGGTAATGTGAGGCCGTTATTTATTCTCTTTTAAACCTATAGGTCAAAAAATAGGTTAAATTTGACATAAGTTTTGACGACCTCTTTGGGATAGGGCGCCCTTACAGAATCTTGAAACAGTGGCGGCGGCGATATCTTTTTATAATATATATATATATATATATATATATATATATATATATATATATATATATATATATATATATATATATATATATATATATATATATATATATATATATATATATATATATATATGGGACGTTCCACGTCAACAAGGACAGGCTTCTGCCCAAAAATGGTTTTGACGGATTTCAATGTTCTAGGGCTTAAAAAATTTGTACATTTCTATACTTTCGAATGCCGAGTGGCGTTTTTCAAAATTTTTAATGGCGGCTCCAATATGGCGCATAAATGTCAGTAAGTTTTAAAATTTTTAAATAAATTTGTGAATTGAACATCTGAAAGAATTCTATTCAATCTAAAACACCTCATACGACACTTTTTGGGGTCGCTGAATGCAAATATGATGTTAGTTTCATAAAATTCAAAATGGCGAATTTAAAATTTTAAAAATCGATCAAAATGGCTAAAAACTTATTTCTCAGGGGTTTTTTGGGTCCCTTATTATGAATTTAAAGTTATTTTTAATAAATAAGCAAAAATAAAATAAATTTTAAAATGGTGGATCCTAAATTGCGGACAAAGATTTTAAAAACGACCAAAAATGATTGAATCTCTATTCTAGGTGGTTTTTGTTGCCGAACGTAAAAATGAAAACAAAGAGGGCCGTACATAGTATTTTATGCATGTACATCTTTCTTTGGATTTTGAAAATTTAAAAAATTAATAATTGTCGAATAGTATTGTTAATAATAGAAGATAATGAAATTAATTAATAATAAATTATTGATAAACAAACAAAATACAAATTTATTTTTCCGGTTATGTATATGAAGTATATCGGGCACAAAGATCCTTTTTGGTATACGTTACTTACAGACACTGCAGAACCTCACTATGCTCTCTACTTTTCCTAGTTTGCAACCTAAGGAAACAGTCTTATCGAATCGGAGCTTATCGATTTGGGTTCAATTGTAATTTAATTATTTCACATATTAATAATAAAATAAGGGTAATTAATTTTTTTTAATAATATTGCCAGTCACAAAACAAACATATTGATCCAGTTTTATTCCACAATTAGTCGCTTCTATATGACCATATATGGACATGTTCTAGAAATCATGTGACTCGGGCGGATCAATCAGCCCGTTGCTGGGTCCTTCCACTCCGTGTATCCCTACCACTGTAAAAACTATCCAAGCTCGTTCACATTACTTTGGTTTTATTTCCAATCTCAAATCTCAGCAGTCGTATCGCTCAGAATAAATATTTTCGATTTTATTATTTAATAAAAAGATAATTATTTATTAACCTTTATTTTTTCCTTCTTCCTTCCTAATCTTAAATTTATTTTCCTACCTTTTTTCTCCTACTTCTTTCTTTTGTTCTTTCTTCCCTTTTATTGAGAATTTTCGGAAACTCTTCGGAGGATCTAAAGTTCTTTTTTTTTCTTTTTTAGAATTTTTGGAAACTCTTCTGAGGTTCCGTTTTTTTTCATTCATTTGTTTTATTTTTGTCCATTTCAACCTAGGTATAAGTATAAAAGAGTTGTTTTTCTTGTAAATAGTTTTTTTTATTTTTTAATTTTTAGTTACTTTTAGTTGTGCATGTTGTTTATAGGAAACCCTTAATTCGTTCGTTTTTTGATTTTAATATGTCTCCTACAAAACGAAAATCTTTAAGAATTGCCCATCATTTGGATAGATGTGCAAATCCTTTTGAAATTGAGGGACATAAAGGACAATATTTACGGAATATGTCTAAAAGTATGTTACAAAAGTTTGGAATTAGTAAAGAAAGTACGAAAATTTGTACTCAATGTCGAAAGAGATTTTATGCAAATAATAAATCACTTAGCATCAACAATATAAGTGTCGATGAATCAGATTTTTCTAAAGAAGACAATTCTGACAATGAACCTTCCACGTCGGAAGATTCTCATCTTTCAAGGGAGGATGAGTTAGAGGAGCTTTTAAATGGTCTAAAGGAGGTATTTCATGGATTGCCTATCAATGATCCTCAACGTATAACCATTCTTACAATAGCTCCAGGGTGTTGGTCAGTTCGTAAAGTAGCTGAAGAATTCGGATGTTCAAAATGGAGTTCAAGACATAATTTTCAGCACCTGGCAAACAGTTGATCGCTGCACATTAAGGAAAGAATGTCTACCTACTGAAGATTTTGTAAGTGAATTGAGCGATAACTTGAAAAAACTAATACCTCATCATTTTATTTCTAAAACTCTGGCGGAGTACATTTCCGATCGAAAATACAATTTGAAAGAAAATGAAGTGTTAGTGCAACTTGACTTTTCAGAAAATTATGCTTTTGTCGCACAGGATGCTGCACAGGCATTTCATTATAATAACAGTCAATGTACGGTCCATCCAGCAGTTGTTTATTACAAATCTGGAACGGAGTTGAAACATTGTAGTTTTATTGGGTTATCAGATTCCACTACACATGACACAGCCGCTGTATATGTTCTTCAAGAATTCTTAATTTCTCAAATAAAGAAACTTGTTCCAAACGTGAAAAAAGTCATTTACGTGACAGATGGTGCTAAACAGCATTATACGAACAAACACCAAATGTGCAATCTAGTTCATCACCTGGAAGATTTTGGCATACAAGCAGAGTGACACACTCATGCTACTGCTCATGGTAAAGGAGCATGTGATGGAATAAGTGCGACATTTAAACGCGAAGCAACACGTCCAAGTCTACAAGCAAAGCCTACAGAAGCTCTTTTGACTTCAGAATCCCATTTTAAGTGGGCTAAATCAAAATTTCAGGGGATACAAATATTTTATTACAGTACTGAAACACATAAAAAGAAACAAAGACACCTGAACAAACGATTCACAGATGCTCCTGCTGTTAAACACATTCAAAGCAGCCATGGATTTGTAGTTGAACCAAATAAAACATTTAAAGTTTTGGAATACTCAAGTTCAACAACGTGCACTAATCTTGTGCATTACAAATAATTTAAACTAAAATCAGTCCTTTTCAGGACTACCTGTTTGCATAATTCTAAAATCGTTAATTTAAACAACAATCAGTCCTTTTCAGGACAACCAGTTAGCATACATCCAAAATCTTTAATTTTAACTACAATCAGTCCTTTTCAGGACTACCAGTTTGCATAATTCCAAAATCTTCAATTTAAACTTAACCCTTTAACGCCCCCGGAAAAGGCGGGAAAATTTTTTTAAAATCTTACACATTCTTAGGGGTTTTTGGGGTCGCTGATTACGAATCTGATGTTAGTTTTTTAAAATTCAAGATGGCGTATCAGATATGGCGGACGACTTTTTTAAAATATAAAGCGATTTGCTTAAATATGCTTACTCGGTTGTTTTTGGGGTCGCTGATTACGAATCTGATGTTAGTTTTTCAAAATTCAAGATGGCGGATCCAATATGGCGGACGACTTTTTTAAAATCTAAAGCGATTTGCTTGAAACTTGGTACTCGGGGGTTTTTGGGGTCGCTGATTACGAATCTGATGTTAGTTTTTCAAAATTCAAGATGGCGGATCCAATATGGCGGACGACTTTTTTAAAATCTAAAGCGATTTGCTTGAAACTTGGTACTCGGGGGGTTTTTGGGGTCGCTGAATACGAATTTCATGTGCATGTGAAGTGCAGATGTCTAATAACGGACATTTACACTACCTTAGAGGTTCCGTATGTAGCGCGTTAGATTTTTAAGGAGCTTCTACAATAGGTGTAAAAAGGCTAGTACAAGTGTGAAACCAATCCCATTTACTAATGGGATTGTATGGAAACTTGAACTTGGGTTTTAACTAGCCTTTTAGTGCCTATTGTTGAAACTTCTTCGGAGTGAATCTTCGCCAGTAGCCCTATTATAACACATTTTTTGCTATGCATGGTCGGAAATTGAATTGGATACTTACTTCCCGTGATATTTTCTAAAACACTGTCCAACACATAATACGACATTACATGATGTGCAAATAACATTAGAACGCTTTTCGTTTTCTTTTGTGCTGCAAAATACACATCGTCGACGAGTTGAGGTAACATCTGGCATATGGTCGCCAACAATGCCACAACCTATATCAAAAGTTTTCCTCTTTTTTTGAACTGGACATTTGAACTCTGAAGCATTATCTTTCTTGTGATGAAATTTTGACATAAGTTGTTTGGCTAAACTCAAACGGAAGGTCAGCTGATCAATATTCGAAGCTTTTTGAATTTTGTAAAGAGTGAAAGAATTCACTACAGCCAAATCAATCAAGAAATACAAAATTCTGTGCCACCATTTTTTTTGATCGCCTTCCCACGCTGTAGACTTGTTTCTTCTGGTCGAAGCCGTCAACTCCACCCATTATCTTAATATAAGTTGCTACAGCAAGTGGGCAAGGTACATCAATTTTTTTCCCATTTTTTTGGGTTCTTTTTACTGAACTTACTGTTTCAGGACTATGAGCTGAAGACAAAAGTGTCACATTCTTTGCATCCATCCATTTGAATGCTGAAATGCATCTGTTCGTTCTAAAGTCAAACTCTCCTCGTTTAATTTTTGTCTTATCCTTCATCATGTCAGGTAATCCTTTTCTATTCGCACGTACTGTTCCAACTGAATATATACCTTTATTATAAAGTTCTTTTACCAGATTCACTGAAGTGAATAAGTTGTCGAAAGCAATTAGTGATTTGGTGCCTTGAATATCCTGACTCAATTTCAAGACTACGCGCTCCCCAAGAGGGTCCTGAGATCCTTTTGCATCAGTCGCTTTTCCGGTATAAACTTCGAAATTTAAAATGTAGGATTTGGGGTCGCGGATCATGAATCTGGAGTCCAATTTTTAAAATTAAACGTGGCGGATCCAACATGGCTGCCAATTTTTCTAAAAAATCATTAGATTCGCATAAAACCTGTTACCGCAAATTTGTAGGCTTTCTGTTGTGTATAGTTTTTCCAAATTTAATTCTGGTAAATTAATATATGGTCAACATCGCGGATAATGTAACTTTTGTAACGTAACAGTCTTTTCAAAATGTTCATAACTTTTAGAAAATAAATTCTAAAAATTGTATATTCATAAGAATTATGGGTCGCATTTTCTCAACTGCACATGTCAAAAAATAAATTTTCTCGAAACATTGCTAGCAATGTTACCATTACTAGTAAAAATATTTATATGAAACATTATTAAAATTGATAAAATATTTTTTGAGTTACGGAATTTCAAAGTTTTATCTTATTTTAAAATATCTTTTTTCGATTTAATATATTGATACGTAAAACTAGTCGAATTAAATCTGTGAATAATGATTTTTAAAATGTTTTACAAGAGCTACAAGCTGGAGATAAAAAAATTGGTTTTTTAAATTTGACCTTGAAAAAAGTAATGATTAAAATAAAACATATACATATACATTTACCTACACGTGGTGAAAGTTAGAAAAACTTAAAAAATATTATAAGTATTTTAATTTCACCCCCGGGTTTCGCCTCGCGCGCGAAATTGTGTCCCCTCGGTCCCTTCATTTCGCCATCGTCGCAATCACCTATTTTGCGCCTTTGATACGAAAATAACTATTAAAAATGTTCATTATTTTAGACGTTATTCAACTTTTTCAACATTGAAAATAATATTTTTTAAAGAATATATTGAAAAATATCATATATTGAGAATACATGTGACCGAGACTGAGAAAAGGGACCTACTGACCAAAAAATCGATTTTTTATGATGGATTCTTATAGTTTAAGGTCCTAGAAATACAATGCAAACTTCAAAATTTTTTAAACTTGCAAAGTGCAATGGATTTCTTTCTCGTTATTGAATGCCTTAACTATTTACAAAAAATTCGACTTAATTCCTCGAAAATGATCCTCAAGTATACCCGTCATCGGCAACCTGGTTGTGCAAGTCAACAAATAACTATGTATTATTGTAGAGTTATCAGTTCTGAACTTGCATAAAAAATTTCAGACCTCTAGGACTTTCGAAAGTCTTTTAAATTAATTTTAAAAATTCCATAATTTTACTTTTGCAAAGTAAATTGTTTATAACAATTACAGGACTGTTTGAACATTTATTTAACCATGAAAATCGGATTCAGCATAAAAAAATACATAAAGAAACTCTTCATGTTAATAAACGCGTTTTTCTCGGAAAGTTGATTTTAGTAAGTAGGTCCCTTTTCTTATTCCCGGGCACATATGTCTTATTCTTTACAGAATTTTATTCTCTTCAAAACATATACCAAAAAAAATTTTAGATTTCATAAATTTTACGTTTAAAAAGTTTTTTCCTTCCTTTGAAAATGGGTGGACTCACAATTTTTGACGGTACTGTAAATATTTCACATTGCAAATCCCGAAAAACATCAATATAGCATACTATATTGATTAAAATGATTCAAAAATTTAACTATAAACATAATTTTATATCTATGAGACATTTCAAGTCAACCGATTCAGAGCTATGTGCATAATTCTATGGGCTTAATTATAACGTGTAAGGTCTTAAAATGTTCGTATTGAAGTACTCTATCAATAACGATCTGGCCTTTTTAAAAATCCAATATGGCGGACAAGTTATGACAAATTATATGACTGAAAAGTAGAAAATGTCTAATTGAAACATCATTTAAGAAGAAAAAAATTGGACAAGTGCGAGTTAAACTCGCACAGCAATGGCGGGTTTCGTACACAAATATTAAAACAATACTTGCAACATTCATCGTTAAATGGTAGAATTAAAATAAACAATTAAAAAAACATATTAAAATCATTTGATAAAAAAAATAATTAAACAAAATTAAAGTATTGTATATCTAATATTGTAAACAATAATAATAATAATAAATTATTATATGACATTATCACTCGGTTGTTTTTAATAGTTACGAAACACTGAATTTAACGATCATTCCGAGTAAGGTGTTTTTTTTAACGTTTCGACAGCGCGGCTGCCCTCTTCAGAAACTATAATTTATTTAACAAAATATAATAATTAAATTAAAATACATTATTAAAAAAACATAAAACAAATAATTATAAAAACAGTTTTTTTACCGAAAAATAAAATAAAATTTGAAAAACGTTCCAAAGGAACGTCTTTGTCGTGGCGATTACAATTGGACACTGGCGAATAAATGTATATAATTTTCGAAGTATAACTAACTAACGTGAGGTGAATGGCCGTGACAGTAAACAAAATTCAGGAAATGTCAGGGTAAATCAAAATAGACTAAGAATATTTCATTTCGTTTATAAAGTGATTATAGCAATTACTGAGACTTTGTACATCTTCCTTTTTATTAACCGGATTTTTTTGTAAATTAATATGGATCATTTCTGATATTAAACGTTTTTTGTAGTTTGTTTCTGTATCTAGTATGATAAAATTTTCCCAATCAAATGTGTGTCTAAAAAAGTCATTATGGGTAGCGATTACATTAGAAATAGAATTTTTATGTTCTTTAATACGAACACCTACCATTCTTTTTGATTGTCCCACATAACATGCAGAGCAATTTTCACAATTACTTTTATAAACAGTATTGTTTTTTTCAGATTTTATATTTTTATCCTTGCCTTTTTTGACAAAATTATGATTCATGTTATTATTTTTGTAAGGAATGGATAAAATGGCGTAATTATTCAAAATTGAGGAAGTTTTTTCAAAAAGGTTTGGAACATAAGGCAATAATATTTTCGGTGACCTTGTGTAAAGTATTACATTTTTGTCAATAGGAAGATGAGATTTAGATTCTATTACAGAAATACGTTTCATAATGTGCTTATTTATGAATTATAATGGATAATTATTATTTAATAAAATTTCTTTGACAAACTTTATATTTTTTGAGTGCAATTGCTTATCAGAGAGTTTTATAGCTCTATCAATTAAGTTATAAATTATAGCAATTTTTTGAGCCAAAGGATGTTTAGAATGGTAGTTAATGGTTCGTCCAGAAAATGTAGGTTTTTTATACCAGTCAGTAATGAGTTGATTTTTTTCGTTAATAATAATAAGAACATCTAAAAAATTAATGGTATTATTGTTTTGTATTTTAAAAGTAAACTGTAATCTTTCGTCATAGCTGTTAAAAGTATTAATCATTTTGTCAATTTTATCTTTTTGTATGCAAGTAATTATATCATCAACGTATCTATAGAAAAAAAGTGGTTTAAAAGAAAATTTGGCATTACAATAGATCTCAAGGTCTTCCATGACAGTATCAGCAAAAAGACCAGAAATTGATGATCCAATGGGTAAACCATAAATTTGTTGGTAGTAGTTGTCATTAAATTTAAAAAATGTATTATCAAAAAGAAATTGACATATATCAAGTAATTCATCTAAATTGATATTAAAATTTTGAGATATTGTTCTGTAACGTTTGATGATAGAATCACGTACATGTCCAGAACTAACATTAGTAAACAAAGATGAAACGTCAAGACTAATTAAAATATGGTTATCAGGAATAATAAATTTTTTTATTTTTTTAATAAAATCAAAACCGTTTCGCACATAAGATTTTGGTTTCACTATAGATTTATCAAGTATTTCGAACAATTACACCTGACTCGGAATGATCGTTAAATTCAGTGTTTAGTAACTAATAATAATAAAAATAATAATAATAATAATAATAATAATAATAATAATAATAAACCTCGTCGTGGAATATGAAGAGACTCGACAAGGAAAAGTTCGGCCGGTCCCTAAGAGAAGCCCTTTTAATTGAGGACTTAGGCTGGGTGAAGAGGCCGAGCAGTCTGGATGGGGAGGTTCGAGCGGTGAGGAACATGATAGTCACCGCTTGCAATGCGTCTATGCCACGCAAAGGAGCCATCCCTGTAAGAAAATCCTTGCACTGGTGGTCAGAGGAGCTAGCCTCCTTGAGAAAGGAATGTCTCAAAGCAAGAAGGACATATACCCGATCTAAGGGAGATCCCTTGCTGAAAGAAGCTTTCAAGGAGGCAAAAAAGAACCTCAAGAAAGAGATCCGCAAGTCGCGACGCCGTAGCTGGAAGGACCTAATCGAGGAAGTCGATAAGGACCCATGGGGTCTGGCTTTTAAAATCGTTACTAAGAAATTAGCGACGAGGCAAAAGACCCCCGGCCTGGACAATCCCGATTGGGTCAGAAAGATAATAAGTTCTTTGTTTCCTTCTGCAGAGCCACACCTTAGAAGGGACTGGAGTTCTTGCAAAGTCGAAGAGGATGAACTCTTCACACTTAGTGAACTGCAAAAAGCAGGCAAAAGATTAAAGACAGGCAAGGCGCCTGGAATCGATGGGATAAGTAATGAGATCCTAAAGTTGGTTATCGATACTTCACCCCAGATTCTGCTTCGATGCTTCAATCTTTGCCTTGAGAGAGGAGAGTTCTTCCGCGACTGGAAGCGACAGAGGTTGGTCCTTCTAAGAAAAGATGAAAAACCTCTAGATAAAGTCTCGTCGTACAGGCCCATATGCCTGTTGGATACGATGGGTAAACTTCTAGAGGATATGGTTCTGCAGAGAATGCAAAGCCACTTGACCGGAGAGAATCGTCTATCCGATAACCAATTTGGTTTCCGTAAAGGAAATTCATCGAGTCGATGAAAATGAAGAACACGCCGCCCTACTTGTTGCGGATAATGGATAATTATCTTAGCAACAGGTGGGTTATATATGAGGGAGACACCTGCACTCTTAAGGAAGAGATGCAGCGTGGGGCTCCTCAAGGCTCGAGGGTGGGCCCATTTATATGGAATGTATCATACGATGATTTTCTGCGAATGGGTCTGCCCGAAGGTGCGGTGATCATCGGCTTTGCGGACGACGCGTTGTTCGTGTGCACTGCCGAAAGTGAGGAGGCTCTTGGGACATTGGTGAACGAATGTCTGAGGCTAGCAAAAGACTGGCTGGATACCAGAGGTCTTGAAATGGCCCTGGAAAAGACCGAAGCACTGCTGGTCACAGACAGACGTGGTTATGAGGTCCCACGAATCGTGATAGACGGATTCGAGGTCAAGTGGAGTAAGCAAATTGAATATCTTGGTGTGGAGTTGGATGGAAGGTTAAATTTCCACCACCACATGGCTACGGCGTCAAATAAGGCGATCGAGTGTGCGGCAAATCTCTCACGGCTAATGCCAAACATAGGCGGACCCTGTGAAGAAAAACGAAGACTGGTGGCGAGTGTCGCTCATGCTAAAATGCTTTATGCAGCACCAGCGTGGGCCCCATCTCTGAGAAGTAAAAGATGTCAACCATCTGTGATAAAATACTGTCTGCGCAGAGATCGATAACTACGCGTATCATCTCTGCATATAAGACGGTATCTACGAGTGCTGTGCAGGTCCTTGCAAGTGTCCCGCCAGCAGATCTCTTGGCGAGGGAAAGGGAAGAAATGTTTCTCTTTTCTAAAGAAGGAAGTTCCTTGGATGTGGAAATAAGACTCAGCAAGGCCTGCATCCGCAAGAATGCGAGAAGCAGACTCGTCGAGACTTGGCAAGACAGATGGAATAGGGAGGAAAAAGGCTGATGGACCTATCGGCTTATTCCAACGCTCACCACCTGGATAAATCGAAAGCATGGAGAAGTCTCCTATTATTTGACGCAAGCATTTACAGGCCACGGGTGTTTTAACTCGTACCTGTGTCGCTTTAAATTACGCGAGGACGAGGTGTGTGCATATTGCCAGTTCCCTGAGGACAACGCGGAGCACACCCTCTTCTCATGCAAGAAGTGGGACCTGGAGAGGCAGGCCATGTTCGAAGGTGTAAACAGTCAAGTTACACCGGAGAACATGGTATCGCTGATGACCCAGTCAGAAGGAAATCGGCGGCAAGTCGAGAACTTCATAATCTTGGTCATGTCGAGGAAGGATCTCGACGGCCGCCAAAAAGCGTAATTTAAACAGCTTTTAATTTGTTTGTTCGTTTTTTTGTATTAATTTTGTATTAATCTAAGGGAGATCCCTTGCTGAAAGAAGCTTTCAAGGAGGCAAAAAAGAACCTCAAGAAAGAGATCCGCAAGTCGCGACGACGTAGCTGGAAGGACCTAATCGCCAGAAAAGATGAGAAATTCTACCAAGGATTAACTTGGTCAGAAGAAGCACGGCAAGACCGGAGGACGAGACGTGACCGTTTCAACGCAGCAATGCTAAGAAACGTTGTCTTGGATGCTCAGAAGCGGAAGAGAAGCGATCCTGAGCTTACGAAGGATTCAAAAAGGAAGAAGGAGGTGAGACCTCCCAAAAAGACTGCAGGCAAGGGGACCAAAACGGTACCAAAGCCAGTTCCACAAAAGAAGGGAAGAGCCACAGTCATCGTCAAAGTGTCCGAAGGAAATACTTTCGCTGACGTGCTGGCGAAAGTTCGAAGAGAAGCTGACCTGGAGGCCAGCCAGACAAGGGTTGTGGGAGCTATACCCACAAAAAAGGGAGACCTTCTCATTAAAATTGGAAGGTCTTCAAACAAGAAGCTGTTCACCGAGGAGGTGACGAAGGTGATCGGTGACCTCGGCAAGGTGCATATGGCGGACGGGCAAACTACGCTGGAAATCCGCGATATGGACAGCCTTACTGAGAAAAAAGACGTCATGGGTGCCTTGGAGCAAGTTTCTACGTTACCAGCAGGAAGCAGGAAGGTGACGGTCCTCGGACCAAATAAGCGAGGTATGAAGCTCGCTGTCGTGATCACCACCCAGGACGACGCTGCCAGATTGGAGAAGATGGGGCACATTAAAATCGGTTTTGTGTCCTGCAGAATTAGCAGGAGAGTGATGGTCACAAGGTGTCACAAGTGCCTTGACTATGGCCATATAGGCAGAGATTGCCAAGGATTAGATAGGTCAGCTGCGTGCTTCAAGTGCGGAGAAGCTGGCCATAAAGCAGCAGATTGTAAGAAGAGCTCATGCTGCTTCTTATGCCAGGCGAAGTTCGGCGAGAAGGAGGACATCCAACACGTCGCCGGATCAGGTCGGTGCAGGGTCTTCAGGACTGCCTTAGAGGAAGCGAAAAAGACCCTGTCAAGAACAAGAAGGAAATAGGCCAGAACAAGAGCGGCACGGAAGAGTCGCGTCAGCGACTAAACGGGACCTCCATCTACGAACTCTGAAGCCACTAGGTAGTTCCGTAGGTGGGCAGAAGGTTCGAAACCCAGGGGAAGCAAGAAGAGGTTTTAGTCGGTATGGTGACTGCCGTAAAAAGCAGGTATGTGAGGTTTCTTTTTTTTTCCTTGCATTTTGTGCGAGCCCGATATACCCCAGACAAATGGGATCTTCCTGGGCATGCGTAAATGCATTTCCTCTTCACCCCCGTGAATAATAAAAAAAAAAATCCCCGCCGATGGTTGTCTACTACCGAACATCATCGATGTCTTTGATGTGCTGGGAGAGGCGGATGATTATCCTCTCCCTGTCGTGGCTGCCGTTTTTGATGGCATGGGTGTGCTGGGTCTGGATGCATATCCTTAGCCAGACATTACTGCCATTCTTGACGGAGTTGGTGCTCCGGGGTGGGATGCTTATCCGCTGCCGGGCATGACTGACATCATGGATATGTTCGGTAGACCTTGTCGTGGTGGTGGGGCTTTTCACTAAAGGACAATTAACAGGGTGGTCCCCTGATATAAAAAACAAAAAAAAATGAATGAAATGGACAAAATTTTAAACGAAATACTCCAAGTGGGTACCTCGCAAGAGGGTAATCCCACAACCGATTCTGAACGGGTGCAAGCCTTGATAGTCGGTGCAGATGGCTCCAAGGATTTTGGAGGGAGCCAAGTACATAGCCAGCTGACATGCTACGAATCGAATGTCGCAAATCAGTTCCTGGCTATTCCTGGAATATTTAAAAGCGTGCGTCATGCATTTAAGCGCCAAAAGAATGTCAGTCGAGATATTCAGGACGGAGTGACAGTTTTTGAAAGTGCGTTCGACATAATACGTAAAAATTTACGTTTTATCCCCGAGCCATTTAAAAGTGTCCCAGAGCCAACAAACGCAAACTCTGTATCACTATCACAGAGTCGTGCTGCGGCGAGTCCGAGCGGTGCAATAAAGGATAGAAAGCGCCGGAGAAGCGAAAATGGTCCGAAAGCGAGTCCACATCTTGATGGCCAGTCTGAGAAGAGGAAGCGCGAGGACGTACCTGCGCAAACCCTTCCGTTGGAGCCAGGCAGTGGAGGAGCAGCCGAGGAAAAAGTCAAAGAGACTTACGCTTCAGTTTGCTCAAAGGATGACACAGTAGATGGCGACGGCTTTACCACTGTCATCCATAAAAAGGCAAAGGCCAAAAAGAAGGCCTTAAAAAAGAAAGAAGAGAGAGAGCTCCAAAAGTATCCCTCAAAGCCGAGAAATACAGAGGCAGTCAGGATTTCGGCAAAAAACCCAAAGGCTATAGCTGACATCCTGACAGAAATGAAACGCTCTGTGAGGCCGGAAGAGTCTAATGTTGAGGTCCTCAGGATCAGAAGGGCACTCAATAAAGATGTACTCCTGGTCTTGAAAAAAGGAGGTGACACCTTGAAGTTTGCGGGGGCTGTGGCCTCGCCTCACAAGGTAGGGCCGAGGTTACAGCTCTTTTAAATAAGAGGTGTCTTGAATTAAAAGGCCTTGATGAAACTACGACCGAGCAGGATGTAGTTTCGGCTTTGAGAGAGAAACTGGGAAAGCCTGACACGGACATAGTGTGCAGACTTCTGCCACGTTTTAGTGGCACAAAAGTCGCGTTGGTCCGCCTAGCAGAGTCTGATAGTCAGTCTCTGCTCAAGATCGGCAAAATAAAAATAGGATGGCTAAGCGTCCGAGTCCGAGAGCATCTGGAAGTTGTAAGGTGCTTAAAATGCCTTACATATGGACACGTGACCCGATCATGCAAAGGCCTCGACAGAACTAAGAACTGTCGGAGATGCGGCGGTGAGGGTCACATGGCGAAGAACTGTTCTGTCGAACAACCTAAGTGTTTAACATGCACGGATTTAGGGAAAACAGATATTGTCCATATCTCCGGGAAAAGCTCTTGCCCGGTTTACAGAGAATTGCTGCAGAGGCTTAAAAAGGCAAACCCTTAAAGTTTCTGCCGGTTAACCTGCAGGACGGCGCAGGCTCTCCTGATGCAGACGGTCAAGGAAAAAGGGATCGATATCCTGTTCTGCAGTAAGCAACACAGGAAGAACGATCTCGCTCCCTGGTACCAGGATAAATCAGGTAGAGCCGCTGTCCAGGTGTGCAATCCTGAGCTGCGAGTTGCCAGGTACCTGGAGACGAGCAGTGGATTCGTTTGGGCGGAGGTTGCCGGCATACGTATGTACAGCTGCTACTTCTCGCCGAACGATCCACTGACAGACTTCGAAGCCGACATTCAGGAACTCGAATCGAGCCTTAGAGAATCCAGGTTGGATGTACTCGTCACCGGTGATTTTAATGCTAAGTCGCCGGAGTGGGGCGAGTCAAGGCTCGATAAAAGAGGCAGAATGATCGGAGAAATGGTCTCCAGAAGCAATTTAACAATTGTGAACCGGGGAAGGACATGGACGTTTAGGAGGGGTGCAATTGGATCGATCATTGATCTTACGATTGCATCATCTTCTCTATTCAGACGCATAAACGAATGGCGAGTCTCTGAGGAGTATACCGCAAGCTTCACGTAAAAGCTCGGTGCACTGGTGGTCGGATGTGTTGGCCTCCTTGCGGAAAGCGTGCTTCAAAGCTAGAAGGAATTATACCCGTTCTAAGGGAGATCCTTTGCTGAAGGAAGCATTCAAGGAGGCCAAGAAAAACCTCAAGAAAGAGATTCGTGCGTCACAACGCCGTTGCTGGAAAGACTTAATCGAGGATGTCGATAAGGACCCATGGGGTCTGGCTTTTAAAATCGTTACTAAGAAATTAGGAACGAGGCAAAAGACCCCTGGCCTGGACAGTCCCGATTGGGTCAAAGAGATAATACAAGCTCTCTTTCCTCCTGCGGAGCCATGGCTTAGGATGGACTGGAATGGCTGTGAAGTCGGTGAGGATGAACTCTTCACTCCTACCGATCTACGAAATGCCGGTAAAAGATTGAAAACAGGCAAGGCGCCTGGAATCGATGGGATAAGTAACGAGATCCTAAAACTGGTAATCGAAACTTCACCCCAGATTCTGCTTCGATGCTTCAATCTTTGCCTTGAGAGAGGAGAGTTCTTCCGCGACTGGAAGCGACAAAGGTTAGTCCTCCTAAGAAAAGGCGAAAAACCTCTAGATAAAGTCTCGTCCTACAGGCCTATATGAATGCTGGATACGATGGGTAAACTTCTTGAGGATATGGTTCTGCAGAGAATGCAAAGCCACTTGACAGGAGAGAATAGTCTATCGGATCACCAATTTGGTTTCCGTAAAGGTAAGTCTACAGTTGATGCCATCCAGGCAGTTGTGAACATAGCCAAAGCCGGGAAGAACAGGTTGGGACCACAGAAGAAAAAGGGCTTCTGTGCTTTAGTGGCCATAGACATACGCAACGCGTTTAACTCCGCGCGATGGAAAGATCTCATCGAGTCGATGATGAGCAAAGGAATGCCGCCTTACTTGTTGCGTATAATGGATAATTATCTTAGCGACAGGTGGGTGGTATATGAGGGGGACACCTGGACTCTGAAGAAGGAGATGCAAAGTGGTGCCCCTCAAGGCTCGAGGGTGGGACCATTTGTATGGAATGTATCTTACGATGACTTCTTGCGAATGGATCTGCCCGAAGGCGCGGTTATCATCGGCTTTGCGGACGACGCGTTGGTCGTGTGCACAGCCGAAAGCGAGGAAGCCCTTGGGACATTGGTGAACGAATGTCTGCGGCGAGCCAAGAGTTGGCTGGATGCCAGAGGTCTTCAAATGGCCCTGGAAAAGACCGAAGCTCTGCTCGTCACAGACAGACGTGGTTATACAGTCCCACGAATCGTGATAGACGAATTCGAAGTCAAGTGGAGCAAGTATATAAAGTATCTCGGTGTGGAGCTCGATGGAAGGCTAAACTTTCATCACCACATAGCAACGGCGATGAATAAGGCGGTTGAGTGTGTTGCAAATTTGGCACGTCTTATGCCGAATGTTCGCGGACCACGCGAAAAGAAAAGGAGACTGGTGGTGAGTGATGCCCATGCTAAGCTGTTTTACGCAGCAGCAGCATGGGCTCCCTCGCTCAAGTTCAGAAGCAAAACAATTTGCGAGAACATGCTGTCGGCCCAGAGAGGTATCAATGCCAGAATCGTATCTGCGTATTGTACGGTCTCGACAAGTGCTGTGCAGGTCCTTGCAAGTGTCCCGCCGGCCGATCTTATGGCGAGGGAAAGGGAGGAATTGTTTCTTCTTTTTAAAGAAAGAAATAATCCCCAGACCCCAGAGTCAGAAAGACTCAGCAAGGCCTGCATCCGCAAGAATGCGAGAAGCAGACTCGTCGAGACTTGGCAAGACAGATGGAATAGGGAGGAAAAAGGCCGATGGACCTATCGGCTTATTCCAACGCTCACCACCTGGATAAATCGAAAGCATGGAGAAGTCTCCTATTATTTGACGCAAGCATTTACAGGCCACGGGTGTTTTAACGCGTACCTGTATCGCTTTAAATTACGCGAAAATGAGGTGTGTGCGTACTGTCAGTTCCCTGTGGACAACGCAGAGCACACCCTCTTTTTATGCAAGAAATGGGACTTGGAGAGGCGGGCCATGATCGAAGGTGTAAACAGTCAAGTTACACCGGAGAACATGGTATCGCTGATGACCCAGTCAGAAGAGAATTGGCGGCAAGTCGAGAATTTCATAATCTCGGTCATGTCGAGGAAGGATCTCGACGGCCGCCAAAAAAGCGTAATTTAAACAGCTTTTAATTTGTTTGTTCTTTTTTTTGTATTAATTTATATTATGATTTATTTGTCCTTATACACTTTTAATTTATTTTGTGTTCTATTTGTCCTTATAAAATTTTAATTTATTATGTGATTTATTCATCCCTATTTATTTTAATTTATTCTGATATTTATTTGTCCTTATACAATTTTTACTTTTTGACATTATATATCTGTTGATTTCATATGTTTCTGTTTTAGACCCGTTTAGTATTTTATCTATTGACATTTTAAATTATTTTAACATTAGTTTTTTTTAATTTTTGTTGTGCTGTTAATTCCGCTTTTATATTAAAATGGTTTTAAATTTTTTAACTATTGACGCAGGAGAACCGCAGGTTAAGAACAAAGTCGCAGCAGCGACAGAGTTGGAGCGCCACCCTCGAAGGCTAAAGTCTTACGACAGTTCCGAGGGAGGATAAAGGGCTCCAAAAGAAGGGTTACGGGTTTTAGTGGGTCGGGCTGGCAGTAGGTCGCCAGTATTCTAAATTTATTATAATACTTATTTATTTTACTTTTTTTTATTTTTTCTTCTGTTTTGTTTTACCAACCCCACATAACCTTGGAGTGCGGAATCCAAGGTATCTGTAGGCAGATTTCCCAAAAGTCCCTAAGCAAAAAAAAAAGGACCCGACAGGAGCAAAGCCTGCTGGAAGTGTGGCTCTTCCGACCATTCTCACAAGAACTGTGCAGGGAACTTCCATTGCACAACTTCTGAGGATAAAGGGATAAAGGAGACAAATCACGCTCCAGGATGTGGGTCCTGCCCCGTCTACAGGGAGGAACTACAAAAGCTCAAGCAAAAGAGGTAAGATTCCTCCAGGTTAACCTCAGGAAGGGAAGTGTTGACCACAATCTCCTGATGCAGTCTGCTAGAGAGAGAGGAGTAGATATACTGCTCATTAGTGAGCAGTATAAGAAGCAAGGATTCTCAAACTGGTTTGAAGACTCATCAGGTAGATCGGCAATAATGATATGCAACCCGGACGTCATCACCGGTTCATTCTTGGGGACGGACAGGGGATTCGTTTGGGTGGACGTGGCGGGTATACGCGTATACAGTTGCTACTTCTCCCCAAATGATCCACTTGGAAAGTTCGATTCCGAGATCCGCTCTCTTGAAGAAAGTCTGAGAACTTTCGGCGGGGATGTCCTCATTGCGGGAGATTTCAATAGTAAATCGCCGGAATGGGGAGAGACCCGTCTGGACAGGAGAGGAATCTTGGTTTCCGATATGCTATCGACGAATGGACTGGTGGTGTTAAACCGGGGCCACGAGTTCACTTTCAGGAGGGGAGAATCAGGATCTATCCTTGATTTAACAATCGCATCTCCCCGCCTAGCCCGCAAAATAAGAGAATGGAGGGTACTGGACGAGGAAACATTGAGTGACCACCAGTACATAGAGTTTTTAGTCTCAGAGGAAGAACTTCGAGGACGTACCGCACCTAAAAATGGTAACACCTCTTGGAACCTCAGGAGAATAAACAGGGAGAAGCTGGCGGAATCCCTCGAAGAGTCGCGACTTATTCGCAAATCAAACTGGGTGAGGAAACCAGCTTCTTTAAAGGGTATAGTGCGTGAGGCGAGGCGGGTGATCGTTCAAGCTTGCAATCACTCTATGCCTCGCCGGCAGAAAAGAAAAACAGGAAAGGGATCTTTGTACTGGTGGAATGAAGAATTGGCCTGCCTTAAGAGAGAATGCCACGCAGCAAGGAGGCAGTTTACCCATTCGAAGGGAAACCTCCAGCTGCAGGAAACATGGCATAAAGCCAGGCGTACTTTTAAGCGGGCCGTGAAAAGTAGCCAACGCCGTTGCTGGAGGGATCTAATCGGAGACTCCGAGAAGGATCCGTGGGGTTTGGCCTTTAAGATTGTCACTAAGAAATTAGTGACTAGGCATAAAACCCCTGGTCTGGATGATCCGATTTGGGTCCTGAAAATCATAAAGGCACTGTTTCCCTATGTGGAACCTAGTCCCAGAGAGGACTACACTCACTGCGTAGTACGAGACGAGGAGCTCTTCACTATTGAGGAATTAAAAAAGGTGGCGAAAACGTTAAGAAGCGGCAAAGCGCCGGGCAACGATGGGATACCGAGCGAAATCTTAAAAGAGATTATCGCAGTGGATCCTAAGTTGCTTCTTGACGTCTTTAATACGTGCTTGACAGCCGGAGAGTTCTTCGATGACTGGAAAACGCAGAAGTTGGTCCTTCTCAGGAAAGGCGATAAACCTCTGGATAAGGTCACATCGTTCAGACCAATTTGTTTATTGGATATGATGGGCAAATTTCTAGAGGGAATGGTTCTGCAGAGACTTCAGGAAATCCTGATAGGCGAAAATAGCCTATCGGAGAATCAATTTGGCTTTCGTAAAGGCCGGTCAAGAGTGGACGCAATACTCACTGTTGTAAACCATGCGAAGAAAGTCAAAGAGGACAAGAAGAAGGGATTCTGCGCGCTTATTTCCATTGACATACGTAATGCATTTAACTCTGCAAAGTGGGACAATTGCATCAAGGCGATGCGTCGTAAAGGGGTACCAACCTATCTGTTGCGAATGATGGACAACTATCTCAGCGACAGATGGGTTGAATATAAGAGCGATGCATGTCATCTCAAACATGAAATGACATGCGGAGCTCCCCAAGGATCAAAGGTAGGTCCATTCATATGGAACGTCATGTACGACGACTTCCTTAGAATCGAGTTACCTGAAGATACGATAATGGTTGGCTTTGCGGATGACGTCATTATAGTGTGTGGCGCGCAGACTTCTCGGATCCTAGAAATAAGGGTCAACGAAAGCTTAAGACGAGCAAAGCTCTGGTTAGATCTCAACGGCCTACAAATGGCTACAGAGAAGACAAGCTTTGCTTGTCACAAGTAAAAGATCCTTTGAGGTCCCGAAGATTCGGATAGGACAGACTGAAGTCTCCTGTGGAAACAGTTTACAGTACCTGGGAGTGACGTTGGATCAAAAATTAAAGTTCGACCTACATTCCAAGATCACGTCACTGAAGGCCGCTGACTGTATGGGGAATCTATCGAGGATGATGCCCAATGTCGGTGGCCCCAGGGAAAAGAAACGCCGATTGGTGGCGACCGTGGTTCAAGCAAAGCAGCTCTACGCTGCCCCTGCATGGGCTGAGTCCTTAAAGAACCGCGGCATCTCTGACGAGCTACTCTCCGCACAGGGTGGTTGTGCGCGGAGAGTGGTTTCAGCCTACAGAACAGTTTCAACGAGCGCTGCTCTAGTTCTTGCGAGTCTCCCGCCAGTGGACTTACTGGCGAGGGAAAGACAGGAAGTCTTTCAGCGTAACAAAGATCTGGTTACCTCGCAGGAGCAGAGTAGAAATCTCGCCAAAGCGGCTATCCGCAAAGAGGCGAGATGTAGACTCCTTGAACAATGGCAAGAGAGATGGGATGGGGATCTTAAAGGAAGGTGGACATATCGCCTGATCCCCAACCTCGCCACCTGGCTAGGAAGAAAGCACGGTGAAGTTGTCTACTACCTGACCCAAGTGTTGTCAGGTCACGGATGTTTCCGACAGTACCTTCATAGGTTCAAGATTAAGAGAGAAGCAAAATGCGCCTACTGTAACGCTGCCGTAGATGACGCGGAGCATACTCTCTTTCATTGCGGATACTGGAGCCATGATAGAATGGCCATGTTTACGGCAGTTAACTTTGAAATCAACGTCGACAACATAACCTGGAATTCATTACTCAGGTATCTGAATTCGCAGATTTTCCACTTCCGACTACAAAAAATAATAATAATAATAATAATAATAATAATAATAATAATAATAATAATGGTGTCTACTCAGCGATCATGGCCCGAAGTTTACTTCTGGTTAATGGGAGAGATACACCGACCTTCGAGGTCCGAGTTTCTTAGCTCACCTGACACTGGATATCATAGACGTCGCATCAATGCTTCGGCAATGCTATAACGTCTATGTAACTAACGGAGGCGGTTCAGGGCCCATCCTGGCCAGATGGTAGTACCCTGTCAAGGCCCGATTGTCCCTCGATACGGGACAAACACCCAGTATGAGCGATTGTAAAAACAAGGAAGAGTACCTGCGGAGTAATGCTTCGGCTGAATCTCTCACTGGTTCTGATCATCAAGCTCTTTTGAGCGTGAGCATGATGGCCAGTGGCCCAAGGATGCAGGAGGGCAACAACGCGTTGGCAGTTCCACAGATCATCGTGGAGAAGGTGGAGAGACGAGGGAGTACGAGCAGTGTGACAAGTCAGGCTAGCTGCATTTCTGTCTTCAGTAATGCTTCAGCGAATGATATTGCTAGCTGCAACAAGGACCGAGATGAATGCATAAAGCTGCGGGAAGAAGAGGCGGCATGCATTCTAGCAATAGAAGAAGAGGTCAGTAAGATGATAAAGTCCTGCGAAGTCCAAAGAAATGTCAATATGGCAATCAAGGATGGACTTAAAAGCATAACATCGCTCATACAGCAGACCAAGATGAAGCACGCAGCGGCTTCAAAAAAGGACGAGATTTTCTACCAGGGATTGACCTGGTCGGAAGAAGCTAGACAAGATCGCACAGTAAGAAGAGATCGTTGTAACGCAATCGTGTTGAGATCAGGTCAAGAAAGGAAGAGCCACAGTGATCGTTAAAGTGGCTGAAGGGAAAACTTTCGCCGAAGTACTGGCGAAAGTTCGAAAAGAGGCTGACCTGGAGGCCAGTCAGACAAGGGTTGTGGGAGCTTTACCCACTAAAAAGGGAGATCTTATCATTAAGATTGGTGGGTCTTCAAACAAGAAGTTGTTCGCCGAAGAGGTGACTAAGGTTATCGGCGATCTGGGAAAAGTGCACGTGGCGGACAGGCAGACTGTGCTGGAGATCCGCGACATGGACACCCTCACCGTACAGCAGGATGTCAAGGAGGCCCTAGACAAAGTATCTACGGTACCAGCAGGAAGCAGGAAGGTGACAGTCCTCGGGACAAATAAACGAGGTATGAAACTCGCTGTCGTAGTCACCACCCAGGAAGACGCTACCAGATTGGAGAAGATAGGGCACATCAAAATCGGTTTTGTGTCCTGCAGAATCAGTAAGAGAGTTATGGTCACAAGGTGTCACAAGTGCCTTGACTATGGCCATATAGGCAGAAACTGCCAAGCAGTAGATAGGTCGGCTGCGTGCTTCAAGTGCGGAGAAGCTGACCACAAGGCAGCAGATTGTAAGAAGAGCCCATGCTGCTTCTTATGCAAGGCGAAGTTCGGCGAGGAGGAGAATATCCAACATGTCGCCGGATCAGGAGGATGCAAGGTCTTCAGATCTGCCCTAGAGGAAGCCAAGAAGACTTTGTCAAGGACAAGAAGAAAATAAGGCCAGAACAAGAGCGGCACGGAAGAGTCGCGTATGCGACTAAGTGGGACCATTCATCTACGAAGTTTGAAGCCACTAGGTAGTTCCGTAGGTGAATAATAGGTCTAATATAAATGGGTTTTTAACATGGTACGGTCGATGTAAGTCCTGATGTCTAAACAGAAGGTAATCGACAGAGTCCTGTATGTTTCAATTTGTAACAAATTGTTTCTCTATAAAGATTTTACTGTTTTCATAACCTTTCCAATTGGATTTATTCGGTTGTAAAGTGTATGTTAACTACCCTGCAGAAAGTAAAAAATAATAATAATAATAATAATAATAATAATAAACTAACTGTGCGAATTTTGTTCCTCTACTTATTATTGTTTACAATATTAGATATACAATACTTTAATTTTTTTAAATTATTTTTCTTTATCAAATGATTGTGATATATTATTTTAATTGTTAATTTTAATTCTACCATTTACCGATGAATGTTGCAAGTATTGTTTTAATATTTGTGTACGGAACCCGCCATTACAGTGCGAGTTCAACTCGCACTTGTCCAATTTTTTTTTAAATTTTATTTAAAAATTTTTTTATAGATTTTTTAAAATATTTTTTGTGATCAGATTGATAACGCTATAGTTATTATTACATAGCAAGTTCTCTATATTTTTCTTGTAATATTCGCGTTAAAATACACCAGTATACCAAATTTTAGCCCTCTATGTTGAATAGTTTAGAAGTTAAAGAGGGGGGGATTGGTCACTTTTTGTGCATTTTTGGTCAAAAATCTTGTTATTTTTTTGATAACGCTATGACCATCACCTCCAATCACATTCTCGATATTTTTTCTAGGTCAAATATTTTAGCCGCTAGGGGGGACATGATTTAGCTACGGACACAAGAGTCTCACCAATAGGGTTCCGTCGGTACACCGAAGGTGTACGGAACCCTAAAAACGTTCGAATTGGCATTACACGGATCACCAACAGTGTTGGAGGTTTAAGAAATCAAAATATGTTAAAATTTTTCAAAATTTTTAGAAATACAAAATGATGTATCCAATATGGTGGACTATTTTTTTTAAAATGATCAAACTTACTCAAAACTTGTTACTCGAGGGTTTTTGGGGTAGCTGATTAAAAATATTAAATCAAATTACAAAAATACAAAATGGCGAACCTGATACGGCGGACTATTTTTTTGTTTAATTGGCCCAATTTATTCGAAACTTGTTACTTGGGAGTTTTTGGGGTTGCTGATTAAACATAAATTCAATTTACAAAAATACAAAATGGAGGACCCAATATTGTGGTTTATTTTTGGTTTAATATTGGCCCAATTTACTCGGAACTTATTACTCGGGGGTTTTTGGGGTCGCTGATTAGAAATATGAACTCAATATTTAAAAATACAAAATAGCAGATTATTTATTTAAATGGCCCAATTTACTCAAAACTTGTTAATCCGGAGATTTTAACACTTCCCCAGAGATCCAGGAATATGACAAAAATGAGATGAAATCCAGAGGGTTGGCATCGCTGCTTTAGAAAGATGCTGATCTAAGCCCAAATAATATAACTAGTGAGCAGATTAGTACTATGAAAAAGGATGGAATTAGTCAACAGTCAAAGAAGACCTGCTTTGAAAGTACGATCAAATTTCTTGGGAACTTACAAATACTTCTGCAACGTCCGTGCCGTTAATATAGTCAAATACTTAAACTTTTCTTCGTAAGACAATTGGGCTCTGGGCATGAGCAGACCTTACCAAGGACACATTGACACCACCATACGAAAGTACACGTTTTGTTTTATAATGGAACTTAGTTGTTTTCTCATTATTTCAGCTATGTTAAGTATAGTTACCTAATTCAAAACTGCATATACCATTTTCATAAAGAAAATATAAGTTTATATTATATATTATATTGGCGATTTTCCGCAAACTGAGATATTTATGTCCCTATCGAGTTTTAACTGTACATTAATGAATTAATGATCTTCTTCAAATAAATTATATTTGGGACTCACTATTCTAAGTGAATCTACAAAAAAAAGTTGTTTATTTTGACCCATATCTATGTAATGACATGAAACACTCCTAAAATGTCACTACCATGGCATGTCCCCTACCCAGTTTTATATCTTTCCATTTGCTTTTAAAAAACAATTATTGATAGAGCAGAAATCTGATAGTATAATCATGAATATGATTAGACTCTCTGCATTTATACGTATTATTTTATATTATGTTGTTTATTTTTTGTTAACAAAACCTCTTCAAACTAATTTCAAAACAGATCCTCTTTGAGTGTTGACTATCTTTCCTTTTCATAGTATTGATCTGCTCAGTAGTTAGATTTTTTGGACTTGGATCAGCATCATTATTTTCTAAAGCAGCGTTGCCAACCCTCCGGTTTTCTTCTGATGTTTATCCTATTTCTGCATTTCCGGAGAAGTGTTGAAATCTCTGGAGTAACAAGTTTTGAGTAAATTGGGCCATTTAAATGAATAATCTGCTATTTTGTATTTTTGAATATTTAGTTCATATTTATAATCAGCGACCCGAAAACCCCCAAGTAACAAGTTTCGAATAAATTGGGCCAATTAAACAAAAAAGTAGTCCGCCATATCGGGTTCGCCATTTTGTATTTTTGTAAATTGAGTTAATATTTTTAATCAGCGACCCCAAAAACCCCCGAGTAACAAGTTTTGAGTAAGATGGAACATTTAAAAAAATAGTTCACCATATTGGATACATAATTTTGTATTTCTAAAAATTTTGACAAATTTTAATATATTTTGATTTCTTAAACCTCCAACACTGTTTGTAATACGTGTAATGTCAATAGGAACGTTTTTGTTGTTACTAATAGTCATTGTAAAAGCCAATTTTATAGGAAATTGACTTCTTTTGAATGTAAAGGGACATAAATTTTCACAATATAAAGTTATCCTACGTAAAAAGGCAATATTAATATAACATTATTTGTAAAAAATTTACAAATTCCGTTTCTTGTGGTAAAGCTCTCATATTATCTGATAATGCTTAATTTTTGAAATAATTCCATAGTTGACTGTTTCTAATTGATAAGTTTACTATTGCTGATGTAGTACCCCGTTCTTTGATTGGTAAAGTTTATTGATAATCTCCGCCTAGAATTATAATTTTACCACCAAAGGTTCGTTGGAATTGATTATATCGCTTAATAGATATAGAACAGTTTTTCCATTAGGAAACAGAGTTTCAACTATACCTGTAAATTACATGTTGCAAATATTTATTATGTTTTGGGCAATACGAAACAACATTAGAATTAACAGTAAATCCATTTGGTCGTTTATACGCTTTATTATTATTTCTTCGACGACAATGAACATAGGAATTTTCTCCTTGGCAACTTTTTGGAAATGTTTTTGAACATTTTCTATCAATTAAACACCAATCTCCTCAAGGTCTGTGAATATTATTTTGCATTATTATTTTAGTTAAAATAGGATTGATATTTTCGTTAGGAATTTCTGCAGAAATACAACGATCAACGCTTTCAACTGTTATAAATTTAGAATGTTCTTTTAATATAAGTAACAAACGAATGTGTGGCAATTCTTGCTTTTGAAATTCAATAACATAAACATAAGATTTGACCTCTCTGAATAATTTATTATCAACAATAAGTTAAAGTAGATGTTTTACTTTTAATGCGAAAATACTAGTAACTATATCAGGTCTATCAGCAGCAGTTTAATAAGGAAATACATTTTCCTGTATCTATTTTGAATTTCTATTGCACGTCATTATAATAAATAATTTTGGTCTACGATGACGAACAATAGCCATCGAATCCTGATATTGTTGCATCATATTGTGAGGTGATCCTATAAAAGTGGAAGGCAATATAAGCGTTTTTCTCACGTGTATATCATTTTTTAACTGGGCATTTCTATTATATAATTGAGTAGGCGTGTTCTTCAGTCATCATAAGTATTTCTCTAAATATTCTTAGTTCCAATGTACAAAAAAAGATTATCGCACATTCATCTCAATTACCAAAAAATTAAAATTCCGACCACCTTCCGAGGGTAGTGAGAGAGTTGAATTTATTTTTGGTGGCCTTCTACAGTTTTAGCGTCATAAAAAACGTAGGATTTGACATCGCATTCGACTTTTTTTAAATTGAAATTATAACCTCCGGAAGCAGGTGTAAGGGGACGGTAGAGAGAAAAAGGGCGATAAAAATTTTTTTCATGCTCATATTCGGTTTCAGCGAATCCAAAAACATGGTGATAGGGGGTTGGACCTCTAGGTTTTGACCTGTCTGTTGTGTGCCTATGTAATTGATCAGTCCTTTATGTGCTTCATTTCTCAGAGTCGGAATCAAAACTGCACAACATTTTTCAAAAAAATGTTACATGTACAAAAACAAAATAAAGTTATTTTAACATTTAACTTTTTTGAAGGAGTTTGTTTAAACATTTATTTTTTATAAAATATGATTTTTTACATTAATAAAAAAAATGTAAAATCTAAATGTTATTTTTACAAAAAAATTTTTTGTTACTTTATTCATGTTACTTTTAAAAAAATTTTTTGTTATATTTTACAAAAAAATTTTGTTATTTTTTACATTTAAGAAAAAAATTTCTCATTTGTTATTTTGTACAAATTTTATGGAGTAAAAATTAAATGGATAAATTAAATGGCTCAGTCTCACACAAAACCCTCTAATTTTATTTTTAGCTGTAATGTTACTGAACAAAGTTTTTGATAATATTATTAATTATTGAAAATATTGAATTTTTGTACTTAAAAAATTTATTTTCTCAGAAACTAATTAAATGATTTTAATTTATCAAGAGATATTTCATTTTACTGAGAAAAAAAGTTCTGCACTGAAAAAAAAGTTCTGGTTGGAATTACCAGAAATCCCAGTTTTAACTAGAATTTCGTGTTAAATATACCCTAACCAGAACTTTTCTGGTTAGGTTAACCAGAATTCTAGTTAATATAACCAGAATGCTGGTTGTTTTAACTAGAACCACACTGAAAAAAAGTTATGGTTAGGGTATATTTAATACGAATTCTAGTTAAAACAACCAGAATTCTGGTTATATTACTAAAATATTTCAACTGCGAAAAACTGGATGATTTTACTACAAAAATTCCGAAAATAACTTTTTTTAACATTAGTTTATACTACTATTGCATTATTGATAACTTATTTTCAATTATAACGTTATAATTATTAGTGAGATCTCTTTCAAAAAAATTGACTCACATTCTGTGCAAAAATAGAAGAGGTAAAAAGCAGAATTATATTCTACGAATGAACCTGAAGAGTTCAACCTTTATATGTACAGGCTGGAGTAACTTCGATGCGAGTAGAAGTGTTATTTGCTCGCCCTATGCGGCACAGTTGGAACTAACTTTCAAACACAACGTGCACACGTGTTTACGCATGCGGGGAGATTTTAATAATTTTTAATTATTTGACAATTAATTCCAAATCTAATATATTCTAATAACATGAATAATATATAAACAATAAAATTAAAAATAGATTATAATAAGTTAATAATTAATATCCTAAAATAAAAAAAGAGTACTCTTTGAAAATAATATTCAATCTTGTATTCATAAATTATGATTGAAAGTGGAGTAATTTGCGGTTGAGACGTTTTCGTAGTTCACGTCGCGGCCACTCCTTATAAATAGGCGCCACCTCCTTGACTTTTGACACATAGATCCACTTGTATGTGTGCTCGCTGCCATATTGTCCCCCATTTTCGCCAAAAATCCAACTTTTATAATTACGTTTTTCAATATTTATTTCAAAAATTACTTGCATATTTCAAGATTATTCTTTATCAACACAAATTCCCCTAATTATACTAATAAATCAGAACGAGATATCTCTAACTACTTAGGGGCCCATTCATAAATTACGTAACATCTTATAGGGGGGAGGGGTTTCGAATGTATATTACGCTTTGTTACATGGGGGAGGGGGGTGCTTTGTGGTTGTACGTACTTTTTTAAATTTAAAAAACGAAACACAAAATACCAGTCATTAATACTGATATAAGTTTTTGATATTAAATACCAAGTATATTTTTGGCGCTTTTCTAAAGCTGCTTATTTAAAGAAATATTATAATAAATATTTATGTTTAAAATGTAAAAATTATTTATTGCGTACAATGACAGGGGGGAGTGGTTTCGATGATGTGTTACGCTTTGTTACATAGGGGGGAGGGTCCTGAACTGGCTCTTAAAATCGTTACGTAATTTATGAATGGCCCCTTAGAAGTGAAACGACAGGCGGGAAAACACTTTTTGGGGACAATTTTTCTCGCATGCCCTTAACCCACCCAAGTAACACGTAACATTACTGGAATGTTACATGTACTGTTAGTAACATTGCAGTAACATTCCAGTAATATTAAAATGTCTGCCCCAAAGCAATATTACATGTAATATTCCAACAACATTACATGGTAATGTTACTGCAATGTTATAGTAATGTTACTGCAATGTTGCATGAATGTTACAAAGAAAGATCGCAAAATTCCTTATAATAATAATTTTATAAAATGTATTTGTAACATTTATGCAACATTCATCCAACATTGCAGTAACATTACTATAACATTGCAGTAACATTACTATAACATTGCAGTAACATTACCATGTAATGTTGTTGGAATATTACATGTAATATTACCGTGGGGCGGACATTTTAATATTACTGGAATGTTACTGCAATATTACACTGCAATGTTACTAACACTACATGTAACATTGCTGCAACATTCCAGTAATATTACGTGGTACTTGGGCACATTCAAAAAAATAATTGGGATTTTTTTTAATAAACGAATTTGATAACTTTTTCAAATTGAAAATTAATTCTGAATTTAATAATATTTTCAAATTTGAAATTTAATGAATTTGTCAAAACCGAAGTAGTATTATGTAGGAGTTTAAAAAGTAGTAAAATCAGTACTGACAGAAAACTGACTTAACACCAAATTAATACTGCGAAGGAGTTAAAAAAATCAAAATTTGTTATAACGTCATTAAACATTAAATCAACAGTTTATTGATTTCTTAAGTATTATTTCATTATTGATTTAAAATATATGTTAAATATATTATTAAAGTATTTTCTAAAATTTTTAAAAACATTAACTATCAACAATAACATTAATTTTGTAATTAATTTATTATTAATTATTAACTATTAGGAAAATCATAATAATGTAATAAATTATTTTTAATTAATTATTTTTAGTATTATTATGCATTATTCATAAAATAAATAAAAATGTTTTTATTATTTTAATGAATAATTAAACAACAATAAATAATTAAATTAATAATTTTTATTTTTTTTTAATTCATTATTTTTATAGATTAATTTATATTTATAACAATTTTCTCTAAATAAATATGATAGGGGAGACCGGGGCTAAACCGGACGGATTTGGTCTTTGACCAGAAAACTCATACAAAAACATATTTTTTGCTAAAGAGTAATATACCGTTTCGAAGCTTGTACCTTCACCTACAAATCGCACTTGTTCGATTTTAAAAAAACTACAGTAGCTTTGGAGATATATTGCTTCGAAGGTGACTACCTCGAAAACGAAAATACGAAAATTGGTGGGGCTAAACCGGACACCCCATGGGGCTAAATAGGACACGGCTAATTAATTAAAGAATGAGACACAAATTTTCGTTTTTTTTGTAGAAAAGTTTTGTTTTGTTATCGTGATTGTGAAGAACATTATTTTTTATTTCATACTTAGTTGAAAATCATTTCTTATTAGATTTTTTAGGGGAAAAACAATTTGTTAAATCTAATTTTAGATAAATTTTTTCATTTATGTTATAAAATTAAATTTTGTGTTGTAATTTTTCTTGTATATTTATAAACATTCAAAATCAAAAATTGACTTTGATTTTTGTCAATTTAGTTAATAAATAATTGCGTGTTTACATTCACCCCGAGAATTGGAAAACGCGGGGTAAATGTAAATAGAAATTGAACTACATTTTAAAAGAAAATAATTGAATAAATTTGCTTCTATTTCACAATTTCATTACTTTATCAATGTAAAATTACATGGAAAAGAAAATTGGGTCTTCTTTCATACCTCCTTTGTGTTAGTAAGTTGCAGGTATAGACCTGCATAGTATTGAATAGTACATTTACATTAGAGTGGAGCGAAAAAACACTTTTTTCGAATTTACAAACGTAATAGTGCGGAAAACTTGCTGTCAGTACAGACAAATAAAACGCAAAAAAAATTTTTGAAATCGATGAATATCTTCCATTCGCGCAATGAAGTCAAAGTTTTAAAATTTCAGAAAAATTAAGAGATTCAAATTTTTTCATGTAAAGTTGGAAATGAAGAGCGAAATATGTTTTATTATAGTGAATGCAACGTAATAGTACACAAAAGTGACTCAAAACCAAACTACTGTTCTAAGGGAAAAATTCTATAATTTGTTTTTTTCTATAATTTTTTTTTTATAATTTGTTTTTGCAGTTGCTTCTTTACGGGAACTGTAACCTAAAGGTAAAAGTTAACTATAGATTTTTTTCTTAGAATCAGTACTATAAGCGAAGAGAAAATTTTAAGTTGGTGGAGCATACGTCAGTATATGTTTCTTAAGGTATATATTTCACAATTTCAACCACATTAGAGATACTCTGATATTTGGAAACAGAATACTACTTTACATTAGCAGCGACAATTATAAGTGTATTGAAACTCATTTCTTGAAGTTCATCCACTTAATTAAGGTTTTGTCATTGCATTTGCAGTTGAATTTTTCACTTACTTGAAAATAATTTTTTTTTCATTGTATTTTATTAGTGATTCACTACTTACCAATACATCGCAAACTTTACTTAAAAACAATAACATATCTACAACTATTCCGGTACCTTACGTTTGGGGTCTTTAATTTTTCTATATCAATGGAAGTTACTACCCAGAAACGAAAACCTATAACAAGACATTCATTTGAATGTTCACTAATTGGCAATCCTAAGGATTTGCCAAACTCTGTACTTCCTACTAATGGTAATGTTCTACGATGCTGCAATGAGGAAAGATTTAATCTTTCGTCGAAAGTCAATAGGATTAATGTATGTTTTTCTGATGTAGCTAACATTGTATCAGAGAAAATCGTAGAAGTTTATAATAAAGCTTCTATTCCAGTAGTATCAAAGACAAGAATTATCAAAAAGATTCAGGAATATCACAGTAAGTACATCAATATCAAAAAGTCATTCGAAAGAGACAGCAAAAATATGGGCTCAACATTTCAAACAAAGCTTGCTGAATTTACAAGTTCATTGACGCAATTATTTGACGTGGCATCCTGCAAGTGCACTTTGACACTAAACTGCACTTGTGACAGGTCTCTCGCTCTTTGTATCTGTCCAAATCCCGTAACTGTAACATATACATGCGAAAAGTCAAGAAAAATTCCCGCCATTGAATTGAAGTTTATGTATGATCAAAGAACCAACCGAGAGGGAAAAATTTCAGGCGTTGATCGCAAAACATCTATGATACTTACCAAGCGACTTGAAAGAAAAAAAAACGAATCCATTCGCTTATGTCCGGAGCAAGTAAGTTCTTCTGCTGTAGTTTCATTTTGTGATGATACAGATGAAGAAAAACCGTCATCTAATGCAACTTATTGTCAGAGTCCTTCTGCACAAGAGGAAACATTTGAACCTCCGAAAAGAATCACAGATTATTTTAAGGATTCAACATTATCTCGTGTTAAGTCGTTTAATTTAAAAAATACAGCTTTGGTATGTGACCGATATGGTGTCTCTGATAGAGCAGCCGCGGCAATTATACCTAGTACGCTTGCTGATGTCGGAGTTATAACCGAATCAGACAAAGCTCTCGTAATAGACCGAAGCAAACTCAGAAGAGAAAAATAGAAAAATAGGACATGTTTACAGCAGGAAAAACAAATAGACGATTCTATACGAGGCTTGTTTTTTGATGGTCGCAAAGATAAGACATTGCACATCGAGAAAGTAGACTCAAAGCGCTTTAGACGTACCATTATAGAAGAACACGTGTCTTTAATTGAAGAACCTGGGTCTCGATACCTTAGTCATGTTGTTCCAGAATCTGGAAGTGCAAAACATATAAAGGAAGCAATTATATCCGATCTTGTCAATCGATGTTCTCTTTCCCTCCAAGAGTTAGATGTCGTGGGATGTGATGGAACAAACACAAATACCGGCTGGAAAAACGGTGTTATTCATCATATAGAAACTTATTTACAACGAGAAGTGCAATGGGTTGTCTGCATGTTACACCTTAACGAACTTCCATTTAGACACGTTTTTGAATATCTAGATGGTTCTACATCTGGACCAAATTCGTTCTCTGGTCCAATTGGAAAGGCTCTCAAAAATTGTAATGCGTTACCTGTAGTCAAATTTAAAAAAATTAATGGCTTCCTGCCAAATGTAGACACTGATGATCTTAGCAAAGATCAAAAGTATCTTTTCCGCATCTCTCAAGCTATTCAAATAGGAAAATGTCCTCTTGATCTTGCTAAGGCAGATCCAGGATCAATCTGTCACTCCCGTTGGCTAACAACAGCAAACAATATACTCAGATTGTATATATCAACACGAAAACCGTCTGCTGCTTTAATTCAAATTGTTGAATTTATTCTTACTTGCTATGTTCAAGTATGGTTTTCTATAAAGAAACATAGCTCAATAGTAGATGGACCTAAAAATCTCTTTCTGATGATACAGGCATCAAAACTCTTAACGCAGACGTTGCAGGAAGTTGTTCAACCTGTAATACAAAATAATGCTTATTTCGCGCATTCGGAAAACCTGCTGTTGTCTATGTGTCTGGACGAAAGAAAGCAAATTAGAGAGCTTGCTTTCAGACGCATTTTAGAGGCTCGGACTAGCAAAACACAGGATAAAAAGAAGTCTGGAATACGCAACTTCATTGTTCCAAAGTTAAACTTTGACGCCTCTGATTACAGTGACTTAATTGATTGGAAAAATGAAAAATACTTTTCACCACCACTCTTAAGAAACGTTTCAAACGAGGAAATTTCTCGTCTAATTGGAACAGAAGAGATTCCGCAATGGGACGTTTCAATCTTTCCCTGTCATACGCAAGCTGTGGAACGCTGTGTAAAACTAGTAACAGCGTCAGCAGAAAAAGTAGTGGGATTTGAAAATAGAGATGGATTTATTAGATCTACTTTAAAATCGAGGGAAAATATGCCAAAGTTTGATACAAAATCAGAGTTTGCATTTACGCCTTAAATATCTTCTCTTATATAACATGGTTGGTTGGTTGGGTAGGGCGGTGGTGGAACTCTATGTGCAGCCACCTTCTCGTGGTGAGTTCTGAGTCGTTTTTAGTTTTTATGAAACGGGCGAAGTGCTGCATTCACAATAAGGCATAAAAAGCCATAAAAATTTACGTAAACAAATAATATTTTTGCAGAAAGTGAGTATTTTTAGTTTTTTAAATTTTTAAAACTTTGACTTCATTGCGCGAATGGAAGATATTTATCGATTTCAAAATTTTTTTTTGCGTTTTATTTGTCTTTACTCATAGCAAGTTTTCCGCACTATTCCGTTTGTAAATTCAAAAAAAGTGTTTCTTCGCTCCACTCTAATTTACATGCTTAGAATGTAGGAAAACGGTTCTTCACGATTGGTAAATAAAACTCAAGTACGCTAGATTCAAGCAAATTTGTAGTATACTTAAAATAATTTGTTTCTTAAACCTCGCTTAACTACAGTGGTGTTTATACTTGCCCTGAATTTTAGGAAAATTTTAAAATCTCGGGGTGAATGTATGTACAGACAGTTTTGGACGATTTAGGTGCATTAATATTTTTTTTGTATGTTATAAAATTATTCTATAGGGAAAATTTTTTTGTTTTTATAATGAAATACAAAGTTTTCTAATAAAAATGGTTTTAAAAATAAATTTTAGTTAAAATTTTATTTAATAATTAAACATATAAAGAATTATACCTCGAATTTTTGCAAATAGGGGAGACCGGGGGTAATGGATCACTTTTCACTTTTTGTTGCTTAACTTCGTCATTCTTGCTTTAATAAAAATTTCATCATGTGAAAAACTTAGCCTAACATCTCAGCTTTCAATTAAAAAAAGTACGCCCTAATGTCACTTATACTTTTTTTCTAAAACAATGTTTTTGGAAAAATGCAAAGTGAGGGATTTTTCCTCGGGCAGCGCGTAATGGATCAGCATTGAAATTATGATTTAGATCATCAAATATTGTTACGGTATTGACAGTTTTGGTTTCTATTGTATATTTATAACAAGAATATTGAAAACGGAACAAATTTCATTTAAACTTTAAACATTTTCATGCAATTTTCAAATTTTAAAAAGTTGTAGCAAAATGCAAAATCTATTCTCCAGTTATTTTTTTTTATAAAAGGTACTTATTAATATATAATTTAAAAGAAATTAAAGTTGACAGGATTATTTTATTAATATTTTAAATATAATAGGTTTTTCTTACTAGAATAAGAAAAGTGATCCATCACGCCCCGAAGGTGTTTGTTAAAAATTTTGTTATTTTTTAACAATACCGTAAGTATTAAACAAAAATTGGCAATTGTTCGTTAAGAACAAATGTTTCAAGCTCAAAACCTGATAAAAAAAATTTTTTACAAGTAATTTTGAAAAAGACAACAAAAATTTCAAAAATTTACTTTCAAGCGTCAAAATCAATTTTTTCAACCATATTTTGAACAATAATAAATTAATAACAATGAAACTTGGTACAAAGTTACAGTATGCCAAGTACATTATTTAAGTAAGTTATCCATTACGCCTTGTCTCCCCTACAATGAACAGCACCAATCTTTAACTGTCAAAACTTTGTGTTTTTTTTAGAAAATATAAAATTACAAAAAATTTAAGGGTGTTAAAAACGTCAAAATCAATGTAGCAAACTTATAAAACATTTAATAAAAATCTGAAAAAACTCTGTCTTACTCTAACCCATTAAATTTTTTAAATATAAATATTGTAAAAAAACACATAACTTTGACAATTAAAGATAAGTGCTGTCAATTGTTTATAACAATTTAATTGTTTAACTTTTTAAAATATATTATAAAATATAAACGTTCTCTGTTTTCTACAAATATGCCGACGATTTCTACCTTCTTATATTTTTTTGGAATTCCGGATTTTCTAGAAATATCCCAAGTTTTAGCAGTTAAGGGGATCGCACATATCAACAATGCAGATCTAAATTGATAAAAACTCTGCAACCGCCTTTTCTTGAAAATTGTATAATATTATGCCCTATCAATTTAGGAAACTCATTTTCTATCATAAATACATAGGATGAATATTTTATTTGTTGTAATTATTAGAAAAAATTATTTTTCAAAAATTAAATATTAGCAGTTTCCAATAGTCCAAACCACCATAACCACATTTAACAGCTGTTTGGTGGTACATTATTTTGCAATGGAACCAACAGATGGCGCCAAATGTACCAGAAATGTGGAGAGTTTCCACTCTTCCTTCTCTCTCTTCTTTCTACTTCTATGGTGGGAAGTGGAGAGGAGAGACAGTTCTGTTGTAATCGTCGAGGCGTACATAGGCAGAGATATATCTCAAGTTACTAAACTATAATGTGCAAATAAATATTGTGATAAATAAATCGAACTATGTTGGGAATCCTTCTTGGAGTTAAATTAATAACATTTATAACCAAAATTCCCACATTGGTGACCCCGACGTGATTTATTCATGTCGGAAATCAACACGCCGTTCGAAATTATAATCCATCATAATTATTCACATAAAATCAAACATCAATAGTCGTCAACAGTTATAAAGTTTTCTAAAAAATTAAATTGTACACCCTCGAGATTATTTTCGCAAAAAAATGACTATTTACATAGAAAATGAACATCAAGAAGTCAAGCACGTTTTCTTTTTGGAGCGAGACGCCATATTGATTGTGACCGGTGAAACAACTTGACACTTTTCGTCACTTTCGGAGTAAAACACCTCTAACATCTCATGTTCTTGGCTGCTCATTTCTCTGCATTTTATTGAGTGTTTATACTAAATTGATGCCAATGTTTCACCACCATCGATGTTCATCGAGAGTTTGGTCGACATAATAAGGCGGCAAGGCGAGTTCCTGATATTGATAAGGCTTTTGAGAACGGCGCAAGGGCATATCACTCCGGCCCATGCAACAGGTATGAGAATCTCAATTTTACCTTGCAAACTAACAGTTCTCAACCTATTCCTTTCTCCCTAAAATATTCGAAAATTTTTTTTTATCGCTTGACTGGACCAACCCCGGGGAGTCACCATCTTCCAGTCAGCTTCGAGAAGTTTTGAGTTGGAATTGGAATTTATCAACTTCCGGCACTCTATGGAAAATTACGCTTATGGAGATCGACTTCTACCTCTACGTGCATATCACCAACATCGGAAATCTTGTCATCTTTAGTTTATTTCAATTGTTTTTGTGCCTAATGGCATGTTTGTTGTCGTAAGTCTTTACATTATTTTTTTACATATGGACGTGACTTTCAATTTAAAGCAATTAGCAAAAATTCTTTTGCTTATTTATTTAAAAAAAAGAGGAAAATATTTATTTTTTTAATAATTTCAAAAAAATTTATATTATTTTTTCTTTTATAAAAAATTTTTTTCATTTTAAAAAGAACTTTATCGAGATTCAATTCTTTCTTTAGATAAACTAGATATTTTTTATTGAACAAGTTTTAAAATTTTTTTTGAAGTGCAGCGAGCATGAACTTGTGAGTGACGTTCTTGATTTCGGTTAGAACAATACCGACGGATTAAATTCCTTTTTCATTTACTTTGAATAATAGCCTTTAGAGCGGGAAGTGGTTTGACTTAGCATTTTAATATTTTTTTAACGTAATTTCGAAAGATTATATTTTTTTCTTTAAAAAATTATCGAAATGGAGACGATTAGTGCTAAGCCTCCCGGAGATAATTCGGACGGAGACGGGATTAAAAGAAATGACGGAATCAATGCAAATGGAATTATTGGTGATGCTTTTGACGGCGCTTCTGGGGGCGGTGCTACCGGTCAACCTGATCCTAACCACGCTAGTAATCGTGATATTTGGAAAAACCCAGGGAATTTCAATTTCGGCGAAAATTTTTTTTCAAATTATCAAACAATCGACGCGACGACTCGATTACCCAAACTTCCTGATTTTGCACGCGCAGATCCGCAATTATGGTTCACTCAAATTGAATTTATGTTAAATGCTTCTCGTATTACATCACAAAAATCTAAAGCTAACGCGGTAGTTTCAGTTTTGGATTTTGAATCTATTCAAGCGATCAACGATATTATTTTGGCTCCAATTCTCGCAGTGAATCTTTACGATTTTATTAAAGAGAGATTAATAAGCATGTTTTCAACTTCTAACGAGGTAGAATTTCGTAAACTAATTAAAGGAGAAATTTTCTCAGACGGAAAACCCTCGTTAATATTAAGTAAAATTAGACATTTGAGTCGCGGCAGATGCAACGAAGAAATAATTAAAGCAGTCTTTATGGACCAGTTGCCTCCTCATTGCCGGTCAATTTTAGCATTATCAGATACCGTGGATCTAAATCATTTGGCAAAAGTTGCCGATAACATCATGTCACATTTGGGAGAACAATCAGTTTCAGCCGTCACAGTTGACAATAGTTTAGTCGATAAAGTAAATTCATTAATAGCTAAAGTCGAAGCATTATCCATCATATCTCGTTCTCGTTCGAAAAGATTCTCGTTCGTTCGGAAGATCAAAATTTAGAAATCAAAGAGAAAGAAATCGTTCTTCAAGTCACAATCGCGGAGAGAAATGCTTTTATCACCGAAAATTCGGAAATAAAGCTCTTAAATGTAAACCCGGTTGCCCTTTGGAAAATCAAATGAAAGCGGAAAACTAAAAACACCACATCGGGTTGAGACGGTCGATGATAAAGGTGGTTCTAAACGTCTCCATATTAGAGACAAGATATCAGGCTTGAAATTCTTAATTGACACGGGATCGGATGTTTCACTTATACCAGCCAAAGGCAAGGTTAAGTTTAGCCCTTCGGAAATCGTTCTTTTTGCTGCGAATAATTCGCGAATAAGTACTTTTGGGGAATGTGAACTTACGTTAAATTTAGGTCTGAGACGTCCTATAGTATGGAAATTTTGTCGCGCATCGGTCCCTTATCCCATTATAGGAGCCGTCCTGTTAGCATACTATGGACTTAGTGTCGATCTCCGTGGTCACAGGTTAATTGACACCCTTACCAAGGTCAATTCACCTGGCAGATTATCTTCAGTTTCAATTCATAGCGTTAGTACTGTCGATAAAAATTGCCCGTTTTCCCATATTTTGTCTGAATTTCCGAAGTTAACCAGCATTTCTCAACCAAGCGAAATTTCTGCTCGCGGTGTTTTTTACCATATATTAACGAAAGGTCACCCGGTTGCTGAACGTCCACGTAGGTTGGAACCAGTCAAACTAGAAGCTGCAAAGGAACAATTTAGAAAATGGTGTAAGTCGGGAGTTTGTAGTCCGTCCAACAGTAATCATGCTGCTCCTCTTCATATGAACCGTAAAAAAACGGCGAATGGAGAGTCTGCGGTGATTTTCGCGGTCTTAACTCAAATACATTCCAGAGGTACATCAATTCGGCTTTGGGCGATCTCGATTTCGCATTTAGTTACATCGACGATATTCTTATCGCGTCTTCTTCTGTTGCCGAACATGAAAAGCATTTACGGATAGTATTGGAGAGATTAGTCGAATATTCACTCAGAATAAACGTTGATAAGTGTTCATTTGGATTATCCGAGATGGAATTTTTGAGATTCACTATCAATAAAGATGGTATTAAGCCTACTAATGAGAAGGTTAAGGCCATTATCGAGTTCCCTAAACCGGAGACCATTGTCGAATTACGTAGATTTCTCGGATTGGTAAATTTTTACTGCCGAAATTTGCCACACGCTGCCAAAAAACAAAAACCACTTAATGAATTCTTACACGAGTCTAAAAAAAACGATCGAAGAAAGATTCCTTGGAACGACGAAGCCGTTATTGCGTTTGAACAAATTAGAACCGATATCAGGGATGCAGTTCTACTCTCTCACCCTTCAGGTAACGCACCATTACGTCTTGTAACCGATGCCTCGGACACAGGCATGGGGGGGAGGTTGTTGAACAATTTTGTAAGGGTGGATGGAAACCTTTAGCATTTTTTTCTAGGAACTTCTCTTCTACACAAAGGAATTATAGTACCTATGATAGAGAGTTAACAGCCATTTTTGAATCAATAAAATATTTCAGACATTTTCTTGAGGGTCGAGAATTTAAAGTAGTAACTGACCACAAACCACTAATTTATGCATTTTCTCAGAAACTAAATAAGTCATCACCTAGGCAAATGCGACAACTTTCATTCATTTCGCAATTCACAACCACTCTTGAATTTCTTGCCGGTAACGAAAATGTAGTGGCCGATTCCTTGTCCAGAGTAAATTCAGTGTATTTGGCTTTCGATAATAATCTGTCACGATTGGTTGAAGCTCAAAAAAGCGACGACGAATTACAAAACATTTTAAGGGATGCAACTACCTCACTAAATTTGAAGAGCATTCGTTTGAGCCCTGATCAAGCTCCTATCGTTTGTGACCTCACCGGTGAGGTGTTACGATCTTTTGTCCCTGTATCGTTAAGAAAACAGATTTTCGACATTTTACATAATCTAGCTCATCCCGAATTTAAAGTTACTGATAGACTCATTCGTAGAAATTATGTCTGGCCTGGAATGCATAAAGATATAAAAAATTGGTGCAAGGAATGCATAAGTTGTCAAAAATCTAAAGTCACTCGACACACAGTCCTCAATCCAATTCATTTTTCAGTTCCGGAAGGTCGTTTCAAACATATTCACATTGATTTAGTCGGCCAGTTGCCAACTTGCGAAGGATATTCGTATCTTTTAACTTGCATAGATAGATTTTCTCGTTGGCCCGAGGCCATTCCGTTGAGGGATATCGAGTCCGTGACGATATGTAGAGCATTCACCGACGGGTGGATCGCTCGTTTTGGTTCCCCTGAAACAGTGACGACTGACCAAGGGAAGCAATTTGAATCGAAGTTATTCACGGCTCTCTTACAACTAAACGGATGTAAACGAAATCGTACAACTCCGTATCACCCCGCGGCCAATGGGATGGTTGAGCGTTGGCACCGCTCCTTGAAGTCGGCTATCATGTGTCATATGAACAAAAATTGGATTCGTACCTTACCTGTCGTTCTCATGGGACTTAGAAATAACATACTTGACTCTGGGGCATCTCCCGCCGAATATCTCTACGGCAAAGCTCTTCGTGTTCCCGGAGAATTTGTCGTTCCGGAGGATTTTTCGGTTGATAAACAAGTCATCCTGGAAGAATTTAGGGAGAATATGCGAATGGTCAAACCAGTTCCCGTTACTCACAAACACAAGCGGAAAGTTTTCATTTATAAGAGTTTAGATACGTGTTCACACGTTTTTCTTAAAATTGCGAAAAGCGCAAGAAAGTCACTCGAGTGCCCTTACTCTGGTCCTCATAAAGTAACTAACCGAATTTCGGAAAATGTAAAACCAGCTTATAGTGTGCGTGAAGATGTGAATGAGAATGTTTTGCCTGTTAATTCAGAGATTCAAACTAGAACGTTGGTACCAAGTCATACTTCTAATCCTTTACCAAATAGCAACATCTTATCAAGTCCTACTCTTAGGACATATGTAAATAAAAAGAAAAAAGTTTCTTTCGACGAAGGAACAAAGTCCTAAGAAATAGACTATATGTATATATATTTTTATATATGAATTAATGATTAAGAAACAAAATTTATTCGACTGTTTAGTATATTTTTCCACAGAACTTAGTTTACTAATGTTTAACTAAATTTTTTTATAATTATAAGCGATACAAATGTAATATTCCGGAATTCCAAAGTATTATTTTAGCAAATATTATATTAGTAATTATCATCGATAATAAATTATCAGTATTTTTATTATAAGTTACTTAAATCACATATTTATACGATAAAAAAAATGTTTTATGAATTTTATTCATTGTCATTTGGGGGGGGAGTACTGTGGGGAGTTTCCACTCTTCCTTCTCTCTCTTCTTTCTACTTCTATGGTGGGGAGTGGAGAGGAGAGACAGTTCTGTTGTAATCGTCGAGGCGTACATAGGCAGAGATATATCTCAAGTTACTAAACTATAATGTGCAAATAAATATTGTGATAAATAAATCGAACTATGTTGGGAATCCTTCTTGGAGTTAAATTAATAACATTTATAACCAAAATTCCCACAGAAATGATAAATTGTTGATTATTTTTAATTTTAAATTAAAAACAATTTAATATAATGTCTTGTTTGCAAGAGAAAATTGATTAATGGTAAAAAATATATAAAATAAGACAATTTCGCAGATATATTTAATTTTCCAAGTAAAAAATAAGTTTGCTTTGTTGTTTGTAAGGAAATTCAATATTTAAAAACCTTTATTTTTTTGTAACAATTACAAAAAAAGAAATATTCATGCTGTGTATTTTTGATAAAAAATGAGATTCTCAAATGGATATGGCATGGTATTATATATTTTTCAAGAAAAGGCGGTTGCAGTTTTTTTATCAAATTAGATATGTATTGTTGATAAGTGGGATCCCCTTAAAGTTTAGTGCTGGTCATTATTTATATCAATTACATTATTTAACTTTTTGAATTTTATTATATTTCCTATGTTATCTACAAAAATCTCGCCGTTTTCTATTCCGTTAAATATTTTTAAAATTAGAATTGACTAAAAAACACAAAATTCTATCAGTTTATGATTAATGCTGGCCATTATTTATAACAATTAAATTTTTAAACTTTTAGGGTTTTATTATATATTGCGCCAGCAACAAAAAAGTTGCGATGTTTTTTACTTCCATAAAATGTTGCTAATTTCAAATTTACTAAAAATAGCACAAAAATTTGTCAGTTTAAGATTGTTGTTTGTCATTGTTTATAACAATTCAATTATTTAACTTTTTGAATTTCGTCATACTTCTTATATCATCTACAAAAATCTCGCCGTTTTCTATTTCGTTAGATATTGTTTAAATTACAATTTACTAAAAAAAACACAAAATTCTGTCAGTTTATGATTGTTGCTGGCCACAACTAGGAAAAAATTTTGGCAGTTTAACATTGTTGCTTTTTATTGTTTATAACAATTCGATTGTTTAACTTTTGGAGATTGATTACATATGTTTTCTAAGTCTTTTACAAAAATTCCAAAGTTTTATGATTTAAATTCAATATTCATATACTAACAAGGGGCACCACTGGTGCCATATTCGGTACTGCAAAAGGAGGGGCTCCGCATGTTCACTATACTTTCCTGCCGGTCGAGGTTAGGCTTGGTCTGTGCCCACGTCACTAGAAATTTTCCTTTGTGCTTTCACTTACGCGTCAGTTTTACAGTAGCTACTGTATTTTATCGTTTCCAAAAGTGCTAATCGTGTTACAACTCGGCAAAAATTTCCATTTTAATATGTAAGTCTTTTTTTGATTAAATAAGTGTAAATAATATCTATCAAGTCGCCATAAGTATCTAGGTAGAAGGTTACTTTTTCTCAGGTACTGATACAGTCACGATACGACAAGAACATTAGTATCGTGTATGTAATGTGTCGCGATACGATACTATTCTCCTCGGAAGAAAAGTGTCGTGTCGCGACACGATCAGTACATTGCGTGTATACGGCCATCTTGAAAAACTAAGACATGCGCAGTGGTGTAATTTTTTATTTATTGGTGCGCAAAAGTGTAATTTATTATTTATTGCTGCGCTGTGTTACACCATTGCATTTGAACATGTGCAGAAGTGCAATTCACTAGTTATTGCTACGCTATAAGGCTTTTCAAGTTGGGTGGGGAAAGATTCAAGATGGCCGTTTACTGGTGAACAAACATTGTATACAAAGTGTATGGGATGGAATCTAATTTTTTAAATATATCGCTTAAACGAAATTTTTAACTATAAGTTTATTAGGATTTTATGTTTCATTTTTAAAGAACTATTTTTTTGCACTAATAAAAATCGATTTTTATTTTTTATTGATTTTATTAGTGCAAAAAATAGTTCTTTAAAAATGAAACATAAAATCCTAATAAACTTATAGTTAAACATTTCGTTTAAGGGAGATATTTAAAAAATTAGATTCCATCCCATACACTTTGTTTATAATGTTTGTGCACCAGTAAACGGCCATTTTGAATTTTCCCCCACCCAACTTGAATAGCCTTATTGTCCACCATGACATTTGGGCATACGCAGAAGAATAGTGTATTAGCTATTTCTGCGCAGTAGACAGCAACTGCACTTGGACATGCGCAGTTGTGTAATTCTTTATTTATTGATACGCCTTCCACTTTGACGCCGTCCACTTTGACATTTGGTCATGCGCAGAAGTGCAATTTAGTAGTTATTGCTGCGTAGTAGACTACATCCAAACTTTGACATGCGCAGTTATGTAATCTTTTATTTATCGATGCGCAGTAGCCCACTTTTAAATTTCGTAATGCCCAAAATTGTAATTTTGTAGTTAATGCTGCGCAGTAGTTCACTATGATATCTGGTCATGCGCAGTTGTGTAATTTTTTATTTATTGGTGCGCAAAAGTGTAATTTTTTATTTATTGATGCACAGTAGCTCACTGTGATATTTGGTCATGCGCAGAAGTACAATTTAGTACTGATTGATGCGCAGTAGTCTACTTTGACATTTGGTCATTCACATAAGTGTAATTTAGTAGTTATTGCTGCGCAGTAGTTCAGTGTGATATTTGGTCATGCGCAGAAGTGTAATTTAGTAGTTACTGTTGCGCGTTAAGCTACAACTACACTTATAATGCGCTGCAGTGTAGTTAAATTGTTATTGTTGCGCAGTAGTTTACCATTAAATTGGAACAAGAGCAGTATAGAAGTTTAGTTTTCTTGTAATCAATTTTGCACTGCTGCGCATGTCCAAACGTAGACAACAATTTCATTTCGGGTCGGTTTTTGGTTTGTCTACAAAAGTTAAAGAGTTTGTTATTGCATTGTGATTGGAAAAACTATAATAAATGATTAGTGATGAATAAAGTAAAATATATGTAACACATCAACTTAAGTCAAATTAAAATATTACGATATATGTAGCGATATATTTCAAACATTTACTATGAAAAATGTTTTGTCCCTAATTTATTCTGAGCTGTACTATATTGTATAACTATGGGTGAAAGTAAGTGATTTTACTAGAATGAAGTTTACAACTCGAGAGCAGCAATTACTAGAGTAGAGGAATGATATCAAATTTTGAAAAAATGTAACTAAAGAAAAATACAAAATAAATTTTTATTTCCTTGTCTGAATATCAGTAGTGCAATAATAACCACTTGTTTTTAGCCAATGAAGAAGTAGACATTTTGTAAAATACTTTTCTTCAACCAGTATGAGCATCACGGGTCCGTCTTGTATTGTTTACTTTATTGTTTACTTCATAGAATATAAGATAAAATAGTGCAAAAATTATATAAAAAAATAAACATGTTATACAATTTTTGTCTCTGAAAAATTGAATGCTCTAAAACCATTGTGCACGTGACGGGTTCTTCTCCTTTTTACTTCAGTCTACTTGCAGAAGTAGAAAAAAAAGTAGTGCGCTACTTATTTGTAGTTTAGGAAAAAAATTAATTTTTTAAAAAATTGTAATTAGACATTGGTGCATGAATTAGGATTGGCTTCGCTTTTGAATCCCCATGCAGGCCTTTATAATTTCAATTTGTGAAAAAATGTTAAATGTTTCAAAAATGCTTCAAATGATCTACAAATAAATATTAATTAATATGAATATTAAATAGCTAATTAAACTTTTTTTATTTTTTAATAGAAAATATAATTTGGGATGCGTCGGTTGCCAGACGTATGAATGCTAGTACAACGTCGGTTGCTTGTCGGCATAAAACCTGTAATATCCTAATCACGTTCCAGTAGAACGCCTATACATCGCCGGTTTTTAGGCAGACAAATGCCAGTACAGTTATAACGACGTCTGTACAGGCGTTATACATCGCCAGTGGTGAATTTTACCCTAGGCATTTTTAAAAGTTAATACAATTCTTCGTAGAAATTAATTTTCTTTTAAATTAAAAAAAAATTTTGTCAAACTTTCAATTATCTTTATAAATATTATAATTCTTGGCAAACTTTAAATTATTTTCAAAAATTCCTATTAATTCTTTGAAGTTTAATATCCACTATTTTAATCAAATTTTCCAAAAAATTCAATTATTTAAATTTTTTTATAAAACTCTACTCAAACGTTTAAATATTTTCATAAATAATAAAAATGTTACAGAAAATCAATAATTTACCATTTTTATCGGCTTTACCACAATAATTCAATTAATTACTTAAATATACCGAAAAAAATTTATTGTTCTATCTAAAAGTATTTCTGCGCCATCTATGAACGGTGGTTGTAGTATCCCCAAACAGCAAAGTTTGGGAAATACACAAAGCAGTAGCAGACGTACAGTTGAATTTCTTGGTGATATTACAGATTGGTTTGTGCTTCGCCCAACCTGGCTTGTTGGAAACACTAAACTCGCCTGTTTAAAGAACAACTTAACCTATTCGCTTATTCAACAAAAAAATGGTTGCTTTCACAAGAAATTTTTTCCGTGTTTAATTTAATTATTTAAAAATCCTATGATATAATTCTTTATGAGAACTCTTTTTAAATAAACATTCAATTATTCAATATATTATTTATTTTTGTTTTGAAAGAATTACATTTTCTTCGAATTTTCTAATAAAAATTGTTTTAAAAATTAATTTCATATAATAATCGAATCTTAAAAAAATTATAGTGTAAATTTTTAAAAATAATTTAAATTAAATAAGATTTCAAATTATAAACTTTGAAAATTTGATTTTCTTTTAGTTTTTAACAACAATTCTGTAGAATAAATATTTTTGAAAATGTTTAATTGGATTTTTTGAGATCATTAACATTTTTGTTTATATGAGCAATTCCTAGTGAAGTATTCAAGGGGTCTTAAACAATTAAACAGAAAAATTTGTCATACTACAGTTTTTTAAATGCTTACCTTTAATCGAAAAAGCTTGAAAAAATCTATCAAAACTATACCTTGCCAAATTTTTGTTCTGTTTAATATTTTAAAAGTAAAAAATTATAAAATTAAGGATTATAGAGTGAACCCACAAAACTTTGACCTTCTCCCTCTCGAAAAATATTGTTCGGTAATTATGCAGAAGAAGGACTTTTCCCAATTTTAAAGATTTTTGGTTAATTTTTTTTGGAATGTCTTTCATTTAGCTAGTAATTAAAGAATCCGGTGGGGAAGGATGAAAAAGTTACTTACAGAACGCCAGGGCTGGGAAACAAATTTTTTTTTGGTTTTTGACGTTTAACTCGGTAAATATTAAAAATTTTGTAAAATGTTCTGCATAAAAGTTGTAGATCTTGTTAAGATACACATTTTATGTTACGTGCAATTTTTTCATAAATTGAGTATTTTTCGAGAAAAACACAAAAAACGGAAAATAACTATAGAAACGTTTTAATGCAGAAGGGAGTCAAATTAAGTTCCTAGTTTGTACTAGAAGGTATCTATCTTAGACCAGAGCCCCCTACAACGTTTAAAAAAGGCGTCTTGAAGGTGCATCCACAACACATCGCTCAAAGGCGGGCGAAGCCCGCCGCACCTGATTTCCTTCAACGTTTTAATGCAAAAAGGGAGTCAAATCCGTTGGAGAGGGGTCTAGACTAAGTTAGACATCTTGTAGTACAAACTAGAAAGTTAATTTGACTCCCTTCTGCATTAAAACGTGGAAGTAAATTAGGTGCGGCAGGCTTCACCCGCCTTTGAGTGATGTGTTGTGGATGCACCTTCAAGACGCCTTTTTTAAACGTTGGAGGGGGCTCTGGTCTAAGTTAGATACCTTCTAGCACAAACTAGGAACTTAATTTGACTCCCTTCTGCATTGAACGTTAAAGGAAATCAGGAGCGGCGGGCTTCACCCGCCTTTGAGTGATGTGTTGTGGATGCACCTTCAAGACGCCTTTTTTTAAACGTTGGAGGGGGCTCTGGTGTAAGTAAGATACCTTCTAGTACAATCTAGGAACTTAATTTGACTCCCTTCTGCATTGAACGTTAATGGAAATCAGGAGCGGCAGGCTTCACCCGCCTTTGAGTGATGTGTTGTGGATGCACCTTCAAGACGCCTTTTTTTAAACGTTGGAGGGGGCTCTAGTGTAAGTAAGATACCTTCTAGTACCATCTAGGAACTTAATTTGTCTCCCTTCTGCATTAAAACGTTTCTATGGTTATTTTCCGTTTTTTGTGTTTTTCTCGAAAAATACTCAATTTATGAAAAAATTGCACGTAACATAAAATGTGTATCTTAACAAGATCTACAACTTTTATGCAGAACATTTTACAAAATTTTTAATATTTACCGAGTTAAACGTCAAAAACCAAAAAAAAAAATTTGTTTCCCAGCCCTGGCGTTCAGTAAGTAACTTTTTCATCCTTCCCCACCGGATTCTTTAATTACTAGCTAAATGAAAGACATTCCAAAAAATTAACCAAAAATCTTTAAAATTGGGTATTAATCTTTAATTGTTCTATCTATTAGTACTATAAAAGCTTTGAGTTTAAACACGATTAGAAAAGAAATTTTCTTTTTTATTGAACACTTGAATAGAATCGCTCGTATAAAGATTTTTAAAATAATCGAAATTTCATAAAACTGAATTGTAAACAAATGGATTTGAAAATTCGAAAAAAACTTGTTTAAAAATTATTAAATATAATTGATTTATAGAAGAATTTCAGTTAAAGTTCTAAAAAATAAAAATTGAATTGAAATTACACAGTGAAAACATTCTTGTACTATAAAATAATGATCTGCTTCTTTATGTTTTATAAGAATAACCAAAAATTTTTATTTTCATAAGGTCTGAATTTAAAGTTTTTGAAAATCCTAATTTCTATAGAAAAATAATAATTATTAAATCTTTATTTAAAAGAGATGTTATTGATTTTTTAAAAATAATTTTACAATTAACGATATTCGTAAATAAATTAAATAGAAAATTTTTTAAGTAGGGGAGACTAGGGCCTAAACCGAAGAAGTCAAATATTTCCGAAACCGTGAAGAATTTCAAATCATGTAAATAACATCCCAGCGGACACAAAGACAAACATCTGTAGACCTTTTAATGTCTGCCAATTTACGTTCTAAGAATGTCCGAACGTTCCGAAACATTTTTGGAACGTTCGAACGTTCTTAAAACTTAAAACGGCAGACATTAAACTTTCTACAGACGTTCAAAGAACGTCTTTTGTCTTTGTGCGCGCTGGGTTATGAACGCGCAATTTCGTGATGCATATGCTGCATGAGGTTTTAGGGACGTGTCATTTTTCTTGTAATAATAGTTGCCGTTAATATATGAAAATGTCATTTTTTGAGGTAAAAGTAAAAAAAAATGTGTTTTTATCATATTTTTGTTTAACAGATTTTCTTTTGTTCCGCGTGCCAATTTCGGTTGTACATTTAATTAGTAATTCTTAAGTAATCAATACTACACTCGGTCATTCTGATAAATTCGCTTGTCCTCAGGTGTTCGATAAGCAAGATGTTCCTGCCCATGTTTTCATATTATCGACGGATCTAGATGTTATTTTGGGTCCTTCTGTTTGTCCTATTTTTTGTACCATGTAACGGTCGTTTCTCAAAATTCAATCACCTTATAGGGTCCCAAAAATTTTGTATCTAATTTTAGGCCTGGTCTTATTTGAGTTCGGTGAATTGCTACCAAATCATTTTCTTTGTAGCAATACAGTTTTTTGTGCTTTTTGTTATATGATTGTCTATTTTCATCTTGTGTTTTAATCATGGCTTTTCGAGCCTTGTCTCGTAGTGTATTTATTTCTTCCATTAATTAGGCAATCATTTCTTCTTTTAAAATTTATCGTATTTGTGGATCTTCTTTTAGCCTCATACAAACTCCAAATAGAATTGAGAATGGTGATAAACATGTACTTCTGGATGAAATATGATTTATGTATTGTTGTGCTCTATTTAAAAATTTATGCCAATTTCCAGGAACTGGAGCTGATAATTTTGTTAAAATTGGAATGCGGCGCGATTTAGTCGTTCAACTTGACCGTTGCCACGTGGTACTCTCGTGACAATGGTTGAGTGTTCGATTCCTTCGTTTTTACAGAAATCTTAAAATTCCATTGATGTGAATGGTTTGTTTTGTTAAAGGAGAATCGCGCCTAACCCTAAAGTAGAAGCGTCTGTGTGTAATTCCGTTTTAGCATTCGGACAGTACCACGGCAGTATTGCTTCTTCACAAAAAGCGGATTTAAGATTTAGAAATGCTTATTCTTGTTTATCTTTGAATAGGAATTCTGTATTGTCTTTCGTTAAATCAGTTAGCGGTCTTGCAATACGCGCATAGCTTAGTATGAATTTTTGGAAAAATCCTGTTATTCCAAAAAAACTTTTTATCGCATTTACATTATTTGGTTTAGGAAATTGTTCAATTGCTTTCGTTTTCTCTGCTGAAAGTTTGATCGTTCCATTTTCGTCAGAAGTCAGAATGATCAAGTCATCCATGTAGAGAATTACAATACCTTTTGTTAAGAGATCTTGAAAAGCAATGTTTATGTATTTTTGAAAATTTCCTAAAGCTGTACATAATCCAAATGGTAATCTTGGGAATTCAAAATGACCTTCCGGTATTATAAAAGCTGTATATTTACAATTAGAGTCTTCGATTGGTGCGTGAAGAAAGTCGTCTTTTAAATCTAAAGTCGTAAATATTTTCCCATCCTTTAAATAATTTAGTTGATCGTCAATGGTCGGTAGCGGATATCTCATTTTCGTGACTTTTTAATTTAATTGTCTATAGTCGATACAAATTATTTTAAACCCATTTTGTTGTTGTGATTACAATAAGACTTACGTAGTCTGATGTAGAGGGTTTTATGATTTTAGCGTCTAACCAATTATTAATTTGTTTATCTACTAATTGTTTTTCAATCGGAGCAAGTCGTCGTGCGTTTTCATAGATAAGTATATCGTCTTTTAAAATAATTCTGACTCATGTCTACCTTTTTTAATTGTTGCAGTTTAGAATTTGTAATTAATGTATTAACTTTCTTTCAAATTTTATCATTTTTTATATGAGAAAGATTAATTTTATTTGTTTCGTTGATACAATCAATTTGCCTAATATAATTTTCGTTAGGAGTATTTTTAATTTTGGAAATTTTTATTTTTCCGTTTTTATAATGTAATTCTATTGTGTTAAATAAGTCTGCACCTAATAATATAGTATATTTTATAAGGTGATTCGAAACAACATGCAAAATTACTTTAAAAAGTTTGTTATCGATTTTCAAATTTACTGAAGCTACACCCAATGTAGGCATGAAAGAATCACCTGATCCTATACCTGAAAATGTTGTTATTTTTTCTTTGGTAAATGGTATTTCTAGATTTTTAAGAATTTATTCTCTAATAACACTTAAATCGCTGAACATTTGCTTGCTTTATGTCCATAATTATTATACTGAAAACATTTTGGTCCCTTATCTTTATTTATTTTAATTTTATATTTATGTCCCATTCTTAGAGAAATACCAAACCCCTGACTTATTTTGCGAATTAGAGAAATATAGAGAACTATTTGTAAAGGTTAATAATAAATCATAACCCTTTTAACGCTGGGTAACGATTTTCAAGTAAATCCATACAGACAAAGTTTTAAGTCCTTAACCATTACAATCGGTACAATACTTTTGGACAATTCTGATCCGTTTGACGTGAAATGTCCCATATATATGGGGCATTGCACAACAAATCGGGAATTATTTTGTTTTTGCCTCTCAAATTTTTCTAAGGACAAAACTAATTTCATCCAAGAGGTCGCCTGGTTCCTTTGAGTCTCGTTTAAGGGGCTCCGTTCGGAGCTCCACCATAAGGACGGGGCGTCCAAAAGACGGGGCCCTCCTGCAACACAACTGTTCCCGAGCTTTACGAGAGCTAAGTTATACCCAGCGATGATCGTCCACCGAAGAATTTGGTGAACCTGGGTGGGGAGACTCGCGTTTCAATCGCCATGGCACAGCCAAATGAACCATGAAAGGGTTTTTTCTTGGTCAGACTCCCTCCAACAGGAAATCTTCAAAATGAACCCTTGGTTAAGCCTCTGTTCATCCCGTCTCTCCCGATAATCTCTCGAAATTCTTGAGCGGTCAACCTATTATGAAGTCCCCCCCTCAATCGCCACAAGACACATCGAAAAGTAGTTTCCTGATGAGAATATAGACCCTCAAGCCCTCCCACAAACAACAACAAGGTGTTGAAATCTCTGGGGAGAGTAATTTACTGCTGGTTTTAGAAAAATTGAATTTTAGTTATGTATATCATTCTATAGTTTTTCAATTATTCTTTCATATACAAAAGTAAAAATTAATTTTTACTTACTGGTTTTTTGTTATTAATGTTTAAAAATGAGTTTGTTAAGTTTTTACACATGATTATTCAGAAAATCAGCCCCTATACTTTCCAATACTACTATACTGGCCATGGACATACAATTCGTACGCTTGACAAGCTTAAACCAAAAAGTTGGGACCCCCACTCTTGGGTAAGGGAGAGAAAATCAAACTTTTTTTGGATTCGATTTTGTGCCAAAACCGTAACTCGTACTTAGAAACTTCCTAAACAAAAGTTGTAGAGGACGAATTTCTCTACATTTTTTCTCATTGAGTCACTACTGTACAACTTAATGCGTCAAAGCTACAGGGCGCCAAAATTGCACAATATCAGTTTTTCCTCTTTTCCATATAAAAAAATCATTTTTGCGTTTTGGTGTAAAAAGAAAAAAAAAATATGCCCCACTCTATATGCCGCTTATCCGGCCCTGCCGCAACGAACTAGGTAAGCAGCGAGAGTGCAATAAGTATGTACCAACTCCTAAATTATAAAAAAACACGCTTGGACATGTTTTTAGATTGTTCAAAAACTGTTTGAACGGATTTTCAGTTTTGAAACATAGGTGTATTGGTTAACAGACCGAGGAAAGTATATATATATATTATATAAGAATGAGAAATATTGATAACACTTGTATAAGATATTTCTCATGTTAGAAACACGTGGGTTTACAGAAGATTACCGTACAGTGGGCTTTTAAATCATAATAAAGGAAATATATATGGGCGATTCCACGTGAGATTTTAGTCGACCTCTTAAAATCGGCCAAAAATATTTTTTTTCTATTCTGTATCGAAAAAAAACAGATACGTATTTTTTTTATTTTTGTTTAATTGTCAAAATTTTCGAGTAATGAATTTTCGAAATTTTGCACTTTTAACCGTAGACCTATATTCAGTAGCTTATAAGTCCGAAAACATTGAGTTTAGAAAAAAGTTGTCAAAGAACGAAAGTTTTAGTTCTCTTTCGACTTTTAGGAAATGAAAACAAAATTTTTTTTTTCATTTTTTATTAAAAAAATAAAAAAAATTTATAAACAAATTAATTCTTTTTAACTTTAGGTATGATAAATTTTTAATTTTCTTTTTTTAAAACATACCTGTAAATGATAAGAAGGTTTTGCAAAAAGTTTCAGAGTGGGCCTGACAAGTTTAAGGGGTTAAAAAAGATAATTAAGCTGCCCGTGCAGGTCGCACGCCCGCGGCGCAATATGATTTTTTTACAATTTACTATTAAAAATTGTCTAGAGCCTGCAAATTTAATAATAATCAAAATCCGATAAAATTTGTAGGGTCTAGACAATTTTTAATAGTAAATTGTAAAAAAAATCATATTGCGCCGCGGGCGTGCGACCTGCACGGGCAGCTTAATTATATTTTTTAACCCATTAAACTTGTCAGGCCCATTCTGAAACTTTTTGCAAAACCTTCTTATCATTTACAGGTATGTTTTGAAAAAAGAAAATTAAAAATTTATCATACCCAAAGTTAAAAAAAGTTAATTTGTTTATAAATTTTTTTTATTTTTTTAATAAAAAATGAAAAAAAAATTTTTGTTTTCATTTCCTAAAAGTCGAAAGAGAACTAAAACTTTCGTTCTTTGACAACTTTTTTCTAAACTTAATATTTTCGGACTTATAAGCTACTGAATATAGGTCTACGGTTAAAAGTGCAAAATTTCGAAAATTCATTACTCGAAAATTTTGACAATTAAACAAAAGTAAAAAAATACGTATCTGTTTTTTTTCGATACAGAATAGAAAAAAAATATTTTTGGCCGATTTTAAGAGGTCGACTAAAATCTCACGTGGAATCGCCCATATATATATATATATATATATATATATATATATAGATACTTTCCTCGGTCTGTTAACCAATACACGTATGTTTCAGTTTCCAAGGCTTAAATAAAAGCTAAGACTATAAAGATTATGTTGCAACAGTTAAAATTTTTTCTCTATTTTTCCTAGAATGTGCAGCCACACAAGCATGGTGTACAAAAATAGAAAAATTAATATTTTTTTTATATCAATATTCTTTTATTCAATTTATTGAATATATCTTGAAAAAGTCATGTATAGTTAATAAATTTATAAACATACACAATATAAATATTTTTTCATTTTTGGATTCTCTGTTGACCAAACGAATAAATTATGAAAGAATAAATTGATTTTGTGCAATGTACAGAGAAAAGTATGTTTATATTAATACAGATACATAGATAAGACAACTTAAATTATTATAATAAAACCCTGTATTTTTCTTTCTTGTGATACTAGTTTACTATTAAATTCGTTCATTTATTACAAATCATAAAATTTTTTAATTCAAATTCTTGCGAAATTTATATGTTTAAAAACTATTATTTATTATTTTATAGTTATGATGTTTTAATTAAGTAACTATATTATGAAATTCAAAAAACAATAAATAAGTTATCCGCGATATTTGCCTCGCGATAATATCTTCAAGTCATAATAAGTCCTGCAAGATTACAAACATTCATATGCTATTAAATATTCCATTTAATCATTTATTTAAATATTAAAAATATTTTCTATAGTGCTGTCAATCTTTTTAAGAAAACAAGCTTAAATATTTATTTATTAATACATACACTTACCCTAATAAATTTAAAACAATCAAATAATTTTCATTTTCATTTTGTCTGAAAAATGCATACCGGTTTTGTTGAATAATAAAGTACATGTGATTTACCAATTCGATGCGTCTTCGTTAATATATAAGACGATTCACAAAAAGCACCTTCACTTTCATGAGTATCCTTCACTAGCAAAACTGATAATAAAATCATTCCAGCATATTAAATTTATTTTACAACAGTTTGTTAAAAGTGAAATAAAAATGAAACATTTCTTTTTAATTAGTGTTTTTCTGATACATTTCCACCAAATTTCTGGAAGTTTAAATCATGTAAGTAATAAACAATATCTATTAATTAGGATGTTTGATTTTGTAACAAAATATGAGGCATTTATTTTAAATTGCATTTATGTTTCCTAACAAAATCCGTAAATATATGAGGCAAAATGCATCAACTGCCCAGGTAAAAAAATGTATGTTCTTGAATTTACACGAAATTTTGTCAAAATATTACTATTATTAGTAGAAGTGTATATATAAATTTTTTTATAAAATATTTTTGAATTACGGAGTATAAAATTTTTTGATTTTTTTGAAAATATCTTTTTTCGATTTGATATATTGATAATTAAAATTAAAAGTATTTAATAGTGATTTTTAAAGGGGTTTTCACCAGCTACAAGCTGGTTATGAAAAAACAATTGTTTTTCTCGAAGTTAAGCTTGAAATTCAATGTCAAATTCTTAATTTCATTATATTTCAAAATGGATGATTTTAATTTTTTTCTAACCTGTCCCTAGGGAGAGCTTACCTTTTTTCTATAAGCTATGTAAAAATCAGAGTGGGACCTTAAAAATTTTTGGAGAAAATAATAAAAATCAATATCTCATATTGAAAATGATGATTTATAATTATTTTATTTAAAAATTTTTAAGTTCCCACTCTGATTTTTACATAGCTTATAAAAAAGGTAAGCTTTCCCTAGGGACAGGTTAAAAAAAAATTAAAATTATCCATTTTGAAATATAATGAAATAAAAAATTTCACATTGAACTTCGAGAAAAACAATTGTTTTTTCATAACCAGCTTGTAGCTGGTGAAAACCCCTTTAAAAATCACAATAAAAACTTTTAATTTGATTAATTTTAATAATCAATATATCTAATCGAAAAAATCTATTTTCAAAAAAATAGAAATTCTTAAACTTCGTAACTCAAATAATGTTTTATCAAAAAAAATGTATATCTAAAATATTAATAGTAACATTTTGGCAATGTTTTAAGAACAAAAATTTTTTTACCTGGTCAGTTGAGGAATTTTGTCCTTTATAGAATTTTTATCATCTTTTAAACACATTAAAAAATTAAAAACATAATATCAAATAATGTATTGCATATATTAAAATAATAATTGGAAAAATTTTTTGTTAACAGGGGAATTTCATTCGTTGTCCAAAACATATGAAACACTTTTTAGTCAGTGAAAATAGTACCGAACAGTATTGCGATTGTGATGAAATATATTTATATCATCCTAAACATGATTTTTGCTATGATGCCTTCAGACAAGGTCCTTGTCCAGATGGTTATTACTATGTTTTATTACCTGGTACCTACGTGGCAACATGTCAAAAAAATCCTTGTAAGATTGATGGAATTGTACCTTATCAAGGAAAATGCCATTTTCTATGGGAATCTGGAAATCCTTGCAACAACAAAACTACATTCTTAGGAATTAATGACAGTTATCAATTAGAGTGCAGTATAAAGCGTTACACGGGATCCTGGTATGATTTGGTAATATTAATTTTAATTAAAAAATGCTCTATCTACATAATTATAGAATATTTTTTTAAATATAAAGAAAAGCGTTAATTTAATTTTTTTAAGTTAGTACACAAAAATTATTCATTCACAGATTGATATAATTGGTACCGGGATAAAAAGTCAAATTCAAAATGTTCAAGACAAAAAGTTCAAAAAAAAGTTTCTGTTGGATTTTTTGGATTGGATTGAAAATCTAATCTTGGTCAAAATGTCCAAAGTAAAAAAACCATAATTAAAGAAAATTTTATTATTTTAAATTGTTTTTAAAAAATAGCTATTTATCTCGTTTTTTATATAAATTTATACTGTTCCCTAAATTGGAATTAATTAAAAATAATTAATTTAATATTTTTTGCACCTAAAAAGTATATTAATATTCAATAATTATTAAATCGAGTGATCAATAATCTCAACTCTATAATTATAATTATTAAATATCTGTTGAATTTTTTTAATTTTAAATTTCTGAATTTTCAAATAAATGATATTTATTTATTTCTTGAACAATTTTAATTTTTATTACTTATTAAATAAATAATTAATTATTTAATTATTACCAATATAATTTTAATAAAATAGAAAAATGAAATTTTGAATTATAATTATAGACAAACAAGATTATTTTAAAAAACATTAAAAAAAATTTTTCATTTAATTCAATTATTTTCCAAATGTCCGATTAAAATTATTATTAATTTTCTGAAGATAAAATTAGTTTGACTTATATTTTGTAAACATACTATTTTTTTGGATTTTTTACTATGGTAATTTTCTCTTTGAATATTTTGTACTTTAAATTTTTTATCTAGGATATTCTGGATTGAACTATATTCTATATTCAATATAAATAAACATGACAATGAATGATGAACAAATAATAGCAAAATAATGAAAAGAATGACACGTGAAACAGGAATCACGTTTTGTATTTGAAAACATAATTATAATTACACAAGATAGATGAATTATTTTCTGTCGCATTGAATAGTAATTTAATAAGACAGTTATTTTCTCGATAAGTACATGTGGGGGATTTCACGTTAAGTAATACAGGCCTCATGCGTTTATGCGTTATACTTTGCTGACTTATAATTCATTTAAAAAAATGGTGTGATTTTCACAACATACGTTTTGGAAAGATTTTTTTGTGTACTTTTCAATGGTGATTTTAGTTTTTCAAAAAAAAAAAAAAATTTTGACCTTGAAAATTAAAAAATTAAAATTAATTTTCATTTCTTTGTGAAATCGTCATTTTTATTAATTTTTTTTATTTAGAAAGAAAGCTGAGCTTTTTACGATCGAAAACACTTCTTTCCAAAATGGGACTAAAATGATTAATAAATGAAAAATAACATTTTCTTTCGCGTTAAAACAACGACGCACCGCGCTCTTGATCGTTGCCATTTTTCTTTTTTAAGATGCAACAAAAATGAGACTGGATTTTTTGTGTGTTATGCTCACCAAAAAATTGTGAAAAAAATTTAATAAAAATATTTATTTAATGAAATATGTTCGCACTATTTACATAAAAAGTAATAAAATATTGGAAATGGTGAGTGTTAAATGGATACTTTTTACTTATTTGAAAAAATCATTAAACTAATAATTTTAATTTTACACGATTAAATGAGATTTTTAAAAAGTGAATGTTTAAGGTTACTTTTACATACATTTTTTTAGATTTTTTGGATCTTACCTGCACTTGTTTAGATGGCTTTCGTTTATTTTTGGGAAAGCAGTCAAACTCTTCAGATGATAAAAATAATAATATATTAAAATTAAAAAGATTTTTATCATCAAAAGAGTTTGCCTGCTTTCCCAAAAATATATGAAAGCTATCTAAACAAGTGCAAGTAAGATCCAAAAAATCTAAAATAGTGGGTAAAAATAATCTTAAATATTCATTGTTTCAAAATTTCATTTAATCGTGTACAATTAAAATCATTAGTCTAACGTTTGCTTCAAATAAGTAACAGGCATCCATTTAACACTCACTACTTTCAATATTTTATTACCTTTTTTGTAATTAAGGTCAAAATACTTTATTTAATAAATAATTATTTTTATTAAATTTTTAAAAAGAATTTATTTTAATTTTTGGAAATAAAATCATTATTTAAACTAATCCTCCAAATAAGTAATAGATATCCATTTAACATTTACCATTTTCAACATTTTATTATTCTCTAAATCTGAATTAGATGTTTTCTACTAATTAAATAGTGCGCATTCGTGTACCAATTGAATTATTAACTGTTTTTACCAATTTTTAGTAATTTTTTTATCTAATTCTTAGTAGAAAATTTACTAATTAGAAGTAGTAAAAAATACGTTCTACTAATATTGAATTAGTAATTTTCTATTTGCAATTAGTAACAAAATACTACAAATTAGTAAAAAATGTTACTAATTCAATCCTTTTCAAAATTTTTCGGTGAGCAAATAATGCAGCTAAAAATGCTGAGAGTGTTCATCTAGAATTGAAAAATAAATGTTAAAGCTCAGCGCACAAGAGCGCTGCGCGTTGTTGTTTTACCGCGAAAAAAATGTTATTTTTTATTTATTAGTCATTTTAGTCCCATTTTGGAAAGAAGTGTTTTCGATGGGAAAAAGATCAGCTTTCTTTCTAAATAAAAAAAATTAATAAAACTGCCGATTTTACAAAGAAATGAAAATTAATATTAATTATTTAATTTTCTAGTTAAAAATTTTTTTTTTTGAAAAACTAAAATCACCATTGAAAAGTACACAAAAAACCTTTCCAAAACATATTTTGTGAAAATCACACCTTTTTTTAAATGAACTATAAGTCAGCAAAGCATGACGTGTAAACGCATGAGGCCTGGATTACTTAACGTGAAATCTTCCATACATAAATCATAAAAATGCAATTTTACAAAAATTATGTAATATCAACAAAATTTATTACTTTAATGAACACATCTTACATCCAGTGTGGAAATCTGCCCAAGTTAGCCCATTTGAAAAGTAGGGGCCAGCTGGACTCCACCTCTGGTTCCCAGTTTTTGAAAATATTAACATTTTAATGAAAAAACTTTTTAAATTAAAAATGATTGATAATAAATTACCCTAAAATAAATTCATAACAATAATAATCATTATTATGTAGATTGAATTTATCACTCGGCAGTATTTAATAAAGGTTAGGACAACCTGACTCGGAGTGATTTACAAATTCTATCCTTATTATTAATGATCATTATTTGTTAACACAATTTGTTATTGTTAATTACTAACTCTTATTGATTTACTCTAACAGACAATTATTTTTTCCGAAATTTTGGAATTTATCCAAATGAATTTATTTATTTAATTATTAGCTTATCATGTCATAACAGTTTTTTTATACATTTTGATAATTACCATTATTTAAATTAAAGAAATAATTGTTGTTAATTAATAACTCTTGACATTAACTATCTAGAAACTTGCATTTTTTACTAATTTGTCAATTAACTAATCTGAAAATTAAGAAAGAAAAAAATATTCTTATTTTTAAAATTCAGAAATAATTTAAATGAACAATAATTATTGTTTTTTATTAAATTTTAACACAAACAACCTAGAAATTTGCAAATTCCTCTAGTTTTGCAATTACTACAATTACTTTGATTACTACCTAAATCTGAATTAGTAAAATTCTACTAATTCTTAGTAAAATATTATTAATTGAAATGAAGTCCACCTAGAATTAGTACAAAACTACTAATTCAAATAGACATTATGCCTTTACTAATGAAATTAGTAAAATAATAAACGCAAAAGTTATACATATTAGCGCCGTATTAGCTGCTATTACTAAATGAAATAGTAGAATTATTATTATTAGAAATCTCAAGCAATATCTTTAGTTCACAAATCTTTTTTTCACTTTTACTATTCTCATTTAAAATCCATTTCATTCTATCACCTATACCTCCTCGTACCCCTTGTACATTAATTTCTCCTATACACCTCTCCAAAACAAGATCCCAATCCTCCATCTCAAATTCACATATTCTACAAATTTTATTTTGCTCATCAATCCAGTACTTACACTCTCACTCCCTCACCCATTGTAAATGTACATACCTTATTCCATTTATCAAACTTTTTCATCCGCATCAAATACATAGGCAAACCCCTACCTCTCCCTCCAATTCCTCAAACCTGATACATTATCTTTCCCCCTTTTTCCATACATCCTACAATATTCTGCTCCTGTTTTTCATCCTTATTGAACCAATAACCCAGGTAACAAAACTCACTCACTTCTTTCACCCTCCTTTTATTCTACTCCCATACCACTTCTTTCAAATGTTAGCACTTTCGTCTTGTCCAGATTAACTCCTTTCGTTTTTCACTTTTATTTCCAAAATAATCAAGGGAAAGTGCCCCGAATCACACTCGTTCCCCACCCTTAACCAATTTATAGCTTTTTCGTACTCCCAACTGTCTTCCCCTATAAACGTGTACTCCCCTTCTTCATATTCCTTTATATTCCCATTGCATATACCCCACCATGTTTCTCCCAAAATGCTCAACAATATCTTCCCATCCTTATCCACCTGTTTATGCTTCGATAATTTTTATATTTCTCCTCCTCTTCTATCCATTTCCCCGTCCTAATTCTCCCATCCAAGCATCAAAATCACCCCTTTTATAATATTTTTCCCCTCTTTATCATCCTCTTTTCCATTTGCCTCCATCACCATTATCCCATTTGCAATCTCTGTCCACTTTTACCAAATTATCCTTACTCTTCTTTTTCTACGCTTTCCTGCTGATCTTCTTATATATTTTTCTTTCCTCCTACGTCTTATCCTCCTCCATCCACGCGTCCTTTCCCTTTAACCTTCCATTAATTCTGACTACCTCCCTTTTCTGCTCCTCTTTCTGCAATTCTACCACCCACATATTCATTTTTCCTTCTTTTACCCCACCCACACCGCTTACCTCTTTAACCCCTACGTTTACCTCCATGTCGCGTAGCAACTCTTCCACTTACTCTTTCCCCTCCTTCTTTAACCCTTTCAGCCCTCTAATCAATATTTTATTTCTCCTCTTTTTTTCTCCATTTGTCCTAACTTCCATATCAAATGATCCACCTTCCTTTCTATATCCCTTTCTACCTCGTCCACTTTTTCAACTTCTGTTTTATTCTTTCCCACCTTTGTTTCCAAATTTATCACTCTTAATGTACATTCCTCTAGTTCATTCTTTAACTCCATATTCACTTCAATTTGATACTTATCCTCTACCTTCTCTACCTCCTTTTCTTGGCTCACTCCTCTGCTTTTTAACTCATTACCCCCAATGGCAGTCAGTAGTGCATAAACCTGATCCAGTCTCTTCAAGCCTGTTTTCCTGCCTCTTTGTCTGAATACTGTTTTGTCAAATTATTCTACGCTGTCCGACATTTGTACAGCGAGATCACGAATCATGCCTCTCTCTTTATTAATTGCTCCTTCCTACTCTCTCGCCGCTCCCTACATTTCTTTACCGCTTTTGTCTAGCAGCTTCGACTCGCTCACTATCTTACTCCCGCTTTCCTTCTCCCTTACCGCCCCGCTCACGTCTACATGAATTGCCTCGCTCACTTCGACCATTTTATCCTGCCCTCTTTGATCCTTTACAGGCGATCTACGTACAAACACCATTCCTTCTCTACCTTTATTCTAAATTAAATTTCAAATAATATCTTTTAATAAAAGATAACTATAAAATTTGTTTAAAATTTAGTTTTATTTAAAGAATCTTATTTATAATTAATTAATATTTAGTAATAATTAGTAATAGGGTCTGTTTGAAATTGAATTAATAAGGATGAGAAAAGAGAGACTATCTGTTGCCTTTGAGGCGTCAAGAAGGTCTCAAAATTGCCTTTGTTAGGTAAGAGAGGGGGAGTTTTTGCCCTTTTTGAAAAGCCTGGATAACCGGACCAGTCGAATTAAAACATCGGAGAAGAGAAGTTACATCTTTACTTTCTTCATATTCTTGTACAGATAAGTGATTAATAAATTAAATTTAAATATACTGTCTTTGTTTTCTCTCTAACGAATGATGCCGAAACCCGGGAATTAAAAAAATTGAGAATTTGAGTAAGTAAACAAGAAATATATTATATTTGTGCCATGGATGTGAATGTTTCTGAAAAACGAGGGCGTGGTCGTCCTAGGAAGCGACGGTACACAAAAGTGTACACTGGTGCAATCGCAATACGTTCTTTAAATCATGTCGGATATCTGTGCAACCTAGATTTGATTTGAGAAATAATCAATAAATTACCGCCTGCGGTAGTTTACTCGTACAACAGACACATAAAAAAATTACCTAAACAACGCTGGCTTTGGGTTAAAAAAAACATAATTTGTTTCAAATTGTTTATAGATTGTCACTTATTTTCAATCGAGGAAAGAAAGATAAAATTAACACACAAAGTACAAAAAAATTTTAGTTTATTATTAGTTAGTAAAGAGATAACATCACTGATCAGAGATTTAGGACAACACATATAAGTAGATGATAACACAGTGGTGATAATGATAGCTTTAAGAGAGTGATAACCTTTGAACGAATGATAACCTTTTAGAGAGAGTGATAACTATTAAGAGTCCCTTGCAAGGATAACTCAACTCATAAGGGCTTGCAAGGGAAAGACTTATCAATTGTGAGAGGCTCTTTGAGAAATGATAATACTCTTGAAGATCTATTAAGGGTCCCTTGCAGGGAGAACACAACTTATAAGGGCCTGCAAGAGAATGATATCCACTTTTTATTAGTAGGGTTTTAATTTGCGACAAGACTGTAGAAAAAAACTCTCTTAATTTAACTGTGCGTTTTAGAATTAACACTTTTGCGAGGTCTCGACGAAATTGTAGACAAAAGTGAACTGAACTACCCGATTTGAGAAAAGGGCCTTATCCTTTACTTCAAGTACCGATTATAGAAAAAAGAGAGGAGAAAAGCAATGTTTTTATATATTTTTCATTGCATGTTTTTGGAAAAGTTTTTTTGGTTAAAAATGAGATTCGCCAGCCAGGGTCGAGCGCAGGCAATGTCATAAAAAAAGGGTGGACTCGGCTCTGGCTAGCACATGTTAGCACACGTTTTGCAGTTTTCTTTTACTTGTTTTCTATACTTTTTCATAAAAAAGTGAAAGTTGGAAGATTGAAGAAAACCGTGAGAAAAAACGTTTTACTTAAGATTTTGAACTTAATTCTTTAAACACAAATGTTTGGGGAAAAGTCACCAAGATGCAAACTGCAAGGTAGTCGCATGCACTGTAGATGATTGTGATAAATCTCATCATAACTGTTTGCACGACAATTCTTGACAGACGAAACTTGACGAAAAGCGCACGGAACAAACAGTATCAGAGTCAAATCATGTTAGTGAACCAGAGATAGGAAACGTTAATAGGGGAATAGGTTCGGTTGTGGGCATAGTTTCGATTTTGACTCATAATTTGTTTCCTTGTAGATATTAAGCAAATATATGTATATGTATTTAAAGCTAGGGATCTTACATGCTCCCCATGTAAGGGCATATAAGATTTCTCACACTGAACCTGAACTGCCCAGTTACTACAATGACTATAAGTGCGAACGACGTACGAACATCAAAGTCTCATTATATTAATTTCCGTGCTGGACCACGAAACTCTTAAAATTCATAAAACACTATTAAATGTTGTAAGGAATTACTTATGATTATATCGACAACGATATTTCACGATTTATCTAAAATAAGAGTGGTGTCCACAATCGAATCAATTTGAATGCCCACAACCAAACTTGACGATCATTTTAAAACATCATGACAAAAATTTTACTTGTGAACATTTTTGTGATACTTGGTATTGGATCATAAAATATAACATATTTACTGTGTAAATACGCTTTGAACTTATTATTTTAATTAATTCACTTCGATTTGTTGAACATTTAACAATGTTTAAAAATACATTTTTGTTATATTCAACGTGTCGAAAAATTAATTTATATATATTAAAAAGCGGAGTTGTCTAATCATTTTTGTATTCGAATAGAAAAGTACGTTAGGTCATAACATATACATGATATTTTTCAGATTAGACAAATCTTATTTCTGTCAAAAGTTCTGCGTAGGTGTCCACAACCGAACCTCTTCCCCTACTTGACAATCACAGGATAAGGTTTTGCTAAAAATTGTTTCGGTCACATTGTTATGTCTTTCAAACAAAATACAAACCTTCGCTTTATTAGACGATGGATCTACTGTTACATTAATAAATTCGCAAACTGCACGCGATATTGGTTTGCCTGGACCAGTTGCCCGGTTCGCAATAAAAGGTCTTGGTGATCATGAAATCGACGTTGAAAACGAGAAAGTTAATTTAAAAATAACTGGTGGGTTTAAGACCTTTAACATAGAAAATATACACACAGCAGATAACTTATCTTTACCTCGTCAATCAATATTCAAACACATACACGGATTGAATATCCGATCTTATAATCAAGCTATCCCCACTATTCTTATTGGTCAAGATTATTGGCACTTAATTGTCTCTCGAGAAATTCAGACATTAGATAATAGAGCGATAGAAGCGTCTCGAACATTACTAGGTTGGATCATTCATGGGTTTGCGTGTAGGCATCGGCAAACAATTTTCATTGTTTACATAACACCCTTAAAAAATCGACCATCAATTCCTTTGTGCTATATTGGACCACGAGTTACACGATCTCGTTAAAAATTATTTCCATATTGATGCTCTAGGCATGTTTTCATTAGAGAAGATTAATTCGTCCGTAGAAAACGAGAATAAAAAACTGCAGGAATCTACAATTCGAAACGGAAAAAAATGTCAAACTGGGTTTCTATGGAGTCGTGACGAGGGTATCGCGAATCCCAATAGTAAGCAAACTGCTCTCAATAGATTAAAAACTGTTTAAAAGAGACTAGATCGAGACCCCGTCTATGCTAAATTATACTATAGTGAATTGCAGCGATATATTGATGCCGGATACGCAGAACGATTAATAAACACAGATTACGGGGAGAATGTATGCTCTACTCTTTAGCTCCAGCAGAGATAAAAAGGTTAGATTAGTTTTTGATGCGGCTTCAAAAACGGGGGGAGTAAGTCTGAAAGATAGGCTTCTCAAAGAACCGGAGTTATTAAAATCATTGATCGGAATTTTAATGCAATTCTGACAAAATCAAAATAGGTCTTAAAGGAGATATTAAGGATATGTTCCTCAGGGTAAATTTGCATCCACCGAATCGCGATGCGCAACGGTTTTTATGGCAAGGAAAAGATAGAAACCGTTCTCCGTATGAGTACACAATGAATACTTTGATTTTTGGTTCAAAATCCTCACCTAGTATGGCGATATTTGTTAAAATGCAAATGCTATTGAATTTAAAGATAGTATGCTAGAAGCAGCCTCAGCTATAGTAAACGATTCTTATGTTGATGATTTCTGAAAAAGTGTTGATTCTGAAAATAAGGGTGTAACGATGATTATATGAGTTTCCTTTATAAACGAAGAAGGGGGATTTAATATGCACTCTTGGTCCTGTAACAGTCCCAAAGTATTTAAATCAACTCCATTGAATTAGTGTGATTCCAATGACGTTAGTCTCAATATCGACAACACTGAATTAAATATACAAAAAGCACTTAGCCTTTTTTGGAGAACAAAAAAGGATGTATTTTTGTTTAACGTAGGAATAACCAAAATTCCCCTTGATATTTTACACGAGGAGCGATCTCCTACAAAACGCGAATTTTTGAGAATCATAATGTCAGTATTTGACCCTCTAGGTTTTGTCGCTCCGTTTATCATTCGCTAAAAAATTTAATGCCCATTTAAAACCAATTTCTATACCGCGGTTAGAGCTTCAAACAGGTTTATTGGCTATACGATTAGGAAAAACATTCAAGGAGCAACATCCTATTCGTGTAGATAAATGCCTTTATTGGTCCAACTCACAGACCTTTTTATTGTGTAGTAAATCAAATCCGCGATTTTATCAAACATTTGTTTCTTACCGATTAGGAGAAATGGCCGATTTAACCGATCCAGCAGGCTGTAGATGGGTACCTTCGGATCTGAATCCTGCGGATGACGCGACCAGGGTTAGTGTAATTGAGGGTCCCAATCAAAGAATCGGTTATAAGTTTTTGAGACTCAAAATTCTCGACCTCTAAATAAAAAAAGGATTTGAAATTTCAATTTCTTGAAAAAATTTTCTATTTGTATAAAGATTACCAAAATGTTTCTCAAAAAATTGGAATTAAAAACAGTTTAATTTTTGTTTTACAGAGCAATGATTTTAAGTTTAAAAAATTTTAACCGGTTTTTTGATTGGGACCCTCAATTCCTTCTGCATGAAAATCATAGATGGTTCTGGGGTCCTTCTTTCTTACGTTCTGAGAAAAGTGATTGGCCCAGGCAAACATTTCAACAAGCCACGATTACCAATATAGAACGATTGGAAAGAAAGAAGGCAAAGGTTTTAGTAATGGAGAAAACTCGGAAAACATGTACTCCGGACCCTGGGAGTTTCTCCAAATGGATTCGTTTGCTTCATAATATGGCTTGGGCACTTCTCGCAGTCGAAAAAATGGAAGGGAAAATCGCTTCTAACTTAGAAGTTGAACATTTAAAGAAATCCAAAAATTCGTTAATTATGCAAAAACAATTAAACTCATTTCGATCGGAACTAAACGCATTAAACCGCAAAAAAATATTGCTAATATGATCAGGCTAAAAAATTTGACACCCTTCGTCAATAAGAACGATTTACTGTGTATTAGAGGTTGCGTGAATGTAGACGTATATTCTTCTTTCAATAATCAGCCCCCAATACTAGATGGCAAACATATAATAACACGGTTACTCTGTTATTCCTATCATGAAAAGGCCAACCACGGTAGTCCTAACTTGGCAATAAATGAAATGCGCTAAAGATACTGGATAGTAAACCTTAGAAAAACATTGCGATCAGTTACGGTAAAATGTCAAGTTTGTAAAATAAAAAAAAGGAAACTGAATTTTCCTATCATGGCTGATCTTTCATCTGCACGCTTAGTGTGTCGGCAACCTCTATTTACTCATTGCGGACTTGATTACTTTGGTCCTTTAATGGTCAAAATAGGTTGCCGTGGGGATAAACGATGGAATTGCTCATTCTGCTAGCACTGATTCGGCTATAATAGCTATACGGAGAATGATTGCGCAAAGAGGTAAGCCTGCTGTTCTGTACTCCGATAATGGGAGAAACTTCGTCGGAGCGAATAATAAACTTCGCATGATCCAAAAGGATCTTAACTTTGATAAACAATCAGAATATGTGACAGGTCTAGGAATAAAATGGCTCTTCATTCCTCCTGGTGCACCGCATATGGGGGGCGCGTGGGAAAGTTTAATTCGTTCTGTTTAATATGCTCTTAATATAACTTTAAAAGAACAAGTGCCTAAAGATGAAGTTTTAATTACACTTCTGGCAGAAGCGGAGCATTCGGTAATCTCTCGTCCTCTCACTCACGTCTCTTTAGATCCTCGAGATCAGGATGCGTTAACGCCTAACCATTTTTTGTTGGTGAGCTCTTCGTGGGGTGATGTTTTTCTAGATTCAACGGTATCAGTTCCTGTTCAAGAAAACTATGGTGTGTTGCACAATCTTATGCTGATTCTTTCTGAAAGCGATGGTTAAAGGAATATTTGCCCACCTTGTTTTCAAGGTCAAAATGGACCGCTGAAACTGATCCACTGAATGTTGGAAATATAGTCGTCGTAATTGACTACAGTACACTAAGAAACCTTTGGAAAAAAGGACTTTTGACACGAATACTCCTAGGAACAGGCAACAGAGTCCGAGTAGTTGAAATCTAAATTGGAGGAAAAACACTATTGAGACCTTCGTCGAAACTGATAAAAATTTCTTAAGTACAAACACTTACGCTTTGTACAGGGAGGAGTATGTTTGAAATTGAATTAATAAGGATGAGGAAAGTGACACTTTCTGTTGCCTTTGAAGCGTTGATATGTGGTTTTCTTTGTGTGTGTGCTAAAAACAAATTTTTGTAAAACTCCTAACTGTGGGACAATAGAGTTCCGAGAGAGGACAAGGAAATAAACAGAGACATGTCTGACAACGGATTATATACCTGAAGAAGGCCTGGCGCCAAGAAGGTCTCAAATTTGACTTTGTTAGGTAAGAAAGGGAGAGTTTTTGCTCTTTTTGAAAAGCCTGGATAACCGAATCAGTCGAATTAAAACGTCGGAGAAGAGAAGTTATATCTTTACTTTCTTCACATTCTTGTACAAATAAGTGATTAATAAATTAAATCTAAATATACTGCCTTTGTTTTCTCTCTAACAGCGTCATTTGGGGTAAATGCAAACAGTAGATGTTTCAGCTAAATTTAAAAATTTTAAAATAAGTACGACGTCAATATTTTACATCATCTCACCTGCAAGATGTTCTGAGTACTGCCAATATTTTATTTTGACAATTGTCAATGACATTGTGTTAGTTATCTTTTAATGCAAAAAAGATTGCAAAATTAATATTTTACTGTTTCAGTTTTTTGTATCTCATTTGTATAAAAATAAATAAAAAAATCAAACTAAAATTTGTAATTCTTCCTTATTATACTGGAGACTCCATAGAGAGTGACTATGTCGAGAGTAAAAGTTTGCTTATGAAACGGTAGAGGGACAGGAGCGGACAAATAGGCGTAGTCAAAATCGAAAAAGTCGATGAAGTAGCGTCACTTTTAAGTGTTCTTGTAAATGATTTCTTTGCAAAATACTCATAATAATTATTGTCAATAATGTAGGAAACACTTCCTGTAAATTTAATTATGGGACAGGAATAACTTTACCAGAAAAAAGTAAAATGACCAGCGCGGCGTGGCGGGACTTTTGCAGTATTCGCTTATGACGGCGTAAGTTTTGTTTCAAATTACTCTACAGGTAACAATTATTTACGAAAACGCTTATTCCTTTTGTGAAATATTTGTTGTTAAATTCTTTGTCAATATTTCGAGCCCTGCTTTTCAATTATTGTTATTAAACATTTTTTAAATAGCAATAAGTTTAAAAAATCATGAAATTGTAAAATATATTTTTGTCATATTTATTAATTATGAAAATTAATCAAAAAATCTTTTAAAAAATTACAAATAATAAATTTAACATTATTTGAACAATAAATTATTGTTATCTAAAAAAAATTTTCAGATTGTGAAATTTTTTATGTGTAATAGTTGTAGTGATGATAAAACAATTATTTATTGAAACATTGTTTAAGCAATTAATTGATGCTATTTTTTCATAAACTGTTGTAAGGGTTAGAAATTTATATATTTTTCTACATTATGCAATTTTTTATAAATCATCTATTGATAACAAGAAACAAGTTGTAAATTAAGATGTTCATTAGATGAACATTTTGCTTCTTCTTTGCGATAAGCAAAAAATTTGCTTCCTCGTGGATGAAGCATTAATCATAAAAATTTTTTTAAACATATTTCATATTGTTGTTCTAAAATCTAATTTAAAGAGATTTTAAAAATTTATTATATTATTAATATATATATATATATATATATATATATATATATATATATATATATATATATATATATATATTATTTAATGATTAAATAAAATATATAAGAAAATAATAATCATTAAATATATTTAATTTTTAAATAATTTCTAATAGAGTCTAACATTTAAAAATTCAAATTCATTTCTTTTGAATAAAAAAATAAAATTTTATTGTACAATAATACAATTTAAAAAAGGAAAAAAATTTTAATAATAAAGTGAATTTTTTTATTTTATTTAATTCTATTAATGCGAATAAAATATATTTTTTTTATATATCAATCGATCCGTTTTAATGGAACGGATAAGATTTTTGAAAAAATGAATAAAGTTTTATTGTACTGGAATATAATTTTGTTGAAAGAACTGAAATGTTGATAAAAAATGGTTATTTTCGTATCAAGGGCGCCAAATAGGTGATTGCGACGATGGCGAGATGAAGTGACCGAGGGGACACAATTTCGCGCCCGAGGCGAAGCCTAGGGAGCGAAAGCGTCCCCGAGGTCCCGAAATCTCGCCGGAGTCGGAATCACCTTTGCTCCCATAATGCGAACATAATTTTTTGTCCAAACTGCATGGAAAGAATGGCTTTGCGGGCACGTACGATTAAATGCTCATTTTAGTTAAAAATTAAACTCTATATATATGTTGACTCTTTGTAGTCTATAATGATAAACCTAGTGACACCTAGTGCTTTGCCTAGTGCAGGCTGTCTAGGTGTCAGGATGACAAGTCTCCTGAAAAAGTGCCAGGACGTGATAATTTAGTTAGTTTAATTCTGTGTCGACTCGAAACTAAATTCAGTTTGTTAATTTAGTTTCGTGTAGACTCAGAAACTGAAACGAAACTAAACTTTGGAGACGGTGCCCGCTGCCCGCTGACGTGACACAAGCGGGCGGTAAAGAATTTCCGCCCTCTTCCCCTACTCCCGGACAGAATGCATACATCCGGACAATTGCTCAGGGTCTTAAATAACATAGTCCTATATAGAAGAAAATTTATTTAAAGGATTTTTAAAAATTTTATAAATTAAACGACTACTAAGCTTCCTCACGAGGAAACTAAAGCATTTATTTTAAAACTGTTTAAATAATGTACTGTTGTCATTTTTTAAATTTCATTTAGATTAGAAATTTTTGAATTTTCAAAATACAATCAATTAAAAAGCTATAAACAAAGAATTGTTTAAACAATGGTTAAATAATTAATTTTGAGTTCTTTTTTATAGTTTAAATTACAAAAACACAATACAAAAATCGCTTGCTGGGTGTAAAAACATGATACATCGGATTGGCGTTGAAAAACATGATACCTGGGATTTGACTTGAAAAACCTGACATATCTTCGTTTGAGTTAAAGAACATGACACGTCGAAAACGAAAATTTTTTATTCAAATTTCGGTTGGTACCACTGACCGCTAATCTTAAAATGTCTCAAGTCAACATAAACTGCATACAAAATTATTTAACCTATTTCTTCTTTGAATTGACATATTATGAAGCGAAAACATTTGTTTCATAAAAGTTTCAAAGATTTGGCACATTTTAAAATTAGCGGTCAGTGGTATCAACTGAAAATTGAAAAGAAAATTTTTTTTTCGACGTGTCATGTTCTTCAACTCAAACAACGATATGTCATGTTTTTCAAGTCAAATCCGAGGTATCATGTTTTTCAACGCCAATCCGATGTATCATGTTTTTACACCCAGCAAGCGAAATGCACAATATAGTAAATAAGTAAAAGTATGAATTTCTAACCCTATGTGCAGTTTATAAAAAAATAATAACTATTTATTTTAGCAATTAATTCTTTAAACAATGTTTTAATAAATAATTCTTATAACACCTGTACGCGGAGAAAAATAGTTATCTGACGTATCCAGTCAGATAATTTCTAGAGCACGATCCAATAAATTGGATGAAGCAACTAATTCTCAGTTGATACATCCAACTTTTAAGCTGCATTATCTTTCCGATAGCTGAGGTACCGTTTCGTTCAGATACAGTAAAATGATTATTTGTAATTTTTAAAAAGGTTTTTTTTATTAATTTTCATAATTAATATATATGAGAAAAATATATTTTACGATTTTTTTAAAACTTATTATTATTTAAAAAATGTTTAATAACAAAAATTCAAAAACAGGGCTCGAAATATCGATAGAGAATTTAACAAGTAATATTTCACAAAAAGGAAAAGCGTTTTGGTAAAGAATTGTTACCTGTTGAGTAAAAAGAAGCAAATCTTGCGACGTCATAAGCGAATACTGCACGCCACGCCACGCTCGACATTTTACTTTTATTCTCGCAAAGTTATTCCTGTCCCATAATTAAATTTTCAAGAAGTATTCCCTACATTATTGACAATATTTACAAAATAAAAAATTTGAAATCAAAAGTATATTTTTTTCAAAATTTGAATTATAAAATTTTTGAAATTTTTTTCAGGCAAAAAATAAATTTTTTTCCGATTATTTTTTTCATAAAAGTACTTCTTGTTGAATATTTTGCAAAAAAATCATCTTAATCGGTCAATAGGAAAAAAAGTTATGTGTCTGTTTTGAAAAATCGACCAAAATTTTGAGTAAGAGGTAACTCAAGAAATTTTGAAAATTTTGAAGAAACTTTTATACATTTTTATTTCATGCATACAAAGGAACAAATTCAGAAAGTATTTTTAATCATGGGGGTGAAACGCAATGTAAAACTGAAAGCAGAGCAATACACGAGTCATTGTGCTACTGTAAAATAGACATGTCTTTGACTTCAGCAGTTTTGCGCGGCACAATGGCGACGCTGGGCAGGAAATGTTAACTTGATAAAAATAATTGGAAAAGAAATAAGACAAATAGTACTTTAGCGTAATAAAAATATTATTTATTTACCATTTTTTACAATTACAATTTTTTAAATTGAAGAATAAAATATAACACACACACAATAATAGTAAAATGATACTCGTTTCCACAACACCCATGAGATAGAGTAAATTGATGCGTTTAGTTTAACGTAGTATCCCCAGTAGGCCTAGCAAATCAGTGTCAATAAAAGAAGTTTGGATTTAAAAAATTATTTAAAACAAAATCGCTTTTATTTCCAATGACTCTCCACGATAGTGATGAATTCTAGTAAACAATCGCGGATTAGAGAAAATTGGAAAAACTAATATTGAAAAAACGAATTTACACTTTTTTGTCTCCTTTCTTAACAGAAAGGAAACATCCTCGAATGCATCACTAAATAAAATAAATTTTTTTATTAGAGAATCAAGCACAACATACATACAAGCCTTAATACTAAATTTTATAAAACAATTCTTTGGTTTTTATGAAGCGGTAAGCAAAATTTTTGTTTTTTGAATAGCAACAAGTAATAGAGAAGTAAAAATAAACTAAAAACTGATGTTTGAACAACTCAACCGGAAACAATAATCCATTTCTTAAATACATCATAACCTAAATAATAAAGAACTTATAAACAAACTTAAGTAATAGAAAATACAACACTTAATTAATACAATACAGTATTGAAATTGCAATAAAAATGAGGAAAATTTACACTTATTTGTAAGCAAGTAGAACACAAAACGTAAAGAATTTTTTCTGAAGAACGAAACATAATTTCCGTGAAATAGAAAATAGAACGCAAACAATTTTTTTTTTCTAATAAACGAAACATAACTTTAACAAAATACACAAAATCTAACTAAATCTAATTTTTGGTATTGTAAATACTTTTAATCAATAAAATAATAAAAGTAAAATGGTTTTACTTTTCATTACTTTTCTTATCACTTTTCAAGTCATTCGAACGTAACATAAATTTTTTCAAACTGAACATGAAATAAACAAATTTTTTTAATAATCAAATAAAAGCGTATTAGATAAAAATTGAAGTAAAAACAGAAAATAATTTTAATAATTACTTATGCAGAAAAACATCTTACGACATTAATTTCTTCATTTTTTTGTTGTTTTGTGGAAACTTCTAAACAACGTTTCTTAGATTCAAAATTTTCCGATTCAGTTAAAAAAGATTTCACTGATTTTATTTCTTTACTCTTGTTCTTTATGCATCGTTCGTACATTTTAAAATAATCCGGCAATAAGATGTGAAAACATGCATCCAAAATTATCTGCTCGCTATCATGATTTGGACAATATGAATCCTTAATTTCAAAATTATTATTAAACCACTGAACAAAGACTGCTTTTAAGGAGTACACAGAACCATTCACGTTTAGAAATTTCCACAAACAGTTGTGAATATTCACAATAAACAATTTAACAGCATCATTGACGTAAGTTTGTGATGGTTCACTGCCGTCTGCATTAAAATCAACATCAGTTAAAGCCTCTTTACAAGTAGAACATTCATTAACCCCTTGACAGTTCATGGCCCATATGTGACAACAAAAATTTGTGCCACCTTTACACTGAAAAAAAAATTTAATTGAATCAAGAAAATTTGAATTGGTTCAAGTAAATATCGGGATTGCATAGGGTCAATCCAATTATGCGATTGGTTCAAGAAAATGATTTTCTTGACATAGTATACTTGGTTGGAGAGCATATATTCTTGATCCAAGAAAATATAGAATTCGATCAAGAAATTAAGTAACTTGTAAGAAATTCAGAATATATTAATTCAATATCATTTGTGTATCAAATCAAGTAAATGGTTTACTTGTATTGAGAAAATATTTTCTTGATTTAAGAAAATTATAGATTTCAATCAAAAAAATATTTTCTCAATTCAAGTAAATAATTTACCTGAATCCCCCCCTTCTCCCATCTCACGATTTCTAATACTTAGGTAAAACATTTTTATTATTTAATTAATTAACATTTATATTTCTTATTTAAATAATTAAACAATTGTTATTTTACACAATATTTACATTTAATTAATACTTATAACAAATACAACAAATATACCTTGAAAGAAAATTTTCCACGGTCGGAGGATTCGAACCCGGGTTGCACGCGTCAGAAGCCGTATTGTTGCCACTATGCCATCCAAGCCTCAATGGATAGTTTTCAAAAACTACTATTTAAGTTGCACATCCATTTGAAGAAAAATATTTTCTTGGATCAAGAACACCGTCATTGTGATAAGTAAAAAAAGTTTCAAAGCAAATGAATGAAATGATTTGATTTAAGAAACACGAATTCTCTAGACAATACTTTACTATTTCGCTTAAGAACATAATATTCTTGATTCAATCCTTTTTTGGAACTTCGGATGAGTAAAATATTTGATTCCCTGGCGAATGTGTTTCATGCAAATATACGACGAATTCGTCGTCAGTTCGTATTACGTTAAAATACTTGAATAATAAGGCAAAAACAATTAAAAAAAACTATTGAAATGAATAAAGGAATACCTAAGGATAAAATTGACATATTTTTTAGGATAAATTAACGTTAAATTAATAAGAAATTAATGTTTAAAGTAGGAAATGTCAGTTTTAGTGTAGGATGTATGTGTGTGTAAGATCCATACTGGAATAAACTGTTGATATGTCGCCGCACATTCTGCGCGACAGATGGCAGGGGTGACAATTGTCCATGGCTTTATATTACATGCTCATTCATTAAGAAAGCTATATTTAATTTGTTGGTAGATTTAAATAAAATGGAGAAAAAACATTCTATTTGAAAAATAAAACATAATTTCAACCCTCTAAAGAAATAATGGATGTTTAAGACCAATAAAAAAATTAACAAACTCCTCCTACTTTCAAAATCAATTTTTCTATTTGTTGCTAGGTTTAAACAAAATGGAAAAAAAATTATATTTGAAAAATAAAACATAATTTCAACCCTCAAAAAAAATAATGGATGTTTGAGACCAATAAAAAAATTAAGAAACTCTTCCTACTTTCAAAATCAATTTTTCTATTTGTTGTTAGGTGTAAACAAAATAGAGAAAAAAAATTATATTAAAAAAATAAAACATATAATTCCAACCCTCAAAAGTAATAATGGATGTTTGAGACCAATAAAAACATTAAGAAACTCCTCCTACTTTCAAAATCAATTTTTCTATTTGATGCTAGGTGTAAACAAAATGGAGAAAAAAAATTATATTTAAAAAATAAAACATAATTCCAACCCTCAAAAGAAATAATGCATGTTAAAGACCAATAAAAAAACTCCTCCTACTTTTAAAATCAATTTTTCTATTTGTTGGTAGATTTAAATAAAATGGAGAAAAAACATTCTATTTGAAAAATAAAACATAATTTCAACCCTCTAAAGAAATAATGGATGTTTAAGACCAATAAAAAAATTAAAAAACTCCTCCTACTTTTAAAATCAATTTTTCTATTTGTTGCTAGTTTTAAACAAAATGGAGAAAAAAAATTATATTTGAAAAATGAAACATAATTTCAACCATCTAAAGAAATAATGGATGTTTAAGACCAATAAAAAAATTAAAAAACTCCTCCTACTTTTAAAATCAATTTTTCTATTTGTTGCTAGGTTTAAACAAAATGGAGAAAAAAAATTAAATTTAAAAAAATACATAATTCCAACCCTCAAAAGTAATAATGGATGTTTGAGACCAATAAACAAATTAAGAAACTTCTCCTACTTTCAAAATCAATTTTTCTATTTGTTCCTAGGTTTAAACAAAATGGAGAAAAAAAATTATATTTAAAAAATAAAACATATAATTCCTACCCTCAAAAGAAACAATTAGTGACGTATAAGTCTTCCTTTTTTTCTTTTATATGTTTTATTTTTCAAACATAAATTTTTTTCCATTTTGTGTAACATAACCAACAAATAAAAAAAGCTTTCTTTATGAAGGAGGAGTTTCAACTTTATTTTTATTGGTCTAAAACATCCATTATTTCTATTGATGGTTAGAACATTGTTTTATTTTTTAAATATAATTTTTTTTTCTATTTGTTTAAACCTAACAACAAATAGAAAAATTGATTTTAAAAGTAAGAGGAGTTTGTTTTTTTTATTGGTCTTAAACATCCATTATTTCTTTTGAGGGTTGGAATTATATGTTTTATTTTTTTAATATAATTTTTTTTCTCTATTTTGTTTACACCTAACAACAAATAGAAAAATTGATTTTGAAAGTAGGAAGAGTTTCTTAATTTTTTTATTGGTCTCAAACATCCATTATTTTTTTTGAGGGTTGGAATTTTGTTTTATTTTTTAAATATAATTTTTTTCTCCATTTTGTTCAAACCTAGCAACAAATAGAAAAATTGATTTTAAAAGTAGGAAGAGTTTCTTAATTTTTTTATTGGTCTCAAACATCCATTATTTCTTTTAAGGGTTGGAATTATGTTTTATTTTTTAAATATAATTTTTTTTCTCCATTTTGTTTAAACCTAGCAACAAATAGAAAGATTGATTTTAAAAGTAGGAGGAGTTTGTTAATTTTTTTATTGGTCTCAAACATCCATTATTTCTTTTGAGGGTTGAAATTATGTTTTATTTTTCAAATAGAATGTTTTTTCTCCATTTTATTTAAATCTACCAACAAATAAAAAATAGCTTTCTTAATGAATGAGCATGTAATATAAAGCTATGGACAAATGTGACCCCTGCCATCTGTCGCGCAGAATGTGCGGCGACATATCAACAGTTTATTCCAATATCGATCTTACACTCACATACATCCTACACTAAAACTGACATTTCCTACTTCAAACATTAATTTCTTATTAATTTAACGTTAATTTATCCTAAAAAATATGTCAATTTTATCCTTAGGTATTCTTTTATTCATTTCAATAGTTTTCTTTAACCCTTTAACGCCCAACGGTTTCGATCGAAACCACTTTTAAATTTAAACCTTAATAACTTCGACAAAAATTAAAATATTTTTGATTTTCAAAAACCCGACACCTACAAATTTATTCTACTTTTTGAAAAAATTTATAGTGCAATAAAAATTAATAATCTTTTAATTTTTACAACAATAAAAAAAGTATGTTTATGGCAAGATACACAAAAAATATTACAAAATCGAAAATTAAATAAAGCTAAGCTAATGAAATTGACCACTTGGGGGTTTTTGAGGCTGCTGATTACAAATCCGAAGTCATTTTTACAAAATAAAAATGACGGTCCAAAGAAATAACGAAAATTGCTCTTTTCTAAAAGAAAGTCGGGTTTTAAAGGGTTAATTGTTTTTGCCTAATTATTCAAATATTCTAACGTAATACAAACTGACGACGAAGTGACGACGAATTCTTCGTATATTCGTATGAAACACATTCGCCAGGGAATTGTAATAATAACATATTTACTTCCACCAAATACTGAATTATTAATACAAGAACTATACCCAATACTCATAATTACTTGGCACAAAAAAATAAATTTCTCTCTTAAAATAAATATGGGATTGATTCAAGTAAATTCTGTTAAGTGAATGCATTTACTTGGTTCAATTAAATTTTTTTTCAGTGTACGTCTGTGGCCATATATGTCCATCTCAAAAATAAAATACTAAATATAATTCGATTTGAATGACCAAGTGCATACTAAAGTTTTTGGGGTCGCTGAATTCGAATTTCAAATCAGATTTTATAAATTTAAAATGGTGGACCTAAAATGGCCACTATGAAGATTTAAACATTCATCAAATACGCTTGAAACTCGTTACTTGGGGGTTTTCAGGGTCGCTGATTTCGAATATGATGTTAGATTTACAAAATAAAAATGGCGAATTCAATATGGCGGATAATTTCAAGATCGAATTTTAGGTCCGCCATTTTGGATTTCAAAATCTGACATGTGATTCGTAATCAGCGACCCCGAAAACCCCCGAGTAACAAGTTTTAAACAAATCCGTTGGATTTTTTAATTTCTCGACCACCATATTGGATCCGCCATTTTGAATTTTAAAAATCTGACATTAGATTCGTAATCAGAGACTCGGAAATCCCCCGAGTAACAAGTTTCAAGCAAATCTGATAAAATTTAAAATTTTTGAATTCACCATTTTGGGTCCGCTATTTTGGATCCGCCATTTTAAATTTTGAAAAACTGACTTCAAATTCGAATTTTGCGACTCCAAAAATCTTAATTGCAATGAAATCACATTTTTTAGAAACTTTTTTTTGACCGTTTTTGGACCAGAAGCGATTTTTAGCTGGACTGCGAAGGGGTTAATAAATTCTATTTTTTTATTGTTTATACTCCTGCCCTATTGGCCTTACGAACTTCGACAAGAGTCCCCGAGAAATACTTTTTTTGGATTAAGCATAACCATTCTACGTAATTTTTTTAAATAATAACCTAATTTACGTCTACAGCCGGCTCTATTAGGAGTATTCGCATTTGCCTGGACCACCTGTTAATTAGGTTTTCTCGCCAGAGGAGAGGGAAACTGTAGAAAACCTCTCTTGAGTACAACCGGTTTATCGACAGTCAAGTTTTAATGGTGTGTACCGGACAATAATCGACAGTGCAAGTCCTATCCAAGTACTAACCGCACTGAATGTTGCTTAACCTCGGTGATCACAAGCCACAGAGTCTCACCACTGTGATTTACCATCGGTAATAAATTCTATTTTTGAAATTACTGTTTGAGAAATATCAGAAACATCGGAAACCTCTTTAAATGACAAGGACTGCAATAATTCTACGTCTAAATTATCATTAATAGATTGTAAGTTTACTGCTTCTGATGGTAAAATTTTTTTTAAATCGTTTGATATGAACTCGCGCAAATTGTCCAGGAGTTGACAGTTATCATTTTCACAGTTACTTTTAGCACTAACAGGTTGAGAAATATTATTTATTACAAATGTTTTTAAAGCAGCTACAAACTGATAAGAAGATGGATCAGTGTTAGCTATAGGGTCAAAATAATTGAAACCGGCCACTTGAAAAAATTTTGTCTTTAATTTTCAAGTTATCTAAAATATTTTTCAAAAAAAAAACAAATTATTTTTGAAGTAATCAGGTGTTAAAGTTTTTGGTCGTTTTATTTTCATTTTATTATAACTTTGAAACAAATAAAGATAATTAAGTGAATTTTTTTAATTAAAGCTTAAAGTCTATACTTTAAGGATTAAATAAATCGACTGCTAAAAAATGAAAATTTATAATTGTTTTTAACAGTTCTTTTAAACAATTGCAAATTGAAAAATGTTCTCAATGTTTTTGAAAGATTAGGTTACGATGTATTGATGCGCAAAACTCCAAGCATTAAAATAAAAAAAACTGGAAGGGTGCGAGTTGCACTTGCACTGAATTGACGGGTTCCGTACAAAAATATAAAAATAATACTTGTGATATTGTAACAACAATTGGTAGGATTTTTTCACTTTTGTATTATTTTGGTAAGTTGAATTTTCGACACTAGGTTAAAAATAAATAACAAAGAAAAATAGAAGTATTACATATTTTATACTACTAGCAATAAGCGAAGAGGAACCAATTTTTTAAATTTGTTCCTGTTCGCTTATTACAATAGTATCCTAAAATTCGGTCATTGTTATTGTTGGGATAATCACTGTGCTCATTTATTTGAAAAGAAATAAACGTTTGATGTCTACTTGCGTTTCTGAAGCGAGAATATGTTCTAATTCTCAGAAAGCCGGGTTCATTTAAGTGTTCATCGAACTGAAATTCTTCGTCGTTTTCTCTTTCCACTTTATCTTGAATATAAGAAGGTGCTAAACTGACTTGGTACACTCCGATCATTAAATCTTTAACCCTTTAACGACGAGATGTGCTGCTTTTCAACATGAATTTCAAACGCCTGCAATTAGTAGAAAGAAGCCATAAAATTGTTCAAAAGACCATCTCCTACTATTTTAGGGGTCGCTCTTTCGAATGGCGTAGTCAAAATTTTCAAACAATCATATTAAACCCTTCTTTTTTAAAAAAATACTTGAAAATGTCAGTTTTTTTATTGCAATTTTTTAAAAAAGAATTTTTTACTTCGCCATAACATTTTTTAAATAGAACAAAAAGTATCGGAAACGTGTTCCCAATAGTTGTACTTGAAAAATATCTATTTCTAATTTTTATTTATTTCGATTTTGAATTTAAAATGGCGCTTGAAGGGCAAAAAAATTTCCTAATTTTACGTAAGGTTACCAACTTTTTCAAAATTGCTCAAATATAATCGAAATTTGTTACTCGGGGGTTTTAGGGGTCGCTAATTATGAATCTGAAGCCAGATTTAAAAAATTCAATTGGCGGATCCAATATGGCGGTCAAATTTTGTCAAACTCGTTACTCGGAGGTTTTTGGGGTCGCTGATCAAGAATCTGAAGTCAGATTCATAAAATTCTATATGGCGAATCCAAAATGGCGGCTAAATTTTTCAAAATTACTTAGATTTGCTTGACATTTATTACTCGGGGTTTTTTAGGTCGCTGATTACAACTATGAAGTCAGATCGAAAAATTCAAAATGGCGGATCCAAAATGGCAGCGTAATTTTCCAACATTACTAAGATTTGCATGAAATGTGTTACCCTGGGGTTTTCGGGGTCGCTGATTTTGAATATGAAGTCGCTTTTAGCCTTTTAATAATTAAAGTTGCCCGATTATTACCACAAGGAGGTAGGCGATATGGAAAACAATTTTTTTTACTTTTTCAGTGACTTTTAATTTTTTTGTTTTTTCAATTTTTTAAATTACTTCTTTTAACTTTTTATTAAAAACTATTCATTTTTATTATGCGCTTTTTTGAAGCAATTGTCACAGTAATACAACTTGCATGTATTGCAGTATTTCTTTGTTCGGAAAAAGAAAGTACAACATTTTTGGCTATGAGCATCAGCAAAGATTATTTGAACAAAGTAAGAACTGAAAAAGTAAATTAAAATGATTCTCTATATCGTCTACCTCCTCGTGGTAAGAATCGGGCAACTTTAATTATTTAAAGCCTAAAGGCGACTTCATATACAAAATCAGCGACCCCGAAAACCTCAGTGTAACAAATTTCATGCAAATCTCAGTAATTTTGGAAAATTAAGCCGCCATTTTAAATTTTTTGAATCTGACTTCATATTTGTAATCAGCACCTAAAAAACACCGGAGTAACAAATGTCAAGCAAATCTAAGTAATTTTGAAAACTTAAGCCGACATTTTGGATTCGCCATATAGAATTTTATGAATCTGACTTCAGATTCGTGATCAGCGACCCCAAAAACCTCCGAGTAACGAGTTTCAACTAAATTGAATGAGTTTCACAAAATTTGACCGCCATATTGGATCCGCCAATTGAATTTTTTAAATCTGGCTTCAGATTCATAATTAGCGACCCCTTAAACCCCCGAGTAACAAATTTCGATTATATTTGAGCAATTTTGAAAAAGTTGGTAACCTTACGTAAAATTAGGAAATTTTTTTGCCCTTCAAGCGCCATTTTAAATTCAAAATCGAAAAAAATAAAAATTAGAAATGGATATTTTTCAAGTACAACTATTGGGAACACGTTTCCGATACTTTTTGTTCTATTTAAAAAATGTTATGGCGAAGAAAAAAATTCTTTTTTAAAAAATTGCAATAAAAAAACTGACATTTTCAAGTATTTTTTAAAAAAAGAAGGGTATAATATGATTGTTTGAAAATTTTGACCACGCCATTCGAAAGAGCGACCCCTAAAATAGTAGGAGATTGACTTTTGAACAATTTTATGGCTTCTTTCTACTAATTGCAGGCGTTTGAAATTCATGTTGAAAAGCAGCACATCTCGTCGTTAAAGGGTTAATATTGTCCATACTTAAAATTGGGAATTCTACTGCATGGTTGCGATTTAAGCGTCTCCATTGGGCATTTCGCATTCGGAGGTTATCCAGTTCCACTCGGGTTTGAACAACGTTAGGTGTTTGTGATTGCACTAACATTCGTCTAGCAAGCTCTATCTATCTATCTATCTATATCACCGTTTTGACACCACTTTCTTAATGTATCAACATTATTTTCAAATTGTTGTCGCAAGATCTGAGCATCATTATTTCTAGCATCAGAGAAGTGTGGTCCGAAAATTGACAAAATATATCCGTCAGGAGCCACCAACATGGTGGTTCAGGGTTGTATAAAGCATTAGCGAAATCAGTAACATGCCTATCTATAAACTCCTGGCGGATTATTGATCTGATGCCAATATTTTCGGGAATAAACCTTAACATTAATGACTTTCTTACGTTATCTACTATCAAACTCACACATTGTCTGGTTGAGTAATCAAAGATAAGCTTCAGAAAGTCATCAGTCAATCCTTGTCTTAACTTACATAAGAAAGTCAATAAATGTTTTTTTGTAATGTTTCTCATGTTTCCGTGTTGCATGACTGGATCACAAAATGTATACAGTTCTTGAAACTGAACCTTTGTGATAGGAGCAATGCACGCAAATTCTTCATCACTTAAATTATTTTCATCTGAAAGTCTATCTTTTTTGGTGCACTCTTTTCTCAAACACTGCAGAAATAATACAAGAGTATGTCCATTAATGTTGCAAGGTCTATTGATGGAACGTAAACCTGTCAGTAAAATATTAAAGAAGATGCCATTTTCATCTAAATGATGTGGACACGCTTTAACATTTTCAGGCATGTAAATGTCTCTTTCTACAAAGACTTTTACCCTACAGTCTACAGATAGTCTAACCACGTTATCATTTTGGTTACAAATGACACAAGACAATTAGGATCCTCATTAACTTGTGCTATTTCATTTGAAATTGAGATATAGCATTGGAAGCATAATCTAGAATTATCATTTACCTGAAGCGCAGGATGATTGAGTTGATCTCCTCTTGTTATGGCAATCTGGCGCCTAATAATATTTTCATCACCTACCATTAATCGCATTTGTTGCCTTTCAAATTCGGCATTACACGTATAACACATCAAACGGACTCTGAACGCCATAGTTTTGAAAAACTACAATAGTCATTAATTATTTACAAAAACGTTTTAACTGTAATAATATAAAAAACAGTAAAAAAAGAGCAGAAAACTTATTTCTTGTTTGACAGTTTACTTTGGTAAAAGTAGATATAAAGGAAGATACTTTAATCGTTAAGAAAAAACAAAAAGCAATTGGAAATAATGTAAAACAAAAACAAACGTAAGTGAAAATGAAAAAAAGTAAATGAAACCTAAAAGGAAAAAAATGAATAAAATAAATAGTCTAACTTATTTGAGAGTTTATTTAAATGAAATAAAGAAATACAGGCAAATGAAAACAATTGCAAAAAAATTTAACGAAAATAACAGAGAATTCTCTTTTGGAACAGAGGATATGACTATTATACTTCGCGTAGAATTGAATACGGTAATATATTGAAACTTACAGCACTCATAGCTTGTCAAAATCAATGAAGGTCAACGCTGCGAGAAAAAGAAGTGAAGTTAACATCGTAAGAAAACAGCTAAGTTTCACCTCCTTGTTCGAGTCTTCTTGAGATTCACTTACTTTTTTTCCGTTTCACATATATTTGATCTTGTTTTGCATTATTTACAACTGCTACTTGTTCTTTCCTAACTATTAAAGTATCTTTCTTTATAGCTACTTTTACCAAGGTAAACTCAAAAACAAAAAACAAGTTTTTGTGCACTTTTTTCTACTGTTTTTATATTATTATAGTTAAAACGTTTTTATGAATAACCGATAAATATTGCAGTTTTTTAAAATGGCGTTTAAAATCTATTTGAAGGATTCAAGACAACAAATACGATTAGTGTTCGATGATAAAAAAATATTATTAGGCGCCAGTTTGCCACAACAAGATTAATTCAACTATTCTGCACTTCAGATAAATAAGCATTCCAGATTATGCTTGTAATGCTATTTGTCAGTTTCAAACGAAATAGCGCAAGGTAATCAAATGAGGATCCTCTTTATTTTTCATTAAATGTTTTATCTCAAGTAGCTTTTATTGTACTTTTTCCATAGATTCTTTGATGGTAAAATCCTAACAAAGGGGCCTATTTATTGCTCGAGTCCGCCTGAATATTAGGTGGAGTCGACTCTGATACTCAGGTGGACTTCTTATACTTTACGCTAGTAAGTGTCTACTCCATGCATTATTCGCAACAGATTTCTCTCCGTGTAACTACTCTTGCTTCATTACTAACCAAAATAATAACGTGGTTAGACTATCTATAGTGCAGTTATGGCGTGACGACATTATTTTGATAAAAATGGCATCTTTTTACTGTTTTACTACCAACTTAGAAACATGAAAAACATTGCAAATAACATTTATTGACTTCCTCATGTAAGTTAAGACAAGGATTGCCTGACGACTTTAAGAAACTTATCTTTTATTACCCAAGCATACAATGTGTAAGTTTGATAATAAATAACAAGATTGGTTTTCGAAAATTCCCAGGAGTATATCGATCATTATGTTACTGATTGACATATTGTGATTTCTGGATTATGCACGGCTTCAAGGAAAAGTAAAATACCCAGAAACAACACTTACAAACAATATCTTAATTGCAGCAGATATAGCACCAAAATCAAGAGCATGCAGAATAAAAAAACACTTGAATTAGTAAATCACTAACTTATCTTGACTTAAACTTGTAAATCACCCCCTGCTCTTGCCTTCAACGGCTGAATCACATACTAATTCTTTAAACTGCTGAATTATTTTTTGATCTTGCCTTAAACTGCTTTATCACCTTATGTTACAACTATCTGTATATCTTTCTACGTTTCTTTCTAACATTTTATTAAGCTATTAGATTCTCCCCCTCTGTTTGTCTATTTTTCTCTCTACCTAAGTGTGTTTTTACCAATGTAACATCATATTCGTTATCAGCGACTTTAAAAACCCCCGAGTAACCAGTTTCAAGCGATTTCAATTGACTTTTCTAAAATATGTCCGCCATATTGGAGTCGCCATTTTTCATTTTGAAAATCCAACACCATATTCGTTATCAGCGACCTTAAAAACCCCCAAGTAACCAGTTTCAAGCGATTTCAATTGACTTTTCTAAAATATGTCCGCCATATTGGAGTCGCCATTTTTCATTTTGAAAATCCAACATCATATTCGTTATCAGCGACCTTAAAAACCCCCGAGTAACCAGTTTCAAGCGAATTCAATTGACTTTTGTCAACAAAACATTCTTGAACGACTAATACCGGTTATTTGATTTTTTGGAACTTTGACCGTCTGTATCTCAAAAACTGGTCATTATTTTGAATTTTGTCCCATACATTTTTTGTTCAGAAGGTCAAAAACTACAAATCTGCAAAGTTACAAAAAAATTGGCTGAGAGCCAAATTCAATAGTAAAAGTGCGGGGTCCTTTCCAACCAAAGAGGGGCCATCTTTGGGTGCCAAAACTTCGGCTGCCACAGTTGGCTCGACGTTCCAACTGTTGCGGGCCGACCGAAATTTGCGCCTAGGAATATACATCAATTGAAACGTTGGGTGCAAGAAGGGCGTATAACAGAAAACGATAAACGGAGATATTTCAAGTTATAGTTTTAAACTTTAATTGACAAAAAACTGTACATTCAAATCAAATAAACTTTCTTTTAATTAATTAGTCTTTTATTAAGTCTCAAATGTAATTTTAAAATTAAGAGAAAGTTGTAATTAATTATTTAAAAATAATTTTATTCAAAACTAATTTATACGCCTTTTTTGCACCCAGACACTCGCCTAACCACACAATGTTTTAAGCGTTAGTGAAATTTGAAGTTTAAACTCACGATAACTTTAACTTTGAAATATTTCTAGATATATGTTGTGATTTTCTTTATTTTTAACATATAATTAAGCCTTAAATCATCTCTAATTCTAAAAAAAGGACATTTGTAATGCAAATTTCTTTAACTAAATTTTTTAAATAAACTGTCATTTTTCACTTGTTGTTACATGCAAATTCTAGCAAAAACATTTTAAATTACAAAATTATGTGACATTCACGCAGATTTTCATTTATAGCATCGTCAAGAAGTCTCATATCGAAATAAATTTTTGGTAATATGAACTAGAGGATATTGTAATAATTCTTGTTCAATAATATCAAAACGGGTGTTATCTGTCTAACGCCCTTTTTGCACCCAACGCTTCAATTGCAAACGAAAAATATTTTTGGATAGAAAAATACGAAAATCACTTGTATATAAACGATTTGAAAAAGCTAAAAAAATCTGATTCACTGCAGATTTTGCCACACTTGGCTTTATAACATATGTACTAGAATAAAAATAGATATAAAAGCTTAAAATCTGAATGTCTCTGGAACCTGCAGCGGATGTGAAACAAATACTTTTGAAAAGTTAGTAAATAACAACAATGTTCAAACCATTTCTGAATTTTTAAAAGTATCTTCAACTTATATACACTTTAAAGATAAATGAATGTCATACTGTTCGTATTAGTTAATTGCAAAATTAGAAAAAAACTACAATTTTCTAGGTGGTTTGTGTGAAAAGTTAGTATATACCAATTATTTGTTTAAACAATTACTGAATTAATAAATTAATAAATTAACTTTATTTCATAATATTTGAATAATTTTCTGATTGCAAAATTAGAAAAAAACTGCAAGTTTCTAGATAGTTTATGTCAAGAGTTAGTAATTTGTAACAAATAAATGTTTAAACAATTGTCAAAACGGTAAATGGTTTAAATGTTGTAAATGACTTAAGATAACAAATAAATATATTCATCTGAATAAGTAGCAAAATTTTAAAAATATTGCATCTCTGTTGGTGTACTCCAAATAAAAATTAGTAATTTACAATAACAAATTGTTTAAACGACTATCATTATCAATTAATTTTATAAATATTAATTCAGAATATTTATTAAATTCTACATATAATTAATTTATTTTTCTAAAAATTATTATAAGTTACTGTACCTCATAGCTTGTACCAAGTTTGGACCAGCTTCCAAACCAAGTTTGGAATATATAAAAAGGGCTTGACAAGATAAGTTCAAACTATAAGGCCAATAATAATCATTTTAGGCATAGCATGGTGATTTCTGTACGCGAGAAGAGTATAATTATGCTCTTTTAAAAAAATGTATATATGGTTATTTTCTATATTTAATTCTAGTATTCGAAATAATAAATTCGTGAGTCACTGGTTTATTTTGATACATTTCAAGAATATAAATTTAAACATAGATCAAAGAAAAGATCGGTATATAGTTAAAACAATTTATTGAAAAAAGTGAATTTATCATTCGGTAGTATTAATATTAAAGGTGAAAGAATTTAACAATTATTCCGAATCAAATCTCTCGAAAATAAATTTCTTGAGTAAGCACTAGATTTCGTTATGAAAATACAAGATATTTTTCATATGTATCGACAGCGCAGCTGTCCTAATAGAAAAACCTGCTTTTTCTGAAAATCATTTTTTCGAAATTAATTAATAATTTCAAAATTATCAAAGAATTCAGAAAAAATTGGTTAGCATGGTGGGATACGAGCCCACGACCTTTCTATTGCCGGTAGACTGCTCTGACCACTAAGCTACATGCACCCTAAGATCCTCCGAGTTCCTTAATATATACTATAACTCCCTGCATTATTTCATGATAATGTAGGGAGTTTCTTAAAGATGTTAAAGCCTTATTTTCAAATTCATAGGCAAATATAATTGAAGAAAGTGAATTTGTGAAAGTGAAAGGTTGTGGGCTCATATCTTACCATGCTAACCAATTTTTTCTGAGTTTTTTTATAATTTTGAAATTATTAATTAATTTCGAAAAAATGATTTTCAGAAAAAGCAGGTTTCTGTATTAGGACAGCTGCGCTGTCGATACATATGAAAAATATCTTGTATTTTCATAACGAAATCTAGTGCTTACTTTAGAAATTTATTTTCGAGAGATTTGATTCGGAATAATTGTTAAATTCTTTCACCTTTAATAAAACAATTAATATTGAGTGCGTAGAATATCATATTTGCAATAGCTACTATTCCTTACATCTTGGACATCACTCTTTCAGAATCTGCACTCAATATTAAAAAAAAATTAAAAACAAAAAAGTTACGGCCATTTTAAAAAAAACTAAGTTTTTTAAAATTTTTTTTCGAAAATGAATTTTTTAGAAAGGTTTCAGTGCGAAGAAGTTCGTGAAACTATGAAATATCGCGTCCAAAAGTTCAAGCTTTCAGATGGTACAGTTTATTTACTTTAAATTCAAGATAGCGGATAAAAAATGGCACCCAAAAGTCAATTTTTTTATAATATATCAATCTCGTTTCCGAAATTTGTTAAAAATGCTCAAATTCAGTTAACACTATGTACTCGGGGGTTTTCAAGGTCGCTAATTACGAATATTAACTTAGTTTTTAAAAATTCAAATTGTCGGATTCAATATAGCGGACGAATTTTCTCAAAATTCATTGGATTTAATTAATATTTATTACTCGGGGGTTTTGGAGGTCGCTGATTATTAATATGAACTCAGTTTTCAAAAATTCACAATGGCGAATCCATAGAGGTATGCAAAATGTCCGAAAAGTCTAGATGGAACGAGTTGGAGTGTTCTCGATGTATGGGGTACACGTGTGCATTCCACTTTTGAGTATGCGAATCTTTAAAAATTTGTCGAATATGTGTAATTATGTATTTTTTTCAAATTTTTACAAAATTATGCACTTTATTATTTCCAATTTTCATAGTCTGCCTCGCCCCGACCCGAAAAGTGAAAAGCCTGAAATCACACTAACTTTGTAATGAACATGTTAATTATTTTTTCCTTAGAAAGTGTACAATTTTGTAATCCTGTTTATAATTAAAATTATTATATTTATTATAAATTATCAAATTATTTATTTATACAATAATTGTTAATTATTATATATTATGAATCATTAACAATAGTCTGCATATAAATAATTATCCAGTATTACAAACACTGTTTTTAATATTTAAAAATTTTAGTTTAGGTAATATTCGAATACTTATATATATTTATAAATTGAAAATTAAATATTAATTTCTAATAAAAAAAATTTATATTATGTTGAATTAATTTTTTATGTTAATATATCATAATTCGTTTTTATCTTCTTTGCAAAAACCTTCTCATTTTCAAAAATTCGCACGTTTATTTTATAGTTTAATATTTTACCGTTAGGTGTCAAAATTTTGTTTTCTCTCACTAGCGATATACGTTGCGGAGTATATATAAGAACATACACCTTCAAAGAAAAAAATATTACGAATTTTTCGTGCTTTTTCGCAGGTAAGTGGACTTTTTGCATTCCAACCGTATACATAATTGTTCTCGTGTTTTTCATTGTCTGTTTTTTAAAGTTTTGTCATTTAACATTTTTAGTATTTTTTGTTTTTCTTAAATACTTGATTGATAGTGATTATATCTACGGTAGGCAATAATATTTGCAAATAAAATGCGACCTCAAAAGCGTTTAAAAACTGCAATAGGCGTTTCGAACATTGCAGAACGCATATCGACTGAAATCTTTGAAAACGACGATGAGGTAGATATAGCATTTATTCCTCAGGGAAACGAATCAGACCTCGAGTCGAACACGGACAGCGAAAATTCAGATGTTGAATATGATGAAAACATTGACGATTTGGATGATGTTTATGATGATATTGACTTATCTGCAATTGACAAAGTTATTCCATCTTATCGAACCGTTTTAAAAAATTATTCTGCTAAACAAAAACTTTTGGAAAATGATCATGAATATGTTTGGGCTTTTGGCGAAAATCCCCATGATACTACAAAATGAATGTTTGTTAAAAGACTCTCTAAAGAACACAATCTGCAATTGTTCACCTGTAGAGCTATTCGAGATGTTTTTTTCTAAGAGCAATATATAATCATATATATATAATATATAACCATATATTATATAAGCAATATATAATCGTAGCACCTGCTGAAAACAATATGCATATCACACTGAAGGATTTGAATTCATTCATTGGAGTAATAATTTTAAGTACTTTTAATAAAAGGACATCAGAAAAAAGATTATTGGTCTACAGATCCTTTATTGGAATGTCCAATTGTCAGAACTGTAATGTCTCTTGATCGATTTTTGGAAATGAAAAGAAATCTAAAATGCTCTAAAATCAAGGATAAAAATTCAAAAGATGCAACTTGGCGTGTTCGAGAGATTTTTTAAACATTCAAAAAGAATGTAAAATGTTTTGGTTTTTTTGAAACAGCACTTTCCGTAGATGAAATGATGGGAAATTTTACGGACGTTTAAAAATAAAGCAATATATTCGAAATAAACCAATTAGATTCGGCATTAAAATGTGGGTTTTATGCGGCGCTGTCGGTTACTTATTTGACTGCAATATTTATTGTGGGAAGAATAGTAATAATTTCCAGAAGTTACAGAATGTGCTTTGGGAAGTCGAGTAGTACTGCAAATGTTGAGAAGCCTACTCTTAGTGACTGCTACGAAAAAGTTGGTGAATTATCATCTTTATTTTGACAATTTTTTCTGTAATCCTGATCTTGTCGTACACTTACGAAATATTAGTTTTATTGCGACTGGCATCGTCAGGAAAGATCGTATAAAAAAACAATCTAGATCAAAAATCTACCCGAGGGTCTTTCATTGTCAAACATGCCACAAAGAATGGAGTAAATTACATTACTCTTAAAGACTCAAAGTTTGTATCATTGCTATCAACAGCTGCAGGAGTAAATCCTCAAAAAACAGTCAAGCGATACTCATAAGAAAAATAAGTAAAATTAACATAATGATGCCAGCAGCGTTTTCGCTATATAATAAATATATGGGAGGCGTTGATACGCATGACCAATATTGCAGCAAACTCCTACCAACGTTTAGAAGCAAAAAATGTCTTCGTCTATGTTGATGCGAATAATTAAATCATTGAATACAAACGCAGTAGTTATTTTTAATCATGCGCGACAAGATAATAAAAAATCAAGTGCTAAAGATTTTGCTATAAGCATTTCTGACAGTTACTTTCAACAGTCGAAGCAAGATCTCACAACTCATAAGAGAATTAAGTCAGTCAAGAAAAGAACTTGCTCTAAGGAAAAATGTTGTATAAGAACACAATTGTTTTGTGAAGATTGTCAAAAGTATTTTTGTAAAAATTGCTATCAAGTCAGACATACTGTGTACATAAGATCTTTCGTCTTCATTTTCGTATACTTATTCAAACAATCAGCTTTTTTCAAGGCTAACAAATAAACACACTTTAAAATTATATCAATCAGCCTTTTTCAAGGCTAACAAGTAAAAACAGCTTAATAACTATATCAATCAGCCTTTTTCAAGGCTAACAAAAAAACAGTTAAATAAATATATCAATCGGCATATTTAAAAGCCATATTCAATCCGCCATTTAAAATTTTTGAAAACTAAGTTCATATTCGTAATCACCGACCCCAAAAGCCCCCGAGTAATAAATATTAATCGAATCCAATGAATTTTTCAAAAATTCGTCCGCCATATTGGATCCGCCATTTTAAATTTTTGAAAACTAAGTTCATATTCGTAATCAGCGATCCCAAAAACCTCTGAGTAAGAAATATTAATCGAATCCATGAATATTTCAAAAATTCACCGGCCCTATTGGATCCGCCATTTTGAATTTTTAAAAACCAAGTTAATATTTGTAATCAGCGACCCTAAAAATATTCGAGTACATAGTTTCAACTGAATTTGAGCATTTTTTAACAAATTTTGAAAACGAGATTGATATATTATTAAAAAATTGACTTTAGGGCGCCATTTTTTATCCACCATCTTGAATTTTAAGCAAATAAATTGTACCATCTAAAAGCTTAAACATTTTGGACGCAATATTTCATAGTTTGACGAACTTCTTTGCACTGAAACCCTTCTAAAAAAATTCATTTTCGAAAAAAATTTTTAAAAAATATAGTTTTTTTTAAAAATGGACGTAACTTTTTGGTTTTTAATTTTTTTCAATTTTGAGTGCAGATTCTGAAAGTGCGATGTCCAAGATGTAAGTAATAGTTTTGACGGATTTTTTGTGTCCCTAATACACGAAAAAACTACCGTCAAAAACCTTTTTAAGACGTCTTAAAGACGTCCTGTAAATTTTCTATGTCATGGCCATTAGACGTCTTTTTCATTCGACTTTTAAAAAACAAAATTTTTATAAATATAAAATATTGTTTTCTAAGTTTAACTTTGACTTACATACTGATGATTATAAAAGTTATTGGAATGTTTCTAAGTTAAATTTATTTCATTGACAAGTAAGATCGTAAACTTTGTAAATGTTTACATCTGTCTTGAACGGCTGTGGTGCTTAAGGCTCAGTGCTACAAGACCAAGGTACCCGAGATTGATTCTAACTTCGTAAGAATTTTTTTATTATTTCTGCATATTATAATAAAATAAAATTAATCTTAAAATAAGTTTAATGCAATATTACTGTGTTTTAACTTAGAAAATATTATAAAAGAAGACATGAAGAAATGTGAAAAGGATGTCCAAAAAACGTCTTTATAATACGTACTTTAGACGTCCTTTCCTATGATTTTTAGACATATTTTGGTCTAGACAGAGGATGTCTTTCAGACGTTTTTTTAGCAGTCTTTTTGATGACTCAGAAACATTACCATCTCAAAATTCGCTTTTCTGAGGGAGTTAAATGAGGGGAGAAAAATCAAAAACATATTTTTCTCTAAAATTACTTCCCAGGCAGAAAAAATTGGAGTCCCATTGGGAAATGTCAGTGCAGTGCCGATGTTGACCACTGGTTTAGTACTACCAATTGTTTAGTCGTAGTTCAGACGAGTCTCGACAATTAGTGCTGGTGCAGTACAGAATTTTTGTTTCCCCAAAACTCAGACAAGCCTCGGCGACAATTGCTAGCTGAGTCTTTTCTTATAAAAGACATTGCATAAAATGTATCGAAATATCTCGAATAGCTCTCGAAAAAAATCGAATAATTTTTTTTACTTTAAACTTTTATTTTGCACATTTAAGGGTAGGTTTTTCAATTTAAAAACACAGAGGGTGATAAAGTGATTTTGACATTGCTTTTGAAATGTTAAAAGAAAAGCACATAAATTTATTTTGTTGTTTTGAAAAATAATGTAGTTTTTAATTGTTTTTTATTATTCATTTTGAATTTTTACATATTAAAGAGTTTTTTTAATTTAAAAACACACTTGGTGATGAAGTAATTTTGACATTGCTTTTAAAATCTTATAGCAGAAATAGATAAAATTATTGTATTGTTTTGAAGAGAAATCTGTTATTTAAATTGTTTTACTTTGAACTTTGAAGTTAAGGGTAATTTCCTGGATTTAAAAAAACAGAGGGTGATGAAGCAATTCTGAACTCAGATTCGTTTTGAGTTTGCAAAAATATGCTAAGACATGCATGTCTGGTTCAATAAACAGACTACTTTTTTGTGTGCCTGTATAATTGAAAATCAAAAAAGTGAAAAACTTTCACTTGACTGGCATTTAGAAAAAACTAAACAAAAAATTTATCTATAATTTATAATTATTCTTACTAATACTACACAGTAAAAATTAAATCTTAATTTAAGATCAGTCCTAAATTCAGCACTGTCAGCTATAATGTTAAATCATACAGAATTCATTACTTAAATTCAGCATTGACTGCCTTAAAAATATTGCGTCTTCATTTTAAACTGCCTTTCTGCCTTAAAATAGGACTTTCTTATTACTATGTATAACAAAAATCAACTTTGATTTTTTTATTTTTCAAACTTTAATTAAAAATAGAAGACTTTCTATTTACCCCTAAAAACTGGAAATTCGGTGTTAATAGAAACATTTAATTATTTCTTACAAAATTTAAGAAAAAATCAATTTTAAGTATGGAAATGTTGAAAGATACAAAGAATTACTTAAAAAATGGTATGTTAGTCATAAAATAATTTTTTTTTTCGTCAGAAATAGTAAAATTTTTCAAAAAAAAATGTTCTACAAATCTTCCATTTAATGATGATTAATTTGTTAGGGACAAGTATTGTTTCGTTACTCTTACAATTATGAAACTCAAACGAACCATAAACTTCACTATAAGGTCACGTTTAATAAAGAAAATTTTTTTAAATTAATCAAAACACAGAGAAAAAATGAAAAAAAATGACATTTACATTTCGCCAAGAAAATAAGAATTTGCTAATAATATATTATTTTATGACTCTGTTCTAACTGTTAATGCACTATTACAGTTGAGAAAAATAGTTTTTTGTGTATTTATTTAACATTTTAGAATTGTTCGAAGGTAAAACTTGGGCTAATGGTTTGGGACACTCATAATATAATACAACACTCATTACATTCGTTGGGAAAAAAACAGTCAACCCATTTAAATTAAATTGTTACATTAATTCTCCAACAAAGTTTATGTGTTGAAAATTTGTTATACATGTTTGTGTGCATTTTTATTTTTATAAAGAGTAAGATTCTAAACTGAGCTTTAGGGATTTTCATAAATAAACAAAAAGATTTTTAATTATAATGCAATTAACATAAAACTTGTTACTCTGCGGTTTTTGGGAAACTGATTACGAAACTGAAGTCAGGTTTTAAAAATTCAAAATGGCGAATTCAATATGGCGAACGAATTTTTTAAAACTCATAGAATTCAGTTCAAACTCATTACTCGGGGGTTTTCGGGATCGCTGATTACGAATTTGAACTTGAATTTTAAAATCTCGGAATCCGACTAATGAGTTTTAACTGAATTCCATAAGTTTTTACAAAACTCGTACGCTATATTGGATTCGACATTTAGAATTTTCGAACGCCGACTTCAGATTCGTAATCCACAACCCCGAAAACCCCCGAGTAACAAGTTTCTATTTATTTCTATGGCTTCTACAAAATTCATTCGCCATATTAGATTCGCCATTTTTAATTTTTAATATCCGACTTCAAATTCGAAATCAGCGAGTCCAAAAACCACCGAGTAGAAAGTTTTAAGTCAATTTCATTACAATTTAGTAATTTTTTTGAGCTTTTCCACATCCTTTTTCTGAAAAAATTAGTATCAAAAGGTTAATCTGGTTAAAACACCCCCGTTTCGATTAAAATCGACATAAATATAATTCTTATTTGTGAAAATATATATTTTAATTATTTAAATCAAAATCCCAAATAGCCAAAATATAAGCCTTAGGGGACCTCCTCCTTTGTGGGACACTCATAACGTTAACATTCATAACATTTTGCTCGTTTTTGATTATATCTATGAATAGGTTATATTTATATCGACAATTCTGATCTCATTCGAAAGAGAATTGAAAATTATTATTAATTTTTTATTCTGATATTGAATATTAAATATTAATTTACCAATTTTTAAGAGGGGACACTAATGACAGTTTTCTAATTACATTAAATTCTTTTTGTTCCTGACACAACGTAAAATAATGTAAATGTGAGGGACACTTCATTCTTATTTTTTAGAAGGGTTAAACAATTAAATAAAGTTACCAGAAGTTAATTTTCCTTACATATGTAAGTTATAGTTCACTGCAAAATTTTTGTTTACTTGTGATAAATTACTATAATGAAAATACGTGCACTTGAAAACTAATAATAACACAGCCACACAAAAAAATAAAGTGTCTTGATCTGGGGTCGAGACATATATATTCCGATGTATTTCGATGCGCTGAATCTGAATCCGCCATCAGAATTTGGCCAATGGGTCCTGGTTTTGCCCTAACCTCAAAAAATACCCTAAAATCGTTAAAATGGTCACTTTTGATTTATCAAAATTGAATGTAACCACATGTTGACAATTTTCTATGATCCCTTAATTTAAATAAACTATTCTATAAGCTTTTCAATTGAAAATTCATATAAAACATTAAATATATCGAAACTAACCTCAAAAACACATCTAAGATTCCAAACAAACAAATTATACCATACACAGCGCAATAAAAAAGGTAAGCTCATGAAAGTTACAACTTAGGTGTTTCTGTGACTGCTGATTACGAATCCGGTGTTAGTTTTAAAATCCAAAATGGCGGATCGAATATGGCAAACAATATAATTAAAATTTGTTTGGATTGGCTTGAAAATCGTTACTCTGGGTTTTTCGGAGTCGCTGATGACGAATCCCATGTCGGTTTCTCAAAATTCAAAATGGCGGATCCAATATGGCGGTTTTTATTATCAATTTTTATAATCTTAAAGTCTTACGAAATGTTAGACAAATCAATTTTTATAAAAATTTATATACGATTTGTTATCAAAGGTCCCGAAAAACCGCGAGTAATAAATTAAAAAAAATTGTTAAAATAATAAAGACCGACATATTGGATCCACCATTTTGAATTTTTAGAAACCGACATGGGATTCGTTATGAGCGACCCCGAAACAAATTTTAATTATATTGTTCGCCATATTGGATCCGCCATTTTGGATTTTGATAAACTAACACTGGATTCGTAATCAGCAATCATAAAAACACCTAAGTTGTAACTTTCATGAGCTTACCTTTTTTATTGCGCTGTGTATGGTAAAATTTATTTTTTTGGAATCTTAAATGTGTTTTTGAGGTTAGGTTCGATATATTTAATGTTTTATATCATTTTTCAATTGAAAAGCTTATAGAATAGTTTATTTAAATTAAGGAATCTGAGAAAATTATCAATATGCGGTTAGATTCAATTTTTATAAATCAAAAGAGACCATTTTAACGATTTTAAGGTGTTTTTTGAGGTTAGGGCGAAACCAGGACCCATTGGCCAAATTCTGATGGCGGATTCGGGTTCAGCGCATCGAAATACATCGGAATACATATGTCTCGACCCAAGATCAAGATACTTTATTTTTTTTGTGTGGCTGTGTAATTCACTCCTGGATATGGGACACTCATGACATTTTGCCTGTATTTCGTTCTGACATTATTATACATAGGGGAAGAGGTTTGGTTGTGGGCATGGTTCAGTTGTGGACACCCACGCAGAACTTTTGACAGAAATGAGATTTGTCTAATCTGGCATATATCACGTGTATGTTATGACCTAACGTAGTTTTCTATGCGAATACAAAAATGATTAGACAACTTCGCTTTTTACTATATATAAATTAATTTTTCGACACGTTGAATATAACAAAAATGTATTTTTAAACATTGGCAATTGTTCAACAAATCGAAGTGAATTAATTAAAATAATAAGTTGAAAGCGTATTTACACAGTAAATATGTTATATTTTATGATTTTGTTAGAAAAATGACCAATTTATTGAAGTTTTAATAAAATTTTTCTAGTCAAAGAAATCAATTTATTTTCTTCACGAGTAGTTACATATGGTCCCTAGCTTTAAACACATATACATATGATTGCTTAATATCTACAAGGCAACAAATTATGAGTCAAAAACGAAACTATGCCCACAACCGAACCTATTCCCCTAGTATCTTTACATGCTTGTAAGTTGAAAAAACGTTAAAAGGGATTGTATTTCACGACATTGGAAAATAAATGTTATTAGAAACTATAAAAAATAGTTTTTATTGGCAAAGGACACGATTATGACAATTTAAATGAAATTCCCCATATGCCCGCATATCTAAAATAATATAAAGTTTAAAATTTTGAACCTAAAAAAATTAAATTTTCAAAATTTTTGAAATACTCTAGTTTTTGTAGTTTTTGATGAAAATGGCTGGTTAACGAACTTAGCCTTCATTTTTGCACAAACTTGAAATGTCTTAAATTTGAAAACGATCGAATCAGTTTTTTAAGAGTTATCGTGGGAACAACATTTTTGATCTACAGACGAATAGACAGACACCATCGTTGGACCATGTTTTTTGGGTTCAGGGGACCCCAAAACGCAAAGATTTCGTAAAATTAGCAAAAATCAATTTTCGACCAAAACTAATACCTTCGCATGTCATGAGAATGTAAAAAGTGAATTAAATAATTTTTTTTAGGCTTCTTTTTTTACCTTCTTTAATAAATAATCAGATGGTTTTGAAATATCCTGTAATGTATGTGAGATCTATTTTTTAACATATTTATGAAGAAAGTAGATAAAGGTACGGTTAGCCGGAACTATAATGTTGGCTAAAGATCCGACTAGTCGGATCTTTAATCTATATACTTTTAGTTCCAGCCAATACTGTCAGCCGAAGAATTTATCTGTACACCTGATATTCCTACTGTACTGACAGCCGGAGAAGTCCGGGGGTGCAGTTCTGAATAGAACAAAATGATTTAGGTTGCTAATGACGTCCTGCTTTTTAATGTAGAAAGGTCCGCTACACAACGGCTTAAGAATAATATTAATTAAAACCTGAAAAAAATTCGTAACGGAGTTGTTTAATATTGTATTTAGAATTTTCTAACCAAGCATATATTTTTAAATTTTTTGTGTTAAATAAAAATTATTTATTCAAAACTTACTTTGGAAATAAGATTTTTTTAATTTCCGTTGATTGCAATTGAAAAATAATAATATTTTCTATTGCAATTTCCAATTTTTCTATTGAACGAAACAAAATGTAATCATGCAACATTTTAAGAACTCATGCAAAAATTGGATCGATGAAAATATTAAATGTTCACATTATGTGTTTTTCATTATTTGTTTGTTGAATAAAAAAACTATGGTTTGTCTGTTAAAATAAAAGTGACGATTTTCAATTACTTGTATAATAATGCATTTTTAATAAGTGTTAACAATTTTTTTTTATTTTCTTATCTTGAAAAAGAAATTGCTTGGATATGTCGAATATATAAAAAACTATCAATATAGTAAATGAGCATTGACTTTCATTTCATTTCATTCATATTCTCATTTCATTTCATATTCTCAGTACCTTTTACAACACTCTTCCTCTTTATTTAAAAACAATTTTTGTGTTTTTATGAATGTTGTCCCGAGTGCAAGGGATAATCCCTCAGACATTCTTGTCTGATAAAATAACCCACCAGTTTTTCTAACACCTTTAATATAAACGATGTTAGACTAATTGGTCTGAAGTCCTTCACAGCAGTATACCATGTGCGACCGGCCTTCAGGATAAATATCACTCTGCTTCTTTTCCAGGACTCAGGTGTATAATCAAGAGCAATACGCGCTCTCATAATTTTACACAGGGATATTCTAATACAATCCAATCCTCTTTGTAAGAGGACCGGATATATACCAATCCCCTGTGGCTTTAAACAGTTTGAAAGAGCCTACTGCCCAATCAATACCCTCCGAAGTCACAACTCTGGCTTCTAGTTTCCAGTGTTCCCGGTTTCTTGGGGCTCTACGTGGACCCTCGTCAAAGTCATGTAACGTTCTCTCCTTAAAGTCCGAGAAGTTAGCTTCTCGGACAGTCCCAATTAGTACTCCTAGGGTCACGTTCCTACTTATGTTCCCGATCTTTCGATTCCAATGTGAATGTGATAAGTCTGTGGCCCGAGAGCGAATCTTCGTCAGACACTCTCCAGTCCCTCACACCACCCCACATAGACCTGGAGAAGATCGTAATATCCAACACTTCTGTCCTATTACCAGTAACGAAGGTTGGCTTATTACCCTGATTTAAAATTTCGAAATCTGTATCTATCAGAAAATCTAGTAGATTTCTGCCCCTGTCGTTAATGTCAGTGCTACTCCAAACTACGTGGTACGCATTGGCATCACAACCTATTATCAAAGGGAGACTCTGTTGTAGACAAAATTACACCAACTTTTCCATCTCTTTTGGTGGCTCAGGTTCTTCCTTCGAACCCGGAAAATAAGCGACAGACAAGTCTCTAGTTGTCAAATCCAACAAACTTAAAGCGTCTAGACCTTTATAGATCAGACACGCCCTTGAAACCGGTTCATGTGGTGAGCAAAGTAGCTCTCCGTATCCATTTAGACCTCTGATTCTCCTCTTGAGAACCCAAGGTTCTTGAACAAAGGCTAGAGCTGTCTGCATCTTTGTCAATCTCTTGGCTAAAATTGCCGAAGCGCCTTTACAATGATGCGCGAGAGTCCAGCCCACAGCCAAAGCCTGGTCCGTCCTTTCCTCGCCAAACAAATACACCCTTCAATTGGATGTATCCACCCCGGTACTTTGTCTCCCGAGGTTTTTAAGAATTACGGCCTGGTTCACCTTGGACCGGGTCCACCACCTTTAGGGTGAGGCCCCCCACCTCCAGTCAGAGTCTAGGTATGCTGCTATTCAGCTATTCCCTAGAAATAGAATTCAGGCACTCCACGAAAACAGCTCTTCTGGTGAGCTCTTCCATAAAACGAGGATAGGGTCCTCTTCGTCCCCTTCGATCTCCCCATGAAAAGCTAACCTCAGCTGGTCGAGATGCCCTGTTGTCATCACAACCCTAGGATAGCCTTTCGCAATGATCGCCCCAGAAAGTGCCAATTTTGCTATCAGCAAGAAAGATGTCGTCCCCACGTGTGGTCCCTTCATCCTTTTCTTAGGCCTGATCTGGGTAGGGGAAACCTTCTTTGAGTCCTGCCGACTTTTCGACGTCAAAGCCCCAGACGAGACCCCTCCGCTTTCAGAAGCACCCTGAGAAGGGCCAGCGAGACTCGATCCGGTCCTCTGAGAGGACCTGGCTCGAGCTCGCCTTCTCTTTTCAGCTCTACTTGGCCCCCCACCCCAAGAGCAAGATCTCTCAAGTGTTGCCGAACGGCCCGACGGTCCTCTCACCAGCAACAAGCGTATCACGCACTTCAGTGATGCGATCCTCCAAAGGAAGCTCTGCAACACTTCCGTGCTCAGAATTTAAATTTTAATCTTGATTAGTAGTGTCCATATTTGGTCCTACGAGTACGGAGGAAAGAAACGTCCATTCATAGATAGCCTCGATCTAAGAATAAGGCTAATTACATCTAAGAGGTCGCCTGGTATCTTGGAGTCTCGTTTAAGATACCTCCGTTCGGAGCCCCACCATGAGACGGGACGTCCAGAAGACGGGCCCCTCCTGTAACATAACCGTTCACGAGCTTTGCGAGAGCTAAGTTATGCCCAGCGATGGTCGTTCACCGTCCACCCCCGGGAGGAACCTGAAGGATTTGGTTACCCTGGTATCATTCATTTATGGACACGAGTTCATCACGGATTGGGTGGCGAGAGTCGCGCCTCAATCGCCATATCACAGCCAGACGAACCATGGAAGGGTTTCTTCTTGTTCAGACTTTCCCCAACAGGAAAACTTCAGAATGAACCCGCAGTTAAGCCTCTGTTCATCCCGTCTCTCCCGATAACCTCTCGAAATTCTTAAGCGGCAGACCCATTGTGAAGGGTACTCCCCCTCAATCGCTACGAGAGACATCAAGAAGTAGCTTCCCGATGGGAAACGACGATATTTCACGATTTATCAAAAATTAAAGTGGTGAACACAACCGAATCAATTTGGATGCCTACAATCAAACTTGGCAATCATTTTAAAACATCATGAAAAAAAATTTTACTTGTGAACATTTTTGTGGTACTTGGTATTAGATAATAATATATAACATATTTACTATATAAATACGCTTTAAACTTATCATTTTAATTAATTCACGTGGATTTGTTGAACATTTGACAATGTTTAAAAATACATTTTTGTTATATTCAACTTGTCAAAAAATTAATTTATATATAGTAAAAAGTGCAGTTGTCTAATCACTTTTGTATTCACATAGAAAACTACGGTAGGTCATAACATACACGTGATATTTACCAGATTAGATAAAAATTCTCAATTCCGTCAAGAGTTCTGCGTAGGTGCCTACAATCGAACCTCTTCCCCTAAGATATTTACCAGGTAAATGAAAAATTTCCGCTTATTCTTTTATTAATGTTTCTACGTGTTTTAATTCTTCTCGTTTGAAAAGATCTAATCGAAGTGAATCTAATATCTGTTCAATTATTTCTTTACCTGTTAATGTATAAAATCCGATTTGTAAAATTTATGGATACACGGAATTATCTAATATTTTTTCTGCTGTGCTATTTTCAATGTTTAACTTATTCTTATTAGTTTCATTTAATTTTTCAAGATTTTGACATATTTGACATTCCTCTAAAATTACTTTTCGGATTTTTAATTTTATAGAATTAAATAATGTGTTGGCTGCTTTGACATATGCTTTACCATTATTATTCATCACTAAAGCGTTTCCTATGTAAATTCCTGACTCGGTGTCTAAAAGAGGGATGTAACCATCTTTTAAAGCAGTATTCTCAAGAAATAGAAATATGACTGATATTGATTGAGTTGGTAAAATTATAAAACTATTTAATGCAAAAGGGTTCATTTTATTTTTAACCTCCAAACATTTTTCTGAATATTTAATTTTAACATTGTTATCATTGAAAAATTCTGAGCCTAAAACTCTATCTTCTTCAATAGGAACTTTGTTAGGTATGATATTAAAAATAGTTAGGTAATGAAAAACTTTTAATTTCATCTGACCGATTGTATAAACTGGATGTTGATTAATTCCTGTATCTCCCGAATGTCCGTTTTCAAGCAAATCCAATCACTTTTAATAAAGTTGTTTACCATATTGGATCGAAAAAGCCCCGAGTAACCATTTTCAATCAAATCTAATAACTTTAAAAAAAAGCCTTTTGCATTTTTGGAAAATGTTCATTTTCATATGCGCCATCTTGAATTTAAAAAAAATAATTATGTATTTTTATAGCTGAGCTTTTGAGGACGCGATATTTTGGGCCTTTTGAGATTATATTCTATAGTTTTCCATGTGAAAATAATTATTGAAAAAAATTTTTCTTAAAAAAGCGTGTTTTTTTGCAATAAAATTGTTATAACTTTATTAGAGATAATTACAAACAAATTTTAGCCTCATATTCCGTAAGAGCGATAGATTTTACATAGAAAATGGTATTTCGCAAATTTTTTAACTAATTATTTCATAAAAAATAAAAGTCGTGAAATCATGATACATTTTGCGACCTGTTGGGCGTTAATGGGTTAAATGAAGTGGTTTTGAACAATTTTGAATAAAAATAGATGGTATAACACTACCTTAAGTACAATTGATTTGAATTAATTTAAAATCAGTAGATGCTTTTTTATTAGAAATTTTTATTCCACTACTACCTGTCCCAACGCACCTGTTTTGGAAGGCTATACCTGTTTCTCTGATTCACTTGGGTATGTATGCAATCGAGAACGTTTTTCTGGTTATGCTGATTATTATATTCTTTGCGTCTACATTAATTAATATTATGCCCTATTCTTTTACAATAATTGCAAATATTTCAATTTGAAAATTGTTGAAAATTATTTTTGTTTTTAAATTGTTGATTTCTAAAATTATTTTGAGGTGGTCTTGAAAAATGCAGATGTTGTGTGGATTCCCATGGTAGTTTATGTAAATGAGAGTTCCCTCTTCTTGTAAAATCGATTGGTTCTCTTCAACCTTGACTACATACGGAGGATTGAATTCTATACTGCGTTTGGTAATGATTTTCTTCTGACCCACAACAACTGTCTTCAGTATGACCTCTAATTCCACAATTTTCACAAATTATTATTTTTTCTTTAGCAAAAGTGACTTTACTATGATTTTGCCTACAAGAATTTTCTTTTCTAAGACCTGCTATCACTTTTAATTTTCTTTCAGCTTCAAGAGGCTTTATTTGTTGCTTCTTTTAAAATTAAACAATCTCCAACGCAAATGTCTAGTTCTGATGGTAGACCATGAGGAAAATATGAAAACATGTTCTAAACTTTCAATTGTTTCTTTGTCTAAAATGCCTTTATTTTTTAATTTTCTTATTTCTTCTATTCGCGTAAGAAATAACAGATTCAGTTTACCACATAAAAATAATGCCTAACTCTCTCTGTAATTGATAAAGACTTTTGTTAGATGAATAGATTTTTTCTAATGACTAACGAGGTCTGTGATTGTACTAAAAACTACTCCCTGACATTGATTTCCTTGCTTCGCCTATTCATTTTGACCCAATTAAATTTACTAAATTTTTTTACTTTGAACTGATGCAGGTAACATCTGTATTGCTTTGATACAACCGTCTAGGAAAACTGTCAACGGAATATTTAATCCGTAAAAAATCGACACTAATTTAAGTGCATCGCGAAGAGACACTTGTTGATAGTCGGTAGGACATATTTTCTTGTTTTGATCGTAGAAAGATTGGAAAAGTATAAATTTTAATTTGTTTGGAGTTTAAGTGTAAAGTGTATTTTGTGATTCTATATTTTTTATACATAAATATTCAATGTAAAAACAATAATTAAACTTCTGTACATACCCGTTTTTCTCTCTTTTTTATAAATGCATCAAGAATTATAAAGTTATTTTTTATAGTTAACAACATTTTATAGATAATTTACAATATATCAAAAATTAAGTTTTTAGTTATTTTATTTTTATTCTATTCGAAATGGACAATGGACAAAAAATTAATTGTATAGTTACTTATTGTTCACAACGACCGATGTCCCAAAAATTAATTATTCAGTTACTCAATCTTATTATTCACAACGGCCGATGCATCAAAAATTAATGTTTATGTTACGTCTCAAAGAAGGAAACTAAACTTAATCATAATTTAAATATTTAATTTGACCGGCATCTGATATTAAGCTCTGATAATAATAATAATAATCTAATATTATTACAGCTCTGATATTAAGGGACAGGTTTTAAGAAAGAGTAACTGGTTAAGTGAAGTTAAAATTCTAGAGTATTTATTTGAATCCTTTACAATTAGAATCAAAGAGAAAGAGTAGATCCAGATGTCTTCAAGGACATTGAAGATAAATCTTATAAAGATAAAAATACAATGTTACATAACGCAACCATAAGCATAAGCACCACAACAGGTAGAGCAACTCGCCCAAAAACTTCTCCGTGTAAGTTATAAAGATAAAATGTTACATAATACAACCATTTGCATTAATGATGTCCTTCTGGTTTGTCGGTATTTTGCAAAGTGGTATGATTTCTGTCAAAATGTTTTTCGTTGAAGACATATGAGAACATCCGTGTTTCACTAACTAAGAATATTTAGTAGAAATAACACGACTTTTCAAAATTCCTTTAAACTGAAAGGACAGCATTAATGCATCTGAGTGTTTATAGATGGCCCTACAGGAAAGTTAAAACAAACCCCATTAAAATTGATTTTCTTTGTGATTTTTTCGAAAAACTTCAAAGTTTTGTTAATCTTTCCCAATGTTACATACTTCTGTTTAATTTTATATATGTTTGGACTTGAAACAGTCAAAAATTAACATTTATTTAAGTGTAGATTGCAGGAAAAATATTGATAACCAGATTATATTCAATTTACTTCAAATTTATAGAAAAACTTGACCTTGTGAAGACAATTTTAAAAAATTAGGTTTTCTTACCTGTATAGATTATAGGCAAATTATCGAAAATGCAAATAAAATACAAATAAATTTTGTACTTTAATTGAGTCCAAAACGTGTTTGGAATCGATGCGATTGTAACTTGCGTTTGTCAAGGAGAAGTCTCTCATATATCCTAATTGGGAAATTGTAGGCCACGTTTTTGGGGAAGTACTTCTTCTTTGTTATTGGCAAATGGCTTACTCAATGAGTTAGTCAATGAATATTATTACAATAACTAAAGTTCCGTTGCAATCGGACCAGTTTTTCTAATTTTTCGCGTAAAATAGAGTCTCTCCGACCACTAGTGTGAAACGAAAAATTTAACAATTTGAGAAAGAAATTTTTTTGTATAAAATATTTGGCTAAGAAAAAGTGTGGCCCACAATATCCTAATCTCCCCTATATTATTATTATTATTGTGAGCAATATCAAAATTTTTAACCTGTTTGTTAATAATAAATAAAAAACTATAAAAAATTTTAGTTATAAAAAACAAAGCTATTATTTTTGTTAAATAAAGACAAAGTATTCTTTTGTACTAAAAATAAAAATACTATTTGTAATTTATTAAAAAGAAAACTTTTTTGGGTAACGTCATCTTGATCTTTTTTGAAAAAATTATTGATATAATCAAATTAATTGAAGGTTTATATTCCAAGCTTTAGTTTAGATCCCTATAAAAGTGTTTATGCTAAAATAGCTATGATTTTTTTATTTGGAAAAAAATAGACTTTAAAAACATGCTAATTTTTAACGAATGAAAAAAATGAAACCTCAAATAGGCCACTTCTTGAAATTGCCCAGAAAATTAATAAAATCTCAAATAATTGCAAAAGTTATTTTAAATTCTTTAATCAGAATGTCTAATGCTCCTGAAATTAAATTATTTTAAATAATTTTATAAGAATTATTTTAAATATTAAATTCTTTTGAAGAATTTTTTTTAGTGCTTTTATAAAAAATGTATTTTATAAAACTAATTTTAAATGAAAATTTAAAAAATAATTAAATTTAAAAAAATTCTTTTTAACTTTTTAAAATTATCGTGTCTAGTAATAATTATAATTAAATATTTAATATTATTCAAACGGTTTTAAAAACTGTATTTAAAATAATTGAATTCCTGAGTACAATTTTATTATTTATAAAAATAGAGACAAAAAACGTTTTATTTCTTTAATGAAAAGAGTTCAGTTTTTTCATAGTAAATCGATGCTATTTTGTATGAGAAAATGATAAAATAATTGTCTTAAATTAACATTTTTCTCTGTTAAAACTACCTCAGATAAAATTTCCCTGTTAAGAAAACGACAATGAATAAGTATAAGACTTAAGTTTTATACTACTTTGACACCTGTAAATCACTTTTTTGGATTGTGTTCTTTAAAACGTGTTACATCAAATGATAACGTATATGTTTGACGTTTCTGCTGTCAAATAATAATAATAAATGTAATATAATATATAATATAATAATAAATAATAATAAGGCAGTACACTTAAGATGATATTACACTACATTTCAAAGATAATTTTAACATTTCTTAAAGAATAGAAGTTACTACATAGATCGAAACTGATTGAAATGCTATAATAACGCTTCAAAATCTATGTTTTAATAAAATCCTAAAATCATAATAGTGTCAAAGAAATTTTAAAATACATGAAAAAAATTTATTTTAAATTGTCAGCAAATATTTTACATTAACTAAATATCAAAGAAAAACTTTTTTCTAACACACGCACCGAAAGTACACCATTTCCTACCTGTCAAGCGGGAGAAAAGTTGATCTTTTCCTGCGAGCGGGAGGAAAAGTACTTTTCCTCCCGCTGACGTCATTAGCAGGGAGGAAAAGTAACTTACCTTTTGGGTAATGTTATTAAGTGCGATGTATAAATCGAAGTATGACCATCAGTGAATCAGTTACGTGAGATACGTAACTTAAACGACTGTCGTAACTTACGTATCTGATGTTAGTTACGTAACTTACGCATGTAATGTAAGTAACGGAACTGACGCATGTGATGTTTGTAACGTAACTTACGTATCTGATGTATGTTAAGTTACTTACGTAAGTTACGTAACTAACTTTTTCAGTTACATTCAACAGTTACGTAACTCACGTAAGTTACGTAACAAACTTTTTTTATTTGTATTCAACCGTTACGTAGATGTATTTAATGTTTCATCAGATATTTGTACTTTCGGTATACGTGTGTTAGAAAAAATAGTATGTGCAACTCGTGGAAATCACCCATTTTTCTCCCTAGATGCACAATATACTATTTTTACACATTTACAGCACCTGAAAAAATTTTATTATGATAAATAGAAAATAACGTAACTCAATGCAATATACTTCTTGCTTTAACAAAAATTTCATCATGTGGAAATGTTAGTCTAAAATGTCAGCTTTTAATTAAAAAAGTACGTCCTAATATCACTTTTACTTTTTTTCCAGAGCAATGTTTTTGGCGAAATGCAATAATGGCAGTAATTGATCATTACCCGGGGTGTATTGGCTTAGCAATTAAATTATAATTTTGATCATGAAATATTATTTAATATTGACCATTTTGATTTCTATTGAACATTTATAACAAAGAATATTCAAAACGGAACATATTGAATTTAAACTTTAAACATTTTCATACAATTTTCAAATTTTAAAAGGTTGTAGCGAAATGAAAAATCCGTTTACTTAAAATATCTATTCTCCAGTTATTTTTAATAAAGGGATATCTTTTTTTATTGTTTATACTCCTTTCCTATTGGTCCTCATTGGTTACTCATCTCGACAAAAGTCCCCGAGAAATATTTTTTTTTGATTAAGCATAACCATTCTACAAAGATTCTATATGTTAACCTAATTTTTGCGTCTGCAGCTGGCTTTATTAGGAGTACTCGCATTCGCCTGGACCACCTGTTAATTAGGTTTTCTCGACAGAGGAGAGGAAAACTGTAGAAAACCTCTCCTGAGTACAACTGGTTTTATCGACAGTCAAGTTATAATAAAGTGTACCAGACAATAATCGAAAGTGTACATCATTATACATTGACGTCAAACCTCCCGCTTGATAAATCACTAAAGTAGTGAGAAAAACACTGGGCTATAGCGGACACCAAAGCGGTCACCCATCTAAGTACTAACCGCACTGAATGGTGCTTAACCTCGGTGCTCGCAAGCCAGAGTCTCACCACTGCGATTTACCATCGGTTAATAAATGGTTATCATTGGTACTTATTAATATATAAATTTCAAGAAATTAAACTGAAGATGATTATTTTATTAATATTTTTAATATAATAAGTTTTTCTTAATAGATAGGCCGAGGTGGTTCATTATACCCCGGAGGTGTTTGTTGAAAATTTTGTTATTTTTTATCAATACCGTAAGTATTAAACGAAAATTGTCAATTGTTCTTTAAAAACAAATGTTTAAAGCTCCAAACCTCTTAAACAACATTTTTTACAAGTAATTTTGTAAAATATGTAACAAAAAACAAAGATTTCGAAAATCAATCTAATAAGCCAATCTAATAAACCAATCTAATAAACCAATCTAATAAGCCAATTTAATAATCCAATCTTATAAACCAATCTAATAAGCCAATCTAATAAGCAAATATAATTCAATAATCCAATCCAATATCACTTCCAACAATTCAACCCATCCTAAAAACCAATTTCATCTGCTGAAACACCTGAAATGAATTTAAAAAATTAGTATCCTTCTGATATCCTTATGATTATCCTATAAGCAACAACAAATTTCTTTACTACTCTTGTGCCCATACTGACGACACAAGAGAGTATCAGTCCGACTGTTATTTACAATAATTATTAAAAAAAATATATATTCGTTATTAATTATCAACCGTGTCGCTAGCAGTATCGTCAAACAGAGTAACTTTGGACAATTTTCGATGTGTTTTATTAATATATTTTACAATATATGATTTTAATCTTCAAGGAGATGAGTAAAACTTCAGACACTGTATAAAATTTAATGGTCTTTTAATATAAATTTGTGGACATAAAAATGTGGTACAATTTGAGACAATGAACAAAACATATATTTAAATCTTTTAAAAATTTGATAAAAGTAAACAATAACTTAATTTACGGCAATCAACGACAGAAAACGTGTATTTATCCATATTCGAAGTTAACCAACAAAATTACATTTTCCTAAATAAAAACCATTTACGAAATAATTTTTGAATTTAAGTTATTCAAATTATTGTCAGTTTCATTTTTAAAAAATAGTAGATTGAATTTCAAAAAAGAAATAGCTTTTATTTTAGGGGAGAGTGGGGCAAACCGGACCCCCCTCAATATTTCTGAAATGGCGTAATTGTCAAAAGTGCTATTTAGAAATTTGAAACAACCATGTGTAGTATACCTTATTTTTTCAATTTGACATTTTTACTTTTATTTGTGCAACGCTGGGAGCAAAAGTTTTTTTTTAGTTTTTTTCTACACTTTTCCGAATTTTTTCCAAAGGAAATTCTGAGGAAATCGTGTAATATTTCCAAATATTAGGTCTTGGGTTTTGAAGGTACACACCTCAGGATTATTTTCCACCAAAAACTTTGATGAATTTGCAAAGCGTTTCTTTTTGACGAACATTTTTTCCTACAATGGGCCTGTGAGGAAAACCGGACCGATTTCGGTAGGGCAAACCGGCCGTAAGATATTTCCATTGAATTAAAGTTTCATAAAAATTATTTTCAAATAAAATGTTTCTTTCATTAAAATATTTACTTACAATGATGATGTTCATTTTTATAAATAAGTTTTTCACAAAGTTCAAAAAGGATATAAAATCTGGTGAAGATAACCCCGTTGCGTCAGCTAACTTGATTTTCTATCTTTTTGTAGAACATGTATTTAAAAAAGACATAACTAAAAATATCTGACACCATGGAATCAACACCAGGTGTCGTATCGCAGTTCTACGCTACCCTCTCTGCCAGAAAAATAGACTGAAATTGTACTGGAGAATTAGACTGAAAGGTTAGTGCCATTTCAGTGAAAATTTGCTGCGTTTTAGCACTGAAATTGTTCTGTGAAAAATTACCTGCAAAAGGGTCGCTACAGGTGGTGTTTATAACCTGACCGTCAATAAGTTAAAGGACAAATATTTCTTTGTTAATGTTAAAAATAATTATTATTTATATTTCAACGTTATATTTTTGTTTTTCATGAACTCTCATTTTCTTGAGACATTATTAAATATGCTAAATGTTGATGTGCATCAAAATTCCAAAATAATATCCGTTTTTATGTAACAATTAGAGTTTGCGAGATAGTTTATAACTTTTTTAAATAAAAATTTTTGTAACCTTTTTTTAATTTTTACTGCTAGACTGTAAACAATGGTTTGGTGACATAACTTATATTTAAAACTATTGTTAAAAGACTTTAAAAATGTCTACTGAAAAATTTAAAAAAACAGACGGAAAGACTACTGATGACAGTACAATTTTAGTGCTGTTTCAGTCTATTCTTCCAGCTGGGGAATGTCGGAAATTAGCCTCCTGTCCAGATATTTATCACATTTGACGTTACGTTGGCTGTGAAAAAAAATTTTAATGAAAAAAAGTGCCAAAGTGTTAAATTTTATTAAGTAAACGCAATTTTAAAATTATGAATTTACTATTATTAGTTGCCAAGATAAAGAATTTTCTTGTTTAAGACAATATAAATTTTTTTATAATAAAAAACTGGGTACTTGTTTAAGATTTATTTAAAAAATATTATATCACGTAAATTATTTCATAAATTATATCAATTTTTAATAAAACAAGGCAAACTCAAGGAAGAGCTAAGGGATCTTATAACTGGTTCTAGAAAGTTACTTAAATTCTATACAAGTTTAATTGTTTAAAAAGTAGATAATGTTAGTGACTTAGACGGCAAATATGATAATTTATTATTTGCAATTTTTTCTTCCTCTTAAAGGAAGAAAAAATTGGAATATAAAAAGGCCTTATAGTGATATCGAGTTTCGAGTTTCGAGCTTAGAATCAATTGATTCTAAGAAAGTCGAAAGTCGATCGAATTACTTTTACAAATTTTCAAGTGTAGTACATAAATTTTTCGTCGAGAGCAACAAATGTCCGTATGTATGTCACCCGATACTTGTGGACAAACTTCACCTTACACGTTTTGACGGATTTTAATAAAATTTTGTAGGTGCATTTCGGTCACGAATATCTTGAATCAGACAGATAGATTTTCAAAAATATAAGAAGTTAAAATTTTTTAATAATTTATTATTTTTGAAAAAATTGATTTTTGTAATTTTTCAAAATAAATTTTTATGTATTAAAATTTTTATTAATTGTTGTCAACATTATATTCTTGGCATAAAAGTAAATCGATTTATGTATGTAAAGTATATATTCGTGTACTTTAAAACCAAAAATAAGAATATAAAAAAACAAAAAATTTTGAGAAAAGGAGGGGTAAAGACTCAGAAAAACCTGTTTTTGACGGTTTTAGTATTTTTTTTTCTTTTAAACCTAATGTGCAAAACACTTCTATATAGTCTCAAATTAGAGCATTATTCGTGCAGTTTAAGACCCATATGCGTAAAATAAAAAAAAAGTAAAAGATTTTGAGAAAAGTGGGGGTAAAGACCCCAAAAAAATGTACTTTTGAGTATTTTTTTCTCCATAACCTGGCATGCTGGAATCTTTATTATAGTCTTAAATTAGAGCTTGATTCGTACACTTCACGACCCACAAGCGCAAAATAAAAAATTAAGGATTTTGAAAAAGTGGGTGTAAAAAAACTCAAAAAATTTCTTTTGGTTATTGGAACTGTTTTCAATGTATTTTTGCGCTGTACGCGATTCTGGACTTTAAAATTGCGTATGACGTCAGGTTTTTGTAAAATGTGGGGTCAATCACCCCAAAAAACGTGTTTTGACGGTTTTTAGTATTTCTTTTCTTCTAAACCAGATGTGTGCAACACTTCTATATAGTCTGAAATTAAAGCTTTATTCTTACACTTTCATACCCATAAGTAAGGACAGTATTTTATGACGCTGAAAATTACAGAATTATGTGCTGAAAAATTTATTATTATGCAAAATTATGCGTTGAAAAATTAAAAAGTGCGAATTAATGCTTTTTAAAGAAAAACGTTATTAAGAACCAAAATAAAGCTTCTAACATTAGGATAATTAAAAGTTACATTTTCAACTAATATATAACTGAAATAATTTATTAAATTTGTTTATTATATTATAAATTGCATTGTTTATAACATACAAGACTAGTTTTTAAGAGATCAGTAATATTAATATTATCAATAATTTAAAATCTTAAATAATGGAACACATCTTTAGAAAACGTTTATTCTGGATCATCTTTAAAGTATAAGGTCATCATAGTTTCAGCATTTGAAGGGAGAAGATTGCATCTTCTGGCTGAAACAATATCAGAATATACCGAAAAAGCACGTTCTGAATCCACATTCGACACGGAAAAAAATATAATTTGCAAGCATTTAATCGCAAATTCAGGATGTGTTGCTAACATTCTTGTGAGAACACTGTATACCAAATCTTCTTTACGATTAGCTTCTCTATATAAAGATGTTTTGACTGCGTCTTTAAACAAATTATACAAAACTAATACCTGCGGTGCTGGAATACGGTTGAGAAAAATTGTGGATTGAATGGACTTCATTACAGAATCAGCGTCATTTGTCATCAATGTAATAGGATGGAAAAGAGTTTCTGCCCCTTCAAAAAACAATTTGCTCGGATCATTCTCAATTAAGTCATCGAGTTTCTTTAAAATAGATTTCGATAAATTTTTTATTCGATCTTCCAAATTTTTCTTCTTCTCATCTGATAAAGCTACTGGGCGATTCCACGCTACTTCGACAGTGTTTTGGAGTAAGCAAATGGATTTTAATGAAACTCTGGGATTTTAATCTGTATATAAAAAGAAATATTTTCACCAAAAATCAAGTCAAAATATTCGCTACTTTTTGAGATAGCAAAATTTAAAAAAAAAATTTGAAATCGTTGTATCTTCCATATAACTTTATAAAAACTAAAAATTTTTTTTTGTAAAAATTCAGGATGAAAAAACGAACAAAAAATGTTCAGAATGTTTTTATAAAATTTTGTTAATTAACAAAGTTATTTAAATAATTAAAAGTTAAGTAATATTATTTAAATAACTTTGTTAATTAACAAAATTTTATAAAAACATTCTGAACATTTTTTGTTCGTTTTTTCATCCTGAATTTTTACAAAAAAAAATTTTTAGTTTTTATAAAGTTATATGGAAGATACAACGATTTCAAAATTTTTCAAAATTTTGCTATCTCAAAAAGTAGCGAATATTTTGACTTGATTTTTGGTGAAAATATTTCTTTTTATATACAGATTAAAATCCCAGAGTTTCATTAAAATCCATTTGCTTACTCCAAAACACTGTCGAAGTGGCGTGGAATCGCCCTACTATAAGGCTTTAGTTTTTTCTCCTAAATCATTTTTGACTCTTTTTGACTTTAAAAAAATTGAAAACGATATTTTTATCTCTTTTAATTTTGGGTACAAAAAGTGCGCCATTGGATATGTTGATCCTTCCACCAGCAACAAAAGTTCATAAACAGCAGAACAGTGCTCTTTAATAAATGATGCTTCAGTTTGAATTATATTGACATCGACGGCAGTAAGCAATTTAAAATACTTGATTATTTTGAGATTATCAGGTAAAGTTCTAATATACTCTACTAGGTCTGTAGCATAAATATCAACATAATCGGAAGCTTTTTTCCATGAATTCCATCGGGTCATAACAGGAAGCGGAAATAGTTTAACTTCTTTCTCCTTGCTTAAGCCATATTTATTTTGAAGAAATTCAGTATATTTATGCTTTCTTTTTCTTGTATTTTTGAACACCTTTTTCGTTTTCGAAATAAATTCGTTCAAACGGGGAAATTTATCCGGACAAATTTTATTTAATTTTTCAATTTTGTGAGACCAGCATTGCACATGAATCAGATCAGGATTTATTATTCCCTTTAAATTATTAGCACAAGCAGTCATGTACGGAGCATTATCGCAAGATAAGCTCATAACATTTTCATATTTAATTTCAAATTTCATCAAAACCTATAAGAAAAGGAATAATAAATAATAATATAAAATAATATATATATATATATATATATATATATATATATATATATATATATATATATATATATACAATGTAAATAAAAATAAAAAAAATTATACCTGAAGAATAGCTTGAGCTATCTTGCACATATGGGTCTAAAAGTGCAAGAATAAAGCTTCAATTTGAGACTACAAAGAAGTGTTGTGCACATCTGGTTTAGAAGAAAAGAAATATTAAAAACCGTCAAAACACGTTTTTTGGACTGATTGACCTCACTTTTCTCAAAAACCTGACGTCATACGCAACTTTAAAGTCCAGAATCGTGTACAGATCATAAAAATACATTGAAAACTGTTCGAATAACCAAAAGAAGTTTTTTGAGTCTTTTCAACCCCACTTTTTTCAGAATCTTTCTTTTTTTTATTTTGCACTTGAGGGTCTTCAAGTCTCTGATTCAAGCTCTAGTTTAAGACTGTAATAAAGATTCCAGCACGCCAGGTTAAGGAGAAAAAATACTTAAATCTCTCTAAAATTAATTTTTTGGGGTCTTTACTCCCACTGTCTCAAAATCTTTTTCATTTTTTTATTTTACGTATATGTGTCTTAAACTGCACGAATAAAGCTTTAATTTGAGATTATATAGAAGTGTTTCGCACATCAGGTTTAAGAGAAAAAAAATACTGAAAACCGTCCCATATCTTAAAAAAATAAATCGCATTTTGTAGACCTGAGCTATTTATCGATATTATTTACCATTTCGTCGCTTGGGGGCAGCAACATGCCGACTCAGCTAAACGGTGAAAAAGATGCCGTTTCAAAAAGAAAAGTGAAAAACATGCCATTTTGCGAAGCGCTGAGAAACATACCTTCTTCAAACGAACGGTGAAGAACATGCCTTTTCAACCGTTAATATTTAATATTCATATTATATTAATAATATTATATTAATTGTAAATAATTAGTAATATTATATTAATTATAAACAATTAATGATTAATTAATTAATTTAATTAATTCATTAATTTATAATTATTAATATTATTATATTAATTATTTTTTTAATATTATATTTAATATTAACGGTTGAAAAGGCATGTTCTTCACCGTTCGTTTGAAGAAGGTATGTTTCTCAGCGCTTTCGCGAAATGGCATGTTTTTCACTTTTCTTTTTGAAACGGCATTTTTTTCACCGTTAAGCTGAGTCGGCATGTAGCTGCCCCCAAGCGACGATTTGTTGGTAAATTATAATTATTAATTTACAGCCATAAATAACAATACGGTATTTGTTGCTGATATATTTTCAATTTGCTCAAGCTCAATACTTCGACAGCGCTAGGCAGCATCATGTCAGAGCTGTCTGTCAGCCTAGCTGCCAGTACTGCCAGTGCTGGCGCAGGCATCCGTTAGTGGTAAATTTTTCAATGGGGTTTTGCTGTTGCAGAACACCGGTTCTGGCGTAATAGTACTGGGACGGCACTAAAATGTATTTGTGTTTTTTCATCAGCACAGGAGTTCAGCTTTTAGATAAATTATTATCGATCCGGTGCAGGCACAAAAATAGCAACTACTAACATATTGATGATTTTTATTATTTTTTAATATTAACATAACTTTGGCCACTTTAATATTGATTAATATTTGACTATTAAAACTCGACTTATTCGTTATTAATAAATAATTCATTAATTAATTTTAATAAAATCTAAATCTATAGGCTTTAACAGTTTTGCCCACTTGAGCTCTAACAGGATTCACCGTAATAAGCTAAGAAATCGCCTACATAGGATATCCCTGCTGGGGCCCACCTAGAATTTGGGAAGCCCACCTTACTTTTCCACACGGGATATAAAATATTTATTTTCAAATAAATCTAAACAATTATGTTATATATGCAAAAGATTTAATTTTTAAGTAGATGAAAGGCTTATGTACAATTATTATTTTTTCCATGCACATTATTCTTTAGCTTATTTATAATTCTATTTACTTGTCAATTAAATATAAAAAGTGTAATATATAAATTATTCATATGTACAGAAAACATCTAAGTCTTGCCCAAAGGATTCATTATTGACACCAACAGATGACGAACATACGAATTATTATTGCAAATGTAAAGAAACGTACATTTCTTCAGCAAAATATAATACATGTCATCAGGCCTACAAACAGGGACCATGCTCTACAGGAAGTTACTATGTTCTAACACCAGGTCACAAAGAGCCGAGATGTGAAGTAAATTCTTGCCACATAGATGGTCTTGTTCCATTCAAAGGAAAATGTCATGAAATTTATAAATCGGGATATCCTTGTGCTGATAATTTAACGCATTTAACAGTCACTAGTAAAACATTTCAATTAAAATGTATTTATCAACCACCTAGTGGTATGGGTGGAGGTGGAATTATAAATGCACCACTAAAAGCATGCCCCCCTGGAAGTCGAAGAGTAGTAACAGGTTGCAAACACGTTTTCCAATAAAATTGAATATTCTTCAAACATTTCATTTTAACTCCTATAGACATTATGAAACTTCTTTAATGATATTAAAATAATAAATTCAGAAAAACATAAGGACAACCACATATTCGTTTGAAGTCTAAAAATAAAGTTCAAATTAACGTAGAGTACATAATTATTAAATTTTTTTAAATGCTTCTAATTACGTAAAATCCTATATGAGATTTCTCCATGACGATTGTTTAAAAATTGTCATTTTTATATATTTTGATGTTAGTTTTTATATATACTCAAGCCAATAAAACTTTTACGATATATAACTGACGTTACAATGAATTTTACAAAGTTTATGTGGATTATTTAACAATAAATATGAATTCCTTTAAGGAAAAAATAACACGCAGGAGCCTCCTACACTGAAAAAAATAAAATGATCAATTCTGACATACATGTATGATTAAAACATATAAAGCTGAAACAGCAATACTGTATTACTGTTTTTAAAATAAAGTACTGGTGTTTTTCACATACATGTTTGGTTCTTAATTGGGTGATGTTTCCAAATCTTTGGTCTCACCCAAAAAAATTTGTCAAGGGTTAAGTGTCTCTAGTCGATTGAAATTTTGAATAGAAAATACATGTAATTTTTCTTGAAAATCACATATAATTTTTTTTATCTTATACAAATTTATTTAAAATTCTCAACATTTTTCCAAATTTTTTTGAAAGTCTTTGTTTCATTTAAAAGCTTAATGAATCACAATAAACAGAAATAGCATTTTAATTTTACTTCTCGAAACATTAGATAATAGTGCTTTTTCGCATTGGGAAAACATTAGCACGTAACGCCTCTGGCTTGGGCTTAGTACTGAAAATTAATTATGGCCCAGTTAAAAAAGTTCTATAGAGTCATTTTTTAAAATGACTCTATTGAGAATTCTATAGAATATTCTATAGAATTTGTAAAAAAAATATTTTTTGTTAATATCTGCACGAATTCAATAGAATTTGACTAGAAATCTGCCGTTTGAAATAAAATCTTAGTTAACTGACATTTATGTCGAAACGAGAAAATAAGGAAAAACTGTTTGTTTTCAGAACCCTAATAAAAATTAAAAAATTGTTCAATTTAACTTTACATACGGAGTCTCGTTTGAGCCGTTGTAGAGTAAAGACGTGTGTACGTCTCTCGTGTTCAATATCTGATTACAGTTTGAATTTTAACTTATAACATAAAAGATTTTATACTATCTGTGTGATTACAGTGTATTCTATATTTGTGTTTGGTTGTTTGCATTGTTGTGTATTTTCTTTTTAAATAGAAAAAAGAAAAAAAACAGTGAGTTTTAGTTCTGTGTACTTGGGTGTATCTACTCTTAGAAACACCTGAAAATATATCTGACAAAATATCTACCAGCTAGCAGTCCACATTCGCCCAAATAGTGAAACTTCCACACTTTCCCACCAAAGAAGAGGCAATAATATTGGATGCAGTTGATGGAGTCACAATTCAAGACTATGTTACCGCTATTGGAAAAATGATTGACCCAAAGAATATAAGGTTTGTGTCCAGAATATCTCACGGTCGTGTTTATTTATATCTAAGCAATAAGGATATAGTAGACAGACTAACTGTGAAACCAACCAAGGTAAATATTCTGACACATGAATTGGAAATACGTCCTCTTATCGCGAAAGCGAGAAGAATAATATTGTCGAACGTATGTGTCCGCTCATACCCCATCCGATCATTTTTTGAACCCGGCTACTCCCATCTTTTAAGTTTCCGAAGACAAATTTATCTTAAACCAGAAAATGTCTCTAAACTTTGTGACGTGGATTTTGAATATCCACGTCGTAATAATTATTGTGAAGCTCGCCGAAGATCTATTTTTCTCTTAGTTTGGAATCACTTCGCGAATTAAATAACGAAAAGTAATTCTTCGCGATTATTTAATCAACGGGCCAAGCTCGGACTTAACATTTTGTAAACAAACGAATTTCGAGTCGTCGTTGTAATTATTATTTTTACCTGTTGACTTATAAAAACTAATCTTATTATAAAAATAAACATAAATTATTATCTTATTAGTTGAAAAGAACCACACTTCTGGGAAAAATAGCATTGTAATTAAATTTAAAAATAAAAGAAATAGCGACGTGAAGTCAGTCGATCAAGAAGATTACTCTACACATCACGTCAAAGCCAATTTTCTGTGTTAAGAACGAACCCTCGAATACCAGGCCCGAAGAACGTACAGCTAGTGTAGGGATATCTTCCTGCCTTCCTCAGATCTTCGTAAGCATAGGCTGACGTAAACCCTAGCAACCGTCGCTAGGGAATTGAAGCGAAAAGAGTAGGGAATTCAGTGATGAGAGCTGGTGTTCTTGGTGTTCGGATGTCTCACTGTATATATTGTATATATAAAATCCAAAATATCAAAATTATTAAGTTAAAATCTCCACACTAGCGGTATCGCTGCTGCCATCTTCATGCCACAGGGTGTACCATAGTGGACATGAGCGGACTTCGATCACAAATTCGCAAATTGTTAAAAGATGAGCAATTTATCACCAAGATGAATAAAAAGGAGAAAGCTGCATATCTTAGTTTCAAAGCAGTTGTCAAAAATTTTCTGGGTAATCACAAGAGTGAAAATTAGGAGCAAATAGTTAGTCATATGATTAAAAATTTTAATAAGTTAGAATGCTTAATAAGCATAAAGATGTATTACGTAGACTCGCATCGGGATCGATTTTCTGAAAATTTTGGAGATTACAGTGAAGAACAAGGAGAACGATTCCATCAAGATCTTAAAGAATTTGAGCGTCGTTATCAAGGAAGATAGAATGTAAATATGATGTCCGAATACTGTTGGATGCTGGAAAGCGATATTGTACCTGGAGGCATCAATTTGAAACGAAAACCATTACACAGATCCTTTGAGGACAAAAGAGTGCGCTACCATAAACGAACGTGAATACCTTTTTTATGTATACTAGTCACTTTTACTTGCGCGCTACGCGCGACCTTTTTTCTGCTATTCAATATAAAAATATTTTAACATTAAAAAAGTTTCTAACATTATTTTAAAGATGAACACATATTTATTAAAAGAATTTTATCTTGAAGGATTAAATTTTGTTATTAATTTTGTATTCCTAAATTGCACCAATTTTCAGCAATCTTGAAACAAGCTTATATAATCTTAAGTATAAAATTGCCTCAAGTTTCAAATGTTTAAATTATTAAAATTTTTCTCATTTTTATTTATAAAAAATATTTAAAAATATTTAATTGTTAAAAAATTATGATTAACAAATAGAAAATATACTTACTTTATGCATAATTTTTATTTCTTAATAATAATATTGTTTGCCAACTCATTCTTTTGTTTTAGAAAACAATTTGCATAATTTCCATACTAAAAATAATTTAATTGAAACAAATAAAAATTTATTTACTCAATTAAATAGTTTAATTGTCAATTATCCAATAAATATTTATTTGAACCAAATAAATATTTATTAGATGGGTTAGAATTCGTGAAATTTTTACAGAAAACAAAAAGTATTTTTTTAAATCAAAATGGTGAAAAAACATTTCTATTTGGTCTTAGGAATGTGTCAACCAAAGAACAGAAAGAAATATTATTTTTTATACAAGTTATTGCAAAATTAATTTTTTTGCAACTTTTTAAACAAAATGTTATTTCTCCTAAATGAATGAACCGATTTAAGTGAACCAAGCGGGAATATAAAGGGAATAAAAAATACTTTAATTTAGAATTATAAAATTTTAAAAAAGTTCATATTTTCATAATTATTTAATAAATTATATTGGCGCGGTGTAGTGCATCAACACTGAACTTAGTTCTTAATAATTTTTATGGTTATATAACTGAATAAAAATGTTAATTCGTCAGTGTTTTGTTCATTGCATAGTTAAAAATAATGTTTTAATTCTTAAAATCATCAAAATCGCATCTCCGTTCGATATAATTTCCATTATACCTTTCGCAAGGTGTCATCGTCGCCATTTTTTTAACGCTTCTCTCTGTAGAATTTTCCACCTGCCTTATGGCAAGAAAAAGCGTTACAACAGTGTTCGTGATCTAAAATCACGGTAGAAATGTGACAGGTGGAAATTTTTCTAAAGTCACGACAGAGTGAGGGAACATAGAAAAATTTCAAATAGAAAGTAAACAATCTTGCAAGTGTCTAGTAAAACGTAAGAAAAAGAAGTAACAAGGATTTGTTAAATAGTTAAAACTTCTTTTTGTTTATTTTGGAATAAAATGAGAATCCGTACTACTAGTGAGTACTAAAATAAAAATTTTTCTTTAGTATTTTTTTTCTCAGTGCTCTCTAAATATCGTACACAAACTTTTCAGAATATTCATCTTTATTTTATTTTGCTAGAGAAAGTTGAAACAATTTTGTTTAAATTTTGTTTGTAAGATGCTTTGCTAATTTTTTTATTATTGTTTTGCACTTAATATTTTGCTGTTTAGTAAATTATTTTCAGCATGGAAAATAAAAATACCAGCAGCGTCCCCTACCACCTCTCGCGATAGATAAATAAAAAGTAAATTACTAGTAACGTTTGAAAGAGACCGGAAATTTAAGACATTTTTGGGATTTTGGAAATTTAAGAAATTTTTGGGATTTTGAAAATTTAAGAAATTTTTGAAATTTTAAAAATTTGAGAAATTTAAGAAATATTTGAAATTTTTGCGTTGATTAATAATTTAGTGGATTTTCTAGATGAGTACATGAAAAGCTTTTCATAAAGCCGATAGAAAAAAAGAGAAGATAAGAAGAATTAAGTAAATGAAAAATTTTAGTACTAAACCAGAAAAATAGAATTTGTATATATTTTCTTTAGCTAAGTAGATAGTTTTCTTAGGAAAATCGACGATCGAACTCAATTAAACGAACTTAATTAATTTCTATCGAGCTTGGTAATTTTTTATGTAGGTAGTAAAATTACCAAAAGAGTGACTAGAAATTTTTCTGAAATTCAAAGGAAATTTACTAAAACTAAAAGAATTTTAGAAACGGTTACGGTAAAAGATACTAAAATAGTAAAAGTATACCGATTAATAACGAACTTGGAAATTTTAATCGGTAATCTTTCAGATCCAGTCAAGGAAAGATTGGAAATTTAAGAATTATTAAGAAATATTTAGTGAGTTGCCCATTTCTTAATAATTAAATAAAGACTTTTGATTAATAAAGAAAAATTTAATTTATTTATATATAGAAAGGACTAGTGGAAAAAATCCGGAAATTTTTGGGAATTTTTGGAAATTGTTAGAAATTTCAATATTTCCTGATTATTAGGGAACTATTATTTTTTTGTGTTAATTCAGTCAATTTAACGCGTGCTGCATTAACTCAGTGAATTTTCGGGAAAAGTTAGTGGAAATTTTTCAAAAATTTAAGTTTTTTAAAAGATTTTTTTAAGTTTTTTGTGATTAGCGGTTGTCTATAGCAACTGAAAATAATAAAACGTGACTAGAAAAATTAAAAGTATTAATTTTACAGTCAAAAATATTTTTTGAGTAATTTTTGAAAACTATTAAATTTTTAAAGAATTTTTTTAAATAGAAAATAAAATTTATAAATTGGAAATAAAATTTCGAAAAATTAAAATTTTGGTTTGAAGAGCAAGGTTTAATGTAAAAATTGTAAATATGAACCCCACGGAAGAACTCGAACATGACAGAGACACTTTGAGTGACAATAGTCAAGAGAAAAGGGAAGACACGGCATCGGGACTGGCCCTAACCCAATCACTAGTCCAAACGACAAACACGGTAGAGTCAAATATCGAAAATAATCCGAATATCCACATTCCAATAGGGGAAAACTTAATCGGTCAACTCGGAATCCGAGTAAAATGCAATAACAAATCATAGCACTGACAAATTTAGTTACTAGTCAAACGGATGCATACCGACATACGTTCCCCGTAACACACGATTCAGTGGTTTAAGTTGGATTGGAAACCAGAGACATTTTCCACCCCTACCAATATCAAACTACCACGAACAAGTAAATTTTAGGGAAACTAAACAAAGTTTAAGGGGATCCCACTTATCGGCAATACAGATCTAAATTGATAAAAAGAACTGCAACCGCCTTTTCTTGAAAAATATAAAATACCATGCCATATCCATTCGGGAATCTCATTTTTTATCAAAAATACACAGGATGAATATTTCTTTTTTTGTAATTGTTACAAAAAAATAAAGGTTTTTAAATTTTAAATTTCCTTACAAACAACAAAACAAACTTATTTTTTACTTGGAAAATTAAATATATCTGCAAAATTGTCTTATTTTATATATTTTTTACCATTAATCAATTTTCTCTTGCAAACAAGACATTATATTAAATTGTTTTTAATTTAAAATTAAGAATAATCAACAGTTTATCATTTCTGGTACATTTGGCGCCATCTATTGGTTCCATTGCAAAATAATGAACCACCAAACAGCTGTTAAATGTGGTTATGGTGGTTTGGACTATTGGAAACTGCTCATATTTAATTTTTGAAAAATAATTTTTTCTAATAATTACAACAAATAAAATATTCATCCTATGTATTTATGATTGAAAATGAGTTTCCAAAATTGATAGGGCATAATATTATACAATTTTCAAGAAAAGGCGGTTGCAGAGTTTTTATCAATTTAGATCTGCATTGTTGATATGTGGGATCCCCTTAAGAGGTTACCAAGATACCACAAACTGGTACTCTCAAGAACTGTACAGACACCCGACACTAGAGCCCTATCGGCCCAGACCATCATATTCAATATACCCGGCAAACAATATATTTCCCCAAGCTAATCCGACTTCAGCCGCGGGGGAAAGACCGTCAATAGGAGGGTATTACATAGGCAAACACGTTTGACACGATACAGGGAAAGATTCGAACAAGAAAACCTGAACGAATACTAGAACCCGTTTTTCGTGAACAGACAAATGGGATTCGTCCCAAACTCAAACGGACCGTGGAAACCGACAAGTAGATTTTCCCACGAAACGGCAAATCAGAGTAGACATCCCCGAAACGTCACAAGAATTGTAAACAGTTAGCAGATAAAATTTAATGGACAAAAAGGTACTAGCGTGGACAATTTCTTGTGGCGAGTAGAGGAAGATAGGGCTGCATCGTTCATGACAGACGAGGAACTTTTTGTAGCCATGCCCTTCCTACTCACTGACATGGCAGCACACTGGTACCGACAAAATCGCCACAGGTGGTACACCTAAGAAGAGTGCAAGTACCAATTTCAAGTCAAGTTCGAAGATTCTAGAGTTCAGGATCGCCTCGAGGAACAGATTCTCTTTCAAAAGCAAGGACCTGGAGGATCTGCGGCCGATTACTTGACTTGTATGTACGGTCTCTACCAGCTGTCAACCAGACCGATCAAAATGACAACTCAGATGGACCGCATACACGCGAATCTTCGAGCCGACTACCGGAGAGCGATTTGAAGGCACAAGTTTAACGATTTTAATAGTCTCACGGAATTAAAGTCACAGTTCGAACGCGTAATTGCGATCACTGACAATGGCGTACCCCCACCACTACCAGAAAAATCGTTGATTCCCGGATACGCTTTTTAGGGTACAGTACGAACAGACCCGAGACCGAGTAAAATCGCAGTACTCGACTCAGAACCGAATAAAACGGGAAAAACGAAACCCATTGAACCGTCGAAACAAACAGTAGACCCGAATAACGAACCATGGTCCAAAACCATGAACGCATTGATAGCAGCCCTTATTAGTGCAAAAACCAATCGTGACCAGTCGCAAAATCCTAACATTGGGAATTCAAATTGGAATAAGAAAAAGACCCCCGAAACGAATAGTAACGCGTATTGAAAAGAACAGAGGAAAAGTGGAACCTCCCCTAAATCGTCTGCGGAAACCGCAAGTTACAACGAACCCAAAGTAGTCGTGTGTTGGAATTGTAGAGGTAAAGGACACTTCTAAACCGGTTGCGCAGATCTCCGACGCAATGATTATTGAAGACGTTGCGGCAAAGAAGGAATCACGACTAAAACTTGCGAAGGTTGTCCGGGAAATCAGAAGAAGGAGAGAAAATAATGGTCGTTTCTCCTCCCTTAACCGAACCACAGATCTTAATACCTATAAACACAACACCCGTCGACATTTCCGAACCCGTAACAGTAAATAATACGGACAAAAACATAGAAGTTGTCCCCAAGAAGTCGAAAAACCGCAGCAAAGGCCAGCAAACCGCACAAGGCCGATCAAACTGTCTTGGCCAACGATCGCGTTAAGGGAAATAATGGCACGCACCCATGGGAAAATAACCAAGAAATATTAGCTTTACTGGATTCGAATGGCGCGCCTACGAAAGAGATAACAAAAGAGCCGCTACGGTTAAAAGTAACGACACCGCCAGCGGAAGATAAGGGTTTTAATTTGACCCCAAACGTCCAAGCCCTTATCGATAACGGCGCATCTCGCCGATATTGGTCTGGCAATAGCAGACAGATATAAAACAGATTTACATCCGTCAACCGAGAAAGCGGTCATGACGGATGACGACACGGTGCGTCTGATAAAAGCCATTTGCTATCTCCCAATAGAAGTCGATCGTGTATCTGGCATGATGAAGGTGTTAATAGTCCCAGGAATAGATAATCAAGTTTTCCTGGGAGTGGACTTTATTCACACCTTCGGGGTGATACACGGTGGCAGTCAACGGAAATGGTATATGGCTGACTATCTAGATACGGTTCACCGATATACCGAAGAAGGAGTAGAAGCCATTGCGGAACAAGACGAGAACGCCAGGTCCGAACATGAAAAAGCATGCGGGTTAGTAATAATCACAGACGAAGAACTGTAGACTTTAAACACTTTGTTTCAAGCCTTCTTAGACTAATTCCGGACGATTTACTGGCGACAGATCTAACCGAACATGTAATCGATATACAAGATCATCCGGCTATAAAACAACGTTATTATAGAGTTTCCTCGAAAGTTTTGGAGGCAATGTATTCGGAAATACAAAGAATGTTAGCCGAAGCGATAATAGAATCATCAAAAAGCGGTTAGTCGATCCCTATAGTGATGGTTAAGAAAGACAACGGTATCTATCACCATTCTATAGATTTTCGCAAACTAAATCGGATAGCGAAAACCTTCGCGTATCTCCATCCAAAAATGGAGACGTTGGTTGGCAAATTGAGACTCAGTTCGCGGCTGCACCTACCAGAAACCAATTCATAGTTTTAATTTTGTTACCCTGGGATTTTGATAGAGCCAGAAAAAGAACTGATAGATATAACTAACATAAATAAATATAGTTTCAAAATTTGTAATTTTCCATAATTATCCTTATCTCCAGAGAATCCACAAATGGTTAAACAAGTGTCGAACACCGAAAAATGAGCTTGAAAGCCGAAAAAGGAAGCTAGCAGGTAAGACGTTGCTCGTGATAGAATTATTAAAACCTTTTTATATGGTTGTTATGGTTTGTTTACTTTATTCCAAATATTCATGAATTAGCAAAGCATCCATTTCTCTGAAGAGTCGAAAAGGTTCAGAGGAGAGAGAGTTCATTTCTCTAAGGTTTAATTCTCTTAAATTTGCAAAAATTCTACTGTCAGCTGGATAAGAAAGAGAGTTTGGTTACAAAACTTGGCCTAATAGATAAATAGGTTCGGGCTAAGCCCAGGGCAGTTGTGACGTGGATTTTGAATATTCACGTCGTAATAATAATTATTGTGAGGTTCGCCGATAATCTATTTTTCACCTGTTGACTTATAAAAACTAATCTTGTTATAAAAAGAAATATAAATAATTTTCTCATGAGTTGAAAAGAACCACACTTCTGGGAAAAATAGCATTGTAATTAAATTTACACATCACGTCAAAGCCAATTTTCTGTGTTGAGAACAAACCGTCGAATCCCAGGCCCGAAGAACGTACCGCTAGCGGTATCTTCATCATCTAGTGGCATCTTCATGCCACAAAGCATACCATAGTGGACATGAGCGGGCTTCGGTGCACGAGGCTGGCGCGACAAGAAGGTTTAGTCAGTAAAATTAAAGCAATAAAATGAAGTACCAGGCGATACTAAAGAAACTCTGGGGTTAGTGACCACCCTCTTAGTGGTGCATAACGATGCGAGATTATCGTTATTCTCGTTCAATTGTCTTACAATTTACGATAATTTTTTTTAAGATATTCTCGTACAGTCTTTTGTTTTTTGTTTCACATTATCGTCTTTTAATTGCGATACATTTCTCGCTACACAAATGTCAATTAATGTCAAACGATAAAATTGAAAATGGTAACGGGCAATCTTCACAAATGCAGGAAATTATTTGTAAGCCGAAAAGAAGAAAGCATAATGGGAGAGATTTGAAAGAATCATTTACATTTTTTCTCGATGATCAGAAAACTAAATGGGGTAAATGCAAAATTTGTCTTGCTCAAAATCCGGAAAATGTACGAATGATAAAAATGACGGGAAACAATACAACCGGATTAAAAAAGCATCTTGACAAAATCCATCCTAAGGAATTTAAAGAAACTTATCCGTGTGATAATACTCAGGTTAATTTAACATATATGATTTTTAGATTTTTATGTAATTTATAATTAATTTTTGTCTAAACGAAATTTCATTTTACACATAAAACCATTTGTGACAAATATACCTACAATTTATGTTTTATTTTTTTATAAAATATATATTTTCTCTCATAAATGTTAAAATTTAATTTTGGAGCCGTTACTGATAAATTATGCAGGGTGTCTACTAACTGGGAAATAACCAGGAATTAAGTTGACCAGAAACACCGTTAATAATCCAGGAATATTATGCCAAACCAGGAATTTTTTCACCAAATTAAAAATTGTTTTATTATTTGAATTTTTTTATTTTTATTTTAATTTGATAATAAAAAATCAGTCACTGATTCAAATATGTAAATAAATTTTTAAAAAATTATCGAATTAATAGAAATTTTTTGGAATTTAACAAAAAATAATTCAATTTGTTAAAAACTTTTTAACAAATCAAATTTTTAAAGTATTTTAATTTAATAATTGATAAATAATTCAATTTTATGAAGAGTCACTTTTTAATGTATTTATGTTTTTTAGTGTGAAAATTTATAATTAAAATTTTTATTAGTTAATTTAAAAAAGATACATATTGAACACTTTTAAAAAGAAATTATTTTTTCGCTAAATTTTTTTGAAAATTCTGAAAAAAGTTTTTTGAAAATTTTTTATTTTATTGTTGAAGACAATTAAATTTTTATAAACAAATAATTGGAAATTTTTTAAACATATAAAATTTTTTTTCTATTATATTAAAAATAATTAAATTCTTTTGAAGAATTTTACATAAATTTTTCAAAAATAATCAAGGGAAGTTAGTCACCGTAATTATTTTCATAAATAGTACAATTCTTTGCAAAATTTCAATTATTTTTAATTCAATATTAATCAAACTCATCGAAAAATGTAATAATTTTTTTAAATTTTATTAAAATTCGTCGAAAGAAATTTAATTATTTTTATATACTGTAAAAAAATTCTTCTCAAGAATTCAATTATTTCCATAAATAGTAAAATTCTTCAGATTTACTAAATTCTATTGAACATTATTTTTTAAAAACATTCTTTACAAGAATTCAATTAGTTTCATGAATTTCCATTAAATTCTTCGCAGAAATTCAATTATGTTTAATTTTTATTTTTAAATTCTCCTCAAGATTTTAATTATCTTTATAAATAATTAAATAGTTTTCCACAATTAAATTTTTTTCCAAAATTTTAACAAAATTCTACTTAAACATTTAATAATTTTCATAAATAATAATTAGATTCGAAATCAAATAAATTTAAATTTGACGAGAAAAAAAGTCTGGAAAAATCGAGAATTTTGTTGAACGAAAATAGTAGACACCTGGAATTAAAAATAATAAATAAATAAAAAAAATAAAATAAATAAATCAATTATAATAATAATAATAATAAATAATAAAAATATAAATAAATTATGAAATATATAGGAACTTGAAATTGTTGAAAATTCTACTGATGATTTGCCACGTGATGCTGGTCAAGATGAAGATCTCGACTTGTTTTCTCTCTACAAAGATGACGCTGGTACAACAAGTTTCAACTCCAATACCACCACCAATCAAAACACTAATTGGGATTATGAAATTAACTCGTATGTGAATGAAGAAAGAGCTGGAAAATCAGTAATTATTTTACAATGGTGGAAGGAACACGCAAAAGATTTTCCAAATCTATCTCGAATGGCTCGAGACTACTTAGCAATTCCTGCATCATCTGTTTCTGTTGAACGCTTATTCTCAAAAAGTTCATTGGTTATTAGGAAACATAGAAACAAGCTAAATAATGAGTCAATACGTTCTTTGATGGCTCTTAATTCATGGGTTTCTTGCTCTTTGGCACCTAAGATTCAGTCTTCAATGTAAAATTTTCAATTCGCTTGGTTTAATTTATAATTCATATTTCAATTAAGATTAATTGAATAATTTAAGTTAAACACTTTCTACGCATTTCACTTAGTACAAAATGTACGCACTGCATTATTTCAATTTATTATACATATAAATCTATAAAACATTGTATTTAATTTATTTGAAAACTTTAAAATAAAGTTGAATTGAATTGTTTGTATTAAATTTTTATCAGGTTAATAAATCTTTAAAACTTTGATAGGTTATTTTATAGAAATATAAATATAAATCATATGTTCAATAATATTTACTTTACAAACATTAATTTTATATTTATAATTTTTAAATAGTTATTTTATAATAAAAATGTCCTACAAAATCAAAGAAAAATGTCTTTTTGTACAAAAGTACTGTGATTAAAGGTAATTACGAAATTAAATTAATTATTAAACTAATAATTTTTTTTATTATTATGTATTTTTCAATTTTACTAAGTTCAGTTTAACTTTCAAAGAAAAAAAGTATAAAATCAATTGTATTTAAAAAATACTGTTATAGTACCTAAATGAAATATATAAAAAGATAATAACATTCTTTATAAATTATATTTGTTTTGTTTATTTTAAAATTTTTATTATTCTCTTTATAATCTTGTTATAAAAAGTGTTTAAAATTTTCTATGTTCTTATAACCTGTGATTTATATAAATATTTAAAAAATGAAAGTATCGATCAAGCTCAAACAATACGATATTATCGCTTCAACGATATGAAGCTCAGCGATAATTTGGCATAACAAAAGCGAACTTCTGTTTCTTAGCATTAATTTTCTCGCGATTTTTATCGTTATGCATCACTACACCCTCTACACATCTGGCTGACGTTTCCTGGAGAACCAGGAAGACTAGGAGAACGGAAAAGTCGACTGGCTTCGCCGTTCTTGTATCGACGCCAGAAGTTTGGATTCTCACCTCTTACAACATCGTCGCCATTTTTGTCAGGCTTTCCTTTGTGGAATTTTCCACCTGCTTCAAGACAAGAAAAAGCGTTACAAGTTCCAAAGACAATGCAGATAAATTATGATGACACTAATTACTGCATATACTATTCTACAAAAAAATTATTATGTTTCCTATGTAAACAGAAGAGACATATCGCTAAGTTTTGTAAGAATATAGAAGCCAGCGATAAAGTGCCTTCAATCGTACCAGATAGAGTGGAAAATAATCTTACACACACACAGATCCCTCAGAAAGAGATAAAGGTGCCTGCTGCCTCAACGTCAACGGAGGAAATTAAAAAAGACCATGCCTTTGCTTAACCTTCGACAATGAGAAGTAACAGATTGCTACCTTCTTAACTAACGTTCAGAAAAATAACAATCACGAAAAATTATTGGACGATAAGAACAAAGGTAAATTTAAAAAAATTAAATGGACCCCTAAACAAAAAATCACGTGCGAGGAAATTACTAACTCATTAATCTCAGCATCTGAATTTTCATACACAATGTAAACAAATACCCATTGAGTTTAGAACAATTGATAGAATTTTTGTTTACAGCATATGAAAATCATAATGCAAACGAAACGGCAATTAAATACACTAAGGACATCGCTAAACTTATCAGTATCGCTCATTACAGTCCGGACAGCTTTTGTAGCCCCAAAGGTAAAAAAAGGTGGAACTGAAGTCTAATGGAGAAAAAAGCTTAAGTAGCTGGGAGCGACGTTAAACCAAAGGTTAAATTTTGACCAACATGTGGATATCACAGCGCTCAAGGCCACCGAATGAATGGGTAACTTATCGAGGTTAATGCCCAACATTGGTGGTCCCAGGGAAAAAAGCGGCGAATTAGGTAAATACCTATGAAATATAAATTGCTTCATCTAGATATATATAATTTGTTCTATCAGAAAAAAAATCCTTTGAGCTGGAGGGAATGTTTTGTCCATTTTGTAAATAAACCTGACAGTTACAGCCTTAGATCATTGACGTTAACATCCTGTTTATTGAAGCTTTTTGAAACACTGATTAAGAATAGATTGCAGTGGTGGGCAGAAACCCATAATTTAATTCCTGAATCACAAATTGGCTTTAGATGAGGAAGATCCTGTATGGATAATCTAGTAAATTCAACCCTTAAGGCAGATGAAGCGTTTATTAAAAAAACATGTCATAACAATTTTTGTCGATGTAATAGGTGCATTTAATTACGTAAATATTGATAATTATTATCTAAACTTGTTTCAGTTGATTGCTCTAATAAATTGATTTTATTCATTAAATTTATATCACATGAAAGGTACATTCATACTGCTTATTCTGCAGAAAATACTAGAAATGTCCATATGGGAGTTCCTCAAGGAGGGGTCCTTAGTTCACTATTGTATTTGCTTTATGTATCAAATATAGCTGATGATTAATGTCCTTTAGGCGAAGTCAAAGCTTTCCTTATTAAAAGATCGTGCCAAGTATTTGTGTGATTGTTACATGGCAAAAATAATGTCCAACAGTAGTGCTAGTGTTTACAAATCTGTCCACAACTACTACAGTCTGTGTAGAACGAAACTGTGTATTAGAAAAATATTAACATGTCGAAATGTTATAAATTTAATCGACACTTTATAGTCAATAGGCACACGCTGTAATTATAATTTATATTGTGCAAATTATGATGTATTGAAAACAATAAATCCTGTAAATATTGAACTTGGATGTGAACTTAACAATATTTCCGATCCAAATAATAGAATGAATGATATTGTAAATAATAGTGCCGCAGTTTCTATTCATACGAACGAAAGTAAGGTTTTTCCAAACAAAAGTGTTGGTTCTGCGTGCGTGTGTCCGGAACTAGGTATAAGTATTAAAAGAAGTATCCCCGTGGATGCATCGGTATGCTCAGCTAAGTGTATTGCGTTAAATGATACAATGGATGTTGGTCTTGAAAATCGAAATTGTAACTTCCTTATTTTTTCGGACTCATTAAGTGCATTACAGAGCTTAAAATCATGCTCTATCAGTGTTAAAACTAATAGATATAATTTTGAAATAAGAAGAAAGTTTATTGATTTCCATACAGCTAATACAAACGAAAGCACCGTTAAATGTTAATGGGTTCCTTCGCACATCGGAGTCTGGGGAAATGAGGAGGCTGACTTGCAAGCCAAGTCTGCGACTGTTGAGGAATGCATCGACAATAGGAAGATCTATATGAATCTTTTAAGAACAAGTGTTATACACAGATTGGGGATTATTTACGGGAACTGGGTTTAAACAAGGGGAAAAATTACTTTCAAAAATATCATTCTGACACTAGAAAGAATTGGTTTCATTGTAGGTCCTTGCATAGAAAATTTATTGTCACGTTAAATCGTTGTAGAGCAGATCATTATAATTTGGCAGCCTCACTGGCGAGTATTGGAATTGTAAATAGTTCGATGTGTTAAAAAATTATTAAAAATAAAAATGTATTTACCATTGTGTGTGGAAATGTTTCTGGTCAAACCTAATATTGCTGCGTGTAGTCATATTGTACAATTTTTTAAAGAATATAAATTGAGTATTTGAATATCTGTAAGCTTATAAACCTTTTATGTAGGTTTCGTTAAATGCTTTAATAAAAAAATAACTTTACATACTGGGTACAATGATGGTGCTCTATTTAATTATGAAATAAAAAATTAATTACTTAAACAAAATATATGAAAAAATATACTTGCGCGTTTTTCCGAATGCAAATATAAAGTAAACAGTTAGGTAAAGTCCTTTGCGTAGTTGCTCTACAAAAATGTATGCGAGCTCAGTTCTCCGATTTGGTGGAAAAACTTACCTAGCTGACAGTGACGTCTTGTGGTAGAGGGACGTCTTCTGTATTAACTCATGAGTTGCGTCACACTCCATTAAATGTTGATGATAAATCTAATATGCTAATTACATTTTTTTCCTTTAGAAACATTTGGTCTGCTTTAATTACCATTAAAGTATTTATTTTATATATATATATATATATATATATATATATATATATATATATATATATATATGTGTATGTATATATCACCACCTGTATTGTTTTATATTCGACATGAGCTGCAAAACGTATTTGCAATTTAGTCTTATTTCTGCCTTTGAAGTGTATTATTAATTTCATTAATAAATTGTCACTCTCTGAAGTGAATAAAAGTAAATTGTGTCTATTTAATAAATTAGACCGTATCATTTTGGCGATCCTGCCAGGATAGCAACAAACGACGTAAAAATTATTCGTCAAACTGTGCTATCTTCGAGTGTGAACCTGTTTTTCTACGGAAAATATTCGAGTTCAATCAAAGGAGAAAAGGCTCCGTGGGTACTCTACGGATACCTTCGAGAATTTTGGAAGTGATATAATTTTAACTACTTGAGCTTGTCGACCTGGACAATAAGACGCAGAAGAAGACGACTTCTGGAGGAATTTCATCCATTTGGAGATCCAGACAGATACGTCAGCCGCTTACTTGGGGGTGCTTTGCAGCAGTGACTACGGCCACTCTTAAGGGGATCCCACATATCAACAATGCAGATCTAAATTGATAAAAACTCTGCAACCGCCTTTTCTTGAAAATTGTATAATATTATGCTCTATCAATTTTGGAAACTCATTTTCAATCATAAATACATAGGATGAATATTTTATTTGTTGTAATTATTAGAAAAAATTATTTTTCAAAAATTAAATATGAGCAGTTTCCAATAGTCCAAACCACCATAACCACATTTAACAGCTGTTTGGTGGTTCATTATTTTGCAATGGAACCAATAGATGGCGCCAAATGTACCAGAAATGATAAACTGTTGATTATTCTTAATTTTAAATTAAAAACAATTTAATATAATGTCTTGTTTGCAAGAGAAAATTGATTAATGGTAAAAAATATATAAAATAAGACAATTTTGCAGATATATTTAATTTTCCAAGTAAAAAATAAGTTTGTTTTGTTGTTTGTAAGGAAATTAAAAATTTAAAAACCTTTATTTTTTTGTAACAATTACAAAAAAAGAAATATTCATCCTGTGTATTTTTGATAAAAATTGAGATTCCCGAATGGATATGGCATGGTATTTTATATTTTTCAAGAAAAGGCGGTTGCAGTTCTTTTTATCAATTTAGATCTGTATTGCCGATAAGTGGGATCCCCTTAACACATCACCAGGGTCCAGAAGAAGCAGAAATACGTAAGATTTATTCAACGAATAAACTACATTTCATATGTTTGATTAATTAAATGGTAACTAGACTACGCGTGTTAGTAAGTCTTAGTTCCCTTAATAAAATGAACTATTTCTCTGAATAACCTTGTTGTAAGTGTGTAGCTACTTGAACAAGTGAAGAGAAATAAAAACACATAACTTTTGTTACGCGAACCATTTATTTACACCCAACAGAAGTAAATTAAAATATAGCATTCTGACATATTACACATATAGGTATTTTAAACACATCAACTACACATCTGACATAAACTCTGACTCGACTGACGAAAGTTTAAATATGGAGAACGAATCAAAAACTATCCTTAATCCACCTGGAACATCAACAACGCCAAACACGGAGCAGATTGTTTCATCTATTGTGCATCAACTTTCGAAATTAAATGTAGGAGTTACGAGTTTAGTTCATGAAAATAATAATAGAAAAGATGAGAAAGTAAAATTAAGCAGAGAATTAGGGTTAAATCCAACGGAAGAAACAGATAACGAATCAGAAAATGCATCCCATAACAAACAAATAGAATAAATAACCAAAACACTTTACAAAATCAAAATTTAGGAAAAAACGCAGCGAAAGATTTTTTTTATTTATTGGTTTATACACCTGTCTTCAGCCTTACATACTTGGCTATACAAGTGTTTTCTTACAATTTCATGCTTTCACAAATTTTTCTTATATACACATTTCTTAATACTAAGTTTGCGCCTGCAGAACGTCTTTCGAAAATTAGGTGTACTCGCATTAGCCTGGACTACCCGTCTAATGGGTTTTCTCGCCAGAGGAGAGGGAGACTGTAGAAAACCTTTTCCTGAGTACAACCGGTTTATCGACAGTCGAGTTCTAATGATGTGTGCCGGACAATAATCGACAGTGCACATCATTATACCTCGACGTCAAACCTCCCGCTCAGATTATCTCACATGCCGGAAAAATCCAAGCCAAATGGGCGCGAACCAAGTACCCTTGGTCCTAGAACGTCCGCCAAGCGAGGCATTTGTCCGACTGAGCTAATCTGTCGGTCCCAGCAAAAGATATAATCAGAACTATCAAAACTTTAACGGGACAAGACGATTGTGGAGTTGAAGATTTTATTAAAAACGTTAAAAGAGCAAAAGGACAATGTTATCAACTAGACCTATTATTGGATTTTATAATTTATAAAAAAATTACTGGAAACGCAGAAAGAGCAATACGATACATAGATTTAGACAGCTATGCAAAACTTTTCAATGCTTTACGTGCAAATTTAACGCAAATCGGTTCAGTGTCAATGCTTCGATCAAAATAATTAAATTGCAAGCAAAATGTTACTGAAGATATTCAAAGTTTTATCAATAGATATAGAAAAATTTGTCACGAATTAAAGTATGCTATTCAATCAGAATACACAAAGCCACACACGAAAAGTTGCAATAGAAAATGAAGAAAAAGAAATTTTAAAATGATACATGATGAACATTCGTCGAGATATAGAATTACAGATAAAGGCTCAACGACCGCTAAACTTAAATAAAGCTCAAATGCAAGCCATTGAATTAGAATTATGGTTTCAAGAAAGTGAAATACCAAAAACAGAACGAACAAGTAAAATTTTGCCACGACTTCCAATCACACCTACATTTAGAGGAATTCTTAAACCTTTCCAAAATCATCATAATTTGTCAAATAATGTAAATGCACCTGCAGTGCAAGTTCCATCACAGATAAAGCAGGTATCTTGTTACAAGTGTGGAAAGATGCGAGATATGACAAAACAATGTACTAAATCAGCAAATTTTCGCGACGGCTGGTTGCCGAGAGACCACCGGAATTAATCAGAGTGACACGCGAAGACCAAGAATTTTCAGACTTTCTGTCAATGACCGAGAAAGAAATACAACACCACGAGCAATACGAAAAGAAGGTCGAATATCAACCTTGTGTGGACGATTACAATCCGTATACGAAAGGGCTGATAACGGAGAACAATACAGATTATTATTTATGGACTCAGGAGCATCAGTTAACATAATAAAGGAAAATAAAATACCTAAAAACAATTGCACGACTTTTAAAGTGAAGAAGAATTTTTGTATGGGTAAAGATAAATATCAATCCGAATACGCTGTCCATTTAAATTATTTTGGAAAAAACAGTTGTTCCATATTGTCGACGAAAACTTTCCATTACCTGAGGATAGAATAATTGGATTGACATTTTTACAGCAATATGAAAAATACGCTATTACTCCAAAATTCCTTATCATAGAAAAATGGAAGATACCCTTACATGAAGATGGATATTTTGTAGAACAAAATAAAATGCGGATATGCAACATCATAATGAATAAAGAAGATGGTGATATTTTAATAGAAGACCACCCAAATATTCCCATCGGACTTTATAAAATACAGAACCGGATTATAAAAGCACTTGTTTATAATTATTCTAATCAACCTTTAAAATTGCTGAACAAAATTGAAGAAATACATATAGAGAAAAATGATTACGACATCACAAACGATAAAACGCTCAAAAAAAAACAAAATTAAAAGCTGAAGAACTATCTGAACGATTAATTGATTTCAAAAATAAAACAAGATTATCTCATTTGGATAAAAATACAAAAGAAGGTCTTTGGAGAATAATCGAAACATATCACAGTAATTTTACCCTATACGACAACGAAATTCCCTACACAAATTCGACTAGTAACAAAATTGTATTAAAAACTGGAAAAATAATCAATTACTTTAGAAAATTAAATGAGAATACAAATCGAGAAGTATTTTCCTTACCAGTGATTGAAGACGTTCTTTCACAGTTGGGAAAAGCAAAATTCTTTTCAGCATTTGACCTGTCTTCAGGATTTCTCCAAATACCAATGGAAAAAGAAAGTCGAAAATATACAAGATTCAGCACAACTAGAGGATATTATCAATTTATCCGAATGCCTGTTGGTTTAAACAATGCACCTGTCACATTTCAAGAAATGATGGACCACACTTTACAAGGATTAATTGGTGATGCATGTTTTTTATACTTAAATGACATTATTGTTTTTGGATCTACATTAGAAGAACATAATAAAAATTTAATAAAATTCATGGAACGAGTAAAAACATTGGGATTAAATTTGAAACCGGATAAGTGTGAATACCTTAGACCAGAATTAAAATATTTAGGACATGTTATCACAGACAAAGGAATAAAACCAAATCCTTTAAAAATACAAACTGTTTAAAATTTTAAAGAACCAAAAACGCGACAGTAATACAGTCATTTTTAAGATTTGTTGGATATTACAGAATGTTTTATAAAAATTTTGCACACATAGCTAAACCATTATCAATATTAACAGCAAAAGGAACTATTTTTGATTGGACAAAAGACTGTAGTATAAGCTTCAAACTATTGAAAGATTTATTGTGAAAATCACCAGTCTTAAAATATCCAGATTTTAATAAAAGATTTGTTTTGACAACACACGCCAGTAATGTAGGAATAGGTTTGTTCTTTTTTATGATGGACATCGTTGTTGCTATATTTCGAGATTATTAAATAAAGCAGAACGAAATTACAATACAGCAGAAAAAGAACTATTAGCAATCGTATGGGCTACAAAACGACTAAGGCAATATCTATTCGTACGGACTTTTACTATTTAGACAGATCATAAAGCACTACTTTGGTTACATAATGTAAAAGATTCTGGTTCAAAATTATTAAGATTACGCTTAGAAGAGTTTAAATACGATATAGAATATGTTAAATGAAAAGAAAATAAAGCAGCTGACTGCCTTTCAAGGCTATTTTCAATACAAGACGAGGATAGTAAAAAAGCCACACCAGCAGAAAATTCAGAAGACAATCAACTTAGTTCAACAAAAGAAGAAGAATACATGTCACCTGATATACAGAGATTTGATGACATTCCACAGCCGAGAAATAATGAAAATTATATTAAAACCAAACAATACGATGAAACAGATGTTCTTACACAAAATGTTGTAGAATGGAAAAAGAATAATGAAAATGTACATTTTACAATAAAACCTAACACTTAAGGAAAATTATGCAAAACAAGGCTAACAAGAGATTAACCCCAATTCAAAAAAGAAAACTGATTAAAATATTTTGAAAATCAAGTTAAAGAAGTTTTATAGATAAAAAAATGATTTTACCAATTAAAGTTAAAAATTGTACCCAAGATTAATTTATCAATGGAAAGAGAAGCACAAAAAATGGTTAACTAAAACTACAGACAAATAATACAAGACAGTATTTACGACGACAAATAATACTATTAGGGTAGAGCGGGGCTAGTTGAGCATAGGGGTAAGTTGAGCAACCGAAATATCTCAGGCTCTATAAATTGTCCACTAAATTTTTTCAATGCCAGAAAGAAGCAGGCACTTGCGCAGTTATGTTCCCTCCTGCGCCTGCTTCTTTCTGGCATTGAAAAAATTAGCGGCCAATTTATAGAGCCTGAAATATTTCGGTTGCTCAACTTTCCCCTATGCTAGCCCCGCTCTACCCTACATCATACGGACTAGGTTAACACAAGATTTTGAATGTAATACACTGTTAGAAACAAACCAAAATTGTATCTCCCAACTGTACTCTTAAACTAGATAGAATGAACACAAAATGTAAGCTACGATTTACTACTCGACATATATGAAAGTGACAGTCATACATTTAAATTAATTGTTTAAAACAATATGTAAATCTTGGAGTTGAAAAATTAGGTCTAAAGGCGCTCGCACACCTCTACTGTCTGCATTAGAGTAAGAGAGAAAAAACATGAAATTTGAATTTTCTGACTTATTTACTCTCATGTGTTACCATGACAACTATGCATGCATGGGCATGCATGCAGAGGTGTGCGAGCGTCTTAATATGTGTAACAATAAAATAAGTAATGTTCACGTCGATATATGCTACGAAAGACAACCTCATAGAAACTCAAAATTAAATATTAAACCTTATTTAAATAGAAATGTAAAACATAGGTTTTAGGGACTAAACCCTATCTAGCGAGAGGGATGTTATAGTCAGCAAAAATATATATATCCCCACCTGTATTGTTTCATATTCGACATGAGCTGCGAAACGTATTTGCAACTCAGTCTTATTTCTGCCTTTGAAGTGTATTATTAATTTCATTAATAAATTGTCACTCTCTGAAGTAAATAAAAGTAAATTGTGTCTATTTAATAAATTAGATCGTAACACATTCAATCATTTGCAACTTCTCGAAAATTTAATTTTTTAAGTGTTTGTAACTAAATTTCTTCTATGATTCCACTTTTTTAATAATTAATTAAATATAAAGTAAAAAATTTATCTAATTTTTCAGCAATCTAAGTTCTTTCTAATAAAATTTATTGAAAATTGAAATTTTATAAAGATCAACAAGCTAATGAAACCGAAACAAGCGACGAAGAATTTGACTTAGATGTAAAAAAAATAGTAAAACAAAAAACGACGATTGGGAATTTATTTCATTCACTTCACCTGTCGTAAAATTGAGAGATTTATTCAAGATTTTGAGAAAATAGGAACAGTAGCAAAATAAGCTAAAAGTTTGCTGTGAGTCTTGTAACATCAAAATGCTTGCTCCCAACAATGACTTCAGCACACGAATTAAACTTATAATTTAATTGCAAAATTTCTTAATTAAAATCGATTTTAAAAAATCCTAAAATTAAATCTCTTTATATTACCAGTGATGTCAACAGTACTCAAAATCAAGTGGAAAACGATGAAGATGATGACATAAATGTAAATCGATTTTTCGAAAACAATTCTGTACCCGTTATCAATGACTGGCGTTAAGAATATAATGTGTATTGCACAGAAAAACGAGCTGAGAGTGCTACGAATATCTTAGAATGGTGGAAAAAAATCGAGAAATCGCAAGAATACAATAAAAATTTTGTCTACAAAAAGAGGAAAGAACCTCACATTTATGAAGTCGGCGATTATGTAGTTGTAAAAAACTGCCACACATCCGTGAGTGGACCAAAAAAATTAATTTCTCTATTTAAGGGTCAGTACGAAATATATAAAAATTTGCGCAACGATCGATACGTATTGTCGGAAATGTAATATGTAATAAAATGTGTATTATAAATATGCTAATATACAGTATTATGTCACAAAAAATCAATTTTCAACAAGTGTTTTTATTTTTTATTATTCAATAACAATTCATTACATGCTTATACAAATCCTTAACTTATTCTCATAAGTACACCATCAAAAATTTTCCATGGGATACATTTTTTACTTAATTTTTAAATATCCATGCAATATCACGTGTGGTCTAGCTTGTTGAATTTTTTTTAGTAATATCTGAAATAAAAATTATTATTTTTATTTATTTATCTATCTATCTATCTATATATGTGACAGTCCACGAGAAAATGTGCCCTAGTTCCTGAATATGAATTCTACGGGAAACGTATTAGAATCTGAGCCTTCCTGATTGGTTCAAATTATGCTCATGTTTTAAAATTTATAACAGAAAAATCTATATGAAATAAACATTTTTGATTTTTGTACATGAAATAGGAACTCAAAATGTATAAAGTAATATAAGAATTTGAAATTAATTTTTTGGGAGCTAAAAATAGCTAAAATAATTAATATTTTTTCCTATGAAATAAAAACTCAAAATTTATAAAGTAATATAAGAATTTGACATTAATTTTTTGGGATCACGTTTTGCCGAGGTTTTTACATATATAAAATCAGACTTTTATCTGTACATTGCTCAGAACTTAAAATTTTACACATAATTATTCGTTTTGTACATCAAGGATTCCAAATATTAGAATAAAAAAATTCTTGTATGTATGTATGTAACATAATCATTGTTCGCGCATCATTTAAAAATGGCTGAACTGTTTGAAACTAAATATGACAGAATATTAGACCTTGGGCGAAAAAAGGGTTTATAAATTCATATATTTGAAAAATATTAATTAGAACGGGAGATATTAAATTTTTCCAAATAATTTAAAAAATAGAAAATTTTCAAATTTTACAATTTTTTAAAATATGCTTTAAAACTTTCTATAATTAAGTATAATATGTTATTTAGTCATATTTCAAAATAGTTTTGCTAAAAATAATGTCCTATAACCAAATGTAATCATAAAAAAGTTTTCAAAAATTAAAAAAATAAAAATGTTTCAAATTTCATATTTTTTAATGAATTGCTTTTAAATCATCTATAATTGATTGATACATGCTATTTGGTCAAATTTTAGCATAATTTAACATTTATTGATAACTTTCTTACTTCTCTCCGAAGCCAAAAAGTATTTGTACGTTGTGTATTAGGGACCGTCCATAAATTGAGGTTCTCAATCAAAGAACCTGTTATAATTTGTTAAACTTAAAACCATTGCCCTGTAAAACAAAAATTAAACTGTATTTAATTCTAATTTTTAAGAAACATTTTGGTAACCTTTATACAAATAAAAAATGTTTTCAAGAAATTGAACTTTTAAATCCTTTTTTTATTTAGAGCTCGAGAATTTTAAGTCTCAAAAATTTATAACCGGTTCTTTGATTGGGACCCTCAACTACGTAAGGCATTTTCTTCAATTTTGACCCAAGCACCCACGTTTGTAAGGCTCCGTAAGATTTTAAACCACCTACGCCCCTATCTTACGTAAGTTTTTTCTTAGGTATTTTTTACGAGAATTTACTAGTAGCATTGCAAAAAAATTGTTTAATTAATAAAATTAATTAATAAACAAATGCTTGATGTTTAGTGTACAGTTCTGTATTTCTTAGAATATACTTTTATATAAAATTTATCAAACCTATTTTACTTCTGGTTAAAATAATACATATTAATGCAGAAATTTAGCTTAATATTAACATCTTTGGTTCTTATAAATATAATACGATAATTTTTATATTTATAGACTTTGTGTAAGAGCTTCTATGCGAATCGGTTTTTCTTTTTTCAAAAATCTAATTGAATGTTTAGCTGTCTTCATATGAGAACTTGCTCTCTTTTTTGTAATAAAATAATGTTACATGTTAAACAAATGTTATTACTCAGTTGAGATTGCACAGACAGACAGTAGTGGTCATAAGGCATTAAGACCCAATTGTTAAAAGGAATTTTCAGATCCTGAAGACTCAATCTTTGATACAGAGGAAGGAATTAATTCTTCTCATTTTCGTCATCAGTATTTACAGATATCAACGAATCATTAACCTCCGAACTTTGCATTACTCGACATGGAGGTGGGAAAAAGACATTTTGTAGAACAAGGCGCAAACTGCTTCGCTGGGGTTTGCAAGATTCCTCGTTAGTGCATTTTGAAACCTATAATTAATTATTACAATAAATAATTCAGAAATCAACTTTGCATCATCATAAAGGATTCATAATATGGTTTACCTGCAAAAAATATTGCAAATCACGCACATGCGTAAAATACCAATCATCACTGATGTCTGCAGGTTCTTCAGAGTAAGTCTCAGGTTCTAAATATTCAGCAATCACAGGATACGAATCAATGATCATATCAGACCAAATGCTAGCTAGGGTATCTCCAGCGTTTGCAAAATTCTTTCGCTCTAAATCCTCATTGATAGATTTACCATTTCTATCAAGATGAGTGCCGTGCACATCATGACGACGAATAAGGCCTGCAAGTGCACTACTAAGAGGAGCCATCCTCCTTTCCACCCTATTGTACGCACTGCGGCCAGGTGCATTAGTCACAACGAATATTGCGTCCAAATCAAATTTTTGGAAATGCTGAATCACGTGTGAAATAACTTTTGGATATCTAATATGTTAAAAAAAACATCTAGTATTTTATTTTGACCGAAAAATAAAGGTTTTATAATAAATAATATTTTATAATAATAATATAATTTATTGAATTATTCACTCAAAAAACGACTTAAGTCTAATTGTAACATTCTTTGAAAAATTAAATTTAAGATTAATTTGTAAATTATGTCATTAAATGTGTTATTATTTAATTAAAACGCCCTCATTAAAAAATTTTTTAATTAAATATTGCTGATTAATACGATATTATACGTCTTTTGAAAAACAACTAAAATAAAAAAAACGGTTCGAAAATCGACTTAAGCTGTTTTTACATGGAGATACAAAAATGGAAAAAATGTTAATTTTTATAATACCTTGGATTTTCATCCGGTCCTCCATCAACAGATATAATAACGATTGGTTTTATTCGATTGTCATGTTTCATTATAATATCAAATTCTGGAATTTCCAATAAACGTTAGAAATCAGTTAAATGACTGGCTGCATTTGACATCATGTTCACCACTCCTAATTGCGATATATGTAAGCCCTGAACAGGTGACATTTTCTGGACCCAATCGTGGTCAGGAAGTTGAACGCGATATTGAACGTGCATCCCCATCGGGGATTGTTTTTGTGCCGCTGTCATGCCAATTGGTACTCTTGCTTTATCGTCCTGTAAAAGGAAAGCAACTTCTTGTGGTCCTAAAAGTGATGCCAATGATTCTAAATATCGTATCGAAGTTGTACAAAATCGACCATCAGGATGAGTTTTATGTAAATCGTTTTGAACTTTACAAAGTCTTACTGGCGCAGGTTTGACGTGTCTCTTTCCTTCAATTAAAGCAGAACTTTTAGGAAGAAGTCTTAAGTATGTAGCTGCTCTAGATGTTTTATAAACACTTTCTAACAGTTTCGCGTGTAAATCATCTAGTGTCTTGGAAACTCTCATTTCCTCAGTTCGTCGTCGATCTTGTGCAGCCGCACCAAATGTGGCTATATCTACTATAGCTTTCAAAATCTCCGGCTGATCGACTTAAACCCTTGGCCTTCCAGGACTATTAAAGATCTTTTCAGTTGGCCTAAACTGATTTAATTGTGTTTTTATTGATAACCTGTATCTTTTTTGGTATTTGTCATTCAATTCTTGCATCGCTTTGTGTAGTTCCCGTTTAGTTTTTTCAACATCACATTGGAATGATTCATCCCCCAAGGAATCCCTAGCAAGGATTTGACTATTTAGTTTAGACTCTAGAACTTGAATTTTTAAAACACTTTTTTCTTGAGCGGGCTTTTGGTAAACTCTTTTTAAAATGTCATATGTATTAGGTGGAATGTCATCTTCAGTTTCCAAATTAACGTTTTCATCTCCTTCAAGAAGTCTTGCTTCCAGATGCTGAAGGTTCATTTGTCATTACCGAAATTGTATGACGTAAGCTCAATGGAACATTTCGATTTTCTTCGTTTTGAATCTAGACTAAAGTAAATAAAAATAATTCTTTATAAAGTCTTTTCAGATACTCAAGAACAAATATATTTGAATTTTTATAAACAAATAATAGAATTTTATTTTTATTTTATTAAAAATAATTAAATTCTTTTAAAGCATTTTTAAAAATTTTTCGAAAATAATCAAAAAACGTAAGTGACCGTAATTATAATTTTATTTTTAAAATATAAAGCCACTCTTAAAGTTTTAAATCAATATTTACTTCTAAATTTTATATTAAAATTCAATCATTATAACTATTGAACCTCTCTTAAATTTTTATAATTTTAAATTTCTGAATGTTTAAATAAATGATATTCATTTATTTCTTGAGCAAATTAAGTTTCTATTACTTATTAAGTGAATAATTAATTATTACTGTTTAATATTTTCAAAAAATTTTATACAATTTTTCGCAAGGGTTGAATTATTTTGATAAATAATAATATTCTTTTAAAGGATTCATTTACTTCTTTAAATAGTAAATTTCATTGTTTAATTCAATTATTTTCTAAATTTTAAATTAAAATTATTAAAGAATATTCTTTTTAAAAAATATAAAGAGATGTCTAACAAATTTAATTAGTCATAAAAACTCTAATAAAATTTTTTTAATCCATTTGTAGATTCATTTATGTTTCAAATAAAATTAATTTAATTTTAATGAGAAAAAAACGAGAAGAATTAAGACAAAGCTGTGAAATAACCGAGAATTTTGTTGAAGAAAAATAGTAGACTCACTGCAATGTCTAATGCTTCACATACAATACTAAGATGCAGTTTAAAATAAAATTTGTTAAATATGATAATTTTTGTTGAGGTACTTTTTTGACAAATTGAAAAATAAAAGTTTACATAAAATTAATTTAATTAAAAATATACTTTATCTGTTTAAAAATTGAAATATTAGGGGAAAGAGCCCCAAGGTGGTCTGGGCCCTAAGGTTGTCACCCTAAGAAAATTTTTGTATATTAGTTAGTATCTTCAAATGTTTTCTGTTATTGTTATTATTTGAGAAGACAAAGATTTTAGTAATGTTTTGAGGTAAATAGTCGTATGAGTCTCTTTGTAACGTGAACGTTGTAAAATTTCTGTTTTTAAATGATCGAGAAATTTTTTTCTCAGGGTGTTAAAATCATCGAAATTAACCATTTTAAATTAGTAAAAATCGTTATAATTATCTTTATATAGCGTACAGTAATATTCCAAATGAATATAATTAATATTGTGCTTTAAAAAAATTTGTTCATTAACGTTTAAAAAGTTGTGTCTTGGCCCTAAGGTGGACACTTTTTTGGCCACAAGGTGGTCACTTTTGATTATTTATGAAAATGTGTTTATACGCTATATTTATCAACATTTATCACTGTGAATGTGAATTTTATCAATTTTTGCTTCCTCGTGAGGAAGCTTTGTAGTCGTTTAATATACAAAACTTTTAAAAATCCTTTTGACAAATTTTCTTCTATATGGGACTATGTTATATAAGACCCTGAACAACTGTCCGGATGTATGTATGTGTCTGTGTGTGTGGATCCCGATTTTTGTGAACACGATAACTCGAAGAGGTTTTAACGAATTTGGTTAAAATTTACCAGGTATATTTATCAAAAAAATATCTCGAACTGGATTGATAGACTTTAAAAAATTCTCAGAAAAAAATTTTTTTAATTTTTTTTCAAAATTTTTTTTTTAAGTTGGTTATTGAAGTTAATATATAATAAAATCTTATTCTTTGCATCAAGACGAATCGATTGGTATATAAAAAAAATAAATTGTATGAGAATTTATAGAGTTAATCACAATTAAAGCTGAAAAATTCGCATTTTTCTCAAAAAATGAGTTCTTTCCGCAAAATTATGTTGCTGTATAAGAAAATCTTACTCACTTATTTCTAAAATTTTATTCTTTGCATCAAGACGGATCGTTTGGTATATATAAAGTATATATTGTATTTAAATTTATCAAATTAATACCAATTACAGACACAAAATTTGCATTTTTAATAAAAATTCATTTTTTCTTTAGAATCATGTTGCTGTACAATAAAATGTTATTATTTATTGAAAAATAAATCTAAAATCTTATTCCTTGCATCAAGACGAAACGTATCGAAATAATTATAATAAATATAACAAATTTTTAAAATTAATTTTTAATTAGATTTGAAGACAACAACATGGAAAATATGTCAATACGTGACAATAAGTTAGTGCTTCCTCCACGAGGAAGCAAATTTTTTTGCTGATCGTATAGAGGAAGCAAAATGTTCATGTAATGAACATCTGGATTTACAACTTGTTAAGTTTTATGATGTGACCTGTCTTCAGCCTTACATACTTGGCTATACAAGTGTTTCTTACAATTTCTTGCTTTACAAATTTTCCTTACATACAATTCTTAATACTAGGTTTGCGCCTACAGAACGTCTTTCGAAATTTAGGAGTACTCGCATTAGCCTGGACTACCCGTCTAATGGGTTTTCTCGCCAGAGGAGAGGGAAACTGTAGAAAACCTTCTCCTGAGTACAACCGGTTTATCGACAGTCGAGTTCTAATGGTGTGTACCGGACAATAATCGACAGTGCACATCATTATACCTCGACGTCAAACCTCCCGCTCAGATTATCTCACATGCCGGAAAAATCCAAGCCAAATGGGCGCGAACCAAGTACCCTTGGTCCTAGAACGTCCGCCAAGCAAGGCATCTTATCCGACCGAGCTAATCTGTCGGTTTATGATGTATAATAATGAAATAGAATTATTTTCAAAATTTTACCAGTCTAATACATACACAAAAAGTATCATTTTTGACGAAAGAACAAAGTGCAAAAAAATATTTAATATGTTTCTGTGATCCTGAAAAATAATTAATATTAAATAAACAACTAAATAATACATTTTTTACATTTTTTTTTTTTAGTGAATTTTCGTATGGTGACCACCTTGGGGCCACTTTAGTTTACATGATTTTTATGTCAATAATAATACTTATCCTTGCAGATTTTTTGAAAAGTGTTGAAATATCTACAGTCTTGTTAGCACTTTTAATATTATATTCTTCGATTCGCTTCTCAATACATTCTTTAAATCCATTTTCATCTTCAGGAAAACGAGCTTTTGCGGTTTTCCATTCAGCTGCAGCCTTCTTTTGCACATTCTCCGGACGTAAATTCGAATTTACAAGCTTTAATGACTTATAAAATCTTATATAAAAGTCACCTTGTTGTGAAGACATTTAAAAAACAAACTGACGTTATAAATACTTTGATAAAAAGTGTAACTTATCGTTCGTATGGTAATACAAGAAAATTCACCCTTCGAGAAATACCGATTTTCAGGGTTGAGAAAGTAGAAATAATATTTACTAATTTCTACAATTCTAAGGTTGCGTGGCGCTGGCGTCAGCACGTTTGCGTTTACGTCAATGTAGAAGCAGCTTAACATAGCTTAAGAATTTCCGAAATTTATGGAGTAGTGTACAAAAATATATCTGACGTAAGGAATTCGTTTAACCAGGTACCCACCCATGTAAGATAACATAGAAAAATTGTCCACCCCCTACCCAAAGAACCTTACGCATTTTATGGACGGTCCCTTACTTAAGTACTATAATTATTTATAAAAAGTGCTGTTGTGTATAATTAAGATTGTTATTTAGAGTCAGTGATATATAGAGAGCATAAATAAAGATTATTTAAGAGTTATTCAGTGATTCATTATTAGAAAATCTAAAACCTCTTACAGGTTATGGGAACAGGGCACGCTTCCACTACGAAGGATAATTAAAAGTGGCATTGGTGATTTTTAAAAGTTTTAATAATAATTAAATCAAAGTTAAGAAGGTCAGTATACTAAAAATACTAATTCCAAATAATTAGAGAAAATTTAGAAATAAAGAAAATAACGAAACATCTAGTTGAATGGCCCACGCGACATGCGTCCTCGTGTGCATTCCATTGAACACTCGACCATGTGATACAAAAGTCCTCGGCAGTTAACTAGAGTATATTTATAAAGAGAATTGAGTATATTTTTGTAGAGTATCTTGGGGATGTTATAATAATTTAATTTAAAATGAACAGAAAATTCAATTGAAAATAAAATTACAAAAATTACTTTTAAATTTAAAGTAAAAATTTTGTTGTTGTGGGGTAGACTGTTTATTAAAACTGCTGTGCAGTGAAGTTTTACTGTCAACTAGGGGACTAAAACTACAAAGTTATAAGAAAATGGTGTGTATGTTATCGTGTAGAAGGGCGAAGGATTAGAAGTTCTTGCGTTGATTTGCGATGGATTGCCGTGCGTCTATTGTAGATCAAAGGCAAAGAAATATTTTTCTCTTAATAAATAAAATATTATTTAACAAAACTTAGAGCATAGCTGGTATTTTTTAAATTCTTAGAGTAAATAAATAATTTCTTTAATATTATTATTCTCCGTTCTTTGAGTTTCAAAATAATCTTTTCGTTCAGTACGACTCGGATGATAAATTTTCCACTGAAGGAAATGGAAATGAAAAGAAACCTGATTTAGAGTCTTGCATTAAAAGAATCGAAAAAGAAGATGAGAATTTTGAGACCGAAATAGAGAAACTGGATCATGATAGAAGTCTCTACAGAAGAGAAGAAAAAATCTAAAGAGAACTAACATTTAAAATTTTTTTATTTTAGAAAAACAAGAGGTTCCACATAAGAGAGACCTTTCCAAGATTACCAGCAACAAACTTATCCAAACTTGTTTGATTCAGTTCGGTTATATGAAAATGAGTAAACTTCAGGAGGAGACAGTCGTCCGTATGAAGATCTCACCAGAAACTTTAGAAAGGGTCATGCAAGAATGGAATGAAATGCTTGCAAATTTGGTCCAGGTATCAAGAAAAATTTTGAAGCTGAACGTCTTCGTCTAAAAAGTTTAGAGGTAACAATAACTAAGAGTGATTCAAAACGTAAAGAGAATACAAGTTGACACAGAAATCAAGTTTTGATCTTTGGTTAGATTATTTAAAATTCAATTTAACAAGTAAAGATCTGTTAGATATAATTTATTCAAATATAAGAGGCTCTGAAAATATTTCAGTATCTAGTAGTTCAAAATGAAAAAGCATAGTAAGAGATATAATAATTAACCATCTAGATAAATATTATCATAAGAGACTTTAAAAATAAATCAGATCCAAAGGAAATTTTAAAGAAATGAAGAGGTTATAAAAAGAAAGGGTATATGATTTCTGTGAAAGCTTTGACTCAATCATTAGAGAATATGAAGCTTGTGAAAACAACCGTTTGACAAAAATAGAGGTAAAATTTTTAAGAGTAATACATTTAATAAAAATATAAATAAATTAGAATCAGCAGCGACCAATTATAAATTTAGAAAAGATCAAAAGAGTTATAATAGAGACAATAAAGAGAAGATGTTTAAGAAACCTGACAATGAAAAAGTAAAATTTGTCCGAAAACCACAGTGGAATAAAAATTCGAAGATCTACACAAACAAAAATTAAAATCAAAATAGAGAGGAAGATAAAGTCAATTTTATAAATTTATTAAATTCTAAAGAGACAAAAAATTTTATAGATCTCTTGCTGCAAACAAACAACTCAGATAAAAATATTATTAAATTAACAAATGTTACTGCGGCAAAGAATGTCTCGGAAAATCTATTGTCATTATGACGATTAGTAAAAGCAGGATTTTATATTTATCTAGATGACACTACACTTAAAGTTAACTATAAAATAACGAATAGAGTAATATTAGAGGCAACATTTGAAAAACCTAATTGGGTTGTATAATTTGATTTAAAAAAAGAACAAAATTTAGAATACGAAAAATATAGTTTTAGAGCTAGAATGATCACCTATAAAGAGCTTCCAGAACGATCACGAACAAATATTAGTAATAAAAAGTCCTGAAGTTCGGAGGGAGACGAAAACAAATCTGAGCAATTCCATGTGAAATGATCGACTATTTTTCCACATAGCAATTTAAAAAAAAATTTTCTTTATAGCTATAAGGATAAGATATGATAAAGTGAAGACGATTTTGAAAAAATTTTGAAAATATTCAAATTTGAAAATTTATATACTAATTTTTTAATATTAAGATAACTTCGGTTAGTTTCAATATTTTTTCAAAAATTTTGTTTTAAATTTCGCAGTACAACCAGTACTTTTTACAGCGTTCTACGGCGCTCTGTTAAGACTGATGCGCTTACGAACGCATGCCCAAGAAGTTGGCAACGCCATTTCATTTTTTGTCAACAAAATTTTAATTAATTTAAAAAACAAATATTGTGCTACATTTAGCAAACGATAACAAATATTTATCTGTCAAAAAATTTAAATATTTTCCAAAAATTAAAAAAATGTTTCTTTTATATTTTTTGAACATTTTTCAAAATTAAAATTTTTTAAAAATATAATTTGTGCTTAATTTTGAACAGCGAGCACAATAGAAAAGGTCTATAACAATTTTTCAAACAGTTAATAACTGTTCAAGAAAATTACACTTTTTGACTCAACAATTTTGTTGAACCTTTTTAAAAAATAAAATTTGTGCCAAATTGTGCTAATAATAATAAAGTCTCAAACGATTGTTTCAAAATGTTAAATAATTATTTTAAAATAATCATAGGAGAAATTGGAGATTAGTAGATCACCTTCATTATTTAACAATATTTTAAAGTTTGATCATCCAATTTTTTTATTTTCAAATATTTAATTTGGGCGTTTATGTTCTTATTGTTTTTACAAGGATTTTTAAGAATAGCATAGTTAAAAAAATGGTTTTTTCTTTTTTTACTTTAACTTTAAAAAGAAAAATTTTCATGAAATTTAAATAAAAAAATACAAAGCTTTTTGTAAAATGAAGCATTCTGAGAATTGTGGGCGAATATTTTTTTTAAAGTATGCAGGTACATGATATTAAAATCACTCATAGGTATAATAGTAATTTAACTAAAATAATTCTATTTATTGCAATGTATAAGATAGAACTGTTGTAAACCTGATGTAAAATTGTTATAGACTTTTATTAATGTACTCGACAATTACAATTCAGCCCAAATTTTATTATTCAACTTTTTGAATCAATCGTTTAAGACTTTATTATTGTGCTCACGAGCACAATTTAACTCAAATTTTATTTTTTAAAAAGGTGAAAAAAAATTTTTGAGTAAAAAAGTGTGATTTTCTTGAACAGTTATTAACTTTTTGAAAAATTGTTATAGACCTTTTCTATTGTTCACGTTAAGCAAAGTTAAGCACAAATTTTTTTTTTAAATTTTAATTTTTGAAAAATGTTCAAAAAATATAAAAGAAACATTTTTTTAATTTTTGAAAAATATTTAAATTTTTTGCCAGATATATATTTGTTATCGTTTGCTAAATGTAGCACAATATTTCAGTGTTGCCAACGACATGGAAATTTCCCGGAATACGGGAAATTTTGACTATAATGGGAAATTTTACGGGAAATGGATAAATTACTGGAAATTCCGGGAAATTCTTTAATAGAACACAAATTTTAATGATTTTTAACTAAAATAAAATTTTAGAAACTTTTATTGGCAAAACCAATCAAATTTGTTTTATCGGCATGAAAAAATATGTCCGTCGACGGGTCTGTGAATGTGCCCTTAGCTTTTTTATGTGCGAGCGCCATTCACATTAAGTGCATTGCAGTCGGTGTATTCGTTGGTTTATGGTATTTTGTCCGAAGATGTAATATAAATAGCGCTTGAATGTGAATTAGAATTTCGAAATAAAAATTTAGTATTTAAATATATATATTTTAAAAATGGATCGATGGATTCTAAAAATTGACAAAAATGATTCTCAATTACCTTCTTCAACAGTAAGTATATATGAATCAAAAGAACAAAAAGTGAGGTTATGAACCTTTATAGAATATATTGTAATATTTATGTTTTCATTGATATATAGTTTTGTTTATTTAATCATTTACTTTTTTATAAAAAATAAATAACTTTAATAATAAGTATGTTTATTTTATTCTATAAAGGAAAAAGCAATAGAAAAATCTGATTCATCGACTAATAAAAATTCAGTTTCAATCATGTCGCAATCGTCAGCTTCTGAATTTGAAAGTCAAGAACATAATGAAAATGATGACGATTTATACGAAAGTGAGTATGGCGATGGAAGTTCAATTCAAAGTGAAGAAATGAGTGATGTAGCAGCACAGGACACGGATTTAACACTTACTCAAGAAAATAAGAGAAAGAGATCCGCTGAAAATTCGACACAACGAAAACATGATTCTAAAAAACCAAGAAGAGAATATAAAAAATTGTTCTGCAATTCATGGTTGACAGAGTTCGAATGGTTGGAAAAATCCAAAATGAAAAGCATGTCTGGCGATGACATCGCATATTGCAAAGTTTGTCAACAGAACATATCAGCACACAAAACAGCTGTCGTACGTCACTCTAAGTCAGAAAAACATATAAAAAATTTAACAATAACTGTTACAAATAAAAAAATCGATGACAATAGCAAATCAATAAATTTGAAAAACTCTGTAAAAAGAGCAGAATTGAAATTGACAGGACTTCTAGCTGTGGGTCATTTACCATTTTCATTAATGGATGTTTTAACTCCCCTATGTGGTGATATTTTTCCCGATTCAGAGATTGCCAAACAACTATCTTTGCGAAGGACAAAGTCGACAGCGATGATGACTAAGTCTTTGGGACAGAATTTTCGAGAAAACTTGTTCGATACACTTCGAAAAGCGGGAAACTTTTTTTCCATGATTATGGATGAGCAAACGGATCTCGGCACAGCTAAGCAATGTGCTTTCACAGTTATTTATTATGATTATTTGAATTACAAAGTGCAAACGAGATTTTTGAACATGGTAGAATTACCAAGTGGCACCGCGGAAAATTTGTGCAATTGTCTATTGAACGTTGTGAAGAGTAAGAAAATACCACTCGAAAACCTAGTTGGCTATTCTTCAGATACTACCAATGTTATGTTCGGAGTTAACCATTCAGTGATCACATTGCTACAAGAGCAATCGCCAGATATCCTTTTTGTTAAATGTACTTGTCACAGTTCACATTTGGCTGTCAGCAAGGCTTGTCTTCAATTGCCCCGATCTATCGAAGATTTAGTGCGAAATATAGGTTCTCATTTTAGCAGAAGCGCACTAAGGCGCAATGACTTCAAAGAATTTCAGATTTTTTTTGGTACCGAAATTCATCAAATTTTGACTAAATCTAACACTCGGTGGTTATCGTTGAAACAATGTGTAGATAGAGTCTTAGAGCAGTATGCCGCATTGGTACCTTATTTTACTGAACTGGCTGTGAATGATCCATCAAAAACGACAGATGAAATGATAAGATCTTTGTCAAATCAATTTACAATCGTCTATTTAGAATTCTTATCTTACGCTATAGGTTTAATGAGTGAGTTTAACATGCTTTTCCAATCCAATAGTCCTTTGCTTCATAGTCTAGAACCAGAGGTTGAAAAATTAATCAAAACGATTTGCAGCAATTATCTGGAAATAAATTACGTGAAAAATGCTGCGAATATGTACGAAATTGATCACAAAAATAAATTAATGTTCGTTGAAAATAAGAACATATATTTAGGTCTTCTCGCAAACGACAGTATTCGTGAATTAGAAAAAAATCGAGAGATTCCAATAAGAGATTTAGATGCTTTTTATTCTTCCATTCGAAACTTTTACATCGTTCTCGTTTCTGAACTTAAGGATCGATACCAATTTCAAGATCCAGCGTTTCAGATCATAAAAATTGTGGATCCTCAATTTGCCCAATCTCTTCGAATCAAATCTTTACAAAATGTTTTTGACAGATTTCCTGTTTTAAGACGTTTTGTAGATCCACAAAAATTGGACCAAGAATGGCGTTTGCATGGCCTGAATCACAAAGAGTACGAGCTAGATTGTTTACTCTCCGCTGAAGATTACTGGTGTAAAGTTTTCCAATTAATAAAAGCATCAAACTCTAAAATATTTAATAATTTAGAGAAAATTATCGGACTCCTTTTAGTTTTGCCCTTCTCAAATGCCTCAGTTGAACGATTGTTCAGCCAGGTTAAGTTAACCAAAACACTTCACAGGAATAAATTAAAAAATGAAACATTAAATTCTATTTTGTCCACAAGAGAAGGAATTGAAGAAGCTGGCGGCATCATAAATTTCAACCCAACCGCTGGAATGTTAAATGCACGACTTTGGCACTAATTTTATTTGTAAAACATGTATAAATAATAAATTAAGAGTTTTAAGTAAATTTAAAATTTAATTCTAATTTTTAAAATAATAAATTAAGAGTTTTAAGTAAATTTGAAATTTAATTCAAATTTTTTAAATTAGAAAACATAAAAATTTATAATCCGAATATAAATAATGATAATAATAATATTTAAAAAAATAATAATCTTATTTTAGGGCTAATAATATATAAGACTACATTGCGGGAAATTTCATGGAAATTTAAAAAACTTGTCAGGGAAAAATCGGGAATTTCTTAGTACTATTACGGGAAGTTGAGGGCGCTCACTCTGGCAACACTGCAATATTTGTTTTTTAATTTAATCAAAATTTTGTTGACAAAAAATGAAATGGCGTTGTTAACTTTTTGAGCATGCGTTCGTAAGCGCATCAGTCTTAACAGGGCGCCATAGACTTTTTCGTTTATTTCTCGAAAAGTTATTGCGATCCCACTATAAAACTTTTTAGAAAAAATTCTTATTACTTTTGGCTATCACTATAAAAAAAATTAAAGGGTGGGTGTTTTTCAAAAAATTTAAAAAAAAATTTTGAAAAATTTTTTATAATTAATGAAATTTATTTTCTAAAAAATGTATTTAAAAAGTACTAGTTATGCTGAGAAATTTAAAACAAAATTTTTGAAAAAATATTGAAAATAACCGAAGTTATCTTAATATTAAAAAATTAGTACATAAATTTTCAAATTTGAATATTTTTAAAATTTTTAAAATCGTCTTTATTTTATTATATCTGATCTTTATAGCTACAAGGAAAAAAAGTTTAAAAAAAATTGCTAACAATGTCGAAAATAGTCGATTATTTCACATGGAATTGCTTATCTTGTTCAACCGGTTCAACGATTGGGGGAGAGAATTTAGAGAAGCTCGTAGATTTAAAAACAAATGAAGAGTTTAAGATTATTACAGACATAGAAAGTAGTTCAATTTTAAAAAACATAATTAAAATTGAAAACTTAAAATCTTTAAAAAATGTAGAACAAATGCTCATCCCGAATACTTTAGAGAAAAAGCCTGAAACCTTTAAAAGATACAATGAAACAATGTTGTGGCACGTTAGAGTGCGAAATGTGTATTGTCTCCAATATGGAAAAATTGCCTTTTAAAAAGATCAGAAAAAGAACAGAGCGACCTTTACAGCTGGTTTACACAGACGCAATGGGTTCTATAAAACCAGTTTCATGTCCAAGCTCAAAAAGATTTATTGTAGTCTTTGTAGATGACTATTCGAGATTTGCCAAAACATATTCGATAAAATCAAAAGATAAAAACGGAGATGCACTTAGAAATTTTTTTAAATTTTAGCTAGAAACTTGCTAGGGAAAGACAATAAATTATGTTTCATTAGATCCGATAAGGGCACAGAATTTATTAGAGGAAAATTTCAAGAGGTCTTAGAGGAAGAGAAAGCAGAAATTGAATCGTCACCACCTTACATTCCTAAACACAATGTCACAGCCGAAAGGTTTAACAAGATCATTCAAAACAAAGTTAGGGCTTATATTTTAGATTCAGGATTACCAAAGAGTATGTAGAAGTTCGCTGTTGATGCTGCTGTTCACGTGTATAACAGAAGACCACAAAAATTAATAGTTTTCATAATTCCTTTACAGTTATTTGTACTAAATGCGAGATATCACTTCGAACAAATCAAAAGTTTTAGTTTCATCGGATATGTCGTGTTACCTAAACTGGATTCCAAATTCAGCGAAAAGGCAATAAAACCGTATTAATTGGATACAAACCTACAGCGTATCTACTCTGGCATCGGAGCAGCAAAAAATTTATCGAGTCTTGTTACGTCAGATTCAATGAGAAAATAGTATATGTAATAGTCCACGATAAAACGTGCCTTACTTCCTGAATATGAATTCTACGGGAAACGTATTCGAAGCTGAACCTTCCTGCTTAGTTCAAATTAATTTTACGTTTGAACATTAATAACAAAAAAATCTGTAAGTAAAAAGTATTTTTGACTTTTCTATGAGAAAGAGAAACTCAAAATCTATAGAGTACTATTAAAAATTATCATTCATTTTTTGGAAGCTAACGCACGTTTTGTCGTGGACCGTCACATATAAAGATGTTTACAAAAGTGACCAATTAGAGAAAAACAGCAATGTGCAAAACATTAACGATGCAGAAGAAGTTGACTGGAATCACCTAAAAGAAGGAAAGAAATCGAGACAGAAAGAGAAGAAACAAAACTAGAGTCCAAAAAGAGAGGAAGACCAAAAAAAAATTTGATGAAAAAATATTAGAGAACTGAAAAAGATAAACACACAAGGATGCAAAAGAAAATTAGAGTCTCAAGACGACATAGAAAAATTGACAATGCAAAACTTATAGAAGTCATAAGTTTTTCCAGATATGTGAACTGCTCATGTTCTTCTATAAACAAAGAAGATACAGAATTTAAAATGAGACACTGCTTAATAGCTGGAAATTAACCATTAAAGAGGAAATCGACTCCCTGAACTCCAATGAACTTCGTAGAACGACCAAAAACAACACAAACAGGAAAAAGAGGTAACATAATTGATTCGAAATGGATCTTTAAGAAGAAATTAGAGACTAAAGGATCCACACGTCTCAAAGCAAGACTAGTGATTAGAGGTTTTAAGGATAAAAATATATTATTTGAAGGACACATACGCTAATGTCTCTAGTTTGCCAGTTGTTAGAGCGCTTTTAGTAATAATCAACAAATACGAACTACTTGCACGCCAATTAGATGTAAAGACTGCATTCTTGAACGGTGTTTTAGAGGAAGAAATATAGATGAAGATTCCAGCGGAAATTGAGATTGATAAAAATTCTAGAGCAACGTAAGTTGGTAAACTAAAGAGAGTATTGTATGGATTAAGAATGAGCCCAAAGAAATGGAACAAGAGATTTTCTAAAGAAATGACAAAATTAGATTTAGAGAACGATGTACACTTGCCTTGTCTATTTACTTGGAGGATAAAAGGTGGAATGGCAGTCGTGTTAATTTATGTCGATGACATTCTCCTAGCAAGCAATATCCAAGGAAAATTGAATGATATAGTACCCACGTGGAATGATTCTACGGAAATACCGTAAAAATTTCAGTACTAAAATTTTGCAAAAATTCCACATTGTATACTTTTGTAGAATTTTCGATAACTTTTAATTAGAGTTGTTACCAGTTTAACAGTTTTCTATCATCTACGGACTTTTTTTCGTATAAAATTGATTAAAAAATTGATAATAAAAAAATATATAATAATAATTAATATTATTTTCTTATTATTGTATTTCCTTAATTTTCAATTTTTTTTATCAATTTTACAAGAAAAAAATCCTTTGATGATAGAAAACTGTTAAACTGGTAACAACTCCAATTTGAGTTGGTAACAGTTTTTTAAGTTATAAAAAATTCTACAAAAATATACAATGTGGGATATTTGCAAAATTTCCGTACGGAAATTTTTACGGAACTGAGTTAAAAACTACAAAAGAGGAAATTAAGAAGGTACCGTACAGAGAAGACATTGGAAGCTTAATATACTTGTCAGATGCTACAAGACCTGACATTACTTTTTCTGTAAACTATTTAGCTCTGAAACAATTAGAGCCAACTGAAGAACACGTATACTTAATACTTATAACTTACTTGTTTCTCTCCGATGCCAAAAAGTATTCGTACGTTGTGTATTACTTAAACACCATGATTGTATGATTAAACGAACTTACCGAAAGTGAAGTTCAATCGAAATTATGCAAGTAGATCTCGTCCGAATAGATCAATTGTAGTAGTAACGCCAGTTGCTTAAACCACGCCACAATTTTTCCCTTATATCGCCATTACGCTTTGATGTTTAATTTGATTCAAATCAATTCAAATCGATATGGGGTGATTAGGGAAGGGCAGGTGTGATCTATTCGGACGAGATCTACTTGCATAATTTCGATTGAACTTCACTTCAGGTAAGTTCATTTAATCGTACAATTATGCTACGTGATCTTGTCCTCTAGATCAATTGTAGTTGTTTAAAGATAAGAATTTAGATTTAAATAACACACTTTTTTTCGCAGTTTAGTACAGTACTTGCGAAGTTATATGTCTCTCGAAGAGGACGATTGTAAAATTTACCGAAAACGTTTGATTTATGTGACCAACCTGCAGCCGCTCTTATGTTTTCGATACTTAAGCCTTTTCGTTTTGCAGCAGACACAGCTGCATGTTTCGCGCTGTAACCTGCAAAGGTGGTGACGTCTATTCCGCTCATGCTCATGATTTCCTTAAGCAATCGACTTAAAATTTGACTACTCGCTGGTTGATACGGTTTTTTATACGTCTGTTACAATGAATCCACGCTTTCTGATCTGACGGAATTTTAAAGGTATCTTAGGACTATATCTGGGTCCTAGATGTCGTCATATTTTTCACGCGAAGGTTTTTAACCGAAAAACCTTTACAAAATCACTTATCTATTGGATTACTTCCTAAATCATGATTCATAGAGAAACGGCTGAGCGATAAGTATTCAAAGTCTCATACGTTTTAATCGATTTTGACGCAGACGTTAAAAATCTATAGCTTCCGATACAGATGCTTTGTACATTGACAATTTCTTCGTCTTGCAGTAACTCCACCAGAGCCTCAAAAGCTTAATAGTGCTATCCGCTAAAGATTGGAGTGACGTCGGGATTGATGCTTCTGGGACTCCTTGTGCGAGAAAATCTTTCCTGCCAATAGTTCTGCCGCCAGGGTACGTTTCTTCGAGAGAGGATGGTTTTCCCTAAATGGACAGATAAGTAAATCAGAATTCGGTTCAAAATATATTGGTTTACTCAGTAACAAAGAATTGAATAAGGGGAACCAAGACTGTGTCAGCCATAATGGAATTACTAGTACCCTTTTAGCTTTATCCGTAATTATTTTTTGCAGAGTTCTAAGGATGACGGAAAAGCATAAAATTTAAACCCATTCCAATTTACGGTGAATGCATCTATTGAGTAGTAGTTTGGATCTTGTTTCCACGATATAAATTTTTTGCATTTTTTATTTGCAGTAAACGCAAAAAGATCAACTTCGAATGGTCCGAAAGTATTTTCGATTTTACTGAATGCCCAGGGTGCCAGTTTCCATTCTGTCTCCCGCAGTAATGACCGTGATTCCCTATCTGTATCTACGTTTTCATGTGAGACGATGTGCGAAGCAAAAATCCAAAGGTTACGTTTTTCGCACCATTGCCAAATATCTTTACATAAGCAGGTTAATTTGGGGTACTGTATTCCACCATTTTATTTATGTAAGATATCGCAGTTGTATTATCTATACGTAGTAAGATGTCTTGTGATCGCAAATTTTTTACGAAACACTTTAGTCCGTAAAATGCTGCTAATAATTCTAAGAAATTTATGTGGTGCTTCCGATCTTCAAGACTCCACCAACCATGGATTTTTTCTTCGTTAAATACGGCCCCCCATCCTGTCAGGGAAGCGTCTGTAAAAATTTCAAAAATAAAAACTTGTAATATAATTGGGTTATTTGATAATGATATATTCTCAATCCACCATTTAATGTCCGGTTGCAATGACATTGAAAGGAAGACGTGTTTGTCAAAGTTACCGTTTTATTTTTTTAGTGATAGAAATTTTTCCCTTTCTAAATTTTTGGTATATAAGGTTTCGTACTTAACAGCTGGACATTACGCGACTAGAATACCCACAAATTTTTCTAACTCCGTTATTTTGCATTTTCTTAATTTGTAAAACTGGTTAGCGATCGAAGATTTTCGATCACTGGTTTTATTATTTTTGTAAATGCATAAGGGGCTGTGCATAGCCCGAATGAGACACAATTAAATTAATAAATAATGCCATTAAACATGAACCGTAAATATTTCCTGAAAGGTCTCGACACTGGAATTAGTAAAAATGCATCAGCTAAATCTAAAGTGGCTAAAAAGGCATCTTGAAAAAGAATGCTAGCGACAGTTTTTCTGTCCTCTAATTTCAAATGGGGTGGGTTCATAAATTTATTTAATTTTTTCAAATTAAGTATAAACCGGTTTTCGACATTTTTTCTGTTAAAAAGTAGGTTGACAGAAATTGACCTTTAATGGGTGAGCATTCAGATATTGTCCCCTTTTTAAGCAATGTATTAATTGCCGAAAAATAATAAATAAAAAAATGTCTCGATGCATTCTCCTTAGAAAAAGTTGCGCTTCTTAAAATCGTTTGTCGTCCTTGTTGATGAGCCAGCAGGCAACGTTTTAGCAATATCTTTGCTCGATCTTTTCGCTGCTTTTGCCAATCTTAATTTTACGGCGAAATTTTCTCCGTATAAAAGAGAATCAACTGGACTTTCATCGGCAATTTTTTTCTATTATATTTAAACCTGGAGTAATAAATGATCTTCTTGTTATTGACATCCTATAGTGGAGGTCTGTCAGAAGTCCTCCTGAGTCTGCTAAATCAGCAATGAGTGGTAAAAGGCTAGGGTCATCTTTAAATTTTATTAATAATTCGGTTAAACACTTGCTGAGATACCAGCTCCCAACTGGTTTTGCACTATTACTTGGAAGCTGTTTTTCTTTAACGACAGGTGTCTGGCGACGGATTTAATTTCCGGGAACGGGATGTTTTTCTATTAATTCTTTTTTACATTCTGTGAAAATTCCTCAACCCAGTTTTTTTATTCATATTTCTGATACAGAACTGTACATGTCCGGACCTACTTTTCCTTGACGTTACCGAGTAAGCTGAGAATTTCAGCATCGACTTGAGAGATTTCTTGATTGTTTGTGTTCGAGTTCTTTCGGTCTTGCTCGGTTAATGTCATGTTTGTGCGATGACTTCGTCGAGAAGTATTGGGTGATCGTAAGGTTCTTGATTTGCTCGAGAAAGAACTTAACGATGATGATCTGAAAGACTGAAGATGACGATGAAGATGAGGAACTATATCGACTACGGCGTGGCGCGCCTCACGGACTGCGCTCGTCGCCGTTTTTGTCGCGTTTCGGTGTGATAGACATGGAACAAGAACGATTCCGATTCTGTCGTGACGTACCTCGCGGGCTATGCTCGCCGCTAGCTTTGGTACGTTTTGGTGTAAAAGATTTCGAACGAGAATAACTTCGACGTGGCGTGCCTTTGTCGCGGTTTGTAGATGTGAAACAAAAACGATTTCGACTTTGACGTGGCGCGCTTGCCGCCATTTTTGGCGCCTTTTGTAGATGTGGAACGAGAACGATTGCGACTTTGACGTGGCGTTCCTCGCGGGCTACGCTAGCCGCCATTTTTGTCTTTTTTTGTGATTCTATTCCCTTGATTTGGTTTTTGACCGAGATCGGTGTTTCCTGTAACGTGACGGGTCTCTCGGACTTCGCTCGCCGTTGCATCATTTCTTCTAAAAGGAGACGACGGCGCGTCATGCCTTAGCCTCTTAAGTCATTCTAATTCTTCATAAATCCGCTCTATATCCTTATCTCGTTGTCTCTTTCAGGAGCCTCTTGGACTGCGGGACTTTGACTTATGATGTCCCATCACTTGTAATTTATTAAAACTTTGAAACACTTGTATTCTTGTTAATTAATTTCTGACACGTGTGGAATGGATCGCACAGACAAGCGTAATGGCGATATAACGGAAGGGTACCCTCTAGTAAGATGATGCGAAAGTTTTAGCGCGAATATTTAAAAACTCTGTCATGGATCAAGCAACTGGTGTAACTACTACAATTGATCTATTCGGACGAGATCACGTAGCATAATTATTTACAAAGAGTGCTGTTGTATATAATTAAGATTATTATTTAGAGTCAGTGATATATAAAGAGTTTAAATAAAGATTATTCAAGAGTTATTCAGTGATTCATTATTTAGAAAATCTAAAACCTCTCACAGGTATTAATGTCAAAAATCGAGATAAATGAAGGGTGGCATGACAAAAGAGGTCAAGCAACAATTTTATTAAAATCGAGATTTTTTTAATGAAAAAATCAAATAAATTCATTTACACATTTCTGTAAAAGGATTTTCTGTTTAATTGCGTTTTTAAATGAGTTTTAATAAAAATTATAATCATAAAATAGCCTAAAATTTTACTTGTAATGCAACTTAACTGAAAAATAAAAGAAATGCATAGTCAATATTATTATCAGTAAGTCAATAAGGTTAAAAATATTATTTTCCCAAATTAGAAAATGCCACGTAGATGCGTGAAAAAATTATTAATAAAAAGAAGATGAAAAAAATAAACGACGTGCAGGAGAAGCATTTACAAAAAGTAACAGAGAAGAACCTTAACCTTAACTGTTCAATTTTCATGTTTTTATATTTAGGTAATTTTATTCTCAACTAGCTGTCGTACCCGTCTTCGACGGGTTTTAGTTTCTTCAAATGCATTCAGTAGTGTGTCTACTAGTCTCGAAGAATGGGAAATCGTGGGGAATTGAATTTGACCGACAAAAAATAATAATTAGCTACCATTAACTATTTCATTATAAAAATATTACTATTTTAAATCAGTGATTAAATTTTTATCATCAAATAATTAATTTTTTATTTATTAAAATGCAGAAAACAATGTTTGTCAAATATTTGTAGAAATTTAAATATTGTTTTATAAGTTAATCCTAAATTTCGACCAGTTTTTGGAGTTATAGGAAAGTCAAATTCGAACTAATTGTGTCACTATTGATAAAATCTAAAATAAGACCTATATTGCTAGCTGAATTCACAGTTTTCCCGATTAATTTAAATTTCTGCATATTTACCGTTTTTCTAGTTGGTGGAACCCCTGTTGAGGGTATTGGTAAGATTAAAAACCGTCGAAGAGTATTTTCATAAAATAAGTTAATTTTTGTAGCCATTTGTAGTTTTATTTATCGTTTATTCCTATCAAAAAATGTATATTTAATGAGAAAATATACACCTGGAAAAATTTGGACAAAGATGGGAAAAACTGGATAGTTTGTTACACAAAAATAATAATAGATACTCTGTTTAACTTTTGCCTTTACAATGCTCAAAACATCCATAATAGTTAACCTAGAATTAAAATAACAAAACTTTTTACTATCTAAGTTTTTCTCCAGTAGCATAATGCAAGTATCGTATAACAGGTATTCTTAAATTTTTGCATTATTAATTTTATCATAAAAATCTCCATTTTTAATAATTGAAAAATAATTTTAAAGCTATGAATTAATATTTTTTAAAATAATTTACCATTTTTAAAATTTTTGATGTTATGAAATTGTAAAACTTTTGATTAATTGGATAAACGAATAATTTTAAATTCCATTATTTTGACGTCAAAAGTTTATAAGGGACCCCAAAAATACTACTGAATTAAGCTTGATAGTAATTAGTTTGTCATCTATAATTTTTCAATTTTTTTATATTAAAAACATTATTATACTACAGTTTCCCTCTCCTCTGGTGAGAAAACCCATTGGACGGGTAGTCCAGGCTAATGAGAGTACTCCTAATTTTCGAAAGACGTTCTGTAGGCGCAAAAAATTAGTATTAAGTTTGTTAAAAGAAAAATTTGTAAAGAGAAATTTATGAAATTGTATGTAAAGCTGAAGACAGGTGTATAAACAAATAAATATAATAAATAATTTATTTAAGATTTTGTAAAAAAAAATTTTTTTATTTTTTATTTCAAAATGGCGGCAAAATAAGCCATTTTCGGTGGTAAGATCGACTCCAAACTTTCTAAAACAAATAAAATAAAAAACAAAGTGAAATTTTCTTCTTAAGTTATTTCTTTAGGTGTGGAACCTCAAAAAAGTGAAATTTTCATCTCCTTCTTTTTTTAGTGAAAAAAAAGAAAAAGACCTTTTTCTCCAAAAAATGCAAAAAAGGTGTTTTTATTCAGAATTTCTCTTATAAAATAAAGGGGAGTTGGATGTTTTACAGTTTCTGAGGTTCCACTTATAGGCATGATGACACTAAATCAAAAACCGTTTGATTTTTTAAAATCGCTGCAGAAGAACTCGAGATATCAGTCTTACCAGATAAAAAAGAAATTTTGGAAAAAACGCATTTAAAGTTTTTGTTCATAAGTGTCAACATTTTTTTTTAAATCATTGGATTGGCTTAAAAATCGTTACTCGGGGGTTTTTGAGGATCGCTAATTACAAATATGGAATCAGATTTTTTAAATTCAAAATGGCGGATCCAATATGGCTGACATTTTTTTTCAAAATCATTAAAATAAAAATATTTTCCTTTTCGAAATTGGCTGAACCGATTTTAATGAAACTTGTATCGTTAGAAGGATTAAAAAATGTACTATCCAGAATTTATTTCTATTACTGCAGATGACCAGAATCAATTGAAAATCATGTAAAATATGTTCTCTAGACGAAAAATAAAGAATACATATTTTTTTTATTTGTTCTAAACAATATTAGTTAACAAATAGTTATCTTGGGTTCCTCTGAACCAAAAAAATTATTTTTTCACTTTCATATTTTAATTTAGGCTTATTTTTAAAATATATTTATGTCCTTTTTTTGATAAGCAAATTATTTTAATTGTTATAAATAATATTAGTTAACAAATTGTTAATTTAGGTTTCTCACAACAACAAAATTTTTTTCACATTTATCTTTTAATTTAGGTACATTTAAAGTACGTATGCCCTTTATGTTTAATAAATAAATTATTTTAATTGTTATAAACAATATTAGTCAACTAATTGTTAATTTTGGTTAAAGTACATATGTACTTTTTGTTTAATAAATAAATTATTTTAATTGTTATAAACAATATTGGTTAACTAATTGTTAATTTTGGTTAAAGTACGTATGTCCTGTTTGTTTAATAAATAAATAATTTAAATTGTTATAAACAATATTAGTTAACAAATAGTTAACTCTGGTTCCTGTCAAACAAAAATTATTTTTTCACGTTTATATTTTTTAATGTAGGCTCATTTAAAGAATATAGTCCTTTTTTGATCAGCAAATTTTTTTAATTGTTATAAACAAAAAAGCCTAAATTAAAATATAAATGTGACAAAAAATTTTTTGGTTGAGAAGAACCAAAGTTAACTATTTGTTAACTAATATTGTTTAGAACAAACGAAAAAAATTTGTATTCTTTATTTTTCATCTAGAGAACATATTCTACATGATTTTCAATTGATTGTGGTCATCTGCAGTAATAGAATTAAATATTCAACGCACTTTTTTAAAAAATTGTGTTAATTTGTTAACTTTGAATGAATTATATAATTATAAACAATTAAAAAATTTGAAAAAATTTAGTTCTCTTCAATTTAAAAAAACTCAAATCGGTAAAAAATTGTAAGCTCTAGACATTTTTGAACAGTCACTTGTAAAAAAATCCCACTGTGACGTCTTACCGTGAGCATTAGATACTGAGAAAGCTCGCGCACGGCGAGACTAAAAATGATAGAACTTTGAAACTTTTAGAGAGTTCCGGTTTTTTATTTTTTCTATGGAATCATGAAAAGTCCCTTTTTATGATGCTATAAAAAAGTGACCAAAATCGATTGCGAACATTGTTTATTTATAACAATAAAAATGAAAAATATAATTTGTTTAAACAAATTAAACTTTTTATTCATATTATATTTTTTTCTGGATACTACATTTTTTAATCCTTCTAACGATACAAGTTTCATTAAAATCGGTTCCTATGTTCCTATGTAGGATTCTGTATAAGTAAAAAAATAAATTTTTCTAAAAGGTTAGATAATTTGTTGTAGAAAATTTATTTCTAGCTTAAAATTGTTTAGACACCTTAAGACTTCGGAGAAAACTTTGAAAACAAATTTGGTGGAACGGGGATTCGAACCTGAGATCAACGAACACACGAGATTTATTAAGCAAATACCTAGCCAACAACGCTAAGTGAGCTATTTTTGGCGTAAAAAAATCTTTCTCTTAAGGTACAAAATATTATTGCAGAATTTAAAGTAAAACAAAAGTTATACATTCTTATTGTTCGCCATATTAAAGATGTTTTTGTATGCGGATAAGCAATGGAATGATTATTATGTTTTCTCATTTGCATTTTTTAAAAAAGACAAGCAAAAATGTATTTGGTGTTGCTGAACACAAATAAGATATCAAATTTAAAAAATTTAAAATGGTGGATCCAATATGGCGGAAAGGAAAATATTTTTATTTTAATGATTTTGAAAAAAAATGTCAGCCATATTGGATCCGCCATTTTGAATTTAAAAAATCTGATTCCATATTTGTAATTAGCGATCCTCAAAAACCCCCGAGTAACGATTTTTAAGCCAATCCAATGATTTAAAAAAAAATGTTGACACTTATGAACAAAAACTTTAAATGCGTTTTTTCCAAAATTTCTTTTTTATCTGGTAAGACTGATATCTCGAGTTCTTCTGCAGCGATTTTAAAAAATCAAACGGTTTTTGATTTAGTGTCATCATGCCTATAAGTGGAACCTCAGAAACTGTAAAACATCCAACTCCCCTTTATTTTATAAGAGAAATTCTAAATAAAAACAGCTTTTTTGCATTTTTGGAGAAAAAGGTCTTTTTCTTTTTTTTCACTAAAAAAAGAAGGAGATGAAAATTTCACTTTTTTGAGGTTCCACACCTAAAGAAATAACTTAAGAAGAAAATTTCACTTTGTTTTTTATTTTATTTGTTTTAGAAAGTTTGGAGTCGATCTTACCACCGAAAATGGCTTATTTTGCCGCCATTTTGAAATAAAAAATAAAAAAATTTTTTTTTACAAAATCTTAAATAAATTATTTATTATATTTATTTGTTTATACACCTGTCTTCAGCTTTACATACAATTTCATATATTTCTCTTTACAAATTTTTCTTTTAACAAACTTAATACTAATTTTTTGCGCCTACAGAACGTTTTTCGAAAATTAGGAGTACTCTCATTAGCCTGGACTACCCGTCCAATGGGTTTTTTCACCAGAGGAGAGGGAAACTGTAGAAAACATTCTCCTGAGTACAACCGGTTTATCGACAGTCGAGTTCTAATGGTGTGTACCGGACAATAATCGACAGTGCACATCATTATACCTCAACGTCAAACCTCCCGCTCAAATTATCTCACGTGCCGGAAAAATCCAAGCCAAATGGGCGCAAACCAAGTATCCTTGGTCCTACAACGTCCGTCAAGCGAGGTATTTATCCGACCGAGCTCGTCTGTCGATAAATTATTTATTATATGTAAAAGAAATTTTCTAAATAAATGTCATAGCTATTTTAATAATATGTACTAAAAAAGCCTTCTTTTTGCCTGTTTTTAACTGGAATGTCTCCTTAAGGGGAAAATTTTTTTTCCGTCAATAATAGCTCGTTTAGCGTAGTTTGTTAGGTTGTTGCTAAGTAAATCTCGTACGTTTGTCGGTCACACGTTCGAATCCCCGTCCCACCAAATTTGTTTTCAAAGTTTTCTCCGAAGTGTTAAGGGGAGATTCCACAGAAATTAAGGTTTTTTTAAAAAATTTTTTTATAGGTAGTAAAATAAATATTTCTTAGTTAAACTTTTTTTACAATAAAATACTTGTGTTACAGTAATAAAAACCATTTTTTATTTATTTATTTTTTTAATGGAGTCTTAGAAAATGGCTGCCGAAAGTGGTCCCCTCTAAAAGTTGTTTACATTTTTTCTCGGCGACAATTAATCTAAACTAAGAAAGTCAAAAATTTTCTTAATCTATACCATTATGGCTATCGTGTAAACTAGAACAAAAAAAATTTATTGAAAAATAACCAAATGGCAGACTTTTTAATTTTTCGATAATAATTTTGCAACTTAAATTGTTCATAACTTTTATAAATATTAATGGATCTGAAATATCCTAGTTTACACGAAAACTACGCATTCAAGGAGCATGCTGTCCAAATTGCAAGTTATTTCGTAGAAAATTGTAAAAATGAGAGTGTAAACAAGTTGAAAATGTGTAGTTTCGAGAAAAACGCGTTTAAAGTTTGAAGGACCAAAAATACAAAAATTTAACTTAAAGTTATATACATAACCTTTGATACGTAACAGTAGACATTTCTTATTACTTAAGAACTACTCTTTCAAGCGGTGCGAAAAGAAAAAAATGTAAATTTAAAAATAAACAAATTGCAGTTAGGTAATTAATGAAAAAACATGAATTTTCGAGGTGGAAAGGTGATGTTATTCCTACCCTCCTGCTAGCGAGTCTATTCTTATCGCTTCAGACTATTTTTCTCGTATTTTTAGATAATCATACTAACCAAAAATTTAAAAAAAATAATTTCGGTATTCAAAAAAAAAATCAGTGGAATCTCCCCTTAAGGTGTCTAAACAATTTTAAGCTATAAATTTTCTACAATAAATTATATAAATTTTTAGCAAAATTTATTTTTTTACTTATACAGGGTACTTCATAGGAAACTATATAAATTCTTATAGATTTCCTTATCAACAAAGTTTCCTATAGAAATACAACTAGGAATCATATAGGAATCCTATAGTAAGTTTTCTACATAAGAACTTACATAGATTCCTATAAATAATCCTTTAAGAATTTTCATAGGATCCTTGTAGGATTCCTTGTAAGTACCAATATAAGATTTTCTAGTAGGGAAGTAAGTATAATAATGTTTTTAATATAAAAAAATTGAAAAATTATAGATGACAAACTAATTACTATCAAGCTTAATTCAGTAGTATTTTTGGGTTCCCTTATAAACTTTTGACGTCAAAATAATGGAATTTAAAATTATTCGTTTATCCAATTAATCAAAAGTTTTACAATTTCAAAACATCAAAAATTTTAAAAATGGTAAATTATTTTAAAAAATATTAATTCATAGCTTTAAAATTATTTTTCAATTATTAAAAATGGAGATTTTTATGATAAAATTAATAATGCAAAAATTAAAGAATACCTGTTATACGATACTTGCATTATGCTACTGGAGAAAAACTTAGATAGTAAAAAGTTTTGTTATTTTAATTCTAGGTTAACTATTATGGATGTTTTGAGCATCTTTGTCCAAATTTTTCCAGTTGTATATTTTCTCATCAAATATACATTTTTTGATAAGAATAAACGATAAATAAAACTACAAATGGCTACAAAAATTAACTTATTTTATGAAAATACTCTTCGACTGTTTTTATTCTTACCAATACCCTCAACAGGGGTTTCACCAACTAGAAAAACGGTAAATATGCAGGAATTTAAATTAATCGGGAAAACTGTGAATTCAGCTAGCAATATAGGTCTTATTTTAGATTTTATCAATAGTGACACGCCATGGGTTTTTGAAAAAGAAATAAATTTAATGTGATGCATGGAAAAAAAACTTAGGAAAAGACAGGGAACAGTTAGCAATGAATTCATATTACTTGTGATGGTCATTTGTTTTTTTACATTTCCAGAATGGACGTATAAATTTGTATCATGCATCACATTAAATTTATTTCTTTTTTAAAAACCCATGGCGGTCCCACAATGAAACTTACCAGATCAATTCACAGACAAATTTTGGCATCTTTTGGTAAAAATAAAAAAGGAATTGAAAACCCCATATTTTTTAAATGGCGATTTTTATTTTTCGAAATTGTCAAAAATAGTGCAAAAATATTTTTTGTTAATTATAATATTTTTTAGTTTAAAATATGGTATTTTACGAACAATTTCTGATATTGAAAATTAAAATCGGACTATTAGAGTAGAAGTTATGAATTTTTTAAAATAAAAGTACTAAAAAATTCAAAGTGTCATATCTCCGCCATTTTTTTATTTTTTTCAAAAAATGTTTGGGGAATTTTTTTCATATCGCCTAAGGAGCATATACACAAAATATTAACCAAATCCCAATTAGTCTAGAAAATATCTGTGATGAGTTGACGTGGAGTTCACCATAATGAAATAGTTAATGGTAGCTAATTATTATTTTTTTTCGGTCAAATTAAATTCCCCACCATTTCCCATCCTTCGAGACTAGTAGACACACTACTGAATGCATTTGAAGAAACTAAAACCCGTCGAAGACTGGTACGACAGCTAGTTTTTTTTAAATTCAATTTTTTTGTTATGTATCTTTAAAATATATATATGTGACGCTCCACGGTGAAAGGGACCTTAGCTGTTTTTGACAGAACTAAAGTTGGAAGTACAAATAAATGAAAATGACTAATTTTCTTTACAAACTATGAATATTTAGTTCATTATTATATGCAATATTTTCAAAAAATATGCTTTTGATGTTAAATAAGCAATAATATATTTTTAATGAAGCTAAAACTACTCTAAACATAACCTAAAATTTTAAGCAGCTAAGGTCCCTTTCACCGTGGAGCGTCACATATATATATATATATATATATATATATATATATAAGATGAGACTTTTGTCTGTACATTGCTCAAAACTTAAAATTGTACACATACTTATTCGTTTTGAGCATCCAGGATTCCAAAAATGCCAATAAAAAATTTTGTGTATGTATGTATGTATGCCCGTATGTCACAGAATCTTTGTTCGCGAATCACTTAAAACCGGCTCAACCGTTTAAAATCAAATTTGGCAGAACGTTTGACCTTAGGCCAAGGAAGGTTTTTAAATTTACAGATTTGAAAAATATTAATTTAAACGGAAGATATTAAATTTTTTCAAAAAATTCAAAAATCAAAAATTTTCAAATTTTACCTTTTTTAAAAAAATGCTTTCAAACTTTGTACAGTTGAGTATAACATGTTATTTAGTAACATTCTATAATAGATTTGCCAATAAAATGTCCTATAAGTAAGATGTAAATATAAACATGATTTTTAAAAAATTTTAAAAATCGCAAATATCCCAATTTTATATTTTGTAATGAATTGCGTTTAAATGATCTATAATTGATTGTTACATGTTAATTGGTCAAATTTTAGCATAATTTTTTCAAATATTGTGTCCTATAACTAAGATGTATAGATAAAAATGTTTTCAAAAAATCGAAATTTTAAAAATTTTAGATTTTTTAATGTATTGCTCTTAAACGATCTTTAATTGAGTATAACATGTTATTTAGTCACATTTTAGCATAATTTAGCAAAAAATACTATTCCATATTTCAGATGTAAGTATAATAATGCTTTCGGAAAATTTAAAAAAAAATATCTATTTATAAGAGACAATTTTTGGAAAAATTATGCTAAAATTTGACCAAATAACATGTAACAATGAATTATAGATCATTTAAAAGCAATTCATTAAAAGATATAAAATTTGAAAAATTTCGATTTTTTTAATTTTTTGAAAACATTTTTATACTTACATTTTGGTTATAGGACATTATTTTTGGCAAAAAATTTTTACATTTTGATAGATTGCAGTAAAATAATCAGTTATGACTTTTGTGATATATATATATATAAACAATAAATTTACAGATTTTAAACATATTAATTAGAACGGGAGGTATTCAATTTTTTCTAATCATTTAAAAAATGGAAAATTTTTAATTTTTTTGTTTTTTAATATATATCTTTTAAACTTTTGACATCAAAATAATGGAATTTAGAATAATTTGTTTATCCAATTAATCAAAAAATTTTCAATTACAAAACTTCGAAAATATTAAAAATGGTAAACGATAAATGGTAAACAATGTGAAAAAATATTAATTCATAGCTTTAAAATTATTTTTAAAGGAGATTGAAAATGGAGATTTTTTATGATAAAATTCATACTACAGAAATTCAAGAATACCTGTGAAACGATACTTGCATTATGCTACTGGGGAAAAACTTAGATAGTAAAAAGTTGTGTTGTTTTAATTCTAGATTTAACTTTTAGGGATGTTTTGAGCATTGTAAAGGCAAAGGTAAACAGGGTGTATATTTTTTTTGTTTAACGATAAATAAAACTACAAACGGCAACAAAAATTCACTTATTTTATGAAAATACTCTTCGACGGTTTTTATTCTTACCAATACCCTCAACAGGGGTTCCACCAACTAGAAAAACGGTAAATATGCAGGAATTTAAATTAATCGGGAAAACTGTGAATTCAGCTAGCAATATAGGTCTTATTTTAGATTTTATCAATAGTGACACAATTAGTTCGAATTTGACTTTCCTATAACTCCAAAAACTGGTAGAAATTTTGGATTAACTTATAAAACAATATTTAAATTTCTACAAATAATTGACAAACATTGTTTTCTGCATTTTAATTAATTAAAAATAAATTATTTTATGACAAAAAGTCAATCACTGATTTAAAATAGTAATATTTTTCTAATGAAATATAGTTAATGTACAAAGTTTATGAATTGGTAAATAAATATTCTTTATTTGAACAAATGTTACAGATTTACTTTGTTAGTCGAAATGAAACTGCTCTCTCTCATTTTGAAAATTTTAGCTCTAATTCAAAATGAGAAGTTGAGTTTTATTTTTAATGCATATCAAAATGAGTCAGATTCTTATTCAATTTGTGTTTAGGTTTTTTCTGTGTAATTTCTGACCATGAAAAAAATTGCATTCAATTTAATGTTTAATTAAGTGACACGTTTGCACGAATTCTCAATGTCTCATGGCACTGGCCAGCCTTATTACGCTACTGCACTTAAAGTACTCTAACTCTTTTAGTGTTAGCAATCCAAAACCAGCCTTCTTTGCAAGCATTTCTATATCACCCTTACTTTTTTCCTTTTTCATAAACAGTTTTAGGAAAAGTCTTGCTGGTATTGAATTTTTTCCTATCCTTTCTTAACTTTTTTATTACAATCTCTTTTTTTTAATACTGATAAGTAAGATGTTAAGTAAGGAAAATTTTCATAAAGGCCGATGTTACAACCCTTTTGGTGTTACTAACTACAAAGGTAAAAATTTGAGAAAAATTTCAGCTACTTTGAAACAGAAGTTTCCTGAGCTTCCTGATTCAGTTAAGATTTGTTCTCAATGCCGACAAAAGTTACAAGAATCTAAAGCTCCTAAAAAAGATTCTGAAGCGTCAGTGCAGGAATTGAATGAAGTTGTCAACACTGACAAGGAAGATAATTCAGTAAATCCCGTGATTGTTCGTTCCAAAAAAGAAATCGAATTGAAAGAAATGATTGATGATTTAAAAGAAAAATTTTTAAATTTACCAATTAATGACCCATTGAGGTTACGCATTCTAACAATACTCCGGAAGACATGGAGTGCTAACAAAATTTCTAAAGAATTTTCCTGCAGTTGGAAGTTTGCTAAGAAGGGTAATGATCTTAGAAATTTTAATGAAATTTCGGCAGAAATTACAGCCAAGTCTGGAAAAGCATTACCATCACCATCAGTTGAAAATGTTGTGAAATTTTACACAAGTGATGAAAACAGTAGAGTAATGGCCTGTCCGAAAGATGTTGTCTCTGTCAAAGATGAAAACGGAAAATCTTTAAAAAAAAGTCTTTGGTTGGACCAAATCTAGTCTTGGCTTGACTACCTGGACACTGATCTTGTCTTACATTGACTGGTTGGACCAAATCTAGTTTTTGCTTGACTGCTTTGGCACTGATCTTGTCTTACCTTGGCCAGTTGGACTAAATCTAGTCTTGGCTTGGCTGCCTGAATACTGATCTTCTCTTACCTTAACTGGTTGGACCAAAACTAGTCTTATTTTAACAAACCAGAACTTATCAATCTGTATTAGATCCGCAGTTTTAAATATTCAATTTCTATCGGCAGATTCATGATCAGTGACCCAAAAAAGCCTCCAGTAACTAATCTTATGCAAATTCGTGAGTTTACAAAATTTCGTCCGGCATATTGGATCCGACATTTTGAATTTTTGAAAACTAACGCAAGATTCATAATCAGCGACGTAGAAAACCCCCGAGTAATTTCTTTTTTTGATAGATAGGGGTCTCCTGTTCAGAAAAAATGCCCCATATAGTTAAAATTTATTCATCTATCTTAAAGTACTCTTATTTTATGTCCGCAGGTGAGACCTACAACTTCAAAACTTTGGAGATATTCATTAAAATATGATGTTTACACACACACGGAATGAATTTTTTTTAAAATGTCATTTTTGAACTCCTGAGGTCAAATAACATAAAAATATGTTAAAAAATTAGATATTTTTCGGATGCAGTAAGCACGATTTTGTATTGGAGGTAGAATAAATAAGTTTTTCTTCATTGCTAATTAATAATATATTATTATTTATTTATTATATAAATGTTCATATAAAATAATTAAATTTAATACAAAATCGTGCTTACCGCATCCGAGAAATATCTAATGTCGATAAGTTAGAGTAACAAGGAATTATCAAATTCTTATCTTTTTTCAGTGTGAATAAATTCTTTGAACAAAATTATCCTTTTTTCTTAAAACTTCATTTCCCTTATAAATTTACCTTTGTTTTACTTTAAAATTTCATTTCTATTATATACATTTACTTTAAAATAGTGTTACATTAATAAAAATGCTTTAAAAGTCACCTCGTATACAAGCATCTACACACTTCTCATTACGGAAAAGGCTCGTATGAGAGATTTCTCATACGTGCTACCGAGCTCATATACGAACTCCGTGGTCCGTGTATCGAATTTTTTTTTACTGGGAGAGGAATAGTCTCCAATGAAGAGTAATATTCTTAATTTAAGAATAAAATGTAAGATGATTTTAGAAGAGGAATTGTCCTTTTAAAACAAGAATATTTTTTTTTCGGTGTATGTTATAATTAATTAACATCATGCTTCATTTTTCTGTGCTATACTATTGCTCTTATTCTAAACCCTAGCTAATTACTAGTTTCTGAATTTTTACATCTACTGTGATAAACAGTTAGTTCTATTTTCACGGAATTAGTTAAAAATATTTAATTGGAAGTAGAGTGTAACTTGACATATTAGCAGTGATCATTTCTGGACCTTCATTGAGAGCATACTGGTATTATCCTTTGCAATCGTGCGTAGTGATAGTTCTTCTTGTGAGAAGATCAATTAAAGGTTCGATTTTCCTAAAAGTTGTAGGACCGCTCTGCTTTTCTACTTCTCTACTATTCATCTATGCATTTAAAAAATGAAGCAGATCAAAGTAATTAGTTTTTTATTGCAAATGAATTATTACCAAGTTTTCTTCCTCAATTTTTCTTTGAAACATTTTTTTAGTAACAGCAGAACGACTAAATGTTGATTGAGTGTACTTTGGTTTCATTTTATTCTGTGGTGTTATTTTAAAAATTTTCTCCATTAAAATTAGATTTTCACGCTCTATTTTCATGAGTTCTTCAGCTGTAAATGTCCTATTTTCTTTCTTTAATTCACTTTTTCTTCTTCTTGAAGGACATAATTGTAGATTGTTTTTGTGGTTAAACTTTGTCACATTTACTTCTGATTTCATTCTAGAATCTGAAATATCCTTGTCATTCAGAGAAAACGAAGAAAATTCAGAAGATAAATATCGGGTTGTTACATTCGTCTTTACTGTCTAAAACAAGTAATAAATAATTGTGCACTTAATCATATTATTAAAGTGAGTTAACTAAGATTTTACATTGTAAAGTATAGGGCATGTAAAAACATTAAAATCGGTTAACAGTTTTCTAACAAATCAATTAAAACTCTCTTTAATATTTATCGGTAATTGAGCAATTCCACTCCAAGTGATCATAAGAATTTTGGATGATTTTAGCAATATTAGAAATACTTTTTGAATTTGTTCCTTTATATGCATGGAATAAAAATGTATAAAAGTTTTATTTTAATTTTTAATTGACCGGTTGGATTCCATAAGGGCACGTAAATTTTTCTCGGCCGAAATCGAAGTCCCCTGGACACTCAAAATTTAACTTCTGAATTTAAATGTTTAAAATATATATCCTTATAAGAAATTTCATTGCGCATCTTTTTTTCTTTAAATTTTTATTGTATCTATTACTGTTTTCAAAATATAAGGAAAAAACTGTTTTTTAAAGAGCGAAAAATTTATTGCTTTTTTCACTTCAACTCGCGATTACTCAGTGAATTTTACATATTTTTTAATGAAAAAAAAATATGCGTTGTTTTATCCTACGAGTGACTAAAAAAGAAAAATAATGTTTTAATTGTAAATAAAACAGTTATTAATTTTTTATTGAGATATTGCAAAATTCGTAACCTGAAATTTTCACTAAGCGGGGAAGTTGAGCAAATTTTGAGCAACAAAAAACTTCCAGCGAGAAAGTTGTTCATTTAGGTGTAAACAAGTTTTTCCCGAAAGTTACAGTTTAATTAAACAATTAGTTAACAAATGGCGAATGTTAAAAGTCGTCGTCGGCTGAACGCCCAGCGCGCGTTTCTCACCTCATAGTAAAGCTGCCTCTAGCTGCCTCTACAATTAGAAAGTAATACGCGAAACGCGAGAAAATACTATGTATTTTTCTCGCGTTTCGCGTCTGCGTCGAGCGTTTATCAATTTTTTTCCTAATTGTAGAAGCTGCCTCTACAATTAGAAAGTAATACGCGAAACGCGAGAAAATACCATGTATTTTTCTCGCGTTTCGCGTCTGCGTCGAGCGTTTAGCAATTTTTTTCCTAATTGTAGAGGCAGCTTAAGCTGGAGAGTTTTATTCTGCGTATACATAATACGGGTGAGAAACGCGTGCTGGGCGTTCAGCCGCCAACGACTTTTAACATTCGCCATTTGTTAACTAATTGTTTAATTGAACTGTAACTTTCGGGAAAAACTTGTTTAGACCTAAATAAACAACTTTCTCGCTGAAAGTTTTTTGTTGCTCAAAATTTGCTCAACTTCCCCGCTTAGTGAAAATTTCAGTTTATGAATTTTGCAATATCTCAATAAAAAATTAATAACTGTTTTATTTATAATTAAAACATCATTTTTTTAGTCACTCGTAGGATAAAATAACGCGCATTTTCGTTTTTGTTTCATTAAAAAATATGTAAAATTGACTGAGTTGAAGTGAAAAAAACAATAAAAATTTCGCTCTTTAAAAAAACAGTTTTTTCCTTGTATTTTGAAAACGGTAATAGATACAATAAAAATTTAGAAGAAAAAAAGATGCGCAATGAAATTTCCTATAAGGATATATATTTTAAACATTTAAATTCAGAAGTTAAATTTTGAGTGTCCAGGGGGCTTCGATTTCGGCCGAGAACAATTTACGTGCTCTTATGAAATTCAGCCGCTCAATTGTAGTCAATTTTTCAAAAAAAAGCACATAACTTTTTTCTTGTTGACCGATTAAGATAATTTTTTTTTAGAAAAATACTCATAATTAGAAGTACTTTTATGAAAAAATAAAAGGAAAAAAAAATTTTTTCCATAAAAAAATTTCAAAAAATTTTTTGAATTCAAATTTTGAAAAAAATATACCTTTGATTTCAAAATTTTATTTGTAGATACTGTCAATAATGTAGATAATAATTCCTGTAAATTTAATTATAGGACAGCAATAACATTAGGTAAAAAAAATAAAATGTCCAGCGCGGCGTGCCGGGAATTGTGCAATATTTGCTTATAACGACTGTTTTGTTTCAAAATACAGTGGAACCTCGATTATCCGAACTAACCTAGGCAAGGCCTGATTCGGATAATCAAAAATTCGGATAATAAAGGTTTTAATGTTTTTCATAATTAAAGTAAAAAATTGGACAGTTGAACTATAAGCATTTAATTTAATACATTTTTTAAAGATATATAGGTATATATATATATATATATATATATATATTTATATATATATATATATATATATATATATATATATATATATATATATATATGTAAATATATATTAATTTACAATAATATATTAATAAAAGTAAATATATATTAATTTTTAATAATATATTAATAAAACACAGAATATATTATTTTTTTAAAACCTTTTTGACATAAACATAAATAATAAAATAAATAGAGAAAATAAATTTTAAAATTCGGATAGCCAAAAAAAAGTTCGGATAATAGAAATTCGGATAAAATGAATTTCGCTTCGGATAATAGAGGTTTCGGATAACAGAGGTTCGAATAATCGAGGTTCCACTGTATATATATATATATATATATATATATATATATATATATATATATATATATATATATATATATATATATATATATATATATATATATATATATATATATACATATATAGTCCAAATAGGTGAGGTTGCACACATATGTAAAGTTTAATGGCTAAGCCGAATTATAATCGGAATCGCTCGTAATAGTCCAGTCGCCCTGTGAAAAAAGTGGTCATTTCGTGCCAAAATTGATACCTGAAGTCTGATTGTGGATTCATATAGTGTGGGGTGGTAGTATGAATATGTATATGTTTCCCACTCGAGTTAAAAATAAAAAATTTGAAAAAAATGAATTTAAAAAAAAAACCAAAAAAAAATTTTTTTTAATTAATAATTTTTTGACATTATTTATAAATTTTTCAAAAAACAAATAAAAAATTTGAATTCCCGAGAAAATTTTAGCCCAGTTTAAAAAAAATGATCAAAATTCATTAATTTGTTTGAATGTTATGACAACTTTTACGAATTTGAAAGTTTGAATTCAACTTTAGCGCGAGCGACTGATGATGTCCCCCACTATGCAGCCTAGAGCAAACAGGCTGCTCTACGTTGCATTCAAACGTTGCATACATTTTAGGATATTTTTTTACGAACAAGAAGTGCATAGATGTTTAGATTGATTTTTTTATAATTAGTATGACTAATCAACTAAAAAAATATAATAAAAAAAATAAAAAATATTAATAATTAAAGGCTCAGGAATTTTTTGAAATAAAAAAATTATCTCCCCCCCCCCCCTCTTTTGACCTAGATCAAAATTTTTTTTTGCAAAATTTGCAGGAAAGAAAATGTAATCAAATGGCGTTTATGACAAATTGTTAAAGTAAAAATTGTTGATATAGTGTTCATTTGTTTATAAGCCAAAAATTTCTCCCCCCAAAAAACCAGTTTTCTTGTAAAAATTCAATTCGCTACAAATTGTGATTGATAGATTGACATTTCATGAAGAGAACCCAACAAAAAAAATTGATTTTCATCCGGCCAAAAATGTAGAAATTCCATTTTAAAAAATCATGTTTTTAGTTAACAAATGGAATTTCTCATAAACTATTTATCGAATCGTATTCAGATTTGGCACACATCTTGAGGGTCTTGAGAGGTACATTTTTGAAGAATATCAAAAGAATTTGTTAACTTTTGTTCAAGTTATTAAACAAATAAGAAAGTGCCATTTTTAGTGGTTTAAATTCATTTGCAAGTAAACAAATGGACCAATTTTAACATATGACCTATCATTTTAAAGGTATTTCCGAGCTCTATAACTTTTATTAACAACTTTTTCCCCTATAATTTGATGGGAAAGAACGGTCATCAAAAAAATATTTTTCGGCACCTTCAAAATTGTTTATAACGCGCAGCATGAAAAATCTCGAGTGGGAAACATATACATATTCATACTACAGGCTTCGCACTCTTCTACTAAAAGCTACTATTTGCTACTTTTTTGATCCGAGGCTACTTTTTGGCTACTTTTTTCAGCCTAATGCTACTAAAAGCTACTTTTTTGAACAAATAGTCAAATTTAGAATTTTAGTTTTCACATTTTCACTTAATAACAGCGTTAAAAACTAATGAAAAACGACCGTCAATAATGTAGGGAATAATTTTACCGACTTTATTTTATTCCGTTACATATTATAAGTATTTTCCGTTCCATCCCTGGCCTTATTACAAATTTATTTTGAAAATTACGTTTTACAACCCTGACCATAACCTGTACTTTGTTTATGTATGTTCTCGTCACTGGACAATATATGTTTGTTTTGTACAATTATTTTAAATGTTTAAAGTGAAATAAAATTGTGAATCTGAAAAAGGATTAATCCGTAAAGCTTTTTAATTTATTGATGCAAGGTAAGTCTAATAGTATACACATTTAAATTATACTTTTATATAAATTATCCTACTAGTTCACAATAATCATTTCAACTGTGTTCAGATATTATACATAATTATTTAGTATTTTTCTGTGAATTGTCATACTTTATTGTAAAATTTTTATGAAAAAAGAAATATTTTTTTATAAGATTTCTTTTAATTAATAATTTGTTAAAAAGTTTAAAGACAGTGTTAGAAATTGGCAAAGGTTAGGTACGCAACTGTCAACAATATGAATAGGTTATGTTATTTATTATTCTAAATAAAATACAAGTGTTAAATAGAAATATTTTGGTAATTACAATAAGTTATCAATTTAAAAAAAATAGGATACCAATTTTTTTGTCACTGAATTTTTATTTTAAGTTTAATTTTTTAAATAATCGAAAATCATTATATTTTATCTAAGTCAATCATGACTTAATTTTAAAAAATTTGTATTTCTAAACTTATTTGAAAATGGATGTTTTGAAAACTAATTTGTGGCATTAATTTTAAAAAGTATATGAAATAATCATGTATAATATATAATAATTTAATCAAACAGTAATTTTTTATATTTAAAACTTGAGAAAAATGACAAGTTTATGTACATTTTACTTATAGATTGAAGTTCTTCAGAATAAATATTATTACAATGTTACGATAAATACTAACTTACTGTAAATATTTTTTAATTAATTTTTTCAAAATAAAGTTATATTTAAAATCTCAAATTTTCAAAGTTTATGTTATGATAATATTTTTAAGTTAAATATTCTTTTAAAAAAACGTATGTTTATATTTTTAGGTCATCACTAGCTGAATATTAAATGGGATTTCTTCGTCACTTAAGAATTGATAAATGTGAACAAAATTGTACTCCTTGTCATAATTATTTTCATTTATATTGTCAGTGATATATAACAAAGATATAAATATATAGAGTTTATTGCAAATGTCGAGGAATTAAATTATAAAATAATGGGCGAATACAAATTTCAAATGCATTGGCTTAACCGTACGGATGCTGCAGGTTACAAAATTGCAGCTTGGTGTAAAAAGTGTACCGAAAAGGAAAATAATGCGTTTTGCACAATCTGTTGTAAAAGTTTTTCTCATGCTAAGAAAGGAATACAAGATATTTTACAGCATTCTTTGACTGGCATACACAAAAAAAATTCTATCGATAAACTGAATTTTAATCAATTAAAATTACAAACAGCTGCTTCGTCTGGAACTGAAAAATCATTAGAAAACCCGCTTTTATTATGGTCTGTTCGCGATACTCCTCTAAGAGCTAAAATTATTTGGGTCATAAAAAACATTCATTCTAACATGTCAGCAAATTCGTGTGATGGCATAGGTCAAACATTTCAAGCTATGTTCCCTGACTCAGAAGCAGCTAAAAAATTCTCGCTGGGTGCTACGAAATTTCGATACTTAGTTACTGAAGCCTTAGCCCCATACTACGAAGAAAAGTTAATTCAGGATGCAAAAAAGCCCAGGATTTGTATTGGCATACGATGAGACGACAAATTCAGAAAGCAAAAAGGAACTTCAGATTAGATTACGTTATTTTTCAGAAAATTATCAAGAAGTACAAGACAGTCATCTACAAACATTCTTTCTTGGTTCTGCTACATCTCAAATAATTGCAAGTTATTTAACAGATTCACTGGAAAAATTATCGTTTGGAAAATTATTGATGTTGAGCTCAGATGGTCCGAACGTAAATAAAGGAGTCTGGAATCTATTAAATAAAGACGTATTAAATTTTCGTGGAAAAGGATTATTAAATATTGGAACTTGTAATCTACATGTAGTTAATAATGCTTTTTTAAATGCACTTTCTGAATTCGGTAAGGATGTTGGTGAATTTGCAACACAAGTGTACTACTTTTTTCATAATGAGTCAGTTCGAAGCTCAGATTTCGAGCAAATACAAGAACAAAATAAGTCACCGAAGCATCATTTCATAAAATATTCGAGTACACGTTGGTTAACACTAAAGAGATGTGTTTTGATTTTGCAGGAACAATGGCAATGTCTGATAAAATACTTCCTTAATTTCTTACCGATAAAATCTGGAGTTCCAAAATCTTTTTTTACTAGTTCAAAATACTCTTCTATTTGCAAATATTTAAAAGAATCAGATATGAAAGCAAAATTGGCATTTGTTGCAAGTAGTGACGAACTTTTTGAAAGTTTTTCGGAATTCTTTCAAAAAGAAGAGCCTCTAATACATGTATTATATGAGAATATTGAAACTTTAATATTAAATCTCGCTGGTCGTATTTGCAAAAGTGAAACTTTAACGAATATTAAGAAAAACAATTTGAAATTTGAAGACCTTTTTCTTGATGACAATTTCCTTAATTTAAAATCAATTATTTTAGATGAAGATGTGAAAAAGAATTTAGAAGACATCAATGAAAAAGAAAAACTAATTTTCTTAACAAAAGCTCGAGAGCATTATAAGACTGCTTGTCTATATCTTCTAAAAAAATCATCGTTCAAAGCTTATCCTCATTCAAGCATGTTATACGCATGTCGATACTTGCAACCAAAAAGAATTCCAAATAAGAGTAGTACTAAAGAAATTTGTAAAATTGCAGACCAACTATCACTTCAAGATGTTTCGTTAACCAAATTAGCCGATGAATGGAATCTTTTAAAGTTAGATAAATTATCAGAATTGCTAAAATCCGAACGAATTGATCATTATTGGCAAAAGAATATCTTTAGTCAAAAAAATTGTAACAACGATTACAAATATCCTTTAATTAATAAGGTTGTCAAAGCTTGCTTGTGCTTATCTCACGGTAATGCGGATGTGGAAAGGGGATTTTCGAAATCAAAATTAACATTAACAAAAGACAAGACCAAGATGAATAAACGAACTTTAAATGGGCGACTGACAATTCACGATGGGACAAAAATGTTTAAAAATAATCTCCACCTTCTTCCAATTACAGACGATTTGATAACCAAAGCTCGTTCAGCGCGTCAAAAGTATGTGGAATTTCTGGAAAATGAAATAAAGAAGAAAGAAGAAAATGCTGCAGCTGAAGAAAAAGAAAATCGAAGAATTGAACTAGAGAAGGAAAATTTAAAAAACATAGAGACAATCAATTTAAGTGTGAAGGAACTCGAAATTAATTTAAAAGAGTTAAAAACAAAAAATGATTTGACTAAAAAGAGTTCCGACACTTTAATGAACAAAGCTGAAATGCAGTTGGACGAATCTTTAAGAAAAAATGATCTCCAAGGAGCTCTTGTCGCACGAGGGATGATGTCAGCTACGAAAAATATGAGAATTGAGGAAAGATCCATAGAAGACAAAGTTTTAAAATTAAACAAAGAAATTGATCGCAAAAAGAACACTGTTTTAAAAAAAACTATTAAACAATAAAAAATCAGAAACTAATCGTGATTTGAATTCTAAACAGAATAAAGAAAATTCAGTTAGCCCAAAAAATAAAAATGAAAAAAAAGAATAAAAAAAAATTCCAAATAATAAAATCATGTCTTCAAAAAAAACGACACGGCAACCTGTCCATACTTCAGATATAGATTTAAATGAAATTCAAGTTTCTCCTGCAAAGAAGAATTGTAAAAGAAAGGCTAATTGTGTAATAGTTACTGCTCCAAAAAAACAAAAAAAATGAATGCTCAAAGCAAACTTGATTGTTTTCTGAATTATAAAACTGATCAAACCGAAGCTAATGAAGATAAGATTATTAAAACAATTAATTACATTCCTCATAACGTTGAACGTATTACTTTTAAAAAAGTGACGATTGGAGACTTGTTATAAAAGTTTTATTTAATTTGATGTGATATTCGCGATTTTAATACAATAGTTTAATATTGTCCAACGTCAAAATTTATGGTTTCTTAACAAGTTTAATGTTTCTATTTATATTTATAAATTTTATATAAATCTAGACTTATACTACCAAAAAGTTGTGACCTCATTAAAATAATTTTGTATTTTTTAAGTTATAGAAAATACGAATTTATAAAATGTCTATAATTATTTTATTACCTAAGTAAAAGAGAATAATTGATAAAAAGAAAAAAGAGTTGTACAAGTCTTAAGACTGTTTGTTCTGATAAAATAGTTTATTAATTCTTATATTTTAGTAATATAGTTTCCTTTGAAATGAGATATTTTTACAAAAAAAAATGTTTCTGCAAAACTAAACTTGTTTGCTGTGTTGATATTTAAGGAAAAAAGAAAAAATTTTGGTATTAAATCTCTTCTGTAACCTTTTCTAAATAAATACAATACAATTCGGAAAGAAATATATATACTACTTTTTTTGTCATCGAGGCTACCATTTCCTACTTTTTTTTGGTCATCGAGGCTACTATTTCCTACTTTTTTTTGTCATCAAGGCTACTTTTTCCTACTTTTTTTAAACTCATAATGGAGTGCGAAGCCTGATACTATCACCCCACACTATATGAATCCACAATCAGACTTCAGGTATCAATTTTGGCACGAAAAAACACAGGGCGACTGGACTATAATCACTCGTAAAATGCAAGGAACGCAAAGAATAGATCTGAAAAGAGGTTATGTCAACGTTTTGACATTTTTACACAAGGTTTATACGCAATATTTTTTTGTGGCTTTGATGCCGATAAAATTTTGCATTCACACCAAAATTTGTGATACTTCAATTTGATAAATGACAATAAATTCCCAGCTTAAATTCAAATACAGTGTTCGAAAGTTAAATACATTAATTACAATGCAACATAAATTTTCTGTACATATACAGTTATTTACAGAAATTTGTAAAATAAGGCCTTTAAAAGTAGCGAATTTATAATCCCTTTTTAGAGTGTCTATTTTACAATTTTTTGAAAATGTACTACATACTCTGAATGTAGTAAATAAATAGTCAAAATTATTATACTGATTATTACTTACTTTCAGAATAGTAAATTTATAGAAAATTGTAAAATTGACACTAAAAAGGGATTGTAAATTCAATACTTTTAGACGTTATATTATAAGTTTCTGTAAAAACTGTAAATTTACAGAAAATTTTTTTATAGTGATATTTTAGAGATTTGAGCGTATTTAAATATTTACATCAAAAAATTCTCCTTGAAAAAGAAAAATTATAATTAGCAAATAAATATTGTATTAATAATTTTAATTCTCAACATTTATATATCATTATTTTTATACTAGGCTATAAACTCTTACCATTGCATAAATCAGGGAAACATTTGGGAATTCGGTCAAAAGTAGGGGAGACCGGGGCTAAACCGGACACTGGGCTAAACCGGACAAGTCAAATATTTCCGAAACCGTGAAGAATTTCAAATCATGTAAATAACCTATGAACGCGCAATTTCGAGATGCATATGCTGCATGAGGTTTTAGGGACGTGTCATTTTTCTTGTAATAATAGTTGCCGTTAATATATGAAAATATCATTTTTTGAGGTAAAAGTTAAAAAAAATTTTTCTCATTTTTTTGGGTTTTTATCGTTAAAGTTAAAGTGCTAATATCATACTGCAATTTTTCTTTTAGCTCAAGGTGTACTAAGTTTAGTAGAAAAAAAGTTTAATGGAAAACGTTAAGAAGAAAAAATATATTGCAGGTTAATTATAAGATGACGGTGTGGGGCTGAATCGGACATCGTGGTAAAAAACAACCAAATCTTTGAATACTTTAATTTATTTTATACTAATTAACTATTTTATATTATATTCTTTGCATAGAACCATTTTATAAATAAATAAATAATTTATATTAAAACTCGAATACGCAAGCGAGCTGCTACAAACAGACAAGTCTGAAAACTGTAATTCATTTTATATTATATTAATTACCGATTTTACATTTTATATTATATTCTTTGTATAGAAGTATCTGCAAGTAAATAAAAGAAGAATTGATTTGACTTTTCTACAAAAAAAAGAAAATTTGTGTCTCATTCTTTAATTAATTAGCCGTGGCCGATTTAGCCCCATGGGGTGTCCGGTTTAGCCCCACCAATTTTCGTATTTTCGTTTTCGAGGTAGTCACCTTCGAAGCAATATATCTCCAAAGCTACTGTAGTTTTTTAAAATCGAACAAGTGCGATTTGTAGGTGAAGGTACGAGCTTCAAAACGGTATATTACTCTTTAGCAAAAAATATGTTTTTGTATGAGTTTTCTGCTCAAAGACCAAATCCGTCCGGTTTAGCCCCGGTCTCCCCTACTTGAAAAATATTAAATTTCTAAAATTAAGAACAAATTTCTTGTTTCTTTGATAATATTGTAAGCATTTCATTCTTGAATTTTTTCAATTCACCTTCAAAACTTTGCAATCATTACAAATTTTAATAGGAACAAAGCTTTTGTCAGGGTCACACACAATGTGGTCACATTGTCAGCAAAGTCGGAAAAAAAAATTTTTGTCACTTAAGTCAGGGAAAAAAATGTTTGTCAGTGAAGTGAAGAAAATGCAAGGATTAAATGCTAGGTGACAATTTTTTGCCATGAAAATTAAGCAAATTGAGATTTTTTTCTCTTACTTTGAAAATTACGACTTTTTCGACTTTTTTCCAAACATTAAAACAAAATATAACAATTTTTAGTTAATTTTTTTTTATTTTTTCCTATAAAAAAGATTTTCTAAGAGAAAATAATTTTAATGTCAGTAAATTGTCTGGAAAATTGATAAACTAAAACTTGTAGCCACTCCGCTTTGGACTTTTTACATTTATATCAATAAATAATACAGGCCAACAAAATTTGATTCAATTTACTTTCCATGAATCAGACAATACTTTTCCGAAAAATTTCGACGTGCTGAATCCGAATCCAACCTCAAAAAGTACCCATCACGTCATGTCATGTAACATCAAGATATAATTTTTTCTCTGAAAGGTCAATATTGAGCATGTAAGTACTACTCTTCCCCTTTAATATCCTCTTTGAAAATAAAAAAAATCTTCATTTGTTTCTGAGTAATCGTTCATTGAATTTTCTGAGTTTGGCGAATCTGATATCGAATTCGTATAGTTATATTGAAAATCTTCAGAACTATTTAAAATTTAGATGTTTGTAGTTAAATTCTGCTTTATTATCAAAGATTTTTTGTTTCTACTCAGTTTTCGAAGAATTCGCCAAACTCAGAAAATTCAATGAATGATTTCTCAGAGACAAATAAAGATTTTTTTAATTTTTAAAATATATATTAAAGGAGAAGAGTAGCACTTTTAGTAGCAAGATTGACCTCTAAGAGAAAAAAATTATCTCTTGGTGTTACATGACATAAAATATAACTAAAAACAGGTTTTTCGAACTTTTAGGTTAAAATATCTTTAAAACCTGACGTGATGGGTCCTTTTTGAGGTCGGATTCGGATTCAGCACGTCGAAATTCTTCGGAAAAGTATTGTCTGATTCTTGGAAAGTAAATCTTGTCGGCCTGTGTAATTGAACTTTACGGCTTGTTAAATTAATTCATTTTAAATAATTAGATTATTAAATTTTTTAAGATTTGTGATTATTTTTTATAAATAATTGAGTTTTTGAAAATTGTATGATTATAATTTTTGTCAATTCAAAGTCATGTGAAAAAAAATAATCACTAGTCTAGTTAAAAAAAGTTAATGGAAGACAAAATTATTAATAAGTTAGTAAAAATTACTATCTATTGGTAAAATTAAAATTTTGTTAATTAAATTGCAAGGGTTTCTAAAGGTTCAGTCAAATTAGAGCATGAAAAAAATTTTTTACACAAAACCAAAAAATTGAAACATTTTTTAAAGGTTGTAGATTGGAAAAAGTAATTCAAAGATAAAAACATTTTTAATTTGAAAAATTTTGTAGTGTGTTTTAAAAGAATAGTTTTTCTGAGAACTGTATTTTTAATTGTACAGAATTATTTGGTTGTTGTCAACGTAGAGTTAATAATAATTAAATAATTTTAGATGATGCAAAATTATATTTTTTTCTACGTATAATTTTATGGTGTAAAAATTCATTCGAGATAAGCTAAACAAAATTAAATTTTATTTAAAATTAATTTTAACAAACAGTAATTAATTTATCCATTTGAAATGTTCATAAAAATAATTATTTTCAAAAAATTATTTTATTTTAATTTAACTTTTGTTTTTAGTTCAATTAATTTTAATTTCTTTAATTATTTTAATTCTTATTATTATTGTTTTACTAATTGATTACATTAAATATTGTTGTAATTATTATATCGCAATAGTGTAAGAATAAATAGAAGAAGGAAACACAAATTTTGCTGTCCTTCTCTTTTTCAATCTCAACTTTACGATAGATTTACTTTTGGAACTCAAAATAATTTTTCGGCTTTTTATCATATTAGTTCAGTTCAATCAGTTCTATTCCTCGCGTTCCTTGTATTTTACGAGTGATCACGAGCGATTTCGATTATAATTCGGTTTAGTCATTAAACTTTACACATGTGTGCAACCTCACCTATTTAGGCAATATATATATAGCCAACCACCTAAGCTTAGTACTTTTGGCCGCGAGGCGGTAGACTTTTAAAGGAAAGCGCGCTTTGCATTACGTGCGCACTCTCAGTTTCTCTCTGTCTACAGGTAACAATTCTTTACCAAAACGATTTTTCTTTTTGTAAAATCTTTATTATTTAATTCTCTATCGATATATATATATATATATATATATATATATATATATATATATATATATATATATATATTTATTTAATATTATATTTAATAATAACGGTTGAAAAGGCATGTTCTTCACCGTTCGTTTGAAGAAGGTATGTTTTTCAGCGCTTTCGCGAAATGGCATGTTTTTCACTTTTCTTTTTGAAACGGCATCTTTTTCATCGTTTAGCTGAGTCGGCATGTTGCTGCCTCCAAGCGACGATATATTAATTATGAGAATTAATCAAAACACCTATTAAAAAATTACAAATAATCAATTTAACATTGTTTCAGCAATTTATTATTGCCAATCAATCAATTTTATTCTGCTTTATAAAAAAAATACATTTTTGTAGCAGGAGATTCCGCCATTTACATATTAAAACAATAGAAACAGATTACGCTAATGAATTCTATTGTTTGAAATCAAATTTGTTTGAAAAATATTTCAATTAAAATTTTTGGAACATTTGAATTGTTCAGAAGTTTTCTAACTTATTGATTATAAAAAATTTTTAAATTACGAAATTCAATTATTCGGCAGTATTTTTAATTAAAAATTTTCCCTAAATCGATTATTTTGAATAGTGAGTCCAAAACATTGGACTCGTGTTTAACAGTTAATCTTACCTTATTTTCTTTAAACTTTATTTTTACACTCAATATTTGTATTTTGTCATTCCTTTAAGGGGAGATTCCACAGAAATTAAGGTTTTTTTAAAAAATTTTTTTATAGGTAGTAAAATAAATATTTCTTAGTTAAACTTTTTTTACAATAAAATACTTGTGTTACAGTAATAAAAACCATTTTTTATTTATTTATTTTTTTAATGGAGTCTTAGAAAATGGCTGCCGAAAGTGGTCCCCTCTAAAAGTTGTTTACATTTTTTCTCGGCGACAATTAATCTAAACTAAGAAAGTCAAAAATTTTCTTAATCTATACCATTATGGCTATCGTGTAAACTAGAACAAAAAAAATTTATTGAAAAATAACCAAATGGCAGACTTTTTAATTTTTCGATAATAATTTTGCAACTTAAATTGTTCATAACTTTTATAAATATTAATGGATCTGAAATATCCTAGTTTACACGAAAACTACGCATTCAAGGAGCATGCTGTCCAAATTGCAAGTTATTTCGTAGAAAATTGTAAAAATGAGAGTGTAAACAAGTTGAAAATGTGTAGTTTCGAGAAAAACGCGTTTAAAGTTTGAAGGACCAAAAATACAAAAATTTAACTTAAAGTTATATACATAACCTTTGATACGTAACAGTAGACATTTCTTATTACTTAAGAACTACTCTTTCAAGCGGTGCGAAAAGAAAAAAATGTAAATTTAAAAATAAACAAATTGCAGTTAGGTAATTAATGAAAAAACATGAATTTTCGAGGTGGAAAGGTGATGTTATTCCTACTCTCCTGCTAGCGAGTCTATTCTTATCGCTTCAGACTATTTTTCTCGTATTTTTAGATAATCATACTAACCAAAAATTTAAAAAAAATAATTTCGGTATTCAAAAAAAAAATCAGTGGAATCTCCCCTTAACTCGTATTTTGATTCACTGACACTGATTATTTACTCCTGTCACGTGTTTTCTTTTTTTAAAGCTTAAAACTTGTACCGCATTGGGACCCATTGATTTCCGCATTCACCACGTCACCCAATGCGCTATTTTGCGAATACCGCATTGGCAGGGTGGCACTCGCAATGCGGGAAGTTGAATGTACTTTGTAGAAAATTCAAGTTATCTATAAAAAACGTTATTTATAACTTTTTTACATTCATATTTTTCCACTTAATAAGATATATTATGACAGTGAATGTCTTCATGCAGATATTCACTGATCTTTACGTAAATAATAACGTTACCTGATAATGTTATAGCAGTTTTAAACTCGAGTTTAAAAGAAACTAGTCTCTAAAATGGCGCGCTACACGCGCCCAAATTTCTCCTCTATTTTGCAATGCAATTTTTAATCCTAATACACTTACATCACGGAAAAAAAGGAATTAGCTGCAGCAGTAAACAAATGTTTGCTGTGAAATCTCAGAAAGTTAGTTACCACAGCAAACAATTTACAGTGGCGAACTTTTTCGCTGTCCCTATTTCAACGAACAAGTTTGTTGTGGCAGGAAACTACTCGCTGCCACAGCAAACCCTTTCTATGCGTGCATCATGTCATTTTATTACAACGTTAAAATCAAAACTAACTCTAGCTCTCTAACTTCAACTCTATTATGAAAATTAATTTTATTTCTTAATCTTTATAATTATAGAGGTTAAAAAATTTATTTAATGATATGAAAATTTATTCAAAAGAGAATATCCGAAATGTCATTTTGACGAACTGCACTTTTGCGAAAAGCCATTTTTGCAAAAAGTTATTATTGAGAATTGTAATTTTTGCGAAAAGACATTATTGCGAATTGTCACATTTGCGAATTGTCATATTTAAGAATTGTTATTTTTGCGAACCGAAATTTTTACGAATTGTCACATTTGCAAAAAGTCATTTTTGCGAATTGTCACATTTGCGAAAAATCATTTTTACGAATTGTAATTTTTGCGAAAATTGGTATGGTGAATCTCTACATGCATACAAGTTTACTATAGTAATTGTCACAAAAATGACAATTCGCAAAAATGAGTTTTCGCAAATGTAACAATTCGTAAAATGGTGATTCGCAAAAGTGACAATTCGCAAAAACAACATTTATCAAAAAAATTTGCAAAAATGACAATTCGCAAAAATAGCTTATCGCAAATACGACAATTTGCAAAAACGACCATTCGTAAAAATGACTTTTCGGAAAAATTGCTAATTGCAAAAATGGCTTTTCGATAAAATGGCTTTTTTGCAAAAATGACTTTTCGCAAAAGTGCAGTTCGGTAAAATGACATTTCGAAAAAATTACATTTGGAGAATAATCATGCGTCCATAATATTACAGTGACATTGCAAGAACATTACTGTAACATTACATGGTAATGTTACTGCAACGTTACCTATAGTACTACCTTAGGGCTGACATTTTAATATTACTGCAATGTTACTGCAATGTTACACTGTAATGTTACCAACATTACATTTAACATTACTGCAACATTCCAGTAATGTTACGTGCTACTTGAGTTGTGAAGTCACAACAAGCTTTAAAATAACCTTTATGTTTTATTTATTATAAAATATTAATTTTTTAACAAAGCAATTTGGATTTTCTTAAAAAGTGTTGTATTTTTAATAGCTAGTTTTACTCTCGAGCTAACACAAGGGTAGTTTTATTAAGAAATAAAAAAGAGATAATTCGCTGATTTATCAAGTTGTTAAGTCTTAACATTTATTTTTAAGTGTGGAATCGTTTTACTTTGAAGAAATTACGGGTTTTCGTTAAATAATTATATGCATATTTTTTTATGTGATTATTTATTAACAATGATTAGTTTAAACATTTACAGTTACTTACAATTTTGAAGTTTGATGTCGCACTGTGGTCGGAGGTATACTATTTTATGCGAAAAATGGTAATTTTTAAATTGCGTTAAATTAAATTAGATAAAGCGATTCTTACTCATAAGTGTTCCTAGATTTCAAAACTGATTGGTATTTACAATAGAATTGATTGGGAAAGGCGATATATATGTTTAAAATGCGAATTTTATAAGTGACATTTTTTACCCTTTATAACATGAGTTCTCTTAACAAGTTTTTGTACTCCAGGAGTCAATATTAAAAATATTTAACGATTTTATGTCATTTCTCACGCTTAAAAAAAGATGTTTTCTTGAATAATTATAACTAAAAAAAATTTGTTAATAAAATATCAATTGCTTTATAATATATCTTTTTATTTGAATAATTTTTTTTTAAAATGGTATACAAAAAAAGTACGACCGAGTACGATCCTAATTCTCTTTTAGAAGAGTAGTCCAAAGTATCCTTTAATGACCTACGGAAAAAACAGCTGCGCAAACTTGCGCCAAAAAATTTTTTTGACATTTTTGTTTCATGAGTCCGATTACAACAGTAGTTCCAAATGACAAAAAGTGGATTATAACATTAAATATTCAATTAATTCATGGTAGGTATTTTTTACAAGTGATTTTTATTGTGTGTCTTGAGAAATGTGAAATCTATTTTCAAAATTTTAAAATGGCGGTTCCAATATGGCGTCAAATATTTTTAAAAATTGTTCAGTTTCTACAAAATTTGGTATTCAAAGGTTTTTCATATATCTGTTGATGAATCTAAAAGATAGAAAGTAATATGTAAATAATTTCTTACATTTTAGTCCTGAAAAATATTTGTTTATTTCTAAAAGTGAGTTTAGTAGCTTCTATTTATATTAAATTATTAAATTTCTTGCATATTTTAACCAATAAAGTTGATAAAGAATTATCAAGAATTGTCAATATTATTATTATAGTTATTTCAATTATTTTGATGATTCAAAAATAATGTACTTAACGTTTTGTTATTTTTTGTATCTCAGTCACTATAAAAATATGTTATTATTAAATTACTTTCTTCCATTTTAATTGTTAATTTATCTTAAAAAAGAAATTCAGTGATATGCAGTGATAGAAGGTAACTGTCAAAGTTTAAGTTCGATATCAATATTGTGACTACTCAGTCTGCAAATGTAATAGTTATATTTATAAACATTTTCTTAATTTTTATAAAGCTGACAGTCACTTTGACAGCTGTCAACTGTCAAATTATAAATTTTACGCAAAATTCGATATCAGTGAGCCTAAAAATCTTATAGATAAAATTTTTATATAGATTTACTCATTTTTTAAAAAATTGACAGTCACTTTGATAGCTGTCAACTGTCAAATTTTATGATATATTCTTATTTAGTATGACGAAATTAAGAATATCCTAAAGTTTCGTTGCAATCGGTGCAGTCTTTTAATTTTTCGCATAAAATAGGGTCTCTCCGACCACTATGTGTCGTATGAAATTACAGAATGAAACGGCAACCAGCCTTACGTTGTCGCGATACAGGTTGCACAGTTATATGACCTTTTCAGTTCGTTTTTAGTCACTTTTAATACTATAAACAACTATTTTATTCAGTTAATTAACAACTGTCTTTTTTAATACAATCATATTTATTTAAACTGATTTCCATAACATCAAATTTTATTTTATCGATATTCTTTTATGCTAAAATTTTTAATTAACAAATCAGTCATATATACAAAATTTTTTATAAAATAGAAAAATATTAATTATAATAATTATTTAATTATATTAATTATATATTATATAAATAATTAATTATATATAATTAATTATATTAAATTAATTATATATTATATAAATTAAATAATTAATTATATGAATATAATATTAATATGAAATGAAAAAAATCAATCGAAAAATAAATAAATGATTAATAAAGAATCACAATTACCAATTTACAAATGTAGTTATTTTAATATTAGAAAATAACTTATTCCAAAATTTCACGAAATACATAATTTTTTATGTTTTTATAACTTCTTTGATTTCCCAAGTATACTTTTAATGATGGAAAAGAACGTACTCTAGAAAGTGATACATATAATTGACCGTGATTAAAACATCCTTTCTTAAATCTAAAGCAATTTTTTGAAAAGTTTGTCCTTGAGATTTATTTATGGTCATTGCAAATGCTAATTTAATAGGAAATTGCCTTCTTTTGAATGTAAGTGGATAAACATTATCACAAAATAATGTAACACGACGTAAAAAAACAATATTTCCAGCTTTATCACCTCTTAATATTTGACATTTAATAACATTATTTAATAAATCTAAAACTAACAATCTCGTATCATTACACAAACCTTCATTAATACTCATATTTCTAATAAGCATTACAATGGAATATATTCGCAAATGTAATTCATGTGTCATAAGTTTTTCGAGTTAATCTTCTACGATATTTCACATAACAATCATCTTCAAATATAGTTTCTTCTTGAAAAGACTTAGGAAAGTTTTTAGAACATTTACCATCAACTAAACACCAGTCACCACAAGGACCGTGAATATTATGTAGCATTATAATTTTGTGCAACTGATTATCAACATTTTCATCTGGAATCTCAGCTGAAATATAATATAATATAATATAATATAATATAATATAATATAATATAATATAATATAATATAATATAATATAATATAATATAATATAATATAATATAATATAATATAATATAATATAATATAATATAAAATAATATAATATAATATAATATAATATAATATAATATAATATAATATAATATAATATAATATAATATAATTAATAATATAATATAATTTTTTGTTAAATCCGGTTCCTTAATTATTCAAAAATTTCACTATAAACATAATTTTTAGGGTTTCGTGGCCAAGGGCCAAAACCCTTATAGCGAGACTTCGGTGTCCGTCCGTAGTTTTTAAGTCTTAAGTCTTATGTCTTATGTCTTATGTCTTATGTCTTATGTCTTATGTCTTATGTCTTACGTCTTATGTTTTATGTCTTAAGGCCTTACGCCTTACGTAATGGTTGCCATAGCAACCGTTGCTATGGTAACGGTTGTCATAACAACCATCGCCATGGCAACCGTTGCTATGGTAATTGATAAATTATTATTTATTTATCATTTTACGCCACGAAACCCTATGATGTAGGCGCATTGCGCCTGCTTCTCCGACTGATTTTTTATATACATATTACTTCTATTATCTCCTAAATATATTTTTACAGATTCAAATGAACGTACCCTCGATAATGCAACATACATCTGACCGTGATTACATACATCTCTTCTTGAATCTATATATATTCTGTTAAATGTTTGTCCTTGAGACTTGTTAATAGTCATTGCAAAAGCTAATTATATAGGAAATTGTCTTCTTTTAAAAGTAAACGGATATAAATTTTAATAATATAAAGTTACTTTATGTAAAAAGACAATATTTTCACTCTTATCTCCCGTTAATATTTGACATTTAATAACATTATGTGATAAATCTAAAACAATTAACCTTGTTCCGTTACATAATCCTTCATTAATACTAAGATTTCTAATAAGCATTACAACGGAATTAACCCTTTAAGGACTGGAAAGACAGATTTTTTATCGAAGATTCAAGATAGTGGTTCTCTGTATTCACGTATGACAAAAATTTGTCAGGCACCATTCCTTAAGTATTTTTTTGCCCTCTTTCAGAATCCGTCATTGAAATTGCAAAAAAACTAAATTTAAAAAAGGTGTGGCCATTTTTTTAAACAAAAACACGAAATTTTAAAAGTTTTTTGTCAAAAAAATTTTTTTTTCATAGACTAAAAGGTAATATATAAGCTGCTCACCTAAAAATATCGCGTCCGCAATACCCAAGCTTTACTAATATGAAACGCGTTTAAACAAATTTCAAGATGGCGGTTTTAAAATGGCGGTGGAAGGAATTTTTTCAAATAATAATATAATGTTATTTTCCAAAACCAAAAAAAAATTAATTTCTTTGATACTTATTATCTAAATGTTTTTGGGGTCGCTGATTACGAATCTGATGTCAGTTTTTAAAAATTCAAAATGGCAGATCCAATATGGCGGACAAAATTTTTGAAAATTTGTCGTAGTCACTTAATATTTGTTACTCGGGGCTTTTTGGGGTCGCTGATTACGAATCTGATGTCAGTTTTTAAAAAGTCAAAATGGCGGATCCAATATGTTGGACAAAATCTTTAAAAATTTGTCGTAGTCACTTAAAACTCGTTACTCGGGGGTTTTTGGCGTCGCTGATTACGAATCTGAGGTCGGATTTTAAAAATTGGAAATCGCGAATCCAATATGGCGGACAAAATTTTTGAAATTCTTCGTAGTCACTTAAAATTCGTAAAGGGTACAAACGAGATTATCATAGAAGATGTGATAATTAAGCCATTGTTTGGGAGCAGTCAACAGTAGTAAACGTCCTATTATTTTTAGTACAATGCTTGTTCTAAAAGCAAAATTACTCAATACATTATTATTTTCAGCTTCTGTCCCGCAATAAATATCGTCCGTAAAATTTAATCATCTTCTTAATGAATTTAGCACTTTACAAAAAGGCCAAAAATTTATTTTTTTACGAAATGTTTCTAAAATATTGTGAACTTGTGCTGGGTTTTATGGAGTTTAATCATTACTTTAAGAGCATTGTATGTTTCTTTTTAATTGTAAAAAATCTGTCGAGGCATTGCTGTTCTGTAAAGTTTTCAAAAAGTTTTTTGTTGGATAAGGTGGCATGATAATCATAAAGATAATTAAAAAAATTAAAATACAAAAAAATTAAGACTCTTCATTTCACGTTTACCTCCTCGCGGATAGAGTCGGAAACATCATAATATTATGATGGCCAGAGAAAGTAAAAATCTTTAAAACTCAAACTCTAAATTGAACCGTCTTTTTGAATTTTGAAAAATAGACATTAGATTTCTAATCAGAGATACCAGCATTCCTCGAGTAATGAACTTCTCGCTAATCCAATAAATTTTTAAAAACTTTGTCCCACATATTGGATCCGTCATTTTGAATGTTAAAAAACTGAGATCAGATTCGTAATCAGTGACCCCAAAAACTCCCGAGTGATAAATTTTAAGTGACTACGACAAATTTTCAAAAATTTTGTCCGCCATATTGGATACGCCATTTTGAATTTTTAAAAACTGATATCATATTCGTAATCAGCGGCCCTAAAAACCCTCGAGTGACAAGTTTTCGACTACGACAAATTTTCAAAAATTTTCTCCGCCATATTAAATTTTTCAAAACTGACATCAGATTCGTAATCAGCGACCCAAAAACATTTGGATAATAAGTATAAAAAAATAAAAAATTTTTTTTGTTTTTGGAAAATAAAATTATATTATTATTTGAAAAAATCTCTTCTACCGCCATTTTAAAACCACCATCTTAAAATGTTTTAAACGTGTTTCACATTGGTAAAGCTTGGGTATTGCGGACGCGATATTTTCAGGTGAGCAGCTTATATTGTAACTTTTAGTCTATGAAAAAAAAATTTTTTTGACAAAAAACTTTTAAAATTTCGTGTTTTTGTTTAAAAAAATGGCCACACCTTTTTTAAATTTAGTTTTTTTGCAATTTCAATGACGGATTCTGAAAGAGGGCAAAAAAATACTTAAGGAATGGTGCCTGACAAATTTTTGTCATACGTGAATACAGAGAACCACGACCTTGAATCTTCGATAAAAAATCTGTCCTTCCCGTACTTAAAGGGTTAATTCTAAAATGTAATTCATGTGGTGGTAAAGAAGGTGGAAAGAGAGTATTCAAATATTCTGGTAATAAAGTTTCAGAAAATTTTCCATTATCACAATTTTCAGTAGAATGAATACTTTTATATATTTTTTCACCTTTACTATCTAAGAGATTTACCATCCTCTTATTAATATCATCAACATCAACATTTCTTGGTGCTAAAATTGCACACATTAACAAATCCTTAATTTTTTTCTGTTGTATCAAATGACCATACATTTCTTCAGCAATATCTATATTTCCTTGTTGAATAATATGTTCTGGTAATTCGACGTTATCATCTGTATCGTTTAATTCGCCATTGACAACTTTAAGTAGAAAATCTACAAATTCTGTTTCCTCTGGTAAAGCTCTCATATTTTCTGTTAATGTGTACTTTTTAAAATGTTTCCATAAGTAACTATTTTTTATTGTTAAATTTATTATTTCTGATCTAGTACTTCTTTCTTTTATCAGTAAAATTTGTCGAAAATCTCCTCCTAAGATTACAATTTTTCCACCAAAAACTTCATTTGATTTCATTATATCTCTTAATAACTTATCCATAACTTCTAAGGCATATTTTGGAGCCATTGGTGCTTCATCCCTAATAAAAACATCAATATTTTTTAAAAAGAGTGCTTCTTTTGACTGAACTTTAATATTTGAAGATGAATCACTGTACAGTGGAACAGGTAAACCTAAGACTTTATGTACAGTTTTCCCGTTAGGAAGCAGTGTGGCAGCTATGCCTGTAAGTGCCATATTGCAAACATTTATTCCTTTACTTTTTAATAAATGCCATAATGTAATATATAAAAAAGTTTTTCCAGATCCTCCACAACCATTAATATATAAGCATTTAGAACTACTAAAAGAAGAATCTGTTGTGCCTTCAAGTATATAATCAACTATATTTCTTTGTTCAACATTTAATTTAGTATAATTCTGCTCTTCTATCTTGATATGTTCAAAAATACCTATTTCATCAACCTGCTCAGAGAAATTTTCATCTGTATCTAATAATCCCTGAAAATCAGTTAAACAATATCCTTCATTTAATAACATTGATTTTATATTTCTATAAGCTGTTTTTTTCGGCTTCAATATTGCCAATTCTTGAATAGTCTTCTGACATTTGCCCCTTAAATTGTTCCCAAAGTTTTTCCGGATGTACAGGATGACAATGAATTAGAATTCTTACAAATAATCTAAGGTGAAATAATTCCAATTGACGTGGATTAACTGAATACATTCTTCCTAATACTTTTTCTTGACGAATTCTTTTTCTCCATTCAAGAGATTTCGTTATCCACGTATAATGTTCTGGTATTTCTGTATAATAATACTGCCGAGCAGTACTATCACGCTCATTAAGTTTAAAAAAATCAAGCAATTTTGTATTTTTTTGTAAATCAAAAGAAACATTGTTATTATCTTTCCCTTCGCGAATAATAACATTCTGTTCATTTGGTAAATGTATGGGTAAACGATTAATACTATGACTTTTTTTCCCTAAAGGTTTACTTAAAATTCTCCAAACAGCCTCAACTTGTCCTACATATCTATTTTCTTCATAATGATTAATTTCATTGTGATTAACAGTTACCTCACCATTCGCATTTGTAATAAGAATGGATGCAGCATCATGATCCTTAAAAATATATTTATATAAATATTTAACAGATTTGATACTTGAAACTATTTCTACATTTCTATGACAATTAAATATTTCTGAAAGTATAGGACAATACGGAACCACATTAGAATTGTCAACAACAAATCCATTTGGTCGCTCATACGATTTATTATTATTTCGTCGACGACAACGAACATAACAATTGTCTTCAATTGTAGTTTCTTCTTGGTAACTCTTTGGAAAATTTTTTGAACATTTACCATCAATTAAACACCAATCTCCACAAGGGCCGTGAATATTATTTTGCAATATTATGTTATGTAAAATAGGATTGATATTTTCATCGGGAATCTCTGCAGAAATATAACGATCAACACTTTCAACATAAACACTTTCACATAAACATAAGACTTAACTTTCCTAAACAACTTTTTGTCAACAATAACATTTAAAAGATGTTTCACCTTCAATGCAAATACTCTAGTTACTATATCAGGTCTGTCAGCAGCAGTTTGATGAGGTAATAAATTTTCTTGTATCTCTTTCCAATTTGGATTACATGTCATTGTAATAAATAAATCTGGTCTTCCATGACGACCAACAATAGCCATGGCATCCTGATATTGTTGCATCATATTACGAGGTGATCCTATAAAAGTGGAAGGTAATATAAGCATTTTTCCAACATGTACATCACTTTCTAACTCATGATTTTGTAAATAATCGATTAATCCTTGATATGTTTCACTTCTCAATTGACCTTGATTGTTTGCACAAAACCGCAATCTATCTTTCTCTATTTTTACATAATTGTCAACTACCCATTGTTGAAACAATCTTCCTCCATATAAAAATTGATTGAATTCCTTATCTCTTATAGAAATTTTGTATTTACAATAGGCAGACCTAGAAATATTATGTTTTTTACTTCTAAAATCACTATCACTACGAATCATATTAATATTATAACCTTTATTTCCAAGTGGATAAAATATGGGATAGATCCATGGTTCAACATTCGGATCTAAATTACTAACTAATTTCAGTTCTTTTGTAGACTTATTGTAAACCGTTTCATAAGATTCTGGTATTTCTCCTTCTGAGTTTGTATTGAAAATAGCAGCAACTTCATTGTAACTTTGAAAATTAAATCTTTTTTTATCAAAACCTTTTTTCAACGTAAACAATAGTTGCAACTCTGGAATATCTTCATTATTTTGTCTTGCTAATTCTGTTTCTACTTTAATTACTTCTGACATCATCATAAAAGATTTTGTGTATGTATTTAAAGTTCTCAAAATATTTTCTATAGTTAGTAAAATTTCTTCGTCCAAATTTTCGTTACTTTTTAATCTATAACGAATTGCTTCTTCAGGATCGTAAATAAATAATTGACCAAAACACGGGTCTTCACCTTTATCAGGATATAAAGCACTATTAATTTGGTAATAAATTTGACCTTGAATTTTGTAACAAAATGGTCCTCTTCTTCTGTTATTAAAGTTAATTACGTTAGCATTTAAAGATGCAAAAGAAAACCAATTATTATACAGTATTATATTCTTTTTAAAATGACCTGACTTTGAATGAAGTCCTTCTAACAATATTCTTAAATCTTCTGGATATTGCACTGAATCTAGTACAACACCACCATGACCACAACAATCATTAAAACTGTCTTGTTTGACACTAACTCTTTCATCTTTAAAATGCTTAGCTTGACAATGATTGCAATAATAATTCAATTTTCCCAAATAATTTTCATTAGAATTTGATTCATGAATAATCTTGTCTTTTGATATACTTGGCAGAGTAACAATTGATTTTTGTGTATTAAGTTTTAAATTTTGTCTTTTTCGATAGTTTTTCTGAATTTCATTTCTACTTTTTCAAGATTTTTGAATTAAAGAGTTTTTTTTCCTTTTCACTATTTTGTAATTGTGAATTTGTTATTACTGGAACAGGAGAAATTGCATTTATTAAATCACATTCATTAGAATTTACATTATTTAAATCATAAGAACAGTTTATTTCATTTTCTTTTTTTTAATTTAATTTTTTCTCTATATGTTTTTTGATATTCTGACCGACTCTTTTTTCTTTTCATAGACAAGTGATCTACTTCATCTGAAAGATTTATATTTTCAATATTTCTTTTTAATTTTTGTCTAGCACGATAATTTCTTTGATTTTCCGCTACACTTTTTCGAACAGGTTTGCATAACGAATTTGTTTTCTCCACACTATCATATATATTCTTTATTGTGGGAATTAAAACAACGATATTTTCTAAATTAACAGATTCATTTATGTTATCGTCATTTGAATCATTAACTTGACTCAACAAATTTTTATGCTTAAGCAATCCTTCTTCATATTGATTTTGATATTGCATGTTGCTCTTCTTATGCGAGGAGTCTATTTCATTATTGATAGATTCAGACTTTCTTTTATTCAGATGTTGTCGATCGAATTCTAACTTACTTGTTAGAATTTTTTAGAGCAAGCGTCTATTTTATCTGAATGAAATATATTTTCAATTTTACTTTTGGATTTAAGTATGGCACTATATTGTTGCATTTTTAAAGGATTATTCATTTCCTTTGTATTATTTAAAATTCTCCCACAAGGAATTTTTCTATTAATAATTTGATTATTGTTTATTGTTTTACATAAGGGTTCTTTAAATAAATTACTTGAAAGACTCTTCCAATCATACTTAACAATTAAACGTGGGTAAATAGAACTTTTTTCAGTCGGAAAACGACTCAAACGATTGTTTGTAAAAATTAACTTCAAATGGTTTCTCATATGATAATAATCATAATAAAGAGTGTTTGGCATTTCATTAAAAAATAAAGATGTCGTAAATGCTATAGCAAATACTCCACAATCAACACTGCCTAAAGGTTGTTGATGAACTTTTGAAAATACCACTGGTGGTTTAAATAGATATAATCTAGTTAAGTAGTTCAATTGATCCTCATTTAAAAAGCCACTGTTAAGACTGTCAAAAATGTAAAGCCTTGTCCCATCATAATAAGTGCAAATCCAGTGACCAGATTTGAAAAAACCACTAAAAAGTATTTGAATGTGCTTCTTATTTTTTTCAATTGGAACTATCATATCAAGCACTTGTAAACATAAAGTGCTTTGCATATTGTAAAACAAATTTGATTGTCTTCTTAAAAGCTCTAAAAATTCATGCATATGATCATTATTCAACATTTCATTTCTATTATTAATTATATCATAATTTTCATCACTTAAACTAACTAATTCTTTTTTATTAGTCATTGTTTTATTTAATTTAATAAAATTGTGTCTCTATTTCTTTCTCTATATATGTATCTCTATATCTATTAATCTTTTAATCTCTTTATATATATATATATATATATATATATATATATATATATATATATATATATATATATATATATAATGTAAGAATTTTAACACTTTCTATAACTAAGAACTACTTTATATTTACTTTAAATTATTAATTTTTATACTTTTATTAATCACTTTTATAGTAACTTTAAACACTTTATTGACCAAATTTTTACATAATGTAAGAATTTTAACACTTTTAATATCTATTATGTAACTAACAAACGACTTTATTTACTAATTTTTATTTACCTGTCTTTGTTTTCAATTTCTTTAGTTTTCACTTTTATATTTTAAACACTTTTTTATTTCACTTCTCAAAAGGAAAATGAATGGGCGATGTCGAAGTTAGTTTCGAGTAAGTATGCCGAATGGGGGGAAGGCTACTTCCCCTCACGGGGCTATCTTGGACACTGTCGTAAAGTAGAGTCTACAATGAGAGATGGTGCGCATCGACGTCCATAGCTATAGATATACCACAGCATACTTTAGTATACCTATAGCTATGGAAGTCGATGCACACCTTCTCTCATTGTAGACTCTACTTAAAAGGGCAACCCTCACAGCAGGGTTGCTCGGGACTCAGTTTCGAGTAAGTGTGCCGAATGGGGGAAAGGCTACTTCCCCTCACGGGACTATCTTGTATTGCCCAATGAAAAGGCAAATATACCACTTAGTGAAAAATATTTCTGTCTCCCTCTTTCTAGATAAATAACATAAATCGGTCTCTGTTTATAACGCAGAAAAGTTAACGCATACCCATCTCTCTTTAATTCCATAAACATAGTATAAAACTATCTCTCTTCAGGTAACGCTATTGCTTTCTTCCTCTTTCGAAGATAAATACCATTCGAATGTCTCTCTTTACCTAATTTGCATATCTACTCGTTTCATAAAAGGACAAAGGAATCGATAGAAAAAATAAGGGTTATGTTATTCAATGGTCAAATGTCCCATATACTTTACTATGAAAATACGACACGCTGAATAACATGACCTTAATGTTGGATTCAATTTGATTTTTTAAAAGAAAGGTTGTCATTAAAGAATTCATTTCTCCTCGCGAGAATTAAAGAATTGATAATACTGATTTGTTGTTAATTCAGTATTAAGGAAGGGGGACATCAGTTGTGACGTCACGAAAAATGGCATTTTTGAAGAATTTCTTTCCTAATGAACCATATGAAACTTTTTCAAATAGATTAACAATTATTATAATATTATCTGGTTCCCATACAGAGAGTTTCAATAAGAAACATATTTGAAGAATTGGTGACCTGTCAAAGTCAATAAGGTGTTTTTTTATAGGGGAGAGGGCCCTAAGGTGGTCACCCATCTTTTGAACAACTGTCGATTTTAAATGGAATTATATATAACGGTCAATAATAGGGCGTTTAAAGCTTTGTCTTATTACCTAACTTTTTATCATAAAGTTTTTTTCATTTCATTTATAAAAAAACAGTTATGTCACTTTTAAAAAAAAATTGAAAATTCGACTTTTAACCCTCACGGGCTCGAGCCGGGTCCCTTGGACCCGGAGGAAAGTTTTTTTATCTACTTCCGATTATGAAAATATTATTAGAAAATCAACTTCACATTAGACTTGAGGGCGTAAAAACACACATTTTTCATGTTTGTAAAGAATTTTTAATTCATAAAATACTCTGGAAAATTCCCTTTTAAGTCGAACATACGTAAAGACTCAAGCCGGGTCCGAGGGACCCGGGTTATAAATACGTATAAAAAGTTAGCAATATTTCTGCAATATTGCATTATTTTGTAATGTTTCAACATCACCTACTGTAATAAGTGTAAACATATCCTAAATAATTCCGGAAGTGACGTAGTGCGAAAAATATAGTGCGTTTTGTACATTTCTTGGAAAATTCCATTCTCAGAAAATAAAGAACAGAAAATCGATCAGATATTCTTTAAAATCAGGACTCGGGGGTTTTTGGGGTCGCTGATTACAAATGTGATGTCAAAATTGAAATATTCAAAATGACGGATTCAATATGGCGGTCGTTAAAAAATTTTTTGTTTGTTTTACGTCTAAATATAGATAATTATTATTAGGTAAGGTAAATGCGTCAGTGCTCGGCAGCTTAAGGAATTTTTCAATTTTAAAATGACTAATTAGCAGTTTCAAAGACATTTTTTTCAAATGAAACAAATTTTATTGATTAAAGGGGATTATAAAGAAGAGTAATTAACATCACCTTTTAAGAAATCAAATACTATGTAATATTTATTTGCATTTAAAGTCGAAAATATGCAAATGCGTTAGTAATCGTCAGGTACGAAAACTGACTGTGTCAGTAATCGGTCGTCGATGTCGCGATATTGAAACTTACCAAAAATATTGTTTATTTATGCATAAAATGACTGTGTGTCTTATTTTTTGGTTAAGTTGTGACAACCTGCCGACGACTAAAGCACTGACGAGCACTGATGCATTTACCTTAATTTAGCTGAAGATTTCTTTCAGGTGTTTTATATTTCTACCATTATTTGATAAAATTATTTTTTAAACTATTTTTCAAACTATTATATATGAGGCATTCCATGTCAAGTAATCCAGGTGGAGAAAAATTTTTCTCCAATCGTAGCAAAACTTGGGGCTTTTGTAGTACTAATAGATAGAAATTTTTCGTGAAAATATTTTTTTACCTAGTCCAATATTTTCCGAGGGGGAGTGGGTTAAATTTTTGGGATTTTCAGTACAATGCTTATTTCAATAATTTTTTACTCTTAAACTATTAAACATGAAAATTTGTCAAGGTACATTTTGGAAAGGTTTTTTCATGCTCTTTCGATTGAAAATAGGCATTTAAAAAAAAAATTTTTGGCCCAAAAAAAACCAAAATTAAAAATAAATTTTATTTTTTTGGAAAAAGGGCAGCTTTTTTTTTTTTTTTTTTAAACGAAAGCTGAGGTTTTTTCCTAAAAGGACATATAAATGAAAAAGTGGGACAAGAATGTTTAAACATTGAAAAAATGAATTTTCTCGTAAAAACCGGGTTTAGAGCGCTCCGGTGAGTAGAAACCTCTGTTTTTCAATGTTTAAACATTCTTGTCCCACTTTTTCATTTATATGTCCTTTTAGGAAAAAACCTCAGCTTTCGTTTAAAAAAAAAAAAAAAAAGATGCCCTTTTTATAAAAAAATAAAATTTATTTTTAATTTTGGTTTTTTTTGGGCCAAAAAATTTTTTTTTTTAAATGCCTATTTTCAATCGAAAGAGCATGAAAAAACCTTTCCAAAATGTACCTTGCCAAATTTTCATGTTTAATAGTTTAAGAGTAAAAAATTATTGAAATTTGCATTACACCGTAAGACACCTGGGTCACTTGACATGGAATGCCTCATATATATATATATATATATATATATATATATATATATATATATATATATATATATATATATATATATATATATAGGGGAGGGTAGGCTATATTGAACCGGGTATTTTCTAAAGCCCAAGAACTAATTAAATTTTACAAATTTTGATCTGGTTTATGAATCAACATTAAGCTGAAGTACTCCTTTAGTTAATATACACATTACAAACACAAATTACTATGATTAAATAATTAAATTTAATTTTTTTCTAACAAGTTACACTTTTCTTATTTTGAAGAATCTGTGTCTACATTGAACCACCTTTAATAAAACACTACAATTTACTTCAAAAATAATATTTCCACGTACACAATGTAAAAAATATTATTTTTCACTCAAAAAAATAGAAAATTGTTGTCAAAGAGTTATTATTTGTTAATATAGGAGATTAATATATTTTGATGTCAGGTTAGGTAGGTAAAGTGACAGTTTGAGTTTATCTCGTTCACAATTGTGATGAAAGCATGTCTTCTAGTATTTTTCTTACTAATTAGTAGAGCAGACAACTTTACCACTCTTAAAATTGAAAATTCTTTGCTTTTTCGGGTGGTTCAATGATGCCGCACTCACTGCATTCACATGACATTCACAACAAAAATTGTTTATAATAAATTTATGTAAGGCTTAAAATTCTTTATCACATCGGAATATTGAAGTTGACACCCTAAGCGACATAAATCACAAGTTTACTAATTTTTAAAACTTCCTATTTCAATAAAAAAAAATTCATTATATTTCCACAAAATTTTTTGTTTTGTACGTGAAAAACAGTTTTTTTCGTTTTTCTTTGTAAATAATAAACCTACGTGCTCGAAATTTTTGGACGTAGTCGCTTTCGGTAGTACTAATTTATATATTAAATAAGAAAAAATTCCACTCAGTCATTTCTTAGAAAATTAAAGTGGTTCACTGTTGACGCTGGTTCAATGTAGCCTACTCTCCCATATATATATATATATATATATATATATATATATATAATGTTTATATATATATATATATATATAATGTTTATATAATTATTTATACATTATACGGTGATTTGGCTAAAAATATATTTTTATTTTTTTGTTTTTTATATTTTTTATTATAAATAATGTTTTTTTAATACTACTTTCTTAAATAATTTCTTTAAAATTATACAATTGTATGATAGATAAAAAATATTAACAATTTTGCTATCAAATTTTTAATTTCTATGGAATTTAAATGCCGGGTCCCTCGGACCCGGCTTGTGCGCGCAGGCGGAAAAACGAACTCGAGCCCGTGAGGGTTAAAAAAGTGGTCCCAAGGTGGTCACCATACGAAAATTCACTAAAAAAGTTATTAAAAATTTAAAAAACGTATTATTAAGTTGTTTATTAAATAATAATTATTTTTCAGGATCACAGACACATATTACATACTTTTTTGGCACTTTTTCCTTTCGTCAAAAGTGATACTTTTTGTGCATGCATTAGACACGTAAAATTTTGAAAATAATTCTATTTCATTATTGTTCATCATAAAACTTAAAAATTGATAAAATTCACATTGAAAGTGATAAATGTTGATAAATATAGCGTATAAACACATTTTCATAAAAAATCAAAAGTGACCACCTTGTGGCCAAGAAAGTGTCCACCTTAGTACCAAGACACAATTTTTTAAACGTTAATGAAAAAATTTTTTAAAGCACAATATTAATTATATTCATTCGGAATATTATTGTACGATATTTAAAGATAATTATAACGATTTTTACTAATTTAAAATGGTTAATTTCGATGATTTTAACACCCTGAGAAAAAAATTTCTCGATCATTTAAAAACAGAAATTTTACAACGTTCACGTTACAAAGAGACTCATACGACAATTTATCTCAAAACTTTACTAAAATCTTTGACTTCTCAAATAATAACAATAACAGAAAACATTTGAAGATACCAATTAATATACAAAAATTTTCTTAGGGTGACCACCTTAGGGCCCTGACCACCTTGGGGCCCTCTCCCGTAAAAAAATAAAGGTCAATTTTCAGCTGTAGGAGAAATAAATTTGCATAACACAAATCCTTATATCAGAACCTAGATAGTGGCATTATAAATGTAAATCAATTTTATTTTTAAATTTTATACGAACTATAATTGTGGAATGTTTGTCACCTACATTCTTGCTTTTTGTGATGGAGTCACTTCAATGGGTCAAAGTTTAGAAAGTATTTGACGAATTTTTAAAAAATTAAAGCCTTATGTATGTACTTTTAGTTTATAAATATTAATTTTAAAAAAGTTTTATAGTTCACCCAATTTTAAAAAATATAAATATTTAAATTTGCAACATTTATTCATCATGGATCATCATCCTCATCATTTTCGTTATCATTTATAAAATTTAAATGTCCTCAATATCGAAAGATTCTGTAATATTCTTTACTAAACTGGTAACATTAACCCTTTAACGACGAGATGTGCTCCTTTTCAACATGAATTTCAAACACTTACAATTAGTAGAAATAAGCCATACAATTTTTCAAAAGTCCATATCCTACTATATTTGGGGTCGCTTTTTCTAATGGCGTGGTCAAAATTTTCAAAAAATGATATTAAAACCTTCTTTTTTTCAAAAATACTTAAAAATGTCAAGTTTTTTGAAAGCAATTTTTTTAAACGAATTTTTTTCTGCCATAACATTTTTTAAATAGAACAAAAAGTATCAGAAACGTGTTCCCAATATTTGTACTTGAAAAATATCCGTTTCTAATTTTTATTTTTTTCGATTTTGAATTTAAAATGGCGCTTGAAGGACAAAAAAATTTCTTAATTTTACGTAAGATTACAAACTTTTTTAAAATTGTTCAAATCTAATTGAAATTTGTTACTCATGGGGTTTGGAGGTAGCTGATTACGAATCTGAAGTCAGATTCAAAAAATTAAAAATGGCGGATCCAATATGGTGGTCGAATTTGGTGAAACTCATTGAATTCAGTTAAAACTCGTTACTCGGAGGTTTTTAGGGTCGCTGATCACGAATCTGAAGGCAGATTCAAAAAATTCAAAATGTCGGATCCAAAATAGCGGCTTAATTTTTCAAAATTACTCAGACTTGCTAGAAAATTGTTACTCGGGGGTTTTTTCAGGTCGCTGATTACAAATAAAGAGTCAGATTAAAAAAATTATAAATCGCGGGTCTAAAATGGCATCTTAATATCCGAAAATTACAGAGACTTCCATGGTTACTCTGGGGTTTTCGGGGTCGCTGATTTTAAATCTGAAGTCGCCTTTAGCCTTTAAATAAATAAAGTTGCCCTATTCTTACCACGAGGAGGTAGGTGATGTAGAGAATCATTTTTTTAACTTTTTCAGTGATTTTTAATTTTTTTTTGTTTTTTTATTTCTTTTTGTTTTACATTTATATAATTTATTTATTTCAACTTTTTATTAAAAACTATTAATTTGTATTATGCGCTTTCTTGAAGCAATTGGCACAGTAATATAACTTGTATGTTTTGCAGTATTTCCTTGTTCGGATTTTACATTATGAGGTGCAACACTATCGAGGTTAATGCTGTTTTTCTGTCTCATATACTGACGACTTTTCCGTTCTTACTTTGTTCAAATAATTTTTGCTGATGCACATAGCCATAAATTTTGTACTTTCTCTTTCCGAACAAGGAAATACTGCAAAAAATGTAAGTTATATTACTGTGACAATTGCTTCAAAAAAGCGTATAATACAAATTAATAGTTTTAAATAAAAAGTTGAAAGAAATAAATTATAAAATTGAAAAAACAAAAAGAAATAAAAAAAACCCAACAAATTAAAAATCACTGAAAAAGATAAAAAGAAATGATTCTCTATATCACCTACCTCCTCGTGGTAAGAATCCGGAACCTTTATTTATTTAAAGGCTAAAGGGTGGATTCCACGTCAGTTCAACACACTTATTTTCATGACTTGTTGGGATTTAGCTGTACTTTTGTAAATTTATTACTTTTATAGTGATAAACAACTCTACTAAATATTTTTTCAAAATTGTAAAAATTACCAAAAATATGGCATTTTCAAAATTTTTGTCTTTTTTTTAAAAGTGCTATAATTTCGGTTCTAATTAACCGATTTTAGGTTTTAAAAAAGGATTTCTTTGGTTTTAAGTATATTTTAAGTTACAATTAATATAAAAAAGAAAAATTCAAAAAACATTTTTTTTGAAATTTAAAAAAATTAAAAATCCGTTTTTAAAAAAAAACATCGTCTTGGATTTTTTTTAAATTTTACTAAATGTTAGGGCAAATGTGCTTTAAATGTCCTGTAAGTTTCATCTTGGGATCTCAAAGGGATTCGGAGGAAAAAAATATAACGTAACCACAAATTACGAACATATGGGGCAAAATTCCTTAACTGCCCAGGTAAAAAAATGAATTTTCTCTAAACTTTGCTAAAATGTTACTATTATTAGTAGAAGTGTAAATATTAATTTTTTTTTTTGATAAAATATTTTTTGAGTTATGGAGTTTCAAAATTTGGATTTTTTTGAAAATATCTTTTTTTCGATTTAATATATTGATAAGTAAAATTAATCAAATTGAAAGTATGAATAGTGATTTTTAAAAGGGTTTTCACGGGCTAGAAGCTGGTGACCTTTTTTCTATATGCCATGTAAAAATTAGAGTGGGACCATGAGAATTTTTGAGAAAAATAATAATTTATCATTATTTTACATAGAAAATAGTGATTTATAATTATAATTTTTTCAAAAAATTCCAGTGTCCCACTCTAATTTTTACAAGGCTTATATGAAAAAAAGTAAGCTTTCGATTAGGATAGTTTACGAAAAAATAAAAAACACCGATTTTGAGATACAGTGGAACTTGGTTAATACAATTTTGTAGGACCCGTACTAAGAATGCGTCTTATGCAGGAAAACGTATTAGGTGGGATATAAAATGTATAATGTTTAATTGCAGAGACTACCATAAACGAGCGTCTTAAGCGGGAAATCGTATTAAACGGGATCGTATTAACCGGGATCTACTATATATTGAAATTAAGAATTTAACCTTGAATTTCAAGGTTAAATTGACAGAAAACAACTTTTTTTCATCATTAGCTTCTAGCCCGTGAAAACCCCTTTAAAAATCATTATTCATACTTTTAATTTGATTAATTTTACTTGTCAATATATTAAATAAAAAAAAAGATATTTTCAAAAAAATCCAGGTTTTGAAACTCCATAACTCAAAAAATATTTTATCAAATTAAAAAAAATAATATTTACACTTTTACTAATAATAGTAACATTTTAGCAAAGTTTAGAGAAAATTCATTTTTTTACCTGGGCAGTTAAGGAATTTTGCCCCATATGTTCGTAATTTGTGGTTACGTTTTATTTTTTTACTCCGAATCCCTTTGAGATTTCAAGATGAAACTTACAGGACATTTAAAGGACATTTGCCCTAACATTTAGTAAAATTTAAAAAAAATCCAAGACAATGTTTTTTTTTAAAAACGGATTTTTAATTTTTTAAAATTTCAAAAAAAATTTTTTTTTGAATTTTTCTTTTTTATATTAATTGTATTGTTACGTCAAAACAAGAAACCTTTTTAAATATACCTAACGTTCCTTGTTTAAAATTAGTTTCAAAAATTGAATCTAATTTGGGATGAGGATAAGTCAATGAGCCTACTAAATGTTGTGAGAGAATATTTTATTTAAAAACCAACCAAGAAAGAAAAGAATTGACAATAATACAAAATACAATGAGTATATTTAAAAATAAAAAATCTTACTTTAGGAATAACGATTATTGTAAGTGTTGAACCTGGTGATTGTTATCTTGATTTCCGATCTGGAGTGGTATAGTAGAGTAGACACAAAGGAGCCTGTGGTTGCTGTCCTTAATGGTTGTATATTTGCCTTATGTTTACACTAATGGGATTTAGTGTATTGTACTCTTAGGGATTTTACTTTTCTTCCAGACTGTCGCCTCCAAAAGAAATTTCGATACTTCGAAATTTGATAAATTGTTTCAATATGAAATTTGGACTTATTTCCAAATTATCTCTTCTTAAATGATCAAAATATACACTTGGTAATATTGTGTATTTTATAATTTGTTGTCCGAAAATTGTCTCGAAAATATACTTGGGGATGTAGTTTAGTTAACTTCTAAACTGTATACTGGGATTGCACGTTGAATAGGTATCGATGTTTACTTGTTGATTTCCAAAAAAATACTCTCTTTCTTGTAGCTGTTATAATGTTGGGTTTCAAATAGATACTCTCTTTCTTGTAGATGTTATAATGTTGGCTTTCAAATAGATACTCTCTGATCTAACTATGATGCTTGCCCTTTTTATATCGAAATCTTCTAATAGAACAGCATGCACGAAGAAAAATACACGTGCCGAAACTCGTCTAGTGCAGGTAGATGCAGCGTGACGTCACCGGGCCACCTTCGACGGGACTCGATAAGACATTTAGCACAGGGTCTGGTATAGATGTTTCTCTCTAGTTTCTACGGGATTTGATAAGACTCTCAGGACCTGGGTTGGTATGTGTTTCTCTCTCTCTCCTTCCTGATGTGTGGTCTAGTAAAGCTTTGCCACATTGATGCGTGATCGTTATTCCTTTTACATAACTTTAAAATATAAACTTTTCTTTCTTGGATTTGATACAATTTATCATGTTGTTTCAAATACATAGAAAATATAAAATAAGGAATACCATAATAATATAAAATGTACTGGATATAATGCAATAATATATGACATACAAATAAATCACACATACACATACAAGTAAATATAAAAATTGTATAGTTAATTCAAGAATATTAATAAGAATTACACATATAATTTAGGAATATTAATAACAAAATACATAGTGAAATCAAGAATATTTGTAAGGAAATATTAAAGTATTTAATGAATATTAATAAGAAGTTACGGACGTAACACCTCCCCCCTCAGATTGAGCATGGGAGAGAAACGAAACATGCTCAATATAGCTCAAAATGTTGCAGTGGAAATGCCATGACCGTTTACGCACACATTCAATCCAATCTTTATTTTTTATGATTAATTTTTAGAAAAATAATTTTCATTTACACTCATCTTATTTCACTCGATATTTTTCACCTTTATTACAATACTATTTTTGTTATCAAGATATGTTATTGAATCATCCATACAAAAAATTTATGTGTTACAATTTTAGTAATTATTTTGGTTACAATTTTATGCCTTTAATTTTTTACAGAAAGAAAAAAAATTGTTTTATACAAATGATTGCTTTTGCGTACAATTTTTGTATCGAAGTTTGCAATTTATAATTTTTTTTAGTTTGCTTGAAAATTACACAAAAATATTTATAAATTGTTTTTATAAATTTGAGAATTTGAAAATATACAACTTTTAATTTTACAGACAGAAAATATTTCATTTTTTATGACATAATTTACATTTTGGACATGTAAATTTTTAAATATATATTTTTTTATATTCCATTTTTAAATATATCATTTTTTCAAATTTCTTTGATTCTCAAGTTACATTTTGACATGAATCTATTGAAGTAATTTTGCAATTATACAATTTAGTCAATAATAAGATACAATTTATAAGTTGTCATGTATGTTATTAAAATTTTTAAATAATGCCATTTTTGAGTCTTCTTCAATAAAATGATAGTGAATAAATTATAGGATTTATTTTCACGGGTAAACAAATAAGGTTCAAATTCTTTAAGTTCTAATCAAATATTTAGAATAGTGTTCAAAATTTAAGATAAAATCATTACAAAATTTACATTCCATTGAAATATATTCATTGAAAACAATTCGTTTTTTCTATGGAAGTCCTTTTCTGAAACATACTATATGTATTATTTAAAGTATTCTATTATTCTTGTTTAATTTGCGATAGTTTTAATCTGTTTGTATGTACTATTTTTTGTTTATTTTTAACTTGTATTTTAACGTTTCCTTTGTTTAAAATTTCTAATATTTTATGTGGACCTGTATATTGATTAGCAAATTTATGAATCTTTCCTCCATGTAGTAGAAATACTTCGTCACCGAGTTTAAGATTTTGTGGATTACAATTTCTGTCATAATAGACTTTTGACTTTTCCTTTGCTAAAATTAAATTTTCTCGAGCAATGTTTCTCATTCCATGAAGTCTCGTTATTAGGTCTGTTAAATATTGGTCGTAAGTTTCCAATTTTTCATGTTCCAGTGGTGGATCGCTCGATGGTAATCGTGCTAATTTTCCAAAAATCAACTCTTATGGTGTGCACTTGGTGCCTTCATGAACACTTGTTTTATATGAGAACATAGCTAATTCTAACCAATCGTCCCATTCTTCATTTTTATTTATAAATTGTTTTAAATATTCACCTAAAACGTGATGAGATCTTTCAATTGAACCATTAGACTGAGGGTGAAAAGCAATTGTTTTAAATTGTCGAATTCTAAATCTTTTTGCTAATCTTCTCATTAAATTACTTAAAAAATCTGTTCCTTGATCTGTTAATACTCCTTTAGGTGAACCAAAAATGCAAATAAATTTTTTAATAAAAGCATCAGCTATTGTACTTGCTTGATGATTGGGAAGTGCAATTGCTAATGAATATTTAGTTAAATTATCTTGTATTGTCAATATATATATTCACTTCCGTTTTTTGTTTTCGGTAATGGTCCAACGATGTCCATTGCTATTTTTTCAAATGCTGTACCTGGTGTATCAGTTATAATCATTGGGTCTTTTGTTTTTACTCTAACTAATTTTTTTAATTGACATTGGAGGCAATTTTGAATATATTTTTGAATATTATTTTTCATATTTTCCCAATAATAATTTTGACGTATTCTTCAATATGTTTTTGTTACACCTTTATGTCCTCCAACTGAACTTGAATGAGCTTCCTCGATTAATTGCATATATTCTTCTTTAGTAGGATATTTTGTATATCCATTACATACAACAATTTTTATAAATGAATTTTCAAAAATTGATTTTGTAATTGATAAGATTTCGTCCCAAGTTATGTTATTGATTTGGGCTGTCTTTGCAATACTAATACTTTTGACTTTGAATTCTTCACATAAATTTTTCATTGAAATAATTGTAGATTTAATTCTTTTTATTGTGTCAGCTAAATTTTCTTTTATTTCATTTTCTATAGGGAGAGCAATATGGTAATATATACCTCTTTTAATTTTTTCTGCTATGCCTAATTGAAGTTTACCAAAATTTGGTAATTTTTCGCGTTTCGCTAGTGATCTAGAGCCATTATCTCTAGGATCTCCATTGACTGAAATAAAATAGGTTAGATTGTCTCTGCGCATTGGTAATTGGTCTCTACAGTCAATAACATATTTTTCTTGTTTTATATTTAAATCGTCACAATTTTTATTTTCCATTAAGTTATCTTCTTCATCAGATGACTCTTCGGAGTTAGAATTTTCGTAGCCTTGATCAATTTCTTCATTTTTGTTTAATTTTGTTTTTTGTTTAATGTACTCAGGATCTGATTCAATTTCGTCAGGAATAACATCATTATAAAATTTTTCTTTTCTTTGATTATTTGTATCATTTACCTTTTTCGGTCTTCCCCTTCTCTTCTTTGATAAGGAGGTATTCAAACGTGTGCTTTGTTTCTTCGGTCTACCTCGTTTCATTGTTTTGTGTACTTTTATTTCTTCATTTCCATGGATTTCTTCATATTTCTTTTCTTGATTATCATTTTCTTGCATTTTTCTTTGATTTCTGGTAATAACGTTACAAGTTTCATTACTTGTACAATAATTTTTTTAATATTTTGGAGAATTCTTATTATCTCCGAACTCATGTAGGATTCATTGTCCTTAAATACTTTTTCAATAAATGGGAGACTTTTCCTTATCTCCAAATTCATGTAGCATTCATTAATTATTTTTTCAATACATGGGAGACTTTTCTTATCTCCAAACTCAAGTAGGATTCATTGTCCTTAAATATTTTTTTAATAGATTGGAGACTTCTTAATATCTCCGATTTTTCATAAGTTTCATAGTTCATAATCATTTTTTCAATACCGTGGAGACTTCCTACTATCTCCGAATTCTTGTAATATTTATTTTTATTTGCTACACAATGTATGTATTCTTCAATTTTTTCTTGCACACATTTCATTATATTTTCTTGAATTTCCTGAGTTTTCTTAAATTTTTCTTCTTTTATTCCTTGAACTTTTTCTTCCACGATGTCTTCAACTGGATTTCTGGACAAGGCATCTGCATTAACATTTGTTTTTCCTGCTTTGTAGACTACATTAAAATCATATTCGGCTTATTTCAATTTCCATCTTGTTACTCTTGAACAGGGATCTTTAGAATTTTGAAACCAAACAAGTGGTTTGTGATCCGTAACTAAAGTAAATTTTCTGCCATAAAGATACGGTCGAAAATGTTGCACACTATATATAATTGCCAAGGCTTCTTTTTCATAAGTATCATATTTTCTTTCACATTCATTTAAAGTTCGTGACGTATAAGCGACTGGTTGATCTTTACCAATCACTCCTTGTGATAAAATTCCTCCAATTGCAAAATCTGAAGCGTCCGTTGTTAATATAAATGGTTGAGAAAAGTCTGGTCTCTTTAAAAGTGGTTCCTCACAAAGTTTATCTTTTAATGTATTAAAAGCAGCTTGCTGTTTATCAGTCCACAGAAAAGGTATATCCTTTTTTAAAAGTTGATTCAAAGGATTTGCGATTTTTGAAAATCCGTCTATAAACTTTCGATAATATCCTGCTAGTCCTAAGAATTGTTTTATATTTTTAACATTTTTTGGAATTGGGAATTTCTTTACAGCTTCTACCTTTTTTGGGTCGGGCCGTACACCATTTTTATCAATTATGTGTCCTAAATATCCTACTTCTAGCCTCAAAAATTCGCATTTATCTGGTTGTAGTTTCAAATTAGCAAAACGTAGGCGTTCCATAAGTTTCGAAAATTTTTCTTCGTGTTCTTCTAAAGTATCTGCATAAATTACAATGTCGTCCAAATAAACAAATAGTTCTGATCCTTGTAAACCCAATAATACTTGATCAATAAGTTTTTGAAATGTACTTGGTGAATTTTTTAATCCGAAAGGCATTCTGTCAAATTCATAATGTCCGAATGGCGTTGAAAATGCTGTTTTATAAGAATCTCTAGGATCCATTTTGATTTGATGAAAACCTGACGCCAAGTCAAAGACTGAAAAATATTGAGCATTTCCTAGTTGATCAAGTAGGTCCGTAATGTTAGGGAGGGGGTAAAATTGACCTACCGTGCGTTCATTGAGTTTTCTAAAGTCTAAAACTAATCGCCATTTTTTATTTCCATGTGAGTCGTCTTTTTTTGGTACAATCCATATTGGTGTATTGTACGGTGAGTCAGAATGTTTAATAATTTTTTGTTCTAACAATTCATTTACTTGACGTGTCATTTCTTCTTTATGTACAGGTGGAAATCTATACTGTTTAGTAATAATCGGCGTATCATCTGTAGTTATTATCCTATGTTTTATAAGATCTGATCCTTCTAAATATTCTCCAGGTATATGAAATCTATCGGAATAATTCTTTACTAAATTCATTATGTGTTCTAATTCTTCTTTATTTAAATGATCAAGACGAAGTAGTTTTTTTATTTCTTCAACTCTATTGTTGCCTGTAATATTGAAAACATTTTCTGATTTAATATTTTTTGAAAATGCATCAATAATTTGTTTAATTGTTGAGTCTTCATTTTTAATTTCAGATTTGTTTACTGAACTTTCCTGCTTTATTTCATCAAAATCTTCTAAATTTACGTAAAAAAATTGGAATATCAATTGATTCGTTAAGTGTGTTTACAGCCTTTAAATAAGCTAATCCTTCTATGTTTGAGACTACTGCATCACCTAAGTAAACACCTTCTTTCACTACTAATCTTGGAATGTAACCTACTTTTTTATTTTTATTTAAAATTTTTACATGAATATTGTAAATTGATCTTGCTGGTATTGTAAAATAATTTAACGAATCAAAATTGAATTTTTGTTTATTAATTTCTAGATGTTTTTCTTCGTAATTAATTTTGACTTTATTTTTTATGAAAAATTCTGTTCCTAATATTCCATCGTGTTCAATTGAAACATCATTTGATAAAAGATTAAAAGTTGTTAGAATTCCAAAAATATTAATCTCAACTTGACCTAAAGTATAAACAGCGTGGTCATTTATTCCTGTTAATTTCAGTCATTTATTTTTATCAATTTTTATGTCAGAATTCAATGCACGAATTTTTAATAAATTTGGACCTGCTCCTGTATCAATCATCATTGTTATTGGAACTTTTAATTCTTTACTATCAATTCGAATGTACGAGATGGTATTAGTTTTTTCTAAATTGATGTTTCTGGATGCATAATAATTTTTTCTTAATTCTTCCCCAGAACATCCTACTGAAGAGGAATTTTGGAGTTTTCCTGATTTTGTGTTTGTGAATTTGTTTGTTGCCTATTGTTATCATCCCACATCTTTTTTCTACAATTAGTGGTAATGTGTCCTAATTTTTTACAATAGTTACATATTATACTAGGATTTCTGTTTGCGAAGTTTGTTGTATCAGTTCTTGATTCTTGAGAAAAATTTCGTTGTTGATAAGGGAAAAAATTTTGTTGTTGGTTTTGTCTTTGATTTTGATATGAAGGACGAAATTGATTTTGTGACATGTTTCTAAACTGATTTTGTGATGTGTTTCTAAATTGATTTTGTTGAGGATTTGTGTTAAAGTTTTGATTTTGAAATTTATTAAACATTGTATTTCGATTATTAAATCTATTTTGATTTAAAAAATTTTGTCGTGGTTCTAAATAAAATGAGTTTTCTAGTCTTTGTCCTATCAATTTATTAAGTTGAAAACAGTTTACTGGAAAATGACCCTTTTTACCACAGATTAAACAAGTTATTACATTATCTTGGGCTATGTTGATTTTTGTTGTTTTAGCAAATTCTTTGTTATTTTTAAGATGAGAATTATATTCGGTATTTTGTTCAGTTTTTCTTAGTTCACGGTGTGATAACAATTTTCTTTCTATTTCTACCGCTTTATTAATTATCTCTTGAAAAATATTGACTGTTCCAATACGTAATTCAATTTCTGGTCTAAGTCCTCGCGAGAAACAATCGACAGTTGTTTTATCTAAATTTGTTTTAAATGCTTCATCTACTGTATTGTCATTACTAAGCCTATGCGCGTCTAAAATTCTTTCTGCTGCTTCTGCGATTCTTGAACCGTAAGAAATAATATTTTCGTGTTCCCACATATATATTGCTCCTAGTTCTCCTTGTAATTGATATACAGATTTTGCTGGCGCGTAAATTTGTTTCAATCTTTCTGTTAACTGTTCTACCGTATTAAAATTATTTCCTATAATAATTCTTTTTGCTTCACCCGAAATTCGACTTCTTATTAATTTAACTAAATTTGTTTGAACCTGTGCATTATCAGGAAGCATGGATTTTGCTTCTAAACAACTTTCAATAAATATAGATAATGGGATATTTTTACCGTCAAACATTGGTATTGTTTCTAAAGCATCGCGTAAAGACACTTGCTGATTATTTGGAAGAGCCATGTTTTCTTCAAAATTTATATTATCTCTAAAGTTATCAAAAGAATTGTTTCCAGAATGATCGTCTATTTCACTTTCGTCAGTTAAAGATTTATTTAAGCTCAAATTTAATTTTTGTTCAAGTAAGGTTTTTTCTGAAATAGTATTTTCACTATCGTTATTTTCGCTATCGAAATAACTATCGTCAATGTCAAAAAGTTGACCACTAACAATGCCTGAGTCAAATTCTTTTTGTGTTTCTTCGGGATTACGGTTTTGTTTCGAATATCTGGGTGTACTTGTAAATGGTTTTGTTTTATAATTAGGAATTCCTGAATTTAATAACAATTCTGGATTATTTTTTACTTGAGAGCCAGTTAAATGTGAGGAATCGGTAGTATTTTTATTCAAAGAAGACATCAAAAAATAGCATAATATCAAAATTTATAACATGCGTAATAGTTGTAAAATTGTCAATCTTGTCTCTTGAATAGACCATCAAGGATGGTCTCAAATTCTTAACGGATTGGCTCCCATTGTTAAAGAAAAAACATGAGGAAGCTGATAAAGCAGACCTCATGTATGATGAGAGCATAGTGTGCAACGAGGCTGCCCACGGCTATAGAAAGGAGCATCGTAAGCGCTTAGCAGCCGATGCTATAAGACGCGCAGCTCGCGATGCTGAAAAATCAAAAAAAAGAGGTCTTCAGTCACCTAAGGAAGTGGGTAGACGTCTTTTAAAGAAGAAAGTGAAGAATGAGGACGAAATTTCCATAAAGAAAGCTAGTCCTCTCAAAGAAACAAATCAAACGGCAACTAAGAATAACAGTGCCGTGTCGTCTTTGAAGAGTTTCTCAGCGGTAGTTAGAGAGGCTGATAGAGAGGGAGATGACAACACTTTTAAAGAAGTTGTGAACAGGAGGAAAGAAGTCAGAATGAAGAAAAAGACTTCAAAAGTAAAGGAAAAGGCAGAAAAGGAGAAAAAGAAATCTCCTCGGCCTAGAAATAGTGAAGCGATTAAGATCTCGGCTAAGGACGAAAGGACCTATGCTGGGATCTTGCAAGAAATGAAAAGATCGGTAAACCCACAAGATGTGGGAATCGAGGTTACGAAGATCAGAAGGACTTTAAATAAAGAGATCCTTCTGATCGTAAAAAAAGGAGGTGAGATCTCCAAGTTTTGCAGTGCCTTGGCGAGTGCCTTGAAAGACAAAGCCGACGTCAGGGCAATTGTAAATAAGAGATCTCTCGAAATTAGAGATCTAGATGAAACCACGACACAAGCTGACGTGGTTTCAGCTATAGCTAGCGTAACGGGGCAGAACTGTTCAGAGCTGTCCTGTTCACTGTTCCCTCGCTTTGGTGGAACCAAATCAGCTGTTGTACGGTTACCCGAAATCGAATACAATACGCTCCTCAAGGAGGGCAAAATCCGTGTAGGATGGATATATGCGTCCGTCCGAGCTTATGTAGAGGTTACAAGGTGTCAAAAGTGCCTTGTCTATGGTCATGTGACACGTGCATGCAAGGGACCTGACAGAACAAAAAATTGTCGTAGATGTGGCGAAGAGGGACACCTGGCGAAGAACTGTTCTGTCGAACATCCCAAGTGCTTAACGTGCACAGATTTGGGCAAGACAGACGTCTTTCATGATCCAGGCAAAAACTCCTGCCCTGTATACAGAGGGGAGCTGCAGAGGCTTAAAAGGGCAAATCTTTAAAGCTTCTGCAGGTCAACCTGCACACCTGTAGGGAGGCACAAGCTCTCTTGATGCAGACCGCCAGGGAGAAAGAGATCGATATTCTGTTCTGCAGTGAGCAACACAGAAGAAATGATCAGGCTCCTTGGTATCAGGACAAATCAGGAAGAGCCGCCGTGCAGGTGTGCAATCCTGAAGTGCGAGTTAGCAAATATTTAGAGACGAGCAGCGGATTCGTGTGGGTGGAGGTGGCAGGCATGCGAATGTACAGCTGCTACTTTTCGCCTAACGATTCACTGCAAGACTTCGAAGCCGACATTGAGGAACTTGAATCGAGTCTTAGAGAGTCCAGGTTGGACGTACTCGTCACTGGTGACTTTAATGCCAAGTCAACGGAGTGGGGCGAGTCGAGGCTCGATAAAAGAGGACGAATGATCGGAGAAATGGTCTCTAGAAACAATTTATTGGTTGTTAACAGGGACAGAACTTGGACGTTTAGGAGAGGTGCGATTGGATCGATCATTGATCTGACGATCGCATCACCAGCCCTATTTAGACGCATAAACGACTGGCGAGTCTCTGAGGAGTATACCGCAAGTGACCACCAGTACATCGAATTTTCAGTCTCAGTGGGAGACACAGGAGAAGGCAAGAGACAGGAGGCTCCATGTCGAAAAAGCCCCTCCTGGAACGTGAAAAAGATTGACAAGGAAAAATTTGTCCGTTCCCTGGAAGAATCCCGCCTCATTGATGAGCTCGGTTGGGTGCAGAGGCCAAATGTCCTGGAAGTGGAGGTGCGAGCGGTGAGGAAAACCATCATCGCTGCTTGCGACGCTTCTATGCCACGTCGCAAACGCACTGCTTCACGGATAGGTTCGGTGTACTGGTGGTCGGATGTGTTGGCCTCCTTGCGTAAAGCATGCTTCACAGCAAGAAGGACTTACACCCGGTCAAAGGGAGATCCTTTGTTAAAGAAAGCGTATAAGGAGGCCAAGATGGCCCTCAAAAAGGAGATTCGCGCGTCGCAACGTCGTTGCTGGAAGGACTTGATCGAGGAGGTCGATAAGGACCCGTGGGGTCTGGCTTTTAAACTCGTTACTAAGAAATTAGGAATGAGGCAAAAGACCCCTGGCCTGGACAATCCCGATTGGGTCAGACAAATAATAAAAGCTCTATTCCCCTCTGCGGAACCATGGCTTAGGATGGACTGGAGTGCCTGTGAGGTCGGTGAGGAAGAACTCTTCACTCTCACAGAATTGAGAAATGCAAGCAAAAGATTGAAAACAGGCAAGGCGCCAGGAATCGACGGGATAAGTAACGAGATCCTTAAATTGGTAATCGATTCTTCACCCCAGATTCTGCTTCGATGCTTCAATCTTTGCCTTATAAATGGAGAGTTCTTCCGTGACTGGAAAAGACAGAGGCTAGTACTCCTAAGGAAAGGAGATAAACCTCTGGATAAAACTTCGTCATACAGACCTATATGCCTGCTGGATACGATGGGTAAACTTCTTGAGGATATGGTTCTGTAGAGAATGCAAAGCCACTTGACCGGAGAGAATAGTCTATCGGATCACCAATTTGGTTTCCGTAAAGGTAAGTCTACAGTTGATGCCATCCAGGCAGTTGTGGACATAGCCAAAGCCGGGAAGAATAGGTTGGGACCACAGAAGAAAAAGGGCTTCTGTGCTTTAGTGGCCATAGACATACGCAACGCGTTTAACTCCGCGCGATGGAAAGATCTCATCGAGTCGATGATGAGCAAAGGAATGCCGCCTTACTTGTTGCGTATAATGGATAATTATCTTAGCGACAGGTGGGTGGTATATGAGGGGGACACCTGGACTCTGAAGAAGGAGATGCAAAGTGGTGCCCCTCAAGGCTCGAGGGTGGGACCATTTGTATGGAATGTATCTTACGATGACTTCTTGCGAATGGATCTACCCGAAGGCGCGGTTATCATCGGCTTTGCGGACGACGCGTTGGTCGTGTGCACAGCCGAAAGCGAGGAAACCCTTGGGACATTGGTGAACGAATGTCTGCGGCGAGCCAAGAGCTGGCTGGATGCCAGAGGTCTTCAAATGGCCCTGGAAAAGACCGAAGCTCTGCTCGTCACAGACAGACGTGATTATACAGTCCCACGAATCGGGATAGACGAATTCGAGGTCAAGTGGAGCAAGTATATAAAGTATCTAGGTGTGGAGCTCGATGGAAGGCTAAACTTTCATCACCACATAGCAACGGCGATGAATAAGGCGGTTGAGTGTGCTGCAAATTTGGCACGTCTTATGCCGAATGTTCGCGGACCACGCGAAAAGAAAAGGAGACTGGTGGTGAGTGCTGCCCATGCTAAGCTGTTTTACGCAGCAGCAGCATGGGCTCCCTCGCTCAAGTTCAGAAGCAAAACAATTTGCGAAAACATGCTGTCGGCCCAGAGAGGTATCAATGTCAGAATCGTATCTGCGTATTGTACGGTCTCGACAAGTGCTGTGCAGGTCCTTGCAAGTGTCCCGCCGGCCGATCTTATGGCGAGGGAAAGGGAGGAATTGTTTCTTCTTTTTAAAGAAAGAAATAATCCCCAGACGCCAGAGTCAGAAAGACTCAGCAAGGCCTGCATCCGCAAGAATGCGAGAAGCAGACTCGTCGAGACTTGGCAAGACAGATGGAATAGGGAGGAAAAAGGCCGATGGACCTATCGGCTTATTCCAACGCTCACCACCTGGATAAACCGAAAGCATGGAGAAGTCTCCTATTATTTGACGCAAGCATTTACAGGCCACGGGTGTTTTAACGCGTACCTGTATCGCTTTAAATTACGCGAAAATGAGGTGTGTGCGTACTGTCAGTTCCCTGTGGACAACGCAGAGCACACCCTCTTTTTATGCAAGAAATGGGACTTGGAGAGGCGGGCCATGTTCGAAGGTGTAAACAGTCAAGTTACACCGGAGAACATGGTATCGCTGATGACCCAGTCAGAAGAGAATTGGCGGCAAGTCGAGAATTTCATAATCTCGGTCATGTCGAGGAAGGATCTCGACGGCCGCCAAAAAAGCGTAATTTAAACAGCTTTTAATTTGTTTGTTTTTTGGTAATTAATTTATTTTGTGATTTACTTGTCCTTATACACTTTTAATTTATTTTGTGTTTTATTTGTCCTTGTACAATGTTAATTTATTCTGTGATTTATTCGTCCTTATTTATTTTTAATTTATTCTGTGATTTATTTGTCCTTATACAATTTTTACTTTTTGATATTATATCTGTTGGTTTTATATGTTTCTGTTTTAGACCCGTTTAGTATTTTATCTATTGACATTTTAAATTATTTTAACATTTGTTTGTTTGTTTGTTTTTGTTTTTTTTTAAATTTTTTGTTGTGCTGTTAATTCCGCTTTTATATTAAAATGGTTTTAAATTTTTTAACTATTGATGCAGGAGAACCGCAGGTAAAGAACAAAGTCGCAGCAGCGACAGAGTTGGAGCGCCACCCTCGAAGGCTTAAGTCTTACGACAGTTCCGAGGGAGGATAAAGGGCTCCAAAAGAAGGGTTACGGGTTTTAGTGGGTCGGGCTGGCAGTAGGTCGCCAGTATTCTAAATTTATTATAATACTTATTTATTTTACTTTTTTTTATTTTTTTTCTTCTGTTTTGTTATACCAACCCCACATAACCTTGGAGTGCGGAATCCAAGGTATCTGTAGGCAGATTTCCCAAAAGTCCCTAAGCAAAAAAAAAAATAATAATAATAATAATAATCCCCGCCGGTGTCTACTCAGCGATCATGGCCCGAAGTTTACTTCTGGTCCATGGGAGAGATACACCGACCTTCGAGGTCCGAGTTTCTTAGCTCACCTGACACTGGATATCATAGACGTCGCATCAATGCTTCGGCAATGCTATAACGTCTATGTAACTAACGGAGGCGGTTCAGGGCCCATCCTGGCCAGATGGTAGTACCCTGTTAAGGCCCGATTGTCCCTCGATACGGGACAAACACCCAGTATGAGCGATTGTAAAAACAAGGAAGAGTACCTGCGGAGTAATGCTTCGGCTGAATCTCTCACTGGTTCCGATCATCAAGCGCTTTCGAGCGTGAGGATGATGGCCAGTGGCCCAAGGATGCAGGAGGGCAACAACGCGTTGGCAGTTCCACAGATCATCGTGGAGAAGGTGGAGAGACGAGGGAGTACGAGCAGTGTGACAAGTCAGGCTAGCTGCATTTCTGTCTTCAGTAATGCTTCAGCGAATGACATTGCTAGCTGCAACAAGGACCGAGATGAATGCATAAAGCTGCGGGAAGAAGAGGCAGCATGCATTCTAGCAATAGAAGAAGAGGTCAGTAAGATGATAAAGTCCTGCGAAGTCCAAAGAAATGTCAATATGACAATCAAGGATGGACTTAAACGCATAACATCGCTCATACAGCAGACCAAGGTGAAGCACGCAGCTGCTACAAAAAAGGACGAGATTTTCTACCAGGGATTGACCTGGTCGGAAGAAGCTAGACAAGATCGCAGAGTAAGAAGAGATCGTTGTAACGCAATCGTGTTGAGAAACGTCGTCTTAGATGCTCAGAAGAGGAAGAGAAGTGATCCTGAGCCTGCGAAGGATCCAAAAAGGAAAAAGGAGGAGAGACTTAAAAAGACTGGAAGTAAGGGGATCAAAACGGTTCCGAAGCCAGATCAGGTCAAGAAGGGAAGAGCCACAGTGATCGTTAAAGTGGCTGAAGGGAAAACTTTCGCCGAAGTACTGGCGAAAGTTCGAAAAGAGGCTGACCTGGAGGCCAGTCAGACAAGGGTTGTGGGAGCTTTACCCACTAAAAAGGGAGACCTTATCATTAAGATTGGTGGGTCTTCAAACAAGAAGTTGTTCGCCGAAGAGGTGACTAAGGTTATCGGCGATCTGGGAAAAGTGCATGTGGCGGACAGGCAGACTGTGCTGGAGATCCGCGACATGGACACCCTCACCGTACAGCAGGATGTCAAGGAGGCCCTAGACAAAGTATCTACGGTACCAGCAGGAAGGTGACAGTCCTCGGGCCAAATAAACGAGGTATGAAACTCGCTGTCGTAGTCACCACCCAGGAAGACGCTACCAGATTGGAGAAGATAGGGAATATCAAAATCGGTTTTGTGTCCTGCAGAATTAGTAGGAGAGTGATGGTCACAAGGTGTCACAAGTGCCTTGACTATGGCCATATAGGCAGAGATTGCCAAGGATTAGATAGGTCAGCTGCGTGCTTCAAGTGCGGAGAAGCTGGCCACAAGGCAGCAGATTGTAAGAAGAACCCATGCTGCTTCTTATGCAAGGCGAAGTTCGGCGAGAAGGAGAGTATCCAACATGTCGCCGGATCAGGAGGATGCAAGGTCTTCAGATCTGCCCTAGAGGAAGCCAAGAAGACTTTGTCAAGGACAAGAAGAAAATAAGGCCAGAAGAAGAGCGGCACGGAAGAGTCGCGTATGCGACTAAGTGGGACCATTCATCTACGAAGTCTGAAGCCACTAGGTAGTTCCGTAGGTGAATAATAGGTCTAATATAAATGGGTTTTTAACATGGTATGGTCGATGTGAGTCCTGATGTCTAAACATTAAGCAATCGACTGAGTCCTGTATGATTCAATTTGTAACAAATTGTTTCTCTATAAAAGATTTTACTGTTTTCATAACCTTTCCCATTGGATTAATTCGGTTGTAAAGTTTATGTTAACTACCCTGCAGAAAGCTAAAAAAAAAATAATAATAATAATAATAATAATAATAATAATAATAATAATAATAATAATAATAATAACAAACCACAATTAAAAGAACAAAAAAAAATTTGTAAAGCACAAATTAAATGTCAAAATGATTCATATACAAGACAAAAAATTCCATAAGTCTAGAGGACTCGAACCTCTATTCATTATTATAATACGGTATTTAGTTTGATGAATGCACCATGCAACCTTAAAATTTCTACCTTAAGAGGACTCGAACCTCTATTTATTAATCTTAATACAGATTGTATTTTAATAAATGCGCCATGCAAGTTAAAAGAAATTTTGTAAGTTAAGAGGACTCGAACCTCTATTCATCAATACCACTTTATGAATGCACCTTGCGACTTAAATTTTGTATAATATTATCATTTATCATAAAATGTACTATATTCAGTAAAAATATTTTTTATTTATTAAATATTACTGATTATTTTTAATCATTATATGTTGATAATATTTTTTATTATTATTTATCACTTTAAAAAAAATTCCCCTTTTTTTAACAATTGGTATACTCATTGATTTATTTATTTTTATTTAATTATTTCATTAATATAGAATTTACATTCATTAAAATTTTCGAATTTTATTAAAAAAATTTTGACAAGGTTATGGCTGATCGACTTTATAAATTTCCCGGCCGATGCACCAAAATTTAAAAGGGCTTCTGTTACGTCTAATGTTTACACTAATGGGATTTAGTGTATTGTACTCTTAGGGATTTTACTTTTCTTCCAGACTGTCGCCTCCAAAAGAAATTTCGATACTTCGAAATTTGATAAATTGTTTCAATATTAAATTTGGACTTATTTCCAAATTATCTCTTCTTAAATGATCAAAATATACACTTGGTAATATTGTGTATTTTATAATTTGTTGTCCGAAAATTGTCTCAAAAATATACTTGGGGATGTAGTTTAGTTAACTTCTAAACTGTATACTGGGATTGCACGTTGAATAGGTATCGATGTTTACTTGTTGATTTCCAAAAAAATACTCTCTTTCTTGTAGCTGTTATAATGTTGGGTTTCAAATAGATACTCTCTTTCTTGTAGATGTTATAATGTTGGCTTTCAAATAGATACTCTCTGATCTAACGATGATGCTTGCCCTTTTTATATCGAAATCTTCTAATAGAACAGCATGCACGAAGAAAAATACACGTGCCGAAACTCGTCTAGTGCAGGTAGATGCAGCGTGACGTCACCGGGCCACCTTCGACGGGACTCGATAAGACATTTAGCACAGGGTCTGGTATAGATGTTTCTCTCTAGTTTCTACGGGATTTGATAAGACTCTCAGGACCTGGGTTGGTATGTGTTTCTCTCTCTCTCCTTCCTGATGTGTGGTCTAGTAAAGCTTTGCCACATTGATGCGTGATCGTTATTCCTTTTACATAACTTTAAAATATAAACTTTTCTTTCTTGGATTTGATATAACTTATCATGTTGTTTCAAATACATAGAAAATATAAAATAAGGAATACCATAATAATATAAAATGTACTGGATATAATGCAATAATATATGACATACAAATAAATCACACATACACATACAAGTAAATATAAAAATTGTATAGTTAATTCAAGAATATTAATAAGAATTACACATATAATTTAGGAATATTAATAACAAAATACATAGTGAAATCAAGAATATTTGTAAGGAAATATTAAAGTATTTAATGAATATTAATAAGAAGTTACGGACGTAACAGTATCTTAAAATATACTTAAAATCAAAGAAATCCTTTCTTAAAATCTAAAATCGGTTAATTAGAACCGTAATTATAGCACTTTTAAAAAAAGACAAAAATTTTGAAAATGCCATATTTTTGGTAATTTTAAAAATTTTGAAAAAAATATTTTTGGTAATTTTTAAAATTTTGAAAAAAATATTTTTGGTAATTTTTAAAATTTTGAAAAAAATATTTTTGGTAATTTTTAAAATTTTGTAAAAAATATTTGGAAGAGTTGTTTATCACTATAAAAGTAATAAATTTACTAAAGTACGGCCAAATCCCAACAAGTCATGAAAATAAGTGTGTAGAACTGACGTGGAATCCACCAAATCACAGTGGGCCAGAACACCTGATTCATGGCCAAAAGTCGAATTTTTCAACTTTATCTTTTGTTAAAATAGTTTATGACATTCTAATTAGCGATAGTTATAGCATCTTTTACATTAATGACACTGTAATTTATAAATATTTAACACGTTAAAAATTATGTAAAATTTAAAAATATTAAAAAATTTATCTTAAAAATTTCATTAAAGTTCTGTACATTTCTCGAAATAGAGTTAATTTTTTCAAGCAATTACTAATTGACGTTCAATATTACTCTCAAACAAACAAAAAAATCAGTATATAATTATTGGATAATTTATTTTCGATTAATTTTATAAGCACAGAAGTTAGAAATTAAGTAAAGTTGAATGAAAAATAATATTTGATTTAAGAGTTCTCCGAAGTTCCCCAAGATTTCGGAAAGTTTCGCATATGTATGTATTCTTTGTTATACGAATTTTAAGAAAAAGTGGCACATTTTACCACAAATTCATTTGTTTACAAAAAATTGTAAATATTAAAGTCAATGTTTCACTCACAATATACGTAGTGACTAAGATTAGGAAAAGTTTAGCTACAATATCAACATCCATTCGGGGTTTTCGGTGTCGCTGATTACGAATCGATTATTAGTTTTCAAAAATCCAAAATGGCGGATCCAATATGGCGGATGACTTTATTAACATTTCATCAGATCCACTGGAAACTTGTTACTTGGAGGTTTTCGGGTTCGCTGATTTCGAATCCATTATTAGTTTTTAAAAATCCAAAATGGCGGATCCAATATGGCGGATTACTTTATTAAAAATCCATCAGATCAACTTGAAACTTGTTACTCGGGGGTTCTCGGGGTCGCTGATTACGAATCTAATGTTAGATTTTAAAAATTTAGTATTGCAGATTGAAGGTGGAAAAATTTTATAGAAAAATATTAGATTTGGATACCGATGATTCATCATTTTATATCAAAATTTTAAAGAATATAATGTTGAAACTTAAAAAGTGATCAAAATTGTGTAAAATTTTTTATTTTTGTATAACGCAATATCTGGAGGTTTGTGATGTCACTCATTCTTATTTTTATATAATTATTTTAAACTCCATATTTTATATTATATATCTGTTACAAGTATTTGATTTAAAAAATGGAGGAGGGCGCTACCATTAAAAAAGATTAGCTAGCACTGGGTTTATGATGAACTAGTTAAGGCACTGAGTACTTCGTTACACACGCGTGAATCTGATGGATTTTTAATAAAGTCATCCGCCATATTGTATCCGTCATTTTGGATTTTTAAAAACTAATAATAGATTCGTAATCAGCGACCCCGAAAACCCCCGAGTAACAAGTTTCAAGTAAATCTGATGGATTTTTAATATAGTCATCCGCCATTTGGATTTTTAAAAACTAACAATGGATTCGTAATCAGCGACCCCGAAAACCCCCGAGTATTAAGTTTCAAGTGGATCTGATGAAATTTTAACAAAGTCAACCGCCATATTGGATCTCGCAAAAAAAACAATAAAAACAATTGAATGTGATATTTTCATCTCTTTTCATTTATGAAAGGACAGAGTCTCGTCGTGCATCACTAGTTCCGTCGTTTGTTTAGTTTGCGTTCGACATAGCCCGCGTAAATTCGAAAAGAGATGTAAAATAAAGCCACGTGTCATGAAGAGGAACCCCTCCCCCCCTCTCGTGGTCAAGAGTAGAATTTTGCTGACACCCCCCTCCCCCTACATGGGCCACGTGGTTTATGGAAGACCCCTTTCTTAAAAAATGTTTTTGTTATTATCTACAGGCAGGTTAAAACCTGTCTTAAGTTTATTTAGACAACATTTATCCCTACGGTGCTACGGTACCACAGCGTCCGCGCGGTATCTCGCGAACGCTTTGTCTCTCGCGGTTCTAGATACGACTTTTAAAATTTCTGGTTTATACTAAGTGGGTGGGTGGATTGTAAAATTTGGAAGTATACATATAAAGCAAAAAGTGTGTGGGAGGGGAGGGGTAGTAACTAAGAGAAAAGTATTACACATAGGTAACGAGTGAGTGGGTGGGGGTTGGTTTTACAGAAAAATAAGACGTATGCAAATTAGGTTGGATATAAAAAAATGGGTGGTGATATTTGCATGTACAATATCCAATAGCGTTGAATTTGCATAAACTAAAAGAGGGAAAGTGAAAAGTGGATGGTATTTGCATAAACTAAAAGATGGAGGGCGAAAAGTGGGGGGGATTTGCATAAACTGAAAGAGGAAGGGAGAACAGTGGGTGGTATTTGCATAAACTGAAAGAGAGAGGGCGAAAAGTGGTGGCATTTGCATAAACTGAAAAAGAGAGGGCAAAAAGTGGGTGGTAATTGCATAAACGTTATTTAAATTAACTATTTGAATATGTGCAAATTAAAAAAAAACTAATTTAAAAATATATGCAAATCAGACCCTCTGCAAGCAACGCAAACTAGCGACAGAAACGGTCAACAACTTACCCGCTCGGTCGGCATTGCAGGTGGTGGGTAAGTTACCGATCGTCAATAATGCAGATTTCGAAAAAAATACTCACCGAAAGGTATTTGAACCGGCATAGCTACATTACTCGAAACGAAGGCATATATGCATACCAGGCTCCTGGGAGTTTTAGGTTACATAAAAATAAACGCAAAATCTATAAGTTCGGTTTTATCTGTGTATGTTCAGAGTGTCCAACAAAATCCTAGCTGATCGGGTTTGATAGATATTCTAGTTTAACTATATCAGCGCAAAATAAAGGGCCCATTTTGGCACTATTGGACTCATCTATATGTACGAATTCCTTGCAAAATTTGGAAAAGGTTGAGCAGTCTTATAAGATTTTGATGAAAAATTCGATGAGATGAAAAATTTTGAAGTTTAGAAACCCAACAATTTCATTTCAAGAAAAACGGAAATAAAGATTGTAATTAATTGCTTATTCTAAAATCAAACCATAATATTGCAAGAAACTCAGAAATAGCAAGAATTTCTAACATTTGCAAAGGATCGACAAAATAGACCCTTTTTTCTAAAGAACAAGGGAGATAAAACACTTAAATGAATGAAAAGAGCTTGATTCGACTTGTCAAAACTTTTAGACCCAAAAAGGCCCTATAAGAGCGCCATAAAGAGTCGTTACAATAAGTAAACATTTATATGTTAAGTACGTAAAAGTATGTAAAAATTTTCAACTCAGATATCGAAAGATGTCGACCTAATATGGAACCAAGGAATTCAAATCTAGTGTCAAAAAAGTTTACTTATTTAATAGATCAAGATCTATTTTCATAAATAATAACATTCTTCGTAAGAATTCAATTATTTTCAATAGAATTTTTATAAAACTTCACTAAAGGATTTTATTTTTATAAAAACAAAGAAATTCTTCAAAAGAATTTAATTATTTATAAAAGCTATAATTCTGTCCTTTGAAACATTCTCTACAATTGCATTTGTTAAATTTTGTTTAAAATATTTGTTCAATAGTTAATAAACAAATAAAATAAAAAATATATTTTAATAACTTTTGAAAAAATTCAACGAGTGTAAATGTAGAGAATATTTCAAAGAGTAGAATGAAATGTTATTTATCAAAATTGGTTGAAAATTTTAATTGGTTAATGACCCTTAAAGAAAAATCACAAAATGTTTGATAATTATTATTTTACAACAAATTTTGGTCCAACCTAATTTTTTCTGATAATTGTACAACTTGATCTTTAAAAATTTAATGAAATTATTGTAATTATGGTTTCATTAGCTTTTAAAAATCACTTTTTAGTTTGAGGTTATGTCAAGCGATCGACACTACTCAATCAAAAAAATCTGGAAAAAGTCGATTAGCCTCATTTTTTAACAAAAAAGAGCACCACAAAAAATCCGAGCCCTGTAATATGGACTTTGTATTGTTATATTATTATTATTATTATTGTTATTATTATTATTATTATATTATGTTTATAATTTAAATATATATAGTTTATATACATGAATTAGTAAACTTATAGAAATCCATGTTCATTTAAAAACTTCAGCCATATATGCGATCGTTGCGCGCTATACGAGAAGATTTAGAATTGTGAACTTCCCATATGAAAATGGATGATTTCATACACACTACATTGGTCTTCTTAAGTCTATACTCCCTATGGTTAAACTTGGATATCTAACAAACCCGATCAGCTGGTATTTCATTCTAAACGGATTTTGACAATTTAAATAGACACTAATCAAACCCTACTTACAGATTTTGCGTTTATTTTTATAAAGCCTTAAATTCGCAGGAGCCTGGTGTGTATGATATTGGGTGGATTTATATAAATTACGTGAAAGTGAATAAGTTATTTTAATAGTCTATACAGCAATTCTTTCGAGTTTACTTCCTACTGACCTAGTTACCTGAAGTGTAATTTGACACAGTGTCGCGTAACGATGTTTGTATACCCATCTAATCTTATACATTGTCGCTCTATATTTTGTTTATATTACATATGGGCGATTCTACGTGAGATTTTAGTCGACCTCTTAAAATCGGACAAAAATATTTTTTTTCTATTCTGTATCGAAAAAAACAGATACGTATCTTTTTATTTTTGTTTAATTGTCAAAATTTTCGAGTAATGAATTTTCGAAATTTTGCACTTTTAACCGTAGACCTATATTGAGTAGCTTATAAGTCCGAAAATATTGAGTTTAGAAAAAAGTAATCAAAGAACGAAAGTTTTAGTTCTCTTTCGACTTTTAGGAAATGAAAACAAAAAAATTTTTTTTTTCATTTTTTATTAAAAAAATAAAAAAAATTTATAAACAAATTAATTTTTTTTAACTTTGGGTATGATAAATTTTTAATTTTCTTTTTTTAAAACATACCTGTAAATGATAAGAAGGTTTTGCAAAAAGTTTCAGAGTGGGCCTGACAAGTTTAATGGGTTAAAAAAGATAATTAAGCTGCCCGTGCAGGTCGCACGCCCGCGGCGCAATATGATTTTTTTACAATTTAATATTAAAAATTGTCTTGAGCCTGCAAATTTAATAATAATCAAAATCCACCACGTGCTACCTAATCTTATTTTCGCACATGTGTTAAGATGTTTAAAGACACTTTAACTGTTTAGAAAAAAGTGTCCTGTTTGTAGAAAGATTGCTGTTAATGACGTTGTTAATTCCATGGCTTGCAATTCCTCTTATCACCCTAGCTGCGCTGAACGTGTTGCAAAGTTAAACAATGGTGCATACACAAAATGTTGCAAACCGCGTTCCCCCTTGTTAGTGACCCAGTCAGATCCGAGCTGGTCTGTTATGACAAATGAAAGTGTTGAGGAAATTGTTCGGAATACCATCGATGGACTTCAAAAGGGATTAAATAAAATTTTTTTATCATTATCTGTTTCTATGAAGAAATTATCAACAAAAGTTGAAAAAGCAACCTCTAAAATGGATGAAGTAGTCACAACTGTCAACGAACACTCAGATAGAATTGCTGCAAGTGAAGGTACCATAAGCAATATAGATACTAACAATTTATCTGGTACATGTATTAACGAGATTCAAAATCGACTTTCTCGATCAAACAATCTAATTCTTTTTGGCCTCAAGGAAGATGATCTTAATATGTCAAATACTAACACACAATCTAATTCTAATAATTTACGTCAACTTTTTAGCAATTTCTCATTACCTGGACTTTTTGACAATTTTAAATCATTCTGAATTGGTTCGTTTGTACAGTCACAGATGCGGCCTCGTCGAATAAAAGTAATCTGCAACTCTGTGCAAAACGCAAAGACTCTACTTCAATCGTTTATGAGTGCAAAAGGAAAGGAGGAATTTAAACCAATGTTGCAAGGAAGAAGGCTTGCATGGGAATTAACAAATATTCGGATCGTTTACTGCAATGGAGTACATCGTATAGTGTCGACGGCCCTGCAAACGAAGTAGAAGTATTGTGCGCAAACTCTTTTGATATAGCGAATGTTACCAGTGCTTCGCCTTCTATACCTTCCCCATTTACAAGAGAGACCCGCCTACTCCCTCTTCTCATTTCACGTGTATAGATTTAACTATATATATGCAAAACGTGCGTAGTTTACGAAGTAAACTAGTTTCTTTACGTCAATCATTATCAACATCAAAGTTTAAAATTTTTTCTTTAACTGAAACTTGGCTGAATTCAGCCTTTAGTTTTTCTGAACTTGGTTTCATTAATTACGACATATTTCGCCAAGATAAAAATCTTGGTACAAGTCAATTCTTAAGAGGTGGGGGAGTGCTCGTGGCATGTGATTCCTCACTTATGGCTTCTTCTGTTCATACCAACGAAACATCTATCGAACATATATTTGTAAAATTTCATTATAAATCAACCCTGTATATTGTGGGAACATTTTATATTCCCCCAAATTCAAATTTTGACATTTACAATAATTTTTGTAACATAATAAATGAAATTTTAATCTCTTTTCCAACAGCTACACTATGTATCACTGGCGATTTTAACACATCATTTATTGCATGGAACAAAATTATTGAAAGTGGTCCTTTATGTTTCTCTGAAGTTAAATCATCTCGTGCTTACAATAAAATTGCTTATCTATTGAGTAATACTCTAAATTTTTTAAATATTTATCAAATTAACATTTTTGTTTTTCTGCCGGAAATATTCTTGATTTAATTTTTTACAACTCTTTAAATTATACAATTGAATTAATAGATGATCCTATAATTACTGCTGATAATTATCATCCACCCCTCCTTCTCACAATCTTAACATACATTCCAGATGACAATAGTAGTTCCTTTAACGTTCAATATATAAAATATGATTTTGAAAGAGCAAATTTAAGTGAATTAAGTGCATATATTTTTAGTATAGATTCGACTCTACTTTTTTCCTGCAAATTTTATCATTGATGATATGGTATAAGCATTCTATAACATAGTTTACTACGCTTTCAGTCTCTTTGTTCCAAACAAAACTATTAAGAAATCAAATTATCCTTTATGGTTTACAAATGGCCTCAAAGGTTTAGTTTCTCAAAAAAAATTGGCTCACCTAAAATATAAATGCACAAACTCTTCTTTAGATTATTTAACTTTTTCTCAATTACGTGTGAAATGTAAACGTGAATCTAAGAAATTTTATAAGAACTATTTGCCCTAAAAGGAATTATAATATAAATTGCTGATCAATATTTATAACAAAATTAATATTTTCGTTACATTTTATTAAATATATACATTCAAATAATTTAATTATAATGAATCTCTATTTTATATTATTACAGATAATATAATAATATTTAATAATCATAATTATTATTATTAACACGGAAACACTACACAGGAATATAGTGTCATAGCAAAAAAAATATTTTAGATTGTGTTACGGTCTAATTTATTAAATAGACACAATTTACTTTTATTTACTTCAGAGAATGGGAATATACATGGGAATATACTATTGTAGTGTCTCGGCCAAAAAACTTTTTTTGTGCCTGTGTTATTATAGTAGTAACGAATATTTGTTCAGTCCTGCATTAGGCTTCTGCAGCATTGATATTTGAGCATTGATGGCCAATGCTGAATCAAGACTCACGTTGCAGTCTGGAATCGGTGTTATATTAAAGAACAATATACTGTATGCTCTTTAGAGCCCTTATAAAAGGATTGGATTGATAGCGATTTGTATAACTATTTACAGTTAAAAGTTTTCTTCCCAAGTAGCACGCTGTATCACCTGAATGTCATGGCGATATCTATAGGGAATATTCCTGTGATATTGAGGAAGTATCATAATGTCCACTTTTTTAATATCCCTGTGACATTTATGTGATATTGAGGGGATATTGTTATGACACCGAGATATATTAAGGGATTATTGCTACGATATTGACGGGATATTCAACATAATTTTCGCTATAATATCAAATTTGAACTTATAGCGAAAATTATGTGAAATATTCCCTCAATACCGCAGAAATATTCCTTTAATATCACATCAATATCCCGCCTCAATATCGTCAAAGTATATTCTCGATGTCACAACAATATCCCCTCAATATCGCAGGAATGGCACAGGGATATTCAAAAAAGCGTACATTATGATACTTCCTCAATATCACAGGAATATCCCCGATAGATATCGCCATGACATTCAGGTAATACAGCGTGCTACTTGGGTTATTGTTTTTAATAGTCGCAAATTTTTTAGTTTTATTTTAACTTTTACATTCTGGTAGTTTATTGTAAATATATTTGAATCAACCAAAATTAGTTTAAAGAAAGACAGCACCGAAACTTTTCTAAAAATTCATTAATAGATTTTCTTGCAAAGTTTAGTGAAAATTGTGTGAAGATCTGTCCACAATTATGAAAGGTAACATGCCTCTCTTAGATTTGATGCAAAAAATAAAAATGAATGAAAAAGAACATTTGTTTTTTTGTACATTAGAATGCAATTACGAATTTTATTAATTGACGTTAACTTTAACGATTAAAGTTAACGGTTCCCCCCTTTGGATTCTAATACTTTTTCCCGTAGAATTCATATTCAGGAGCTAAGGCACGTTTTATCGTGGACTTTCACATATAAAAAAAATACATAACATTAAAGGGCTTAGGGGGTTAAGTGTGCAAAAACTGCCCCCGCATCTATTTTTCTCAAATTTGGCCAATGTATTACTATCCGTATATTCACAACTTTTTGCAATTTTTAACTCAAAATTCGCTTTTTTGGGGGAGTTATGGAGAGGAAAAAATACAAAAACTCATTTTTCACAAAAACTTCTTAAACGATTTTAATAAAATTTAAATGTGTTATAAGTGACAGTAATAGAAATTCAAAAAAAAAAAATTTGCAAAAATTGTTTTCTCAAAAATACTTTAAAAAAACTTAATTTAAAGTTTACAAAGAAATCGTTTCTAATTTTTTTCAAGATACATGAAAGTTATGAGAGTAGAGAATATGATTTATGTAGCCCTGAAAAGAGCTGGTTGAAATGGATGAGTATGAAAAATTAGATCTTTGTAGACCTAAAAAGGGCTGAATGAAATGGATAAAAATTAATTTGGTTTATATCTCTGAAAAGGGCTAGTTGAAGTGGATGAGTAGAAAAAATTTGATGTATGTAGCCCTGAAAAAGGCTGATTGAATTGGATAAGTTAGAAAATTTTGATTTATGTAGAACTGGAAAGGGCTAGTTGAAATGGATGAGTATAAAGAATTTTATTTTTGTAGCCTTAAAAAGGGCTGATTACGATATTAACTGCAATCTAAACTATTTTTAGAATTTACACAATCTTCTTCGCTGTGCCTTTCTATCACTGGAATACAGTGGCTGTTTTTGAACATGTCACTAAGTATTTCCGCAGGCTTAAAAATTGTTGACAAGTATCTTGCATAAGATACAGATTGGGCAAGTTGGTAAGAACCAGTGAACAATGTTTTCAAATCTTGTTCAGTCATTTCTGGGAAATCATCAAGATCTTCTGAACTAATTTTTTTAAAAGGTACAGTGCGACGAAGCCATTTATTATCAAGTTCTCTTTCGCAAAAATATTTTCTTTGTTTTTTTGAGCGTGCATTCTTTTCAGAACTTTATCACAAATGCTAACATCAGATTGAAACTTTTTTCTGTTTTATAACGCCATGGACTGACTCAACTGCCCAGCAAGTTTTAGTGACAAAGCGAGAGCCATTGGATTCTTCTGTAGATAATTGCTTTCTTATACTTTTTAAAGATGGCATTTGAACTCTTATATTATCTGTTTCCAAAACAGCTTTTACGTCGCGGAAACGACGGTCGAGAACAAAAATGTCCCCTTCTTTCAAGATTTTGGGCAAACCATTTTGATCTTTCATTACGTCTTCTAAAATTGACGCATCATTTTGATTGGGAAATATGGCCTAAGCATATCAACAACAAAACCATCTGTAGTGCATATAGTAAATGGTTTGCACAAAGGGACTTTCTTCTGACAAGAAAATGACTCGTTGGTATTAATTATTTCTGCTCTTCTGATGTCTAACATATGTACCATCATGAATGAGAAATAATTTGTTACTAACATTGTACAATTTTTTAGCTAATTTAGTAGTGTGATTCTGAATCAGATCATCCCTGTTAATAGACTGAATGCCACAACGAGTTGGGAAAACGTCATTTTCGAATGATTTTATTACAGAAGAGCAACAATCAAAAACATCAAGTTAATTTTTTTATTTTAAAAATGGAAGCTATAATTATGTTAGAATTTCCGGCCCTAAGTTTAAATAGAAAAATTACAAGTGCTTGCAGCACAGATCGAGATTCGGTGTTTCGTAAAGAAGTTAACATGTACTTCAAAATGTTTAAATCTTTTAAATTTGATCCGGTAAAAACTTCTATTTGTTTTTCTGATAAACTGCAATTGCTAACTTCAGTTAAAAACGATAAATTTCAGTTGACTGTTAAATTTTTGATTAACTTGGTATACTCTTGTTCCATGAGTTTTTCTTTGTTAGAGTGTACTCTTAAACGACAAAGATCTTCTTCAAAAACTATATCTTTTATAAAATGAGAACGACAACACTTATTTCCAACAGGAATGTATATTTACTTTTTCATGTGTGCCAAAATTCCATCAGATCATCAGACTGTGAGCAAACACAGTAATACTTGTGAGTAAGGACAGTTCATTGTATGGCAACTTCAAAGGTTTCGAATTCATAAATATTATTGTTTCTTCTGCATTGAATTTTAAAATTTTTATCGTCAGAATCTGAAGTATCTGCGTTCAAATGCAGTATCAATTTTACTTTTGTTTTTATAAATGGGAAGTCGACAAGCGTGACACAAAATTTCATCGATTAATATCATTCGATTTAGAGCTGAAGAGTAAGACGTGATTTCAATTTCAGTTTTTATGATTTTCTGTTTACCTTTTTTTTCAAAAATACGGCACAACCTGAACATTTAATGTTTACTGAGTCCAACGCAGACATGTTTTGGAATATTTTTCGAAAAAAATTTTGTTCAGTTCTTTTTGGTTAGTTTTACTTTCTATTATAACAGAACCTCAAATATTAAAAAAAATTTATTTAATTCTAAACAAAAAATCATGAGTAAAATATGTTTCTTTAAAACTTATTTTTTCCGTCCTTAAGTCTATTACTGTCCCTTATAACATATTTAAATTTTATTAAAATCGGTCAAGAAGTTTATGTGAAAAATGAGTTTTTTTATTTTTTTTCCTCTCCATAACTCCCACAAAAAAGCGAATTTTGAGTTGAAAATTGAGGAAAGTTATATTCATAGGAATAGTAATACATGGGCCAAATTCGAGAAAAATAGATGTATTCGTAAGTAAGGCTTATTTGTTGACAATAATAAGATGCAAAAAATTAATTACTTGGTTTGATCCAAAATAATTTTTTTCATTTTGACTTAAAGCAAACTAATAGAGTCTAACATTTCAAAATTCAAATTCATTTCTTTTAAATAGAAAAATAAAATTTTATTGCACAATAATATAATTTAAAAAAATGAAAAAAATTTTAATAATAATGTGAATTTTTTCATTTTATTTAATTATATTAATGCTAATAAAATATATTCTTTTTATACATCAATCGACTCATCTTTATAAAATGAAGATTTTTAGTTTGTTTTTAAGTCAAGAGTAACATTTTATTATAAGGCAACATGATTTTTAAGAAGGAAATAAACTTCTAATAAAAGTGCGAATTTTTGGTTTTAATTATGTTTAATTCTATAAATTTAAATACAATATATACTTTATATATACCAATCAAACCGTTTTATTGCAACGGATAAGATTATTGAAAAAAATGAGTAAGATTTTATTGTACTGGAATATAATTTTGATAAAAGAACTAAATTTTTTATAAAAAAGATAATTTTTCTGCTTTAATTGTCATTAACTCTATAAACTCTCATACAATTTATACTTTATATATGCCAATCGATTCGTCATAATGCAAAGAATAAGATTTTATTATATACTAACTTCAATATTCAATTAAAAATTTTTTTTTAAAAAAGTACAAAAAAAAATTTTTCTAGATTTTTTAATGTTTTTCAATCCATTTCCAGATATTTTTATGATAAATATGCCTAAAAATTTTCATCGGAATTCGTTGAAACTTCTTCGAGTTATCGTGTTCACAAAAAACGGGATACACACACACTCATACATCCGGACAATTGCTCAGGGTCTTAAATAACATAGTCCTATATAAAAGAAAATTTATTTGAAGGATTTTTAAAAAATTTTATAAATTAAACGAATACAAAGCTTGTCATTAATATTAATGTTTGTCATTATCAGAGAAACAATATTAAAGGGTCCAATTATCATTGGAAGACAATTATTTTTCTTTGTAAGTGAATATTTTAATGAAAGAAATATTTTATTTAAAAATAATTTTTATGAAACTTTAATTCAATGGAAATATGTTATGGCCGGTTTGCTAAAACTAAAAAAAACTGTTGCTCCCAGCGTTACACAAACAAATGTAAAAAATGTCAAATTGAAAAAATAAGGTATACTACACATGGTTCTTTAAAATTTTTAAATAGCACTTTTGACAATTGCCAACATTCACCATATGAATGAAATAGCGCAAAATTAATAAAATTAGGTAAAAGGTACTTTTCTATATTTTAACTTAAGTGCTTATATCTTTTGCATTTTCAGTTCCATTTTGATCGGCGATAGGTAATTTTCTTCCTGCCAAATTTTACTTTGACGTCAGACCAAAAACGTCAATCGTTTCCTAAAATTTTGTTCAAAATATTAAAAAATTTCAAACGAATTCATAAGCAGCTTCTAAACCGTCAGTTCAAGTAAAAATGTTGTAAATACTTTTTTATCGGAAATTTAATTACCTTTAATTTACTTAAAGAAAATATATTCGATCCATTATATTCAGAAAAAATTGTAAATTAGTGAATCCATTTTTTGTCGATTCTCAAAAAATTGAATTTTAGCTATATCTCGAAAACTGTTCTACTTTCTTAATATCTTACATAATATTCTAATTCGGGAGCAAATTTTCAATAAGAATTGACAATAACATGCCGCTCGTAAGAATTTTTTTTTATTTTTGTAAACTAGTGTTATATTGGTAATATAAACTAGACAATATTATAATTATTCTTATTCAATAATATCAAAACGAAAGTTATTCGCCTAATACCCTTCGTGCACCCAAAGCTTCAATTATAACTATTTTAATAATTTAAAGAAAATTTTTTTACATCACACTTCAAGAACTTAATTTAACATTGTTTTGATGTTCAAAAACTAGTAAAGTTATATCCAGTTTTTATTGTAATTAGAGTAGTTTAAAATATAATAAGTAAGATTATTTTTTGTTTATCTCAATTTTTGTATTCAAGAAGGTTATTTATTTACTTTAGAAATCCCAAATTTAATGTCACACTGAAAATGTAATATTTTTTTACTTGAGCATTTAATAATTTAAAGATTAAGTTTTTAAATTCCGGTCGTTTTTTAAAGATATTTGTCATATTTAGAAACATCAATTTGAATATCTTTACTTTTTAATGATAATAGCTAGTTTACTGAACAGATTGTTTTTTTATGAACTTTTGAAAAATTGAATTGAAACAAGACTTTTAATATACACTATTGATAAATTCCTACCTCATTTATTGAAGTAACATCAGTGTACAATGATTCTGTATCGTCAAAGTCTTCATTATCATAAATTTCTTCCTCGTTATTAGCGTCTTCATAAATAATGTTATTATTCTGTATACTATTCCCAGCTATAAGTTTACTCTTAAAACTAATTTCTATATCTGATGGTTTAAAAACATAAGTATTATTAAAACTGTCTTCAATATTATCGTTGTTCAATGTCACATCTCCTGTCAATTGATGAGCAATATTTTCGTATTTTTTAATATTCATCGTATTAAATAAATGACGAGCAATAGTATGTTTGTGATTTAATTTTACTTCAATAAGAACGCTTTGTTTGTATACGTTCGTATCCATGGATACCAGTATATCCTGAACCCTTTATATAGAGCAGCGGTAGATTTTAAAAAAAATCAGTAGTATTACATGAAGAGAAATTAAAAAAATTAGTGGATTTTTAAAGCAAAATGTTAGTATATGTACTGATAAATCGGTATAGTTGAGCCAACGCTGATGAATATATTAGGCCTAATCACTAGGCCTATACTAAGCACAACTACTTCGCGAGACGTCTGTTTATTTCCGTTTTGTAAAAGTTCTAATAGTAATGTTATCAAATATAAAAGTTGGAAATGTTAAAATGATCTAAAGAACATTAAATATATTGTGATTTTATATAAATGTCTAATTAATAAAACGAATTTATTCTATAATTTATTTTTGAGCCAATAAACAAAATATTCAATTCGCATTTACTATATTATATTTTATTACTATACTATATTTACTATAATAATAAGCAATTATAACATTTTTTCACGCAAACTTTCAAGTGATAAAAAAGTTGTATAAGTTAATCTTACTTTTTCATAATGTTATAATAACCTAATTTTATAGTGATATACTTTTTAATTTGTATAAATTGTAATTTGACAAATGTCTGTCAAGTCTAAATGTAGTTAAATATAATTTATTGAAATAAAATATTTTTTTTAAAGAATAACATTTTTATATAAATTTTAAAATTTTAAAATTACAATAAAAGTTTAATCATAATTATGTTATAGAATAATTTGAATACCGTCTGATCTTAGAAGATGAAACTCAAACTAATAAAATTATTATTTATTCATATAATATTATTATTTTCTTGTTCAAATTTATTTAAATACTCCATTTTTAAAAATGGAAATATTAATAAACTATTTATGTTATAAAAACTTTATATTATCCAAACTTTATTAACTCACAGTATGACAAAATATAATTCTTAATTTTTATAAATGTCATATGATCGAATGTTTATTTTAACAAATGCTAATTGCAAATAATATTAATATACTGTAATAATCACTTTTTCTGAAGTTAAAAAATCTAAATGTGCTTTTGATCTAAAATATTTACTGTTATTTCAGACTTTTGTCTCAAAATGGAAAAGCATAATGAATATTAAGTCGAATACACAAGTGTCGAAGTAAAAGTTGCAGAAATTTCCAATTTATCAAAACGTTATTTGACATAATTATTGTTTGTTCTAATTTTAATTTGCTACATATTGCATTTAGTTTAATTTTAAACAAACCAAATAAGATCTATTCTAGATAGATTATATAGATTTAGATCTATCCTCCCGATAGATCTCTAGATTTACCATTAGTAAGCATAGCTGGGAAACATATTCAAAAAAAGTAAATCATAAATAGCAGTAAATATTTTAGATCAAAAGCACATTTAGGTATTTGAATAAATTTTAACAAGAAAATAATAATATTATATAAATAAATAATAATTTTATTAGTTTAATTTATATCTTCTTTAAGATCAGACGGTATTCAAATTATTCTATATCATAATTATGATTAAACTTTTATTGTACCTAATTTTAAAATTTATATAGAAATGTTATCCTTCAAAAAAAATATTTTATTTCAATAAATTATATTTTAATACATTTACACTTGAGAGACATTTGTCAAATTACTGTTAGAACTTTTCCATAAACTGGAATAAACAGGCGTCTTATTATAAAAACTTTTTATTGTAATAACCGTAAAGCTGCTTCTACAACAGCTTTCTTATCATCGACACGAACAAAATGCGCTGTTTAAACCGTGCAAAATAGTTACACGCGCATCGTTTATATTATGAATTTTATGTTTTTTTAAGAAACTAATGATGCATAACGATAAAAATCGCGAGAAAATTAATGCTAAGAGACAGCAGTTTGCTTTTGTTATGCAAAATTATCGCTGAGCTTCATATTGTTGATGCGATAATATCGTATTGTTTGAGCTTGATCGAGACTTTCATTTTTAAAATATTTATATAAAACACAGGTTATAAGAACATAGAAAATGTTAAACACTTTTTATAACAAGATTATAAAGGGAATAATAAAAATTGTAAAATAAATAAAACAAATATAATTCACAAAGAATGATAAAAATAAAAAAAATAATAAAAATATTATATATATAAAGAATAATTTATTATATTTAATATATTTTATTTAGGTACTATAATAGTATTTTTTAAATACAATCGATTTTATAGTTTTTTTTTCCTTTGAAAGTTAAACTGAACTTAGTAAATTGAAGGAAGTGAATTTATCATTCGGTAGTATTAATATTAAAGGTGAAAGAATTTAACAATTATTCCAAATCAAATCACTCGAAAATAAATTTCTTGAGTAAGCACTAGATTTCGTTATGAAAATACAAGATATTTTTTATATATATCGACAGCGCAGCTGTCCTAATACAGAAACCCATAACTAACTAAAATATTATATTTGTTAGCAAAACAAACCAAATTAAGTAGAGTCCAAAATTTCACCTTAAACATAATTTTTTATATACATATTCCTTCTATTATCTTCTAAATATATTTTTACGGAATCAAATGATCGCACTCTTGATAATATAACATACATCTGACCATGATTAAAACATCTCTTCTTAAATCAATAAATATTTTGTTAAATGTTTGTCCTCGAGATTTGTTAATTGTCATTGCAAAAGTCAGTTTTATAGGAAATTGTCTTCTTTTAAAAGTGAACGGATATAAATTTTCACAATATAAAGTTACTCGATGTAGAAAAACAATATTTCCACTTTTATCACTCGTTAATATTTGACCTTTAATTACATTATGTGACAAATCTAAAATAATTAACCTCGTTCCGTTACATAATCCTTTATTAATACTAAGATTTCTAATAAGCATTACGACAGAATTAATTCTTAACCCTTTCAAGCACGAATTTTTAGAGCAGATGAATTTAATTTACAACAGCAGTTATAAGGGTTTTCGGGGTCGCTGATTACGAATCTGATGTTATTTTTTGAAAATTCAAAATGGCGGATCCAATATGGCGTCTGTCAAAATAAAAAATGGATCGGATCCACTTGAAACTTGTTACTCAGGGGTTTTCGGGGTCGCTGTTTACGAATCTTATGTTAGTTTTTAAACATTCAAAATGGCGGATCCAATATGGCGGCTCTCAAAATAAAAAATGGATCGGATTCGCTTGAAACTTGTTACTCTGGGGTTTTCGGGGTCGCTTATTACGAATATGATGTCAGATTTACAAAATTAAAATGGTGAATCCAATATGGCGAATAATTTCAATATTCATGCAATTTGATCGAAATTTAGGTCCGCCATTTTGGATTTCAAAATTTGACATCGGATTCGTAATCAGCGACCTCGAAAACCCCCGAGTAACAAGTTTTAAATAAATCCGTTAGATTTTTTATTTTCTTGACCGTCATATTGGATCCGCCATTTTGAATTTTGAAAATCTGACATTAGATTCGTAATCAGAGACCCCGAAAACCTCCGAGTAACAAGTTTCAAGCAAATCTGATAAAATTTAAAATTTTCGAATTCGCCATTTTGGGACCGCCATGTGGATCCGCCATTTTACATTTTGAAAAACTGACGTCAAATTTGAATGTTGCGACTCCAAAAACCTTAATTACAATGAAATCACATTTTTTAGAAACTTTTTTTTCTTGGACCGTTTTTGGACCACAAGCGATTTTTAGCTGGACTGCAAAGGGGTTAATCACTGCTGAAATCTTTTTCTAAATCGGTGTCAGATGTATTATATTGTACCACTTTGAATTTTTAAAAACTAACATCAGGTTCGTAATCAGCGACCCCAAAAACACCCGAGTAACAAGTTTCAAGCGAATCCGATCCATTTTTTATTTTGACAGCCGCCAAATTGGATCCGCCATTTTAAATTTTGAAAAACTAAAAGAAGATTCGGAATCAGCGACCCCGAAAACCCCAGAGTAACAAGTTTCAAGCGGATCCGATCTATTTTTTATTTTGAGAGCCGCCATATTGGATCCGTCATTTTGAATTTTTAAAAACTAATAGCGGATTCGTAATCAGCGAACCCGAAAACCCCAGAATAACCATTTTCAATCGAATCCGATTTAGATTTAGAGTATTGGTTTGACAAATTTCGGCAGAAAAGTTCATAATATGTTAATTTAAAATGTAAATATTGCAACTAAATAGGTGGTACACTGGTGTACCACTGTGCTTCAAAGAGTTAAATGTAATTCATGTGGTGGTAACAAAGGTGGCGAGAGAGTATGTAAATATTCTGGTAATAAAGCTTCAGAAAATTTTCCATTATCACAATTTTTAGTAGAATCAAAACTTTGATATATTTTTTCACCTTTACTGGCTAAGAGACGCACCACTCTCTTATTATTATCGTCAACATCAACGTTTTTAGGTGCTAAAATTGCACACCCCGACAACTCCTTAAATTTATTCTGTGGTATTAAATGACCATAAATTTCTTCCGCTATATCTATATTGCCTCGTTGAATAATATGTTCTGGTACTTGGATGTTATCATCTATAACATTTAATTCACCATTACCAACTTTAAGTAGGAAATCTACAAATTCTGTTTCCTCTGGTAAAGTTCTGATATATTCTATTAATGTGTATTTTCGGAAATGTTTCCATAATTTATTATTTTTTATTGATATAGTATATTACATTATAAGGGCAGAAAGTTCGAAATTCCTGCACTGCGCGAAATGATGCCCGATTACTTAAAATTCTCCAAACTGCCTCAACAGGACCTACATATCTATTCTCTTCATAATGATTAATTTCATTGTGATCAACAGTCACCTCACCATTGGCATTTGTAATAATAATGGATGCAGCATCATGACCCTTGATTATATATTTATATTAATATTTAACAGATTTGATACTTGAAACTATTTCCACATTTATATGACAATTAAATAATTCTGAAAGTATAGGACAATATGGAACTACATTAGAATTGTCAACAACAAATCCGTTTGGTCGTTCATACGTTTTATTATTATTTCTTCGCCGACAACGAACATAACAATCTTCTTCAATTGTAGTTTCTTCTTGGCAGCTTTTTGGAAATTTTTTTGAACATTTACCATCAATTAACAACCAAACTCCACAGGGTCCATGAATGTTATTTTGAATTATTATTTTATGCAAAAAAGGATTGCTATTTTCATCAGGAACTTCTGCTGAAATATAACGATCAACACTGTCAACTGTTGATAATTTAGAATTTCCTTTCAATATAACTAACAAATTAATATGTGGCAATCCTCGCTTTTGAAATTCAATAACATAAGCATAAGACTTTACTTCTTCAAATATCTTGTTGTCAACAATAGCCATGGCATCCTGATATATATGCATCATATTACAAGGTGATCCTATAAAAGTTTATGACAATAGAAGCTTTTTCCTACATGTACATTATTTTCTAACTCATGATTTTATAAATAATCGAATAGCCCTTGATATGTTTCACTTCTCAATTGACCTTAATTGTTTGCACAAAATTGTAATAAATCTTTCTCTATTTTTACATAATTGTCAACAACCCATTGTTGAAATAATCTTCCCCTAAATAAAAATTGATTAAATTCGTTATCTCTAATATCTATTTTGTATTTACAACAGGCAGACCGAGAAATACTATGGTTTCTACGTCTAAAAGCACTATTACTACGAATCATATTAATATTATAACCTTTATTTCCGAGTGGATAAAATATGGGATAAATCCACGGTTCAACATTCGGATCTAAATTACTTACTGATTTTAATTCCTTTGTAGACTTATTATAAACCGTTACATAAAATACTGATATTTCTCCTTTAGAATTTGTATTAAAAACAGCAGCAATTTCATTAAAACTTTGAAAATTGTATCTATTTTTATCAAAACCTTTTTTTAACGTAAACAAAAATTGTAACTCAGGAGTTTTTTCATTTTTTTGTCTTGCTAGTTCAGTTTTAATTTTACTTATTTCTGACATCATCATAAAAGATTTTGTGTATGCATTAGAAGCTCTTATAATATTTTCTATAGTTTGTAAAAGTTCTTCATCCAAATTTTCGTTACTTTTTAATCTGTAACGAATTGCTTTTTCAGGATCGTAAATATACAATTGACCAAAACATGGGTCTTCACCTTTATCAGAATATAAAGCACTATTCATTTGGTAATAAATTTGACCTTGAATTTTGTAACAAAATGATCCTCTTCTTCTGTTATTAAACTTAAATTACGTTAGCATTTAAAGATGCAAAAAAAAGAATTGTTATACAATCTTATATTCTTTTTAAAGTGACCTGATTTTGTATGAAGTCCTTCTATCAATATTCTTAATTCTTCTGGATATTGAACAAAAGGCAATATAATACCACCATGACCACAACAATCATTAAAACTGTCTTTTTTGATACTAACGCTTTCATCTTTAAAATACTTTGCTTGGCAATTATTACAATAATAATTCATTATTTCTAGATAATTTTGATTAGTATTTGATTCATAAATAATTTTGTCATTTAATATGCTTGAAAGAGAAACAATTAATTTTTGTGAACTAAATGTATTTATTAAATCAATAGATTGATTAGATTTAACATTTTTAGAGTCATCAAGCAAAGAGCTTATTTTATTTTCTGTTTTTAATTCATTCGAATTAACATTTTTCGAATTATCAAACAAAAAGCTTTTTTATTCTCTTCTGATTTCTTTTTTCCCTGTATTTTTTGTATTCTGTCTGGCTCTTTTTTACTTTTACAGAAGAAAAATCTACTTCGTCTAAATGATTAATAATATTAATTTTTCTTTTCAATTTTTGTTTGGCACAATAATTTCTTTGAGTTTCCACTGCACTTTTTTGGACATTTTTAAATCAAGAATTTATTTTGTTTACACTGTCATGTGCACTCGTTATTGGAGAAATAGAAGCAAAGATATTTTCTAAATTAACAGAATCATTTATGTTATCATTATTTAAATCATTCAATTGATGCATCAAATTTTTATCATCAAACAAAGATTTTACTTTATTTCCTTTTTGTAATTCATTAAAAATTACATTTGTTGAATCATCGAATAAAGAGCTTATTTCCTTTTCTTTTGATCTCTTTTTTCCTGTATTTTTGTGTATTCTGTCTGGCTCTTTTTTATTTTTACAGAAGAAACATCTAATTCGTCTGAATGATTAATAATATGAATTTTTCTTTTCAATTTTTGTTAGGCACGACAATTTTGTTGATTCTCCACTGTACTTTTTTGGACAGTTTTGAATAAAGAATTTGTTTCCTTTAGACTATCATGTGAATTCGTTATTAAAGGAATAGGAATAATGAATAAATTAACAGATTCATTCATGTTATCATCATTTTAATTAATAACTTTACAGAAAAAATTTGTATGCTTCAGTAATCCTCTATATTCTATTTGACATTATACACTACTTTCTTTTTGATAAGAGTCTACTTCATTATTAATAACTTCATTCTTTATTTTATCTGAATGTTGTTGTTGGAACTCGAACTGACTTGTTTAAATTTTTTTAGAGGAAACGTCTACTTTATCTGAATAAAATGTATTTTTAATTTCACTATTGGATTTGAGTATAGCACTATATTGTTGCGTCTTTAAAGGATTATTAATTACCTTTGCATTATTTAAAATTCTTTAACAAGGAATTTCTTGATCAATAATTTTATTAGGGTTTATTTTTCTATATAGGAGTTTTTTAACTGAATGATTCAAAAGACAATCCCAACCATACTTAATCAATAAACGTGGATTAACACAATTTTTTAGTCAAAAAACGACTTAAATGTTATTTTTAAAAATTAACTTTAAATGATTTCTCACTTGACAATAATTATAATAAAGAGTGTTTGGAATTTCATTAAAAATAAAGATGTTACAAATGCTATAGCAAATACTCCACAGTCAACACTGCCTAACGGTTGTTGATGAACTGTTAAAAATACTACTCGTGGTTTAAAGGGATATAATCTAACTAAATAGTTTATTTGATTTTCATTTAAAGAGCCTTTGTTTAGACTGTGAAAAATATAAAGTCTTGTTCCATCATAAGTGCAAATCCAGTGACCAGATTTGAAAGAATCACTAAAAAGTATTTGAATGTGACACTTACTTTTTTAGATTGGAATTATTATTATATCAATTATATAATAATTTTTATTACTTAAACTAAATCATTCTTTTTTATTAGACATGGTTTTATTTCGTAAAGTTAACAGCTGCGATGAAAATTATTTTTAAATAAATAAACGTCTTTTTTATTTACAAGTTTTTTTCAGTTTTATCTTATTTATTTTAATTTCCAATTTTTCCTACTTTCTTTATCTTCCATTTTGTTGTAACCTACATATATTTTCAATTCCAATATCAATTTTCTTGTCAGTAATAACAATTTTCAATTCCAATGTCAAGTTTTCCAATATTAATTTTCAATTCCAGTAATAATTTTTAATTCCAATACCAATATCAATTTTCCCTTCCAATACCAATATTAATTTTCAATTTCAATAATATCAATAATCATTTCCAATATCAATTTTTAATTCCAGCATCAATTTTCAATTCCAATATCAATTTTCAATTCCAATTATAATATCAATTTTCAATTCCAATAATATCAATAATCATTTCTAATATCAATTTTTCCGATATAAATTTTCAATTCCAAATTTTTTATTATTTAAATCAATATAAACTAAAATTTTTTGCTCTTAAATTTAATCACTGTTCTAGTACAATTATTCTTTTGCAAATTCTTTTACAATTATTCTTTTATCTATCCTTTCTAAAAAAACAGAAAGCATAGAACTCGAATGAAAGGAAATCGAACTCGAAAACGTAACTCGAACACGTGAAACTCGAAAAATGGACATTGCTCTTACGCACGCGTGAAACCAAGTTAGAAAGATAACCACTGTTTGTTTTCTTTTGGAATCTTATTTTATTTTCGGCAAATAATTGTTTTTTATTATAATAATATAAATAAAAGTACATTAAATGTTTTTTAATTTTTTATTTTTAGGCTGCGTCTACAATAAAAAAATAATGTGTTGAATGTGTTATGTTGTAGTATTTTTGGTTAGTGCTAAATGAATAAGGTATGCACTTTGTAAACAATTGTTCCTAACCTCACTAACTTAGTTACTTAATCGGAACGAAACAAATTTCTATTTTTGTTGTGACAGACTAAAAATACAACAAAATAACCATATATATTATATGTATAAATAATAAATAAACATTTATTTGCTGAAGAATGAGTAAAAATTAAAAAAAAACATACAGTAACAGTTTTTTCATTATTGTTTAAAAACCAGTTTTCGTCCGAAGTGATATTTTAATGTTTTATTATTTCTGAACAAATATAATTTTTGAATTTTGCCACAAACATTTTGTTTCAAAATTTATTTTAGAAAATGAAATTCGTTGTTTTTACATTTTTTTACCACAACAAAATCATAATTTTATACAAAATTTAGCAAAATAAGAAAAAACTAACAGAATAGACTCTTGGAAAAAGTGAAGTTAATGCAAATTTAAAATATTCGTTATGTGTGAAAAATAAAAGAAGCATTTACATTTAAGAACTGTATATAATGCCTTTTTTATAATTATACCTATTCGTACATTTTCTAAGCACAAAAAGTATTTTTTATTTTCTATGCTTTCATTTAGTTGTTAAAATATTTTCAATTAACTCAAACTTTAAATTCCAAGTTATTTAACTTAGAATTTTAAAGTTTGAGTTTATTGGAAATATTTTGACAACTATGAAAACATTGAAAATAAAGAATACTTTTTGTACTGAGAATAATTAATTCTCAGTACAAAAAGTATTCTTTATTTTCAATGTTTTCATAATTAGCTCAAAATAGCTAATTTATTTTTTCTTTTTGTTAATGAGTAATTCTTCGCGTAGCGCACAATTTGTATTTTATTATTTTTGAAAATTCTTTTGACAAACTATAAGTTACAGCCCTAATAGAATTTTAAAGTTTAATATTTCTTAATGAATGAAATATCAGTGGTAGATCGGCCAAAATAATGAAAATTTTCTTTTTTGCAATAAACAACCCTGAAAAATTTATTGCACCATGACTCACAAGGAAAACTATTGTTTTAAGCAAATTATTAGCGATTTTTATTGTTTTATTAATCTTACAATACTAAATTTTATTTGACGTGAAATTTAAATAATGGGGAATCATTATATGAAAAGCAAGTAAAGCTAATCTCAGATAGCAGCACCATTGCAAGGTCGTCTAGCGCTTAATTTTTGATTCCGCGAAAAATCACATTTGATTTAAAAACAAATGGGCGAAGTAAATAAATATTTTTTGTGGAATTGTGAAAAGTTAAGAATTTAATTATATAAGCGAGAAATTTGTGCCACAGGAAAAAAACGTTTTTGCAAGTCGCAGTATCGTAAATGTATTACATAAAGAAAATTGAGTTTGTGTTCATTCAGGAGAATTTATTTGTGCTTTATACTAATATTTAGTGATATTTCGGTTTGATCTTTTATGTAAATGTAATTTTGAAAACAAGAACTAACAAGAAGAGTCTGAAGAAACACGAAGGACATTGACTTATTATTGTTTAAAAAGTGTACAAAATATTGTCGAAAAACAGTAATAAAATTAATGCCTGTGCCATGTCTAAATTAATAACATTTAAATGGAATACAATTGAAAACTTGATCCTTTTATCCAAAATGAAATTATGATAGAATATAAAAGATTCATCACTTCAATATGGAAAGTATAATTGAATTGATTGACAAATAGACAAAAGCTTTGGTCAAATGATTATTCACATTCAAAAATTTTTAGAAAAAAACTGATGTTTTGGTACAAGTTGAGTAGTATCCTTAGAGTGTTTCTATGCAATTGATAAATTTTGTTTAACATTGTGAAAAAAGCTAAATAATAAGAAACAAAAAATGTTGCTAAAAAACTCACCAAGGTCTAATCAAAGAATATTAATTTGTTACAAATAAAATTAAAAAAAACAAAATACTATTAAACGTAAAAGAACGTAGAAAAGTTTCCAATTATTAAATTAATAATTTTACAATAAAAAAATCATGTGTTGAAGAATATGTTGTGTAGGTTGTGTAGTATTGCTGGTTATATATTGTTCAAATGTTAGATAATTAAAAAAAATAAGTTTTTTTTCTTTTGAAAATTGATAAAATTAAATGATATATTTATTCAATTAAAAATGAATAACTTATCTTTTGTAATTACCTTCAAAATTTAATAATCATATCTTCAGGGTGGCCACTTGACCGGGAAATGACCGGGAAATTTGATACTAAACCGGAAATTTATTTTTAATTTTTAATTTTATTTTTAAATTGACCCAAAAAAAATATTTTTTCAATTATTACTCGAGAAGTATATTGTACATAAGTAGGTATATTAGAGAATACATAAATTAACAGACTTTAGTTAGTGAGGAAGAGGGATTACTGAGAAAATAATATAGTTACAGGGTGTCTAACGGTCAGGGAAGTCAGAGAATTTTTTTGGTCAGGGAAAAGTCATGGAAAAGTCAGGGAATTTCAGAGAATTTCATTAATAGTCAGGGAATTTCAGAGAATTTCATTAAAAGTCAGGAAAATTTCTAAAAATGTATACAAACATTAAAATTTCTTATGAATAAAATATTTTTTTAATCTAATAAAACTTAGAAAATTTTTTTTATGGTTTGTTTCAATCATTAGATAAAAATTTATTGTTAAATATGACAGTTGCCATATTTTTTGGCCCAAGAAAGCAGAAATAAAATTTGTTAAAAGGGATTAAAATTCAGGGAAAAAGTCAGGGAATAGTCAGGGAATATTTTTCTCAATCTTTGTTAGACACCCTGAGTTATTTAAATTTAACGAAATCCTTTTATTTTAAGCGGATTTTTCTTTTAATGTTTATTCCACAGGATTATTCTCATAATTTCTATTTGGGACAAAGTAAGTGAAACCGGCCACTTGAAAAATTTTGTCTCCAATTTTCAAGTAATTTATAACTTTCGGTAGATATACAAGTACATTTTTACACCCTACAATATTTTTCAAAAAAAGATTTTATTTTGGAAGTAATCACGTGTTAAAGTTTCGGGTCATTTTATTTTCGTTTTCTTACTACTCTAAAACGAATAAAGATAATTAAGTAAACTTTTTTTTAAAATGAAGCCTAAAATCTATATATTGAAGATAAAATGAAGCGATTACTAAAAAATAAATTTTTTTAATTGTTAGTAACAATTCTTTTAAACAATTGCAAATTGAAGATTATTCTCAATGTTTTTGAAAAATTAAATTACCATATAATGATGCGCAATTTTCCAAAGATTAATTTAAAAATAAGAAAAATGACTAACCTTCAATTTTATAGAAATTGTGTAAAGTTTTCTCTCAAAATGCAGGTAAAAATAGACTCTTGATCTTAAAAATCCGCTTGAAAGGGTGATGTTTCTAACAAAACAAAAGAAGATCTTATTTATCCGTTTCCAATTTTATCTGTTTCCAGGAACAGGATTCTATTTTCGCCTGCATTTTGACAGAAAACTTTAAACAATTTCTAAAAAAATTGAAGGTTACTCATTTTTCTTTTTTTAAAATTAATTTTTCAAAAACATTGAGAACAATCTTCAATTTGCAATTGTTTAAAAAAATTGTTACTAACAATTAAAAAAATTTATTTTTTAGTAATCGCTTTATTTTATCTTCAAAATATAGACTTCAGGCTTGATTTTTAAAAAAAGTTTACTTAATTATCTTTATTCGTTTTAGAGTAGTACGAAAACGAAAATAAAATGACCCAAAACTTTAACACGTGTTTACTTTCAAAATAAAATTTTTTGTTGAAAAATATTGTAGGGGGTAAAAATGTACTCGTATATCTACCGAAAATCATAAATTACTTGAAAATTGGAGACAACATTTTTTTAAGTGGCCGATTTCACTTATTTTGGCCCTATTATTTTCCATTCCCGTTTTTCATACGCTTATTTCAATTTTAAAGAATCAATCTTAAAGTTCATTATGAAAAATTTTAGTTCATTTAAAAAAAAAAGAAATTCGTAAAATAGTAAAAATTTCTTATTCTTTTACAACTTTCATATTATTATCGGTTCGGAAAAATGTCAAAAAAAAGTTATCTCTAAACGAGCTCAATATTGATAAGTTTAAATTTATAATATGTGTAATACAGAATAATTTAAGATTATTTGTTTCGTTTGTTATTAATATTTTAAATTTTTTTATAATTTGTTGGATAAAACAAATTGTCTTGCATAAAATAAAAGGATTTTCTTTGAAAAATAAAAGAAATCTTTTGTTATTTATTTAAACTTTTCGTTTTGTCTATAAATGTAAAACGTTTTGAAACTGAAAAGTTTCCTTTTATTATAAAACTAATTTATTAAATATTATTAAAGGACTGGTTTTAAAAGAAAATAAATTTTTATGTTAAATAGATATTGTTTCAATCTATTTATAATGACTAAAAAATAAATAAAATTTGGCCGGGAAAACTGGGAAAAAACCGGGAATTCAATTTTCTAAAAAAAAGTGGCCACCCTGATTTTCTTCATATATCGACATTGAATATATAATAAAATTTGAATGAAAGTTGAAGTTAATCTGACTTTTTAAAGCTTCATTAGTGATTTATTTGCTTAATCTTCAGAGAGAAAAAGAAATTAATTTACAGAAGTAAATGTGGAGTAGTTACTTACAATAAAAAAGTTTCATAGATAATTCACGTGTTAAACAAAAATAGCGAAACAACTCGGTGAAATTATCATTTAAAACATATTCATGTACTTGAAAATTTAGTTTTTAGTTTGTATTAAATTGAAAAGATTAAATTTATACAAGGGGAAGAATAATGTAGATGTGCAAAATTACATGTTTAAATGTTTATAGGAAAATTACGTGTTGAACGGAAAATGGAAGCAACGTAGTCGACCGCGAAGCGGTCGACGGAGGCGCTAGTTAAATAAAAAAAATTTGAATTGATTATGTGAAAATAATTTTTTAACTTTTATAATGAAATGCACAAATTAATTTTTACAGCATTTGTATTTTAGCATCTATTCCTTATAAAGAACTCTAAGTTCTTTCTATAAAAAACCATATATAATAATGAATAATAATAATATAATAATATATAATAATATAAAAAAATAAAAATATATGTATAATATAGTGCAAAGAGGATATATATATATATATATATATATATATATATATATATATATATATATATATATATATATATATATATATATATATATATATATATATATATATATATATGGACAATTCGACGTGAAATTTTTCTATGACATTTTAGAATCGGTTAAACATATTTTTTTCTCGTTCCTTATAGAAAAATATTAAATACGTATTTTTTTATTTTTCCATAATTGCCAAAATTTCGAGATATGAATTTTCGAAATTTTGAATTTTTAAAAGCAGACCTATTTTCAATAGCTTATTTTTGCCATCGGCAAAGTAAGGGCAAAACACATCAACGATTTTACCTGTCGTAGATACTACCATCATAGGTTTTAATAAGGGCCTTCCCTTGTGAACAGAGTACGAACATCTCTGGAAATTATAGTTAGCACTTTTTTAAATGCATATATATGTTCACATCCAAATAAAGTATCTGCCATAGAAGTTGTGTAATTTTCAATTACAGACTCACGATTGATGTGATTAAGACCCAAGTGTTTCGATACAAAGGATTCCGTAATCGCTTGAGAAACACGACTTTTTTCTAAACAAAGAAAGTCGGCAATACTGAAATGGAAAGTCCGATTCTTAATTTTGTCAAAAGTAGTGCTAAGCAAGTGCGGTATGATCTTCCACTAGTTGTTCTCACAGAGTCTTTTACACATTCAGCAAAAATATCAAAGTCCTTTTTGTATACTCCTGTCAGTCGGTAATAATCTTGGTCCTGAAGAGCAGTTGTGTCATCAAAATTAATTCCTTTTCGTGTTATTTTCTGACACAAGTTATTTAACAAATTAAGTATTGATTTGTCGTCTGCAATAGAACAATCAGAAATACTTATAATAGCTGCTACAGCTTTCCGCGTTAACAAACTGTTATCTATTTGAATGGAACAACATCTTGAACCTGTAGGTATAAAAAGTGCTATTTCTATAAATACTTGGCATTGAAATGAAGCAGAAATTCTAACCATGTTATTGGGATTTTTGCAAATAATGCAATTGGCGTTAAAGGGTTAATTGTAACTTTTTAAGTATCCTGGGAAACGTGATTAAGACAATTGTTAAAAGGGGAATTGTCGGGAGAGAGGAAGCCTTCCCTAATCCTAAATCAGATTAAGACCTTAAGTCAAGGGAAATGCCGAGATAAAATTATAAAAACGGTATTTCTCGACCAATTATCCGCGAATTGTCGCGCTGTTCTTGCACTAAGCGAGGTTATCACGACAGATAAGTTGGAACAACTTGCGGACCGTTTCGGCGAACCCTCTGGACAAATTGTCACACCGTAGGTTGCCTGCGTCGTATCGGAAAACTTTCAGGACAAGGTGTTAAAATTAATTGAAGAATTATCCACTAAAGTCGACGCGATTTCCACCTCGAGTAGATTCCGTCCAACGCATCAATCTAATACCTATAACAAAAAACTTCGCTACGCCGGTCCCAAGCCCGGGAATCATTCACTTAGCTCATCTGCGCCCATGTTATGCGAATGTGCGTATATAGGTAGAGTGGTTTGAAGGAGGAGGAGGGTAGTCTGGGGAGCCTTTGGGATGGGGACCAGTTGGAGATCTTTATGGAAGAAAATTCTGGTGTAAATGGAGGGTATTGCTATAAACGCAATATCCCCCTGAATGGGCAGGAAGATTCTGAACCGGTGGGTTCAGTATGGAATTATTGTTTTGTTTTGTCTTGTGACTGTGGAAGAGATAGTCTATAAACGGCATCTTCCTCGAATGGGCAGCTCCTGTTATCCACCCTGGTCATCCCTACCGGCACGTCTGATCATGTTAAGTCATGCGCTCGGGACGCAGATTGGGGGGATTCAACTTGCGGGATAGCAGGAGCTGGTGTGCGAATCTGAAAGGTTTAGGTCTATAAACGACGCCTTTCATGCCTGCGAAATGAAAGGGGAACCCTCCGGAGAGGCTTCTTCTTGAGTACGCGTGTGGGATGCGCTATAAACGCGTTATTCCCTTGATTGTAGTGCGTAAAAGGGGATCTCCGACTTGTCTTGGCCTTGGGGGCTCTTCAGGCAACATTAACACAAATACATTTCTTTTACAATGATATGGGTACACCCACCTACATAACAGAACACACATACACTTACACTGACAATTATTACATCCATATCGAAACCTGGAAATTTTTTTTTAATGAACATGTGTGATGACGTTATCCCCCAAGCAGGTACCTCGAACGAGGGTAATCCTGCCGCCGATTCCGATCGGGTGAAAGCCCCGGTGGTCGGCGCAAAGCCCACGGATTTTGGGGGGGGGGCAACAGCACACTGGTCTTTTCGACCATAACGACGGAGACGTAATGGAGACGGAGGTTGTAGAAACCTTCGCTTCCATTACTAGGAAGACAGAAATATCCCTGTTGCTGGAGGGATTTAAAAAGATACTTCAGCTCATGGATAGACAATGTGAAGTTTCGGAGGGTATGTTCAGGGCCCTTAAAGTTGTTAAGGAGGGAATCCTGAAAAATAACCCGAAGCTAGTGAAGGACAGCGCCGTGGAGGCTTTCCACTTTGGAGAAAGCATCTACGGCATTGCTAAGGATCTGAGAGAAGAGGGGGGAGAAATTTTTGAAAAATTGAAATCTTTCCCTCCTCCCCTCAAAGCGAGGAGAATAATGAGACAGAAGGGAGAAATTCTGGTGGAGACCCCCTCTTCAGACAGAAAGAAGAGGGAGGCCTCGACGACGCCTCCTGATAGGATGTCTAAAAAGGGTAAGGGGCCCGAGTCTTCTCAGCAGATTGCTAAAGAAGCTTCTGCTGGTGAGGCCCGGACAATCAAGGAACCCGACAAAGACGCCTGGGTTAAGGTACAAGGGAAAAAAAGAAGAAAAAGAAGAAAGGGATAAAAAAAACTGGGGAAGACCCAGCGGGGGGACCTAAAAAGCCCACAGAGAGGAAAAAGAAAAGAAGGGAGACAGATGCCATAAAAATATGCGCAAGAGAAGGGGGAGACTATTCAAAGATTATGGACAATATGTTCACAGGGGTCAGCTCCGCTGAAAATAATGTTGAGATTCTGTCGGTCCTTAGATCCAGGAAGAACGAAGTCCTACTGGTTCTTAGGAAGGGACAGGACCTTACAAAGTTCAGCAGTGAGCTGACTACTGTCCGTCAAGGTCAGGCGGAAGTGACAACTGTGGTTTCGACGAGGTCAGTTGAAATTGTAGACCTCGACGAAACTGTAGTTGTATCAAAGGTAATAAAAGCCGTACAAAGTTCTCTGGGCAAGCCCGATTTAGGTGTGCCTTGCCAGCTAGTGACCCGTTACGGCAACACACAGATGGCGATTCTGCGTCTGCCAGATGCAGACGCGGAGTCGCTACTTAGGACAGGACGGATCAGAATTGGCTGGGTCAACTGCAGAGTCCGAGCCAGAGTGGAGGTAGACAGGTGTTTCAGATGCCTTTGCTACGGCCACTTGGCACGAGGCTGCAGTGGCCCAGACCGAAGAAATGCTTGTTGGAAGTGTGGTGGTCTGGACCACAAAAGCAAGTCATGTAAGGGTTCTGCTCGTTGCATGACTTGCTCCGACAAGGGGTCGAAGGAGACAAACCATCTTCCGGGAAGCAGGGCCTGCCCAGTTTACTGGGGTATCCTCTCAGGTTTGAAAGACAAAATACGGGGTTCTCCAGGTTAACCTCGGAAAAGGAAGAGCCGCGCTGGACCTCCTGATGCAGACTGCAAGACAGAGAGGGGCTGATATACTGATCTTCAGTGTGGATACCACAGCGCTCAAGGCCACCGAATGTATGGGTAACCTATCGAGGTTAATGCCCAACATTGGTGGTCCCAGGGAAAAAAAGCGGCGCTTAGTGGCGACTGCGGGTCTAGCAAAGCAGCTTTACGCTGCCCCTGCATGGGCCGACGCCCTTACGACCCGCAGCATCTTGGATAGGTTACTTTCTGTACAAACAGGGAGTTCACGGAGAGTAATCTCAGCCTATAGGACGGTGTCTGGTTGCGCTGCTCTGGTTCTTGCGAGTACACCGCCAACAGATTTGTTGGCAAAAGAAAGACAGGAAGTCTTTCGGATCAACAAAGAACGGGCGGTATCGCGGGAACAACAGTGCAGCGGTAGTCTAAAGATGGCTATCCGCTAAGCGGCAAGAATCAGACTCGTCGATAGTTGGCAGGCAAGATGGGATGGGGAATCCAAAGGAAGGTGGACTTACCGCCTGATTCCCCACCTCGCCACATGGTTAGAAAGAAAGCACGGAGAGGTTGGCTACTACCTTACGCAAGCAATGACTGGTCACGGCTGCTTCGGACAGTACCTTCACAGATTTAAGATCAGAGAAGAGGCAAAATGTGTGTATTGCGGCGCTGAAATTGACGACGCGGAACACACTCTCTTCTCCTGCGGGCAATGGAGTGAGCTGAGACGGGCCATGTTTGACGCGGTGAAAACTCAATTCACCGCTGATAACATGGTCTCGATTATGCTCCAAAGCGCGGACTCTTGGCGCCACATCGAGTTCTTCATTACTTCGGTAATGAAGACAAAAGATGTGGATGAAAGAAGAGGTTAACCTGGAGAAATCGCTGGGGGCGATTTGCGGGAGGGGGAGGAGGAAGTAGTTTTAGTTCCTCCTCCCACTCCCGCGACTCCCCCCTGGTGGTTAATGTATATAATTGTCTAACACGACGGACAGGGAGGACTAAGAGACAGGACTTCCACTTGCGAAGTAAAGCCAATAGGTAGTTCCGCAAGTGGATTAGATGTCCCAGAATAAGACGGGAGTGGTTTTTAGTGGGTCGACCAGAACAAGAGCGGTCATCCCCACATAACCTGGGAATTCATTACTCAGGTATCTGAATTCGCAGATTTTCCACTTCCGACTACAAAAAAAAATACCTATAACAAAAGAAACCGAAGTAAATCGTCTAATAATAAAGGATATAACAATAACAACGGTAACAGAAACGAGAATTATAAAAAACAATATAATCAAAATAATGCTCGCAGCAGCACCGGAAACAACACATAATTATATTTTTACCACGCGAAATTTGGAGGCAAAGCACTCAAGTGTGTTGCTCCATGCCTTATGCAATTCGGTACTTCAACGGAAACTAATTCAGCCGCGTCAAATTAATTGTTTAAATAGTCAATCATTTTCTAAACGTCTACATATTAAAGACCGTAAATCAAGGTTATTATTTTTAATCGACACTTGTTCAGATGTTTCAATAGTTCCGACAAATTCCCGACAAGAGTCTAAGGCTTCGCATTATCACTGTCCACACAAAAAATGATTCAAATATCAGACAATGATATTCTCATAGGATTTACATCGCTTAACAGGAATATGACTTCCAAAAGTGCCCATCACGACGAGATTTTGAGAAAAATGGACTCAAAGTTTCAAAAACCCTGTTTCTTGCCTTTTTTGATCACGTGTAGAGAAAGATGCTGAGGTGCTAGAAGTCTCTAATTAGGCATAAATTAAATCTTGAAATGTTAACTATAAGAATCAAATGAAAAAATTTGGTTCTGTTCACCTGTTTTACGATTAAATTTTGAAACTAACTTCTCGCTAATGTCATTTGTTTAATTACATAATTTCTCGTGTTATAATCCGATCGATATTGTTTAAGAATCTCAATTACATATTTATGTTGACATATTAAAAAGAGAAAATAAAGATGTCAGAATCTAAATCAGTTTCAGGATCAAAGTATGACATTTTTAAAAATAAAACTTGATAAATAATAATTTATTTTTAATGTAATTCTTAATTTTCTTTAAATTTTTAACTGTCTGAAAATTGTACAACTTTGTTTGGTTAACCAATATTTTATTTTATATATCCGTCTTCCTGTTTTTCTTACAGCATTTTTTAAAAATAATTTAAAATATAATTTTTAATTTCTTTTTTATTTATTGGTATTTAATAAAAATTAATTCATTAAAATAATTATAAAATAGCCTAACATCTAGTTTAAAAAATATAAAGAATGTGGTTTTAAATTTAAGTAATTAACGTATTTTATAAATATATATGTCGTATCTGTAATGATTCCGGTAAGTCAACTGAAGCAATGGAGACAAAGACCGAGAATACGATTTCTATAGGAAAAGCGAAAAGGACAAAACAAGACGAGATGTCTGAAATTTATGAATTCAAATTCTCAGCCGAGAAAGAAAAATTTGCGAAGTGTAAATTGTGTGCTGCACAAAGTAATGTGAAGAATATCATCAAAATGAAGGACAGCAGCACTTCGGGCATTATTAGACATTTAAAAAATTATCATAAAGATGAATTTTGTAAAATCTATCCAGACAAAAAAAATCAAACTTCATCAGGAGTACGAAAATTTTATTTTATAACTGAATAATTACAAGGATGAAAGTCTATAACTTTTTTTCAATTTTTTCACCTATTTCCTATATTTTACTGCTTTTAATTTTTTCTGCACTTTTTTAAGTACAAAATATTAATCAGTTAAAAATTTAATTATTTTTAATTTCAATCAATTTAAAATTGAATTATCCCATAATACATGAAAAACTTAATTATTTCCTGATAAATTCAATTATTTAAATTTTGAATCGTATTAAAATTCAATTACTGTACACTTAAAGAAATTTTATTTTTAAACTTAATTAAATTTTAGGATATTACCTAAAATTAATTTAATAATAATAAAGAAATAACAAAATATTCTTCTCTTTTAGAAATTTGCTCAGTGTGAATTCTATGATATGCTCGTCGAATTTGAAGTGAGAAAATACTTACCAATCAATTTCTTTGATGATGATATGACACAGCGACTCTTTTAATACATAAATAAAAATGCAAAAGTTCCAAAAAGAAATCAAATGCGATCATTGATTCATAATAAATTTGTTGAATTAAAACTGCTTGTCAAAGAATTGTTATTTAAAAACTCGTCAAAAATTTCTTTCGGAATTGATGGATGGACATCAGTCGCTCAACATTCATATTATGGAGTGCAAGGTTATTAAAATGCTCTTAAAAATAATAAATTCTTTATCACAATTTTATTAAATATTAATTTAAAATTAAAATGAAAAATAACAACTAAATATCAAAATATAAAAAAACTAATTTTTTAACTAACTAAGGGAAATAAATAAATAATTTAATATTAAAGTAAATTAATTGTTCTTTTTTGTTAAAAAAAGTTATTAAATAATAAATTGAAAGAAAATTTTAAATAAAAGTAAATTATCCTGATTTTGTTATTTTTTATTGTTTTTTTAAGTAGGACACTACATTGACAAAAATTGGGAAATGAAATCGATCACATTGGATTTGATTCCGACAAATGGATGTCATACTGGCAAAAGTGTTGCAGTATTATTTCATGAATTTCTGAAAGAGTTTGAAATAGAAGAGAAAATCGGGGGAGTGACGTAAGACAATACCGCTTCTAATACAACATTAATGCGCGAATTAGTTAAATTATTGCCAAACAAGAATTTATCTGGAGCAGATATTCATTTTAAATGCTTTGCACACATTCTGAACCTGGGTGCTCAAGACTTTTTAAAAGAACTGAAGTTGATAAATGATAAGGACCAAAAAGAGGACAGTAAAATCGGTGATGAGGATGATAGTGAAATGGAAAATGAAATCCACATAACAACTGAGGAAAGGAAACACCAGTAAAGAAATTGAGGACATTGTTTATAAAGTTAAAATATTCTGAAAAGCTGAGAAATAAATTGAAATGTTGTTGCGGCACACTGGGTGTGAAAATGTTGTCACCGAGCATAGATGTCAAGACCAGGTAGAATTCTACACACGATATGGTAGATAAAGCAACCAAAATGAGGGAGGCATTGACACTACTCTGCGAAAATGACAAAGATCTCCAATTATTATTACAATTATTGCAATCCGACTGGGACGTGCTTTCGGCTGTTGTGAAATACTTGCGATATTTTAAAACTCTTACAACATGCTTGTTGACAAAATTGAATCTGCAATAACATCTTTAGATTTACAATCAGTCAAAAATTTGACTGATATGAATATTCAAAGAGCTCTTCAGTCGGCCTTAGATAAACTGATGAAACACTATGAAAAAACAAACTGGATCTATTGCGCAGTGTTAATTTTTGACCCCCGGTTTAAAATAGAAACATTTTATTTGACACGCTGGGGTAAAGAAATGGCTAACTGGTCAATTAGTAAGTTCGAACAAATTTACAAAGCGCAGTATTACGTGGAAGAAGTTGTGAATGAGCCTCAAAGTCCTACTGAAAATTCTAAGGAAGATGACATTGATCCATTGGCATTGTTTTCATCAAAATCTGATTATTTTGACATCGAGAGAGGACAAGAATGTGGATATTTTAAACTGGTGGAAAAACCACGAGCGTCAATTCCCAAATTTATTCCGTATGGCCAAGGATATATTCAGTGTTCAAGCCACGTTAGTCCCCTTTGAACGTTTATTTTCACGAGCATCTTTAACTATACGGAAACAAAGGAATAGTTTGTCCAAAAGTACTTGCTGCGAAATTCTTTGCTTAAATGACTGGACTAAACATCCAGATTTTACTAAGTTCAAAAGTTTGAAATAATATATTTCTATAAATTATTTAACAATAAATAAAAAATTATTTATTAACTTAAACATTTTTTATTCTATTTATTAATTTTTTAAATTAATATTTTTAAATTTAATATTTTGTTATTTTAAGCAGAATATTCTTAAATTAAGAGAAATCCTTTTTTCAAGTCATATTCAAACAAATAATACTTTTGAATCAAAGCAGTAGACATTTTCTGTATATTGTGATTAAGCGTATAAACTTATTTAAATTAACAAAATCATCTAAACTTATTTTTGTATTTCATTTAAGGATAATGTTTTTTTCAGTGTAGAGGAAAATTTGCATTAAAATAAAAGTAGTCCGCTTAAGACAAGAAATTTTTTTTGATGCGAGAGTCTCGACATTTTTTCTCGGTTTTCCGAGAATCTCGAATCGTCTCGATCGAATGCAGCACCGTATAGTGTACCGTACACTATAGCAATCTTATACTTATTAATTTTATTTGCGCTATTTATTGTTATTTACCATTTATGGGCTCGCTGAATGTTGCTGATTGAATGTAAGGTCGTTATTAAACAATTTGGGGATTTTCAAGGTCGATGATTACAAATCTTAAGTAAAAATTAAAAAATTCGAAATTGTGGTTTCAAAATTCGTATTAATTAGCGGTCTCAAAAATGATAAATATCAATAAATAACCTAAATAAAATTAAAAAGTAAAAGTGCTATATAGTGTACAGTTTTATACGTACAAGTAGAGCATGCGCGCACATAAAAAAGTTATGCTGAATTAAAATTTTTGACTGATTTAGAACTTTTCTAAATAGATTCTTATAGTTGATAGTTCAAGCTTTCATTTAAGCCTAATTAGAGACCAAAGTTATTTATATTTTTAGCGCGGTATTCATCAGAGCTCAGAACTGAAGTTGAAACTTTAAACGCCATTATCTCCGAATTCTATTTTTCAAAACTACTGTTACGATGTGCATAACTTCTCTAAAACCGCTAAAGACATCAGCTTGCACTCTAAAAATAATTATGAAAATCAGTCTTTTTTGTGGTCGAAAAGGTATGTAACCCCTTAAAAAAGATAACGTCACAGACATTGGCTCGATTGATAAGTCGTCATCGTTTTATAAGTTTTTTAAATAAATATCCGGATATCACTCACTTAACAAAAAACAATATAGAAGTCAAACACGGGGTTTTTGACCACATTGTAACGAAAGGCCTACCAGTTTCGGAACGACCGCGTCGCCTCCCAGCTGAAAAATTAACAGTGGCTAAAGCTCATTTTAAATTTTTTATCGAGTCAAAAAAATGTCGACCGTCGTGTGCAGCTTACGCGTCGCTCATCCACATGGTCCTAAAAAACGATGGTCAGTGAAGAATCTGCGGCGATTTCAGATTTTTAAATACAATAACAGTTCCGGATAAATTTCCTATACCTTTTCTACACGACATTGCAATCAATTTAAATATTAAAAAAAGATTTTCTAAATTAGATTTGCACGCGGCATACCACCAAATACCGGTGTTTCCCGAAAACGTTTATGCCGTTCGGGCTTAGAAACGCGGGACAAACATTCCAGAGATACATGTTTCAAGCTTTGGGCGATTTAGATTTCATTTTTGTTTACTTGGATGATATCCTTATTGCTTCAAAAAATATTAAAGAACATGAAGAACATCTTGATATTGTTTGCAATCGTTTAAACGAATACGGATTAAAGTTAAATTTTAAGAAATGTATTGTTTATCAAAGTCAAATTGAGTATTTAGGACATTTATTATAACACGCGTAATTACGAAATTCGGTAAACCTCACACGATTCATGATCATCGTCGTTTCTTAAGACTCGTATTTGCACGATACGCGCAAAAACTACAAACGAAAAATTCTTTGGACCGCGGAAGCCGAGCAAGCCTTTATTGCGGTAAAACAGGCATTGGCGAGGGCTATCCTTCTCGCTTTTTTATCCCCTAGCACACCTACACGCCTTGTGACGTACGCTTCGGATCTAAGGATGGGTGCGACCTTGGGATAATTTCTAGACAATTCTTGGCAACCGCTAGCCTTCTTTTCTAAAAAATGCAATGCCGACCAATTAAAATACTCCGCGTATAACCACGAATTAACAGTAATCTACAAATCAGTTAAATATTTTCGGTATTTTCTAGAAAATCTCTGTTCCAAGACAACAGAGACAACATTCATTCTTATCTCAATTTACTTCGCAAATCGAGTATCTTCTCGGGATCGATAACGATGTTGCCGATGCATTATCGCGAGTTGATGCAATCACTTTTTTACCTGAAATTGAAATGGCAGAGCTCTCAAAAGCTGAAATGGAAGATGAAGAGTTAAAGTTGATCACTAACTGTTTGCATTCATCATTAAAATTGAAAGGATTTGATTGAAATAACGTATCTATTATTTGCGACATTTCTGGAATAATCCTCGTCCTTATATACCGTGTTCTTTCCGTAAACAAATTTTAAATTCGATGCATAATTCCGCACATCCAAGAAGTAAAATTACTGATCGGTTGATTCGTAAAAGACACGTGCTGCCGGGCTTGAATAAAGACATAAATAATTTGTGCAGGTCTTGTCTACAATACCAGCGCCCAAAAGTTACAAGACACATCTTAGCATTTCCTTTCTTATTTTGTCGCACCTGATAGTCGATTCCAACATGTCCATATGGACATAATCGGTCTACTGCCAGTCTACGACGGTTATAAATATTGCTTAACATTAATCGACTAATTTTCTCGTTAGCCCGAGGCAATTCCCTTGAAAGATATTAAAGCCTCAACCGTGTGTCGCGCATTTTTTGACAATTGGATCACTCGTTTCTGTTCACTGAAAACACTTTCGACCGATCAAGGTAGCCAATTCGAATCGTGACTCTTCAAAGCATTGTTAAATTTGACGGGATGTAATAGAATATGGTCGACTCTCTATCAACCGGCGGCTAACGGGATGATAGAACGTTTGCATCGCATGTTAAGGGGGGAGCCTACTTTAGAAGGCTTAAAAATAGCGCTTTTTTAAGAATTTTTTTAGGAAGGAGAAAAATAACTTAGACCTCCGGGCTTTTTGAGATGTTTTTGTACATATTTAAAGCATTTGTGAAAAATTGTTGACATGAAATATTAAAAAAATAGATATGTTAAAATTTGAATTAAAAAAATTCCAAAGAAATAGTGAAATTCGATAATTTTGAGTGATAAAAACAGAAAAATCATTTTTTTGAAAAAAAATAATGACTTTAACTAGTTCTCAAAATTGTTAAAAAAATGTTTTGAAATTTTTTTAGTTCAAGTAGAAGAGGGATTAATACTGAGTAAAACAAGCCATCATTCATTAAAATCGGTCCAGGCGTTTTTTGTCAATCCTGCCCACGAGTTAGTAAATTTCGTTAAAAGTGAAATTCGAGAAAACGCGCTTTAACATTCGCGCTACCGACAGGCCACCCGGCAGGTGGCCAAGCAATTATTAATGTTATAAATTCGCTCGAATTTTGCATAAAAAAATCGCGATTTTAAGACACTGAACAAAATTTTATCTACTTTCGAAAAATAAAAAAATAAATTTTTTTTACATTTCCTCTAGTTTATTTATAACAATTCAACAATTGGTTGTAACCTTCAATGTTTTTAAACTTAACTTTTTACACTCGACAAAAATCAACGAAAAACTTGAAAAATAATTTAGATTGGCCTCTAAAACTTTAGGTACATATTCTTGGATATATTTTCTAAAGATTTAAGCAAAAAAATAGATTTTTTTTACCATGTAAAGTAGGCTCCCCCCTTAAAAGCGGCAATTATGTGCCATAGTAATAATAAATGGATCTATTCCTTGTTGACGGTGATGTTGGGATTGCGTAATAATGTTCTGGATTCGAAGGCGTCACCGGCCGAATACTTGTACGGAACCACCCTCAGGATACCGGGCGAATTCGTGTTGCCAGAAGATTTTTCGCCGATCGTCAAATTTTTATCGAAGAATTTAAGGGAAGACGTGAGGATTGTAAAACCAGTGCCAGTCGAGCACAAACACAAAAGAAATACATTTTTCTATAAGGATTTGTAGAACTGCTCTCATGTCTTCGTTAAAATCGGACCAATTAAAAACACTCAAATGCTCTTATTCGGGTCCTCATAAAATCATAAAACGAACATCTGATAGTTTTTGAAGTCAAGATAAACAGTAGTGCAATAGAGATTTATGAATTTTTTTTTTTGAATTTTTTTGAAAATTAATTTTCGAATATTATATTTATCAAGTATTTATCTACGACCACACAATTCAAATTAACCGCTTTGAGTGTACATTTGCAAATTTTGTAATTACGTAATTACGTGTAAGTAATGCGTAAGGAAGGATGAGTGTTCGCGCCTTTATGATCAGTTGCATCTGGGATCACGCTTTTGTAGCACGGCTTTTAAATGGCTAAAATAAATCAAACAATGTAAAAATATCAACTAATTTAATTTATTTAAATAACCTCACCGAACACCAAATAGTCGGTTTAGACCTCCGTCCTGACTTAATTTCTTTGCTTTCCTCCCACTCTTCACGTCCTGAATCAGATCGCTTTCAGATTCATACTCACTCGTCGAGTCATCCAAGATTGATCTACGTCTCTCTCTCACTCACGTCTTTCTTTGACCTGTGCCACTACCTATGGTGGGTTTCAACCGCTCGTCAGTGCAAGGTGTGTGCAATGCCTCGGTAATTGGCGCTGGTCCTTGAGGAGAAATGATCGTCGATTTTTGGTTATGTCGGTCTGATTTCTTGGCGTATAAGCTTTAAACGCAATTTTTTTAAATTGCTTTACTATTTTCTTAAATAGTTATATAGATGTGTAATTTTGTATTTTGCCAAATGTGGGTATAAGAAAAATTCAAAATGTCATTTTGATTGCATTCATTAATAGTTTTATAAATTGGCCGTTATTTCTAAAACCAACCAGTAAAGGTAAGATATAGCAGTGGTCATAATTTTTAAAAACAAAAAAATTTAACTAAATATGTAACTTTTTAACATTTCAAAGTTAACTTAAAATTTTTATTATCCTCTTTACTCTTATATCGAATTTTGTGAACATTTTTAGAACCTTTCTCCCTATTTCAATCCCACATATTTTATGGACGTCCCCTTTATTACTACACCTTTTTTATAATTATACTTATATCAGCCTTCTTAGTTTTAAAAACCTACAATTGCCTAATTAAAAAAAGATTTTTAAATCTACATAACTTTTTTTTAATTTCTAAAGCCATTTCGAATAATGGGTTTTAAAGCTTAGCGTGACGTGATGGGCTACTGTAAAGGTCAGATGCATATTTTACGTCAACAAAGCTATAAGAATCACTTTCCAATTTTTCTGTAACAGAACGAAGCTTAAATTTGTAGGTATGTGTAATTTTATGAGTAATATACATATGACAATTTAATTTTTTAATTTCTGTCAAAAATTCTGGCTGGCTTGGGTAAATTAAAATTTCAAAATTCTGTCATCAGACTATTGCATTCTGGATTTTCTAGCTATTAATAAACAAAAACCATTTTTTCTGGCTTCGGCAAATGGAAAATTCAGAATTCTGTCAAAATTTATACAACACAATATTCAATAAATTATTTATAGTCGTGTCTTGATTCGCGCTTGGCCCCACCTTCAACGCCAAATTTTGTGACGTATAATTTTAAACAATTTAAAATTTTTGTTTAAATCTTCTGCTTACGCCAGGCAAAATCTGACGCATTCAACAACTCAATAAATTGAAATTTAAGTAAACAAGTTTTGTCGTCAGTCGACAATTAATTTTTATAAAGGTAATTGGTGGATTCCACGTCAGTTCAACACACATATTTTCATGACTTGTTGGGATTTAGCTGTACTTTTGTAAATTTATTACTTTTATAGTGATAAACAACTCCACCAAATATTTTTTCAAAATTTTAAAAATTACCAAAAATATGGCATTTTCAAAATTTTTGTCTTTTTTTTTAAGTGCTATAACTTTGGTTCTAATTAACCGATTTTGGATTAAAAAAAGGATTTCTTTGGTTTTAAGTATAATTTAAGATACAATTAATATAAAAAAGAAAAATTCAAAATAGATTTTTTTTCTTAATTTTAAAAAATTAAAAATCCGTTTTTGAAAAAACATTGTCTTGGATTTTTTTTCAAATTTTACTAAATGTTAGGGCAAATGTGCTTTAAATGTCCTGTAAGTTTCATCTTGGGATCTTAAAGGGATTCGGAGTAAAAAAATATAACGTAACCACAAATTACGAACATATGGGGCAAAATTCCTTAACTGCCCAGGTAAAAAAATGAATTTTCTCTAAACTTTGCTAAAATGTTACTATTATTAGTGGAAGTGTAAATATTAATTTTTTTTTAATTTGATAAAATATTTTTTGAGTTATGGAGTTTCAAAACCTGGATTTTTTTGAAAATATCTTTTTTTTTATTTAATATATTGACAAGTAAAATTAATCAAATTAAAAGTATGAATAATGATTTTTAAAGGGGTTTTCACGGGCTAGAAGCTAATGATGAAAAAAAGTTGTTTTCTGTCAATTTAACCTTGAAATTCAAGGTTAAATTCTTAATTTCAATATATAGTAGATCCCGGTTAATACGATCCCGTTTAATACGATTTCCCGCTTAAGACGCTCGTTTATGGTAGTCTCTGCAATTAAACATTATACATTTTATATCCCACCTAATACGTTTTCCTGCATAAGACGCATTCTTAGTACGGGTCCTACAAAATTGTATTAACCAAGTTCCACTGTATCTCAAAATCGGTGTTTTTTATTTTTTCGTAAACTATCCTAATCGAAAGCTTACTTTTTTTCATATAAGCCTTGTAAAAATTAGAGTGGGACACTGGAATTTTTTGAAAAAATTATAATTATAAATCACTATTTTCTATGTAAAATAATGATAAATTATTATTTTTCTCAAAAATTCTCATAGTCCCACTCTAATTTTTACATGGCCTATAGAAAAAAGGTCACCAGCTTCTATCCCGTGAAAACCCCTTTAAAAATCACTATTCATACTTTCAATTTGATTAATTTTACTTATCAATATATTAAATCGAAAAAAAGAAATTTTCAAAAAAATCCAAATTCTGAAACTCCATAACTCAAAAAATATTTTATCAAATTAAAAAAAATTAATATTTACACTTTCACTAATAATAGTAACATTTTAGCAAAGTTTAGAGAAAATTCATTTTTTTACCTGGGCAGTAAAGGAATTTTGCCCCATATGTTCGTAATTTGTGGTTACGTTTTATTTTTTTACTCCGAATCCCTTTGAGATCCCAAGATGAAACTTACAGGACACTTAAAGCACATTTGCCCTAACATTTAGCCAGTCGTGTCTCGCCGTTGGCTTTTCTGCTGCCAATTGTTTGAGCAGAATTCCTTCTGAGTAAAAGAGAAGCTCAGGGGTCTTGGAAATGTTGTTGATGGTCGAGTTAATTCAAGTTTATTAATTATCTTATTTAAAAATTAATTGGCGCCTGACGGCGAAATTTATTAAATTAAATTTCTAAAAGTATTGATTGTTGAAAGCGTCAGATTTTGCCTGACGTAAGCAGAACTTTTTTAGCTTAAATCAAAATTAGTTAAAATTATACGTCACAACTTAAAACCAAAGAAATCCTTTTTTTAAAATCCAAAATAGGTTAATTAGAACCGAAGTTATAGCACTTTAAAAAAAAGACAAAAATTTTGAAAAAGCAATATTTTTGGTAATTTTGAAAAAATATTTGGTGCAGTTGTTTATCACTATAAAAGTAATAAATTTACAAAAGTACAGCTAAATCCCAACAAGTCATGAAAATAAGTGTGTTGAATTGACGTGGAATCCACCAATTAATAAACTTTTCACTCGCTCAAACAGATGACAGCAAAAAAGCCAACGGCAAGACACGACTGGTTCAAGTCTGACAAATCACTTATCCACGGTGGTCATTTCCCTGTCCTCCTTGTTATTTTTCCTTCCTTCTGGTCCTCTGACCACCAACTCTTCGAAGATGGTTATTGTGTCCAGTAAGGTATAATATGGGGGAGAAAAACTACACAAAATTGTAACGATTGTTAATTAAATGAGAGCGGATTAGGTCGTCGAGTCAGGGTCCGTTGAAAATAATAACATGAAACTTTGATTTACTATGAAAAATATAAAAGTAGAATTTATTTCGAGAAACTTAAAATAGAACCACAAAGAGTGTATCGGTGGTTTTTTTAGTTGACAATTTCAAGCAGCCGTTTTCTTTCGTAGCACGCGTTAACGCGATTACAATGATTATAGCCATTTTCGTCGATTAATTAACGATTATTTAGGGCGGTAATGCCAGCCGTCTCCTCCAGGTGATACCATAGAGAGAGAGTGATTTACAGCGGTTATGCCGGCCGTCGTCTCTGGGGTATGCCGCAGAGAGCGAGAGAACAGGCGGTTATTCCAGCCGTCTACTCCGGGTGATGCCACGGAGAGGAATGACTTTAAGCGCCATACAATTCTAGGGTCTAACATCTCCGACCGCATGACCGCTTGGAGAGGGAAGTCAGCCTGGTTAGTAGAAATACCACGGTGGGGCAGTCTCGTGCGCATGGGGAGAGGAACCGGTTTTCTCGCCACGCGATTGTTTCAGACGAATGGCGTGATGATTCAGAATTTTCAGCAAGAATAAAAGGAGTGAAAATTCACATCGTCACAAAATTTGTTCCACAATTAGTTCCTCAGCGCTTATTGCTTATAATATAAAATATGTAATACTTCGATTTTTCTATGTTATTTATTTTTAACCTGGTGTCGAAAATTCAGATTACCAAACTAAAACAAAAGTGAACAAAATCCTACCAATTTTAGTTACATTATCACAAGTATTATTCTCATATTTGTGTACGGAACCCGACAATTTAGTACGAGTGTAATTCGCACTTGTCCAGATATTTTTGTTTTCCATTAATGCGTATACGAGTGATAGTGCAACTTTTTTTCATCACCATTGGTAACTTGCATAACAGCAGCAAGAACAGCAAAAAGTTGGAAGAATATGTTAGGCGCGACCTTAAATGTCCCATAAATGTAATTCACAGAATCATATATTAAAAATTCTCTTCTCCTACCATTCTCTTATAATCATTAGGAATATCCCCTAGGTCTTGTAGAGTTCGTGGATACGTTGGAATATTCTTCAAACGTTTACGCTGAATGGCTTTTACTAAATTTGTTCTTTCAGGAAGCTGGCTCAAAACACCTAAGGGTACTTCTTGAAGTTCATTGCGCAGAATTTGTGCAGATTCTTCCTTCAAGTTTCATTGTATTTACCTCTTCTATATCCGAAGCATGGGAGACATGATCTGCTTCCTTCGGACATTTCACAACTTCGTTACCCTTTGGATTTTATTTATTATATTCTTATTTTTTAAAATTTGTAATGATCTTAATTTTTGCCAATAAGGATTTGCTCGCCGGATGGAGTCCGGGTCTCTAGATTTGTAAATTCTATCAATTTACTGTGAAGCAAACGCCACCTATTATATATACTAATTTAAGAGAAATTTGTGACAGGGCACAGTGGGCCAGAACACCTTGATTCATGGCCAAAAGTCGAATTTTTCAACTTTATCTTTTGTTAAAGTAGTTTATGACATTCTAATTAGCGATAGTTCTGACATCTTTTACATTAATGACACTGTAATTTATAAATATTTAACACGTTAAAAATTATGTAAAATTTAAAAATATTAAAAAATTTCTCTTAAAAATTTCATTGAAGTTCTGTACATTTCTCGAAATAGAGATAAATTTTTCAAGCAATTACTAATTGACGTTCAATATTACTCTCAAACAAACAAGAAAATCAGTATATAATTATTGGATAATTTATTTTCGATTAATTTTATAAGCACAGAAGTTAGAAATTAAGTAAAGTTGAATGAAAAATAATATTTGATTTAAGAGTTCTCCGAAGTTCCCCAAGATTTTGGAAAGTTTCGCATATGTATGTATTCTTTGTTATACGAATTTTAAGAAAAAGTGGCACATTTTACCACAAATTCATTTGTTTACTAAAAAATTGTAAATATTAAAGTCAATGTTTCATTCACAATATACGTAGTGACTAAGATTAGGAAAAGTTTGGCTACAATATCAACATCCATTCGGGGTTTTTCGGGGTTTTCGGGGTCGCTGATTACGAATCGATTATTAGTTTTCAAAAATCCAAAATGGCGGATCCAATATGGCGGATGACTTTATTAAAATTTCATCCAATCCACTTGAAACTTGTTACACAGGGGTTTTCGGGGTCGCTGATTACGAATCTAATGTTAGATTTTAAAAATTTAGTATTGCAGATTGAAGGTGGAAAAATTTTATAGAAAAATATTAGATTTGGATACCGATGATTCATCATTTTATATCAAAATTTGAAAGAATATAATGTTGAAACTTAAAAAGTGATCAAAATTTTGTAAAATTTTTTATTTTTGTATAACGCAATATCTGGAGGTTTGTGATGTCACTCATTCTTACTTTAATATAATTATTTTAAACTCCATATTTTATATTATATATCTGTTACAAGTATTTGATTTAAAAAATGGAGGAGGGCGCTACCATTAAAAAAGATTAGCTAGCACTGGGTTTATGATGAACTAGTTAAGGCACTGAGTACGTCGTTACACACGCGCATGCGCTAGTTCGCTCTCACTCTCTTTCTCTCTGAATCTGCGTTGCGGTCGTTATCATATCGGTCACGGCGCGGTCTATGAAATTTTACTTTTCCCATTATGATGTAGAATTGTCGGATGAAGACGAATAACCGAAAGAATGAATTTCAAGCAATTTAAATGTGAGAGGAGAGGGCAACTCACACAGAAACCTCCCCGAAGGTGAGAGGATAAGGGAACTCACACAGAAACCTCCCCGAAAGTATGAGGCTAGGGGGACTCACGCAGAAACCTCCCCGAAGGTGAGAGGCTAGAGGGACTCAGACAGAAATCTCCCCGAAGGTGTGAGGCTAGGGGGATTCACACAGAAACCTCCCCGTAGTGAGGTCTAAACTTGTGCTGCAACCTCCTCGTGGTAGACCTTGGTAACTGCTAATATAGTAGGCTAACTACAGGCAAATTAAACCTTTTTATTTTTAAATCCTGAATATTAAGTTTAAAATCATCAACATATGCGTATCGTTTACCTTCTTGAAACCGCCAGACTAAATTTTTCAAATCTGACATTCAATTTGTAATCAGCGACCCCGAAAACTCCCGAGTAACAAGTTTCAAGTGAATCTGATGGATTTTTAATAAAGTCATCCGCCATATTGTATCCGTCATTTTGGATTTTTAAAAACTAATAATAGATTCGTAATCAGCGACCCCGAAAACCCCCGAGTAACAAGTTTCAAGTAAATCTGATGGATTTTTAATAAAGTCATCCGCCATTTGGATTTTTAAAAACTAACAATGGATTCGTAATCAGCGACCCAGAAAACCCCCGAGTATTAAGTTTCAAGTAGATCTGATGAAATTTTAATTAAGTCAACCGCCATATTGGATCCGCCATTTTGGATTTTTAAAAACTAATAATGGATTCGTAATCAGCGACTCCGAAAACCCCTGAGTAACAAGTTTCAAGTGGATTGGATGAAATTTTAGTAAAGTCATCCGCCATATTGGATCCGCCATTTTGGATTTTTGAAAACTAATAATGGATTCGTAATCAGCGACCCCGAAAACCCCCGAGTAACAAATTTCAGGCCATTTGAAATATAAATAGACTTTTGGCCATCGAACAGGGTTTCCTGGCCCACTGTGCAGGGTAAAACCAAAATAATAAAACATAATTTTAAACCTTCGAAAGTAAATATATTAACAAAATAAAATAAAATGATAACAAAATTAATAATTAACAAAATTAAATTAAACCATAAAATTACAATAAAAATATAAAATAATAGAACTGACTCGATACAATGCAAAGAAAAATTAATAGAGAAAGAATTATAAAATTTAAATAATAAACTAAAATTGAGAATTGAATTACAATTAATAAAAATAAAATATTTAAACAAATGAAAATTTAATAATAACAAAAATGGAAAATTTAGGCGCGTCCGCCATTACACTCCTTCACACCCGAATTATTCCTCGCCGTTCTCGTTCTTGTTCGGACTGTAATAAAATTTACCCTGTTATTTATAATTAAAATTACGAATTCGTGACACCGAAAATTACTGGGTTGATTCTAGAAATTAACCCCGAATTACGCGCGCGGACGGAAACTAGGGTCATGCACGCTAGGTCGGAATTTAAGAAATTATCGAAAAGAACTAGATATCGAACTACGGTCGATATTCTTGCCCGTCGCGAAATTAGTGTAAGAATCTTGTATGTTCTGGACATCCTGACCTGATTAGCTCCTCAAGACAATGTTGTCCAGGTGTATGTGTCATATCTGTTGAACGATTAGCTCCTCAGTTCAACAGGGGAAAATTATGTAAATGTGTGTGTAAAAAGGATGGTAAAAAAATAACATGGATGTCTCAACGTCTCGGGTTAGCGCTCCACGTTCAGTTAAGACTAAGGTGGAAAGAGTAAATAAATTACACGGTGCAGCTTCACACGGTCTTCTCTGCACCAGGTAAAATTAAAAGAACGAAATTGAAGGGTGTTACCAGGACTCGTTAGCGCCCGAAGTCCAAGTACAACTCCTTCTAGGAATTTGTATGAGCTGGTGAACAGATTAGCTCCTCATATTCACCTTCTCAAACGAGGAAGATCATCCCCTGGCCAGGATTAGCGCCTCTCTGGACAGAGAATAGATCGAGGGTGAGAACGCCCCGAGTCCCGTCGTAGGCAGACTGAGTGAATCGAAATGTGCAACCAAGTATTATAGATCGCTGGTTCTCCTCAGGTATGACGAGTGGTAAGAGCGACCTACGTCATGCGCGGCAGTGAGTGCGCCATCGGTACTTCTCTCTCGTCAGCCAGGCAGTGAGCACAGTAATATATGGGGCGTTCCACGCGAAATCGGACAGTATTTGACTTTTACATCTCAGATTTTTTTCAAATATTTTTTTTCTTTTAGTGCTCATTGAAATAAGCTACCATGATTTTTTCCTAAAACTGACGCGTCAGAAACTTCTATATAGACTTAACCCTCCGTCACACACCTAGGGAGGGATTCCCTCTACGGTTTCAGTATTTTTAAAATAACTTTTGTTTTACTCATTGCAAAATAAAATCAGTTTCTATACCTTTCGACAATTTATTCCTCAACACATTTCTAAAAAAAACATTAAGTTTAAACATAATTAATACTTAATTATGAAGCTTCAAAGCTAGAAAAAACTCGAAAAAGTGAGGTTATGTTGAATAAAAAAATCAAGTTTTCAAAACATATTTTGTTCCACTGTTGGTTAATGGCAAAATTATATTATAAATATAATTAAAATAAATTATTTTATGATTTTTTTGCTTATTTGTTAATGTTACATTATTTTTACATGTGAAGTGTAATTCCTTCGAAGATGTGCATTCGTGTAATTAATTATTACTTTCGAGACCGAAAATTAATTTTATTAATTTTATAATTTAGAATAATTTACTACATATTTGTAAGTTTGTGTTAAAATTAAATTTTTGTTGATGCCTTTGTTTATGTTGTAATGTCGCTTATTTTACAATGTGGTGAGGGATTCCCTCTAAACCTGTGTAAAGTCGTAATTTTTTCCAAGGTGTGTGACGGAGGGTTAAATTGAAGCTTGAATTGTCCACTACAAGACCCATATCCGTAAAACCAAAAAAGATTAAAATTTTTCCAAAAAATGGGGTTGAAGTTATCAAAAATGTGTTTTTTGGATTGCTTTAATAGACCTTTAAAATTGTTTTGGATTCGCTTGAAAATTGTTACTCAAGAGTGTTTGAGGTCGCGGATTATAATCTGACGTGCCAGAAACTTATAAAATGTTATAATCTGATGATTATAAACAGCGACCCTAAAAATCACATTTTTGGTAACTTCAACCCCATGTTTTAAAAAATTTTTAATTTTTTTGGTTTTACGGATATGGCTTATGTAGTGGACAATTCAAGCTTCAATTTTAGTATATGTAGAAGTTTCTGGCGCATCAGGTTTAGGATAAAAAAAATTTTGAAAACCTTCAAGAACACGTTTTTTCGGGTCTTTACCTCCACTATTCTCAAAATCCTGACGCGATGGCCAATTTTGTGACCCGGTATCGTCTCAGCGTCTTTAATGGACACTATGGTATCTCGTAAAAAGTAAGACTTTTTTTGTTAACCTGTGTTATTAATAATTTTAGCTCAAAAGCCCTATTGTTTGCTATATTATATGGATATAAAAATTAAAAAATTCGAAATAAATAGATCCCATCGTTTGCCCACAATCAAACGACGCCTAAGAGTTGTTAATTTAGTTCTAGTTTCTTACAAAAATTTAAAAAAAAATCGATCGATACATACATTCTTAAAAATAAAATTTATTTTTAAAAACAAAAAAAAATTTCGTAAATTTAAAAAATAAATTTTTTTATATTTTTATCAAAAACTACGTGTAAAAACAAAAATTTTCATATATAGAACGTCAAATTTGGTAAATTTTTGACCGAGTTATAACCATTTCAAAAAAACATTTTCGTAAAAAACGTGATTTTTCAAAAACCTGTATCTCTTAAACGGCTTGATGAAAAAATTAAAAAAAAATCATGGTAGCTTATTTCAATGAGCACTAAAAGAAAAAAAATATTTGAAAAAAATCTGAGATGCAAAAGTCAAATACTGTACGCTTTCGCTTGGAACGCCCCATATATAGATTTATTAAACGTATGGAAAATGAAATGAATGAATTCGACGCTGAATAAAGGGTCTAGAGAGGTAAGTATGTTAAAGTTGCCCCCGCACCCAATTGGCTCATATTTGCACCATGTTTCGATATCCATATAAGAATGAAATTCTGAAATTTTCAAGTCCCCATGTGTTTTTTTCTAAGAGTTATGGAGGGGAAAAAAAAATCAAAAAACTCATTTTTCTCAGAAACTATTCGACCGATTTAAATGAAATTTGGATATGTTATTTATCACGTTAAAATGAATTTTAAAAAAATCGAAATTTTTTTTCAAAAATACCCCAAAAAATCAATTTTGGAATTTAAAAAAAAAAATTTTTTGGTTTTTTTTTCGGGGTACACCTCAAATTTCTTTTTTAATTTACACCCTCAAATGTCCCCTTGAACAGAAATTTTTTTTTAAATTTTTTGCAGAGGTACTAAGGGGTGAAAATATGAAAAGTTTCCAAAAAGTACCCATTTCCTCAAAAACCAATCATTTTTCTCAAAAAATTCTTAACCCATTTAAATAAAAATTGCATATGTTATAAATTACGGTAATACAAATTCATTAAATGAAAATTTGAAATTTTTTTTAAAAAATACCCCAAAAAGTCAATTTTGGAATTTTCAAAAAAAAATTTTTGGGTTTTTTTCTTAGTACACCTCAAATTTCTTTTTTAATTTACACACTCAAATGTCCCCTTGAACACAAATTTTTTTTTAAATTTTTTGCACAGGTACTAAGGGGTGAAAATATTAAAAGTTTCCAAAAAGTACCCATTTCCTCAAAAACCAATCATTTTTCTCAAAAAATTCTTAACCGATTTGAATAAAAATTGAATATGTTATAAATCACGGTAATACAAATTCATTAAATAAAAATTTGAAAATTTTTTTCATAAAATACTCTAAAAATGCGATTTTTAAATTTTCCAAAATTTTTTTGACTTTTTTTCGAGGCACACCTCGGAATTTTTTCTTAATATATACCTTCATAGCTCCCCTTTAACATATTTTTATATTTGTATTGGGTTGTTTTTTTGTGTTAATGGCTCGAATATTTTGTTCAGTCTAATTGTAAGTAATACCGTTCTTTGCCACCGTGTTTAAAGGATACGCTTGCAATAGTTACAAAAGCTTTCAACAGAGAGCGCTTACAGCGCAAAAGATCACAATACCTATAACAATCAGCCCTTTTCAGGGCTTGAAAAGTAAACGTGTTTATGTTTACCTATAACAATCAGCCCTTTTCAGGGCTTGAAAAGTAAACGCGTTTATGGTTACCCATAACAACCAGCCCTTTTCAAGGCTTGAAAAGTAAACGTGTTTATGGTTACCCATAACAATCAGCCCTTTTCAGTGCTTGAAAAGTAAACTCGTTCATGTTCGCCCATAACAACAAGCCCTTTTGAGGGCTTTATTTACTTGCAATATTCGCCATATAAATAATACAAGAAAAGCCATTTTTAATTTTTTTACTTTGGAAACTTTAATTAAAAATAGGCTGTTTCTATTTACCCCTAACAACTGAAAATTTGGGGTTATTAGAAACAGTTGATTATTTCTTACAAAATTTAAGAAAAATTTGATTTTAAGTTTGATAGGAATAATTTTTTAATTTATATTTTCAGAAATATTATTGAAAATTTTGCTGTTTCTATTTACCCCGAATTTCCAGTTCTTAGGAGTACATAGAAACAGTCTTCTATTATTAATTAAAGTATGCGAATTCATAAAATTAAAGATGATTTTTGTTGTAGTATTAATAAGAGATACTTTTAAATTTTCAAGTTTAGTTAGTACCAAATGCCAGCAAACAAGTAAAAGGGTGTCGTTTTTTATTTTTAATTAATTATGATATAGGAAATATTTTTGTATATACTGCTGCTAATTAATAAACAATTCCATGTGCCCTTAAAATTTATGTCAATTTTAAGGGCAGTTTTAATTTACACATCAAAAATTGACAAGGAATTCCGTCTGACCTCAAAATGTAGAACAATTTTAAAAACAGTTGGCATCAAAAATTGAGGGAGGACTTGTCCGGGGAAGACTTTCTGGGTGTGATTTGTGACCATTTTATTTCGCTAATCAGAGATTTTTATTTAAAAATCAATTTTTTTATAATTTGTGGCAAAAAATACATCTCAAAGGTATAAATATCGCGTCGAAAATGTCCGACCTGAAATGTTGTAAGATAGAAAATAAAAAAAAACAAAATGGCTGTTTAAAAATGGCGTTTAAAGTTGACTTTTTAATATATAATATAGACCAGGTGCACATTTTTTCAAAAACTTTATCGGATACATTTAAAATTGGTTATTTTGGGGTTTTTGGGGTCGCTGATTACGAATATAATAGTAGTTTTCAAAAATTCAAAATGCGGGATCCAAGATGGCGAAAATTTTTTCATCGAATTCACTTGAAACTGGTTACTCGGAAAGTTTTGGGGTCGCTGATAACGAATAGAACAGTTGTTTTTAAAAAATCAAAATGGCGAATTGAATATGATTGACATTTTTTTCAAAATTTCATCGGATTCCTTTGAAAGTGGATATTTGGGGGTTTTTGGGAATGCTGATCATGTTTTGCATGTAAACGTAAACGTAGATTTTAGAGTCTAATTATTTTTCAATTTTTTACTATTTTTAAAATTTGTTTTCTTAATACAGTTTTTTATTTTTAAATTCACTTCTCTTGATTAAATTTAAAACATTCTTTGCAAAAGTATGCTTTGCACATATTGCAATTTAAAAATGTTCTAATGTCACAATCTGAAAATGCTTTAGGCAATGCAGTTGATAAACAAGTCAAGAAAAACTAATTTATTATTTTTTAAAAAATTAGTTAGAAAAAAAGGAAATTGGAAATCTTTTTCTGTAAAATTTTTTTAATTTTATTCATAAAGAGTGAATTTAAAAATAGAAAACTGTATGGAAAAGGAAAATAAAAAACAAAAAAGTAAAAAATAAAAAAACATAATAAGACTCTCTAAAATCTACGTTTACCACCACACGGTAAGAGTTGGTAACGTCATTCCTAGTAGAGACCTTTCGACGGCGGAAGAACGTGTAAAACATGATCAGCTACCCCAAAAAACAGCGAGTAACCAGTTTTGAGTGAATCCGATGAAGTTTTGAATAAATAGCCGCCATATTGGATCTGCTATTTTGAATTTTTGAAAACTACTATTATATTCGTAATAAGCGACCCCAAAAACCTCCGAGTAATCAGTTTTAAGTAAATCCGATAAAGTTTTGAAAAAAATGTCCACCATATTGGATCCGCCATTTCAAAAACTACTATTGTATTCGTAATCAGCTACCCCAGAAATCCCCGTGTAACCAGTTTCAAATGAATCTAATGAAGTTTTAGAAACATGTGCACTTGGTGTATATTATTTACTAAGAAGTAAACTTTAAACACCATTTTTCATCCGCCATATTATGTTTTTATTTATTTTCAATGTAACTGCATTTTAGGTCGGACATTTTCGACGCGATATTTATACCTTTGAGAGGTATTTTTGTCACAAATTATAAAATAAATTTGATTTTTAAATAAAAATCTTTAACAAATCGTGTTATTTATTAATTAATTGTATGTAATATGTTTATTTATGAATTTACAAATTTTTTATTACAGCATTCAAAAAAGCGGTTTTAGAACTTTAAGAAATGTTTTTTTTCTAAATTTTTATTACTTCGTTTTCATACTAAAAAGCTCTGTCAAATTTCAGGTCAAATTTTTGTACATTTGGTCCTTAAAGGGTTAAGGTCTTAAATAGACATTTCTTTTATAATATTTTCTAAGTTAAAACACAGTAATATTGTATTAAATTTTTTTAAGTTTAATTTTATTTTTTCTACAATATGCAGAAATAATGAAAAAAATCCTACGAAGTTGGAATCGAACTCTGGTACCTTGGGCTTGAAGCACTGCATCATAAGTACCTCAACCGTTCAAGACAGATATGAACATTTACAAAATTTACAATCTCACTTGTCAATGAAATATATTTAATTAAGAAACATTCCAATAACTTTTATATTCATCTGTTTATAAGTTTAAGTTGAACTTAGAAAATAATATTTTACCAACAATATATTCCTCACTCACTAACGGTCGCCCGGATGACAGTTTACTTATTTATTTAAGAGCATCTTTATTGTTAATATATAATATAAGTAAAGAATGCACCTAATATGAATTTTATACAAAACGCGTATATTAAATTAATAATTTTAAATTAATAATAAAAATGATTAATTATTAAATAAAAGACTATTTATATTTGATTTATAATAAATACACATATATTATAATAATTAATTAATCTTAAAATTGACATTTTTAAAATTTGGTCATCTCAATATAATTAATTAATTTATTTTTCTGTATTTTCCGACAAACCATTTAAAAAATTAAAAATTCCTTTTTTTGATAAATAATGAAAGCATTACTCCACCAGTAGACTAAATTAAAAAGTTGAATTAATTTTGAAATGTTAAAAAAAATTATTCATTGGTTGGATTCCCTTACAAATCCGTACACAGGGGTTTCTGGGTCGTTGATTATGAATAGGATTTTAGTTTTTTAAAAATTAAAATGGCAGTTATAATATTATGCAATTATTATGCTACTAATAATTATTACATTTTATTATATTTATTTAATAAAATATTTGAATTTTAAAAAAATAATGAAAAAATCATAAAAGTGAATATAACAATAATAAAAATTAATAATTATTAATTACTAACAAGATTTTATTAATATTAATAAAGACAAATTAATTGTTTAATATTAATTAAATTTTTTGCACTTTTTTACATGTAAAGTTTTTATGATTATGAAAAATTTGCGCGTTTTTCGTTTTAATTCTCTTTTTGTCCGCCAAATGGTAGAGTTGTATTTCTCCCGCTATGTAAATGCGTTATAAAATATATAATAGTAGGAATATTTTGTTCTTCATATAATACAAATTTTTCGTTTTTTCAAAGGTAAGCGTAACTTTTCTCTTATTTCTTCAGTTTTCTAAAATGTAATATTTATTATTAGCATAATAATTGCATGATATTAGATCCGCCATTTTGATTTCTAAAAAGATAAAATCTTATTTATAATCAGCGACCTCGAAAAATCCAATTGAATTCTAAAAATTTTGTCAGCCATATTACATCCGCTATTTTGAATTTTGGAATACTTATATCAGCGCCTATGTAGAGTATACGTGCAGCACCTCCCAATACTGGTATAACTACACGGCTTGCATACGAGCGTAACTGGGAGCGATCACGCTCTCCAACGCCGATGGCCAACAAGTGGCCATCTTCCGATCTCCGCAAAGTTGGTAAGAACATTTGCGGCCCTTCGGTGGATGGGCGAGACCTTTCCAATCTCTGGTTACTCTGCAGGAAACCATCCGAGTTGGCACCACAACTCACATGTCGAAGCGCTAGTTACTAGGACCGTTACTCCGTTTTTGCGAAGTTCCAGTCCGTTTATAGCGCCCCTAGCCTCAAGCGATGTAGGCTATAACCACTGCCCCCACGAGGCCAACCCAATGACCGGAAAAAACAAGCCTTTCGGCAAGTCCCCCGGGCTCGGACCGGTCCCCATGGTACCGTTTAGTACTCTCGTATGAGTACCGATTAAGAGTCTTACCACCCTTGCCTCGGCAAGTGAGGTCGACGGTCTATAATTAGACTTGCCGAGCCGTCACGGTACTGCCCATCATCATCGTATGCCACTGCTCTATAAGAAAGCCTAGGACGAACCGAGTATTAACCGCAAGCAGTGGCGCCACTCCGAGCCTCATATGATCGCCTTTTACGACCTGTAGCCGGTCACAGGGGGCCTATTCTGCACCCGGGCACCCCACGGGTAGAATACTTATATCAGATCACTTATTAGTGATCAGCGATCCTAAAAACTCCCGAATACGGATTTGTAAGAGATTCCTACCAATTTTTGAATTTTTTCGTCCGCCATATTGGATCTGCCATTTTGAATTTTGGAAAATTAATATGCCACATTAAAAAATGTATTATTAGCATCATATATTTCTGTGGTGGAGTATATATATATATATATATATATATTCCACCTTCGGTACTATGCGCATTTTATATATGTATTTATTAAAAAGTCCACGTGCGCTCAAAAACTGTGTGATAAAATAATTTACATTGTCATACTTTCTTCCCATCCAATCGGAGATTTTTGTTATTATCCTTGCTGTCTACCTTCCTTTAGTTTCGTCGTTCCATCTCTCTTGTCATTTTCTTATCGTTCTTTCTCGCGCTTCTCTCTTTGCTTCTTTTTTATCCCCAGTTTGTGGAAACAGTCCTTTATGAACACGTGACCTAAAGCGCACCTTCTTTGTACGTATAATACGCATTTTCTATATGTTTTATATTTTAAACTATCTGCTCATATTTCACTGAAGTATAACATGATGGACAACGCTGTGTTTAAAAGAAGACGTCTTTTACTAGGCGAAGATCCGCCAATGTTTGTCATAAGTCTGCTTAGTGAAGACACAACTGATGAAGCCTTATCTGCTGCTTCTTTTATGTGGTCCCAAAAAGTTAGTTTTGAGTTGACTGTCACACCTACGTATTTAAATGTTTTCTTTGCTTCTATCTCGTTTTCTCCTATTTTGAATGTTATAGAATATATTAACCTTGTGTTCATTAGTATAGCTATATGTTTTCATAAGTGCCAGTTCTAGACCACGGCTCTTCATCCACGCCTTTACTCTTCACAATACTTGATTAAGCCGTATTTGCGCAAATTCTATATTTCGTGCCACAATTACGGCTCCAATATCATCCGCATATCCGACCAAAAAGGAACCTTCAGGCATTCCAAATCTCAATATTCCGTCCTATGACATGTTCCAGATTTCTGCTACAAGTACGGACCCCTGGGCTACACCTGCTGTTAGTTTTCTTTTTTGTTTACCGTCCTCCATGTTATATCTTAAGAATCTGCCTCTTAGGTTGTCTCTCACTATCTGCAATAAATATTTTGGCAACTTAAAATCCTTTTTACAGCGTCTAAAGCATCTTTCCATTTTACCGAATTGAATGCGTTTTTAACATCTAGCGTCACAAGCAGGCAGATCGGGCGGGAGTAATGGTTTATATTTTCCACGTTTCTAGCAGCTAGAACTACCTCTTGTACAGCGTCAATTATGGAATGTCCTCTTCTGAACCCGCATTGTGTCTCAGCTAGATCTCCAGCATTTCATAATCATAATTTTGACAATACATGCTCCCCACGTAAGGGCATATAGGATTTCTCACACTGAACCTGAACTGCCCAGTTACTACAATTACTATAACTGCGAACGACGATTTATCATTTCTGTCAAAAGTTTTGCGTGAGTGTCCACAACCTAATTAATTTAGATGCCCACAACCAAACTTGACGATCATTTTAAAACATCATGAAAAAATTTTACTTGTGAACATTTTTGTGACACTTGGTATTGGATCATAAAATATAACATATTTACTGTGTAAATACGCTTTGAACTTATTATTTCAATTAATTCACTTCGATTTGTTGAACATTTAACAATGTTTAAAAATACATTTTTGTTATATTCAACGTGTCGAAAATTTAATTTATATATAGTAAAAAGCGGAGTTGTTTAATCAGTTTTGTATTCGCATAGAAAACTACGTTTGTTACATCCTGAGATATAACTTTTTTTAACAAATTTATAATTATTAATGTATAATATTTAAATTCTGTGTGTGTATGTACGTTCATATATATATATATATATATATATATATATATATATATATATATATATATATATATATATATATATGCGTATGTATGTATGTGTATATATGTATGTATGTGTATATATGTATACATGTGAAATGAATGTAGAAACCATGCAGGATAAATTAGTAAGTTGCGCATATGAGTTACCATCTAAGACAATTGAATGCATAATCGACCGCGATCTAGAGATGTAAGATAGGTGGTCGGCGGTCGGTTCATTGCCTACGCGCATGGTAATTAATCGGCCGCCGCTTGCTTATCATAAACCGCAATGAGTGATACAAGCGCAAGAACTTACGATTTCAGACGCCAGACTTAAGATTCGAATTAAAAACACGTGCACATGTAAATGTATAGGTGAATGAGCATGTAAAATTATAACAAATTAATAGAAAAACGATTGTTTAATTTCATTGTTAGAATCAGTGATAAAACTTAAGAAAACTTGTTTTCTTGTAAGGAATAATTTGCACTAAGGTTCAACAATTTAAATTAAATACTTTCATCGTATAACATTCTATTTAATATTATCTTTCTAATTTTATAAAATTAGTGCAAGTTCTTTCAAAATACTAAGAAAACAAGTTTTCTTTCGTATCAAGGTACAGTGTGTGAAAGAACACTTAGAGTCGTTAAATAATTGTTTAAAATAGTTGTTCTTTTGTGCTCTAAAGTGTCAAAAGAAACGAACTGAAAAGTTCATAATATCATATAACCTGTAACGCAACAAAGCAAAACTGGTTGCCGCATCGTCATTGTAACATCCATATCCACTTTAAGAATTGTAAGTAACTATCATTGTTTAAAATAATTGTTAAAAATAAATAATTGCATAAAAAGGAATAAGCATATAACTTATTTAACGGAAACCCGTAGTTTCTTTAAAGTCAAACAAATCCACACTTAAAAATAAATGTCAGGTCTTACCAACTTGACAAATCAGCAACTTGTCTCCAATTTTACTAAAAATTTAGTAATCTAATCTAACTTTAGCTCGGGTCGTAACAACGTTAGGTCATAACATATACGTAATATTTTCCAGATTAGACAAATCTCATTTCTGTCAAAAGTCCTGCGTAGGTGTCCACAACCGAACCTCTTCCCCTAATTTTTGTTTGATTGACCGTATTAAATATTCTTTTGTAAGATAATGAAAAAGGCCTATTTTATGGTTTTTTATGGTTTTACTCCAAAATTTTATGGACTACCAAAGTTACATAAAAATAAAATTCTTATGAGACCAATTACATCTTCTGTAGGCAATCCAATATATAATTTATCAAAACTTTTATCCGACTTTTTGAAAAAATCTTTAAATACTGATAATAACCACTATATTAAAGATAGCTGAGATTTTAAAAATAAAATTAATAATATTTTTATTCCATCAAATCTTACTATCTTTTCACTCGATGTTGTTTCCATGTATACAAACATATCTTGGACACTTATCAATAACACTATCAAAAGCAAATGGTCAGAAATTGAAAAACATACAAACCTCTTGCAGGATGATTTTCTTGAAGCTTTAAATTTATGCTTAAATTCTGCATACTGTCAATTTTAAGGAGAATTTTATAAACAAATATTTGGCTTACCAATGGGTTCCCCAATATCCTCAAATGTAGCTTATATTGTCGTGGAGGGTATTGAGGATAAAATTTAAAGCAAAATTACATATAAAATTATTTTTTACTTTCGATATATTGATAATATATTAATTTGTGCACCTTGAAATAAGGTGGATGATATATTATGTAAATTTAACTCCATCAATAAACATTTAAAATTTACTTTAAAGTAATCGAATAGTAAAATTAATTTTTTAGATTTTTCCCTCTCAATTGACAGTAATAACCTTATTAAAACAAATTGGTTTCGTAAATCTATTTGGACTGGCATATATATGTTTTTCTATTTACATCACCCTCTTAGTTATAAAATTGGCATTATATACAGTCTTGTTGATAGGGCTATAAAATTGTCAGATCAACAATTCCATCTTGAAAATCTTGATATTGTTAAAAAACTTTTATTCTTAACGGATATCCAATTGATATGTTAAATAGAAAGATTTCACAGAGGTTTAATGCTCTTACCAGTAACTCACGTAAAGGAAAAATAAACAACAATATTCCAATTGAAAAGATTATAAGCATTTTATATATTCAAAATTTTGATAAAATTCTTGTTAATATTTTCAAACAACATAATTTTAATTTAGTTTTTACTAACTCTAATAATTTAAAAAATTCTATTTTTCCAAATTTTAAAGATTCAACAGAGAAATTTCAGAAGGTTGGATGTGTATATAAAATTCAATGCAAAAAATGTAATAGTTGTTATATTGTAGAAACTCTAAGCCATCTGAACCCTGTAATGACAAGATGTGCTGTCTTTCAACATGAATTTTAAACGCCTACAATTAGTAGAAAGAAGCCATACAATTTTTCAAAAGTCCATATCGTACAATTTTTGGGGTCGCTTTTTCGAATGGCGTGGTCAAAATTTTCAAAAAATGATATTAAACCCTTCTTTTTTCAAAAATACTTAAAAATGTCAAGTTTTTTGAATGCAATTTTTTTTAAAGAATTTTTTTCTCAACCATAACATTTTTTAAATAAAACAAAAATTATCAAAAACGTGTTCCTAATAGTTGTACTTGAAAATATCCATTTCTGATTTTTATTTTTTTCAATTTTAAATTAAAAATGGCGCTTTAAGGACAAAAAAAATTCCTAATTTTAGGTAAGATTACAAACTTCTTCAAAATTGCTCAAATCTAATTGAAATTTGTTTCTCGTGGGCTTTGGGGATCGCTGATTACAAATCTGAAGCCAAATTCGAAAAATTCAAAATGGCGGATCGAAAATGGCGGCTTAATTTTTCAAAATTACTCAGATTTTGCTTGAAATTTGTAACTCAGGAGTTTTTTAGGTCGCTAATTACAAATATGTAGTACGATTCAAGAATTTTAAATCGCTGATCCAAAATGGCAGCCAAATTTTCCAAAATTACAGAGATTTACATGGAATTTGTTAGTTTGAGGTTTTCGGGGTCGCTGATTTTAAATATGAAGTCACCTTTAGCTTTTAAATAATTAAAGTCGCACGATTCTTATCACGAGGAGGTTTTTTTAATTTTAAAATTTACTTCTTTTAACTTTTTATTTAATACTATTAATTTGTATTATGCGCTCTTTTGAAGCAATTGTCACAGTAATAGAACTTGCATTTTATGCCATATTTCCTTGTTCGGAAAATAAAGTACAAAATTTTTGTTTATGCGCCACAGCAAAGATTATTTGAAGAAAGTAAGAACGGAAAAGTCGTCAGTACATGAGACTGAAAAACAGCATTTACCTCGATACTGTTGCACCTCAAAATACAAAATCCGAACTAGGAAATACTGCAAAACATACAAGTTATATTACTGTGACAATTGCTTTAAAAATGCGCATAATACAAATTAACAGTTTTTAATAAAAAAATTAAAAGAAGTAAATTATAAAATTGAAAAGACAAAAAAAGAAGACTAAAAAACAAAAAAAATAAAAAATCACTGAAAAATAAAAAAAATGACTCTCTATATCGCCTACCTCCTCGTGGCCAGAATCGGGCAACTTTAATTATTTAAAGGCTAAGGGCGACTTCATATTAAAAATCAGCGACCCCGGAAATCCCAGATTAACAAAGTGCATGCAAATCTCTATAATTTTGGAAGTCTGAGTAATTTTAAAAAATTAATCCGCCATTTTGGATCCGACATTTTGAATTTTTTGAATCTGACTTCAGATTTGTGATCAGCGACCCTATAAACCTCTGAGTAACGAGTTTTAACTGAATTTAATGAGTTTCACCAAACTCCACCGCCATGTTGAATCCGCCATTTTGAATTTTTTGAATCCGACTTCAGATTCGTAATCAGCAATCCCAAAACCCCCGAGTAACAAATTTCAATTATATTTGAGCAATTCGAAAAAGTTAGTAATCTTACGTAAAATTAGGAAAATTTTTTGTCCTTCAAGCGCCATTTTAAATTTAAAATCGAAAAAAAATAAAAATTAGAAATGGATATGTTTTAAGTACACTCAGATGCATTAATGCTGTCCTTCCGGTTGGACGGTATTTTGCAAAGTCGTATGATTTCTATCAAAATGTTTTTAGTTCATGACATATGAGAACATTCGTATGTCATGAACTAAAAATATTTGATAGAAATGACACGACTTTTCAAAATTCCTTTAAACCGGAAGGACAGCATTAATGCATCTGAGTTTACAACTGTCGGGAACACGTTTTTGATACTTTTTGTTTTATTTAAAAAATGTTATGGTAAAGAAAAAAATTCTTTAAAAAAAATTGCATTAAAAAACATGACATTTTCAGTATTTTTTGAAAAAAAGAAGGGTATAATATCATTTTTTGAAAATTTTGACCACACTATTTGAAAGAGCGACCCCAAAATCATTAGGATATGGTCTTTTGAAAAATCTTATGACTTCTTTCTACTAATTGTAGGCGTTTGAAATTTATGTTGAAAAGCAGCACATCTCGTCGTTAAAGGGTTAGAACTAGAATAAAAAAACATAAACAATACGTCACTCACAACCAAAATATTAATGCTTTAACCAATCACACCTTTGATAATAATCACTTTTTTGATTTTGACAATGTAAATATTTTACATATTGAAACAAATAATTGGAAAAGATAAAATCTAAAAATGTTTTTTTATAAAAAATAATAGTAATGGTATTAATTATAGAACTGATATTGACAATTTAGATAAAGTATATTACAATTTAATTACTTCTTGTAAAAAATAATTTAATGTTTTTTGAAATCTTTTGTGTGCTGTCTTGATTTTGGATTGTGTATTTGTAAAATATTTATTCCCTGATGAGGAGCCATATATGGTTTGAAACTAGTTGGAATTAAAATAATAAATGTCATCTTTAAAAACCGTAAAATAGGCATTTTTCATTATCTTACAAATGAATTCTTTCTAATAATTTCCCTGCAGTATCCAGCATGCATAGAGGCCTGTAAGAACTTGGTTCTCCTTTGCCCTTGTTTATTAGATCTAACTTCGCTTCTTTTCATCTCGAGTAAACAGTCCCAGTCTTTGTGCAGGCATTATACATTGCAACGATGTTTACTTTTACTTACCGGTTTTACCCATTAATCTTTACAAAAATGGCAACTACCGACTTTCCGGTTACGGAATTATAAATTCCACACTTCGAATTTATAATATACCATCGATGTCCTGTTTTAGGGAACTTCCCCAGCGCTAGGTAGGTGAACTACCTGGATCAGGATAGCAGAACCAAAACAGAAACATTCCCGAACTAGCTCAAAACCAAGCTCACTATTTTATCTTTACGAAGTTAACTTTAATTTACGATAATCAGGCGTGAGTACTGCACACAGGAGAGAGATAGACAGAATGAATTGACACTTAATCAACAAGTTTGACTTGAGAGTCTTTCTTCTAGATATGATTTCTCGGTCACACCGTACACCGGCGATATTTCCAAGACAACGAAGAAGATGGATTCTGGACACTAACTTTTCGCCCGCTCTAGGAAGACACGATAATCTATCTTTCACTATTTTGTGCAACTGAAATTAACAACCGCTGTATCATCGTTAGATTCAATCGGCAGCCATGCACGAACTGTCGAAATTAAGTACATTGGCTTCCTGTTTCGGTCCCGTAAATAGGTCATGCGCACCATGGGTTCGCCCTAGCAGCATGATAACAGGCCCAACATCTATGATGACAATCGTTTTTATTATTTCTATTGGGAGCTCATCTGGCCCTGGCTCCTTTTTGTTTTTATTGCTCTAATTGCAAGCATAAGTTCTTATTTACTAAATGGCTTTTCAACTTCTTCTTTCTGTGAGTCTATTTGTATGTATATATATTCTTTGGTGGATTGGAAGAAGTTCATCAACTATTCTAGTAACTTCATCCGTTTTTGCAGGTATTTCATTTGGCAGCTTCTTTAGTTTTTTCATGACGATTTTGTATCTCAATCCCCAGGGATCATCATCAACTTCGCGTATCAGTTTTGTCCAACAGTTAAGTTTGCTATTTTAAATCGCTCGTTGTGGATTATTTTTCGCTTTCGTGTACTTTTCATTACTGTCTTGCATCGTATAACGCTTCTGTGCTTTCTGGAGAGTTTACTTTAAGAGGGTCAATGCCCAGATTTATAATTCTTTATGTTAGTGCCTCTAAGAATGGTTCAGTTTTGAGTTGGTTAATATTACATACAGTTTTTAACTGATCTTTTTTTTATTTGTCTTCTTATGGTATCTGGTTTCTCTATTTTCATTTAAATATATTGATGATCGCTGGCTGAATACCTTTTTGTCACCTTCCATCTTTTTATTCTCGAGGCATGTTCTTGCGTTGCCAGGCTAATATCTACTATTGTTTGCCTACAGCCAGCTCTTCTAAATGTAGGTGTTGATCCCGAGTGTAAAATTACCAGGTCTAACCTGGAAATGAGGTTCATCATTCGTCTTCCTCTGGAGTTTTTTCTAATTTCTCCCCATTCTATAGCACTGGCAATAAAGTCTCCATCTATTAATACATCTCCATCCATGAGACGTAGAGTGTCCTCCTAGTCATATAGTTTTTCTTGAAATTAGTTTATTTTGTCGCTTGGTGTTAAGTAGCAGCTAACATAAGTACAGTTGCCATACTTTATCCAGACGAAGCCTTTACTGCTACCAGATTTACTTACTGGGAGTCGATTTGAATATGGAACCAATATATCCGCGGTGTTTAGAAGGTCTAAATACCCCCGATTAGTCTTATTTTTATATAGTTCACTGATAATAAACATGTCCACTTTATGCTCAAGTCACAGTTGATCTATTAGACCTGGGGCCATTTTGCTTCTATGTATATTTCCCTGGAGTATTTCTACTATGTTCGTTTAGCTTGTTCTAATGCTTCCTGGTATATTTAACACGTAGATGTTCCTGACACATATTTAAGATTTTCTAATTATTTTTCCTTACAAAGTTCATAGTTCTTCCTTACATCCTTCCGCTTTATGTCCATTCCTGCTGCATTTACAGCACATATTTGTTCTATCCAGACCTTTACAAACTATTTTGTTATGACTAAAAGATAAATATTTAAAGCATCTCGTTATTACCATCTTTTTCCTCAAACCACAATTTATCCAGCCTATCATTATATGAGTTTCCTTCATTAGTTTCTCAGCTGCTTCTTGCTGTATTGTTAGACTATCTAGATCTTTAATTTCTAGCGTTAGTTTTAAAATAAATGTTTTGATACTTGCCTCAGACCCTACTGCTGATTCTATTGCTGCTCTTAATTTCACTCTATTTTCTTCTGGTAATTACTTCAGCTTAAAGAGAACATCTCCTGTTCTTGTCATCTTTATTGAACAAAATTCCGCTCCATATGACTAACGGTCTACTTTCTTTCTTACCATTGCAAGTATATCTTGATAGAATTTTCCTTTTGTTGGTATCATAAGTATAACTTGTAGTTTTATTCTTCTCCGCTTGTAATTCTTTACTCTATTTCTGTTTTCATCTCTTGTATTGAGTTTAGTTGTTCCAGGAATATTTTCTTTAAAGCTTCTTTTAAATCGCTTGTATGTTACTTCATTCCATACCGATTGGGTTTCTTTTTTCTCTCTTTTTGTCTCCTTCATCTGTTTCAGAGGGCTTGTTGCTAATCTCTTATTCTCTTTCTCTTAAGAAACGTTCAAAAAATTACGAAAATTCGAACCCCAGGTCTTAGTAGCCGTGGGGTTTGAATTTACGCACTCGATATTTACATATGCTGACATTTTCACCTTTCCAAAGATATATTTTTTGTTATGTTTATCTAAATCCAAATTAATTTAACAAAGCGATTTTGGAGGGACTTAAGTGAGTCTTTTTTATCCTGCCGAAAGGACGTTCGACACTCTATGGTTAAACTTCAGAAAATTTAACTTTACCTATGTGGAAGGATTGCCGGAAAACATTTCCGGCAATTCTTACCTATGGGAAATAATTAACATTTTTTCTAATTGACGTATTTAATAGATTGTATTAAATGAATGCCAAGATGAAGATCAAATCATTGCACAAAAGGACCCAGATGATATTGATATATTTTCATTCTATGACAGCGATTCTGAAAACTCAACTCCAACAATTCAAAATCAAAGCAACAAAGAATCTCAATCTAACCAGTGGCGATACGAAATTGATCTATATTTTTCTCAAAAAAGAGCACCTAGAAATGTTGATATTTTAAAATGGTGTAAAGAAAATAAAAATTCACTTACAAATCTTTCCCAAATGGCTAGAGATTTTCTAGCTATTCAAGCAAGATCTGTTCCATCGGAAAGAGTTTTTTCCAGAAGCTCTTTAATTATTCGAAAACATCGAAATAAATTAAACGACGAATCGATTAGACAGCTCAATGTTCTAAATTCCTTCGTTTCATGTTCATTAGCTTCGAAAATACAATCAGGAGTTAAAAAATAAGTGAAAAAAAATTTCATGAGTTTTTTACACATATTTTAATTTGAAAGTTCTTAGTTATTAAGACTCCTTTATTACTCTTATTGAACCTTTTATAAATTACATTATATTTAAAATTTTTCTTTGACGAGAAATATATTTTTCTTAAATGCTCTCTTACTTACTACTTTTAAAGTAAACTAATGAATTCTTAGAAAAGCAACTTTGTAATTATTACTGTGATAAAGTTAAAGAAAATAAATATTTTGATGATTTGTTAAATAAAGAATTGTTTTATTATTGTTTGAGTCAACGTAGGAGAAAGGCTTGCAGGTTGTCCCATTTCCGTCATTTTTTATTCTACAAGTGCCTTAATTGAAAATGCGACTCAAGTTGTCAAATGATTAGTTATTACTTTGTATAATCTTTTGGAGCAAAAAGAAGTAATAAAAATGTTCTTGTTAAACAAATTGTAAACTTTACTTGTGGAGAAATTGAAAAATTAAAATTGTGACTTTTTCATGTGCTTAAAAATTAAATATTTTTATAGATAATTTAAGTTACATTTTTTTCTCAGTTGCTTTTTTAATTAATTTTGATAATCCAAAAGAAATCTTTAAAATATGAATTATTTTTTTTCATTGATTCAAAAATAGAGTTCAAAATTTCATCTGCAATTAATAATAATACAATTAATAATTTGGAGTAAATGTACACGATTAAAAAATATAAATTGAAATTATTATGTTCAGAAACATTAAATGTACCTAAGTGAAATTTAATAAATCTATTTGAGTTTTTACATATTATTAGCAACTTTTGAAAGTTAAAATTTCGAAACTATGATTCTACATCATTTTTTAAATTTGATGAAAAATTTTATTTTTTGCCAATTTAAATTATCTATGAATCAAAGCTGTAGCTTTTTATATCCTCTTTCCAATAGTATGTTCATATGAATTAATTATTTTTTAAAGTAAGTTACGAGCAAAAAAGCTTAGATAGATCAACCTCCAAGCCTTTCCTCTATTAATTTTAAGAAATTATAAAAATATAAAATATGTGACTTCACATAAGAAGAGACCAGTTTATCGCAATGGGACTATAACTATGAGCATAATATTGATTAAATTTATATTATTTTGAGAACGATTTTTAGAAAAATTGCGATTATTTCCTAAAATAACATTAAAAAATGAACTTTTCATTCTGGCGAACACAAATATTATATTTGTAATTTACCTATTTTTAATAACATCCAATTTTATATTTTATAAATTAAAAAAATTAGAAAATACTTCGTACATATTATTAGAAAATTAAAATGTATTATTTATAATTGTAATGAGTCATCAAAAAGCTTATATAACCTGGCAGTTATTATTGCAAATTAATTTTTGACAAACTAATGAAGTGTGACACTATTTGCTTACTAAATTTTGAGAAACGCAAGATGCTCTTTTAAATGAGACGAGATGAGATGAGAATTTAAACAAAAAACGCCGAATTTTTCTCGTGATTGTTCATTTCTCGTATTTCTCGTTCAAATCCAACACTAGGTTCGCGCCTATTTGGCTTGGATTTTTCCGGAATGTGAGATAATCTGAGCGGGAGATTTGACGTCGAGGTATAGTGATGTGCACTGTCGATTATTGTCTGGTACACACCATTAGAACTCGACTGTCGATAAACCGGTTGTACTCAGGAGAAGGTTTTCGGGTAGTCCAGGCTAATGCGAGTACTCCTAATTTCGAAAGACGTTCTGTAGGCACAAACTTAGTATTAAGAATTGTATATAAGAAAAATTTGTAAAAGCAAGAAATTGTAAGAAATACTTGTATAGCCAAGTATGTAAGGCTGAAGACGGGTGTATAAACCAATAAACAATCCTCCTAATATTAGGTTACATCCTAAGAGCAGCCACCATTTGCTTAAGTAGTACTTGCATGACTCTAAGCATTCTTACCTCTGACACCGCACTCAAAGGTTATGTGGGGTTGGTCAAGAAAGGGAATAATGTAAATTAGAAATTAAAAAATAATGTATAAGCATGTTTAGAAACTGGCGACCTACTACTAGCCCAGACCAACTGAAACCCATTAACCCTTGTTTTTCTATCAACTGGGTACCAACTGGGTTTCTTTTTAAAAAGAAAATAAACTTCCTCCTTTTCTCTAGCCATAAGATCTGCTGGCGGGACACTTGCAAGGACCTGCACAGCACTCGTCAATCACCTTATTTAACGCCGTTGCTATGTGGTGATGGAAGTTTAATCTTTTATCGAGCTCCACACCGAGATACTTTATATACTTGTTCCACTTGATCTAGAATTCGTGTATCACGATTTTTGGGACTGTATAATCACGTCTGTCTGTTACGAGTAGAGCTTCGGTCTTTTTCAGGGCCATTTAAAGACCTTTGGCATCCAGTCAGCTCTTGACTCGCCGCACACTTTCGTTCACCAGTTTACCCAGGGCTTCGTCAGTTTCGGCTGTGCACACGATCAACGCCTCGTCTGCGAAGCCGATGATTACGGACTTTTTAGGTAGACTAATTCTCAGAAAATTATCATACGATACGTTCCATAAGAATGGGCCCACCTTCGAGCCTTGAGGGTCACCATTCTGTATCTTTTCTTTCAGAGTCCAAGTGTTTCCCTAAAAAATCACCCACCTGTCGCTAAGATTCATTATCGGCAACAAGTAGGACGGCATTCCTTTCGTTCTCATCGATTCGATGAGATCTTCCCATCTTGCGCTATTAAACGTGTTGCGTATGTGAATCGCAACCAAAGCGCAGAAGCCCTTCTTCTTTTTCGGTCTCAATTTGTTCTTCCCGGCTTTGGCTAAGTCCACAACTCCCTTATGGCATCTACTGTGGACCGGTCTTTACGGAAACCAAATTGATAATCAGATAGACTATTCTCTCCAGTCAAGTGGCTTTGCATTCTCTGCAGAACCATGTCCTCTAGAATTTTACCCATCGTGACAAGCAGGCATGTAGGCCTGTATGACGAGGTTTTATACAGAGGTTTATCTCCTTTCCTTAGGAGGACTACCCTCTGTCTTTTCCAGTTACGAAAGAACTCTCCATTTATAAGACAAATATTGAAGCATCGAAGCAGAATCTGGGGTGAAGAATCGATTTTCAATTTAAGAATGTCGTTACTTATCCTGTCGATTTCAGGCGCCTTGCCTGTTTTCAATCTTTTGCTCGCATTTCTCAATCCCGTGAGAGTGAAGAGTTCTTCCTTACCGACTTCACAGACACTCCAGTCCATCCTAAGTCATGGTTTCACAGAGCGGAACAGAGCTTTTATTATTTGTCTGACCCAATCGGGATTGTCCAGGCCAGGAGCCTTTAGCCTCATTCCTAATTTCATAGTAACTAGTTAAAAAGCCAGACCCCATAAATCCTTGTCGACTTAATTGATCAGGTCTTACCAGCAACGGCGTTGTGATGCGCGAATCTCCTTTTTGAGAGCCTTCTTGGCCTCCTTATACGCTACCTTCAGCAGAAGATCTCCTTTTGATCATGTGTACGTCCTTCTTGCTGTGAAGCATGCTTTATGTTTGTGACGCGGCATAGAAGCGTCGCCTGCAGCGGTGATAGTTTTCCCCACCGCTCGTACCTCCACTTTCAGGACATTTGGCCTCTGTACTCAACCCAGATCCTCAATGAGGCGGGATTCTTCCAGGAAAAGGCCAAATTTTTCCTTGTCAAGTTTTTTCACGTTCCAGGAGGGGCTTTTTTCGACACGAAACCTCCTACATCTTGCCTCCTCCTGTGTCTCCCACTGAGACTGAAACTCGATGAACTGGTGGTCGCTTGCGGTATACTCCTCACAAACGCGTCAGTCCCAAATGTGCTCAAATAGGAGAGTAGATGAGACCTGAACGGCGGCCCTACCTAACTTATCCTGGTACGACGAATCTAGATCATTTCTTCTCTCTGTCGGGGCGTTTTCACTAACGAGTCACATGTTCACCTCTGGCACCTCATCACCTACAAATGCTCCTTCACATGAGCATTTATCCACCCCATTCTAATTTTACCAAATTTGAGTAGAGCTTCAGCATCTACCTCTTTCAGGCGGACCAAAGCCACTTTTGTGCCACTAAAACGTGACAAAAGTCTGCACACCAGGTTTGTGTCAGACTTTCCCAGCCTTTCTTTTATAGCTGAGACAACTTCTTCTTCGGTCGTGACTTCGTCCAAACCCTTTATCTCCAGACTTATGTATTTTATTTACAAGAAATGTAACATCGGCTTTATCATGTTAGATCGACGCGACGTTAAAGCTCTCGCAAATTTATCTGTCTCCCCTCTTTTCTTTACGATCAGGAGAACGTCCTTATTAAGGTTTCTCCTTATTTTCAGAACCTCGATACCCGTACCTTCCGGGTTGACCGAAGTTCTCATTAGCTTCAAGACGTTGGCGTGGGCCTCTGGATTTTTCGCCGATATATTGACCGCCTCTGTGGTCTTAAGCTTCGAGGTCAGCTTCTTAGGCTCCTTTTTCGTATTTTTATTTGTGGCCTTTAGCTTTTTGGCCTAACGTTTCCTATTTAAGACGATTTCAAAACGTCACCATCCATAGCAACGCTTCTGGCGGCTACCTCATCAAACATCGCTTTAGACGACTTGCCCGAGGTTGGGATCTCAGGATGGGAACGAGCTTCTGAACTTCCTCCGTCACGTGGACGTTTTGTCTTATTTATAGGCTCGTTCGAATTCGCAACAGTCTGCGACTTCTGCACGGGAGTAGAAAGACCTGGCTTCGGCAGCTCTGAGATTTTGAAAGGGTCCGGTATAAAACGTAAATTCGTACGAATTATTTCCAACGCCTTTCTCAGAGCAGCCATGTCGTCCTTAACGCCCATGGGGCCTGCGGCGGTTTCAGAGTGACCGTCGGGAGTATTGTGCCCTTTAGGGGTTCCTCCTTCAGGTCTAGTACATTTTTAATTTTATGCATTTCATTCGATTTATTTTTGGATGACCTTTAGTAAAAAGGCCCAGCACCACGACAAGGTCTACCGAACATATTCATGATGTCAGTCATATCAGGCAGCGGACGATCATCTGCCTCTCCATGCACATCGAAGACATCGATGATGTTCGGCAGTGGCCAACCATCGGCAGGGATTTAAAATTACTTATGTTATGTATTAAATTATTACAGTACAGACAAACATTGTTCGACTAGACATTTTTAAGGAAATGAAGAAAGATTTTTAACATAAAATTTATACAAACTATTTTGTTTTGTAAAAGTTTTGTACGGTAATACCATTTTCAAATAATAAACGTTTTTAAATGATCTTAAGCTTATTTTAAAGGTCATTTTCTACAAAATAAGAATTACTTATAAACATTAACCTATTATTTTTTCTTCATATAAGCAGGACGTCAAAATAATAAATTATTGAAATTCAGGTAAAACATTGAGAATGACTATTCTTATAAATTTCTAAATAAAAAATTATCCAAATGACTTGCAGAAGGTATTATTACTTTTAAAATTATATCTGTTATATGCGAAATTATATAATAGCAACCCTGCATGATGGGCTTTGTTCTTTGGATCCGCTAAGACGGCATGCAGGGCGCAAGGCATCATTATGAGACACACGACACCTTGATAAGGAATTGTCGACGCACAAGAAATGCTCCTAGCCCGGAATAATATTAATATTTTATTTCAATCCTGAAGTATATAGAATTTTAATTTTGAAATGTTGCCGCGATGTTACGAAACAAAAAGAGTGACAACTAACATTGTGGCATCATCGCTGATAAAGGAAAATTCACGCAATTTAATGAAAAGATAATGTTAAAAAAAAAAAGAAAGTATTTTTGGCGCATTGATGCAGCCTTATTATAGACAATATTATTGAAAAATGCAATTAGAAAAAAAAACTAAGAATATTCAAAATGCTAGAAGGAGACACTCTGTGGGGTTGCACGTGTGTGGAGATGGTCGGCGGCAACACACACACCCATGCAGACGCCGTTTATACACACCAACGCACGCGCTGGCTCCCTCGGATACGGACATTAATTCCTACGTTACGGGCACCAACACAAGCATGCTATGCCTGCCTCCTATTGCTGCCTTGTTGTGCGAAGAACCTTCCTTTCCCCTCAGGACCCATAAGTTGCAAGATTACAGCTTCAAAACAAACGCACGTGCGTTACAGCTGACTCGAGCTATAAGGCATTGCATGCCTTATGACACTTAAATTTATGAATCAAGTCAGATGGACATACAAACAATTGGACAATAGTTAAACATTTTGTTGTAAACATTATTGTTACAACAAAATGCCGGAGGACATTAGGTTGTGTGTATATGTGCATACGCATTACTCAATATGTAACTACATATACAAACAAACTATAAAAAGTAGGAACAATATAATTACAATAAAGAAATTATATGCACTATAATAACTAAGATAAATAATAATTTTACTAATTAAACAATATAATTATTATTTAAATTCTAAGTTATTTCAAAAATAATGTCCCGAAAAGTATCATATTAACAGACTATTTCCGTTCTCACGGACCTACCGTGAGATCCAAAACGTCAGCAGAAAATGCATAGTCCAATGGGCCCACGATTTTCTCTTACTCCTTACTCCTACTACCCAAATTTTCCGTCTTCCCCACTTTTCGCACTGAAGGTAGGGGTTGGAGGCTTGTCGCGAAATATCAATCATCGCAGTACGAATTCTCGCTTCTTCTTTAAAACACCTCTCCTGGGTCTAACTCAGTAAGTGTTTTGGGACAGAGAAATTTCGCGACAAAAAGCCCGTCCGCGACCCGGAACCCGATTTGCATGAATTAGGGCAGACGTTAAAATTGTCAAATTCTCTGAGCCGGTGGAGTCCAGTGCGGGCTGATTTTGGAGAGATTCTGGAATAATTAATATAATTAATTATTCTGAAATCTTGTTATTTATAACCGGCCGGTTGTATAGATATTGCCCGCGTCCGTCTCAAATATCGGTGGCCCACCAGTGCGATCAAACTAATTATCGAATTATCGGTTGCATAGATATTGCCCGGACTAATTCGGTAAAAGATAGATCCGCAGTGAGTTTTATACAGTTGTGTGAGACGGCCGGTTGCATAGATATTGCCCGCGTCCACTCACCACAGGTGCAACCTCGCAAACAAAAGAAATTGCGCGAATCTTGCGTCGCGATTTCATAAAAACAAAAAAAATTTTCGCCCGACGGAGGTTTGTGATCCAAAGGAGAAGCAGCCCCGACGGTAGTTTGTAAGTAAATAAGTATCGTTTCAATCACATATTCTAACACACACACCTTCTATTTGTAACACACTATAACCATTCTGTATTCAAAAGGTATTTTGCTGTTTAAAAGAATAAATCATGTATTCGTAAAATCAATTTCTTTACTTACCTAACTAAACCTGAAATTCAAAATCATTTCAAAAATAGTGCAATTAACGAATCAGAAGGCAACTTTTAAAAGTAGGATAACGTCCCCACAAAATAAACAAGGTCCTTCAGACCTTGGTAGCTTGGAACCTCCCCAAATAAGAATTTAGAGCCATCTCAAAAGCTCAATATTTAAATCAATAAATTCTCGTTTGTAACAAGCTGATGGTGGCAGCGGTGGGATTTTCCTACGCGTTACCGCCCCGCTTCGTTACCTGGTAACAATTGTTACCAGTGGCAACATCAAAATTCTAGAATCACTTTCTTTAACTCTATTATTGTAAATAAGAGGGCATTTCTCTTGCCCTAAGTATCCAGTGATTTAATAACGGAGTATTTTAAATTCATAGAAGAATTTTGTTTTGAAAGACTAAGAATTTGGCTCTCCAATTTCTGTTGTAGATGACAACTGATTCTTAGTGGATTTTGGCTCTCCGACTTCGGTCGTTGATGACGACTCAATCTATCAGAACACTTGCCTTCTAGAATTTATTGGGTTTTAGGAATCTTATAAAAGAAAGATTTGAACATCTAGGACTCCGGTTGATTGGGAATTTGGCTCTCCGACTGCGGTCGTTGATGATGACTCATTCCTAGTCTTGATCTTGGCTCTCCGACTACGGTCGTTGATGACGACTCGATCGACTGTGGGAAATTGATTTCAAGTGGATCATAAATAAGATTTGTTTTTGACCCTGAAAGGTTCTGTTATTTATCAGGATGGACTCAAACCATGCCTAATAAACCGAGATTGCGCGGAAAACGTTCAAAAAAACGAGTTCGCAATCAAACCCAACCTGGAGAAATTTCTGAACCAACAAAAGAAATTTCATCGCCGGTAATTTTCAAAAGACCTTTAACACCCCCTATTAAAGAGAAACAACCCTTAAACGGTTGGAAAGAATTTTCGGATTTCTTTGAACACCTTTTAAACAAGGCTGAGGCCGAAATTAATAAAAATAATAAACGTCGAGAAATAGAAAGGCGTGTAAGATTAGCGTCGAAGGAACGGGAAGCGAAGGAATAACCATATCAATTCTCTATTTCATTGCTTCAATGACTATTTCCGATAATTCCCACATCTTTAGTAATACCTTTGCTACTTCGCCAATTCTGCAAGGTGGAATAGTTACGGTTTCCATAGATTTGAGTTACGAACATAATTACATTTGTGAAACTGCTCTAAAACCAGATTACCCCATTGTAGAACATCCAACTGGGGCCTACCTAAATAATATCTATGTGGATGTTCTTGGAACAATATATCTCAAGGTTGAGAACCAAATGGTGTGTTTTCATGTGGTAGATTCCTTCTACTCTCATACTTGGGCACTAGCTCCTGCTATCCTTGGGCGAGCAAGTTGCGTCGGGTTGGGTTTCTTCTAAATAATCCATAAAAGAGTTCACCACCTACTACAACTTATTTCCTAAAATATCCTTTAAGGTCAACTATTAATAGTGCTTTAAAAACGTAATCGTTGGGACTAGTTTCGACTAATCTTAACGACTAGTAATACAACCTCGCCGTTTTGTGGGTACAAGGCCGCACGATTGGAAAAACTTCTGGTCGAATCCTGGTGAGTTCCAATTGGAATTCGGAAATTTATTTTCTTCTTTCCCTTACACTAGGAAGCGCCGTTGTGAGTACTGATCATCCCGCCTAGGAGAGCATCTCTGGCTGAACTTGTATTTATCGCACTGTTATAAAAAAAAATATATTTTTAACAACATGTCACCCAAAAATGTCCTCTGATCCAAAGAAACCAAAAAGAGGAAAACGCGCCGGTAAACGACGCATCTTGATCACACAGGAATCAGCTGTGAAACCAGAATCCGAGCTTTATTATAGCCTTATAAAACTTTTGGTAAAGTTCAGACCTATTTGTAAGGTCACACCTATCCGTAGACAATTAGAACCTGTCCAACCACTTCCGATACAACCACAAGTTCAAATTATTGAAATCGACCTCGATATCGAGGAGGCCTTAGCACAGCGGCAGATAGCTCGTGCGCAAGAAAATCATGCCAGATTAGTGCCTGTACAACGACAAAACATCAATCAACCTGACGGTGACTCAGACAGTACACTTGAGTATGACAGTGACGTTATGATTATTGACTAAAATTAGTTAAATGTGCTATCAACACCCGATACCGGACATCGTTCCCCTTTCAATATTTCAACTTCCTATTCAACCAGAATTCATTCCTCCCCCTCCTGGAGTCGTTCAGATCACTGACGCCTTAAGACGAAGACATCGGAATAGAATTCAAAATAGAAGACAAATTCAACCTTACGGTAATCTAACATCAAACTAGATGACTGACGTATACTATTTTGCGACCTACAGTAATAAATCTCCAATATCAGGACCAGAGTTGCTTACACTAAACGAACTGAAAGGCCTTCCACTTGCACTCATTTCTTCTGCCCATCTTGTTTCGGTAATTCCTAACATTAAACCGATTATCTCAAAGATTGAAACTACGAAGATTAAGATCATTGCATGAAATCTCTATGTTTCCTCGAAGAAGCTTACTCGTCAATGGGTTTTCCCAAGACCAATGGTCTGAATTGGCAGAAGGAGTAGAAGCGGTAGGGGAAAGATATAGTTATCTTATGGAAGAAAATTCGGAATTATCTAAACGAGTGTCAGACCTAGACTCACAACTAACCCTCCTGAATAGTTCGTTAGGCACACTTGCACAAGCCACTTTTGCCCATTCCCTATTAGTTGCCAGCATTGAGAAAAGAGCAGGTAAATTGAAGGCGGCTATGGATGCTTTGTCTAAAAGATTAGAAAACTTAAAAATTGAGTAATGACCCCAGAGTGGAAGAATATACTCTTCAATAATTCCGAAGAACACGTACAACAGGTGGGAAGATTATTAGTATTTTATTTCCGCGAAAGTAGAAATCTAATAAGATCTAATTCCAGTTTAAGAAGGAAAATAGAAGCATTAGAAACTAGAGTAGAACTGTTGCAATCTTTAGTTGCACAGGAAAAACGACGGAATGTAATTCTTACTAAATCTATAAAAGAATTAGAACAATTAATGCAAGAATTGAAAATTGTAGATTAAATCTTTAATATGAATCCCACCATAGAGTTGAAGGCGCGCTCTCCATATTCCACCCCAGTTATTATTGTTAAAAGACAGCAGGGAAAAAGATTCAATATCTGTTTCTCTAAGTTAAATCAAACCTTTAAACCCCAGGAACCATCACTAATAAAACAGGCAAAACAGTAGACGGTTACACCACCTTCTGGCCCAAGTTGCAGGAATTTTCTGCGGTGGCGAATCTCCTGCCCTTTTAAAAGTTGCAATCACTTAGTTATTTTCTACTCTCACATAACTGCAACCACTTACACTTTTCGTACAAATATAAAGCCGTAAGTATAAATTTTCTATATATATATATATATATATATAAGTTTACTAGTAACACTTTTATGCATTTGAAATATCCTTGCATAATCATGGCTCAACCCCCGCAAAACCTTGACGCTAGTGTAGCTAACGTCATAGATCGATTAAATTTACGAACAAGCGCAAGTGACATCCCCCTGTTCGACGGTCGGAACCCTTCGCTAAAGGAATTCCTACAAGCCGTGCAACGTGCAGGAATTTCTCTTACGGATACCACCGAACCCGAATTCCTTAGAGCCGTTTTAAGTAGATTACAGGGAGCAGCATGGGACAGCTGTAAAAATAAAGATTTTGATCAATTAGACGACCTACTTGATCACCTAAGGAAGCGATTTGCCCCGAATAAAAAGTACCAATGGTATTTCGAAAGCATAATAACCCTTAGGCAAAAACAAACAGAAACTGCAAGTGATTACTATGATCGTTTGCAGGGCCTAATCGCAGGTGCTCGTCATGCCTTAGAACCGAAATATAATAGGACGTTCAGGGAAGTTAGGGAAGGTGACGATGGCCCAGAACTCAGAGAGTTCAATATAATCTTGCAACCTATTCGTGAATGTGCTCTGGACTCGTTCGTCAGGGGACTTTCCACGGAAGTATCAAAATTCGTTGATGCCAGAAACCCACGTGACCTAGACGAAGCCCTAGAGTTCGCAAAACATGCTGAAGATCGGGAAAGCTACAGCGAAAGATCGCGTTCGTCATCTTACCATATATCCAAAAGCGAGGAGCGAACAAGATCTCCAAGCCCATTTTCACGACAAATTGAGAAACCTAACACTACAACGAGACGCAGAACTGACTCTGACAGAGAGATAAATCATTCCAACCATTCCTTTAAACATTCTTCCTCTGAAATGTTACATCTTACTCCAGAACAGCTTGGGAATTTCTATAGATCCATCATGCCCCAATATCCCCCTCCCCTTTCATATCCTATGCCTTCCCACATGATCCAACCTCAAAACCCGCAATATCCAGCACCTTATGCATACCCGCAAATGATGCCCCAAGTTCCTCACAATCCTACACCTATGCCGAATCAATATCCAAGATCAAATCAAAACTATCGGACTAGTACAACCCCACCACGGGCTGTGTCTCCAGCACCTGCTAGCAATTTAAACTACCAGCAGACTCGCCGTCCGGACGCACCAGCGAGTCCTCTTCCGCAGCGTCCGAAGAACGTGCACTTCGCGGAACACTCCATAGGATCTTTAGAGCAAAATCAGAGGCCGAGGACTCCCCAGTAGTCCAATTAAGCGCCCCTGAATTCAGACATGACAAAATAAGGTTCCTCGTAGATCCTGGGTCGGACACTAACCTCGTGAAGATGTGTGCATTAAATCCCGTGCTCACACTTGACCCAGACAAGTGTCTTGAGATCACGGGAATAACTAATCACGCTGTTAGAACAATGGGAACTATTCAGTTAACTATCGATAATGTTCCGATAGAATTTCACGTTGTCAAAAACTGTTTTCTTATCTCGACCCATGGTATTCTTGGAAGACCATATCTACGACAGGTTCAAGCCCAAATTTCTTTTAGGCATAACACCCTTGTGACCATATCTTCCCCAGTGACCCCTATCAATTTTGTTGATAAGGAATCACTGGAGGCTAAAAAAACCTTAAGATCTGAAATCAAACCGTTTGCTCGAGTCCTACGCATCAAATCCCGCACAAAGACCCCAGTCACGATAGACATAATAAACACAGGGTTAAAAGAAGGATATCTTCCTAGAATCGAAACCCCTGAAGGACTTTACCTGGGTGAGGCCATTGTCACAAATAAGGATGGTGTATGCCATGCGATGGCAATCAACACTACCGAAAAATGTTGATCGTCCCAAAGAAACTTGACGCGTCGGGTGAGAAAAAGTGGCGTGTTGTAGTAGACTACAGAGTCCTAAACGAAAACATCATAGGAGACGCCTTTCCACTGCCCAACATAACCTCAATATTTGATAGATTGGGCACTGCACGCTATTTTACCGTCTTTGACCTTGCCAGTGGTTTCCATCAGGTAGAAACTCACCCAGATGATAGACACAAAACTGCCTTTTCATCTCGCAACGGTCACTATGAGTACAAGCGAATGCCCATGGGCATAAAGAACGCCCCGCCTACATTCCAACGACTGCTAAATAGTGTTTTAAGTACTATGCTCGATGATGAAGCATTTGTGTACTTAGATGACATTATAATTTACTCTGACACGCTTGAAGAACACGACAGACGAGCACGTAGGCTTTTCAATCGACTTAGGGATGCTAATTTGAAACTTCAGCCAGATAAATGCGAGTTCTTAAAAACCGAAGTCGCGTATCTTGGACATATAATTAGTGAAGAAGGAATAAAGCCGAATCCAAGTAAAATCACTGCAATTCGAAAATTCCCTCTCCCAAAAACCCCTAGGGACATTAAAAGTTTTCTTGGTCTTTCTGGATACTATAGACGGTTTATCGAAAACTACGCGAAGTGGGCTAAACCTTTGACTGAACTCTTAAAAAAGGACACCGAGTGGAAATGGGAAAAACCCCAGAAGAAAAGTTTTCGTTATCTACGACGATATCTGTGTCGTGAACCTATCTTACAGTATCCGAACTTTAGCGAAACCTTTAAACTAACGTGCGACGCTTCGGAACACGCCGTAGGTGCAATTCTAACGCAAACAAAGGACAGTATTGATTTGCCTGTGGCATATTATTCAAAAGTATTGAACAGTGCGGAACAATCCTACCCCAAAGCCGAAAAAGAGTGCTTAGCCATACTGTACGCGACCGAACATTTTAAACCCTATTTATATGGTCGCGAGTTTGTTTTAGCCTGTGATTTTGAGCCGGTGCACTGGATGACCTATATTGATAATCCGGGACCACGAATTCAAAGATGGAGAATTCGTCTTCAGAATTATCAATATAAGTTTGAATATAAGCCCGGAAAAATCAATAGGATTGTGGAAGCGTTGTCGAAAAATCCTGTAGACGAAGAAAACGGGTCGAATTCAGATTCCAGTTGGTCAGAATCACTCTCATCGGATCTCGAAAAGCCTGCACCTCGCAAGAAAGTAGTTTCCGGTAAAACGGAACCGAGTGATCCCAAATCTAGCGAAAAAGTGAATGAATGAAAGAATGAAAGAGAATTCAAATTAATATAGTTAATGTAAATATGTCAATTATCAAAAAAAAAAATGCAAGAGAATATTCAAAAGCAATTAATTATTTTCTTTTACAAAAGAAAATTGATATGTTTTATAAAGTTAAACTTTAACTACAATTTATCGTTAAAACATTATACATATAAAGAGCATCGATTTAGAAACAGTTAAATAAAATTGAGTTTAGTAAAACTCAACTTCAACCATTAAGAAAATAAATCTCAATTTTAAGAATTTGAATTCTTCAAGGAATTCAAAGTCGCTGAACACCCTGTAATTTTATAATCAACAAGCTTGTAAAAGTGTAACGACAATTTCAGGAAGAACTTACTTGACAATGGAAAAATTCCGCGAAATGTTAGATCCACTAGCCGCAACTGTTGGTCAAAAAAAAAAAAAACACTGACAGGTGAAACTCTAAATCACTAATAAGAGAACGAAACACACGGAATTTGGACTAATGACTCAAAAAAAAAAAGAAAAAAATAATTTCTCCTCCCACACAACGGTACGCGCTCCGGAAAGGTAAATTGTCAACTGAGCTTCTAAACGCTCGACGAGCCTGCGCGGTCAAGTGCAGTGGGATCGTCACTTGGTGGACCCAAGTTGATGTATCGCACTCAGCCCGTGCCATAAAATATCGGGCCTGACACTAGTGGTAATCCATGTGTACTTATAAACCGAACGCAGCCAAGATGCTCAAACAAAATGCGACTGTTTCCCTTCCCAATTTTCTTTTGCTGGAGCAGAACAAAATTTTATTCATAAAAAAAAGAAAAAAGAGAGAAGGAAAATGTCCTAGCCCTGGTTAAAGTTTTGTAAATGAAATCTATAAAGGAATTTTGTTCTCTAAATAAAAAACGTAATTGCGAGTTAGTCACGTTCTGTCGGTGTCAGGTTGCTCGCAGCGCTATTCGACACTCCGACTGCCATAAATCTTTTAGAACCCTAACGCACTTATAATGACTTTCTGGCGACGAAAGTCTTAAACAGTCTATAATAGTTTTTCTTCAATCCTCGATCCTAGCTCTCTTTTGCCTTCGTCATTATAATTCCCTGTATTGAAACGACTTAGATAAAAAAAAAATAATAATAAATAAAAAAAAAATTTTTTTTGTTTGTAAATGAACTAATGAACTGAAAATTATTCAAAAAACTAAGTCTTAATTCATATTAAAGTTATTAAAATTCATTGTTAAACAAGAAATATAAATAATGATTTTTTTTAGAGATTCCATTACCTTAGATTTACCAATATTATAAATAGTGTACTATTCCAAATTTAGTACTGCAATAGAATCTCGTTGATTCATGAAATACAGGGTGTCTACCAATTTCCTTTCACAAAATTCCCGGTTAATTTCCGGATTTCTCCCGTTTTTTTTTTCTTGCAAATTCAAATATATTTTACTTTCAACATAAATAAATTACAAATGGTTATAAAAATGAACAATTAAATAAATAAAGTGATGAACTTAGAAAAATTATGAATAATGATTTAAAACAAATAATATTTGCATCATAACAACATATAAACATTGTATTTTCAGCCAAAGAAAGTATTTTAAAGGAAATAATTTTAAAATGTATTTCAAAATTACTAGCTATTTGCTTTCAAAATAGCTTAATTAATAAAAAAAAATATATATATTTCTTTTATCGACAAATTCTAAATTTTAGAATATTTTAAGTGAAATCTGTTTACTGTTTGCATTTAGATACATAATTTAAATATAAAACTATTTCAAATTCGATATGAAATTAAATAGAAATATTTCCAAATGTTTTGTTATTGTTATTTAAAAAATTTTCAAAATGGAAATTCTAAAAAATTATTTTTTTGATATTATGTCAATAAATTTGAACTCATTTAAACCCACGAGTATACAACATGTGACGACAAGGACATTGCACTATATTTTCTACCGAGTAAAGTCATCTGCGTTAATAAATGAAACTGGAATACATCGATTAACCACAATAAAACTATCTTTACTCTGAAATACTTGATTATTCCATAAATTATGATTTATATTGAAGAATTTTAGTTGAAACACTATAAAAAAAAGAATTAAATTTTGGACAAGTTATTTAAATGATTGTAAAAATTCAATTATTTTCGAAAATAATAAAAATTTAATTTGAAAGAAAAAGAAATAAATTTCATTCGTTTGAACGTTCAGATTTTTAGGATCATAAAATACAAATCATAAAATAATTGAATTTTCTCAAAAGAAGTTTTAAAAATTAAAATCTTTGACTGTGACGAACTACTTTTAACTAGAAATTCTATAAAATTAATTTTCTTTTTGAAAAAGTTTATTTAAAAATTTTTTGAATTTTTTATTTTCTAATCTATAATTTGAATAGAAAAGTTTAAATAAATAAATAAACTCTTTTAAGGACACAAATAAAACATCAGATAATAATCTTATGCAATGGAATTTTAATTAAATTGCTGTCAAATAAGGAATAATATTTCGACGATTACAAATATGCAATTATTAATTGAATTTTTCAAGTTAAATTTACAAAAAAAAAAAATTTTCTTTTTGTGTAATTATAATTGACATCAATTATCGCACCAGTTCTGCGCAAACTAAAATTATTGAATCCTTTAAATATTAAGTTTTGCGAGGGTATCTAAACAGAGAGGAGAGGGGATAAGTTTTCTCTTATAATGTAGAAAACTTAGCCTACGGGTTATTAATTAACTGGAAGCGCCGCCGGAATGGGCGCATCGTTTTCTTTTCTCAACAATCCCACGGGTCCGACCTCTCGCCATTCCTTCTCCAAGGGAATATCGAAGGTCTAAAAAAAAAGAGGTAAATCTTCTTTAACCTTCGTAATTAATTGTTGAAAATGGAAATTTTGTGCCATCGATAATTACTGTGATAAATAAATGAAGCCACGACCTGGATACCGCAATTTAATTTTCATTTATGAAGGAACTTAAACTTACCAACACCCAGCGACTGACCCCCTTTTTTCACCTGACCCGGTCCAAAAAAACGCCTGTAAGAAGCTCAACTTAAACACCTTGTTGACAGGTTGGTAGCCAATGAAGGGAGGAATAGGCGACAGCGAACTTAACGATCTAAAAAATAGCGGGAGAAACAGAACTTAATTAAAAATATTAGCAAGTATCATTACCTATTAATTCGATTTCCTACTATTAATCTCTAATTACAATTACTAATAGATTACCTTAAGTGTCATTTTATATAACTGATCTTAAGCAACAAAAATAACTTACCGTAACGAATTTTGGCCATCAGGTTCCCATTTTCCCTTCAAAACCTTCAGAAACCTCTGGCTCCCTGGGACTTCATGAGGAAAAACATAGTCTCTAAAAATAAAGGGGAGAGAAAGGAACATTATATATTAGAAGAAAATTTTTATATATATAAAAACAAAAGGGGCATCTCAATCTGAATATATAACATACCGTCGCCCAAAAACCCCGGCACAAATAAGAATTCTTCTTCTCGTCCCAGCGGTACTCCTGATAGTGTCAGGACCAAGATCGAAGGAGTCTTCGTCCTCCGATAACACTATGTCACTATCTTCACCATTAGTTTTTGCATCACCGTAGTGGGTCAGTATGTAGTCCTTTGCCATAACTAGTTCTTCACTTAATTTTCTTTTCGCATCCATAAATGTAGGCATTATCACAATCAAACTTTCTCACCTATTTCGCCTCACGTAATTGATAATTAATTTTACTCGTACGTTCGGACCGGACAAGACCTACGGAACGACTGAACAACACACACCGTGGACATGAATCACTAGTACTTGAGTCACTCCTTACGTGCCTATCGTGACACACACACGCATACAATAAGATTAATATGAGCTGCTGCGACTAATGAAAAATCCCCATTGAGCATAATGCATTCTTCTAGAAGAATGTTTAACACAGCCAAGTGAAAATTATATATATTTAAATAAATAAAATGATTTTCATGGACTAATTGACGATCGATGAAACCGATACTGGAAATTTACCTCTGGTTTGTAATATTAAGAAACTAATCAGTTTGGTGAACAAATTAAATGGACTCCAGCTTCAATCTAAATAATTTTTTTTTCATAGGATATATTTAATTACGAGTTACATAGCTACATTTATGACTATTAGGAATTCTTCTCTCCAAATTATAAGTAAGCGTTAAGTTAATTACTAACTAATAATTGTTTCGCTTAACCAGAGATGTCAAACAAAAAAAAATAGTCTAAAAACCCATTTAATGCATGAAACATACGGTACTATTATTTTGGGACGACAAGATATATACGTGTAGTTTAATTATTCTAACTTACCTGCCTAAATGCGGTAGTCAACATCTCTGAAATAAACCGACATAAGTATTATAACTGAAGGATTAATGTGCTAAAATTTCAATTTAGTGTAAATGAATTTTCCTAATACCATTTATTTATAATCAAATCCTCGTTAAACAAACTTACCTTATATTGCACTAAAATTTTCGACATTATAGAAAATTAATTTTTATATAGTAATAACAGTAAATGAATAATTATTTTAAGTAAAATTTTACAGACAGAAGACAACATATGTATAATAAGAATTTCGGAAAATTGACTTCCTTAGCTCAACTATTGTTTGAAGAGGAATTTCTTTTATCTTAAAAATATGCACGCTATCACAATTCAATGTAACCATTGTACAAAAGATGCATAAAAAAAAACCACACACAAAACCATGTATATGTATGGGTTTTTAGTATATAAATAGCCATAACACCTGCGAATTGATGGCAATGAATTGTTTACGGCCATAATATGTTACCGATGCAATATTATTTCCGAGTTCGGAGCATTGCGTTTTTGGGGACAAAAACAGGAATTTTCCGCGGTGGATTGTTATATGCGAAATTATATAATAGCAACCCTGCATGATGGGCTTTGTTCTTTGGATCCGCTAAGACGGCATGCAGGGCGCAAGGCATCATTATGAGACACACGACACCTTGATAAGGAATTGTCGACGCACAAGAAATGCTCCTAGCCCGGAATAATATTAATATTTTATTTCAATCCTGAAGTATATAGAATTTTAATTTTGAAATGTTGCCGCGATGTTACGAAACAAAAAGAGTGACAACTAACATTGTGGCATCATCGCTGATAAAGGAAAATTCACGCAATTTAATGAAATGATAATGTTAAAAAAAAAAAAGTATTTTTGGCGCATTGATGCAGCCTTATTATAGACAATATTATTGAAAAATGCAATTAGAAAAAAAAACTAAGAATATTCAAAATGCTAGAAGGAGACACTCTGTGGGGTTGCACGTGTGTGGAGATGGTCGGCGGCAACACACACACCCATGCAGCCGCCGTTTATACACACCAACGCACGCGCTGGCTCCCTCGGATACGGACATTAATTCCTACGTTACGGGCACCAACACAAGCATGCTATGCCTGCCTCCTATTGCTGCCTTGTTGTGCGAAGAACCTTCCTTTCCCCTCAGGACCCATAAGTTGCAAGATTACAGCTTCAAAACAAACGCACGTGCGTTACAGCTGACTCGAGCTATAAGGCATTGCATGCCTTATGACACTTAAATTTATGAATCAAGTCAGATGGACATACAAACAATTGGACAATAGTTAAACATTTTGTTGTAAACATTATTGTTACAACAAAATGCCGGAGGACATTAGGTTGTGTGTATATGTGCATACGCATTACTCAATATGTAACTACATATACAAACAAACTATAAAAAGTAGGAACAATATAATTACAATAAAGAAATTATATGCACTATAATAACTAAGATAAATAATAATTTTACTAATTAAACAATATAATTATTATTTAAATTCTAAGTTATTTCAAAAATAATGTCCCGAAAAGTATCATATTAACAGACTATTTCCGTTCTCACGGACCTACCGTGAGATCCAAAACGTCAACAGAAAATGCATAGTCCAATGGGCCCACGATTTTCTCCTACTCCTTACTCCTACTACCCAAATTTTCCGTCTTCCCCACTTTTCGCACTGAAGGTAGGGGTTGGAGGCTTGTCGCGAAATATCAATCATCGCAGTACGAATTCTCGCTTCTTCTTTAAAACACCTCTCCTGGGTCTAACTCAGTAAGTGTTTTGGGACAGAGAAATTTCGCGACAAAAAGCCCGTCCGCGACCCGGAACCCGATTTGCATGAATTAGGGCAGACGTTAAAATTGTCAAATTCTCTGAGCCGGTGGAGTCCAGTGCGGGCTGATTTTGGAGAGATTCTGGAATAATTAATATAATTAATTATTCTGAAATCTTGTTATTTATAACCGGCCGGTTGTATAGATATTGCCCGCGTCCGTCTCAAATATCGGTGGCCCACCAGTGCGATCAAACTAATTATCGAATTATCGGTTGCATAGATATTGCCCGGACTAATTCGGTAAAAGATAGATCCGCAGTGAGTTTTATACAGTTGTGTGAGACGGCCGGTTGCATAGATATTGCCCGCGTCCACTCACCACAGGTGCAACCTCGCAAACAAAAGAAATTGCGCGAATCTTGCGTCGCGATTTCATAAAAACAAAAGGAATTTTCGCCCGACGGAGGTTTGTGATCCAAAGGAGAAGCAGCCCTGACGGTAGTTTGTAAGTAAATAAGTATCGTTTCAATCACATATTCTAACACACACACCTTCTATTTGTAACACACTATAACCATTCTGTATTCAAAAGGTATTTTGCTGTTTAAAAGAATAAATCATGTATTCGTAAAATCAATTTCTTTACTTACCTAACTAAACCTGAAATTCAAAATCATTTCAAAAATAGTGCAATTAACGAATCAGAAGGCAACTTTTAAAAGTAGGATAACGTCCCCACAAAATAAACAAGGTCCTTCAGACCTTGGTAGCTTGGAACCTCCCCAAATAAGAATTTAGAGCCATCTCAAAAGCTCAATATTTAAATCAATAAATTCTCGTTTGTAACAATATCATCTTTCAAAACACGTACTCTCACTTTTTTTAATAAAAATTAAAAATTGATATAATTGTCGATTGTTTACAAACTGCCAGTGAAAGTGAACCTAAAATGTATGAAAAATAATTTTTGCCAATTGTTAAAAGAGATGTTTGAAAACTGTAAGTATTTCAAAATCTATAAAATTTTTAGATAATATTAATAAATTATGATTATTAAATAATTTTTTGTAAACAGACAAATATATATAATAAAAAACGTTGGCGTCAAATTTTAACCTCTTAAGTTTTTTGTAAATTTTAATTTAAAATATATACTTTAAAAGCTAAAAGTTAGTATGATAATGCTATAGAGGTGGTAGATTTTTGAAAGCTCAATATAATTGACTGTATTAATCCACAAATAATAATTTTTTTTCTTTTCTATTTGTAACTCACAAAAAGGAGTATTTCGGGAGAATCAACCGTATCTATTTTCATATTTTGTATTTATTTAATAATGCATACATCTTCTATTAAAATAATGTATTTCATCATGATATGATATACAGTACTTTTAATTCTTATTTTCTGTATGCTTTCAAATTGCATTATATTCAGTGTATTTGCTAACGAATATTGTATTTATATTATGTGTTTATTATTACAAATCCAGAAAAGAATAGTATTTCAAAAGAATGTCAAAAGAATAACGATTACGAGAAATTCACGATCGAAGATACAGATTATTAATATGTTGCAACGCCGTTCCTTACCACATGGTCAATGAAAAATTCCACTAAAACGACGCTACAAAAATGGCGACGTTGTCTCCTTTCAAAAATGAGTATTTAAATTTCCACGCTTCGAATTTGAATACGTCCTACGATGGCCCGTTTAGGGGAATCTCTCCAGCGCCAGGTATCAGGGTACCCGGATCTCCGTCGTCGTATTCAGAAAAAATTGCGAGCACTCCCGATCGTCGCTGGAGAATCCACACTTCTTGCGTTGACTATTTCATTGGAAACCAGTCGCTTCGTCGTCGGGTTCCTGGAGTTTCCCCAGGTAAAAAAAATAGTAGGCCAGACTTCAAGGATATCAGAATCACTAACCTCAGAGCTTCTCGAGTAATCGCCGGTACTCCATGGTTTAATTCAATCCCGTCGTTGATTCCGGAGATTCGCTCGTAGGCACTTTTCTCACAGCCAAACTCGCACTGACTATTTTTGGCGGCGTGCTCGCCTTGTGTACCGATACGCTATCATGCCCAAAATGGTTCGCCCTGCGGCATGGAGATGGCGCCATCCATGTCGTTTCGAGCCTCTTAGCCGAGCTGACTAACAGATTTTTCGGCTGGAATATTGGCGGCGATGATCTATTTACTGTTCCTTCCGAAATTCTTGATCGACTGGTTCCTTACTTGAATTTCGGTAAACAAAAAGTATCTTTTTCCTACAAGTGCGGTTGTCCCTGATACATGGGAAAAACACAATTGCTTTCTGGACACAGCAAAGGTTGACAGACACATTTTATAAGTTGATTTTAACAAAATAATAATCAAAAACATTTCCGAAAGACATAATGTTGAGTCCGAGCTTGGCTGGTAATGAAAATAATTTTTTTTCTTTTTAATCGCGAAGTGATTCAAAATAGTGATATAGGATTTTGGCGAACGTTAAGAATTTGATTTATGACTTTTTTAAAAATAAACCACGTCACAATGTACATACACCACGCGTGAGGATCGAAGACAAAGTTGCGACTTTAACTCTATGCAAGGTCGAAGCGACGTCTTGCGCACTGAAATCTATTAAGGTCGAGACGATTCTAGTAGCTATGACCATTCGTCTAATGAAGAAATTTTTATATAAAAAGGGTAAAAATTTCTGATTAGAACAGAGAATAATTTTTTGGAAATCAATTAGTAATTAATCTACCATCGTCGAGTGAACTCCAAGTATATTCTTAAAAGTGAACAACAGTTTATCCCCAAGTGTTATTTTGAAAGTGTTTCTTTTAAAAGTAAACTTTCAAATTATCCTCATCCCAAATTAGAATCTTTATTGAATATATATATATCATTTATGGTTATCTAGTCAATCCATAAATATTTTTAACCTAAACTGTCAAAAACGAAGAATCAGCATATTTAACATATCCTAACAATATTAAAATAATTTCAAAGTATACATCTATCCATAACATTACCCACGATTATCCTGGTATGATCCACAGTATTTTATCAAAATTCAATACAATTTCAAAGGTAAGTTTACTTTCAAGATCGATCACCTGGATATTACCCACGGTTATCCAGTTGGCCTGTCACTATTTTAAACATTTCCAGAGGATCCTAAGTTTCAAATTTAAAAGGTAACCTAACCTTGCAAAAACAATGAATCCACTTAACATCCGCGGTTATCCAGGTATCATGTTAATATTTTAAACAATTTCTAAGGTAAGTCAAGACAACCTGTCAAATATGATGCATTAGATAATTATCAACTGAAATTCATGTATCCAGTCATTTTTCGCTCATTTTTAAAAGTAAGTTAGCACAATATGTCAAAGAGGAAACATCTAGTTAATCATCTACTGTTGTCCAGGTATCAGGTCAATTTTTTAAGAAATTTCAAAGGTAAGTTAACCTAGCCTGACAAAGACAAAGTACCAGCTTATCAACCACTGTTATCTAAGTATCCGACCATTATTTTTGACAATTCCAAGGATAAGTCAACACTACCTGTCCTAGACAATACAGCACCTTCTAATAATTCCCACTGATATCCAAAGATATCACGATAAATATTCGAACAATATCAAACATAAGTTAACGTAACCTGGAAAAACAATAAATCGACATAACAACCGCGGCATTCAGATTTCATGTTAATATTTTAAACAATGTCTAAGACAAGTCAACATAACCTGTCAAATACGATACAATTGCTAATTATCTAATGTTATTTAGATATCCAGTCGAATGTTTGGACAATTTGAAAGGTAAGTCAACATAACATATAATATACCTGCCAATCATTTAATGTTATCCAGATATTCAATCGAATGTTTTAGACAATTTCAAAGGTAAATCAACATAACCTGCGGATGCACCAGCTAATATCTCACTGATATTTAAATATATGCTGTCCAATATTCGAACCTGCTAATTAGCTAATGCTATTCACATATTCAGTCAAATGTTTGGACAATTTAAATATCTGGATAACAATAGATAATTAGCAGGTGTATCGTTTATGACAGCTTATGTTTACTTACCCTTGAAATTGTTTGAATATTCGATAGAATATCTTTCGATATCATTGGTTTATTATTAGATGGTGTGTCGTCTTGAGCAGGTTCAGCTGGCTTACCATTGAAATTGTACAAACATTCCACATGATATCTTGATAATATTTGATAATCATCATTTGTATCGTTTATGACATGTTATTATGTTTACTAACTCTTGAAATTGATGAAAAAAATTACCGCAGTACTTGTTGTCTGTAGTTTATTTACTAATGCATCGTCTTGATCAGGGTAGGTTCACTTACTTTGGAATTGTCCAAAATAATGGTCGGATACTTGGATAACAGTGGTTGATAAGCAGGTACTTTGTCTTTGTCAGGCTAGGTTAACTTACCTTTGAAATTTCTTAAAAAATTGACCGGATACCTGGACAACAGTAGATGATTAACTAGATGTTTCCTCTTTGACATATTGTGCTAACTTACTTTTAAAAATGAGCGAAAAATGACTGGATACATGAATTTCAGTTGATAATTATCTAATGCATCATATTTGACAGGTTGGCTTGACTTACCTTAGAAATTGTTTAAAATATTAACATGATATCTGGATAACGGCGGGTGTTATGTAGATTCATTGTTTTTGCCAGGTTAGGTTACCTTTTAAATTTTAAACTTAGGATCCTCCTGGAATGTTAAAAATAGTGACAGGGCAACTGGATAACCGTGGGTAATATCCAGGTGATCGATCTTGAAAGTAAATTTACCTTTGAAATTGTACCAAATTTTGATAAAATACTGTGAATCATACCGGTATAATCGTGGGTAATGTTATGGGTAGATGGACAGTTTGAAATTATTTTAATATTGTTAGGATATGTTAAATATGCTGATTCTTCGTTTTTGACAGTTTAGGTTAAAAATATTTATGGATTGCCTGGATAACCATAAATGATATCGTAAATCGGTTTTCTTACAATTTAACTTGTTTTGTAAATTTTCAGTATATTTGAGAAAATCATAATTCCGCGGAATATTTGGGGATTCACTTCGCGGAGTCTTCGCAGAGTGACTCCGCGGAGATTCCGCGGACTTTACCGGTAATCTTTTCACGTGGGTTTTTTAAAATGAAAGCTGTGATGTTAGGCTAAGTTTTCAATATGATGAAATTTTTATTAAAGCAATAACGACAAAGTTAAGTAACAAAAAATGATAAGTGATCATATCATGATAAGTGATTTACGCCCCGGTCGCCCCTACTTATTCTACTATTTTGAAGTCTCTTTCTATAGGCAACCATTTCTTAAGTTTATATTTAGTGAATATTAATAAACGAAAATTTATTTCAATCAAACAGAGTCAAGCAAATAATTTTAGGTTACGTTTGTTATTTTTATCTTAATAAAAAGTTTCTGTTGATTGTGTAAAATTTAAATCAATTTTTATTAATTATTTTAGATGTAATAAACAAATCGTCGCTTGGGGGTAGCAACATGCCGACTCAGCTTAACGGTGAAAAAGATGCCGTTTCAAAAAGAAAAGTGAAAAACATGCCATTTCGCGAAAGCGCTGAGAAACATACCTTCTTCACACGAACGGTGAATAACATGCCTTTTCAACCGTTAATATTAAATATAATATTAAAAAAATAAATAATTAATATAATAATATTAATAATTATAAATTAATTAATTAAATTAATTAATTAATCATTAATTGTTTATAATAAATATAATATTATTAATTATTTATAATTAATATAATATTATTAATATAATATGAATATTAAATATTAACGGTTGAAAAGGCTTGTTCTTCACCGTTCGTTTGAAGAAGGTATGTTTCTCAGCGCTTTCGCAAAATGGCATGTTTTTCACTTTTCTTTTTGAAACGGCATCTTTTTCACCGTTTAGCTGAGTCGGCATGTTGCTGCCCCCAAGCGACGAAATAATGAAAAGTGGCTTTTATTGAGCGTTGATCTCCTATGTATATTTTCGTTCCAAAAAATTTAAAATATAATCAAAAATTTTTGCCTCTTAGGTACTTACCGTAAAAAGCTTTTCATTAGTTTATCACTTTAAAAATTATCGTATGAAAAAATAAAAATTAAAAATTAAGTACACTCTAAAATCTTTGTACAAAATAACAAAATAATGAGAAAAACAATAAAAAGTTACATTTTTTATTAATGTAAAAATTATATCACATAAAAAGTTATGTTTTTGTAACAATAATAATTAATGCAATTAGGATTAAAAATAAACTAATATTTTATAAAGATATGTATTATTGCAATAATTATTATTTAATCATTTTGACAATAATATAGTATGGCAACTCATAAATATGATATAAAAATAATTATAATGAAGATGAAAGAATTTATCAATTATCCGAATCAATCAAATCTCTCGAAAATAAATTTCTTGAGTAAGCACTAGATTTCGTTATGAAAATACAATATATTTTTCATATGTATCGACAGCGCAGCTGTCCTAAATACAGAAACCTGCTTTTTCTGAAAATCATTTTTTCGAAATTAATTAATAATTTCAAAATTATCAAAGAACTCAGAAAAAATTGGTTAGCATGGTGGGATACGAGCCCACGACCTTTCTATTGCCGGTAGACTGCTCTGACCACTGAGCTACATGCACCCCAAGATTCTCCGAGTTCCTTAATATATACTATACCTCCCTGCATTATTTCATGATAATGTAGGGAGTTTCTTGAAGATGGTAAAGCCTTATTTTCAATTCATAGGCAAATATAATTGAAGAAAGTGAATTTATCATTCGGTAGTATTAATAATGAAGATGAAAGAATTTATCAATTATCCGAATCAATCAAATCTCTCGAAAATAAATTTCTTGAGTAAGCACTAGATTTCGTTATGAAAATACAATATATTTTTCATATGTATCGACAGCGCAGCTGTCCTAAATACAGAAACCTGCTTTTTCTGAAAATCATTTTTTCGAAATTAATTAATAATTTCAAAATTATCAAAGAACTCAGAAAAAATTGGTTAGCATGGTGGGATACGAGCCCACGACCTTTCTATTGCCGGTAGACTGCTCTGACCACTGAGCTACATGCACCCCAAGATTCTCCGAGTTCCTTAATATATACTATACCTCCCTGCATTATTTCATGATAATGTAGGGAGTTTCTTGAAGATGGTAAAGCCTTATTTTCAATTCATAGGCAAATATAATTGAAGAAAGTGAATTTATCATTCGGTAGTATTAATAATGAAGATGAAAGAATTTATCAATTATCCGAATCAATCAAATCTCTCGAAAATAAATTTCTTGAGTAAGCACTAGATTTCGTTATGAAAATACAATATATTTTTCATATGTATCGACAGCGCAGCTGTCCTAAATACAGAAACCTGCTTTTTCTGAAAATCATTTTTTCGAAATTAATTAATAATTTCAAAATTATCAAAGAACTCAGAAAAAATTGGTTAGCATGGTGGGATACGAGCCCACGACCTTTCTATTGCCGGTAGACTGCTCTGACCACTGAGCTACATGCACCCCAAGATTCTCCGAGTTCCTTAATATATACTATACCTCCCTGCATTATTTCATGATAATGTAGGGAGTTTCTTGAAGATGGTAAAGCCTTATTTTCAATTCATAGGCAAATATAATTGAAGAAAGTGAATTTATCATTCGGTAGTATTAATAATGAAGATGAAAGAATTTATCAATTATCCGAATCAATCAAATCTCTCGAAAATAAATTTCTTGAGTAAGCACTAGATTTCGTTATGAAAATACAATATATTTTTCATATGTATCGACAGCGCAGCTGTCCTAAATACAGAAACCTGCTTTTTCTGAAAATCATTTTTTCGAAATTAATTAATAATTTCAAAATTATCAAAGAACTCAGAAAAAATTGGTTAGCATGGTGGGATACGAGCCCACGACCTTTCTATTGCCGGTAGACTGCTCTGACCACTGAGCTACATGCACCCAAGATTCTCCGAGTTCCTTAATATATACTATACCTCCCTGCATTATTTCATGATAATGTAGGGAGTTTCTTGAAGATGGTAAAGCCCTTATTTTCAATTCATAGGCAAATATAATTGAAGAAAGTGAATTTATCATTCGGTGGTATTATATTGAAGATGAAAAAGAATTTATCAATTATCCGAATCAAATCTCTCGAAAATAAATTTCTTGAGTAAGCACTAGATTTCGTTATGAAAATACAATATATTTTTCATATGTATCGACAGCACAGAATTGAAAATAAGGCTTTACCATCTTCAAGAAACTCCCTACATTATCATGAAATATTGCAGGGAGGTATAGTATATATTCAGGAACTCGGAGAATCTTGGGGTGCATGTAGCTCAGTGGTCAGAGCAGTCTACCGCCAATAGAAAGGTCGTGGGCTCGTATCCCACCATGCTAACCAATTTTTTCTGAGTTCTTTGATAATTTTGAAATTATTAATTAATTTCGAAAAAATTATTAATTAATATCGAAAAAATTATTTTCAGAAAAAGCAGGTTTCTGTATTTAGGACAGCTGAGCTGTCGATACATATGAAAAATATATTGTATTTTCATAACGAAATCTAGTGCTTACTTTAGAAATTTATTTTCGAGAGATTTGATTGATTCGGATAATTGATAAATTCTTTCATCTTCATTATTAATACTACCGAATGATAAATTCACTTTCTTCAATTATATTTGCCTATGAATTGAAAATAAGGCTTTACCATCTTCAAGAAACTCCCTACATTATCATGAAATAATGCAGGGAGGTATAGTATATATTAAGGAACTCGGAGAATCTTGGGGTGCATGTAGCTCAGTGGTCAGAGCAGTCTACCGGCAATAGAAAGGTCGTGGGCTCGTATCCCACCATGCTAACCAATTTTTTCTGAGTTCTTTGATAATTTTGAAATTATTAATTAATTTCGAAAAAATGATTTTCAGAAAAAGCAGGTTTCTGTATTTAGGACAGCTGCGCTGTCGATACATATGAAAAATATATTGTATTTTCATAACGAAATCTAGTGCTTACTCAAGAAATTTTATTTTCGAGAGATTTGATTGATTCGGATAATTGATAAATTCTTTCATCTTCATTATTAATACTACCGAATGATAAATTCACTTTCTTCAATTATATTTGCCTATGAATTGAAAATAAGGCTTTACCATCTTCAAGAAACTCCCTACATTATCATGAAATAATGCAGGGAGGTATAGTATATATTAAGGAACTCGGAGAATCTTGGGGTGCATGTAGCTCAGTGGTCAGAGCAGTCTACCGGCAATAGAAAGTTCGTGGGCTCGTATCCCACCATGCTAACCAATTTTTTCTGAGTTCTTTGATAATTTTGAAATTATTAATTAATTTCGAAAAAATGATTTTCAGAAAAAAGCAGGTTTCTGTATTTAGGACAGCTGCGCTGTCGATACATATGAAAAATATATTGTATTTTCATAACGAAATCTAGTGCTTACTCAAGAAATTTATTTTCGAGAGATTTGATTGATTCGGATAATTGATAAATTCTTTCATCTTTCATTATTAATACTACCGAATGATAAATTCACTTTCTTCAATTATATTTGCCTATGAATTGAAAATAAGGCTTTACCATCTTCAAGAAACTCCCTACATTATCATGAAATAATGCAGGGAGGTATAGTATATATTAAGGAACTCGGAGAATCTTGGGGTGCAATGTAGCTCAGTGGTCAGAGCAGTCTACCGGCAATAGAAAGGTCGTGGGCTCGTATCCCACCATGCTAACCAATTTTTTTCTGAGTTCTTTGATAATTTTGAAATTATTAATTAATTTCGAAAAAAATGATTTTCAGAAAAAGCAGGTTTCTGTATTTAGGACAGCTGCGCTGTCGATACATATGAAAAATATATTGTATTTTCATAACGAAATCTAGTGCTTACTCAAGAAATTTATTTTCGAGAGATTTTGATTTGATTCGGATAATTGATAAATTCTTTCATCTTCATTATTAATACTACCGAATGATAAATTCACTTTCTTCAATTATATTGCCTATGAATTGAAAATAAGGCTTTACCATCTTCAAGAAACTCCCTACATTATCATGAAATAATGCAGGGAGGTATAGTATATATTAAGGAACTCGGAGAATCTTGGGGGTGCATGTAGCTCAGTGGTCAGAGCAGTCTACCGGCAATAGAAAGGTCGTGGGCTCGTATCCCACCATGCTAACCAATTTTTTTCTGAGTTCTTTGATAATTTTGAAATTATTAATTAATTTCGAAAAAAATGATTTTCAGAAAAAGCAGGTTTCTGTATTTAGGACAGCTGCGCTGTCGATACATATGAAAAATATATTGTATTTTCATAACGAAATCTAGTGCTTACTCAAGAAATTTATTTTCGAGAGATTTGATTGATTCGGATAATTGATAAATTCTTTCATCTTCATTATTAATACTACCGAATGATAAATTCACTTTCTTCAATTATATTTGCCTATGAATTGAAAATAAGGCTTTACCATCTTCAAGAAACTCCCTACATTATCATGAAATAATGCAGGGAGGTATAGTATATATTAAGGAACTCGGAGAAATTCTTGGGGTGCATGTAGCTCAGTGGTCAGAGCAGTCTACCGGCAATAGAAAGGTCGTGGGCTCGTATCCCACCATGCTAACCAATTTTTTCTGAGTTCTTTGATAATTTTGAAATTATTAATTAATTTCGAAAAAATGGATTTTCAGAAAAAAGCAGGTTTCTGTATTTAGGACAGCTGCGCTGTCGATACATATGAAAAATATTTGTATTTTCATAACGAAATCTAGTGCTTACTCAAGAAATTTATTTTCGAGAGATTTGATTGATTCGGATAATTGATAAATTCTTTCATCTTCATTATTAATACTACCGAATGATAAATTCACTTTCTTCAATTATATTTGCCTATGAATTGAAAATAAGGCTTTACCATCTTCAAGAAACTCCCTACATTATCATGAAATAATGCAGGGAGGGTATAGTATATATTAAGGAACTCGGAGAATCTTGGGGTGCATGTAGCTCAGTGGTCAGAGCAGTCTACCGGCAATAGAAAGGTTCGTGGGCTCGTATCCCCACCATGCTAACCAATTTTTTCTGAGTTCTTTGATAATTTTGAAATTATTAATTAATTTCGAAAAAAATGATTTTCAGAAAAAGCAGGTTTCTGTATTTAGGACAGCTGCGCTGTCGATACATATGAAAAATATATTGTATTTTTCATAAACGAAATCTAGTGCTTACTCAAGAAATTTATTTTCGAGAGATTTGATTGATTCGGATAATTGATAAATTCTTTCATCTTCATTATTAATACTACCGAATGATAAATTCACTTTCTTCAATTATATTGCCTATGAATTGAAAATAAGGCTTTACCATCTTCAAGAAACTCCCTACATTATCATGAAATAATGCAGGGAGGTATAGTATATATTAAGGAAACTCGGAGAATCTTGGGGTGCATGTAGCTCAGTGGTCAGAGCAGTCTACCGGCAATAGAAAGGGTCGTGGGCTCGTATCCCACCATGCTAACCAATTTTTTCTGAGTTCTTTGATAATTTTGAAATTATTAATTAATTTCGAAAAAATGATTTTCAGAAAAAGCAGGTTTCTGTATTTAGGACAGCTGCGCTGTCGATACATATGAAAAATATATTGTATTTTCATAACGAAATCTAGTGCTTACTCAAGAAAATTTATTTTCGAGAGATTTGATTGATTCGGATAATTGATAAATTCTTTCATCTTCATTATTAATACTACCGAATGATAAATTCACTTTCTTCAATTATATTTGCCTATGAATTGAAAATAAGGCTTTACCATCTTCAAGAAAACTCCCTACATTATCATGAAATAATGCAGGGAGGTATAGTATATATTAAGGAACTCGGAGAATCTGGGGGTGCATGTAGCTCAGTGGTCAGAGCAGTCTACCGGCAATAGAAAGGTCGTGGGCTCGTATCCCACCATGCTAACCAATTTTTTTCTGAGTTCTTTGATAATTTTGAAATTATTAATTAATTTCGAAAAAAATGATTTTCAGAAAAAGCAGGTTTCTGTATTTAGGACAGCTGCGCTGTCGATACATATGAAAAATATATTGTATTTTCATAACGAAATCTAGTGCTTACTCAAGAAATTTATTTTCGAGAGATTTGATTGATTCGGATAATTGATAAATTCTTTCATCTTCATTATTAATACTACCGAATTGATAAATTTCACTTTCTTCAATTATATTTGCCTATGAATTGAAAATAAGGCTTTACCATCTTCAAGAAACTCCCTACATTATCATGAAATAATGCAGGGAGGTATAGTATATTAAGGAACTCGGAGAATCTTGGGGTGCATGTAGCTCAGTGGTCAGAGCAGTCTACCGGCAATAGAAAGGTCGTGGGCTCGTATCCCACCATGCTAACCAATTTTTTTCTGAGTTCTTTGATAATTTTTGAAATTATTAATTAATTTCGAAAAAATGATTTTCAGAAAAAGCAGGTTTCTGTATTTAGGACAGCTGCGCTGTCGATACATATGAAAAATATATTGTATTTTCATAACGAAATCTAGTGCTTTACTCAAGAAATTTATTTTCGAGAGATTTGATTGATTCGGATAATTGATAAATTCTTTCATCTTCATTATTAATACTACCGAATAATAAATTCACTTTCTTCAATTATATTTGCCTATGAATTGAAAATAAGGCTTTACCATCTTCCAAGAAACTCCCTACATTATCATGAAATAATGCAGGGAGGTATAGTATATATTAAGGAACTCGGAGAATCTTGGGGTGCATGTAGCTCAGTGGTCAGAGCAGTCTAACCGGCAATAGAAAGGTCGTGGGCTCGTATCCCACCATGCTAACCAATTTTTTCTGAGTTCTTTGATAATTTTGAAATTATTAATTAATTTCGAAAAAATGATTTTCAGAAAAAGCAGGTTTCTGTATTTAGGACAGCTGCGCTGTCGATACATATGAAAAATATATTGTATTTTCATAACGAAATCTAGTGCTTACTCAAGAAATTTATTTTCGAGAGATTTGATTGATTCGGATAATTGATAAATTCTTTCATCTTCATTATTAATACTACCGAATGATAAATTCACTTTCTTCAATTATATTTGCCTATGAATTGAAAATAAGGCTTTACCATCTTCAAGAAACTCCCTACATTATCATGAAATAATGCAGGGAGGTATAGTATATATTAAGGAACTCGGAGAATCTTGGGGTGCATGTAGCTCAGTGGTCAGAGCAGTCTACCGGCAATAGAAAGGTCGTGGGCTCGTACCCACCATGCTAACCAATTTTTTTCTGAGTTCTTTGATAATTTTGAAATTATTAATTAATTTCGAAAAAAATGATTTTCAGAAAAAGCAGGTTTCTGTATTTAGGACAGCTGCGCTGTCGATACATATGAAAAATATATTGTATTTTCATAACGAAATCTAGTGCTTACTCAAGAAATTTATTTTCGAGAGATTTGATTGATTCGGATAATTGATAAATTCTTTCATCTTCATTATTAATACTACCGAATGATAAATTCACTTTCTTCAATTATATTTGCCTATGAATTGAAAATAAGGCTTTACCATCTTCAAGAAACTCCCTACATTATCATGAAATAATGCAGGGAGGTATAGTATATATTAAGGAACTCTCGGAGAATCTTGGGGTGCATGTAGCTCAGTGGTCAGAGCAGTCTACCGGCAATAGAAAGGTCGTGGGCTCGTATCCCACCATGCTAACCAATTTTTTCTGAGTTCTTTGATAATTTTGAAATTATTAATTAATTTCGAAAAAATGATTTTCAGAAAAAGCAGGTTTCTGTATTTAGGACAGCTGCGCTGTCGATACATATGAAAAATATATTGTATTTTCATAACGAAATCTAGTGCTTACTCAAGAAATTTATTTTCGAGAGATTTGATTGATTCGGATAATTGATAAATTCTTTCATCTTCATTATTAATACTACCGAATGATAAATTCACTTTCTTCAAAAATAATTATAGTTTTATTAACAACAAATTATGGTTTTAAAGAACTTAAACAACGTATTATTGTTAAATATTACTTTGAAAGGAGCATGCCTTACTGAAAATAGAAATATACCAAATTTTTTTAATCATGGCTATTTTTAGTGATTACTACGAGTTACTCGTGGAAGTAACTATATGTATTTTGTATTTGTACACGGAGAAAAATAGATAGACAAATCTATTATCTATTAGAAAATTATTATTATTATCTATTTAGGCCAGTCGTTGGGTCGAAAAAGTGCACAAAAATGCAACCTGAAATGTTTTCGTAGTTTATTGTAGTTTGGAGGCTCCACATAGGAGCCCCACAGTTTGCTCTCGATTATCAGTTGCGAAAAATAGTGTAAACAATCGTCAAAGTTTGCAAAACGTGGTTTTTCGATGACCGACGATTCGGGTTACATTTTAGAGGAAAAAGTTGTTATTGAAAGTTGTAAAGCTTGGGAATAGCTTTCCAATGACTGGTCATACGTTAGAAAATATTAATTAGTTTAGTTGCAAATGAATTTAAACCATTAAAAATAGCACTTTTTTAATTGTTTAATTACTTTGTTAATAATTATCGAATTTGTTTATAATTCACCAGGATTATTCTCCTTGCGAAGCTGAATAAATCCCAAAAAATTCAACTCGATCGAACAAATAGTTTATGCATAATTCCATTTGTTAACTAAAAACATGTAATTTTTCAACGGAATTTCTACACTTTTGGACCTACGAATTTCATTTTTTTATTTTTTAAAGTACACTTGAGGAGTCAAACTTTCATCCCACTTAAATGGAAATTCGATATTTTTTATTTAAATGCATAATAATGGATGTTAAAAAAGGGTACGTTTTTTAGTCATAAACAAATGGAATAACTCAACCAATTTTTACTTTATCGATTTGGTCTAAAGGGCATTAAATTTCATTTATTATCACAAATATTTTCCAAAAAAAATCCGACTTAGCTTTAAGGGGGGGGAGTTATTTTTTTATTTTCAAAAAATTTCTGACTAGTTAATAATTAATATTTTTTAATGAAAATTTGCACCACCTACAGTTTAATACATGTATTTTATGAAAACAAATTGATTGTTATATTTTATGCTTTTATTTTTCATTTATATCAAGTAAAAATACATATATAGATTTTTTAACTCTTGGATGGCGGAGTGGGGGAACTCAGTGGCGCGTGGTTTTCGACGCTACAACTGAAATCAACCGTTGAAATTTACAAAAATGGTAATATCTTCGTTAATTATTTACCGATTTTAATTTTTCTTTTTTTAATTTGATGTATTTTTTTATGCTGAATCCGAGAATGATTTTATATTTTATGAAAATACAATATTTTTTGTAATAATAAAAAAAAATTTTAACAACAAATGATTATTGTTATTTATCACATTTAACAAAAAATTCTTTTTGTACATATTATTCCATTGAAATGAAAGTTATATTATCTCAAAAATAAATTTAAATTATATGTATATAAGTGTATAGCATCATCATCTTTGTACATTTTGCGAATAAAACCGGCGTGCATGTGTGCACGTGATGCTACTAGCTTAAATATAATCATTTAACAATTGTTTTTCTTTTAATATTATTTTAAACTCAATGGAATAATATGTACAAAAAGAATTTTTTGTTAAATATAATAAATAACAATAATCATTTGTTGTTAAAATTTTTTTTTTTTATTATTACAAAAAATATTGTATTTTGATAAAATATAAAATCATTCTCGGATTCAGCATAAAAAAATACATCAAATTAAAAAAAGAAAAATTAAAATCGGTAAATAATTAACGAAGATATTACCATTTTTGTAAATTTGAACGGCTGATTTCAGTTGTAGCGTCGAAAACCGCGCGCCACTGAGTTCCCCCACTCCGCCATCCAAGAGTTAAAAAATCTATATATGTATTTTTACTTGATATAAATGAAAAATAAAAGCATAAAATATAACAATCAATTTGTTTTCATAAAATACATGTATTAAACTGTAGGTGGTGCAAATTTCATTAAAAAATATTAATTATTAACTAGTCAGAAATTTTTTGAAAATAAAAAAATAACTCCCCCCCCTTAAAGCTAAGTCGGATTTTTTTTGGAAAATATTTGTGATAATAAATGAAATTTAATGCCCTTTAGACCAAATCGATAAAGTAAAAATTGGTTGAGTTATTCCATTTGTTTATGACTAAAAAACGTACCCTTTTTTAACATCCATTATTATGCATTTAAATAAAAAATATCGAATTTCCATTTAAGTGGGATGAAAGTTTGACTCCTCAAGTGTACTTTAAAAAATAAAAAAATGAAATTCGTAGGTCCAAAAGTGTAGAAATTCCGTTGAAAAATTACATGTTTTTAGTTAACAAATGGAATTATGCATAAACTATTTGTTCGATCGAGTTGAATTTTTTGGGATTTATTCAGCTTCGCAAGGAGAATAATCCTGGTGAATTATAAACAAATTCGATAATTATTAACAAAGTAATTAAACAATTAAAAAAGTGCTATTTTTAATGGTTTAAATTCATTTGCAACTAAACTAATTAATATTTTCTAACGTATGACCAGTCATTGGAAAGCTATTCCCAAGCTTTACAACTTTCAATAACAACTTTTTCCTCTAAAATGTAACCCGAATCGTCGGTCATCGAAAAACCACGTTTTGCAAACTTTGACGATTGTTTACACTATTTTTCGCAACTGATAATCGAGAGCAAACTGTGCGGCTCCTATGTGGAGCCTCCAAACTACAATAAACTACAAAAACATTTCAGGTTGCATTTTTGTGCACTTTTTCGACCCAACGACTGGCCTAATTAGATAATCATGGGTTATGTGGGTAATCTCAACTTTTATACATTTTTAACAATATTCTTAAACAATTATGTATATATATATTGCAATGTAACATAACAAAGTTTAATTGTTAAGGACGAAATTTTATTAATTGATAATGGAAATAATAATAATTGAAAAGAAAGTTTTTTTTTTAATTTAGAGTATATTCGTCCTTAACTGTATTGAAAAATAGTTTATTTATCGATACATTCAAAGGATAGATTACTCAAATTGATTCGTCTTAAGGCAAACGTAAAATGCTCTTCTAGAACATTACAATTTTTTGTCCAAAGGTAGTGGATTTTTCCTTTTTAGTTTGCTATCGAATCAGCAACTCCGATTAGACGGTACTTTTTTTTGAAACAATAAATTATATAAAAAAATTCAGGTGACAAAGGTTGGAACAGAAATGAATAACAGTCTTCGTAAGATGAAATAAGATATAGATACTTCATTATTTAATATGTTTAATAGGATTAAAATATCTCTTAATTGATATTACAAATAAGTGATTATTTCTTGTATAATATTGAATTCTCTTGATTTTAAACTAACATTAGTAGTAAAATAATATAGTACAGAAAGAGAAAAACTCTTATTTAATATAAAACATTTATGTCAAATAATACCCTTTAAACAGTTAGTCCCCTTTAGTTTATTTATTTCATAACTATTTTATTAAGAAAGTAAAATAATGTCTCTTTCGTGTACAATATGTCTAGTCTCATAGAATGTAAAGTGTGTAAAATATTAAAATTGAACAGTCCACTCACCAGTTTATAAAGGTTATAATTTTTGGAAAAAATTAACGTTTTCAGCTACACTTAAATGGGTGGTTCACTCGAATCCTCCACTTACAGCATTCTTTTTTTTCTTTTTATCAATTTAAAAATATCTTCTCTTTATTATATTTCCCGTCGTATTTCGTCTTATTTATTTTTTTAAACTTTAGAATTCCAGTGTTCTTTATTTCTTATAAACTTTATTTAGTGACCAGTGTGAAAAATTAAACTCTGATTTATTTTAACTTTAAAATAATAATCAAAACTGATTTTAATATTCAACGAATCGGGATCACCGAACTTGAACTTTTAATCAATCCTGATTGCTTTATATTCAATACAATTTCAACTGTAAAATCACTTGTACATATACGTATATATTAAATTCAAATTCCACATAAATTGGTGAAAGAATATAGATTCACTAATACACAAATAATCAGCTTTGACCCTTATTTTGGGTAAAGTAAATAAAAGGTACCTCCGCTTTTTCTGCTGGAAACAAATCACAAGGAAATTAAAATCGTCCGCTCTGCGGGAAAAACTTATTAACACTCTCCGATTAATTCGTGTGTACCATCGGTCACACCCTTGAAAATCGATTTGAATCGGTAAAGTGGGAGAATCCGTTGCACACGGCCCACCGAACCTCTTTGTTACTAGGCAAGCTTTTTGCAAGCTTGCTAATTCCTTAAGATTGGCACGATACAGTCAGATATTCTGTATTTGTGTACACGTGCCTTCTTATTGGGAATTTTTTACTACCACAATGCTAACAGTTATTCATATTGAATTGCTTTTCCGCTGAGATTGACAATTTGTTAAAGACCTTGATCAATTTTATATTCTTTTTAGATTTATTTTGTATTCATAAATTTTAGATATTATTTTAATAGTATATAAGAAAAGAAAACTGGAGTTAAACATGAAATAATGATCTCAAAAAAATGATGAGTAGACCGCCAAAAGGCAATAATTCACACCTCTTTTACCTATTTTATAACTAATACTTAATTCTAATTACAAGATAAATTCCCAGATTTATAAGAAGCGATACATATCAAAATTTGGATATATTTGATCTAAAAAAATTAAAAAAAGGTTACGTAGTCATACGTAACATTAATTGTAATTATTGTGATTAATGCATAATTTTTGCATAGGTCTCTTAAATATTATTTTTTAAACTACAAAAAATGTTGAAACGAACATTTAGAAATTTCAAATTAAATATTTTAAGAACATTTTTTGTCATAGAGTAAGTGTGACAATTGTGTCGGGTGCTCCAATTATGGCGACTTTGTGAAAAATATCATTATTTGCTGGGGTGCATGATTATTCCCCGAATTTCAAATTTCTAATTTTCTTGTCATAGAAATCCTTATTATCGAAGTACTATTTTTTATAATTTTTTAAAATCAAATTCGTACTCCACTTAATATTAATATTTTTGAATCGTCATTTATTCTAATTATTAATAATTAAATTGCTTTTTTAAAATAATTTTTAATTTAACGTAGAATTCATAACACCAAACTTTATTTTTCTAAATGGTCAATATCATAAATTTTGTTTCACCGAATATCTGTCTAACCTAAAATTTATTTTTATTAGTCGACATATATTATAACATTCATGTTTCATAAATATTATTTAACATAACTATTTAATTTCCTAATTGTCGTATGTCATAACTTTCAGTTGTAAAAATAATAATTTTTAATTTTAAAAACTAATATTTATTATTTGTTTATTATGTCTCATTTATAACTCATCTTCAAATTCATTTAACTGGAGAAACGTTTGTCAGAAATGTCGTGGTTTTATATCTGTATAATTAAAAATTCATTACAACTAATTGCTGTGTGTTTCAATGTTTATTTTTTGTAAGGGTTACATAACCTAAAATTTATTGACGCTAAATGCTAATTGACATAATTATCAAATCACATGAAATAAAAATGCACAATTTTTTAATCTGCCGATAAAAAATTTTTCATAACTTTCATGTTTTTGATTATGAAATGCAAATAAAAACTGTTTACCGAAAGTCCATGCAAAATATTAAACATGCAACAAATTTCCCAATTAGACTAAAATGGGGAGAGCCTGTTTTTAGATTGTTGTTTCCTATCTGACTGTTTCATATTTTTGGGTGTGACAGTAGATAAAGTAGACCATGGTGGCGCTACTTGTATTTTTTATTCGTGTAAACTGGACAAGACGCGAAGTTTAAAATTATAAAAAATTTGTCTTGCCATCAACTGCTGCCTCTATCGGTCATTTTTTTAACATTGTTTTTTATATGTATTATATATATATATATTCGTGCATATACAAATGTAATTTTTGTCCTACCTGCACGGAAAGTATGTCATTTCGGGCACTTAGAGCGGGCGCAAAGTAACTCATTACCACCCAGGGGTAGGTGAAGCGGGCGCAAAGTATTTTGCGCCCGCTCAACGACCTCCGAGCGGACGGAAAATATTTTGCGCCCACTTCCCTACCTTCGAGCAGGCAGAAGAGTATTTTGCGCCCACATGTTAATTATTCGATTTTCTTCATTAAAATGTGATATTTTCGAGTTTTTTTATGTTGACTATAAAAATGCAAACATTTTCAACTTGTTTTATTTTGTCTAGAAAAAAGTACAATTTTTTCAATTTTCTTAAAAAAAATTATAACACATTTGGTTTTGTTCACATTTCGGTTAAAAAAATTGGCAATTACTATATTTTCAGAATACATTGTTGTCTTATTTCTATATTAAAACTTGTATCATTATAGACTTCAAAGAGTTAACATTTATATAGAGTTTAATTTTTAACTAATATGAGCGATTAATCGTTCGTGCCCTCAATGACATACTTTCCCTGCAGTTTGCACAAAAAATTATGTTAGCAATATGGGCGCAAAGGTGATTACGACTCTGGCGTTTCGGGACCTCGGGTCACAATTTCGCCATCGTCGCAATCACCTATTTTGCGCCCTTGATACGAAAATAACTATTCATTGTTTTAAATAAATTATATATATTCAGCCCTCGGAAATTATGATTTTTTAGACTGTTTTCGACTATTTTCAAATAATGCGACTTTTATCGATTTATATTTAAAAAGTGACACTTTTTCGAGTTTTCTTCCAAATTTTGCGACAAAATACCATATTTTTAGTATATAATACTGCAATTTTTTTTAGAAAACTCATTTATTTATTTGTTTAATAAGTTTTTTTTGCAAAATTTAATTATTTTATTAGAATTTTAATAAAGTTTATTAAAAAATTTAACTTCTTTCATGAATTTCAATAAAACTGTTTGCAAAATTTAATTTTTTCTGGAATTTTATTATAATTCTAATTCATATATAATTTTAGAATTTGTGACAACACTAAATTAAATAATCTATTTTTTCTAATTTTTTTAATCGACATAAGCGACTTTCCTTGTTTGTTAAAGTTGATTCGAGGGCTGTATATATAATTGTTGAAAAATTTTAATTTCTCCTTAAAAAACTGGTTAAAAATGGGTTTTTTATAACTTTTAATCGTATATATTAATTTCAGATAAAAAAGAAATGCAAGAAATAAAATTGGCAACCTTAAATAACGATAATATTTTGATTTCAGTTTGTGACAAAACGTTAAGTCTTGAGGACGCGGAAAAATAAAATTGAAAAATTGAATCGAATCGTTTAAACGGTTTTAATTTTCATTTTATTATCAATTACGTTTGTGCGTATGTACTGAGAACACTGAAAAATAAGGTAAGTACAATAGAAATATATAATTATAGTTATTACTATCAAATATTTTGATGACAAGAACTTATTAAAAATATACGACGAAATCTCAGTAAACATATTTTTTAAAAAGATAGGCTGAAATAATAAATAATAACTTGTTTAAAGAAAAATCGGTATATTTCATGTCACTAAGAAATCTTTAAATCTTACAAGTTTTGTATTAATAACTTTTAGTTTTTTAATGCTTTTAAAAATATCAATAAACCTATTGAACAAAAAAAAGCAAATACATTTTATCATATTTTTCGAATATGATAAATAAAATAAGGTTAATTAATTTTTAAAAATTGAAAATTGTAGTGTTATTCTATATACACTTTTAAATTCTAATGATATGAGTATAATTTTTATTTTTCCGTAAAACGAAACATTTTTAAAAGATAGTAATTTATAGTTTCCTTATTGTCGAATGATTTAAAGATTAAAAGGATTAAAAAATGAACTATAAATGAAAGAAAATTGAAGTTTTTTTTATAAGTTAAATTTTCCCATTTATATTTATTCATTGGCCAAATGATTCTGAATATAAGCCGCAATTGGGTCTATAAAAATAGTTAAAACCTCTTCGAGAAATCGTCGTCTTGGATAACCTCCTGCTTGGCTCAATTTTGACCACGCGTCCAAAATCATTTGGTCTTTTAATGTGTCTTGTGTTTTTCGTAATCTGGTGATTCTGTACCCTTGTTCGAGGGATTTCAAATCGATTACAAGTCCATTTTGGTGCTGAGCAAGAATCCCAAAAATTACAGAATGTATAGTTGAAATGATTTACAAAAAGAGCATACATAAGATAAAATTCAAAAATTTCAAATTACTTTTCACATATTATATTATACATCAATGCAAAAAAAATTTAAATAATAATTTATATTGGATAAATAAGTATTAAACTCTGAAATTTAATTATTTGTTGTTAATTATTTTCAATAAGATTACATAAAAACATATAAAAAAATTTTTAATTTAGTTTGCAAAAGTAGATTATATCTGTTTATCCCTAGTGTAATATAGAAATATAATTTTCGTTTAGCAAATTTGTTATTTTCAATATATTTTGTTAATTGTTTATTTATAAAATGTTTATAAAAGATTGTATTTTTCCTGTGTCATCAAAAATTAAAATACATATAATTTTTTCTTTAATTTTTTATAACACACACACACACACACAAAAACTATTTTTTAGTGGTCTTCTTTACGTTAACCATTTCAAAGAATTTATTCACATAATAATTATTTTTTGTATGTTATATTTCAATGTGAAAAATTCATTTTTTAGAGCGGTCAAAAGGTTTTGAACAATTTTTTCTTAATTCCATTTTCCAAAAAAATAATCACAAACATTTTTTTTTAAATTTTATAAATTTATTGTGATCGCACTAAAAGTAAAAAATGGCTTTAGGTTAAAAATTTAATTTTTCAATTGTTAGTGATCCGTTTTAAAATCTTCGCTGTAAATATTTTTTTCTCATAGTAAATATAAAATAATTACGAGTTTCATAAGTTTTTTGCTTTTAAATACGTTAAATTTAAGAAAATATACATATTTTGCAAAAGTTTTCATTCTTGTAATTATTACAAATTTTTAACAGTCTCGACAATTTTAAACAATCAAGCGTATTCTAAAAGGTAAATGGAGACACTTTAAGAGTGGCAAAATTAACAGTGTCCAATTCCTGAGCATACTAGAGCTCTTGGTCTCGTTCACAGTTTTCCATTCTAAGCTTAAAATTAAATAGAAAATAATGAATGACATACTCGTAAAATCCCAAACATTAGTCTGACTTTTACAACGCTGGTTTAATGTTTTGTTATATGATTCTGTTAAGTGCGAATTCGATTATTTTAATTAATATTATTAAAGAAAATCTATATATTAAGCGAATTCAGGCTTAACTGTATCGAAAGTAATTTTCGATAAGTTAAACTAAAAGACTTAATATTTATTCACCTCAAGATAAACGTTTAACTCTTCATAAAATAATTATTATTTTTGAAAAAGTAGAGTATCCCCCTTTTAAGTGTACTATTAATTCAGTACCTCCGATTAGACGGTATTTTAATTGAAAATGTACAAAAACGAAGTAAACTTTTCAATTTGAAATTAATTATTATTTGTCAAATGAAAATAGTTTCAGTAAAGTATCAAATTTCGCTACGTCAGTACATTCAAGTCTGCTTGTCACTATACGACATATAATTAAAATATTTCATTAAAAAAATGTTTTTTAAACACACTATTGTTAATAATTATATATATATATATATATATATATATATATATATATATATATATATATATATATATATATATATATATTTTACATTTTTTTTATTTACTTTATTCTTAAGATTGAGTCAATCCTAAGTTGCTCGACATCGCTTTTCGCAAATTACTTTTTTTTTAATCATCTCACTTGTCCAAGTGGCTACTTACTTCCAACAAGGTTGTTTTTTTATTCGAGGAAAAGAAACCGTTTTATTGAGGGAACCAGAGCTTGCCGAATGCAAGGGTAGTCACCGTTCTCTAAACTCGACTTTAGCAAGTAAACAAAAATTCTACACCCGCACTTTCAATAATTCGGTATTTTCTGTAAATAAATATTCATTAACAATAAAATCTGTCATATAATATAAGGTGCGTAAGCACAAAATTCAATTCAATGTGTATTTGTATTATGTGTAAATTTGTAAGTGTAAATAAATTTTTTTTTAAACAACTGTATGCCTTTTAACCTTTTGTTATTCTTTCAAAAAAATATAAAAAACGAATCCCACCGCTGCCACCAGTTTGTTAAGTGTGAATTCGATTATTTTAATTAATATTATTAAAGAAAATCTATATATTAAGCGAATTCAGGCTTAACTGTATCGAAAGTAATTTTCGATAATTATTATATGATATTATCACTCGGTTGTTTTAAATAGTAATAATTTACAACACGCTTCTTTCGTAAATAATTGTAAACACCATTCTGACAAGAAATTCAAAAATTTGAAAAACAAATGTAACCCCAACATAAGTATAAATAATCCTTTCAACACACAACCAAATTGGTTAATGAACCTTTCTAATTCTGAAATTCCCGAAAATGTATCAAACGTCATTTCTCTAGGTAACGATTTTATGTATGATATTAATACTAAAAACAACAATCTGAATACAAAAATTAACTATATTAAAGCAATAGGAAATTTTATTAATTGTTATAATTTAAATGATGATATTTCAAATGACATAAGAAACAAATTGATTAATAATTTTCGAAACTACGATTGTAATCTTAAAAAATCACGTCACATTAATTTGAATGATAGAGTTTTCGCAAAAATGCTGAATGACACAAAGTTATTCGTTAAAGAACACAAAAATATTATTTTTACTACTGCGGACAAGGGAAATGTCACGGTTGCGTTGGATAGATTAGAGTACACAAAAAAACTTGAAACTTTACTATCAGATAAAAAAACATATAAAATTATTTTAAAAAATCCAATACAGAAATTAAGAACTAATTCTTATAGTATTTAAAAAAATTTAAATAACAATGGTCTTTTGAACAAAAAATATAATAATATAGAACAGAGCCCAACCAACACAGTCCTCCCACGAATTTACGGATTACCCAAAATCCACAAAAAGGATAACCCTTTAAGACCTGTCGTTTCAACTATTGGTTCTCCAACGTCTTTTTTGTCCAAACAATTGTTCGATATACTTAATAAATCCATAGTGAAACCAAAATCTTATGTGCGAAACGGTTTTGATTTTATTAAAAAAATAAAAAATTTTATTATTCCTGATAACCATATTTTAATTAGTCTTGACGTTTCATCTTTGTTTACTAATATTAGTTGTGGACATGTACGTGATTCTATCATCAAACATTACAGAACAATAGCTGAAAATTTTAATATCAATTTAGATGAATTACTTGATATATGTCAATTTCTTTTTGATAATACATTTTTTAAATTTAATGACAAATACTACCAACAAATTTATGGTACACCCATGGGATCATCAATATCTGGTCTTTTTGCTGATATTGTCATGGAAGACCTTGAGACCTATTGTAATGCCCAATTGTCTTTTAAACCACTTTTTTTCCATAGATACGTTGATGATATAATTACTTGCATACAAAAAGATAAAATTGACGAAATGATTAATACTTTTAACAGCTATGACGAAAGATTACAGTTTACTTTTGAAATACAAAACAATAATACCATTAATTTTTTAGATGTTCTTATTATTATTAACAAAAAAAATCAACTCATTACTGACTGGTATAAAAAACCTACATTTTCTGGACGAACCATTAACTACCATTCTAAACATCCTTTGGCTCAAAAAATTGCTATAATTTCAAACTTAACTGATAGAGCTATAAAACTCTCTGCTAAGCAATTCCACTCAAAAAATATAAAAATTGTCAAAGAAATTTTATTAAATAACAATTATCCATTAGAATTCATAAATAAGCACATAATGAAACGTATTTCTGTAATAGAATCTAAATCTCATCTTCCTATTGACAAAAATGTAATACTTTACACAAGGTCACCAAAAATATTATTGCCTTACAAAAAAATCCGGTTAATAAAAAGGAAGATGTACAGAGTCTCAATAATTGCTATAATCACTTTATAAACGAAATGAAATATTCTTAATCTATTTTGATTTACCCTGACATTTCCTGAATTTTGTTTACTGTCACGGTCATTCACCTCACGTCAGTTAGATATACTTCGAAAATTATATACATTTTATTCGCCAGTGTCCAATTGTAATCGCCACGACAAAGACGTTCCTTTGGAACGTTTTTCAAATTTTATTTTATTTTTCGGTAAAAAACTGTTTTTATAACTATTAGTTTTATGTTTTTTTAATAATGTAATTTAATTTAAATATTATTTTTTGTTAAATAAATTATAGTTTCTGAAGAGGGCAGCCGCGCTGTCGAAACGTTAAACAACATTTGTTGTTTCTTTTTAAACACCTGACTCGGAATGATCGTTAAATTCAGTGTTTAGTAATTTTCGATAAGTTAAACTAAAAGACTTAATATTTATTCACCCCAAGATAAACGTTTAACTCTTCATAAAATAATTATTATTTTTGAAAAAGTAGAGGATCCCCCTTTTAAGTGTACTATTAATTCAGTACCTCCGATTAGACGGTATTTTAATTGAAAATATACAAAAAGAAAAAAAAGGTTGTATATAGTTGTAGACAGTAATGACACACTTCAGTTATATGAGTAGTACAAATATAAATTTTATTCAATTCATAAAACTTGAAAAATTGATAGAAAAATCGTACAATACAAAAATATAAACTATCTTTAAATTATTTACTTGTATAAATCGTAGTAAATATTATTATAAAAAAATGTCCTTTTAATAGAATATAATTAATATAAGATTCTCAATATTTATATAACAATATAATATCGATAAACAACAAACAATTTTTATTTATATAATAATTATGTTTTATGTAAATTTGTATTATGTGTGTGTATAAAATATGTAAAATGGAATAATTAATAATAAACTCACCAACATACAATTTATTATTTTATCAAGAATGGAAAAGTATCCTGTTACTTTTCTCAGGTGAATTACTCAGATTCACACCTGTTATAGATTCCTTATATAAATTATTTCTTCCTTTCTTTAGTATTTCCTTTAATTTGTTCTTCAATTGCTTCTTTTCTTCGATTTTTTATTATTATTATCGATATAATACTTCAAATTATTCACTTAATATTCACTTTTTGTATCCTTTTTTAATTATTTATTTTTAATTCGCGTAAAAAATTCAATTCACTTTAATCAATTAATCAAATAAAAATTCAAAATCAACCTTTATTTCTGGGGACAAAAATATAAACCTCCGCCTTTTGCGGGAAATAAATTCACAAAAAATAATCATCCACTTTGCGGGAAAACAAATTGACACTCTACCGATTTTCGGGAGGAAAACTTAATTATACGCAGCTTTACTGCGGGAGGAACAAAATCGGACTCCCTAGTTAAAACGATCGAAAGTATGGATCACACCTTGAAATTAATATAAAACGACAGAGTGGGGATGCCTGTGCACACGGCTCGCCAAACTTCGTTCTTGCCAGGCAAGCTTTTTGCAATCTTGCAAATTCCTTAAAATGGCGTGATATAGTTCGATGCTCTATATCCTCTTTTGCCAATGTGTAAATGTAATCTTTTACTTAGTATCTTTACCAACACAATTATTCTTTTCTGTGGAAAATATCTTATAACAAAGTATACAAATTCCTTTTGAAATAAGGATGATATCCATATTCTTTCAACCGATTTTAGAATTAAAATTTTAAAATTAATATTGAATATTATTGGGAATGAAAACAATTGAAGAATGATTACACAGCCACACAAAAAAAAATTTGTGTTCTGACCCAGAGGTCTCACTATGTGTACCTTATGTTTTTGGGGTCGCTGAATCCGAATCCGAGGTCCATTTAACCCCATCAGTTCAGGGTTTTGACATAACCCCAAAAAACCAATATGGCGGACACTTTTTTAAAAAAATTCATCGGATTCGCTTAAAACTCGTTACTTGGGGGTTTTCGGTGTCGCTGATCACGAATTTAAAGTCAGTTTTTGAAAATTCAAAATGGCGGATCCAATATGGCGGACGACTTTTTTAAAAGTTCATCGGATTTGCTTAAAACTCGTTACTCGGGGGTTTTCGGTGTCGCTGATCACGAATTTAAAGTCAGTTTTTGAAAATTCAAAATGGCGGACCAATATGGCGAACACTTTTTTGTAAAATTCGTCGGATTCGCTGGAAAATCGTTACTCGGGGGTTTTCGGTGTCGTTGATCACGAATTTAAAGTCAGTTTTTGAAAATTCAAAATGGCGGATCCAATATGGCGGACACTTTTTTCTAAAATTCGTCGGATTCGCTGGAAAATCGTTACTCAGGGGTTTTAGGGGTCGCTCAATCCCAATTTGATGTCAGTTTTCAAAAATTCAAAAGAAGGGACAAAATTATTTTAACGGTTTCGATCGAACCCACTCCTGATGGAGGTATGCTTTACTCTATGCCGTGTAGAAGTTCCCATATTATCACTAAAATATGTCAATTTCTACACGGGATATTAACGAAAAATATCGATATTAAATTTTATTTCAACATAAAAACTCTTAAAGAATTAGAAGCTTAAGTTCCATGCAGAGTAATTGGATCTTGCGTGTGTCTGCATCCAGGGCACCTCCACGTGGTGACGGTGGGCAACGGAGATTGTCCGCTATCCGGCTAAGTCCCTGGATAACGGCTTTGATGCCGTCATGGCAGACCCACGTAAGAAACATGTTACGATGCAGGGACTCGGAACCCCAGTATCGGCGGTTGAGGGTGATAAAGCAGGCTCTCAGGCGTCGTCATCCAACAACTGCAGCTCTTCATTGGTGGGAAACTTGGCTAATGTAGAGTATACTGCGACAAGACAAAGTAACAATCTATGTCACGACTGCGATAGTAATCGCGATGTGTTTTGTTATATCTGCTGCAAGTACGAAATCAGTTCATTGCGAAAACAAATTAATGATGAGGTCAAAGTCACATACAAGGGGATTTTTGATTCAGAAATTGATAAGAATGCATGGGCTCCCAATATAATTTGCAATTGTTGTAAATTAATGCTTAACCGTTGGAAGAAGGAAAAAGAAGCAATCAAATTTTCCAGTCCAGCAGAATGGAAGAAACCTCTTTATAAAGAAGATTGCTTTTTTTGCTCAAATAAAGTTAGTCAGAATTACACTTCTAAAACTAAACACAACATCGTTTATAAAACAGTAACATCAGTAAAGGCTCCAATTTTACACAACAACAAAGAAGAAAAAACTGATTTCGAGAGCATTAACGCAGTGAGAAATGATGAATTAATGAATGTTGATGAATACGAGCCTCAAAGCGACCATGACGATAACGACTCTGACTATTCTGCAGACACTAAAAAATCAGTCCCAAAGCTAGTTTCACAGCCTGTATTAAATGATCTCATACGCGACTTAGGTTTGCCAAAAGATAGTGCGGAGTTTTTGGCTTCATTTATGAAGCAGCATGATTTCCTAGAACCAAAGACAAGGGTTTCCATATATCGAAATCGAGAATCAGACTTTCAAAAATACTTTTCTAAAGATGATGATCTTGTATTTTGTACTGATATCAATGGACTGATGAATGAAATGAAAAAAAATTGCTACAAAGCAACAGATTGGCGACTTTTTATCGATTTTTCAAAAATAAGTATTAAAGCAGTATTACTCCATAATACCAATGTTTATGCTCCTATACCTATAGCTCATTCGACTGTAATGAAGGAAAAATATGGAAATATGGAAATACTTCTGAATAAAATTGGTTACGAGCAACACAGGTGACAGATTTGTGGAGATTTCAAAATCATAACTATGTTACTTGGGCAACAGTCTGGATTTACAAAATATCCCTGCTACTTATGTTTATGGGATAGTAGAGCTAGAAAACAGCATTACAAGATAAGAGATTGGCCTATGAGAAAGTCCCTCACACCTGGATCGCACAATGTCATTAATGAATCGCTCGTAGATCCATCAAAGGTCCTGCCTCCTCCTCTGCACATTAAGTTAGGTCTTATGAAACAGTATGTCAAAGCTCTTGATAAGACAGGTAAATGTTACGAGTATTTACAGGCGATATTTCCTACAATTTCTGAGGCCAAAATTAAAGAAGGAATCTTTGACGGTCCTCAAATTCGAAAATTGCTTAAGGATAATGTCTTTATTAGTCAGATGAATAATGTGGAGAAAGCAGCTTGGTTGAGTTTTCGAGAGGTTGTAGAAAACTTCTTGGGAAATCGAAAAAGTCCACAATATAAAGAAATAGTGGCCAAGATGATAAATAACTATGAGAAGTTAGGATGCTTGATGAGTTTGAAACTGCATTTCCTACACTCTCATCTTGACAAATTTCCGGAAAACGTAGGACACTTCAGCGAAGAACAGGGTGAACGATTCCACCAAGACATTAAAATTGTTGAAACTCGCTATCAGGGAGCGTGGGATGTCTATATGTTGGCAGACTTTTGCTGGATGCTCAAAAGAGAATCACTTGAACAGAACAACAAGCGTAAAAGAAATCCTCTCCACAGATCGTTTGAAGAGAAAAGAACACGATATAGTTCAAAAAAAGAAAACCATTAAAATATTATCCGCTGTTGGAGCAGCATTCTTATTATCAATCAGCCCTTTTAAGGGCTATACATGATGTACAAAATCCGATCGAGCAACCTCCCCGCGGTGTACATCGGGTAATGCCAATGCCGACGGTAGAAGGATTTAGAAAATTGGTCTTAATTAAATGAATGTAATAATAAAGTCATTTTTTGAGGTTAGAAAAAATTTCTGATTTTAATGGAGTTAAATAGACCTCGAATTCGGGTTCAGCGACCCCTAAAACCCCTGAGTAACGATTTTCCAGCGAATCCGACGAATTTTACAAAAAAGTGTCCGCCATATTGGATCCGCCATTTTGAATTTTCAAAAACTGACTTTAAATTCGTGATCAGCGACACCGAAAACCCCCGAGTAACGAGTTTTAAGCAAATCCGATGAACTTTTAAAAAAGTCGTCCGCCATATTGGATCCGCCATTTTGAATTTTCAAAAACTGACTTTAAATTCGTGATCAGCGACACCGAAAACCCCCGAGTAACGAGTTTTAAGCGAATCCGATGAATTTTTTAAAAAAATTGTCCGCCATATTGGTTTTTTGGGGTTATGTCAAAACCCTGAACTGATGGGGTTAAATGGACCTCGGATTCGGATTCAGCGACCCCAAAAACATAAGGTACACATAGTGAGACCTCTGGGTCAGAACACAAATTTTTTTTGTGTGGCTGTATTATAGTTATTTTTTAAGTTATAATATAATTTAATTATGAAAAAATAGTTTTAAGACAAATTAATTGATGAGTTAATTATGTAAAAATCCTCTTATGTCCTGATGATATGTGTATTGAGTACTTAATTCTATTTACGAAAGTCCCAAATTTTAAATGAAGTTATACAATCTAACAAATTTTTAATTAATAAAAATAATTAAAAATAGTTACGAAGTCGTACGTAACAAATACCCCCCTTTTTCTGGCTGACGTCCCTTGGCAGCTTATGTTAATCATATGATTTTGTAAAGTTTACATATAAATCCTTTTTTTAATAATTTTTGCAAAATTTGAGTTGCTGGATTAGCTTAAAATGAATAATTTTTGTAAACAGCCGCAAACTTTTGGTTCCACTTTTTTAAAAATAATTCGTTTCCTCTTTTTTATTTTAGGAAGATTTTTAAGGTAATAAAGTTTGCTTTGCTTTATTAGAACTAACAAGAGTCGGAAATTTTTATCGTTTATTTCCTACAATCATTCAATTGCGACTTGCTAACATAATAATGATAGTTTACTTTTAAAAATTAAAGTTTTTTATATAAAAAAAAATTTTACGAAAAAATACTGACATTGTTTCTTTAATATAATTCCGCACAAAATCATAAAAAAATTTGACAAAAAATCAATAAAATTTATGTATATGGGCATAAAAAATTGAAAATTTCTGATTTTCTGACCCAATACCCCCCTTTTTGTACGCTGTCGTCCCTTGACAGCTCTTTTTACAATTTAAGAATTTTCGTTGTTTTCTGTTAACATTTGAAATAATTCGTTAAATAAAGGCAAACTTTTTTGTTGAATGATTCGTTTCTTCTTATTTTGTTTCATGAAAATTTTTAAAGAAATGTTTGCTTTTATTTCATTTGGTTTACAATGTCAGAAACTAATAACGTTGTTTAGTACATTCTTTGTTTGTATTTAATGTAACGCTTTAAAGATTCTAATTTTAATTCAAAGATCTAGCGTGGTAAAAAAATGTTTTTTTTATTTAGTTTTATATGAATTTATTGTATTTTACCAAATTAGATATTTTTTATTTTCGGATAAATGACATAGTTTATTTGATTGACAATGTTTAAGATTTAGATAATTTTGGTTACCTTTAATTTCATCTCTGTTTTAATTTGATAAACGTATATATTCTTTTATAATTAGCAGTATAAGTACATATTTCCATTAATTTTAAACGAAGAATACATATAAAAAATTATTCTTTTAACAAACTTTATAACGTAACTTCACAATATTTAAATTTCATTTGAATATGAGTTGTGTTTAACTCAAAAATACTTTGCATACAATTTTTGTTTTCTACATTTAAATAAATCATTCGTTTTGTAGGAAAAGTATAATAAGTTGTAGTGATTTTATAAAGTTGTTTACAAAAAAGAAAATTGTAGTGATGAGTCAGTACGGTCGGCTCACTTTTTGACTTGTGCCCATAACTTCCGTTCTAGGCCGAATTTCACGTTTTGTGACATATGGTTGGAAAGAACTTCTAAAGTGGAATGTTTCTTCTGTACATCAGAAAATGTTTGGACAAACATTGGAAAAGTTATAAACATTTAAAAAAATGTCGTTACGGTCGGATCAGGTCTTTACGGTCGGTTCACCGTAGAAAATCAATGTGATATGAAGGAAAATTTCTAAAATTGGCCCGTAAATTACACAAGAATGCTGAAATACACTTGAAAATGGAAAAAGGAAATAAAAAAATGATATAAAAATTAATCTAATAACATTCTCAGTAAACGAAACGTTTACAATACGTTATCGTAGGAGATGTGAAATAAGACTTTTTAAAATGTTTTACGAACGTTTTTCGAACATTAATATATTTTTTTCACTGTAAAATGACGTTCTTCACACATCTCTACCTTAAACAAATGAATTTCCGATGTCAGAACGCACCATAATTGTAAAATAATGCGTCCCAACATGCACGATATAAAGTGAGCCGACCGTAAGTTTCGCGTCGTTTTTATTTTTTTAGCACACAGACATAAACGCACGATATAAAAACCAAATAACATACCAAAGTATTAAAGGACTCTCTAATGAATAAATTTCATCAATTTAATTTATTGTTTGCATCTTCCATTTTGTTTAATTAATCTTTTTCGACACTAAGTAAAAGTTTTGCCTAAAAAATTCACCACACATTTACGTTTGTACTGCTCGCGTACTTCATTGGAACTTAATGAAAGAGACATGAAAAGTTTTCTACCATTACTAAGAAGTATTTACATGCAATGGTAAATGGCACCAGTTTGTTACAACTGAGAAACCTGAAGTGAGCCAACCGTAAAGGTGAGCCGACCGTAGTGACTCTCCCCTATTATACAACATTAGAATATATTTTTTTTGTATTTTCATAATGAAATTAATATTGAATACTTGTATACTATAAATTACGTTAATATTTCCTTTCAAATTTTTCTCATAATTCTGACAAGGGAAACGTATTCAAAATATTCCTTAAATTTGATATTTATTGAATTATTACATAACATCGTAGCGAGAAAAATTTGGTTTAATTAAGACTTTTTTTTAAAAATGTGTATATTTAACCATAGTTTATCTTGGTTTTGTTCATGTAATGTACTAAGATTTATAAAAAAATGCGAACTTTGTGCTTCTTTTTAAATGTTTTTTCAATAAGAAATTTAATATTTATAATAATTTAATATTCTTTCCTTTTTTAATAAAAAGAGGAAGAATTAAATTGTTCTCTTAATGCGAAAGCACTGTGTAAAATGTTTTTAAGAATTTGCTTTTGCATCATATTTCGATTGATTTATCTTTTTTTAGCATTCTAAAAGAAATATTTTTATTTTTGCTTTTATCTTTTCCAAAAAAATTTTTTAATATTAAAAGTTTCAATTTATTATTTTTTAAACTTGATAATTTATATAATTTGTTATTGATGTTAAAATAGTTTCATTTATGCTCGAAATGTAATGTGTTCTATCTTTGATGTTACTGTTTTATAGTTTTTAAAGTGTTATAAGAAAATTAGTTGCATTTTCTAGAAGTATTTTAAGCATATTTTAATTTACAATTTAGCATATTTTAATTAGAACACCCATAAAACGTAATAATGAATATTTTAATGAATATTATAATTAATCATTATGAAGACATATTACTGATATTTTAAACTTCAATTAGAACATAAATTTGGTTAATTTTTTAATATTAATAAAGATTATATATACAGTTGTTGTTTGAAATAATGTTAGGGCTTTTTTTTTCTCTTATTTCTTACATAACATTGAAAAAGTATTTTAACCATGCAAGTTTTGTTTTAATTAAAAAATTTTATTTTAGTACCGATTTTCACTGAAGGTGTTTTGTTTATATCTCCTGTATTTTGACTCAATCATTTTTAAAGCTTGTTAAGTGGTTTAATTTCTATATATTTTGTTTAAAAAAATTTTTATGAAAAATTGTTTTCTTATAAATTTGTGTATTCAATAATGTTATAATATTTAGAACTTTTTTTTATTGTAAAATTTTAAATATAATTTTTGATTTTTGAAATTCTGATTAAATTTTTTGTGCTAATTTGAAAATATTTATTTGCCTTAAATTAATGTTTAATGAAAAATTATGTATCCTAATTTCGAAGGTTATTAAAATGCTGAGATAGACTTTATTGTTCCATGCGTTATAACTTTGTTTTTTAGACACTGTGTATATTTTGGATATTAATTTTATTAAAATACACTTTTTTAATTTATCGCCTATAATTTTTAGAGAACAAGAATAAGAAGAAATGTATATTTCATTTAAATTACGTAAAAGTGAATGGGAATTTAATTGTCTATGTAAGTATTTCTTTCAATGTATACTTCCTACTGACCTAGTCACCTGAGATGTAACCTTACACAGTGTCGCGTATCCAAGTTCGTACACCTGTTTAATTTTATACATTTTGTCTATATTTTATTTCAATTAGTAATTTTTGTATTTAAAAATTATACTGTGGTAGGACCTTCAAAAAAATTGATCCAGAAAATAATGTTAGTTTTAATTGTGAATAATATTGAACAATAAAAACATTATAGCATAAAACTCAAAAACATTAAAATCTTTGAAAATCTAAAGTTTATTTTTTTATATGACAAATGCTTATGAGCAAACCTTTCGAAAATTATTTTTTGTATCAGTTGAGTCTTTGTTTAATTTTTTTAAATATCTAACAATAATTGAGTATATTTCTCTTTCTGTGATTAAGTCATTAGAAATTTTTTTTAATATTAGTAGTTTAATGTTAGCTATTCATTTATCTTAGTGACATTTGTTTACTGTTTTTCATAAAACTTTAAGGTTTATTTTCTTTAGGGCTTTTTCGTATTAAAGAATTTTCTTAAAGTATTATTGGCAAATATTTATACCTTACAAGTTAGTCAAAAGCATAATTTGATTAGAGCTTAAATGTCATTTGTTTTATTAGTAATTCACTTATAAGTTAGATTGTTATTCAATAAGATCATAGTACTTGATATTTTTATAAGAAGATATAACAACATGTGTTATCCTTTTTTTTAAAAATATTATTGTTTTGATAAAGTTCAGTTCATGTCTATTTATAGAAACAAGCAAAATATTTACAAGCATTTCTATTTTTATTGTTATATTTTGATGCGGTCATTACTTCCTAACAAACGATATTCAATAAAATTATTTACCCACATTTATAAAACATGCATATTTTGTATTTATAAGTATTTATTTGCTTAACTATATACTTTTCTTAAAATTTAATAACTCTAGATGTATGTATCCCTTATAGTATTAATAAAATTTTATTTAAGTTCTATATCCCATTTAATCAAGTAATAAGTATAATAAGATATGATGTATTTTTTTTCTTTTATGTTACTATGTTCCCATATTTTAAATTAATTGATTTACCCGTGGTTATTAAATAGCTCGTTTATGATATTTAAAAGCCAAAAAGAATCAAGCTTTTATTTATTTAACTGATACCCAACCTATTGAAAGGAACTTTTGTTACTACTATTTTAGGTATTTTACATTGTAGTAATTCATTTACTTCGAATCTGCAGGCTGCTTCATTTTTTCCATTTGTACCGAGTAAAGATTTATCCCGAAAATATTTTTGATGAATTTCTGATAAATTGTTGTGTCTTGCGATATAATATTCCACCATTTCTAAAATTTCTTGACTTAAAATTTTTGGTGAAAAAATTTTATTAATGGAAAATCCTTTTTCCTTAACATAAGTATTTGTCGAAATGATTACATCTGCATTTGATCCTTGATCGTCTAACTCATCTTTTCTTCCTTCTCCGTTTTCCATACCTAATTGTTCTTGAAATGTTGGTTTGATTTTTCCAGCGGGTTTTCCTTTTCTTGGTTTTGTTATTGGGTTGTCCGAATTCATATCTTCTGTTAGTGAAGATAAATTATGTATGTTTGTGATATTCTCATTGTTGACCCGTTTAAGTTCTAAAAATTCTTCACTCTTCTCAATCGTTATTTCGTTGCTTTTTTTATCTGATTTTGTTTCACATAATTCTTGATTAATTTCAGATCCTGAAGCATCGTTTCCTTGCAGTGAAATTTCATGATTATTGCAACTATAATTCTTCAATTCATTTCCTTCTTCTGATTCACTTATATCGTTGCTTCTCTCCGAACTTGATATTTGTAAAGGTTCCTTTCTATTCCCTTCTTCTTCTTCTTCGAACATTTTGTTGTCCAAGATACAAGTTTTGTTTCCCTCTGACGATAATCTGATTTTTCTGCTTGAATATCCATGTATGTCCACCATGTTTTTGTTTGGAAATTTTTCATTAATGTTGATATCTTCTTCGTCGTTGAAAGTACTTACAATAGGATTCATTTCTACAGCTGTTTGTTCTTCTTCTAAAGGCTTTTCTGTTTTTTTATCGTTGAATTCTTCACTTTGGAATGCAGGTTGTAGTTCATTTATAAATGGTGAGATGTTTTGACCCCATTGTTCTTTATCATTTACAAGGTTCATGTTTGTTAGCGAATCCCTGAATTTAATTGGTGGTATTACGAAGTCTTCATCGCGTTCTCTATTAAATTTGCGTTTGTTTATGAAATAATCTCTTCTATAATAATCATTGTCGAAAGATGGTTCTTTTATGGAGAGTGTTACATTATGAACCAATTGTTTTTTGTCCTTTAAAGGGCTTTGGTTTCTGGGCGAATGTTTAAAAATAATTGGTGGTAATGTGAAATCATGATTATATATTTTTTTATTTTTAGACCTGGTTTTTATAAAATCATTTGTTTCGAAATTGTCATTTACCAAATATGGTTCCTCATAGTTCACATACAAGTCATCATGGTTAGTGCATCTATAGTTTCTATGTTCCTCTCTTCCGTAATCATCCTGTATGTTGTTGTGTCTTCTACATTCGTCTCTAAGATAAATACTTTCTTCTTCGTCGATAAATCTGTGCTGTTTTCTGGATTCAACGTTATATTCTTGCAAATTCTGATCCCTGTTGTAAAAATTTTCTTTTTCATAACCTTCCGATGTCATGTCAATATTTTGACAATGTTCTTCAAAATTCATGTTTCTATTTTGGTTATTAAATTCATTATGGCCATAGATCCTTTTACGACCTTGTCGCCTTTGTCGTTGGTTTCCTCTTTTCAGCTTATTTTGTGCATTTGGTACATACATGCTGCATTAATTGTTCGCATCTTGGTAGTTGTACCAATTCTTATAATCCATGTCATTATCATAATAATTTAGATCTCGATCATAAATATTTTCTTCCATCTTGTTCCATTCTTGCCTAACGTTATAATTATCCTGGCATTGATTTCTGTAACATCGATTTCTAAATTTATTTTCAAGGTCCTTTAATTCAACATTATATCCCTCCGATTTCAATCTTTCTACGTCACCTCTCCGTAAAAGTAAGTCATAAACTGTTTCCATTTTTAATCCTATATATCCTATATTCATATATAAGAAATCTGCTATTTTATGACATGATAACGCTTGCTATTGGTCAAGATAGATGATAACGCTTGCCATTGCTTAGAATACGATGATAACGGTTGCTATTGGCTAAAAGTATTGGCGACAACGCTTGCTATTGGTGCTTTGTAAATATATATTGTGCATCGAATTTAAATTCGATGAAAATGCTTATTATTGGTTCTTGCTAAGATGATAACGCTCGTCATTGGTTAGAATACGATGATAACGGTCGCTATTGGCTAAAAGTATTGGCGACAACGCTTGCTATTGGTGCATTGTGTTGAGAGTCAAACAAGTATATTTATATATATTTCTTTGAATTAAAATTACGAATTAAAGTTTTTAAATGTTAATTAAAGTAAGAAAAATGAATGTTAATTTAAAGTTAGTTAGTTAAAAAGTTAAATAAAAAAAGTTTTTGTTTATTGATAAATTTTTGTTTATTGTAATTACGCGAAAATACATCTTTGTGTGCGCGCAGTGATGCTACGCAATTTTTGTTCCCTTCTGGTAGCGTTCGCCTTGCTTTCGGGTGGGATTTCTCTTCTTCAAAATTTCTTGTGAATAAAAGTTATTGTGAATTAAAAAAGTTTGAAAAAACGAATTACTCGCAAAGTGCATTTTTACAGTTTTTAGATGTGAGTTTTCTTGTAATTTTTTATTTTTATTATGGTAATATATATGAAAGATTGGTATCTTTTATTGCATATTTACTGCATATTAGATATTCAATTGTTATATTTACTTAACCTTAAAAATATTAATTTCAATTTTTCGAAATGGTGTTTTAAAGTTATTTACACTGTTTCTTATTCGGTTTACGAAATATCATTATATAAATATCAGTTCATGTTTTTGGACAAATACATTGAATTTCTTATTTTTGTATGGTTTTTGATAATAAAAAGGCTCGCGACGAACATGAAAAGGCTTATCATGAGACTTATGCCTTACCTTATTGACTAGGATAGCAAATTAAAATTTGGTAAGCTTTTATAAAAACCAATTAACAAATAAATCTGAAAAAATCGTACTTAAACTTCAACTGCGTTTTTCTTAAAACGCTGTTTTTTAAATCGGTTGCAGGGATTCTGAGTAATCGGATGGATGTTTCTTTTTATATTTTTTTGCATATTGTTAAAAAATATATTCTTTAGTGGGTATACCTAAAAAATTTGAAAAAGAAAATTTTTTAATACTTTTTTTTAATAAAAAATGTGGAGAAAAAAGGTAATTTCTCAATTTTTTTGTTAACAGTAGTGTCATTTTTTTAAATTTTGATTTTTAAGGTAATTTTAGCTATAACCACTAGATTAGTATCTCAACTGTAAAAGTTCTTTTGGGTTTTTATTTTAGACGCCCTCTACAGCCTAACATAATATAAAAAATATAAATTGTTTTTATTGTTTTTAATACTTCAAATTATACTTTTTATTATGCAGAAAGGCTTTTTAACTTTTATAATAAAATAATCGAGAAAAAAATGTTGAATTTTGACATATTTTGCACACTTCTCATGAGGGATCCCCCTTAATGATTAACTTTGAAACACATTTTTATTTAAAAAATTTGTATTTCGATTCAAATAGAAGAAAAAGGTGTGATAAATATTTGTTTCTTAATCATAAATATTCTGAAAATTTGTACAGTTATATGGAAAAAGTTTTGCTGAATAATTTGAATAAATTAATATTTATGAATATAAAAAGGAGAACATGTGGTTAGTATACATATAATTTTCAATTATATTACTTTTTTCTACAAGTGGATAAATATTCCTTTGTCAATCACAAGTTTTGATAGAATGCAAAGGTTTTTTTAATTAAAGAAATTTACCAACCTAACTGTTTTTTTGTTTACAAATTTATAACCTAAAAAAGAATTAGATTGAACGTGACATTCAATTAAAAAATTATAATTTTTAAAAAATAAAAGTCCTAATTAATTGATTAAATTATTCATATATTCTAACAAGTGTTGATAAGTATAATTTAATTGGTAACGTTCCTGTTGACAGTCAGAAAAACAACAGAATTTTTATCAGTGACATATTTAAAAATATGTTTTACCTTTTATAATATTACCACACTTTTTCTGTTCTTTTTCTGTCCGGAAGAAAAAATTGATTTTCAACAATTTTATAGTAAATCTACGAACAGTGTTTTTCAAATTAAACTATGTTTTTGTCTGATTTAAAATTAACCCATTAACGCCTTCCCTCGAAGGCTACAGTCAGGGTTTTGAGATAATCTAAAAAACTTAAAATTTGACCCAAAAATTTTTAAATTAAAAAAAATCTTTTCAAGTCTTACTACAACTGCCTTATATTTTTGGGGTCCCTGAAGCTGAATATGAAGTCTATTTAACCACATCACGCCAGGATGATGGGGTTAGATGGACTTTAGATTCAGCACCCTCGATTTCAAAAACTTAAGTTGGTAATGGTAAGACTTGAAAATAAATTTTTTTTATCCTCAAACGTTGGTGTCAAATTTTTAATTTTTTATGAGATTATCTCAAAACCCTGACGTGATGGGGTTTCGGGTCAAATTTTTATTTTTTTTTGTTATCTCAAAATTCTGACGTGATAGGGTTAAATAGATTTTAGATTTGGTTTCAGCGACCCCAAAAACATAAAGTAGTCATAGTCTGATATAATGCTCAGAGCATCAATTTTTTTTGTGTGCCAGTGTTATGAATCAAGGCTTGAACATAGTTCGAAACTAGATTATGGATCAAGGCTTGATCATGGTTCGAAACTAGATTATGGATCAAGGCTTGATCATGGTTCGAAACTCGATTATAGATCAAGGCTTGAACATGGCTCGACACTCGATTATGGATCAAGGCTTGATCATGGCTCGACACTCTATTATGGATCAAGGCTTGATCATGGATTAAGGATTAATTATGGTTTAAGGCTTGATCTCGGCTCAAAATTCGATTATGGATCAAGGTTTCATCATGGTTCGAAACTTGATTATGGATCAAGGTTTGATTTTTGCTCGAAACTCGATTATGGTATTGATCATGTCTCGAAACTCGATTATGACTCAACTCTTGATTATGGCTCAAGGGTTGTCTATACCCGTGAAGAAATTACCATATCTAGGCTATATCATGGCATGAAACACCTTCCCAGATCTGGGAAGGTGTTTTATGCCATGATATGGCCTACACAATGATCAAAAGACCTGGCCACTATTTAGGCCATGCACAGTGGGCCAGAACACCTTGATTCATGGCCAAAAGTCGAATTTTTCAACTTCATATTTGTTAAAGTAGTTTATGACATTCTAATTAGCAATAGTTCTGGCATCTTTTACATTAATGACACTGTAATTTATAAATATTTAACACGTTAAAAATTATGTAAAATTCAAAAATATTAAAAAATTTCTCTTAAAAATTTCATTGAAGTTCTGTACATTTCTCGAAATAGAGTTAATTTTTTCAAGCAATTACTAATTGACGTTCAATATAACTCTCAAACAAACAAAAAAATCAGTATATAATTATTTGATAATTTATTTTCGATTAATTTTATAAGCACACATTTTACCACAAATTCATTTGTTTACTAAAAAATTGTAAATATTAAAGTCAATGTTTCATTCACAATATACGTAGTGACTAAGATTAGGAGAAGTTTGGCTACAATATCAACATCCATTCGGGGTTTTTCGGGGTCGCTGATTACGAATCGATTATTAGTTTTCAAAAATCCAAAATGGCGGATGACTTTATTAAAAATCCATCAGATTTACTTGAAACTTGTTACTCGGGGGTTTTAGGGGTCGCTGATTACGAATCCATTCTTAGTTTTTAAAAATCCAAATGGCGGATGACTTTATTAAAAATCCATCAGATTTACTTGAAACTTGTTACTCGGGGGTTTTAGGGGTCGCTGATTACGAATCTATTATTAGTTTTTAAAAATCCAAAATGGCGGATCCAATATGGCGGTTGACTTTATTAAAATTTCATCAGATCCACTGGAAACTTGTTACTTGGAGGTTTTTAGGTTCGCTGATTAAGAATCCATTATTAGTTTTTCAAAATCCAAAATGGCGGATCCAATATGGCGGATGACTTTATTAAAATTTCATCCAATCTACTTGAAACTTGTTACTCAGGGGTTTTTGGGGTCGCTGATTACGAATCTAATGTTAAATTTTAAAAATTTAGTATTGCAGATTGAAGGTGGAAAAATTTTATAGAAAAATATTAGATTTGGATACCGATGATTTATCATTTTATATCAAAATTTTAAAGAATATAATGTTGAAACTTAAAAAGAGATCAAAATTTTGTAAAAATTTTTATTTTTGTATAACGCAATATCTGGAGGTTTGTGATGTCACTCATTCTTACTTTAATATAATTATTTTAAACTCCATATTTTATATTATATATCTGTTACAAGTATTTGATTTAAAAAATGGAGGAGGGCGCTACCATTAAAAAAGATTAGCTAGCACTGGGTTTATGATGAACTAGTTAAGGCACTGAGTACGTCGTTACACACGCGCATGCGCTAGTTTGCTCTCACTCTCTTTCTTTCTGAAGCTGCGTTGCGGTCGGTATCATACCGGTCACAGCGCGGTCTATGAAATTTTACTTTTCTTATTATAATGTAGAATTGTCGGATGAAGACGAATAACCGAAAGAATGAATTTGAAGCAATTTAAATGTGAGAGGAGAGGGGGACTCACACAGAAACCTCCCCGAAGGTGAGAGGATAGGGGAACTCACACAGAAACCTCATCGAAGGTGAGAGGATAGGGGAACTCACACAGAAACCTCCCCGAAGGTGAGAGGCTAGGGGGTCTCAGACAGAAACCTCCCCGAAGACGAGAGGCTAGGGGGATTCACACAGAAACCTCCCGGTAGTGAGGTCTAAAATTGTGCTGCAACCTCCTCGTGGTAGACCTTGGTAACTGCTAAAATAGTAGGCTAACTGCAGGCAAATTAAACCTTTTTATTTTTAAATCCTGAATATTAAGTTTAAAATCATCAACATATGCGTATCATTTAGCTTCTTGAAACCGCCAGACTAAATTTTTCAAATCTGACATTAAATTCGTAATCAGCGACCCCGAAAACTCCCGAGTAACAAGTTTCAAGTAAATCTGATATATTTTTAATAAAGTCATCCGCCATTTTGGATTTTTAAAAACTGATAATGGATTCGTAATCAGCGACCCCAAAAACCCCCGAGTATTAAGTTTCAAGTGGATCTGATGAAATGTTAATAAAGTCAACCGCCATATTGGATCCGCCATTTTGGATTTTTAAAAACTAATAATAGATTCGTAATCAGCGACCCCGAAAACCTCCGAGTAACAAATTTCAGGCTATTTGAAATATAAATAGACTTTTGGCCATCGAACAGGGTCTCCTGGCCCACTGTGCCATGGTTAAATTTCTACACGGGTATGACTCGAAACTTGATTCCTACGTAAAAAAAATGTTGGCTACCTCAAGACTCACTTAAGGCTCTTAACTTAGTTGAAGCAAAAAATAATCCTAAAGCTTAAGGTCGCTCAAGGCTCGAGATTTGGTTGAAGCTAAAATTAATCCTAAATCTTAAGGCTCGACAAGACTCGAAAAATGGTTGAAGTTAAAAACTCATCTAAAGCTTATAGTACAGTCAATCTGATATTCTTTATCGAAAAAAATACCTTACTCAAAAAATTTTTAGATTTGATTTTGTATGAAAACCGTAAGTCGTACTTAAAAATTTCTTAAACAAAAGTTGTGATGATTAATTTCTCCACATTTTTTCTCATTGGGCTACTACTGTACAAATTAATGTGCGAAAGCTAGAGGGCGCCAAAATTGCACAAAACCAGTGTTAAATGGTTTTTTTATTTTTGATATCGCAAATTATTTTATGTAGTTTTGTCCACTGAACACGATCCCGGGTTTCAAAATTGTTCTTCACATCAGGATTTTGAGAAAAGTGAGGATAAGAAGCCCAAAAAACGTGTTTTCGAGGGTTTTCAAAATTTCTTTTCTCTTTAATATGACCTGACATTTTGTGGAGTCTTTACCCCCACTTTTCTAAAAATTCTGAAGTGATGGGCAATTTTAAGACCCAGTATAGTGTTCAATAACCAAAACTACATTAGAAATAATTCCGATATCAAAAATGAGGAGAAAATTTTGTTTGGCATCTGTTTGCTCAAATAAGCGCACGTCGTGCTGATTAATTAACACGCGTGCGAGCATGTGTCCGTCACTATGTGCGCACTTTGCTATCTGGGCTATTAAAAAATTCATTTTTGACAGCTAATTTAGTTTGTTGTTGCAATTTATAAGTAATTAAATTCGTCAGCCATATTAGATCCAACACTTTGAATTTTGCTAATTGGACTTTAGATTCGTAATCAGCGTCCCCAAAATCCTCCGAGTAACAAGTTTCAATCAAATTCAAGACATTTTTAAAAATTCGTCCTACATATTGGATCCGCTATTTTCAATTTGGAAAAGCAGACTTTAGATTCGTATCCAGCGACGCGACACCGAAAACCGCTGAGTAACAAGTTTCAATCGAATTCAAGAAATTTTTAAAAATTAGTCCGTCATGTTGGATCCGCCTTTTTGAATTTTAAAATTCTGACTTCAGATTCGTAATCAGCGACCCCAAAAACTTTTAAATATGTGGTGACCCAAAAATATTAGTACAAAGATACATTAAACATCTTAAGGGGAGATTCCACTGATTTTTTTTTTGAATACCGAACTTTTTTTTTTTTAATTTTTGGTTAGTATGATTATCTAAAAATACGGGAAAAATAGTCTGAAGCGATAAAAATAGACTCGCTAGCAGGAGAGTAGGAATAACATCACCTTTCCACCTCGAAAATTCATGTTTTTTCATTAATTACCTAACTGCAATTTGATTATTTTTAAATTTACATTTTTTCTTTTCGCACCGCTTGAAAGAGTAATTCTTAATTAATAAGAAATGTCTACTGTTACGTATCAAAGGTTATGTATATAACTTTAAGTTAAATTTTTGTATATTTGGTCCTTCAAACTTAATACGCGTTTTTCTCGAAACTACACATTTTCAACTTGTTTACACTCTCATTTTTACAATTTTCAACGAAATAACTTGCAATTTGGACAGCATGCTCCTTGAATGTGTAGTTTTCGTGTAAACTAGGATATTTAAGATCCATTAATATTTATAAAAGTTATTAACAATTTAAGTTGCAAAATTATGGTCGAAAAATTAAAAAGTCTGCCATTTGGTTATTTTTCAATAAATTTTTTTTGTTCTAGTTTACACGATAGCCATAATGGTATAGATTAAGAAAATTTTTGACTTTTTTAGTTTAGATTAATTGTCGCCGAGAAAAAATGTAAACAACTTTTAGAGGGGACCACTTTCGGCAGCCATTTTCTAAGACTCCATTAAAAAAATAAATAAATAAAAAATGGTTTTTATTACTGTAACACAAGTATTTTATGGTAAAAAAAGTTTAACTAAGAAATGTTTATTTTACTACCTATAAAAAATTTTTTTAAAAAACCTTAATTTCTGTGGAATCTCCCCTTAAATTAAGATATTTCAAATAACTTAAAACTGACTACCAAAACATCTTAAATAAGATACTTCTTTTTGTAGTGTATTCCCGGTTGGTTTATTTAAGGGGAGATTCCACAGAAATTAAGGTTTTTTTAAAAAATTTTTTTATAGGTAGTAAAATAAATATTTCTTAGTTAAACTTTTTTTACAATAAAATACTTGTGTTACAGTAATAAAAACCATTTTTTATTTATTTATTTTTTTAATGGAGTCTTAGAAAATGGCTGCCGAAAGTGGTCCCCTCTAAAAGTTGTTTACATTTTTTCTCGGCGACAATTAATCTAAACTAAGAAAGTCAAAAATTTTCTTAATCTATACCATTATGGCTATCGTGTAAACTAGAACAAAAAAAATTTATTGAAAAATAACCAAATGGCAGACTTTTTAATTTTTCGATAATAATTTTGCAACTTAAATTGTTCATAACTTTTATAAATATTAATGGATCTGAAATATCCTAGTTTACACGAAAACTACGCATTCAAGGAGCATGCTGTCCAAATTGCAAGTTATTTCGTAGAAAATTGTAAAAATGAGAGTGTAAACAAGTTGAAAATGTGTAGTTTCGAGAAAAACGCGTTTAAAGTTTGAAGGACCAAAAATACAAAAATTTAACTTAAAGTTATATACATAACCTTTGATACGTAACAGTAGACATTTCTTATTACTTAAGAACTACTCTTTCAAGCGGTGCGAAAAGAAAAAAATGTAAATTTAAAAATAAACAAATTGCAGTTAGGTAATTAATGAAAAAACATGAATTTTCGAGGTGGAAAGGTGATGTTATTCCTACTCTCCTGCTAGCGAGTCTATTCTTATCGCTTCAGACTATTTTTCTCGTATTTTTAGATAATCATACTAACCAAAAATTTAAAAAAAATAATTTCGGTATTCAAAAAAAAATCAGTGGAATCTCCCCTTAAATTGATTGATTCATTTAAGAGATACATTTTTTTAAAGTTGCAAAAAATTGAAATAGTGATAACTTAGTAAAAAAAATTTATTTCTCTCCTTCGGTAGACTCATCCGTAAAGGCAAAATAAAATGTTTTTTTACATTTTGATTAAAAAAATATATATTATTTATCGTGAAAATTTCACGTGTTCTCACCCAACTTGTAATGTTACATATTATAATGCAGAAACATACATTGTTGAGTCATAAATCTTTAATGCTATCAGTTTAATAAATCATATATTTTAAAATAAAAACAGTTTTTTGAGATTTTATATATTGTTCTCTTTAATTCTTTTGTTAAGTGTGAATTCGATTATTTTAATTAATATTATTAAAGAAAATCTATATATTAAGCGAATTCAGGCTTAACTGTATCGAAAGTAATTTTCGATAAGTTAAACTAAAAGACTTAATATTTATTCACCCCAAGATAAACGTTTAACTCTTCATAAAATAATTAATATTTTTGAAAAAGTACAGGATCCCCCTTTTAAGTGTACTATTAATTCAGTACCTCCGATTAGACGGTATTTTAATTGAAAATATATAAAAAGAAAAAAAAGGTTGTATATAGTTGTAGACAGTAACGACACACTTCAGTTATATGAGTAGTACAAATATAAATTTTATTCAATTCATAAAACTTGAAAAATTGATAGAAAAATCGTACAATACAAGAATATAAACTATCTTTAAATTATTTACTTGTATAAATCGTAGTAAATATTATTATAAAAAAATGTCCTTTTAATAGAATATAATTAATATAAGATTCTCAATATTTATATAACAATATAATATCGATAAACAACAAACAATTTTTATTTACATAATAATTATGTTTTATGTAAATTTGTATTATGTGTGTGTATAAAATATGTAAGATGGAATAATTAATAATCAACTCACTAACTTACAATTTATTATTTTTATCAAGAATGGAAAAGTATCCTGTTACTTTTCTCAGGTGAATTACTCAGATTCACACCTGTGACAGAATCTCTTATACGAAATATTTCTTCCTTATTTTAATTATTTTCTTTGTATTCTTCTTCAATTATTTCTTTGTTATTTAATCCTTTATTATTATCAGCATTAAATTTTAAATTACTTGATCAAAGAAAATATCAAAATTGATTTTAATATTTAAAGTTCGGGGTCACCGAATTTAAATTTGTAATCAAATCTGATATTATTTGACAACAATGACAATGACAAAATACTTTCAAACCACTAGATAGTGGTTTGATATTTAACACTTCCTATTTTACTTTACTTATTTCACTTTAATATTTTCATTCTTTCACTTTATCAACACAATATTCTCTTAAATGATTCTCTTTTCTTTAATTTCCTTCTTTTTATACTTGATGTAATTATTGTTTTAATTTTATTATTTTACTTCATATTTACTTTTTGTCTTCGTATTTTTGTTTAATTATTTATTTTCAATTCGCGTAAAAGAATATTAAAAATTCTTAATTCAATTTACTTTAATCAATTAATCAATAAAACTTCAAAATCAACCCTTATTTCTGGGGACAAAAATATAAACCTCCGCCTTTTGCGGGAAATAAATTCACAACTATATATAATCAACCGCTTTGCGGGAAAAACAAATTATTAAAACTCTCTACCGATTTTCGGGAGGAACACTTAATTTTACGCAGCTTTACTGCGGGAGGAACAAAATCGGACTTATTAGTTAAAACGATCGAAAGTATGGATCACACCTTGGAAGTAATATAAAACGATAGAGTGGGGATGCCTGTGCACACGGCTCGCCAAACTTCGTTGTTGCCAGGCAAGCTTTTTGCAAGCTTGCAAATTCCTCAAAATGGCGTGATATAGTTCGATGCTCTGTATCCTCTGTTGTCAATGTTTAAGTGTATACTTTTTCTTGGTATTTTACCAATACAATTAAGAGACTTTTCTGTGGAAAGTAACTTATAGCAAAGTAGACAAATTCTTTTTGAAATAAGAGTGATATCCATATTCTTTTAATCAATTTTAGAATTATAATTTTAAAAATAATGTTGAATATTATTGGGAATGAAAACAATTGAAGAATGATTATCGTTATTTTGTAATTTGGATATAACTTAATTAAGAAAAAATAGTTTTAAGACAATTTAATCGATGAGTTAATTATTTAAAATTCCAGTTATGTCCTGATAACATGTCTATTGAGTACTTAATTCTATTTGTAAAAGTCCCAAATTTTTAATGAAATTATACAATATAACAAATTTTTAATTAATGAAAAAATTAAAAATAGTTACGAAGTCATACGTAACAACTTTATTCGTTGTAACCGGCTATGGCATTGAAATTCTACTCCGTTTTTACTTCTCAGCATTCTGTTTCTCAATCTTAGAATTATTTTATACATTATTTAATTAATAACTGAAACTAGTTCGTTAAAGATGTAAATATCTGAATTTATGTCAAATAATGATGTATTTATCAATATTTATTAAATTTAATTTTATAGGTCAAAAAAAAATTATAAGTTAATTTTTTTATTTTATTTTAAACTTTAATCTTTATTTAAAAAATTCCTATTTTTAAATTAACCATTCCTTTTTATTCTTTTTTTTAGTTTATAAACGAAGTAAACTTTTCAATTTTAAATTAATTATTATTTGTCAAATAAAAATAGTTTCAGTAAAGTATCAAATTTCCCTACATCAGTACATTCAACTCTGCTTAAAAAAATAAAATAAAAAAAATAAATAAAAAATAACTCAAATATAAATTTTATTCAATACGACATATAATTAAAATATTTTATTAAAAAAATGTTTTTTAAACACACTATTGTTAATGATTATATATATATTTTACATTTTTACATTCTCATCACATGAGAAGGTATTAGTTTTGGTCGAATTTTGACTTTTGCTAATTTTATGAAATCTTTACGTTTTGAGGTGCCCTGAGTCCGAAAAACATGGTCTGGCGAATGCGTCTGTCTGTCTGTCCGTCTGTAGACGGTAATATGTTGTTCCCACGATAACTTTTGAAAAACTTATCGGATCGTTTTTAAATTCAACACACTTAAAGTTGGTGTAAAAATGAAGGCTAAGTTCGTTAACCAGCCTTTTCGTTGAAAACTACAAAAACTACGGTAGTTTCAAAATTATGAAAAATTAATTTTTTTAAATTTCAGAATTTTTAATTTTATATTATTTTAGATTAGGTTAATACAAACAACTTTCCTCTAGAACATTACTTGATAAAAACTCAATTTTCGAAGTTACAGTTCCTTAAATGGTCAAAAAAACAAAAAAAATCCCAAAATAACACTGAAAATCTAATTTTTTTAAGGAATAAAAGTTAATGAATTGATTTTAACCTATTTGCACTCTAATATACTTAAAAAATAACTTATACACAAAAAAGTCGTAATTTCCAGAAAAATCACTCTCTTTATATATTTTTTGTGCGCTTTTTTGACAAAAAATCAATATTCCGACCCCATTATCTCCGACATTTTTGGATATGCAATTTTGTCACCAGAGACTTTTTTTGACACTTTGTATCAGCTACAACTTTGCTGTTGACAACTTTTAGCCCAACCAAAACTTTTCGAGTTATTTTTTAAATAACTGTCAAAAAACTAAATTTTTTACATTCTCATCACATGAGAAGGTATTAAGTTTTGTACAATTTTTATTTTTTGCTAATTTTATGAAATCTTTACGTTTTGAGGTACCCTGAGTCCGAAAAACATGGTCTGGCGAGTGCGTCTGTCTGTGTGTATGTCTGTCTGTGTATACAGCTCATTTTCATAAATATCTCAAAATCATGATGAGCTTTTGAGTTAAATTTTTTTTAAATTGTAGATCCCACCTGCGGACATAAAGTTAGAGTACTTTCTGATATATTAATAAAGTTTAACTACTTTTTTTTATATTTAATTTTGCAAAAAAATTGTTTTTGCCAATAACTTTAAAAAAATGTTAGGACACCTATAAATGTTTTTCCATAATTTTGTAGAGTTTTTTTAGGCGCATCTTTTGAGCCCTAATTGAACATTTTTCGTCTATATTAACCGGAGTTATTAAATTTTTAAAAATAAAAAATTTTGGAGTTAAAACTTTTTTTAAAATTTTGTTGAAGAACGTAGAAAAAACTTTAAAATTATCGTTATCAACTTGTTTTTTGTTATTCGGTGCTATTTTTTATTATTTTGTTGTAATTTGGGTATCCTACCTTTGCTTTGCCTACAATTTCTAAGCAATGAATACACGTTAATACTTGAAGTAATTCTCATACTGTTGAAAATGACCTTTAAATTAAGAAGAGAAGCTTTTAGAAAACGTTTACTATTTTATAAGTTATTCAAATATTTGTATAGCATTAAAAATGGCGATTTTTTCAAAATCTCATAGTGAATTTCTTGTTTAAGCTCAAAATAACATATAATAACAATATTTGTTAATATATTTAATACATTATGTATAAAATAATATATTATAATATTCTATAAAATTTAAATATTTTTCTACAAAAATAAATTTTGTCCTTTCTGAAGGACAGTTGCCGTACTGCCAACAAGACGCCGAAATGTGCAGAGGCGCGTCCTGCCGGAAGGCCCTTCCGAAAGTTCATTTTTAAATCTTCAGTAAATTTAAAGTTTTTCTTATAAGAATTAAATATCACATCCACTGTATCCGGATTTACATGTTTTTAATCATACATTTGATATAAGATATTTACAAATCACGTATATAGTGGGAACGGGACATAATGACAAGGGGCGTAATGAATAATTGTAATTTATTTAAAAATCTTAAATCAAAATGATTTCGCTCCAAAGACTACTTGATGTACTACAAGTTTCTGCAAAGTTTGATTATTAATTATTTAATTACTATTGTAAGAAATATAGTAGAAAAACTGTATTTCACATATGAAAGTAACATTTCAAAATTTTCATTTTTTCGTTCTAATTTTTTAAAAATAACTTTAAAAAAACTAAAATCGTGTTTTAAGCTTGAAACATTCTTTGAGGGTCAATTTGAGATTTTTGATTCACACTTACTGTATTGATAAAAATTACAAAATATTTCCCAAGTACCCCTAGGGCGTGTTGGCTAATGTAACACGCTATGCATAAAGAGGAACCTACGATACCGACGAAGTGTCTGTTCATTGTAGAAAAAAAAGCAAGAGTAATATAGGGACGTTCATTTTTTTAAAAGAAAGCTGAGATACCAGAGTAACTTTTTTAGTAGACAAACACTTAATTAAAGCAAAAATGTCCGAGTAAATCAACAAAGAGTGAAAAGTTAGCAATTACGCTCCGATCTACACTACACAAAAAAACTTGATACTAATACTTTAAGAATATTTTAGCTGCTTCTGAAAATCACGTTTTTGCTAAGAGAGTTAGTATAATTAAAAATAACTTAAAAAATTTAATCATCAACAGTAAAAATATACATTTAAATCCACTTAATCTCGTAATCATCAGCAAACAAAAACAAGTGATGAGAATGTAATCCTTAAAGTCGTAGTAACTTTAAGAAAAAAAATATATTTTATGAATCATATAATAGGAAACAAGAACAAAGAAAACAAATAATGCATAACAATTGCAGAACACTGTGAGCAACGCGAGCCATTTGCGCGCAACAACACACGGAGCGCGAAGCGCGACGATCAATATTAGCGCGCCCCGAGGCGCGCTTAAACTTGCGAGCCCCCGCGCGAAGCGCGGATGAGAATGTGTCCGCGCTTGCGCAGACAGATTTTTTTTATTTACTTTATTCTTAAGTTTGAGTCAATCCTAAGTTGCTCGACATCGCTTTTCGCAAATTATTTTTTTTAATCATCTCACTTGTCCAAGTGGCTACACACTTCCGACAAGGTTGTTTTTTTATTCGAGGAAAAGAAACCGTTTTATTGAGGGAACCAGAGCTTGCCGAATGCAAGGGTAGTCACCGTTCTCTAAACTCGACTTTAGCAAGTAAACAAAAATTCTACACCCGCACTTTCAATAATTCGGTATTTTCTGTAAATAAACATTCATTAACAATAAAATCTGTCATATAATATAAGGTGCGTAAGCACAAAATTCAATTGAATGTGTATTTGTATTATGTGTAAATTTGTAAGTGTTAAAAATTTTTTTTTTTAAACAACTGTATGCCTTTTAACCTTTTGTCATTCTTTCAAAAAATATAAAAAACAAATCCCACTGCTGCGACCAGTTTGTTAAGTGTGAATTCGATTATTTTAATTAATATTATTAAAGAAAATCTATATATTAAGCGAATTCAGGCTTAACTGTATCGAAAGTAATTTTCGATAAGTTAAACTAAAAGACTTAATATTTATTCACCCCAAGATAAACGTTTAACTCTTCATAAAATAATTATTATTTTTGAAAAAGTAGAGGATCCCCCTTTTAAGTGTACTATTAGTTCATTACCTCCGATTAGACGGTATTTTAATTGAAAATATACAAAAAGGAAAAAAAGGTTGTATATAGTTGTAGACAGTAATGACACACTTCAGTTATATGAGTAGTACAAATATAAATTTTATTCAATTCATAAAACTTGAAAAATTGATTGAAAAATCGTACAATACAAGAATATAAACTATCTTTAAATTATTTACTTGTATAAATCGTAGTAAATATTATTATAAAAAAATGTCCTTTTAATAGAATATAATTAATATAAGATTCTCAATATTTATATAACAATATAATATCGATAAACAACAAACAATTTTTATTTATATAATAATTATGTTTTATGTAAATTTGTATTATGTGTGTGTATAAAATATGTAAGATGGAATAATTAATAATCAACTCACCAACTTACAATTTATTATTTTTATCAAGAATGGAAAAGTATCCTGTTACTTTTCTCAGGTGAATTACTCAGATTCACACCTGTTTCAGATTCCTTATATGAATTATTTCTTCCTTTCTTTAGTATTTCCTTTAATTTGTTCTTCAATTGCTTCTTTTGTTTGATTCTTTATTATTATTATTATGGATATAATACTTCAAATTATTCACTTAATATTCACTTTTTGTATCCTTTTTTAATTATTTATTTTCAATTCGCCTTAAAAATTCAATTCACTTTAATCAATTAATCAAATAAAAATTCAAAATCAACCCTTATTTCTGGGGACAAAAATATAAACCTCCGCCTTTTGCGGGAAATAAATTCACAAAAAATAATCATCCACTTTGCGGGAAATTAAATTGACACTCTACCGATTTTCGGGTGGAAAACTTAATTATACGCAGCTTTACTGCGGGAGGAACAAAATCGGACTCCCTAGTTAAAACGATCGAAAGTATGGATCACACCTTGAAATTAATATAAAACGACAGAGTGGGTATGTCTGTGCACACGGCTCGCCATACTTCGTTGTTGCCAGGCAAGCTTTTTGCAATCTTGCAAATTCCTTAAAATGGCGTGATATAGTTCGATGCTCCATATCCTCTTTTGCCAATGTGTAAATGTAATCTTCTACTTAGTATTTTTACCAACACAATTAGTCTTTTCCGTGGAAAATATCTCATAACAAAGTATAGAAATTCCTTTTGAAATAAGGATGATATCCATATTCTTTCAACCGATTTTAGAATTATGATTGTAAAATTTATATTGAATATTATTGGGAATGAAAACAATTGAAGAATGATTATAGTTATTTTTTAAGTTAGGATATAATTTAGTTATGAAAAAATAGTTTTAAGACAAATTAATTGATGAGTTAATTATGTAAAATTCCTCTTATGTCCTGATGATATGTGTGTTGAGTACTTAATTCTTTTTACAAAAGTCCCAAATTTTAAATGAAGTTATACAATATAACAAATTTTTAATTAATAAAAATAATTAAAAATAGTTACGAAGTCATACGTAACAGATTCACAATCATTATTTGTGCGTTTGGTCAGTCCGAAAACGAAGTAACCGTATTCTGTTGATCCATTGGCGTTCATAGTGTATGAAGAACCGTCCCATGTGGACTTTTGCTTGAGCACTCAAGGAGTTTTTCAACTCTCCAGAGACATTGACAATTTCATTTGCTAGCAATAAAGGAAGTGCCATAATTAATCTTATAAAATTATAACACTCGGGGAAGTCAATTAATAATTCCTCTAGCTCTAAACTTCTCACGTTTACTCAATTACACTAAATTAAAACAGTTTGTCATTCCAGAAACAAAGAGTACATAGAAAACTATAGTTTTTTTACTTCTTAACTGTAGAGAAATTTTTCATAAAATTCAAAAATATTTAGAAAAAAATGACGCGATATAATGTAGCTGAATTTGCAGGGCTCGGATCGTTTTTAAGATTCCGAAAAGTGTCTTTAGTCGTATAATATTCAATTATCTTCAACTGTAAGAAAATTCTTCACAGAAATTGGATTATTCTCAACATTATTTTTAAATTCTCAAAATTTCAATCTTTTTTATAAATATCAAAATTCTTCTTCAAAATTCAATGACTTTTAAACATTTACAAAAGAATCTGTTCAAGAATTCAATTATCTTTATTAATATCAAAATTCTTTTTCAAAATTTAATTACTTTTAAACATTTTAGATAAAAATCTGTTTAAAAATTTAATCTTCTTTGTAAATAATAAAATTCTTCTTTGAAATTCTATTATTTGCAAAGAATTTTAATAAAATTATTGTCAAAATCTTAATTATTTTTATAAATAAAAAAATCATCTTAGAAATTCAATTATTTTCAAATTCTTTTTTTTTATACAATCTTATAATATAAAATAATGATTTTATCACTCGGTCACCTTTAACTATTGTAAAACATGAAGACATCAATTGCTCCGAGTCGAAGACTCGGAGTGATCGATTTCTTCATGTTTTATAACAATTTTTTTATAAGTACTTTAATTTCAAAAAGGTTGGAATTTGAATCTTTTGAAGAATTTTAATTCTTATCGAAAAATAAGAATTAATTATTTCTTTTAAAAAGAAGTTATTAATGTTTTTTAACAAATTTGAAAGAAATATGTAAATAAAGTTAACATAACATTTTTTTGATTAAAAAAATGTTTTTTTTTAAATTTTAAAAATTTTAGTCGCATTTTACTTAAAAATATCCTGAAAAAGTCGATTAGTTGCATCTTTTTACAAAAATGTCAAATTTCCTTAGAAAAGTCAAAAAAGTCGCACAATCCAAGCCCTGAATTTGTCATACACAATTTAAATAAATCTTATTTGTTTAAAAAATAAATTTCAGTATAATTACTCAATAAAGATTTATCGCATAAATTTTACAATATTATTGGAGGTAATTAATGCAAACCAAAGTCATGAAAAAAAATTTATTCTTTGAAAAGGTAAAAAAAGATTTTTTAAATTATTTGTAATATTAATACCAGTCTACCATTTATTTATCTTTAAGTTACGAATGAAATCCAAAAAATTTGTAACCTTTTTTTAAATCTAATTAAACTAAAATAATTACCTTTAAATGATGATACAAACATCCAAGTACTTCAACTCCAATGAACGCTATCCGCAATGCTGCTCTCAGTATGCATATTATTAATAATGCATATTATATAAATTCTTAATAATACAAAACATAAAACCTTTTAAAATAAAAATTATCATTTTAAATTGCTTATTGTTAAATTGTTTATAAAAAATTGAACTTTTCGTTCATCATAAAAACATTAAAAAATTTATTTCTATTGCACAAACATTTATAATCGCAAAAACAAAGAGACAAAAGTAACTGTCAGGAAATTATTTGATTAACTGTAATTCTTTATTTTATAAAAAAGTTAAATAATAAATATTTAATTATGAATAATAATTATTGTTAATTAACTTATTTTCAACTTGTTATCACTTTCGTCTTACAACGAATTTGTATTTGCAAATGCATATAAAAAATATATTTTTTATTTATGAAAACAATTATTTTTTAACGTAATAAAGCAGTTTAAACGAAGTGTTAAAATATAATTTCTTATTTATGGAGGGTTTAAGCCTTTAGTATAACTTTAAAACTGAAGAATTGTTTTTAATTCAAACAAATATTTAACTACAATTATACATGGTTTCTGACGTATACATACTTTTTAGATATAATTTTGTCGAATTAAATATTTTTTCAATAATTAGTTCCCAGTACTTAAAATTTTCTTTCAGATCACGTAAAAAAATTGTGTTTTTTCCAATTAAATTAAAATTTAATACTTTATATTTACAATCGGCGAATGTCATCGTAGTATTTTTTCGGAAGTCTCTTTTGAATTGCCTACTTTTGTATACAAGTCCCCTTTAGAAGATTTAACCTTTACATTTTGCTTATTAAGAAAGTGTGTATGTTGTTTTACTTACTGAAAAACGTTATCTTTTAAGAGTGCTTGTGCTCCTTCTGTTCCCAACTTAGTGTTTACATACGTAATAACTGAAAACGTTAAAAAATATAAACAATCGCATTAAAATGTACGTGTCAAAAACTTTTCCAATTTTTTTTTGAAAATTAATTAAATACAAATTCAAGTGCTGGAGAAGCTTTGTTATTTAGTTTTAGTTATGAAACTGAAGTTATCAATGTTGATTGAACGAACATATTTTTAAAAAAATTTCTTAAAAGTTCAGGATACAAATTTTTCTTGTTATTTTTAATCAAAGTAAACCTGCCAAATCCTAAAAGAAAATAAAAAGACGTAGGCAAATATAATTTTTTTGGTAATGGTTTATTTTAATATTAGACGCTATTTAAAAAAATTTTTAAAAGGTTCCAAGTCGGGGACAACAGTGATTTTGTTTGTCTATTTTTTTTTAAAAATCACGAAAATTTTAAAAATTAATAATTTCTTAGGTAGGTAGTAATTTTTTTCTTTAAATAATTGTTAATTTTTATGTCCTTTAAAATTTTTTTAAAATAGCGTCTAATATTAAAATAAAGAATTATTAAAAGAAAAAAATGACAACTTTTGTTTTTTGACGTTTTTTTAATTTAATGTTTGAAGGGTTTACTTTGGTTAAGAATAACAAGAAAAATTTGTATCCTGAATTTTTTAGAGAAAATTTCTTTAAAAATATTTTCGTTGAGAAGGGTTGAAGTAAAAAAGATATGAACTGATCGACACGAGGTCATTAACTGTAGTGTTATAATACTAGCGCTTGTCGTCGAAATCACAGAGAGCGCTTCAGTCGTTACTAAAAATGGACAATTATAAAAAGAGCAAAAATTCAAATATTCTCAACACTCCCTCTCGAATGAAGTGCTATTTCAACATTGGTCCAATTGTCGACATTCCAATCAAGTCCAGACATCGTCGATGTTTTTCCTCGGTTAGACCTTTTGTAAGGACATCTGCAGACATTTTTTCAGATGGGACATATTCGGTATCCACATAGCCGCTCTTCAATACTTCTCTGATGAAATGATGCCTTATGGCAATATGTTTACTCTTCCCATGGAAAGTTTGATTCTTAGCCAGCTGTTGTGCACCTTGGTTATCGTTTTTTTATTTTTATTGCCTTTTTGTCGTTGATTCCAAGTCCAGAAAGAAATTTTCGTAGATATAAAGCCTCTTTACAGGCCTCTGTCAGTCCTATGTATTCGGATTCCATTGACGATAAAGCAACAGTCTGTTGTTTTCTAGATTCCCATGTGACTGCAGCGTTGCTTAGAGTAAAGACATATCCTGTAAAAGAACGTCGGTCTATTGGGCAACCAGCCCAATCAGCATCAACCCATCCTATCAAGTTTGATGAATCCTTGGTATAAATGATTCCGAGATCCATCGTGCCTTTGAGATAGCGAAGAACTCTCTTCGCTGCTTTCCAGTGCTGTTGTTCGTAACAGTCGTTAAATTGTCCCAAACAACTTACAACGTGAGAGATATCGGGTCTCGAAGCAATCGCAAGGTAATTGAGTGCTCCAATTAATTCTCGATATGGAAGTTTTCTCGAGTATTCTATCTTTTCGATATTGGTCTTTGTAAACTTTGTACCTCCTTCAATTGGTGTTGATACCGCCTTGCAGTCCTCCATTCCAAATTTTCTCAAGATATCACGTATATATCCTGTCTGTTTCACTGCAATTTGATTTTTGTTTCAGTTTATTTCAAGTCCGAGACAATAATTGACTTCTCCGAGATCCTTGACGTCCAGTTCTTGAGAAAGTCCAGAAAGTATGTATTTTAGATCACTCTCCTTCTGATACATGACGAGGATGTCGTCCACGTAAACAAGGATGATTAGGAAGTAATTTTCTCCATTGAATTTGTAAACGCAGAGATCGGCTTCGTTTTGCGTTAATCCTAGTTTCTTCAAAATCTCTTTGAATCTTTTGTTCCACTGATAACCAGCTTGTTTTAAGCCGTAAAGGGATTTATTTAATTTGCAAACTTTGTCACCTGATTTCAGTTGTCTCAGCATGTTGAGAGCTTGTCGACCTATAGAACTGTCACTTCCTTGTTCTTGTGTTATTTTACTTAGAGATTCTTCGATTAATTTTGGTGGTTCGATGTAGATCTCTTCTTCGACGATTCCATTTAAGTATGCCGTTGTAATATCCAATTGTTGCACGTGCAAATCGCACTTCACTGCTAGTGCCAATAGTAATCGCACGGAACTTAAACGAGCCACGGGAGCAAAAGTCTCGTGAAAATCTACTCCAGATCGTTGAAGGAACCCTTCAGCAACAACTCTTGCTTTTCTTCTCTCAATAGTTCCGTTTGCGTCGTATTTGTTCCTTAGAACAGTTCTGCAGCCTATCACGTCGCGATGTGTTGGACGATCGACTATGCTCCAAGTTTTATGTTTGATTAATGATAAAATCTCTTCCGTGATGGCATTCCTCCATTCATTGCTGTCGTCTCCGTTTAATGCTTCTTTCCAGGGAACTTCGGCTAAATGAACATATTCTTGTTTGTGATTTAAATAATTTTGATTTTCCACAGATTCCGGATTGATGAAATTTTCGGCAGCATCCTCATAGATTTGTTGATTTTCGTGAGATTCCAAATTGTTCATATCGGCATTTTCGTTGTTTTGTTGACAATTCCCCTCTTCAACAATTGGTATCTCGAATTCTTCTTGCTCCTGCAAATCCACACGGTTTTCTGCTCTCTCATCGTCGATCCTTTGATTGTTTGCGTCGATTCTCGTTGAATATTGTTTTCTTGGGCGTCCTCGACCTCCAGTTCGAATTAGGCTAGGTCTTCCTCGACCTCTTGTTTGTTGAATAACTCGTGGTTCATTCACAATCGGATTATTTTGCTCGTCAATGAATTCTTCATTATTCTCTTCGAAGTCGAGTTCAAAATAACGTTTTTCTTGATCATTATGAATATTAAAGTATTCGGTTTGGTTCGGTTCATTCACGATAATCGGTTTTTCTTTTGCTAATTGAAAATTTGAACAGGGTTCACAAATTTCAAAATCGTTTAAAAACTTAACGTCACGGGATTTTATAACCTTATTCTCGTTCGGCAACCACACTCGGTACGCTTTAGATGATTCGTCATAACCTAAAAAGACACACTTTATTCCACGTTGGTGGAATTTTCCCTTTTTAGGGTCTTTGTTTAAAGCATAAGCCGTTTCACCGAAAGTACGCAGGTGCTTTACACTGGGGCGTTCTCCGTACCAAAGTTCGAAAGGTGTTTTATCACCAAGTGTTCTCGTGACACAACGATTCCGCACATAATTTGCTGTAGAAACAGCTTCTGCCCAGAATGATTTTGGTAAACTTGATTGAATTAGCAGACAACGCGCGGTTTCGACGAAAGTTCGGTTCTTCCTCTCGGCGACGCCGTTTTGCTGTGGCGTATGAGGCACTGAAAGTCGACGTGTAATTCCTTCTTTCTTCAACATAATTTTTATATTCTTTAAAAAATCGCGGAACTTCACTTTTATTATGCAAGAAACGCACTTCTGTCCAACGAGAGTGGTCATCGGTGAACGCTACGTAGTATTTTGCTTTTCCTCTAGACTCATCTCTCATCGGTCCACAAACATCCATATGCACAAATTCCAGCACTTCTTTACTTCTGCGGGGCTGACGAGGAAATGGTAAATCAGGGAGCTTAGCTTTCAAGCAAATTTCACATGATAAAACACTTTTATTTTGTCCAAGGTCCAGATCGCAATCAATTTTCTTTCTATCCATTTCTAAGATATCATCGCGGTTGACGTGTCCAAGTCGTCGATGCCACATCATCATCTGTGAATTCTTATTTTCCTTCGAAGTTGAACACGAATTTACTTCATGCGATTCACGAAGAAAGTATAAGTTTCCAACTCGATCTGCTATTAAAATAGTTTTCCTGTTGTTATTTTTCACCAACTAAATAATATTAAATTACGTACACATTCTGAGGAAAATATACTTACATAAGATTTCTATCTTTCCTGTGAGCGACATATTCTTAGGCCGCCAACATCGTCAGCTTTTCCATTAAAATCACCTGTGCGAAATCGTACAGGTATTCCGCAGGTACGTCTCCTGCGATTTGAGACACTTTAACCTCAAAGTCATCAAACAAGAACAACACCAAAGCGCCCCTATGATGGTTTAATATGGACGAGGCAGGGGTTGCTTTAAACAATAACCATATTGAATTCAATGGACATTTTTACGTGCTCAACCGTACAATTGCTGACATAGGGTAAGTGCAAATAAGCTTTTATTAACCCTCCTGCGCATACGTTTTCACCCACAAAGTCGCTTGCAAATGCACATATTTTTCAGAAGGTAGGATTTGCACGCCGATTGGTATCTACGGGTTTTTGGGGTCGCTGATTACGAATCCGGGGTCAGAATTTCAAAATTCAAAATGGCGGACCCAATATGGCGGACAATTTTTACAATTCAAAAAAAATTCTAATCGTTCCGTCTATCGCTATCTAGGGGTTTTCAGGGTCGCTGATTACGAATCCGGGGTCAGAATTTTAAAATTCAAAATGGTGGACCCAATATGGCGGACAATTTTCACAATTTAAATAAAATTCTAATCGTTCCGTCTTTCTCTATCTAGGGGTTTTCAAGGTCGCTGATTACACAGGCCTGCAAATTGTAGCTTAGTTCTGTTACAGGAAAAGTGGAAGGTGATTCTTATAGCTTTTTTGACGTAGAATACGAATCCGACCTCCAAAATTGCCCATCACGTCAGAATTTCTTGTAAAACTGCTTTAAATGGCCAAAAATGGCTATTTTTGGTCATTTTTTAGAATTTTTTTTGGTTAACCAAAATTTTTTTTCAATTTGCAAAATTGTGTCGTATTGTACCATTTAGGCAAATGTGGGTATAAGATAAATTCAAAATGTCATTTTGATTGCATTCACTAATAGTTTTATAAATTGACCGTTATTTCTTAAACCAACTAGTAAGGGTGAGATATAGCAGTAGTCTTAATTTTTGAAAACAAAAAAACTTGAATTAAATATGTAACTTTTTAACATTTAAAAAGTTGACTAAAATTTTTATTATCCCCTCTACTCTTATATCCAATTTTGTAAAAAATTTTAGATCCTTTCTCCCTATTTCGATCCCACATATATTATGGACGTCCCCTTTATTACTACTTTGTTTTTTATAATTATACTTATATCAGCCTTCCTAGTTTTAAAAACCTACACTTGCCTAAATAATAAACAATTTTCAAATCTACATAACTTTTTTTAAAAAATTTCTAAAGACATTTTGAAAAATGAGTTTTAAAGCTAAGCCATAGTACTATACGATACAATTTTGAAAAATGAAAAAAAAATTTTTTGACTAACGAAAAAAATTCCGAAAAATGACTAAAAATAGCCATTTTTGGACATTTACGGCAGTATTACAAGAAATCCTGACGTGATGGGATATTTTGGAGGTTGGATTCATATTTTACGTCAAAAAAAGCTATAAGAATCAGTTTCCACTTTTTTTGTACCAAAACTAAGCCTAAATTTTCAGGCCTGTGTTACAAATCCGGGGTCAGATTTTCAAAATTCAAAATGGCGGACCCAATATGGCGGACAATTTTTACAATTTAAAAAAATTCTAATCGTTCCGTCTATCGCTATCTATGGGTTTTTGAGGTCGCTGATTACGAATATAAAGTCCAAAATTCCAAAATGGCGGACTCAATATGGCGGAAAATGGAACAACCATCAGAAAAAACATTTTGTGAATTAAATTAAAGATAATAAAATTAATCAAAATATATCGTTGGCCATCTGTAGGTTAAAAAATTTTAAAATATAGTAAGTACACTACATTGAAAATAAATTATATCATTCAAATAACCGATTACTTATCTATTATCAAAAAAATATTTACTTGAGGCAAATTATTTTTAATTAATTTAATTAGATTGTATTTGCTTTAATTACTGAAATTAATAATTAAAATGCAACTTATTTGACTTAAATTAAAATTATTCCATTGAACTAAACATTTATTTAATAGTCAATAAATAGTTATTTTAATCAAATAATTTTTTATAGATCTATAATAATAATAGAAATAATAATAATAATAATAATAATAATGGTAAAAATAATTATAATTAGAAATTAAAATCAATTTTTAAAGTTACAATTGATCGTGACTGTAATATGTTAAAAAATCAAACTTTTTATTCATATTAACAGATTTCAAAGACGCCGAAAGCACCAATATACCTATTTCTTGTGAAAATCGAAAAATTATATCAAAATTCATACAAAATTTTTAATTATTAATTTATTTTCTTAATAAAGACTACAATAGGAATAAATTATTCAATTAGAATATGTTATTAAATTTGTTTTTTTACAAATAGGATTGGCCATTTAGAATTTTTTAATTTAGACCCATGTTCGTAATCAGCGACCCCGAAAACTCCTAGATAGCGATAGAGGGTCGGATTAATTTTCTTTAATTATCATCCGCCACATTAGATTAGACATTTTCAATTTTGGAATTCTTACCTCGGATTCGTAATCTGCGACCTCAAGAACCCCTAGAGAGTTATAGACGGGACGATTAAAAAACTTTTTAAAAATTGCTGTTTGCCATATTGGGTCCGCTATTTTGGATTTTTTCAATTTTTGACTTTATATTCGTAATCATCGACCTCAAAAACCCCTAGATAGCAATAGACGGGATGATTAGAAAACTTTTTCATAATTGTCAGCCGCCATATTGGGTTCGCCATTTTGAATTATGAAATTTTGACCTCGGATTCGTAATCAGCGACCTCAAAAACCCCTAGATAGCGATAGACGGGGAGATTAGAAAACTTTTTCAGAATTGTCATCCGCCATATTGGATCCGCCATTTTGAATTTTGTCATTTTGGCTCCATGTTTGTAAGCAGCGACCTCTAAACCCTATGATAATAAGTTTTGGTAAAATTCTACAAAATTTTTTTTAATGTCCTCTTTAAAAAAAAAAATAATTGTCCGCCATATTGGATTCGCCATTTTGAATTTTTGAATTTTGACGTTAAATTCGTAATCAGCGCACCCAGAAACCCTTTGATAGACAATTATTGGAAAATCCGATAAACAAACATTAATTTATAAAACAGAAATTTTTCACTTTGTTTAAACATTTTATATGCATTGTTTATTGTTAAATAAATAATATATATTGTGCTAAATAATTCAATTAGCTTCGTTTGTTCATTGAAAGCAATTTGCAACTTGACCGATGTCTTAATATTTATTTAAACAAAAGTTATTAACAAAAATGTTTGGACGAGTATACTCGTCCTCATGCATACGGTAACGGTTTAGTTTGGACGAGTATACTCGGCTTTTTGCGCAGGAGGGTTAAAATGTATTTTTCGATAAAATGTCTAAACCACGCAACACGTGGTGCCATTTTGGAAAATTTATCAAAAAAGAAAAATTTCCGGTGATTATTTCTGTAGTAAATTTCAGAAAGAAATAAGAAAAAATTATTTTCAAATTTTTGGGTGAGCTTTTGTATTTTCTTTGAAAAATTTTTTTTCATTTATAATTTGAAAAATCTAGATTATAAAATTACTTTTTTTGCTTCTTATATTCTCCAATTTAAACTCATTTTTAATGAAAAAATAATTAAAATTCTTATAGAAGTTTTTTTACTTCGTTTCCCAGACATATATTTAACAGCAATTTTTATTAAAAGTACTGGAAAATATTCAATTTTTAGAATGTAAGAAAGTTCTGAATTTTTATGGTTTTTTTCTCATAAAATATGGAATTAGCAACAATCCTAATTTTTCCTAATTCTGACAAAAATTTCTTTATGAATTTCTTAGAAATAATTCCATTTTTTTAATAATGAATATATAAAACTCCTCGCAGAATTTCTGTTATTTTTAATACAATTTATAATTCCTCGAAAAATGTAATTATTGTTAAAAATTTTATTAAAATTCGAAAAAAGAATTCAATATTATTATAAAATTTTTTTTATAAAATTCTTTATGAGAATTCAATTTTGGGAAACATTAAATTATTTAATTAATTATTTTTGAATTTAAATAATTGATTTTTCTAAGAATATTAAAAGCATTATAGTTTAAATTTTTAGAAATAATTAAATTTTGATTATATTTAAAATTAAAATACTTGAAAATTTAAATTTATTATATTTTTAAGTAACAATTTTGTGGAATTAATTTTTTGAAAAAATTTTAATTGATTTTCATAGTAATTATTTTAATTTCCGAATAATTGAAATTTTAATTAAAATTGAATTGTAAATAAATGGATGTGAAAATACTCAAAGATATGGTTAAAAAATTATTACAAATTATTTATTTAGAGATGAATTTTATTTAAGAATTTTAGAAAATAATAATTGAATTAAAATGATGAATTTTTTTTTATAATGCATTAGACAAAAGTACTCTCTGGGCACGAAAACGTCTTTGAACATTGTACGCAAAGACGTTTCTGCCCACATAGAAAATGGTTGGACCCAATAAAGAAAATAACATTTAAATATTTTTATGGTTATATGTCCATGAACACTAATTTTCTCATTTTTCCACTGCAGTTATTATGTCTGTAAATTTAAAAACTTGAGAACATGCCCAGGACGTGGACTTACAAGTGAGGGAGTTTTTGTGGAGACGATATACCATACTCATTTGCCAGACGCGCGTCTTCAAGCAGAGTGTTCTTTCAAGCAAGAACTATTTAATGCGGCCAGGACACAACCGATCTCCATGCGACGCATTTACGACTCCATTGCACAATTGTAAGTAATAGAAAAAATAATAGTAAATATACATAGTAAAATAAATTTTTTTTCTTAAAATGAAGTTTATAGAAAAAAAGTTTATTTTTAATTATTATTAAAATTAATTAAAGATAGAAGTTATTAATCTTTCCGAATAGTTTATTTAATTAAATTAACGCCGAATAATACATTCCTTTTCTATAATTATTTTTAAAATTCTTTATTTAAAAAATGCTAATAAAAAAATGTATTGGCACAGTTCAGGGAAAGTCAAATTGGTCATGGTAATCAGGGAAAAGCCTGGGATTTTTAGTGAAATTTCTTAAAAAATTAAATTTAAAAACTTTAATGTTTTCATTTATTGACTCATAAACATCAAAATTATTTCTATTTCTGACAATAATTTTTATTTAAATAATTCAATTCTGGAATGATTATCATAAAACTTTAAATTAAAAATTATTTTACGAATAATTTTACTGAACTATTTCCAAATTAAATGAATTATAAAACAAATATTGTTTTCAATTTTCAGAAATAGAGGAATTAACAGAAAAATTTTAATTACAAATAATTGTAGGGATTTGATTATTTTCAAAAGAAATAAAATTCTTCGCAGAAATCCAATTATTTTTAGTAAAATTTGAATGTAATTCCTCGAAAAATTTATTTTTATTATTCTTAAACATTTGATTCAAATTCTTTAAAAGAATTCAATGATGTAAATTTTTTTTGAGAAAATTGTTTATAAGAATATAGTTTTAAGAAGCATTTAGTTATTCAATACATTATTTGTTTTTGTATTAAAAATTCAAATTTTCGTTTACTTTTCTAATAAAAATTGATTTAAAAATGAATTTTAGGGGAAACTTTTATATAATAATTGATTTATAATATTAATTATTCAAAAAAAATTGCTTTTCTATGACAAACGTCCGTGCGTCTTTATTATTAAATAGGCTGTGTCTTTTTTTCTTATTATTATAATAATGTTTTTAATTATAATGTAGTAAGAAAAATAGGAAACTGTTTAATTTCAAGTTTACAGTATAATCTATAAATGCCCTTTTATAAGAGAACAATAATTTTTAATTTATTTACTTCTTTTTGGGTAATTTTGGTTTTCAACAATTTTATACTTCAAAATGCACGCGAAATATAAAACAATTTGTTTAATAGGAATAATTATAAATTATTTTTGTAGATTATAAATTTCAAAATAAATGAAATATAAACTTTTTGATTTTTTAAATTGTTCAACTGAATTTCAAACATTTTTTTTATTTAGGACTGCTAAAATATTACATTATTAATACACTACCCGTCATAATTGTGGAATTACCCATTTTTAAGTGAATACAAATCATCATGAAACAAAATTCATAAAAAAAAATTTTTTGAAATTTTATTTATTTGCTAAAAGATAATAAAATTATGAAAAGAATGACACCTAAAAGAAAAAACTTTTTTCAATCTCAATAAGGGTAAAATAATTTTTTCCGCACAGAATGAAAACACTTTTTTAGGTGACCTGTTGGACAAATTCTCAAGAGATTTGCGAATTAGGGATTTCATTCTCGGATCAAATCGAATTAGATAAAATTATTTAAAATGTAATGTAATAAATATTTAATTTAGTTCAAGACCTTTCAACAGTTTTAATTGGCAATAATTATATATTAAGAAATTACGATTCATCACAAAAATTTATTTAACTTTTATTAATTTCTTTTTAACTTACAGTCACGAGGAAGCCGCTATTGGAGTCCCTTTTGAAATTTTCCCAAATTATAAACGGAGACGATCGAAATTATATGAGATATTATGAACATGGAGAGATGAATGTTGTTTTCTTAGAAGGAGGCAACTTCAGTACAGCCATTTATTCTTTTTTCATACATCTGACCAATTGGTGCCAAATTCCCTGCAGGATTGCAGACAATTACTAACGATAATGAGTATCGTCAATGACCGAGTGAGTATCATTCTTTTTCACAAAATATTAAATTACTTTTTATTTTTTTCTATGCAAGAAAACATTACATTTTTCGTAGGTGGTGCCTTTCTTGTGGGCCTTAATGGAGGACAACTCATCGTTATTATATAGGGCGATTTTCACTGAAATCCGAAGATTGATTCCCCAATTCTTCATTAGGCAGGTTGTTATGCATTACGAAATGCCACTGGCTACAATTATAACGGAAATGTTTCCCAATGTTGTCGTTAACAATTGTTAACTTTCAAGTACTTTCAAGTAGAGGTGAGAATAATGACATTTTTTTATTTTTTGAAAGCAGATTTAATAATCTACTCTTTTCGATATTCTTTAATGGGATATTTTTTAATATATAATGTTATATTTATTTTTATTTTCTTAATCCGAATAAGACTAATCGATAAATTTTCAAAATCTTGAATTATTTTTAAACATTTCCTACAAACAGCGTGTCTAACGATCAGGGTGAAGTCAGGGAAATTTCTGTACAATTATCATTAGAAATCAATTTATTATTAAATATTATATATTATAATATAATAATTAAATCGTGAATTTCGAAAAGGGCTCAACTCTAAAAACCATAAGTGTCATTTTTACATAACAAATTACAGTGAAAATGACTTACTATTTTTAGAGTTGAGCCCTTTCAGAAATTAACAATTCAATTATATAATAATATATTAATATATTATAATATTATTAATATATTATATATTATTACCATATTTTTGTTCCAAGAAGGCAGAAATATAATTAATAAAAAGTAAGGGACAGTTATGGAAAAAGTTAGGGAATAGCCAGGGAATTTTTTTCTGAATCCTAGTTGGACACCATGTTCAAAATATATTTTTTGTCAAACCATGTGTGACGAAACCAATTATTGTTATAAAAAAGTAACGGTAACATTATTATGATTAGTCGCTTCGACTAGGCAGAACAATTTACCGTCCACTTAATTAAAAAAAATTAGTTTAGATAAAGAAAATTTATTTTTCAATTTAACTTCTTTAATTTTTTGTCAGGAGAATCAAGGCAGTCAAGATTTTTATTAAAATAGTTCAAAAAAAGTTCATGTATATTTAATTAATTACTAAAAATCATGAATTTATATAAGAATTTTAGTTTAAAAAAACTAAAAAAAATAATTGAATTTTGAAGTTACAAATGTTTGTAAAAATACAATTATGTTCAAAATTTTTTAAAAATCCTAGTCAAAATTTCAATTATCTTTAAAAATATTAAAATTCTTCTCCAAAATTCAATTATATTCATAAGTTATAAAAATTTCACAGAAGTTTAATTATTTTTGCTTCCTCGTGAGGAAGCTTTGTAGTCGTTTAAATTACAAAATTTTTAAAAATCCTTTTGACAAATTTTCTTCTATATGGGACTATGTTATATAAGACCCTGAACAATTGTCCGGATGTATGTATGTGTGTGTGTATGTACGTGTATGTATGTATGTATGTATGTATGTATTTGTGTGTGGATCCCGATTTTTGTGAACACGATAACTCGAAGAGGTTTTAACGAATTTGGCTTAAATTTACCAGGTATATTTATCATAAAAATATCTCGAACTGGATTGATAGACTTTAAAAAATTCTCAGAAAAAATTTTTTTTTGACCTTTTTCTAAAAAAAAATTTTTTTCAAAATTTTTTTTTTAAGTTGGTTATTGAAGTTAATATGTAATAAAATCTTATTCTTTGCATCAAGACGAATCGATTGGTATATATAAAGTATATATTGTATTTAAATTTATAAAATTAAAACCAATTACAGACACAAAATTTGCATTTTTAATAAAAATTCATTTTTTCTTAAGAATCATGTTGCTGTACAATAAAATTTTATTATTTATTGAAAAATAAATCTAAAATCTTATTCCTTGCATCAAGACGAATCGAATCGAAATAATTATAATAAATATAACAAATTTTTAAAATTAATTTTTAATTAGATTTGAAGACAACAACATGGAAAATATGTCAATACGTGACAATAAGTTAGTGCTTCCTCCACGAGGAAGCAAATTTTTTTGCTGATCGTATAGAGGAAGCAAAATGTTCATGTAATGAACATCTGGATTTACAACTTGTTTTATTTATAAAGATATATAAGATTTTGACAATAATTTTATTAAAATTCTTTGCAAATAATTGAATTTTAGAGAAGAATTTTATTATTTATAAAGAAGATTAAATTTTTAAACAGATTTTTATCTAAAATGTTTAAAAGTAATTGAACTTTGAAAAAGAATTTTGATATTAATAAAGATAATTGAATTTTTGAACAGAATTTTTTTAAATGTTTAAAAGTCATTGAATTTTGAAGAAGAATTTTGATATTTATAAAAAATATTGAAATTTTGAGAATTTAAAAAAATGTTGAAAATAATCCAATTTCTGTGAAGAATTTTCTTACTGTTGAAGATAATTGAATATTATACGACTAAAGCCACTTTTCGGAAACTTAAAGACGATCTGAGCCCTGCAAATTCAGCTACATTATATCGTGTCATTTTTTTCTAAATATTTTTGAATTTTATGAAAAAGATCACTACAGTTAAGAAGTAAAAAAACTATGGTTTTCTATGTACTCTTTGTTCCTGGAATGACAAACTGTTTTATTTTTAGTGTAATTGGGTAAACGTGAGAAGTTTAGAGCTGGAAGAATTATTAATTGAGTTCCCCGAGTGTTATAATTTTATAAGATTAATTATGGCACTTCCTTTATTGCCAATGTCTACGGAGAGTTGAAAAACTCCTTGAGTGCTAAAGCAAAAGTCCACATGGGACGGTTCTTCATACACTATGAACGCCAATGGATCAACAGAATTACACCCTACGGTTACTTCGTTTTCGGACTGATCAAACGCACGAATAATGATTGTGAATCATATAACAAAACATTAAACCAGCGTTTTAAAAGTCAGACTAATGTTTGGGATTTTACGAGTATGTCATTCATTATTTTCTATTTAATTTTAAGCTTAGAATAAAAAAATTGTGAACGAGACCAAGAGCTTTAGTATGCTCAGGACTTGGACGTTGTTACTTTTGCCACTCTTAAAGTGTCTCCATTTACCTTTTAGAATACGCTTGATTGTTTAAAGTTGTCGACACTGTTAAAAATTTGTAATAATTACAAGAATGAAAATATTTTGCAAAGTATGTTTATTTTCTTAAATTTAACGTACTTAAAAGCAAAAGACTTATGAAACTCGTAATTCTTTTAAATTTACTATGAGAAAAAAATATTTGCAACGAAGGTTTTAAAACGGATCACTAACAATTAAAAAATAAAATTGTTAACCTAAAGCTATTTTTTACTTTTAGTGCGATCACAATAAATTTATAAAATTAAAAAAAATGTTTGTGCTTATTTTTTTTGGAAAATGTAATCAAGAAAAAACTGTTCAAAACCTTTGGACCACTCTAAAAAATGAATTTTCCACAATGAAATACAAAAAAAACATACAAAAAATAATTATTATATGAAAATTTTTTTTGAAATTGTTGAAGTATAGAAGACCACTAAGAAAATAGTTTTTTTTGTGTGTGTCATCAAAAATTAAAGAAAACAAGTTGTAAATCCAGATGTTCATTACATGAACATTTTGCTTCCTCTATACGATCAGCAAAAAAATTTGCTTCCTCGTGGAGGAAGCACTAACTTATTGTCACGTATTGACATATTTTCCATGTTGTTGTCTTCAAATCTAATTAAAAATAAATTTTAAAAATTTGTTATATTTATTATAATTATAATTAAGTATATTAAGTATATTTAATTTTTAAGTAATTTCTAATACGATCTAATATTTATAAAATCAAAAAAATATTTATAAAATTGGTTTTAATCCTAAATGAACAAAATAAAATTTTTAATAAAAAAATGAATTTTTCATCTTTAATTGTAATTAATTCTATAATTTTCAATAGAATATATATTTTACATACATCAATCGATTCGTCTTGATGCAAGGAATAAGATTTTAGATTTATTTTTCAATAAATAATAACATTTTATTGTACAGCAACATGATTCTTAAGAAAAAATGAATTTTTATTAAAAATGCAAATTTTGTGTCTGTAATTGGTTTTAATTTTATAAATTTAAATACAATATATACTTTATATATACCAATCGATCCGTCTTGATGCAAAGAATAAAATTTTAGAAATAAGTGAGTAAGATTTTCTTATACAGCAACATAATTTTGCGAAAAGAACTCATTTTTTGAGAAAAATGCGAATTTTTCAGCTTTAATTGTGATTAACTCTATAAATTCTCATACAATTTATTCTTTTTATATACCAATCGATTCGTCTTGATGCAAAGAATAAGATTTTATTACATATTAACTTCAATAACCAACTTAAAAAAAAATTTTTGAAAAAATTTTTATTTTAGAAAAAAGTCAAAAAAAATTTTTTTCTGAGAATTTTTTAAAGTCTATCAATCCAGTTCGAGATATTTTTATGATAAATATACCTGGTAAATTTTAGCCAAATTCGTTAAAACCTCTTCGAGTTATCGTGTTCACAAAAATCGGGATCCACACACACACACACACATACATACATCCGGACAATTGTTCAGGGTCTTATATAACATAGTCCCATATAGAAGAAAATTTGTCAAAAGGATTTTTAAAAATTTTGTAAATTAAACGACTACAAAGCTTCCTCACGAGGAAGCAATTACTTGTATTTTAATTTTTGATGACACAGGAAAAATACAATATTGTATAAACATTTTATAAATAAACAATTGACAAAATGTATTGAAAATAACAAATTTGTTAAACAAAAATTATATTTCTATATTACACTAGGGATAAACAGATATAATCTACTTTTGCAAATTAAATTAAAAATTTTTTCATATGTTTTTATGTAATCTTTTTGAAAATAATTAACAACAAATAATTAAATTTCAGAGTTGACTGAATCCATTTCAAATCAGGCAGTTCGACTAACTTCAAGTTATAGATTTAGCTGTCGCTAAAATGTGTCAATGTACATGAAAAATAAAGAGACACCAATTTTTTTATTTTTCAAAAAAGTTCAATTGAAAGAAGTTATGCATATTAGATCTTTGAGTGGTAAAACTCAAATGAATAGTGAAAAAAATTGTTTTGCTTGTCATTTTTTTCTTTTAAGTATAATTTAATTTTCTTTCTTGGGTCTTGTAGATGGGCTTGTCCTCTTCAAAATCCAGTTTGAAATTTGAAAAAATATTTAAAATTATAAAGATAGGGGATGATTTTCTGAAAATAAATAAGATCAATTTTCTCAAAAACACCACCTTTTTCTATCCAAATTTTTACTGCAAGTTCTTAAAATAATTATGAACATTTCCCATGAATTTCAAGCGGGCTAAACCATTCGGGCAATCAGGAGAATTTTTTTTGAAATATTTATTTTTCCAAATTTTCAAATTGTTAACGTTCACGCCAAGAATGTTATAGCGATTCATTTGTTTTTAAACATGCAAGTTAACAATTTGAAAATTTGCGAAAATAAATATTTCAAAAAAATTCTCCTGTTTGCCAAAATGGTTAAGCCCGCTTGAAATTCATATGAAATGTTCAAATTATTTTAAAAACTTGTAGTAAAAATTTGGATAGAAAAAAGGTGGTGTTTTTGAGAAAATTGATCTTATTTATTTTCAGAAAAACATCCCCTATTTTTTTAATTTTAAATATTTTTTCAAATTTCAAACTGGATTTTGAAGAGGACAAGCCCATCTACAAGACCCAAGAAAGAAAATTAAATTATACTCAAAAGAAAAAAATGCCAAGCAAAACAATTTTTTTCACTATTCCTTCGAGTTTTACCACTCAAAGTTCAAATGTGCATAACTTCTTTAAATTTAACTTTTTTGAGAAATAAAAAAATACGTGTCTCTTTTTCTTTCATGTACAATAACATATTTTAGCGACAGCTAAATCTATAACTTGAAGTTAGTCGACCTGCCTGATTTGAAATGGATTCAGTCAGTTTAATAATTATTTATCCAAAATAAATTATTATTTAAATTTTTTTGCATTGGTGTATAATATAATATGAGAAAAGTAATTTGAAATTTTTTAATTTTATCTTATGTATGCTTTTTTTGTAAATCATTTTTAACTATATATTCTGTAATTTTAGGGATTCTTGCTCAGCACCAAAGTGGACTTGTAATCGATTTGAACTCCCTCGAACAAGGGAACAGAATCACCAGATTACAAAAAACGCAAGACACATTAAAAGGCCAAATGATTTTGGACGCGTGGTCAAAATTGAGCCAAGCAGGAGATTATCCAAGACGACGATTTCTCGAAGAGGTTTCAACTATTTTCATAGACCCAATTGCGGCTTATATTTAGGATCTTTTGGCTAATAAATAAATATAAATGGACAAATTTAACTTCTAAAAAAAACTCCAATTTTCTTTCATTTATAGTTCATTTTTTAATCCTTTTAATCTTTAAATCATTCTACAATAAGGAAACTATAAATTACTATTTTTTAAAAATGTTTCGTTTTACGCAAAAATAAAAATTATACTCATATCATTAGAATTTAAATGTGTATATAGAGTAACACTACAATTTTCAATTTTTAAAAATTAATTAACCTTATTTTATTTATCATATTCGAAAAATATGATAAAATGTATTTGCTATTTTTTGTTCAATAGGTTTATTGATATTTTTAAAAGCATTAAAAAAGATAAAAGTTATTAATACAAGACTTGTAAGATTTAAAGATTTCTTAGTGACATGAAATCTACCGATTTTTCTTTAAACAAATTATTATTTATGATTTCAGCCTATCTTTTTAAAAAATATGTTTACTGTGATTTCGGCGTATATTTTTAATAAGTTCTTGTCAACAAAATATTTGATAGTTATAACTATAATTATATATTTCTATTGTACTTACCTTATTTTTCAGTGTTCTCAGTACATACGCACAAACGTAATTGATAATAAAATAAAAATTAAAACCGTTTAAACGATTCGATTCAATTTTTCAATTTTATTTTTCCGCGTCCTCAAGACTTAACGTTTTGTCACAAACTGAAATCAAAATATTAATGTTATTTAAGGATGTCAATTTTATTTCTTGCATTCTTTTTTTATCAGAAATTAATATATACGATTAAAATTTATAAAAAACTTATTTTTAACCAGTTTTTTAAGGAGAAATTAAAATTTTTCAACAATTATATATACAGCCCTCGAATCAACTTTAACAATCAAGGAAAGTCGCTTATGTCGATTAAAAAAATTAGAAAAAATCGTTTATTTAATTTAGTGTTGTCACAAATTCTGAAATTATATATGAATTAGAATTTTAATGAAATTCCAAAAAAAAATTAAATTTTGCAAAGTGTTTTATTGAAATTCATGAAAAAAGTTAAATTTTTTAATAATTAATAATAATACGTTAATTTAACAATATTTATAAATGGTTATTCAAAAAAATTAAATTTACAATAACTATTATTTTTACAACTGAAATTGATGACATACGATAATTAGGAAATTGAATAGTTATGTTAAATAATATTTATGAAACATAAATGTTATAATATATGTCGACTTGTAAAAATAAATTTTAGGTTAGGCAGATATTCGGTGAAACAAAATTTATGATAATGACCATTTAGAAAAATAAAGTTTAATGTTATAAATTCTACGTTAAATTAAAAATTATTTTAAAAAAGCAATTTAATTATTAATAATTAGAATAAATGACGATTCAAAATTATTAATATTAAGTGGAGTACGAATTTGATTTTAAAAAATTATAAAAAATAGTACTTCGATAATAAGGATTTCTATGCCAAGAAAATTAGAAATTTGAAATTCGGGGAATAATCATGCACCCCTTATTTGCTTCATTATTTTAGAATAATATAGTTATTTCAAAAAGTTATTTTTGACATTACTCGATATAATTGTATGTAAAAAAACATATTTGAACTATATTTATACTTATATTTAGTAATTCAATTATTTAAAGAATAAAAATTGCTCCGCGCCATAATTGGCACATATCCATTGACTGCACATTGTCGAATTTTCTATTACAATAGGCGGCTAAACAAAAACCACGTCTTAATTGATGCATTCGCCCTATTGTTGTATTGAGAAAAAACAAAAAATTTGACATCTATCAATTAATGCTCTGTCTATTTAAAAATGTTGATGTAGAAAATTTTTTTATATAAAAATTATTGCATTTAAATATTTGGGTTCGTTTAAAAAAGTCAGAACTATTTTTTTCATTTTGTGTTGTTCTGATAACATATTTTATTCAAAATACAGTAATTATTTAATTTAATTAATACAATAAAAGAATCTAGTACTTATCGTAGGTAACTCTCTTGTTTTACTTTTTGGCAGTAGCCAAAATTTTTAATAAATTTATATCTCATGTGAAAATATATGAACAAAACAGGGCGCCATAGACTATTTCGTTGATATCTCGAAAAGTTATCGCGATCCCACTATAAAACTTTTACGAAAAATTTCATATTACTTTTGGCTATCACTATAAAAAAATAAAAAAATCGGAGGGGGGTGTTTTAAAAAATATAAAAAATAACTATGAATGGTGCATGTTAATTAATATTTATTTATACATCATTTTTAGCATTTTAAACACATTCTACATTTCTTACACAATAAAACTCTAAACGCTCGCAAGTGGGATAATGTCGATATACAATACCGCTACGAAGCAAACAATAAATAATAATTTTACAAATACTTTGGAATTACCACAGTATTCTAGAACCATTGGTAATATTGAGACAATATTAGTTCAATATTAGTTCAAAATTAATACTTGGGGAAATAGTTTACTTCTAACGTTGTACTATGAAGATTTATACTTAGAGTTCACTTTCAAATAATAACATTGGGACGATGTTCACTTGTTCACAGGTAGATCTGAACTAATTGATTTCCAAAAAATTATTCTCTGATCTAACCAGAAATTGTCTCCCTTTTTATATAAAACGTTCCTCATAAGTGTAATGCTTTGAAATCAGGCACGTGTTGATATTGGTTTAAGTGAAAGTAACGGGCGATTTGGGAATTGTATAGAAAACTGCTCTGGGCGACTGATGATTTTCCTCCCGCTTACTGTGCGTTTACTTTTTAGGAATCATGCACGTGTCAATATTTGTTAATGTAAGTGGCGGTAACGGGCGACTGTTGTCCCTCGTAGATTTAGGAATTGTCTAGAAAAGCTGATAGGCTGAGGAGGGAACAGATGATTTTCCTCTTGCTTGAATTTTTGTTCGTCGCTTGTTTACATAATCTTCTCTCTCTAATATTATCTTCACTCGCTTGTCAAAATTTGTTGGAAAGGTCATGTTTTTGATGCGGTATCATTATTCTTTTTAGATGAACTAAAATATTACTCTTTTCTCGTATATTTGTTACAATTTGTATTTTGTTTTAAAAATATAATAACCATTGCCATGTGTTAAAAAAAGCAGAATACAATAATATAAAATACATAAAATACAATAATAATATAATATAAGTAGAATACAATAAGAAAATACATGCATAAATATTATATTGAAATTAGGTAAATTAACCAGAAGTTACGGACGTAACAAATAACATATTTTCTGTCCATAAGTGGAATTAGGACTTTCTGATTCCAAATTGTTTGACATTTGAAATTGTCATGTAAAAAGTCAAAATTTGTCATATCAAAGTTTGTAAATGTGAATAGTGTTTTAGAACAATTAATTCTTTTAGAATTTGACAATTACAGATTTTTACAGGACTTATTTTAGTATTTAAATAATTTAATTGTAGAACCTTTAGAGAAGAATTGATTCCGAAAAGCGTTTCAATTAAAATTTTAGAAAATATTTGAAGATTTAGCAGAATTCCATAGTTTTAATTTTTATAAATATCCCAAGTGCGAAAACCAACGCGGCCCAACATTGGCCCAGTATTGGCAAAGCTGGCATCAAGACTTGGCAGATAATATTGGTTCGACTTTGCGCCGACTTTTGTAATGTTAACCACGGTTGGACGTCGACAGCCAGATCTCGGCAAACGTTAATGGCCCATTTTTGGCTGCCACCCAAGCAGTACGTAAGCTTATCTTAACATCACTGTAATATTACATTGGAGATTCGTCGTACACTGAGAAAAATTGCGTTTAACCGAGTGGTAGAAATAGCTCAGTTAAAAAAAGTATTTAAAAATAAATAAGATATGGTTGAAAGAAACTAAGTTCTACTGATTATCACAACCGAGCTGAGACGGTTAAAACACATCTGTTAAAAATAACCCTCCGATGGATTGTCTTAACTAATCTCAAATCGACATAATTAAAACAAACTTACATAGTTGTCGTTACCTATTTGGTTTTTGAATTCAAACTATTACTATATGATTAATATTTAGCGAGCTTCATGAAAATAGGCAATTTATAAATATAATGAATTTGACTATTTTTACTTAACCAATTTGTTTAAAGTTTATAATTGTAGTCTGTAAATTTTAAACAAGTCGCATGAAAGTCGGTTACTGTTAATTACGTTGACTTATGTGATTTTAACCGAGTGAACCCTGAGCAGGCGGGAGGCGCCATACCGTATTCATTTTGCTTTCAAGAGAGTCGTTAAATTCATGTCATGTAGTTAGGTTTTGTTTTTTCTGATAGTTTTCTTGTTTTCCAGAGTTTTCTGTGATGGCTGATGAAGACGTGAAAACTTGCTGTCGCAGTGGAACTTGTCTCAATATATACACAATACATACATGAATCTAAAAATATTGTAAATTTAAAAACCTTATTTTTGAAACATATTGAAAGACACTAAAACATATTTTATTTTATTTAAACAAAACTTAGTTGATTACATAAATGGTAATTTTAATTCACAGAAGGTTTTCTGCATTACAGAAGGTATTAAACATATCTTCGCATTAAAATACAATTTCGTTATTAAATAAATTTATTTTCAATAAAAAAAATATTTTTTCTTAAATAAAATTTTTTTAAAAGCGATAGTCAAATTAATTTAGTTCTTTGTCGTTTTTTGTTATTTTATATTTACTTGTTTTTTACTTTTATGTTCTGTTTGTTGTTGTTTTATATATTTTTATTTATTTGTTACTATTTTTATTGTTATATTTATTTATTTTTAAACTAAAAAGAAGAGTTAGGTAACTTTTGTTATTTTATTTATTTATTTATTCGTTATCTTTTGAAAATAGATAAAAGTGTTAAGTGAAATTTGTCATTTTTTGTGTTTTATTTTATTTCGTTAAGTACATTTTTTTTGTTAAGTGTATAAAATTTTAATTAATTCCTTCTTCTAATGAGGTAGGATATATAAGTGATTTTCAAATAACTGTCATATTTGCATGTCCCCATAGATAAATGACTAAAAAAATGATTATTTTTTGCCACTCACTTCATAAATCACTTAATAGAAGTGTCTTCTTAAAGATACTTAATATTCAGTTTGTTAACATTAACATTATCATAGTTAAAATTAAGAAAATAGGGTTAAATTGTCAGGTCCGTGGCATACGTTTTTTTAAAATTTTGTTCTGAAATTTTCACGTAAGCAAATATTAAAACTATATTTTAAGTACTTTGTAGGCCAAATCTAACCAGATGTTTTACATATAAAAATATTTTTATTACAATGATATTCAACGTACACGAGCACTTTTTTCGTGTTTTAAATTGTTAATTACTTTCTACCAACACATGTTAACGTCATCGTGATTTTATTACTCAATTTTATGTCTAATTGACTTCTACTGGTATTATTTTGAAGTGCTAACATTGAAAAGAAAATATTTATTCGATTTTTTATTTCTTTACGTGTTTTAACTGTGACACATATGTCAGGACCGTGGAAAAATGTCAGGTCCGTGTCATGTAACTTTTGCATTTTCTTTGCGTTTTCCATCGTAACTTTAGAAATATTTAAAATCTTGTAGTTTCCATTTGAACATATACTTTAATAACAAAAATGTACTGGAATATGTAATAAATATTAAATTTGGTTCACTATTTTAGCAGAAAAATGTCTTATTCAAAAAAACCACAGTTATTTGAAAATCACCCATAACGAAAATATAAATTGTTTCATTTGAATGTAGGGAGAGAAAACGAAAAGAAAAAGAAAAATGGATTCTGATTTTTGAGAAAAAAAATAAAAATGTAAGGTTTGTTTGTTTTTTTTGTTTTTTTGTGAGCTAACGATATCGAATTTTATTTTTCTTATTTCTTCTTTTGCATTTCTTGTAGAAATTCTTGTATTTCTCTTTCGCCATTCTGCCGAAACTCCATCCATTCTAATTCTTGTTGTCTTCTTTTCTCCGTATTTTTTTCTAGAATTGCTCGTCTGTCGCATCTCTAGCGTAACATCCCTAGAAATGTTTCCCTTTCTTTTTCAAAGGTATAGTTATGCTTCTCGAAGTTCAGCTCCTCCACGGGTTTTGTTTCCTCTTTTAGTTCTTCTTCCTCGGGTTTTTTATGTCGTCCTCTCCTATTCTTTTGTCTAATATTTCTTCTTCGGGGTTTTCCTCCTACTTTACTAGTATAACTGTCTCTGGTTCTGAACTTAAGTCTTTCTCATCACTTTCTTCGTTTGTTTTTCTTTGTGTGTTTCATTTCCAGATTTCCAATCTTGTTACTTGCTCTTGTAATGTTTCGCGTTGTTCTTCCATTTTATTCCATTTGTCTTTGTATTTTTCCATTTTTATAGATATTTTGTTTATTTTTTCTTTCATTTTTTAACTCGTTGTTAATTCCTTCTAGTGTTGTTTTTCATTCGATTATTTCGTTGTTCGGGTTCTTTTTCTGTAAGGTTAAATTTTCATTTTAAGTTTACATTCGTTAATGTAAAAAAAATAAAAAATAATTGCCTGTTTTGTCTTATTTTCCTACAATTTTTAGTCCAACTTTCTTACAATTTTTCACTAATTTTCTACGAATTTCCTACGTTTTCCTGAAAATTTTCTCTAATTTTCATTTTCCACGAATTCTCGCAAATCATTTATATTCCACGAAATCTTTTTTCAATTTTCGCGCAATTCCTAGATCTTTGCTGGAAAGAGATTTGTATTTTTTCCAGACTAGATCACCTACTTCAAATTCTATTTTCCGTCTATGTAAATTGTAATACTTCGCTTGATTTTAATTCGCTTTGTCTAAATTTCGTTTAACTTCGTCCTTTATGATTTTTAAACGTCTCAGTCGTTCTGTCCACTTGTCAACATCCTGAAATTCGATTTCATCCGGGTTTTCAAAATCTTTTTTCAGTGTTTGAAAGGGTTGAAGTTCACGACCTAAGTTTAGAAAAGCTGGTGTGAATTTTGTTGACGAATGTTTTGCTGTATTTAGAGCAAATTGCAAATCATCGATATCTTTATCCCAAAGATTTTGCTCTTTATCTAAATAAGCTTTTATTGCCGTTTTAATCGATCTGTTCGTTCTTTCGGTGGGATTCGCTTGCGGGTAGTACTTAGGGGTAAACGAATGCCTGATTCCTAATTTTTCCGACATTTCTCTGATAACTTTGTTGGCATATTCGGTGCCATTATCTGAAATTAAAATTCTGGGAGTTCCCTATCGCAAGATAATTTCCTTGTGAAATTCGGTCTCAATTGTTTTTCCGTCCGCTTTCTTGATTGGTATAATTTCTACCCATTTCGTGAATAGATCGGTGAAAACTAAAATGTATTTATTCCGATTTTTCGAAAGGGGTAACGGGCCTATAATGTCTGAGGTAACCATCGTCCATGGTTCCTCAACTATTCTTTTGTCCATTGGTCCTATTTTTGGTTTATTACTCGCTTTCGTTTCATGGCAAATTTTACATTTTCGTATATATTTTACGATATCAGTGTACATTCCTGACCAGAAAAATTTTTCGGAAATTCGATGCCAAGTTTTTTCTACACCAAGGTGTCCTGCTTGTACGTTATCGTGATTTTTGGTTATGACTTGTTTTCGCAAATTTTCCGGAATTACTCATTTTCACGGATTTTCATCTTTAAGGAGGGGAGATTTTAACGGATCAGGTCTATGGAAATATAATTGTTTGTCTCGAATTCGCCAATTTTCGTGTTCGTAAGGTTTTGATTTTACTAATCTCATTTTCGTTTTATACCACGTATCTTCTGTTTGATTTTCGTTTATTTCGATTTTTAGTATTTAGGAATTTTCTTGTTTTTCCTCGAATACTCTCGACAGTGCGTCAGGAACTACATTCACAAAACCTTTTCTATAAATTATTTCAAAATTATGTCTTGCCAAGCGTCCTGTGGGGTTTTTCAAATTGTGTAACCATTTTAAGGCAATGTGATCAGTAATTACCTTAAAATGACTACTTTCTAGATATTGTCGAAATTTCCCTATAAACGTTTTCACGGCAAGACATTCTTTTTCCGTTGTTGAATATTTTCTCTCGGTTTCGCTCAAATTTTTACTATCATATGCCACTACAACATTTTTTCCGTCAATGTCTTGTGTCAAAACTGCGCCTAGACCTGTGTCGCTTGCGTCAGTTTCTAAAATGAAAGGATGTGGAGAATTTCTTAGCAGTCTTTGTAATGGTTATATGATTTCTGCAAAATAAGGGATAAAACGTCTGTACCAGCTCACCATACCTATGAAACGTTGGAGCTGTTTAATAGTTTTGGGATTAGGAAATTCTCGAATTGGTTTAATTTTATCGTCGTCAATTTGCAGCCCTTTTTCGTTTACTACGAATCCTAAATATTTCACTTCAGCGCAACCGAATTCACTTTTCAAGAAATTAACTCTTAACCCTGCTTTTTTCAATTTTCCTAATACTGTTTCCAAATATTTCATATGTTCGTCGAACGTCTGAGAAACTATAATTATGTCGTCGAGATAACAGAAAACTTCCGGTTTAAGGTCAGGCGCAATAATTTTGTCCATTAATCGCTGGAACGTTGCGGAAGTGTTACAAAGTCCAAACGGCATTCGCTTGTATTGGGACATTCCAAAACCAGGAACTACGAAAGCTGTTTTTTCCTTGGACTCTTCACTCAACGGGATTTGATTATACGCCCACTTTAAATCGACCTTAGAGATATATTTCGCTGCTCTGAGCATATCTAAAATATCTGCCATCAATGGAACTGGATATAGATCTTTTTTTGTGACCGCGTTGACTTTCTGAAAGTCTAGGCACAATCTGTATGTTCCGTTTGCTTTCTTGATCATAACAATTGGATTTGACCAATTGCTATTACTTCGCTCGATAATACCTTCGCGTAACATTTTCTTAATTATTTTCTCTTTAATTGTCGGCAATACATAATAATATCTCTGTTTTATCGGAGCTGTATCTTGCGTGTCAATAACATGTTCTGTCAAATGAGTAGTTTTCAAAGTTTCCTCTGGGGGTGGTAATCTAATTTCTAAAAATTTAATTAAAAATTCTTGTTCTTCCTCGGACAGTTTAACTAGTCCTGAACAAAATTCCGTTTCATCTAAACAACTCGATTCTCGCAATATTTTTTCCTGAATATTGTTGTTCATTATCGCGTTGTTTTTGAAATTGATCCATTTCGTATTTAACGGTATACGAAATTTATTTCTAATCGCCACAGAATTTTTCGATTCTAATTTTTCCGATTTTAAATTTTCCGATTTTAATTTTTTCGATTTTTGCAAAATTTCTTGTTTTCGTCAAATTTGCGAACTTATTTCGCGTTCTCTAATTTTCTTGTTTAATTCCGCTCTTTTATACCAATTTTTGTTCAAATTTTTTCCCTAATTTTGACCTGTTTTCCTGGGATTTTTGCGCGAAAATTTTCCGATTTTCTCTATGTGAACTGGACCATTCTGTTTGTGATCCCACTTCTTGTTTTGTCCATACAGCTTCGATCTTTTTTTTGACTATTTTATTTTTCCTATCTCCGATTTTGTAACTTAAGTTAATTAAGTCTTTCATTGACCACCTGTCTGATTCGAAATCTAATTTCATTCTTAATTCGCGCATCATATCTATTCCTAAAATTGCGTATTGCCTCAATCCTGGAACGATTCTGAAAGTCAAATTTTTCGTTATGTTATCTATTTCTACTGGTATTGTAACTTTTCTTATTATTTGTAGACTTTCGCCGTTGGCTGCTGTCACGAGTTTATTTTTCAGTGGTTCTAATTTTACACCGTATAATTGTAAATATATCCAGTTTTTATGACTAAAAAATGAACTCGTAGAGCCTGTATCGATTAACGTTTCGAAAATTGTATCCTGGTATTTTATGTTCGTGAAAAATGACAAATCTTTCGACATTGTTTCGCAACTTTCTGGATTTTTCAGTACCCCCTCTACTCGTTTCCCTGATTTTCCGACCTACAATGTCTACGAATATGACCTACTTTTCCGCAACCGTAGCATTTTTTTGGTGAATTTGAAAAATTTTTTCTTGTGACTTTTTTCACCTTGGTTCGTCTTGGTAGTATTACCATTCCCTGCAGAAGAACGGTTTGGTACTGCCACTTGAAGACTGTTACTTGGATTACTATTTTTACCGGAAGGTGTTTCTAGCATTTTCTGATCGTTATTACTGTCTGTAGTTGCGTCAGGTGGGAAAATTACTTTTAGTTTGTTGTTAGACCAATTTTTCTGATAAGAATTTCCTGAAAATTTTGATGGGAGTTGCGAATTTCCACCAAATTTTTTTAAATTTCCACTATTTCCCTGGTTTGTATTCGGTTTCGATTTTTCATTAAACGAGTTTTCTTTTTTATCTTTTGTAATTTTTAGATGTTGTCTACGAATTTTCGATTTATTTCTCTCGATCTCGAATTCTTTACCTAAACTTTCTAGTTCTTTAAACGTTTTAAAATCGTTTCTCTGTATATACATTTTATATTCTATTCGCATATTTTCATAAGCGCGACGTAGCTCCCAGTGTAAATCTTTTCGCGGGTATAGTTTTCCGTATAATTGTCGTATTCCAATCAGAAAAGTTTGAATTTCTTCTCCCTTTTTCTGATTGCAATATTTTATTTTCGTGTTATTTTCCTCATAGAATTTTTCGTCTAAAAATGTTCTTTCAAATTCTTTACGAAAATCTTGCAAAAAGAAAACCAATTTCTTCTAACCGTCCTACACCATTCAAGGGCTTCATCCGGTCTACTTGTAGTCTAAGTTGATCTAATTCTTTATCACGTACCGAGATTTCGTTTTTGAATTGATTAGAATCAGACGATTGTTCTTTTAAGTTCTAATGAAAACTTATTTCTATTATCGGCAAACAAATTTTCTATAAGATTTTGTGTTGGTCGCAAAATTTCTTTTTGAAAAGTTTCCTTTTATTTTCTCGCTTCCGAATTTTTGTGTTCTTTCATAATTTCTATTTTACTATCGTTCGGCCATTCATAATTAAATTCTCGATTTTTTCTAATTCCTTTAAACTGGACATTCTGTCTTCTTTCCCTAATTTTGCGTTTATCTGAATCGAAATATTTTCCATTACATTTTCCTGCGTTTTTCCTACATTTTCAGAAGTTTTTCTAATTGTTCCTAAGTACTGCTGTAGGATCGAATCTGGTTTTGGGCTGTTTACTTGACTATTCGGCCTGGGCATAGGCAGAGATGTGTTCGCTGTGACTTGTTTCGTTTCTGGGGGGAGGGGCAAAGACGAATTTAAATTCAATAATTTAAATTTTTCTGGGGGCGTAATTTCCATGAAAGCACGAAGCATTGCTTCTTGCCTCTGGATTGTGGCTTCCAAAGTGTGTGACTTGTTTTGGGCATCATTTTGGAGGGGGGTATTTTGTCTGCGGGGGGAGTCAGCTTCGCTCGCTGTTTCCGTTTCGCTATCCGTAACATTTTCTGTTTCTTTGTTTTCCTGCATTTTTCTCGTCTCCAATCGTAAAACACGTTTCGACGCCATTTGTGACTGTTTATCGAAACAATTAGAATCAAATATAAATCGTCATTTAATTTATTCTACCAATTTCAATTTACGCAAAAGGAAAAATTTTCCGCTAATTATTGTTCAACGTCATGAACTCTATGTGAGAAAAAGTTTCCATTGCTAATTCACAATTGTTCGAACTAATTTTCCTTAATTTTCTGGAGATTTACCGCATTTGTTTATTTTGTGTTTAAAAAAAATTATTACATGTTCGTTTTCCGAAAAACACTAAAAAGTTTAAATTGGTACTTTTGACACACCCGGTATAAGTCGCAAACGATGAAATTTTCTTCTTAATTCTACTCTCAAAAGCGAAAAGAAAATAAAAATAAAAGAAAATTTTTCTACGTATTTTCAACAATTAATTTTTATTAATAACTGTAATTAAATTTATTTATTAATTGTTATCACTATTTGAATCTATTTTCTACTGTACGAACTTGTTTGAAATGTGTTACCCGGTATAAGTTGGTCACTCTGCCTCTATATTCTAAGTTTTTCTCTATACCGAACTTTTAAGTCACCTGGTATACGCATCGATTTTTCACTAAGTCTTGTTTTTTAAATTTTCGATTAAATTTAATTTGACACCGTGTACAGAAGGGAAAGTGAAGGTGGATTTTTACGTTAAGCGCCAATTTATAATTAGCGACCCGCGTCACTAATTATATTTGAGGGAAAAAAGGAAAAAGATAGGGAAATGAAGAGACAAGTTAATTAAAATATATTGAGTTTATTCAACTTACTCGTAAGAAGATCGCTTAGAAGACGAATACTCCAGATATGAGGCGAGGTTGGCACTCACATAAAACGCACACACACAAATGTCAACAAAATTTTTTGTAAGAAAAAAGACCTAAATTAACAACTCTTAGGCGTTGTTTGATTTTGGGCAAACGATGGGATCTATTTATTTCGAATTTTTTTATTTTTATATCCTTATAATATAGCAAACAATAGGGCTTTTGAGCTAAAATTATTAATAACACAGGTTAACAAAAAAAGTCTTACTTTTTTATGAGATACCATTGTGTCCATTAAAGACGCTGAGACGATCCCGGTCCACAAAATTGGCCATCACGTCAGGATTTTTAAAAAAGTGGAGGTAATGACCCGAAAAAAGTGTTTTTGAAGGTTTTCCAAAAAATTATATCCTAAACCTGATGCACCAGAAACTTCTACATAGACTAAAATTGAAGATTAAATTGTCCACTACAAAAGCCATATCCGTAAAACCAAAAAAAATAAAAAAATTTTTAAAACATGGGGTTGAAGTTACCAAAAATGTGATTTTTAGGATCGCTGTTTATAATAATCATCAGATTATAACATTTAATAAGTTTCTGGCACGTCAGATTATAATCCGCGACCTCAAGCACCCTTGAGTAACAATTTTCAAGCGAATCCAAAACAATTTTAAAAGTCTATTAAAGCAACCCAAAAAACACATTTTTGGTAACTTCAACCCCATTTTTTGAAAAAATTTTAATCTTTTTTGGTTTTATGGATATTGATCTTGTAGTGGACAATTCAAGCTTCAATTTAAGTCTATGTAGAAGTTTCTGACGCGTCAGGTTTAGGATAAAATTTTTTGGAAAATCCTCAAAAACACGTTTTTTTGGGGCCTTTATCACACTTTTCTCAAAATCCTGACGTGATGGCTAATTTTGTGGACCGGGATCGTGTTCAGCGTCTTTAATAGACACTATGATATCTCACAAAAAAGTAAGACTTTGTTTGTTTACCTGTGTTATTAATAATTTTAGCTCAAAAGCCCTATTGTTTGCTATATTATAAGGATATAAAAATTAAAAAATTCGAAATAAATAGATCCCATCGTTTGCCCAAAATCAGACAACACCAAAAAATTGTTAATTTAGTTCTAGTTTCTTACAAAAAATTTTAAAAAAATCGATCGATACATACATTCTTAAAAATAAATTATTTTTTAAATTAAAAAAATTTTCGTAAATTTAAAAAATAAATTTTTGTTATATTTTTGTCAAAAACTACGTGTAAAAACAAAAATTTTCATATAAAGAACGTCAAATGTAGTCAATTTTTGACCGAGTTATAACCATTTCAAAAAAACATTTTCGTAAAAAAGTGATTTTTCAAAAACCTGTATCTCTTAAGCGGCTTTATGAAAAAATTTAAAAAAAATCATGGTAGCTTATTTCAATGAGCACTAAAAGAAAAACATATTCCAAAAAAAATCTGAGATGCAAAAGTCAAATACTGTCCGATTTTGCGTGGAACGCCCCATATGTACTTACAATAATCATATCATCAATAAACTCTGTTTCTTCTTTAGATAAATGACAACGTGCATTATCTACTAAAAGCAACACTTTTTGGTTACCATTTCCAATTATTGCTTGAAACTCTCGAATAGAAGGTAAAAACACAATCTTAATCCACTCTTTGTACAATTCGCGAGACATCCAAGCATTTTGTTGTCCAGCATATGTCACTGGTAATTTATTAATCCCCTTAAAGCAGTGTGGGTTCTTTGATTTTCCAATTACATAGAGAGGAATTTTGTGACTACCATCAGCATTAGCACAAACCATAACAGTTACATGATCTTTTGAAACTTTATAACCTGCAGCACTTTTTTCAAAATCGGAGACAAAAGTCACAGAAGGTAGCATTCCCAAAAAAGACCTGTTTCATCTGCATTATAAATTTGATGCAGCTGCAAAATTTTTTTCTAATTATTGCTGCCAGTTCGTCCACAAATTCTACTGAACATTCATAATCATTAGATAATTTTTCTCCTTGAATGCTACACGAGTGAATTTGAAATCCTTCTTTAAATCTATAAAACCATCCGTTACTCGCCTTAAATGTAGGGTCACCATTATTATCTTTGTTTAATATTAGAGTTTTCTCTTTCAAAATTGATAATGAAACTGGTTGGCCTGCAGATCGTTTTGCTTTAAACCAAGCATAGAGAATATCCTCTAAAATAGGATTTTTGGAAGAAGTTACTCTCTTACGTTTATAGTCCAGTCGCCCTGTGTTTTTTCGTGCCAAAATTGATACCTGAACTCTGATTGTGGATTCATATAGTGTGAGGTGGTAGTATAAATATTTATATGTTTCCCACTCGAGATTTTTCATGCTGCGCGATATAAACAATTTTGAAGGTGCCGAAAAACAGTTTTTTGATGATTGTTCTTTCCCATCAAATTATAGGGGGAAAAGTTGTTAATAAAAGTTATAGAGCTCGGAAATACTTTTAAAATGATGGGTCATATGTTAAAATTGGTCCATTTGTTTACTTGCAAATAAATTTAAACCACTAAAAATGACACTTTCTTATTTGTTTAATAACTTGAACAGAAGTTAACAAATTCTTTTAATATTCTCCAAAAATGTACCTCTCAAGACCCTCAAGATGTGTGCCAAATCTGAATACGATTCGATAAATAGTTTATGAGAAATTCCATTTGTTAACTAAAAAAATGATTTTTTAAAATGGAATTTCTACATTTTTGTCCGGATGAAAATCAATTTTTTTTGTTGGGTTCTCTTCATAAAATGTCAATCTATCAATCACAATTTGTAGCGAATTGAATTTTTACAAGAAAACTGGTTTTTGGGGGGGAGAAATTTTTGGCTTATAAACAAATGAAAACTACATCAACAATTTTTACTTTAACAATTTGTCATAAACGCCATTTGATTACTTATTTTTTCCTGCAAATTTTGCAAAAAAAAAATTTGATCTAGGTCAAAAGGGGGGTGGAAGAAATTTTTTTTATTTTAAAAACTTCCTGAGCCTTTAATTATTAATATATTTTAATTTTTTTATTATATTTTTTTAGTTGATTAGTCATACTAATTATAAAAAAATCAATCTAAACATCTATACACATCATGTTCGTAAAAAAAATCCTAAAAAGTATGCAACGTTTGAATGCAACGTAGAGCAGCCTATCTGCTCTAGGCTGCATAGTGGGGGACATCATCAGTCGCTCACGCTAAAGTTGAATTCAAACTTTCAAATTCGTAAAAGTTGTCATAACATTCAAACAAATTGATGAATTTTGATCATTTTTTTTAAACTGGGCTAAAATTTTCTCAGGAATTCAAATTTTTTATTTGTTTTTTGAAAAATTTATAAATACTGTCAAAAAATTATTAATTAAAAAAAAAAATTTTTTTTGGTTTTTTTTAAATTCATTTTTTTCCAATTTTTTATTTTTAACTGATGGAATAATAAAAGAAACATTAATAAATTATTTTTGCATTAAAAGAATTAAGGTTTTTGAAAAAGTGTTATTCGCAGAACAATATTATACTAATAATTTCACATATATTTCGAAAATACCTATATTTTGGATAAGAAAAAAGTTCTGCGAATAGCATTTTATTGAAAACCTTAATAAATCAAATTTTTTTTTTGCAAAATTTGCAGGAAAGAATAAGTAATCAAATGGCGTTTATGACAAATTGTTAAAGTAAAAATTGTTGATGTAGTTTTCATTTGTTTATAAGCCAAAAATTTCTCACCCCCAAAAACCAGTTTTCTTGTAAAAATTCAATTCGCTACAAATTGTGATTGATAGATTGACATTTTATGAAGAGAACCCAACAAAAAAAATTGATTTTCATCCGGACAAAAATGTAGAAATTCCATTTTAAAAAATCATTTTTTTAGTTAACAAATAGAATTTCTCATAAACTATTTATCGAATCGTATTCAGATTTGGCACACATCTTGAGGGTCTTGAGAGGTACATTTTTGGAGAATATTAAAAGAATTTGTTAACTTCTGTTCAAGTTATTAAACAAATAAGAAAGTGTCATTTTTAGTGGTTTAAATTTATTTGCAAGTAAACAAATGGACCAATTTTAACATATGACCCATCATTTTAAAAGTATTTCCGAGCTCTATAACTTTTATTAACAACTTTTCCTCCTATAATTTGATGGGAAAGAACAATCATCAAAAAACTGTTTTTCGGCAACTTCAAAATTGCACAGCCACACAAAAAAAGGAAAGTGTCTTGATCTGGGGTCGAGACATATATTCCGATGCACTGAATACTGTCTGAGTCCCGAGGTTAACCGCGTTCATGCCGTCATGGCAGATACAGGAAGAAAATGTTTCACGATGCAGGGATTAGGAACCCCAGTATTGGCGTCTGGTCCAGGGTGGGAAAGCGGGCCCTTCGACGTCGTCATCCGGCAACCGTAGCTCTTCATTGATGGGTAACTTGGTTGATAAAGAGTCCGATGCTACAAGAAAAGTGACTTCTCGACTACATAATTCTAACAAAAGTCCCGATTCCTTTTATTACATTTGTAGCAAATATGAAGTCAGCTCCCTGCGGAAAAAATAGATAAAGAAGTAGAAGATCTGTACGGAAATTGTTTTGGTCGTAAATTATTACACCAAGAAACAAATTGGGTTCCTCATATTGTTTGTAACACCTGTAAACTTATGTTGTATCGCTCAAAAAATTCGAAAGATGAAAAACATCTAAAGTTCTCTACACCCACGATATGGAAGAAACCACGAAATTTAAAATACTGATGTTTTTGTATGAATTACATCAGAGGAATTACCTCAAAAAATAAGAGTTCCATTACATATATAAATGTGTCAACAGTAATCAGACCTACTGAAATTGATCGAAAAGCGGGAAAACTTGATGTTACTTTAAAAAAATATGTCGAAAAAGTAGAAGTTGACAATGAAACAGAAGAATTTAGTAGTGACAGTGATGAAAATGACAATGATGATCAGGAAAATGAGTTCACCGCGTATTACAATAAAGAAAAAAAGCCAATATTAGTATCGCAATCGGAGCTAAATGATTTTATTAGAGATCTAGGTTTACCAAAAGATGGTGCAGAATTTGCTGCTTCATTTATGAAGAAAAGAAACTTCTTGCATCCGAATACGAAAGTGTTACTTTATAGAGATAGAGATGAAGAGTTCCAAAAATATTTTACGAAAGATGAAGAGACATCTTTGGTGTATTGTACTGACATAATAGGTTTGATGGACAATTTAAAAAAAATAAGTGTATAGAGATGAAGACTGGAGACATTTTATCGATTCCTCCAAACGTAGTATAAAAGACGTTTTACTACACAATACAAATGTCTACGCTCCTGTTCCAATAGCTCATTCTACACAAATCAAAGAAGAATATAATAATAAAAAATGCTTCTAGAGAAAGTGAATTGCCGAAAACAAAAATTGTTAATTTGTGGTGATTTTAAAATTATAACAATATTACTGGGTCAACAATCGGGTTTCACGAGAGAGCTATGTTTCTAGTGTCTATGGAATAGCAGATATCCTGCTAATCATTACAAGAAAAAAAATTGGCCTCCAAGAGATTCGTTTAAACCAGGTTCTCACAACGTAATTCATCAAAGTTTGGTAGACCCCGAAAAAATTATATTTCCATTTCTTCACATTAAACTTGGTGGGATTAAGCAATACGTGAAAGCGTTAGATAAGGACGGTCCATGCTTTAAGTACATTCCGAAAAAATTTCCAACTGTTTCTGATGCTAAATTAAAACAAAGGGTATTTGATGGACTACAGATTCGAGCATTATTTAGAGATACGAATTTCGTTTCTCAAATAACCGACACTGAAAGGGCATCTCGGGAAAGTTACAAAGAAGTTTCAACAAATGTTTTCGGAAACAATAAGAGTCCTGAATCTAAACAAATTGTAGCCCAAATGCTTAAAAACTTTCAAAAATTGGGATGCTTAATGAATTTAAAACTACACATCCTCGATTCGCATCTGAATAAGTTTCCCGAAAATTGCGGACATTACAGCGAGGAACAAGGAGTGCGATTTCATCAAGATATCAAATTGATGGAAGAACGATATCAGGGAAGATGGGATTAGGTAATGATGACTGACTTTTGTTGGATGTTGAAGAAAGAAACGAGTAGAAAAGGAAAAAAACGTAAGCGAAACCCTTTACATCGGTCATTTGAAGAAAAAAGAACATGGTATAGTAGCAAGACAATGGACTGAAGAGATGTTCCCAAAAAACCGCAAGTAATAAATCTAAAAAAATTGTTAAAATAATAAAGACTGCCATATTGGATCCGCCATTTTGAATTTTTAAAAACGGACATGGAATTCGTCATCAGCGACTCTGGAAACCCCCTGAGTAACGATTGTCAAGCAAATCTGAACAAATTTTCATAATAGTGTCCGCCATATTGGATCCGCCATTTTAGATTTTGGAAACTGGACATATTTGGAAGCTTAGATGCATTTTTGAGGTTATGTTCGATAGATTTAATTTATTATATGAATTTTCAACTGAAAAGCTTATAGAATAGTTTATTAAAAATAAAGGACCTTAGAAACTTACTAATATGCGCTTAGATTCAAGTTTGATCATTTAAAAGTGACCATTTTAGCGATTTTAAGGTATTTTTTGAGGTTAGGGCGAAACCAGGACCCATTGGCCAAATTCTGATGGCGGATTCGGATTCAGCGCATCGAAATACAGCGGAATATGATGTTTTACATATAAAAATATTTTTATTACAATTATATTCAACGTACACGAGCACTTTTTTCATGTTTTAAATTGTTAATTACTTTCTACCAACACATGTTAACGTCATCGTGATTTTATTACTCAATTTTATGTTTAATTGACTTCTACTGGTATTATTTTGAAGTGCGAACATTGAAAAGAAAATATTTATTCGATTTTTTATTTCTTTACGTGTTTTAACTGTGACACATATGTCAGGACCGTGGAAAAATTTTAGGTTCGTGGCATGTAACTTTTTCATTTTCTTTGCGTTTTACATCGTAACTTTAGAAATATTTGAAATCTTGTAGTTTCCATTTGAACATATACTTTAATAACAAAAATGTACTGGAATATGTAATAAATGTTAAATTTGGTTCACTATTTTAGCAGAAAAATGTCTTATTCAAAAAAATCACAGTTATTTGAAAATCACCCATACATATTCATACTACCACCCCACAGTGGGCCAGGAGACCCTGTTCGATGGCCAAAAGTCTATTTATATTTCAAATGGCCTAAAATTTGTTGCTCGGCGGTTTTCGGGGTCGCTGATTACGAATCCATTATTAGTTTTTAAAAATCCAATATAGCGGATCCAATATGGCGGATGACTTTATTAAAATTTCATCCAATCCACTTAAAACTTATTATTTGGGGGTTTTCGGGGTGGCTGATTACGAATCCATTATTAGTTTATAAAAATCCAAAATGGCGGATTCAATATGGCGGTTGACTTTATTAAAATTTTATCAGATCCACTTGAAACTTAATCCTCGGGGGTTTTCGAGGTTGCTGATTACGAATCCATTATTAGTTTTTAAAAGTCCAAAATGGCGGATCCAATATGGCGGATGACTTTATTAAAAATCCATCAGATTTACTTGAAACTTGTTACTCGGGGGTTTTCGGGGTCGCTGATTACGAATCTATTATTAGTTTTTAAAAATCCAAAAATGGCGGATACAATAAGGCGGATGACTTTATAAAATATCCAAATCTTTATTAAATTCACTTGAAACTTGTTACTTAGGAGTTTTCAGGGTCGCTGATTACGAATTTTATGTCAGATTTAATAAATTTAGTCTTGCCGTTTTAAGAAGGTACACTACCGTCGGGAATTATCGGTACGATTGACTTGCTGGTAGTGAAAAGTCAGCGCTGACTTTAAATCAAGATATTTAATTGTAGGGAAAAGATAGAGATTTCAGACCTAGACTGTTTTAAAGCTTATTAAATTCTGCGTCTAATGACATTTAATTTGAATTTTTCTAACCATTTGAACAAATAATATGATATGAAATGTTACGGAAAAAAATTCAATAATTTTCCCATTTTCGTACATCAAGTTTGAACCCCTGCACATTTTTTAATAATGTATTGAAAATTTTGAAATTTTAACAGCATAATCCTTCAATCCTCAGCTTCAATTTAAGCTTTTGAAAGTTAAAAAATATTAACTGGTTCATGAAATATCTTAAAAAATGTGAGAGCATGTTTTTCTATTAGTCAATCATTGATGAACATCTCTCGTTCTCTCGCCTCCCTATTCTTTCGTTTCTCCAGGGCCGAAATGTCAGTTGAGCGGAACCTTTTTTGAAACTTGAAATAATATTAAAGATTTATTATTTTTATTATTATTATTGTTATTATTTTTTCATTACTAATAACATTCTTCAAGAAAATTTAATTATTTTTATAAATAGTAATTAATTAAATTCATTGTTCCTAAAATCCAATTATTTTTAACTTTTTTAAACAAAAATTATGAAAGAAACTCTATTGTATTTAAAAATAAATTTCAAAAGAATTCAATTATTTTCATAAGTAATAAAATAATTTAATAATTTTCAATAAATTAATTTTAAAATTGGAAATATTTGAGAAGAAAAATTATTTAAAAAATGAAATCCTCATTAATTATTTCCTTAATAATAATTCTTTAATGTTGTATATTCACTTTTAATTTAATAATAACAAAAATAATATTAATAATAATAAAAATAATATCAATAATAATAATAATAATGAAAATAATAAAAATAATAACAATAATAATAATAATAAAAATAATAAATCTTTAATATTATTTCAAGAGTAGGGAGGCGAGAGGACGAGAGATGTTCATCAATGATTGACTAATAGAAAAACATGCTCTCACATTTTTTAAGATATTTCATGAACCAGTTAATATTTTTTAACTTTCTAAAGCTTAAATTGAAGCTGAGGATTAAAGGATTATGCTGTTAAAATTTCAAAATTTTCAATACATTATTAAAAAATGTGCAGGGGTTCAAACTTGATGTACGAAAATGGGAAAATTATTGAATTTTTTTCCGTAACATTTCATATCATATTATTTGTTCAAATGGTTAGAAAAATTCAAATTAAATGTCATTAGACGCAGAATTTAATTAGCTTTAAAACAGTCTAGGTCTGAAATCTCTATCTTTCCCCTACAATTAAATATCTTGATTTAAAGTCAGCGCTGACTTTTCACTGCCAGCAAGTCAATCGTACCGATAATTCCCGACGGTAGTGTACACGATATGCATATGTTGATGATTTTAAACTTAATATTCAGGATTTAAAAATAAAAATGTTTAATTTGCCTGCAGTTAGCCTACTATATTAGCAGTTACCAAGGTCTACCACGAGGAGGTTGCAGCACAATTTTAGACCTCACTACGGGGAGGTTTCTGTGCGAATCCCCCTAGCCTCTCACCTTCGGGGAGGTTTCTGTGTGAGTCCCCCTCTCCTCTCACATTTAAATTGCTTCAAATTCATTCTTTCGGTTATTCGTCTTCATCCGACAATTCTACATCATAATGGGAAAAGTAAAATTTCATAGACCGCGCCGTGACCGATATGATACCGACCGCAACGCAGCTTCAGAGAGAAAGAGAGTGAGAGCGAACTAGCGCATGCGCGTGTCTAACGACGTACTCAGTGCCGTAACTAGTTCATCTTAAACCCAGTGCTAGCTAATATTTTTTAATGGTGGCGCCCTCCTCCATTTTTTTAATCAAATACTTGTAACAGATATATAATATAAAATATGGAGTTTAAAATAATTATATAAGAATGAGTGACATCACAAACCTGCAGATATTGCGTTATACAAAAATAAAAATTTTTACAAAATTTTGATCACTTTTTAAGTTTCAACATTATATTCTTTAAAATTTTGATATAAAATGATAAATCATCGGTATCCAAATCTAATATTTTTCTATAAAATTTTTCCACCTTCAATCTGCAATACTAAATTTTTAAAATCTAACATTAGATTCGTAATCAGCGACCCCGAAAACCCCCGAGTAACAAGTGTCAAGTTGATCTGATGGATTTTTAATAAGTCATCCGCCATATTCGATCCGCCATTTTTGATTTTTAAAAACTAATAATGGATTCGTAATCAGCGACACCGAAAACCCCGAATGGATGTTGATATTGTAGCTAAACTTTTCCTAATCTTAGTCACTACGTATATTGTGAGTGAAACATTGACTTTAATATTTACAATTTTTTGTAAACAAATGAATTTGTGGTAAAATGTGCCACTTTTTCTTAAAATTCGTATAACAAAGAATACATACATATGCGAAACTTTCCAAAATCTTGGGGAACTTCGGAGAACTCTTAAATCAAATATTATTTTTCATTCAACTTTACTTAATTTCTAACTTCTGTGCTTATAAAATTATTCGAAAATAAATTATCCAATAATTATATACTGATTTTTTTGCTTGTTTGAGAGTAATATTGAACGTCAATTAGTAATTGCTTGAAAAAATTAACTCTTTTTCGAGAAATGTACAGAACTTCAATGAATTTTTAAGAGAAATTTTTTAATATTTTTAAATTTTACATAATTTTTAAGGTGTTAAATATTTATAAATTACAGTGTCATTAATGTAAATAATGACAGAACTATCGCTAATTAGAATGTCATAAACTACTTTAACAAAAGATAAAGTTGAAAAATTCGACTTTTGGCCATGAATCAAGGTGTTCTGGCCCACTGTGCACCCCACACTATATGAATCCACAATCAGGCTTCAGGTATCAATTTTGGCACGAAATGACCACTTTTTTCACAGGGCGACTGGACTAATATACAGATTATAACTTTTATCTATTTTTCCGATTAGTTTTTCTCTATTTCTACTCATATTTTTCAAACGTCGTTTTGTTGAAACAGAAACATTATATATCTTTTAGCCAGTTCAAGAATGCTTATTTTAACATTCGTGGCTTCATTATACTTGAAAAGTTCTATTATTTCTTGACGCTGACCAAAAGTGAGGAATGTCAATTTCGCTTGCTTTTCATCCATTTTTTTATTTTGTATTATTCAACGCAACAATAAACAAAATACTTTCCACAGAAAGAATATTTGAAAACACACAAATATTTACATACGCAAGTAGTAAAAAATCAGCAAAAATACTTTTTTTCGAATAATTATAAAACTTTATTTACTAAAAATTTTAAATCAATTTTATTTATTAAAAATAAGTCTTCTAATGCTTTAAATGTAGAAAAAAAATATTTAAAGAACCTTTAAGAAAAAGTCATTTCCATAGCACAATTCACTTCATTATTATATAGTTTATAATATTTAAATTTAAATTTGTCTGTGTTGTTAGAGTGTCAGGTTGCGGGGATGTGCAGGTTGCGAGTTGCGCAGGTAGCGGAGACTGACTGTATTCATATTTATTTTATTTATTATTTATTTCTATAAAATATTTATTTTTTATAGATTTTATTATATTTATATTATTTTTTTTTATGTATTATATTAATTTTTTATATATTTTTAAACATTATACTTAATATAGAATATAGATTTTACTTTTTTCAGATAATTATTATTTAATTGATATTTTATTTTATATTATTAATTTCTTATTTAAAAGTCTAAACAATAAATGACATTTACCACATTTAGTTTTAGTTTTTACTGTACTTGAGAGTAGTACTAAATTCAAATTGATGCATTTCAGCTTGCAATATAATTAACTTTCTTTATATTTAATATAAACTATTTAACAAAAAATATAAAAGTCTTTCATTATTTACATATAATTACATATAAAGAGACAATTAAAAGTAATATATGTTACCTTATCAACTGAAATATGAACATAGAAAAAATGTTTATACTGGTTTCAAATAATTTATTGTTCTCGATTTATCTTCAATAAAACTAATCTAAGGTTTTTTAATTTTAATGTATTTTTAAATACTTTTTAACTGAATTACAAAATTTATTTCAATTAAAATATATAAAAAAATATTAGTAACTAAATAAATATTAATTAATTATTAAATTAATTAAATATAAATAAATAAATAATAAATTATTAAGTTAAATAAATATAACCAAATACATAAATAATAATAAATTATTAAATTAATTAAATAACGAAATAATACAAATATTTTTTAAATTAAGGGGAGATTCCACTGATTTTTTTTTTGAATACCGAAATTATTTTTTTAAAATTTTTGGTTAGTATGATTATCTAAAAATACGAGAAAAATAGTCTGAAGCGATAAGAGTAGACTCGCTAGCAGGAGAGTAGGAATAACATCACCTTTCCACCTCGAAAATTCATGTTTTTTCATTAATTACCTAACTGCAATTTGTTTATTTTTAAACTTACATTTTTTTCTTTTCGCACCGCTTGAAAGTGTAGTTCTTAAGTAATAAGAAATGTCTACTGTTACGTATCAAAGGTTATGTATATAACTTTAAGTTAAATTTTTGTATTTTTGGTCCTTCAAACTTTAAACGCGTTTTTCTCGAAACTACACATTTTCAACTTGTTTACACTCTCATTTTTACAATTTTCTACGAAATAACTTGCAATTTGGACAGCATGCTCCTTGAATGTGTAGTTTTCGTGTAAACTAGGATATTTCAGATCCATTAATATTTATAAAAGTTATTAACAATTTAAGTTGCAAAATTATTATCGAAAAATTAAAAAGTCTGCCATTTGGTTATTTTTCAATAAATTTTTTTTGTTCTAGTTTACACGATAGCCATAATGGTATAGATTAAGAAAATTTTTGACTTTCTTAGTTTAGATTAATTGTCGCCGAGAAAAAATGTAAACAACTTTTAGAGGGGACCACTTTCGGCAGCCATTTTCTAAGACTCCATTAAAAAAATAAATAAATAAAAAATGGTTTTTATTACTGTAACACAAGTATTTTATTGTAAAAAAAGTTTAACTAAGAAATATTTATTTTACTACCTATAAAAAAATTTTTTAAAAAAACCTTAATTTCTGTGGAATCTCCCCTTAAGACAGTTAATAAAAACTATAATTATAAAATTTAATATATTTATACTTACCTGAGAAAATTTTAATTAAATATTGCATTTAATACATTGAATAAAATATTCACTTAATAATTTAAAAACTATTTAACGAAAAAATAAATTTATGGGTGATTCTCCCGAAATACTCCTTTTTGTGATTTACAAACAGAAAAGAAAAAAATTATTATTTATGGATTAATACAGTCAATTATATTGAGCTTTCAAAAATCTACCACCTCTATAGCATGATCATGCTAACTTTTAGCTTTTAAAGTATATATTTTAAATTAAAATTTACAAAAAAAATTAAGAGGTTCAAATTTTACGCCAGCGTTTTTTATTAAACATATTTTTCTATTTACAAAAAATTATTTAATAATCATAATTTATAAATATTATCTATAAATTTTATAGATTTTGAAATACTTACAGTTATCAAACATCTCTTTTAACAATTGGCAAAAATTATTTTTCATACATTTTAGGTTCACTTTTCACTGACAGTTTGTAAACAATCGACAATCATATCAATTTTTAATTTTCATTAAAAAAAGTGAGAGGAATGAAAATTTCAACATTTTTTAATTTTATTTAATTGACAAATAATTTTCCTCCAAATTAAAATGCCCTATCATGTTTATAAAGGATAACTTTATGTGAAAAAAAATTGTGATTAATTTATATTTATTAATATTGTTTTTATTAGGGGTGAGGGGAATGACGCTTTAGGTTGTGAATCTCTGTTTATGTCTTAATTTTTATTTTTTTTAACGCAAAATAATGACATTTTTTAAAAAGTAACTTAAGAAATTAATATTAGAGATATTAATTTAGATATTAATCACAATAATTAATCAATTTTCTACCCACAGCAAAAATATTAAATAATATTCAACGAGTGAGAGGAATGACGCGGTACTACATGACAAATTTCATTTTCTATATTTAAAAAAACTATACGTCATATTTTATTCATATTTTAGAAAATTATTCTTAAATATCATAACTTTTAGAAAAAAATTGTTAAAGTACCTATTTTCATGTTTTAAATAATTGTTTTACGTATTTAAAAAATGAAAAACACTTAGATGACAGGTTAGAAAATCAATTCTGAGGTGGTAAAATATTTTAAAAATGTATTAAACAATAAAATTTCACAACTTTTTCTTGCAGAACATTTAGAAAAAGTGATAAAATAGGGAAATATAACTTGGTATTTTTCCAAATGATTATAATTATTTGGAAAATCTTGACTACATGCAAAATGAGATTTTTTGGAGAATCACCCTTATATTGAATTAGAAAAAATCAATTTTCTCTCTTTATTAAGAACATCCGGGAAATATCTTTCCTAAAAACCTGTTTCCAAAGTATCTTTTTAAGTATATCTTTTTTTTTAAGTATCTTTTTTTATCTTTTTTCTTTTTTTACTGAGTGAGAACAGATGTCAAATTATTAAATTATTAAAACTTAAAAAATGCATTTTTGACGAAAATAACAGACAATATAACGGCGAGTACACGAGTGGATCTATGTATCTCTGATACAAAAAATGGGCATCAAACTACTACACATACTCTCTAAATCTGAATCAGCGATAAGTATGCCACTATTTCAATTAGCGTATATGCACTGTGAATTAGTGAAATTTAACTGAATAATCTGTGAAGTTTCACTGATTAATTAGTGCATATACGCTGATTGAAATTAGTAGCATACTTATCGTTGAGAATCAGTGAAATTTTGCTCTAAAGAATAATAATTAGTGCATATACACTGATTGAAATTAGTAGCATACTTATCGCTGAGAATCAGTGAAATTTCGCTATAAAGAATAATCTTGTGTATCATTTCAAATTTAAATACATTTTTTGTAGAAATAGTGTATTCTACGAAACAACTATTTTTTCCCCAGAAAATCTTAATGAATTTTAAATAAAAAATGTTTCCAAAAATATAAACAAAATTATGTTTTGTCACCGTTCTTAAGAAACGAATTTTAAACAGTAGTCAATAAGAAAATGACCCTCAGCAACCGTTGCTATACAACGAAGAATTTTAAATAAAATTGTTGCTATTCTATGCAAGAAATTTGAACTTATGTTTGCTACGATACTTTATATTAGCAAACATTGCTAGGCAACCAATTTGAAACAATGGTGTTATAATAATAACAATTACCAAGCATTTCTAGGCAATACTGTCCCTTAAGAATCGATGCTATACTGGCCTTTAGCAACCGTTGCTATGCAATACTGACCCTTAGCAACCGTTGCTAAGTAACAAAAATTTTCTTTAGCAACCGTTGCTATGCTGTATTAACCCTTAGTAACCGTTGCTAGGCAATACTGGTCCTTAGCAACTGTTGCTAGGCAACCATAAAAAGCGTTATGCATGAGGTGTGTATGACCTTTTTATTATAGGATAGGATAGGACTAGACATCCTGTGTATAATAACACAATTTCAGTCAATATTTAGAAGAAAATTGACGAGTAAAAATCTTGGTGTATTAATTTTGAAGAATTTTTTTAATCGTTGATTTTAGGTGGCAAATGCAAAAAATTAAATATACTGACAACAGCACAAAACCAAGACATTTTCATTTTTTATAAGAATTTAAGGATCATTGTTATTTAATTTTTTTGTACAGAAATTAACTTGTTTATTTTTTTAAAAGTAATTTCAAATCATAATTGTTTAAAATTAAAATTTAATTTGTCAATTAAATCCTGGTCTTGAGATAATTTTTTAAAATAATCTCTAAAAACTGCGAATTTCTTTGAAAAATGGTGCATAAAACTTTAATTATTTATAACTTTTTCAATTAAAAAATTGTTTTTAAATCCTCTTAGGATATTGTTATGTATCATAATAGTTGCCAAAAAATATAATCGGTTTTAATTTTCATAAATGTTGGTGAAACAGGGGACCAGTTCATGGAGCCTGACTCTTTTTCAATTCGCTGAAATCTAAGAAAATTTTCTATACCAGATACCATATTTCATTTAAACAGTTTATTCGTTGTTTATTTTTTAAATGCACTTTAAACTATGTTTTCGTCCAATTTAATTAATTTTATTTAATAAACACCAGAAATGTTGTAAAATAAGCAGGTTAGTTTAAGGAAAAAACAAATGAATTTTACATAATATTCAAAGGATTTTTGTACACCCAATAACATATATGCTTTCCTTCCGGTTTGGACAACATTTTGAAAAGTAGATGCCTTCTATAAGAATGTTTTAAGTCTATGGCGTATGATGATTGAGATTCGCCATAGACTTAAAACATTCATATAGAAGGCACACTACTTTCAAAAAGTTGTTCAAACCGGAAGGAAAGCATATATGTTATTGGGTGTACCTGGCGTTTTTAACTCAAGGCCAGTTTTTTAAAAAGCTAAAATAAATTTTAAATTTAGTTTAATTTGAAACATTTAATATTATATGCATTTTCAGAATAGTTTTCTTCTTATGAACAAACATTTACTTTTATTACCTGCTCACTTAATCAGCATTTTTTTGCTTAGGAACTTTTTGGAAATCTGCCTGCAGATACCTTGGATTCCGCACTTCAAGGGTATTTGAGGTTGGTACAATGAAACAAAAAAAACATTAAAAACAGAAAAATAAATACATGTTATAATAAATTTAGTAAACTGGCGACTTACTACCAGCCCGACCCACTAAAACCCATAAACCTTTTTCTGGAGCCCTTTACCCTCCTTCGGAACTGTCGTAAGACTAAAGAAGTGTAAAAAGTTAAAAAATAAATTTGTAAACGGATTTAAAAAAGAAAAGAAAAAAGTAAACACGTATATAATGTTGAAAAGATAAAACTGTATAAAGACGAATAAAAAACACAAAACAAATTAAAAAATGTACAAGGACAAATAAATCACAAAATAAATTAATAATAAACAAACAAACAAATTAAAAGCTGTTTAAATCACGCTTTTGGCGGCCGTCGAGATCCTTTCTCGACATAACCAAAATTATGAAGTTCTCGACATGCTCCTTTTAATACTTCTTATTTGCTTTTAGTTCTTGCGAGAGTCTTCTTCGCCTCCTCAAGGGCCGCCCTGAAGACTCTGCATGCTCCGCTGCCTGCAATATGGGTGGTTGACACCTTATTGCCAAACTTTTCCTCACATTAAAAGCAACTTAGGCTCTTCTTACAGCTGGAGAACCTGTGACCGGCTTCACCGCACTTAAAGCAAGCAGCCGATCTGTCCACCTTCAAGCATTTCGTTCCAATATGACTGTATCCCAAGCATCGATGACACCGGACGACCATTACTCTTTTTTTTAATTGGGCAACACATAAAACCAATTTTTACGTGTCCCAATTTTTCCAGCCAGTTCGCCTCTTCAAGGTTAGTGACTACAACCGCGAGCTTCATCCCTCGGCGGTTGAGTCCTAAGACCGTCACTTTTCTGCATCCTGGCTTTCCTATCGCTTCCGACAACACTTGTTGCACCTCGGCTTCTTGGGTAAGGCAATCCAAATCATGGATCTCGAGTGTAACTCTTCGATCCAACGACTACAACTTACCCATGCTTCCAACCGCTTTTGTGACCTCAGCGGTGAAAGTGCCCTTGTCGGAGCCTCCTCTGATCATAATCAGAAGGTCTCCCTTCTTTGTAGCTTTTGCTACTACTATTCTCGTATGGCAGTCGTCCGGGTTGACCTCTTTGCGAAGCTTACCTAGAATGTCAACATACGTTAATCCTTGACCGACTCGGATTAGAACTGCGGATCTTTTTGACCCCATTCTTTCTATTTGAGGAATCTTTGGATCTGCTACTTCCGTTTCCATTGGAGGAGCTTCCTCCTTTTTCCAATTATCGGTTTAGGTTAGAGTCTCCCTTGGACTGTCACCCTCTCGCTTCTGATTTTAAGCATCTCTTAGGACGCTTTTGAGATTACGCTAATAGGAACGCTCTGTATTTTCCTTACGGTCCTCGCGGTTACACTCCGCACCGCTGAGAACGCATGCTAAATCAAAATCCGACTCATCGGCTGCGACATGCTTTACTTTTACCTCTTTCAACAGGACTTGGACGGCTCTGAGTCCATCTTTTACCGTCCTGTTGACGTTCTTCTGAATGTGGCAAGATTTTATCATCTTTGCGACCTCCAACTCCATTTTGTCGAGACAAGTCGCCTCGACAAAATTTTCTGAGCCGCGAGCATATTTCGCGAGTCCTATCTATCGCTTCGTCGTCTACTTCTGAGTGGATAGCGCTATGTACGGTCTTTCCGCTACTGCAGTTTGACACACTCAGAAGGCTCGACGCGCTTCCCTATTTTATTTTTTCTCCTTCCACGATGTTCTGTGGATCTAACCTTTTACGATCACCCATGACACTGCAAGAAATTGTGCGCCCCCACAATCCACGCGCACTTGAGCATCAGTCTTGGGACCGATAGTGAGATTTCACGTTTCCGGCCTGCTCACATGGGGTACTTTCTTTGAATATTGTGAATCCAGTCTTTCTTGCTGTTTGGCTATCCTTTAGTAAAAAGTCTCGCCACCAAGACAAGGTCTACCGAACATATTCATGATGTCATCCGCTTTTCCCAGCACGTCAAAGACATCGATGATGATACTGTAAACGGCTGACAAATCGGATTAATAGTTTTTAAATAAAACTCAATTTGTTTTTTTACACTTTGGCTTTTCACCCCACTCTACCCTATTAAATGAAATTGAAATCGAAGTTTCATTCATTTTTAGGGTTCCGTACACCGTAGGTGTACTGACGGAACCCTTATGAAATCATTCGTGTGTCCGTCCCAGCCACGCAAAATGGGCTGTCCCCCCCCCTTAACTTCTACGAATCTCAACCTTGTGAGCTGAAATTCGGTAGGGATCTTCAGTTTCAAGTGCAGATTACAGAAAAAATATAGCGAACCCAATTGGCCTACATATTTGCGAAACGTAAGGGAAAGAAATTAAATTTTGTCAAAATAATTACTAAAAATGACCCTGCCCCCCCCCTTAACTTCTACAAATCTCAACCTGGTGAGCTGAAATTCGGTAGGGATCTTTAGTTTTACGTGCAGATTACAGGAAAAATATAGCGAACACGATTGGCCTACATATTTGCGAAATTGAAAGAAAAGAAATTAAATTTTTTCGAAAAAATTGAAAAAAATGACCTTTCCCCCCCCTTAACTTCTACAAATCTGAACCAGGTGAGCTAAAATTCGGTAGGGATCTTCAGTATTAAGTGCAGATTACAGGAAAAATATAGCGAACACGATTGGCCTACATATTTGCGAAATAGAAGGGAAAGAAGTTAAATGTTTTCGAAAAAATTGTAAAAAATGACCATGTCCCCCCCCTTAACTTCTACAAATCTGAACCGGGTGGGCTGAAATTCGGTAGGGATCTTTAGTTTTAAGTGCAGATTACAGGAAAATTATAGGGAACCTGATAGGTCTACATATTTGCGAAATAGAAGGGAAAGAAGTTAAATTTTTTCAAAAAAATTGTAAAAAATGACCATGTCCCCCCCCCTTAACTTCTACAAATCTGAACCGGGCGGGCTGAAATGCGGTTGGGATCTTTAGTTTTAAGTGCAGATTACAGGAAAATTGTAGCGTACCTGATAGGTCTACATATTTGCGAAATAGAAGGGAAAGAAGTTAAATTTTTTCGAAAAAATTGCAAAAAATGACCCTGTCCCCCCCCTTAACTTCTACAAATCTGAACCGAGTGAGCTGAAATTCGGTAAGGATCTTGAGTTTTACGTGCAGATTACAGGAAAATTATAGCGAACCTGATTGGTGAACATAAGTATAATTACAGAGAAATATAAAAATGTATTAATAAAATAAAATAATAAAAATATTTATTCTAATCTTATTATAGTATATTACCATTTTGTTTAATTTGTTTTTAATTTTAAAAGAATTGTTAAAATTATTTTAAAAAAATTTTGTTTGTATATTTGTGTACGGAACCCTCGATCTTAGTGCGAGTGCAACTCGCACTTGTCCGATTTTTTTTATTTAATTTGCAATACATGAAATTAGATTGTATTTTTAACGAAACATTTAAAAACAAAACTTTTTCAACAAAAAACTTGTAACTTTAAACAGTAAAGAGATTTGGAAATACAGATAGAACCATAGATAAAAGTCATATGAGTTATATTTGCTTTTATTTTCTATACCAATATATATTTTACATTTTGTTTACTTGACAGTAATTTCCGATTTAATAAAAATAATTTGCTCTTTTCGAAACAAAATAATAAGTAAACAACTTGAATATATTAAAAAAATATAATATTTTACTAGTTCTCCTTTTCTTAAACTGATAGTACTAAATATAATAGATTCAGTGAAACTTCTGACTTGTAAGTTTTGATATCCTTATTATTCCACATTAATTAAAATAAATTATTAAATGTAAAGTTAATCATATAAAAATTATTTGAACTTCTATTTCAATATCTTATACATAGCAACATTTTTTTCCTTGAATTATTAAATTTTTCAAAATATGTTAAAGTTGACTTAATGTCGTTTTTTACTATTAACAAATGTACATCGGTCATAACACATTACATTTCTTTAATAATATTTAAACATATTTGAACACATTTAAGAGTCTTGTGTTTAAAAAACATCTTAAAAATTCTTAAATCTAGTAAAACTACAATAACAAAAGAATAGGTCGAATAATAGTTTTACAATTTTGAAAAAACTCAACTCTGAAGAATCGTATTAAATAAGTTTTTATTACTCCTTTTTTTAAAATAGCCTTATTAACTATAAAAGATATTTCGGTGTGGACATGTATTTTCTCATTTGTGGACAACAGATTTAATTGCGAATCTATGTATTGTAAAAAGGGCGAATTATCATTAAAAAGTTTACTTTGACTATTGGAATTTCTATTTGTAAAATAGTCCTTAACGACTTGACTCAATGAAGTAATCGAAGATTCCAGTACCCTGCTTTGGCAGCGGCTTCCTTTTTAACTTTTTTTGCAGATTGTTTATTGTCTACTGGTGCTGTATTGTTGCAATTATTTAAGTTTTCATTGTAATAATCATAAATCAATAACTAAATTAGCACAAAAATTTAATTTTGTTTTTTTACTTCTCTCATCTCTATACAAAATGAAATCAGACAAAGAATTTTATACATCTTTTGCTAAATAATTAAATTCCTGTGAAAATATTTATTATTTATTTTTAAGAAGAATTTTTTTGGGCAGAATTTTATAAAACTTTCTTAAATAATTTAATCGCTTCTACAAATTTTATTCAATTTTTTAAAAATAATTTAATTCATATAAAAAATGTTTTATTTCTTAAAATAATTGCATTTTTAAGAATAATTGTATTGAAAGTAATTAAATTTAAAATTTATTCAAATTACAATTTTATTAACTAAATTTTGTATAGAATTTTGTCAAAATTTTTTAAAATTATAGAATTTTTAAAAGAATTTTATTTAAATTTTTGAAATATTTCAATTTCTCAGAACCATTTTTTACAGTTTAAATGCTTTCGAGAAGCTTTCTTAAAAAATTAAAAATAATTTAATTGGTTCGAAAAAATGTATAATTTTTGAAAATAATTGAATTTCTGTAATCAGTTTTTTTCAAAATTTCTAGTTAAATCTGGAAAAAAATAAAAATTTTCTTAAACTTTAGAGTAAAAAGAATTTTATTATAAAAAAATAAATAATAAATTAAAAATAAAAAATTTTATATAAACAAAAAAATTTTATTCGCAAATACACGGTACTCCTATGGGTTCCACTATATCGTCAGCCATCGCGAACCAAGTTATAGAAGACCTTGAGGACATTGCCATTGAACATTTGGATTTCGAACCAACCTTTTTCAAACGATATGTTGACGATATTTGTGCTATAATACCTTCGGACAAAACTAACCATCTTTTGGATGAATTCAACAAGTGTCACCCAAGAATCCAATTCACCATGGAGGTTGGAAATTTAGAAATAAACTTTTTAGACGTTACTTTGATAATTCAAAACAATTAAATTATCACAAATTGGTACAGGAAACCGACCTGGTCCGGAAGATATCTTAGTTATCACTCTAACACTTCCATTAAATTCAAGGTTAGTACTATCAACAGTCTAGTTGATCGTGTCATAAAGTTATCAAACAATAAATTCCATAATGAAAACATAAACGTAATAAAAGAAATTTTGATTTTGAACAATTACCCTATAGAATTTATCAATAAGTGCATATATAAAAGATTACATTTAATTTCTAATTATTATAATAGACTGAGTAGTCATGTCAGGAATACCGTTCAGTTTGAAAAAATAGTGACTTTACCATATGTGAATGAACTTTATAGAAAGCTGAATAGTATCTGCAAAAAACACGATTTAATACCAGTTTTACAAACTAAAAAGTGTAATATTGATGATTTCCGTTCCACGAAGGACCCTACAGTACTCCTTGACAAATCAAATGTGATATATGAAATACCATGTAATAGTTGTAATGGCGTATATATTGGTTAAACGCGCAGGAAGCTAAGAAAAAGAATCTACGAACACAAAAGAGATTGTGGGAAAGACACTAGTACAACAGCATTAGTTCGTCAGTCTCATGATTTGGATCACCTGTTTAATTTTTATAATACAAGAATTTTTGATTCTAAAGTAAATTGGTTCAAACGGAATTTCTTAGAAATGTTCTACATCATGAGAAATCCGAACTCTGTCAATGTTAAAACCGATACGCAATTTTTAAATAGGTCATATAAAAATTTTAATGTTAGTACTAGAAAATATTAATTCAATTTTTAAAATGAGATCCAAACTTGTGATCTGTACGTTAGGCTTGCATAAACTGTGTATAACACTTTAGTTTTACCAACCTAGCTTAACCTACGAATTTCCTTTTAATGACTTCTGCTATCATGCTGATATTGACAGCTGGACTGACTTTTCATTGTTGTCAATGTTTTCAATGTCTTAGCGTGCAATATGCCTGTGATGACTATTCAAATATTTCATGTATTATTGGCAATTTAGCCTCGTTTTATCATCATCGTAATAATAATATATATTTTACCATATTATCATAGGTTTGTAACATAAAAATAATTTTGTCTCTCTCTACAGAATGTTCGTTTTTTGTTAATATAACTTTTATGAACATTTAATTTTTTAGTAATACTGAAGATGATTAGCGTTGACCTAATCGAAAAGCTTATATAATAAATATGACTTTCATGAAAGTGACTTGATAGGAAACTATTGCTTACACCTTACATATGACAAACAAAAAAGTCACCAAAATTTATAATTTTCTTATAAGTTTTAAAAAATTAATTTTTTTTAATACATTTAATAATAAAAAACTCCGACTTTTTCCTGACCTGCGACAACCTTGAATAAAATGTCATTACAGACGAGCAATTTGACATAAAAGGTTGTTAAAATTGATTATATGATTAAGGGGGCAACACTAGTTGTAGCGGTAAAAAATTAACTATTTCCATGAATTAATTAAAAGAAAACCACTAACATTTTTAAATAAAACAATCTATTGTCTAAAAATACACAAATTAAACTACAAATTCCAATTACAAATTTTTAAAAACATGTAAAAATGGAGGCGTGTTGCGCGATCTTGTAGAGGTCTGTATAGAAAACATGGTTTTCGGTGACCATTGTTATAAGGAGCTCGTTCATCTAAAACAAAAAATTTAAACGAATTTAGTTAAAGTGGAACATAATCTAGTCTTTAACCACTTCACTGGCAGGGCGTTCCAAATGGCGTTCCACGCGCCGAGGCCCAGGCTGGCAAAAACACCGAAATGGCGTTCCTAAAAAAACTCTGTTTTAAAGAGTGTACATCACATTTAACTGTTGTAAAGAAATATTTCTATAGATTAGACATCAGAGAACAAGATTATCACAATAAAAATTTAAGTTTTTGTGATTTTCAAAGTTTTTCCGAACGTTCAAATTGGCTATTTTTAATATTTTTCAACAAATGCCGTTCCACTTTCTTTCAATTTTTATACAATAAAACTTGTATTTTTATTGAAAAAAGATAGTTACATACAATATTATAATATAATAATATTACTATTGATAATATATATAAATAGAAAGTATATAAATAACTATTATTGATCATTATGAATGGTAATATTATACGTATATGTTTTTGCCAGTCTGGGCCTTGGCGCGTGGAACGCCATTTGGAACGCCCTGCCAGTGAAGTGGTTAATAAAAGGAATAAAAAAATCATTTTTGACAAAATGGCGACGGCTCAAACTCAAATGTACGATTTTCACAAAAAACATGGGTTTTTAGCTGTAAAAAAGAGTTTTTCATTTAAAAAAATTCTTCGATTAGAGACTAGATTATCTTCCACTTTAATTAAATTCGTTTTAATATTTTGTTTCAGATGAACCAGCTCCTTATAATAATGGTATAAAAATATTATAAACAAATAAATATAAAAAAATGCTTCTTTTCCAGAAAAAATTCATTTTCTACTTACCTTTACTAATTTTTGAGATGATAATTTTTATTCTTCACAAATTAGATCCTAAACTATATATACAATTATTTTTGAAATTTTTAAAATAATTTTTAACAATAAATAACATTTTTTGTAATATTTTATAAAATAAAAGTATTTTAGATGAAATTTAATACCTATATCCATAAAACTCGTTACTCGGGGGTTTTGGTGTCACTGAATATGAATCTAGCATCAGATTTAAAAAATTCAAAATGGTGGATCCAATATGGCGGACGCGAAAATAAAAAATGAACTGAATTTGCTTGAAACTGGTTACTCAGGAGCTTTTGAGGTCGCTGAATATGAATTTGGCATCAGAGTTTCAAGATTGAAAATCGCGGACACGAAAGAAAAAATGATCAGAATTTGCTTGGAACTCGTTTTTGGGCGGTTTTTTGGGGTCGCTAAATACGAATCTGGCATGAGAATTCATAAGTTCTAAATGACAGGTCCAAAATGCTGAACCTAAAAATTAAAAAGCGACTAAATTGTAATAAAAAAATTAGTTACGTCTTTTCGAGCTTAAGAAAAACACAAATAAAAATAAATTTTAGAAAATTCAAAACGTTCAGATAAAATTAAAGAGTAAAATCAAAAGTGAATGAATGCTGACAATCCACTTACCTTTGGAGGGAATCGTTTGTGTTAGTCTGTCTTTGTCATTTGTTTGTTTGAAGTCGGTACTTACCTGTGGAGAGAATCGTTCGTGTAAGTCTGTTGATTCTGATTTGTCCGATTGTAGCCGATTCTCACCTGTAGAGGAAATCGTTTGTGTTAATTGTGTCGATTGTCATTTGTTTAAATGAAGTTGATACTTACCTTTGGTATATTGGATCCACCATTTTGAATATTGAAAATCGGATGCCAGATTCGGATTCAGCGACCCAAAAAACTCACGAGTAACCAGTTTCAAGCAAATTCAGTTCATTTTTAATTTTCGCGTCAGCCATATTGAATCCGCCATTTTGAATTTTGAAAAACTGATGCCAGATTCGTATTCAGCGACCCCAAAAACCCCTGAGTAACCAGTTTCAAGCAAATTCAGTTCTTTCTTTAATTTTCGCGTCCGCCATATTGGATCCGCCATTTAAAAGTTTGAAAATCTGATGCCAGATTCGTATTCAGCGATCCCAAAAACTCCCGAGTAACCAGTTGCAATAGATTTCAATAAAATATAAAATGTATGACTCAAAAGGTTAAAAAATAGTTTTTACTTTTTCGTTGAATTGTAAAAGTAAAATACAAGGATGGTAAGTATTAATAAATACAAACCTTTTAATGATCTCTACACTTGTGAAAGCAGAAGAAACATTATCTGTAACGTTGCTCACAGACTTGCTTTTACGGATATGCTCTAGGAGAAAAGACAATTTTTAGCATAAAGAATTTTTTTTCTAGAAGAAGAGGTACTTCTTCTTCTTTCTTCTTCTTCTTTTTTTTCTTTTTTTTTCTTTTTTCCTTCTTTTTTTTCTCCCACTTCTTTTAAGTGGTTGCAGCTAAAATCTTTAATATTTTTATTACACAAATTAAAGTAGTTTTTTAAAATTTAAATATTTTTTAACATGCGGTGCATTTTCAAAATAGAGAAATTTCTTACCAGAAAGTTTTCTTCATTCCCTTGTCTTTAAAATCCTGCGAAATTTTAAGATATATACAAGGATAAACGATTATTACTATAAAACTTAGTCCTGGATTAATAATGAACTTTACTATAATTTCAAGCCGATCAGCCACCTCAACATATTATTTCAAATTCATTCGTCAAAAATATGGATGGGAAACAAAAGTCCTTCTTAAGCAATAGACGCATTACAAACTTCAGTTGACAGAATCTTCGTCGAAACGTCATTTTCCATTGAGATGCAACGACATAATACCACAATATCTTTTGCACATAAGTATATGTTCACAACATATTTAATTCTTAAGCAATTCTTGTTAAAAACAGTTTAATAAATTCAACAATATTTATTCTCGTTATCTTTTGAATTTGGAAATTAAAATTATATTAACAAGAAATTACAAATTATAAAAAATAAAATTATTAATTCTCGAATTGATATTTCAACCTTAGATCATTTTTTTAAACTTTCAAAAAAATTTTCTATTCGTTCTAAGTGCAATAGGAAATTTATTAAAAAATTTCAAACTTTAATTAATAAAATACCCAAACGACAAATTTCGAACAAAAACAATTGGTTAATTAACTTAATTAATACTGAAATTCCTCAAGATGTTGTCGATATTGTCTTTTTGGGTTCTAATTATAGTTGCCCTCAAAAAATGTCAAATTAAGATGCAATCTCAGTGATCAAAAATCTGGAAAATCCGATTTCGAATATAGAAATAAATCCTGAATCAAAAAACGAAATTAGAAGTATAGTCACTAATAGTGTTATTTATAATCTTAATAAAAATAAAAACTCCATATTACTAGTGAAGACAGAATTTTTGCGTCAAAATTAAAATCTACAAATAATTTTCTTTAAAATAATCCTGATCTTTTTTTCACTAATTCTGACAAAGGCAAAGATTCAGTGTGCATTAAAAAATCTGATTATATATAATCAGATTTTTTAATGCACACTGAATCTTATATATATATATATATATAAAGGCAACACTTTACTTTATGATTATCGCACCTATGTAGAATTAACTGGAAAATATGTTTTGACCAAATTACAATCTGATACATATAAAATTCTGCAAAATCTCAATTCTAATGATTATCTTAAATGTAAGTACCACAAAAACCAATTAACCATGACAAATATTGCGATGGCAAAATTTTACGGTTCACCTAAAATTCATAAGGAGAATACTTCACTTCGACTCATTGTTTCGCTTGTGAAGAGTCCAACGCATTCTTAGCAAAAACCGTATATGACGAATTAAAATCGGCAATTCCGATTCCAAAATCTCACATTAATAACAGCTTTGAATTGAAAGAAAAATTAAAAAAATATCTCGTTACCTGACAATTTTGTACTAGTTTCGCTTGATGTTAGTTCACTTTTTACTAATGTTTCATGTGATTTAGTCCCTCAAAGTTTGGATAAGAGATTACCAAATATACAACTTTCTTGTAAAATACCGTTTGTCCAACTCATTGAGTGTGTCAAGTTTCTTTTTGATAATACTATATTTGCTTTTAATAAAAAAATCTACCAACAAAATGGTACCCCTATCGGTTCTCCGATATCGCCGTTGTTTACAAATATTATCAAGGATGACCTTGATAGTGATAGTTAAAGAATTAAAAAAAATTTAATTGTATTCCTGCATTTTATTTTAGATATGTCGACTATATTTTATTAAGGGGGGTAGGGTCTAACGGCTGAAAAAAGCATCTTTTTGTGAACTTTTATTGAAGAAATGGTAAAAGTTTATATGTTAAATTTTTTTGCATGTTATTAGTTAGTATTTGAAGAAGATTTTAAAAATATTAAGAATTATGCCGCTGACGGAGCATTTTCCAAAACGATTTCGGAAAAACATGATTTGCGGTGAACATCTTAATTAATTAACACATTAACGAAATTTAAAAACTCAAGTGAATTTGCTTAGAAGAATAATTTTGCCCGACCACAACGTTTTCCTTTTTGAAAATTTTAAAATTTTTTGCGACTAAATGAAACAAAAAAAGCTATTTTCACTCAAAAAATTCGCCATTTTGTTGCTATATTTTGGAAAAAAATAAACCAAAGAATCAATTTAATTTTTATTTTATGTCTCTGAACAAAATCTAAATAGCTTCTGAAAAATGTAAAAACAAAATTTTTTATCACTTTTTATTGTTTATTTATAACTTTTGTCAATTCAGGTACGGAGAAGACTGGAGTGCTTCCAATGTTTTATTTTGCATTTTGCAAAAAAGCTGGAAATCATTAAAGTTTTTTGTTGTAAATGTTTTATGTTGTCAAATAGTAAATTTTTCTAATGTAATATTGCCTTTTTATTTGTTTAAACAATTCATTATTATTATTTACTAACATTTTTCTTAGTACACTAAAAGAAATTCAGTTTTTTGAAATTTTGCAATTTATCAAACAAGAATTAGAATATTATATAAAAATTAAATATGAAATTACTGTTGAATCAATTGTTTAAACAACTAATTGTTATTATTTTATACTTTTCACGCAATGCAACTAGAAAGTTTCAGTTTTTTCCTAATTTTGCGATTTATCAAGTTATATGACATATATTGGTGATAGATTGTCCATGGACAATAAAGGGGTACAAGCTCCATAACTTTGGCAATTTTGCTCCAAATGACATAAAAATTTCAAAGGACATTTCTGAGACGTTCTATTATAAGAAAATAAAAAAACCAATTTTTTAAAAGTTGTTTGACCCTACCCCCCTTAAGTGTTCACAAAGATCTTGTCGATTTAGTATTAGATATTTTTAATTCTTATAATGAAAACTTAAGATTTACATATGAATTGGAGGTTGATAGACAGATAAATTTTTTAGATATTACATTAATAAAAAATAATAAGAGTTATTTATTATCTTTCTGGTCATTCTATTCAATAAAAAAAAACATTATTTATAATTTAGTGGATAGAGCTACTTTATTATCACATGATTCGTTTCATAAATCTGATACTGAAAAAGTTGTTCAGATTCTTCTTAAAAATGATTATCCATTGAATCTTCTTAATAAGCATGTTAAAATATTAGATTATAAAAAAAATTAAGTACTAACCAAAATAAAAACGAAAAATTGACAATATATAGTCGCATTCTAAAAATTTATATCCCTTTTAATAATAATTATTTAATTTTTAAATGCTCTAAAAAATTATAACATGATTATAATTATAACTGATCATAATCAATTGCAAAGGTTAATTAATCTTTAACTTCGGTGGTAAAATTGGGAAAAGACGGACCCAAAAAATGGAATCAAACTGGAATTGTTTACAGATTTAATTGTAATAATTGTTCAGCGACTTACATTGGAGAATCAAAGCGTAGTTTGGAACAGAGAATTAAAGAACATGAAAAGAAGAAAATCGAATCAGTTGTTAACCAACATCAATCTATACATAATCATTATTTCAATTTCAATGATGTTAAGATTTTAGGTTTAGAGTATAATTATAAAAAATGTTTAATTTCTGAAATGTAATGATTTTTCGATAAATAAGAAAGAAGGTATACAATTTCTAAGTAATACTTTTTTTCCTTCACTAAGGAAACTGAAAGAATGATTATACTTCTATTATTTTGGTTGGAGTTCATTGACTCCACGTTTTCTGTGTGTATTGTGTACGAACTGCCTCCATTTAAATTTAGTCATGTTTTATCACTCTCAAGAAATGGCAGTGTACAGTCTTAACGATATCTTATTTTTATTGACAAATGTAAAGACGTGTTACAAATGTATTGAATTATTTGTTTTAACAATTTTAAAACTTAAAAAAACGACTAGGTATCTAATTCTTCACTATTTAATAATTTTTTTTGACTTGCATTTTCATTTGTAAATTAATTTTTAATTTTCATTGTTTAAATAAAGTGGCCTGATGGTGGTGTCAAACCAAGACACCGTAACGTTGCACAAGTAATATAAGTGTTTCATTTACAACTCTTCCGATAATCGTTTAAAAATTTATAACAAAGTACAACAACGTAAGAAAATAAACGATTATTACTATATTTATTAAAATAATTATATATTTGAAAATAGTATATTTCGATACAAGGTGCCAAAATGTACGATCGCCTTACAGTGCGAACAAACGATGCGCAAAATATTTTTCCCACCGCTACACTGTGAGCAAAATATTTTTCGCATCGGTTGGTCGGACTGTAGGGAATCGGCCATTTTGGAGTGCTGCCAGTGGTTGCCAAACGAGGGTTTTGCATGTACGTATAAAGAAAAAATTTTGTTATTATAACGCTTTTGAGAGTTTAATATTTTAGTTTCATATATGTATTTAAAATACTGTTCACTGAAATAATTTTTAAAATACTCACGTATTATTATTTTTTTATATAAATTTTGAATTAGTTATCTTTATCTTCGTAGATTTTACATTTATAATAGGTGTGATCCGAATCAGCTGAAATGCGTGGAACTTTCATTTGTGTGGTTAGGCATCGAAACAACTTTCGCGAAGATTTTAAAGGGCACACTTAATGTGACACTTTGAAAAAATCGATTTTTTTGCACTTTTTTGATAGTTTCAAGTAAATCTGATGGATTTTTAATAAAGTCATCCGCCATTTGGATTTTTTAAAACTAACAATGGATTCGTAATCAGCTACCCCGAAAACCCCCGAGTATTAAGTTTCAAGTGGATCTGATGAAATTTTAATCAAGTCCACCGCCATATTGGATCCGCCATTTAAAATTTTTAAAAACTATTAATGGAATCGTAATCAGCGACCCCGAAAACCCCTGAGTAACAAGTTTCAAGTGGATTGGATGAAATTTTAATAAAGTCATCCGCCATATTGGATCCGCCATTTTGGATTTTTAAAAACTAATAATGGATTCGTAATCAGCGACCCCGAAAACCCCCGAGTAACAAATTTTAGGCCATTGGAAATATAAATAGATCTCGGGTTCGAATCCCAGTCCCACCAAATTTGTTTTCAAAGTTAATTTTTTTTAATTTAATATTTATTAATTAATTAGTCAGTAAACTTACCTCAGTCTAACAACAACCTTACAACTAAATAATAACCTTACTATAGTCTTACCATATAAGCTTACCACAAGCTGTACATGTAAGCTTATATTGACCTTTACATGTAACCTTACTTTGACCGATACATGTAAGCTTACGACAACCTTTACATGTAAGTGTTACAATCAAGTTCGCAACATTTATATTCACCTAAATTTAAATTATATAAAATCCATTTAATTAATATTACCCTAAAAACACACTAAACATTATTACACAAAAAGACATATTAATTTGTAATATCGATACTCATAATTACAGCATGAAACAATTTCTCAACAACTTACTTTTTAATCGGGTTTTTAGTACAAATAATTAAGCGAGATAGAATTGTCTTTATTCTTAATATTGAAAGCTAAGATGTTTCTGAGTTGATTTCGATTGTTTCTCAATAACAAAGTGTTACATTTTAGATGTTGAAATTACAAATTTCTGCAAGCTGGTAGAATTTCACTTACAATTAGTAACAACTAAGTGCAAAAAGACTTTAATGACTTTTTTTCCCCACTTAATTTTTATTCTATAAAAACAATGAAAATGGAGAAATCTGGGCAGTTGCCCGCGTAAACTTGGCGAAACTAAGTTAACAGGCAGTTTAAGTTTTTCATTTTGTTTCATTAAAAAAAATTTAATTTGTCTGAAATATCGCAAGTTGAAGTGAAAAATGTAATTAAATTTACAGTTATCAAAAAACAGTTTTTCCCAAATATTTGGAAAACGATAATAGATGGAAAAAATTTTCATAGGAAAAAAAGATGCACAATACAATTTCCTGTAAGAATATGTATTAAAAATGTTTAAATTTAGAAGTTAAATTTTGAGTGTCTAGGGGACTTATATTTTGTCCGAGAAAAATTTACGTGCCTTTTACGATTTAGCTGTTTATTTTGCCTATTATTTTTTTAGTGTAAGATAATTATAAAGTATAATTGTTATACTAGAACTGTCAAAACTGTCATTAAGGGGATGTCAAAGTCAATGTGATTTTCCCTTTGAAGCTCAGTGTAAAAATCCAATCGACTTTGACACCGCCTTAAGGGGATCATACATAATGACAATGCAGATCTGAAATGGTTAAAAATCTGCAACGACCGTTTCTTGGAATATATAAGATATTATGACCTATAAATTTGACAAACTCACTTTTTAACATAAATATACAGGATGAGTATTTTATTTGTTGTAATTATTGAAAAAAAATTATTCATAAAAATTTTAATATGAGCAGTTTCTAACAGCCTAAACTGCAACGACCTTTTCTTGAAAACAACAAAATCAAAATAACTTTTCCATTTGACAAACTTAATTTCAATAAAAAATACACATCATAAGATTCATTCTATATAAAAACAAGAATATAAAACTTTAATTTGTGTAAACTATTTTGTATAGAAATTTGCAACAAGAAGAACTCATCTGACAGATGTTTAGTGATACATAGAACCAAGAGATGGCGCCAAAGGTACTAAAACTGACTTTTCATTATTTTTAACTTTAAATTAACAACAATGAGACATAATGTCTTCTTTTCGAGTGGAAATTCATTAGTGATAAAAGATACACAATGGGAGAATTTTATTTGATATGTACAATGTACAAATTTATTATTATAAATTTTATATATATAATTTCTTTTAATTATTTCTTTTAATTGTTTCTTTTAATAATTGTTTCTTTTAATTATTTTCTACTGCCTGAAAACTGACAGTTTTCAGCATTTCTAATATTTAAAATTCATATTTTACAAAAGATATAAAATTATTTTTAAAATATCTTTTTATTTTGTAATTTTAGTAACATTAGTATCATTCCTGCAGAATATTACAATTATTTTAAATTAGTCGGCGACCACTTTAGTTGATATAAAATGGTTTGACCCATGTTTTTTTTCTTTTTGGAAGACAATATATGAAGAATAATTATTATTCATTCTAATTTTTAAATATTTTGTTAAACGCCCTTGCAAAAGTTATTTACTAAATGTCTCCCCACGTGGGTATACATTTAGGATACATTTGGAAAACATTTGGTAAACGGCTCTATAAGTCCGTTAATGGACAGAATTTGATGAAACAAATTATTGGAAATTGAAAAGAAAACATTCAAAGAGTTAAATTGTTTAAATACTTTTACAAAGAAAGCTCTAAATAATTAATAATTAACTTAAATGTATGACGATTCCACCGTAATATTTTAGCAATGTTATTTTTGTATTTACTTTCTAGAAAAGTTGTAAATTTGGGAAAAAATAGTTTCTATTTTAAAAAAAAACGTAAAAATATGAATTAAATCTATTAATAAGACTAATTTAACAGTAAATAATTGACATTTAATAAATATTTATGGTAAAGTGATATGTAAATCATATCTACTTTACCAACAACATTGTCTATTTCCGCATTAGAAGTTTTTGTTTCTAGGTAACTCAAGTAAGCTTGTCCATGTAGTTCAACAATCGTTTTCTGAAGGGGATCCTACATACCGACAATGCAGATCTAAAATGGCTAAAAATCTGCAACGACCGTTTCTTGGAAAATATAAGATATTATGACCTTTAAATTTGACAAACTCACTTTTTAACATAAATACACAGGATGAGTATTTTATTTGTTGTAATTATTGAAAAAAAATTATTCATAAAAAATTAAATATGAACAGTTTTCCCGTAACAGGTCTTTTGACAACAGCTCAAACTGCAACAACTATTTCTCGAAAACAACGAAACAAAATAATTTTTCCATTTGGGAAATTTAATTTAGTAGGAAAATACACAGGACGAGACTCATGTGCCATTCAGAAATAAATAAAAACTTTATTTTTCCCACAGTGTATAAGTGACAGCTGTTCGGTAGCACATGATATTTAATTCACTAACATTAGTTTTTCTTTAACAATTTGAACAAAATATATTTCTCCCATTGTGTATCTTTTATTACTAATGAATTTCCACTCGAAAAGAAGACATTATGTCTCATCAGTGTGTGACCAGACTGCAGACGCAGATGCCCCCCACCATAACGCCCAACTTACTCCTTCCACATGCCTCTAACACAAGCATACTTCGCACGTTTCAACTCGTCGGTGTGCCTCTTTTTCCTTTTTCTCTAATCGCTAGAGAGTCTAGTCGAATATTTACCGACAGTAAGCTAAGAAAGAGGCCCGAATTTTTAAATTCTTAATTCCACACGGCATATTCATTATAATTATAAAATGAATTTTTAATTGCAAATACGGAAAAAATATTATTAATTAATTATCAAAGTGATATTTTATTAAAAATTATTTTTTCTTAATAACTAATTAAGTTTTAATAATATAATAAGCATGTTTTGAATTAAAAATTATTTAATAACTAGTTAATAATGAATTTAATTATTACAAATATTAAAATTATAATTCACAAAAAAATAAAATCAATTTATTACTTATTTCTATTAATAATAATAATTTTAATAATTAATATTCGTTGTCATTATTATTATTATTATTATTATTATTATTATTATTAATGAGAAAATTATGAATGAATTAATAATAACAATGGCTAATTAGTAATTAATAATAATTGTTTATAATTAATTATTATTAATTAATCATTAATTAATAATTAATAAATTATTTATTGATAATAATTTGTTAAATATTTTAAAATTAACTTTTTAATTAGATATAATTTATCAATAAAATTTAAATTTATTCTTATATTTATTTTGCATATTACAAAACTCATTTCCGCACCACCATGGAGGTAGAGTTTATGGCGCGTTTTTAACCTTTTAAGGACTAATTCAAGTTGTGAAGATTAATTTTCGTCAAACACAATATTACATCATAACATAATTGTTTTACATTGTTAATTAGTAAAAAAAATTTGTAAAATAATCAAATAATATAAAATTGATATATATAATCAGTCCTCAAAAGGTTTACTCTTCATAGCAAATATGATTGCTGAATATTTATGAATCTATTTTGCTATATAAGAGTAAACATTTAAAACAAAGTCTTCACTTGAAACAGCATAACCGCTAGCCGTTCTTTTAATTCACATATTAAATTTTACCTCAAAGTGAGCAAAAATAAAGAATTTGTTTTAAATGTTTTTGTGGTTTCCCCAATCAGTGCAAAAGCGTGTGTCTTTAATATTTGACCATAATATTCTTAAAATTTTTTAAATTATTATTATTGTTAATAAAATTTCAATTTATTTATGACAAAAATGAAACGTATTACGAAATGTATTTCAAAATTGCAAGTTACTTCTAAGGCACCCGTTTTGCATTGTTTAGGCCTAATCCACCAAACAGAAAACAAGAATTCATATGTTTAACTGCAATATAGCTAACAAATGCATAATGAATAAAAATTAATCAACATATAGTATTCTACTCTAGTATATAGTAGGGGAGAATGGGGAGTTATGAAGCACGCTTTGTTTATGAGTTGTAACTTCAAAAAGAAATTTTTATTTCAAATTTTCTCCACTTGAATCTCTAGAGGGTCTTCAAATATGCTTACTGGTTGAAGAATTTGCATGAAATAAAATAAAATCGACAATTTTTTTCAGTTGGACTAAAAAGCTGCTTTTTCAAGTTTTTAAAAATCATGGGGAGTTGTGAAGCACTACTAAAAATCGCTAAAAATTATATTTTTTGGTAAATATTCTTTATTGCGATTTTGCATAAATCGTTTTAAATTTCGAGAACCTAATCATTGCTGGGTATTATATGGGTGAACTTATCTTTTTGATTTGTTCGCGAATTTTGTAAGAATTCTGCAAAATGGAGCACACAAAAAAACTTTATAAACGAAAAATTGAACACGTCTTGAAAGATATGCAAAATATCTTCTATCGGAATGAATCCAATTACAAAACGAAGATATTAGGTGAAAAAATATTCAGAGTAAGTGACATGTATCAAAACAATTACTATGCGAGATCTATGGCCGTGCTTCACAACTCCCCATGCTTCATAACTCCCCATTCTCCCCTATGAAAAATTAATAAACAATTAGTTGAGAATAATTTTCTATAATATTGAATGTTTGTTTTGCTGTTTTGTTTTTTTTATTTAAAAAGTAAAGAAATAAAAATAATTCTCTGTTGTCAATCAAAATAAATTGAATTAAATAATACATAAAAAATAAAAGTGCAGCGTGAATTTGTTATGCATTCCGAAGTAAGCATAAATTGAATGTTTTTAAATTATATGAAAACTCAATTAAACATGTAATAAAAATTTCTTATAATCTACAGTTAAATAGTTAGACTATTTAAAACAAGTTAACAAATTTTTAAACAAAAGTGTAATAAATATTTGTTATAATTTAAAATTAAATAACGAAATTAAATAGTAATTTTGAAATAAATATTCTAGCATATTTGAAAATAAAACAAAACAAATTATTTGAAATTAAATAATAACTTCCAAATAAACAATGAATTTAAAATTTGTTTAGTAGTTTATTTAGTAGTTTATTTGTTTAGTTTAATTTGTTTAGTACTAATGAATTTAAAAGTTTAATAACCAACAGTCCCTCTTTAAGATGAACAATAATTATTGTTTAGTTTGGTTGGTTTTTTTTTCATTTTCTTGGTTATAATTAAACCATTTTTTACCGCTTGCGACGCTAAGAAACATTTTTCTACTTGAGGACATTGTCTGAAAATTTGAAATTTAACCACCTGCGTGCAACGTGACTTTTTCTTTTCTGTTATTAACAGCATTAAATTTATAAATGTCGCGTTTCATTAATTCTAAATGAGCTTTTGATATCTGCATTGTTTTCGCAGTTTCTTTACGATATTTCAACGCAGATCGAATAACTAATATAGAATTAAGAGTCTCGACCCCTAAACGATTTCTTTTACAAGTTTTTGCATCTTTTAGCATAGAAAATGATCTTTCTGCCTCTGCGTTTGAATGTGGAAGAGTTCTAATTAAATTTAAAACTTTCGATAAATTTGGAAATCTGAAGGTGACACTATCTGCAGAAGAAAGGCAGATGTTAGTGCACATATCATCAAAAGATAGCCTTGACAAATTTTCTTTTTCTTCAACAGGAAGTTCATACAAAGTTTGCCATTCTTTGTGTAACTCTGAAACATCTAATTGAATTTTAAGATCATTGCAAACTTTCAAAACTTTTGCAAATGTCGTTCTTCTGTCACCATAAAGTGAATCTGTTGCCCTGAAAACTGACACAGAAGAAAGAAATATATCATCAAAAGGCAGTCGTTTCTTAATTTCGTAACTCGCAGTTACGTAAAAATCCAAAACTTTTTCGTAAAAAACTTTAATCTGTTCATTTTCCAATTTTCCATTTGCAACTAGTAAATTTAATTGATTTCGCGCTTCTACCCCTATATCTATAATCTCGACTGCCTTTTGATTGCAAGACTTTTCAAATATTGCTCCCTTAGCTGTCAAAAAGAAAAGCTCGTCGGTTTGAAGAAAAGCGCTTTTTAAATATTTTTGTAAGACCCAGAATAAGAGAGCAGCCGATTGTGGTTGGAGCTCTTGGGTCATTGTTTCGCGCTTTTGAAACGAAGCATTGTACAAGTTAAAGAAATTGAGAGCAAATTTTAAAAATAGAAAAAATAACAACGTTAATGGGTCTTCCATTAAAATTCGCAAGTTGTTAGCTTTTCTAGTCTTATCTTCTAATTCAACAACCATTAAAAATTTAATAATCAAATCCCAATTTTTTAAAATTACAACGATACAATGGTGGCGAACAAGCCAACGCGTGTCAGAATGACTGGGGATTTTTTGAAAATGTTCTCCCAATTCTTCAACTATTTCCCTATAAATTGCATTTCTTTTCGAACTCATGTTTAAAAAGGCAGGCAACCCTAAAAGTAATTTATCTACAGTAGGGATTTTTGAGGACGCGTGTTGAGCTACGAGATTCACAGAGTGATCAACGCAGGGCAGAAATTTTGAATATGGACTCTTTTCTTTCAATCTACTTTGAAATGAATTGTGCTCACCTGTCATAACTGTCGCGTTATCGGTAGCTAGACCAACAATATTTTTTAACGGTATGTGCTTTTCTTCCAAAGCTTTCTGAAAAGTTGAGAACAAAACTGATGAAGAACAATCTGTAGCATCTAAATTTATTTGTTGCAGTAACTCTATTCTGACTTTAAATGTTAACGGCTCGACATATCTGACTAAAACTGGCAGCCACTTTTCATGACTTACGTCACTGGCTTCATCTACATAAACAGAAAAAGGTGTTTTCATTATTACATCCGCGATACGATTTTCCTCAATTGTGGAAAGAACATTATTCGCAATTGCAATCATTTTCGTCCGGCCCAATTTAATTGCTTTTAATACTGTTGGCTCTATACTCTGAAAAAGTTGAATTACCTCCGAAGATACCCTAAAAGAAATATTATGTTCCACAAATAAAGCTGTAATTCTAATTTCTGATTCTTTAACTTTTTCGTCAAAAGTTAACGATTCGAAGGAATTAGAATTTGAAGAAATTTGTAAGGACTGCATATAATAATTTTCTACTAAATCTACATTATCCCCAGTTACTGCAACTTCCTGATCTTCCCCAGAATGGGTAGTTAAAGCTGCCGTCATTTCATTATCATTTGATACAATACCAAAATATTTTGATTTTTCGTAAAAATTAAAATTATTTACATGTGAAGAGGTTGACTCATGTCTTTTTATCTGCGACTTTCCACAAGCCAATACAGAAGAACAAACTTTACACTGAAATTTCGTTTCATCGGCTACTCTAAGTACCCATTCTCTCCATGAAGGGAATTTGTCAAACCAAGATTCCTGAAAACAAGTAGGCGGCCTCTTGATTTTTTTTGGCGGTTCTCCTTCATTTTGAGGTTTAGAAGCACAAGTCTCTACACTGCTACTCGAATTTAATTCCATATTTTAATAAGAAATTTTAAGTACACAAGAATTATATCTTTAAAAACTCACCGCATGAATGAAATGACAATGTCCTCGAAAAATGTCTGAAAAAATAATCCTCAATCCCTGAAAAACTAACCGTATTACACGACACCGATTATTACGATTTAAAAAAAATCACTCGAAGTAAAACACCATAAATAATTAGAAGAACCTTACAACAATAGCAATATTTAAAAAGAGTGAAAAAGTTGAAGAAATTCCTAATAAGCTGACTACTGCGGCGATGTGAATAACCTTTTATTTTCGCGATCCGGCGGTGAACGAAATGTAAACAAAGCCGGCCGGCTTCTTATTTTCCCGAAAAACGCACGTTTTACGAAAAACAAGGCATGCAACAATAAGACAAATCTTGAACAATACTATTAGAAAGACACTAACAATAATTGGCTTTACGAATTCCCGATAAATTATCTAAAACGAATTCTTAGTCGTCGCGTACGCGTTTCCGTCTTTCCTTCCGCAATACCATTATGAAATGAAAACAAATGACAGTAGCGAACGAACAAAATATACGTATACATATATACATGTATTTTATGCTTATTATATAAAAAGACCCATGTAGTTTTAAAAGTCATAATTATTTTGTATTATTTACTACTATAATTTAAAATTGTTATTAACCTTGAGAGGGCCGGGGTGGCCACTATAGTGGCCACCATTTATTTTTACTTTTATTTTCATCGAATTGATTTTTTATTTAATTTTACTTAATAAAAAAGTAGTAAATTTTATTTTAATTTTCCGGCCCTCTGAAGGTTAAATTTAAAAAAAAAATTAATAAGTGAAGAGGGTTTTAATTTCAAATTAACGTCAAAATTCATTATTGCTAACGAATTAAAATGAGAATTAATAAAAGAATTATTAGTCAAATAATATTTTTAAATGCAATGAATTAAATTGCAAATTATTAAAACAATTAACAATATTAAGTAATATGAGTTCTTCTTGTTGCAAATTTCTATTCAAAATAGTTTACACAAATTAAAGTTTTATATTCTTGTTTTTATATAGAATGAATCTTATGATGTGTATTTTTTATTGAAATTAAGTTTGTCAAATGGAAAAGTTATTTTGATTTTGTTGTTTTCAAGAAAAGGTCGTTGCAGTTTAGGCTGTTAGAAACTGCTCATATTAAAATTTTTATGAATAATTTTTTTTCAATAATTACAACAAATAAAATACTCATCCTGTATATTTATGTTAAAAAGTGAGTTTGTCAAATTTATAGGTCATAATATATTATATATTCTAAGAAACGGTCATTGCAGATTTTTAACCATTTTAGATCTGCATTGTCGGTATGTATGATCCCCTTAAGGCGGTGTCAAAGTCGATTGGATTTTTGCATTGAGCTTCAAAGGGAAAATCGCATTGACTTTGACATCCCCTTAATGAGATTTACTGTAAGTTAGAATTTCTATTTTATTGTTTTGAAAGTTCTAGTATAACAATTATACTTTATAATTATCTTACACTAAAAAAATAATAGGCAAAATAAACAGCTAAATCGTAAAAAGGCACGTAAATTTTTCTCGGACAAAATATAAGTCCCCTAGACACTCAAAATTTAACTTCTAAATTTAAACATTTTTAATACATATTCTTACAGGAAATTGTATTGTGCATCTTTTTTTCCTATGAAAATTTTTTTCATCTATTATCGTTTTCCAAATATTTGGGAAAAACTGTTTTTTGATAACTGTAAATTTAATTACATTTTTCACTTCAACTTGCGATATTTCAGACAAATTAAATTTTTTTTAATGAAACAAAATGAAAAACTTAAACTGCCTGTTAACTTAGTTTCGCCAAGTTTACGCGGGCAACTGCCCAGATTTCTCCATTTTCATTGTTTTTATAGAATAAAAATTAAGTGGGGAAAAAAAGTCATTAAAGTCTTTTTGCACTTAGTTGTTACTAATTGTAAGTGAAATTCTGCCAGCTTGCAGAAATTTGTAATTTCAACATCTAAAATGTAACACTTTGTTATTGAGAAACAATCGAAATCAACTCAGAAACATCTTAGCTTTCAATATTAAGAATAAAGACAATTCTATCTTGCTTAATTATTTGTACTAAATACCCGATTAAAAAGTAAGTTGTTGAGAAATTGTTTCATGCTGTAATTATGAGTATCGATATTACAAATTAATATGTCTTTTTGTGTAATAATGTTTAGTGTGTTTTTAGGGTAATATTAATTAAATGGATTTTATATAATTCAAATTTAGGAGAATATAAATGTTGCGAACTTGATTGTAACACTTACATGTAAAGGTTGTCGTAAGCTTACATGTATCGGTCAAAGTAAGGTTACATGTAAAGGTCAATATAAGCTTACATATACAGCTTGTGGTAAGCTTATATGGTAAGACTGTAGTAAGGTTATTATTTAGTTGTAAGGTTGTTGTTAGACTGAGGTAAGTTTACTGACTAATTAATTAATAAATATTAAATTAAAAAAAATTAACTTTGAAAACAAATTTGGTGGGACTGGGATTCGAACCCGAGATCTATTTATGTTTTCAATGGCCTGAAATTTGTTACTCTGGGGTTTTCGGGGTCGCTGATTACGAATCCATTATTAGTTTTTAAAAATCCAAAATGGCGGATCCAATATGGCGGATGACTTTATTAAAATTTCATCCAATCCACTTGAAACTTGTTACTCAGGGGTTTTCGGGGTCGCTGATTACGAATCCATTATTAGTTTTTAAAAATCCAAAATGGCGGATCCAATATGGCGGTTGACTTGATTAAAATTTCATCAGATCCACTTGAAACTTAATACTCGGGGGTTTTCGGGGTCGCTGATTACGAATCCATTGTTAGTTTTAAAAAATCCAAATGGCGGATGACTTTATTAAAAATCCATCAGATTCACTTGAAACTTGTTACTCGGGAGTTTTCGGGGTCGCTGATTACGAATTTAATGTCAGATTTGAAAAATTTAGTCTGACGGTTTCAAGAAGGTAAACGATACGCATATGTTGATGATTTTAAACTTAATATTCAGGATTTAAAAATAAAAAGGTTTAATTTGCCTGCAGTTAGCCTACTATATTAGCAGTTACCAAGGTCTACCAAGAGGAGGTTGCAGCACAAGTTTAGACCTCACTACGAGGAGGTTTCTGTGTGAATCCCCCTAGCCTCACACCTCCGGGGAGGTTTCTGTCTGAGTCCCCCTAGCCTCTCACCTTCGGGGAGGTTTCTGCGTGAGTCTCCCTAACCTCATACCTTCGGGGAGGTTTCTGTGTGAGTTCCCTTATCCTCTCACATTTAAATTGCTTCAAATTCATTCTTTTGGTTATTCGTCTTCATCCGACAATTCTACATCATAATGGGAAAAGTAAAATTTCATATACCGCGCCGTGACCGATATGATACCGACCGCAACGCAGCTTCAGAGAGAAAGAGAGTGAGGGCAAACTAGCGCATGCGCGTGTGTAACGACGTACTCAGTGCCTTAACTAGTTCATCATAAACCCAGTGCTAGCTAATCTTGTTTAATGGTAGCGCCCTCCTCCACTTTATAAATCAAATACTTGTAACAGATATATAATATAAAATATGGAGTTTAAAATAATTATATAAAAATAAGAATGAGTGACATCACAAACCTCCAGATATTGCGTTATACAAAAATAAAAATTTTTACAAAATTTTGATCACTTTTTAAGTTTCAACATTATATTCTTTAAAATTTTGATATAAAATGATGAATCATCGGTATCCAAATCTAATATTTTTCTATAAAATTTTTCCACCTTGAATCTGCAATACTAAATTTTTAAAATCTAACATTAGATTCGTAATCAGCGACCCCGAAAACTCCTGACTAACAAGTTTCAAGTTGATCTGATGGATTTTTCATAAAGTCATCCACCATATTGGATCCGCCATTTTGGATTTTTAAAAACTGATAATGGATTCGTAATCAGCGAACCCGAAAACCTCCAAGTAACAAGTTTCCAGTGGATCTGATGAAATGTTAATAAAGTCATCCGCCATATTGGATCCGCCATTTTGGATTTTTGAAAACTAATAATCGATTCGTAATCAGCGACACCGAAAACCCCGAATGGATGTTGATATTGTAGCTAAACTTTTCCTAATCTTAGTCACTACGTATATTGTGAGTGAAACATTGACTTTAATATTTACAATTTTTTGTAAACAAATGAATTTGTGGTAAAATGTGCCACTTTTTCTTAAAATTCGTATAACAAAGAATACATACATATGCGAAACTTTCCAAAATCTTGGGGAACTTCGGAGAACTCTTAAATCAAATATTATTTTTCATTCAACTTTACTTAATTTCTAACTTCTGTGCTTATAAAATTAATCGAAAATAAATTATCCAATAATTATATACTGATTTTTTTGTTTGTTTGAGAGTAATATTGATCGTCAGTTAGTAATTGCTTGAAAAAATTAACTCTATTTCGAGAAATGTACAGAACTTCAATGAAATTTTTAAGAGAAATTTTTTTATATTTTTAAATTTTACATAATTTTTAACGTGTTAAATATTTATAAATTACAGTGTCATTAATGTAAAAGATTCCAGAACTATCGCTAATTAGAATGTCATAAACTACTTTAACAAAAGATAATGTTGAAAAATTCGACTGTTGGCCATGAATCAAGGTGTTCTGGCCCACTTTGCCTACGTTAAAACCCGTCACAGACTGGTACTAGCATATAAAATATTTTCTTAGAAAGAGTATTTTCATAAAATAAATCAATTTTTGTAGCTATCTGCAGATTTATTCATAGCTAAAACTAGAAATCAAGTATATTTAAATTTGTTTAAAAAAATTATTCGGGTAAAATTCGGACAGAGTCGGGAATTTCGTTAAACGAACATAGACACCCTGCTTAAGATTTGTCTTAACATTGCTCAAAACATCTTTTGAAGTTTAATTAAAAAGTTAAATAACGTAACTTTTTACCATGTAAGCTTTACCCAGTAGTATAATGATACTATTGTATTACAGGTGACTTACAATTCTAGATATCCTGCAATATCATTTTTTTCATAAAATATTTATCATCATAAAATCAATTTATAAATTTAAGGCGAATTTGAGAAGACACAATTTTGACGTTAGTAATGATGAAAATAACAATGAAAATTAAAATATTTAAAGTCTAACTTCCTTGATTTGTTTTCTATTGTTAATTTAGTTTTAATTAGTATCATTTTTTTGATAATTACAAAATTGTACAAAGGATCTACAACCCGTTTATGATAAAACCCTGCTGGGAGTAAAGGGATAGAAATCCTATCTCTTTGATAGTTTTTTTATCTCTGAGATAGAAAGAGATAAAGTTTCTCTATCTTAATCTATTCCCACTTTTATTAATACTATCGCTTTCTATATTCTTTTTTCCTCAATCTTTTAAAACATTTTTCTTATATTTTTTAATACTTTTCTTATCTATTTCCTTCCCTTTCTATCGCTACATGCATATCTCTACCTTCCTTTATTCCAGGCATTTCCTTTTTTAATCCCTTTAATAACCTTTATTTTATTTTAATTAATTCTTTTGCTATTTACTTTCTTTCCTTTTTATCCTAACTTTATTCTAATGCCATACCCTCTAAACTTAACAAGTTTGATTTATATATTATAAACAACAATTTTTACAACGACGGTATCAAGATCACCGACAGTGTACCACCAAGCACACTCGAGTAGTCAAACGGACGCATACGGACATACGTTCCCCGTAACATCGCGAGAAGCATCAATGCCCCAGACAGTCCCAACCGTAAATTTCAAAAATCGAGATACATGATTTAGTGGTTTGAGTTGGAGTGGAAACCAGAAACAGTTTCCACCCCCCACCAACATTAAACTACTACGAACAATTAAATTTCAGGGAAACTGAACAAGGTTTAAGGGGGTACTAACAGACCACAGACCTGTACTTTCAGGGATCGTACGAGCACCCGACACTAGATTCCTATCGGCCCAGATCATCATACCCAATATACCCGACGAACAGTATATTTTCCCACGCGAATCCGACTTCAGCTACGGGAGAAAGACCGACAATAGGAGGGTATTACAGACAAACACGTTCGACGTCATACAGGGAAAGATTCGAACAAGAAAACCGGAACGAATACTAGAACCCGTTTTACGTGAACAAACAAATGGGATTCGCCCCAAACTCAAACGGACCGTCGAAACCGACAAGTAGATTTTCCCACGAAACGGCAAATCAGAGTAGACATCCCCGAAACGTCACAAGAATTGTAAACTGTTAGCAGATAAAATTTAATGGACAAAAAGGTACAAGCGTGGGCAATTTCTTGTGGCGAGTAGAGGAAGGTAGGGCTGCATTGTTCATGCCAGATGAGGAACTTCTTGTAGCCATGCCCTTCCTACTCACTTACATGGCGGCACACTGGTACCGACAAAATCGCCACAGGTGGCACACCTGGGAAGAGTGCAAGTACCAGTTTCAAGTTAGGTTCGGGGACGCTAGGTTTCAGGATCGACTCAAGGAACAAATTCTCTCTCGAAAGCAAGGACCCGGAGAAACTGCGATCGATTACTTGACTTGTATGTATGGTCTCTACCAGCTATCAACCAGACCGATCGAAATGACAGCTCAGATGGACCGCAAACACGCGAATCTCCAAACCGACTACCGAAAAGCGATTCGAAGACACGAATTTTACGATTTTAATAGTCTCGCGGAATTGACGTCAGAGTTTGAATGCGTAATTGCGATCACTGACAATGACGTACCCCCACTACCATCAGAAAAATCGTTGATTACCGAATACGCGTTTCAAGGAACAGCACGGACAGACACGAGACCGACCAGATTTACAACCGGCAACCGAGAAAGCGTTTATGACGTCCGACGGCACGGTGCGTCTGATAAAAGCCATTTGCTATCTCCCAATAGAATTCGATCGTGTATCTGGGATGATGAAGGTGTTAATAGTCCCAGGAATAGATAAACAAGTTTTCCTGGGAGTGGACTTTATTCACACCTTCGGGGTAATACACGATGGCAGTCAACAAAAATGGTATATGGCCGACTATCCGGATTCGGTTCACCGATATACCGAAGAAGGAGTAGAAGCCATCGCGGTTCAAGACGAGAACGCCAGGCCCAAACAAGAAAAAGCATGCGGGTTAGTAATAATCACAGTCGAGGAACGTGTAGACTTTAAACACTTTGTTTCAAGCCTTCTTAGAATAATTCCGGACGATTTACTGTCGACAGATCTAACCGAACATGTAATCGATATACAAGATCATCCATCACTCTTTGTTTTTTCAATTTGAAATAACTACCCCTAAAATGTAAAAATCAAAATGTATAAAAAAGAAAAAACCACAACATCATCATAATTTGTTTTAATTATTAATATAATTTAAACCAATATGATGAGGTTTTTCATTTTTTTATTATACATTTTGATTTTTACATATTAGGAATAGTTATTTTAATTTGAAAAGGAAAGGGTGATAAAGCAATTTTGTTAATGCTTTTGAGTTGGTTAAAAAGAAATACATAAATTATTTGTTCTGTTTTGAAAAACGATGTGCTTTTTCATTTTTTTACATAAAAATTTTAAATGGTAAATTTAAGGGTAGGTTTTTCAATTTGAAAAGACAGAGGGGGATAGAATAATTTTGATATTGCTTTTGAAATGTTGAAAGAGAAGTACATAAATTTATTTTTTTGTTTTGAAATCCAATGTGGGTTTTTATATTATAATTTTGAATTTTTACATTTTAGGGGTAGTTTTTCCGATTTAAAAAAAACAAAGGGTCTTTAAGCAATGATGACATTGTTTCTGAGTTATTGTAGCAGAAGTAGACAAATTTATTGTTTTGTTTTAAAGAGAAATCAGTTATTCAATTTTTTACTTTAAAATTTGAAGTTAAGGGTAGTTTTCTCGATTTAAAAAAAACAGGGGGTGATGGAGCAATTAATCTCTGATCATAGAAGCACATTTCTTTAAAAAATGTACTTCTACAACATTTTTAAAATTAATTAATAAAAAAATAATAATATGGAAAATAATAACAAAGAATTTTTTGTTACATGATTGTATTTTTCTAAAGAGTAAGAAACCTTTTTTACTTTCTTTTTCACAAATTAAAACATAACCTTAAAATACATACTACAATTCAAATTTTTAAATAATTTTATAATTTTTATCTCAGATCATTTTATAGTTTAATCCTTTTTGAAATCTTTTATGTGTTGTCGTTATTTTGGATTATGTATTTATAAAATATTCATCCCCTGATGAGGAACCACATATGACTCGAAACTTGTTGAGATTTAAATAATCAATATCATCTTAATAAACCGTAAAATAGGCCTTTTCATTATCTTACAAATGAAGATCTAAAAAATATATAAAAATTTAATAACAAATAAATAAATAACTTGATTTGTTAAAAATAGGTTATAAATAGAAGTACGAAAACTCTAAAAATATATTTTTTAAAAACCGCTGCCAAGTTATATATTTTTGTTATAATTTTGATGATCATTTCATGAACACTTTGCTTCCTCATAGAGATGTTAATAATAATAAAATACAAATTTTGAACAATTATTCTCAATTTCTGTAATAATTTTTTCTCTTTATTTGATTAAAAATTCAAGTTCCACATTAAAAATTTTTTTTTAAGTTTCCATTACAATTTCTGTTTTTTAAAATATTAATAACTTCTTTATTTCTAATCGAATTAGCTTCAAAAATAGGTCAATCGAAGCGTTTTTTAATGCTCTACAAGATAATAATGACAGTTTTAAAGTTGTTTCTACATTTTTCAACAAAATATTCAAAAAAGTCTTATTTTCCAAAATTTTTGATTTTTAAAAGTTTAATATCTCTAGTGAATATGGACGATAAATTTTCATTGAGTGCTCAAAAGATGCGTCTAAAAAAACTCTACAAAATTACAGAAAAAAATTCATAGGTGTCCTAACATTTTTTAAAGTTATGGACAAAAAACGTTTTTTTTTAAATTAAAAATTAAAAAAATCTATGGTTAAACTTTATTAATCTGTCTCAAAGTACCCTCGTTTTATGTCCGCAGATGAGACCTACAATTTAAAAAAAATTCAGTTCAAAATCTCTTCATAGTTTAAAGATATTTATGAAAATGTAATGTTTACACACACACACACACGGAATGACATTTTGTAATTAAATATATTTTATTTAGAAATAATTTCTAATAGAGTCTAACATTTCAAAATTCAAATTCATTTCTTTTATATAAAAAAATAAAATTTTATTGCACAATAATACAGTTTAAAAAAACAAAAAAATTTAATAGTAAAGTGAATTTTTTCATTTTATTTAACTCTATTAATGTTTATAAAATATATTCTTTTTATACATCAATCGATTCGTCTTGATGCAAAGAATAAGATTTTTTTATTGTTTATACTCCTGCCCTATTGGCCTTTCGCACTTGACAAGAGTCCCCGAGGATACTTTTTTGGATTAAGCACAAACATTCTACCTATTAAATTTCTATATATTATACCTAATTTGCGTCTACAGCCGGCCTTATTAGGAGTACTCGCATTCGCCTGGACCACCTGTTAATTAAGTTTTCTCGACAGAGGAGAGGGAAACTAGAAAATATACTTCAATATACTTCAATATTTAATTAAAAAAAAAATTTTTTTTGAAAAAAGTAAAAAAAAATTATGCATTTTTTAATGTCCATCAATCCATTTCGATATATTTTTATGACAAATATGCCTAACAATTTTCAGCCGAATTCGTTGAAACCTGTTCGAGTTCTCGTGTTCACAAAAAACGGTATCCACACACATACAGTGTTTTAGTAGCATGTAAGGTGGGAGAAACTATGCGAGAATCTGCTACCTCTGCTCTTTTTTCGCACTAGTGCGTCTAAAATGGCATTTTAGTCGAGTTTTTGACATAAGATGTTATAGAAAATATTTTGTTCAAGTATAAGAATTATTATTTAAGGGTTACTTCTCATGTGAAAAATTCTCCATGAAAAATTCGGAAACGACTTCCGGAAAATGTCCGAAGCGTTTTCTGGATATTTTTCGAAAACCTTTCTACATAATGGTATCGATTTACTTTTGTAGTTTCTATTCTCACGTTTACAGGCATTTGATCAAGGGGTATTTAAGAATCAAATAGTAGATCGGGTGGCGATGAAATATCTGCCCTTTAATTTTTTCGACGATTAAAGTAATCAAAATGTATTGACGTATTTAAATCCTCTGGCTGTAGTACCACTACGAAATAAGTTGACATCAATAGTCCTGAAACGCTATTGGCAAATGAAAAATGTTGTAATGAATATTTTACAAGAGAATGTTTTTAAAATATCATTTGCTACAGATGGGTGGTTTTCGATTTCTCAGATAGAATATACGGGAATAAAACGATGATCTTTAAAAACGTTCAATTCTATCTTTAAATCTCAGTACCTTAAAGAACCTAATCAAAAGGTAAACATGTTAAATTTATTAGTAGAATAGTGCGGATTAGAAATTAACTATAATAATCTTCGTATTCTTTCATTAAGTCTGTCCGGATCGTGTACATTCTGTCCACAGTGAGAGAGAAAGGTTGATAGAGAGAAAGAGAGGGAAGTATCGCCTGTCCTTTTAGTTTAGAGTAGGAACGAAAGAGAGGCGAATATTATTATTATTATATCTATATATATATTAAGTTAGTCTTCCCTTAAAAATTCTGTTCACAGTGAGAGAGAAAGAGAGGGAGGGAGGTATTTTCTCTCCTTTTAGTTTAGAGTGGGAGCGAAAGAGAGACGAATAGTTAAGAAAGTAATGCCCACTTTTTGGGTTTAGAAGGGGATATCATGTTTTCTCCATTTTTCGGGTCAGGTAAAAAGAGAGGAACAGAATTTGATGGAGGAAGGAAAAGTGGGGAATTTTACTTTCAAGCTAAAAGAGAGGGAGGGAGGGAGATATTGTCTCTCCTTTTAGTTTAGAGTGGGAGCGAAAGAGAGACGAATTGTTAAGAAAGTAATGCCCACTTTTTGGGTTTAGAAGGGGATATCATGTTTTCTCCATTTTTCGGGTCAGGTAGAAAGAGAAGAACAGAATTTGATGCAGGAAGGAAAAGTAGAGAATTTCACTTTCAAGCCAAAATACGACAGGGGCGTCTTATTTCCTTATTGGCTAATTATTTTTCTTTTCACTCACAGATAGATTAATGAGTGAAAAATAGGGCGATTGAGAACGAGGTATATGGTTTTGAAAATAACTGTACTTAAAAAAAATTTTTGAATTCAATAATTTTGTTATTGAGTAAATACATTTATTTATTTTTGTTAATTTTGTTTTGCATAAGTTTTGATTAAAATGTTTTGGAATTACAATAGATAAGATATTGCAATTTTTAATATATTTATTTGTATTTATGTGCCTATGATTTATATGAGATTATGTGCTTATGATTTATATTATTATATCAGCTTTATGAATTATATGAGTTTATGATTTATTTGAGATTCATGAGTTATATGTGCTTATGTGACTTCACTGTAAATAAATGGTTCTAAATTAGAGCTGATTTTTGGTATTAAAATAGAACCAAAGGAAGATTCAGTACCAAATTTTGTACTAAATTAGTACCATTTTTTACAGTAATTATGAGAATTCTTTGATTTATATGGGACAAAAATGAGATTTATGTGACTTATGTTATTTATGCGAATTTGTGATTTATGAGATAAATATGAGATTTATAAGAAGTTAGATGACTATTTATTATTAAAATATATAATAAATAAAATAAATTTAAATCCAAAAAAGTGTTTATATAAAAAATAAAATATAAAATAAATTATAAAGTTCATTTATATTCATTCATTATTTTCATTTATTTAGTTATGATTTAGAAGTTTTAAGTTTAAACCTGTTTTCTAAAAATAAGTTTTTGGAAAATATTCTATTATTTGTTCATTTTATTAAAAAATCATGTCTAACAAAGAAGAGAAGGTTTATTTAAGTGATAAAGATCATAGAGTTCTACATACTGAAGGAGAGATGTTAAATGACAATCATATTACTGAATTTGAAAAGTTGTTGAGAAGAGAATCAAATTTAGCATTTAACATGCAAAGTACTTTATATTTAATTACGCCTGAATTCATTATACCGATTGATAAAAATCAGAAGCACATTCAAATACTTTTTAGTGGTGCTTGCAAACATGGTCATTGGATTTGTACTTATTATGATGGATTAAGGCTATATATTTATAACAGTCTTAATAAGGGATACTTAAATGAAGATCAAAAAAAATATTTACTTAGATTATATCCATTCAAACCACCGGTAGTTTTTTCAACTGTTAATCTACAACCGAATGGAATTGAGTGTGGCATATATGCAATAGCGTTTGCAACATCTTTATATTACAATGAATTGCCAAATACTGTTAATTATATTCATAGTGAAATGAGACGACATCTAATTTTTATGTTTGAAAATAATCGTTTAATTTCATTTCCTTCCGTGGAATTGTCAAACGTTATTAGACCTTTTTTTGTTGAGTATGATTGGAAACGTCTTTTAACGGATGGAGCTACAAAACTCATAGAAATACCAAACTCGTCTTCCATTTGTGAAACTAGTATCAGTATTAGTAATAATAATGAGAATAGAGGTATATCTACAGAATATTCAGAGGATAAGCTTAATAAAAATGAAAACAATGAGAAAAAGAGACATCGAGCAGTAAAAGATAAGGAGAGAAAAAGGGAGGAAAGGATCAAAGAAACAGATGAACAGAAAATAATCAGACTAGAAAATGATAGACTGAGAAAACGTAATTATCAAAAAACTAGAAATATAGATAAAGAGAAAGTAATGAAGCAAAACAATTTAAAAAGTAAAAAAATTAAAGTAGCTCTAGAAATAGAAAATGAAACAAAGGATCGACAAAATTTAAGTGATGACGATTATAAACTTTTAAATACTGAAAGAAAAAAGTTAAATGACAATCATATTACTGAATTTGAATAATTGCTGAGAAAAGAAGCAGAAAAGGACAAGGAAAATGAGAGGAAATGGAAAGCAAGGTTTAAAGAAACAGATGAACAGAAAAAAATAAGACTAGATAATGATAGATTGAGAAAACATAATTACAGAAAAGCGAAAAATGTAGATGAAAAACAAATAATAAAACAAAACAATTTAAATTATAAAAGAAAAGAATTATCTTTGGAAACGGACGGTGATAAAAAAACGACAAAATAATAATTTAGAAAGTAAAAAAAAGAAATTGTTATTAGAAACAAAATTAGAAAAAGAGCAGGGCCAAAAAAAGGATTTAACAAGTAAAATTGATAAAAAAAACTGGAAAAATGATGGAAACTTTAGGAGTTGATATGATCTTGTTTGAAGATTTTGATGAAAATAGAGTTTCTCAAAATTATTTAGGTTTGATGAATGTCAAATGTATATTTTGTGACGCGTTACATTTTTTGTGTGAAAGGCCAACGGATAAAAAATTTAGTAGTTGTTGTCATAAAGGAAAAGTAAAATTGTATGATTTAAATCCTTATCCTTTGTATTTGAAAAATTTATTATTTGATAATAACTTTGAAAGTAAGAATTATAAGGAAAATATTCGTTCTTATAATAGTTCGTGTGCATTTTCTAGCATGGGAGCTAAATTAGAAGTTCCAAAAGGATATGGTCCTTATGTTTTTCGTATACATGGACAAGTGTATCATAATGCAAACACTCTTCATCCTGATGATGGAGATAACCGAAAATATGGTCAATTGTATATTCTTGATACTGACGAAGCGGTGATGGAACGATTGAATAATGAATGTAATAAAAAGTGTTTGCAATTACTAATGACTGAAATAGATGTTTTACTAAGAGATATTAATATTTATGCAAATTCATTTAAAATGATGAAAGAATTGGAATTGGAAGAAGAAGCAAGGGCAAAATTAATGAATAAGTGTCCGAGAAGCATTCAAATGTGGTTTAAACGTGATAGAAAATTTTCTCAAAGCAAATATAATGTTCCGTCATGCAATGAAATAGCAGTCATATTTGTTAGCGAAGATGGTGAACCTCCAATTGAAAATGATATATGTATTCATCCAAGGGGTTCTATAAGTATTCCAATTAGTAGTCTTAGCACACATGCTGATCCTATGACAAATCCTTTAATGTTTCCGTCAGGTGATCCAGGATGGACTGTAAATATGAAACATACTGACGGTGTTCGTAATATTACTCCTTTACAATTTTATATGTATCGCTTGTCTTATAGAGAATCATTTAATCCATGTTTACAAATGGGTAAATTAACTCAACAATTTATTGTTGATAGTTAGTCAAAAGTAGGCGGTGAGCGTTTAAAATATATTCGTTATGAACAGAAAAAACTTCGAGCAGAAATGTACTGTGGATTAATGGATTATATCAATAATAAAGCAACAGAAGAAAACATTCGACCAGGAAAAATGATTATTTTACCTTCTACATTTACTGGAGGACCACGTGCTTATCAACAATGTTTTATGGACGCTATGCGATTAGTTCAAGAATTTGTAAAACCAGATTTAATTATTACAATGACATGTAATCCAAAAGGGCCTGAGATTATAGAAAATTTGTTGGATTCGGAAACTGCATCTGACCGACCAGATATTGTTTCCCGAGTTTTTCAAAAGAAAGTAAAAGAATTAATGTGTGAATTAAAAGATAAACAAATTTTTAAAAAGTTTGCTATTCGTGATGCAGAAACTGTCAACAAAATAATATGTGCAGAAATTCCTGATGAAATGAAGAATCCAGAACTTTATAAAATTGTGAAGCAGTTTCAAGTTCATGGACCTTGTGGAAAGCAAAATGTACATTCTCCTTGTATGAATCCTGAAACAAAATCATGCACGAAAAAATATCCTAAACCATTTTCTCCAAAAACAAATTATGAATCAAAAAATTATCCGGAGTATAGACGGAGAAATGATGTCAAAAAAATTATTTTTTGTAATAGAGACGGGTCAATTAAATGCACTGCTGACAATTCGATGATTGTATCATATAATCCGTATTTAAGTAAAAAATTTGCATGTCATATTAACTTAGTAGCATGTGGTAGTACAGGTGGTATTAAATATTTATTTAAATATTGTCATAAGGGACATGATTATGCAATAGTTGGTTATAAAGATGATAATCAAGTAATGCATTATGGTTAAATTCAAAGTTATTTAAATACGCGGTATGTGTGTCTGTCAGAAGCAATGCATAGACTTTACGAATTTAATATGCACGAGCAATCACATGCAACATACAGATTAGCTGTACATTTGCCTAATTAACAATCAACATGTTTTCAAAAAGGAATGGAACAAACTGCAATTGAGAAATTGAAAAATACAATGTTGACAGCATGGTTTCAGTTAAATAGACAAGATCCTGAAGCACGCAAATATTTGTACTCTGAAATACCGCATAAGTATGTTTTTGTTGAGTCATCTAAAACTTGGAAAAAACGAGAACGAATTACAAAACCTATAATTTGTCGAATGTATTTTGTAAGTCCAAAAGACATTGAAAGATATTTTTTGAGAATTTTACTACTTATGTACGTGGTGCTAAATCGTTTGATGATGTGAGAACATATGAAGGTATTACATATAATACTTATACAGAAGCAGCACGTGCAAGAAATTTGATGGTAGACGATAACGAGTGGGATAATTGTTTGACTGAAGCCGTGAGTATGAAATTTCCTAAAGAACTGTGTCGTTTATTTGCATATATATGTGTGTTTGGTTTACCTGTGAATGCTGTTGATTTATGGAATAAGTTTAAAGAACACATGATTTTTGATAATAATTTACCTGTGGAAATATCGCTTCAAAAATCATTACTTTTAATTAATGAAGTATTTAATTTTCATGGATTTACATTACATCAATTTGGTTTACCAAACATCGATCTAAAAATTCTTAAAGATTATAGTTCTGCTGATAAGGAAGATAATGCATTAAAATTACAATTGCTAAAAGAAGAAGCTAATAATCTTATAATACAATTATTACTACAGTCGAAAGTAAGGAAATAGTAGTTTTATTAGTTGCTTGGACTGGTATAGCGGCTAATCTTCTAAAAGGAGGACGAACGTCACATTCTATGTTTAAATTCCCTATACCAATAAATGAAGATTCAACATGTAATATAAGTGGAATGTCGAAACATGCTGAACTTTTAAGGAGTGCAAAAATTATTATTTGGGATGAAATTTCAATGGCCCCAAAATATGCTTTACAAGCAATGGAATCCATGTTAAGAGATATTACAAAATGTAATAAACCGTTTGAAGGTAAAGTTATTTTGCTTTCAGGTGATTTTAGACAAACTTTGCCAATTGTTCCCCATGGTAGTCGCACTCATATTGTTGAGGTTTGTGTAAAAAATAGTAAATTGTGGCAATACTTTGAAACTAGATCTTTAAATGTTAACGTTAGATTACATGATAATCAAGTAGAGTTTTCAAATTGGTTATTGAATGTTGGTGATGGCAAACCTCAAAGTACGTTTGAAAAAGAAAATGATGTATTAGAAATTCCACAAGATTTGATATCGAATGGGAATTTAATTGATGAAATATATGGGTCATCGATAAATCCAAATGATGTGAATGTTTATTCATCTTGTATTCTTTCATTGACTAATTCAGAAGTATTAGACATGAATGATCGTATTTTGTCAAAACTAGAAGGAGAAGAAGTAATTTATTACAGTGTTGATTCACATATAGCTGATGATGATGCAAAAAATATAAATAATATTGTTCCAGTAGAATTTTTAAATAGTTTAACACCAGATGGTATGCCTCCCCATAAATTATCATTAAAAATAGGGTGTGTAATTATGCTTTTAAGAAATATGAATTTGGTTCAAGGATTATGTAATGGGACTCGATTAGTTGTAAAATCTTTATTAAAATACGTTATTGCTGCAGAAATAATTACTGGAAGATTGAAAGGTGAAATTAACTATAATAATCGTCGTATTCATTCATTCATTCTGTCCAGTCTGTCCACACTTGAAGTTAGTCATGATTATGCTTTTGTTTTTCTTTTTATATGTTTTGAATTTTTGATAGATAATATTATTTTTTTTATATATATATATTATAATTTTTTTTTCTTACATTTTAAATTTAATAATAGGTTTTTATTTATTTTATTAGAAATATTATTTTTATTTTTCAAATAATACTGAACTATTTTTATTAATTTACAAAAATTATTTATTATATTTTTCCATATTTCTCTCTTTTCCCAGAAAAATTAGCACTATGTAACAAATATTTTAAGACTAGGATATTATTCTTTTCATTTTTTTTTTTTTTTTAAAATTAAAAAAAATAGTTGGGAAATTAAAATAACAAAATATTTTGCATATTTTCTGCTTCTCAGTGACAATTTATAAACAAAGTACAAGTTTTAAGTAAAAAAAAATAAATAAATAAAATAATTTTTTTTTTTTTATTTTAATAAGCAATTTTTTCAGATACCCCAATTTCTAATAATATTTTCAGTTACTTTCAAATAATTTAAATGTCTTAAGATTATTCTTATTCTGCCTTTTGGGCAGAAATATTTTTATTTTATTATTTGTTTTGCTTGAGAAATTTATTAAAGACTTGATCAGGGTTGTCACGCATTTATTTATTTGAAAGTTCCTCAAATTTTTTTTTTTCAGTTTAAAAAAATTGGAATTTTCCATATTTTTTTTTTAATAACATTTTTATTACCACATTAATAATACGAAAGAATTGATTTCGTTTGACGATTTTTAATAATATTTTTAAGAGAAAAAAATTTTACAAAAAAAATTTGTAATTAATAATACATAATAATAATATTAAAATAATAATAATAATAATAATAATTTGCAAATAATAAATTTTTTTTTTTTTAATAATTGAACTTTTGCAAAGAACTTTATTAAAATTTTCTTTAATTATTGAATTTTGCCAAAAATTTTGTTAACAATTTTTAAAATAATTGAAATTTCGACTAGAATTTAAAAAAAATTGAATACGTATTTTCTTCAATAAAATTTCACAAAACAATTCAATTATTTTAAAACAAATTTCAATAAAATCGTAAGGTGTCAATTCACGGAAAATTTTTTTTACGGAATTTTTTTTCACGGAAAAACAAAAAACGGTTGAATCTTAATTTCAGGGAAATTGTGAAAAAACCTTAAATTCTATTCTTGTTAATTTATAATGGTTAATTATTTTTTAAATTATACTTCTTTTTATTAATACGCGTTAAATTCTAATCAATAAAAATACAGAAAAATAAATGCGTACAACAAATTCAAGGTTAGTTAAAATTTTATTTTCATTAAATATTTTTATTTTGAATAAAGTGCAGAATAATTTTCATTAATTATTTAAATAATTAAATTAATTAATTAAATTTAATAAATTAAATTAAAATGAAATGAAAAATAATAATTAAATAATAAATAAAATAAAATAATTACAATAATTATTTATTCAATATTCTTTTATGATATTTTTTTAAATCACTCTCATAAATTAAAGAAAATTTAATATTCTTCAAGCAAAACATTTAACTCTTATTGTAATTTATTTATTAAAATTGAAAAAATTGTGCAAGTATTCAATTATTATTTGAATTGTTCCTTTTAAATTAATTATTTTTAAAGATTAAAAATACAACAAAAATTATCTTCTTTGAAATTACTCAAAACTAAATTTTTTTTCAATGTCATTTTATTGAAAATACTTTTTTTATTTTTAAAGATTATAAATACAACAAAAATTATCTTCTTTGAAATTACTCAAAACTAAATTTTTTTTCAATGTTATTTTATTGAAAATATTTTTTTCAGTCTACGAGAAATTATTGATATGAGACTATTTTGTAAGTTCTTTGTGAAAGTTGTAAATTTCTGTTATTTTTAAACGTTTCTTCCTACTTGGAATAATTCCAGGAGAAAAATTTAAGATCAATTGACTTTTCATCTTAAAAGTGAAAATTACGAAATGTAAAAACACTTGTATAGCCATGTATGTAAGTCAGACAGGTGTATAAATCAATTAAATAATAGAAATTTACTAAATTTCATACTTTCTAAATCTAAAGAATAGCAAAAATCATACAACTGATTCAAATTAGCGTATACCCAGATTTGTGGCAAATTGGCAAATGTCCGCCTTGTGTGAAGTTTGCGGAGCAAACTTGCTCAAAGTTTTCCCAGAAAACTTGCAGACAAGTTGTAACAAGCTTGCAGCAAACTTTCTGAAAACTTAAAAAATTTCCAAAAAAATTTTGTTGTATTCAAAATGCACATATTTAGTCAAATTTTACCCTCCCTCCCAGGAAAGATGAAAAAAGGTAATGCGCAGCTCTATATGTCACAGAAAACAACTGCGCAGACATTTTAATTAACCTTGCCACGCAAGTTTTCTGTAAGTTTGCTCCGCAAACTTTGCACAATGCGAACATTTGCCAATTTGCTGCAAACTTGCATGTAAATTTGCGAAGTTTGCAACGCAAACTTTCTGCAAAATGTTGTGCTATCTGAGTATACGCTGTCAGTTAGTGAAATTTTACTGTTTAATTAACGTGTATACGTTTTTTAAATTAGCTGTATACTTATCGCTGTGAAATAGTGGAATTTCGCTTTTTCAGATTTACAGAGTATTTTTTCTTTTAACGATTATTATTTTTAATATTAAAATAATAATATACTTCTCAAAATTTTCCAAATATTACAAGTATTTTACCCCTATAAATAAGTACAATGTATTAGACAAAAGCAAACTAGGGTTTTCGACTCAAGCTACAAATAGATCTCTATCTCTAATGTCAATTAGATCAATTATTACATTCTTCTCAGACATTTTTAATTTTTTAAAAATATTTCTTAAATTTTTTAACATTAACATGAAAAATTTTTAATAAAATTAATTAATAACCATCTCACCCAACAATACATCACAAAAGTAAACATAAAAATATAAAATAAATAAAAGAATGTTTTCTTTTATTCTTATTGTTTATATCGAAGCGTCGTTTATGCACTACTTAATAAAACTTAAAATTCAAAAATACGTTAAAAATAATAATACATATTCTAATAAAAAATCTGAAATTCTCAAATTATTTTAGTCCCATGCAAAAAATGTAAAGGATTACAAATTCATTTTAATTATTTTTCAACAATTTGTTGTTTCCATTTATTAGCAGTCACAAAAGGTTGAAGCTTCAAACTTCAAAACTTCTTTGCAAAGTTTAGTCAAAATTGAGTAAAGAAAAAAATGTTTCACTTCAATAAGAAATGTTTATCGTAAAATTTCAGAGTTGCTATAATTTTTCTCGAATAAAATTCCCTAACTTTTATAGGTCTCAAATAATATGAAATGTAAATAAATTTTAATTTATTCAAAAATTATCAATTAATTTTTTTTAATTCTATTATCTTGAAACTATTGTTTTATTAGACATTAAAACATTTCAAAAACCTTATTTTTCAACATTAAAAAAAACTTTGCAAAAATTCAATTTTATTAAAAAAAATTTAAGCGTATGTTTATTTTAAATTAACTAATAAAAATTTTAATTATTAATTTTCGAACTAAAAAACGTGAATACATTAGAATATGACTTTTTTTAGAAATTCAATTACTTATCAATTATTAAATTAAAATACTTTGAAAATCCTATTTGTTAAAATTTATTTACATTATTTACATTAGTGACTGATTTTTTATTATCAATTTAATTATTTTAAATTAATTAAAATTTAGAGAGCAGTATAAATATTTATAACAATTGAAATAAAAAGCGATTTTTTAAAAATAAATTATAACAATAACATTTTTTTAATTAGGTGAAAATATGAAGATCCTAAAGTTTTGAACGTTCAAATGAATGAAATTTATTTATTTCTTCTATAAATTAAATATTTATTGCAATTACTTTGCGTCACTATTCAAAAAAAAATTAATTACTGAGTTTCTAAACATAAAACTTCAGTATTTTTAATGTTTTCCTGATTAGTAATTTATAAAAATATCTGCAATAAAAAATATTTCGTTCATTTGAACGTTCAAAATTTGGGGATCATAAAATATGACTGAAATTTCAATCATTTTTAATTGGTCCTCAGTGAGATTTCACTGATTTAAATCACCAGAATAGAGTTAAAGAAAATCAGTTAAATTTTACTGATTCAATTATAGAGAGTGCAGCGGAACAAGTACCAAAGGCTACTTTTTCATTGTAAAATTCGCCAAAAATTAACATAATTTAAAAAAACAATTATTTTCCAGGTGTTTTCTCATTTTTTCTTGACTTTTCCATACAAAATAAAATTCCCTGACATTTCCAGGTTTTCCAAACATTGTAACATCCCTGATATTTTTCCTAAAAATTTATAGCTTAAAACTCTCCTGAACGTTTAAATAAATTTTTCGACATCTCTCTTATAACCGAAAAAGTAAGGTAAAACTTTCCTGAAAATTTCATGCTAAACATTTATTGAAATGAGACATTTAAATCTTTACGAAATTTTTACTAAACTTTGCAAGTAAATATTTCGAAGTTTGCGAGGAAATTATAAATACTTTTTTAGGAAAGTTACGCTGCTTTGTGGGTTTACAAGGAACCGACAAAGTGGCCTTTTTAGTTTTTTCTTAAGAAGCAATTAAATTAAACACTTAAATTACCGATAAATTAATGAACTGCATAATTTAATGTATGAAACCATATAGATAATAAAAAAAAATTTCAAAATGGGTCCATATTTTATAGGAACGTCTATACAAATTTGTTCTTGATTGTAAGCAAAAATTAAATTCGTAAAATTGCGAATTATTTGGAAACAAAATTACAAATTAGAAAACGGCAAACGAAATTTTTTAATAAAATGACATTGAAAAAAAATTTAGTTTTGTGTAATTTCAAAGAAGATAATTTTTGTTGTATTTTTAATCTTTAAAAATAATTAATTTAAAAGGAACAATTCAAATAATAATTGAATACTTGCACAATTTTTTAAATTTTAATAAATAAATTACAATAAGAGTTAAATGTTTTGTTTGAAGAATATTAAATTTTCTTTAATGTATGAGAGTGATTTAAAAAAATATCTTAAAAGAATATTAAATAAATAATTATTGTAATTATTTTATTTTATTTATTATTTAATTATTATTTTTCATTTCATTTTAATTTAATTTATTAAATTTAATTAATTAAATTTAATTATTTCAATAATTAATGAAAATTATTCTGCACTTTATTCAAAATAAAAATATTTAATGAAAATAAAATTTTAACTAACCTTAAATTTGTTGTACGCATTTATTTTTCTGTATTTTTATTGATTAGAATTTAACGCGTATTAATAAAAAGATGTATAATTTAAAAAATAATTAACCATTATAAATTAACAAGAATAGAATTTAAGGTTTTTTCATTATTTCCCTCAAATTAAGATTCAACCGTTTTTTGTTTTTCCGTGAAAAAAAATTCCGTAAAAAAAATTTTCCGTGAATTGACACCTTACGAATTACTTTGATGAATTCAATTATTTTTAAACGTAATATAAATTTTTTTTTTTTTTTTTTTTTGCAAAAATCCAATTATATTCCTAAATTGCCAAAAATTCCCTTTAAAATTTAAATTATCTTTATAACCAACAAAATCCATTTCCAAAGTTCAATTATTTTAATATGTACATTTTCATAAAATTTCTCTAAAATGCAATTATAAAAAAAATTCATTACAAATTTTCAAAAGCATTCATTCATTATTTAAAAAAAAAATTTGTTGATAAAGCTCAATTGTTTAAGAAAATGTTTACTTCCAGGGTCCAACAAATAAATTCTCTCAGAATTCTCTAATAAATAAATATTTTTGAATATGATATTCAATTTTGATCCAAAATTTTAACTGAAATTAATTTTTCAATTTATTAGAAAATTCTACAAGAAATCAACTATCCAACTATAAAAATAAACAATTTATTAAATACTAATTGGATATCCAATCAGCACATATGCTTGCCACAAACTTGCATTAAGCTTGCCGTGCAAGGTGTGCAAGCTTACAGAGCAATCTCGTGACAAGTTTGTGGCAAGTAACAAAATGTCCTATTGCTGCAAGCTTACACTGCAATCTTGCTACAAGATTATGATAAGAGCTTGCTGCAAGCTTGTGAGGCAAGTTTTCGACAAGCTTATTTTGCAAACTTGCTACAAGCTTGCCAGATAAACTTGATACAAAATTGCTGCAAGCTGCCGGATAAATTAAAAAACTTGACACGATGCGCAGTTGAATTCTATGGCATTTACGGCTGCGCAGTAAATTTCTTTGACACCTGGATATATTGCTGAGTGTATATTTTGAAATTTATAAGAAAATATCCAGAAAAAATTAAAATTGATTCAATTAAATTGTATATACTTGTGCAGCAAGCTTGCAATAAGCTTACTGCAAACTTACACTAGAAACTTGTAGCAAGTTTGCCAAATAAGCTTGTCGAAAACTTGCCTCACAAGCTTGCAGCAAGCTTATATCATAATCTTGTAGCAAGATTGCAGTGTAAGCTTGCAGCAATAGGACATTTTGTTACTTGCCACAAACTTGTCACGAGATTGCTCTGTAAGCTTGCACACCTTGCACGGCAAGCTTAATGCAAGTTTGTGGCAAGCATATGTGCTGATTGGGATGTTTCTTAAAATTCAATTTTCATAAAGAATTTCACCAAAATTTAATCATTATGTTTTTTTTTATCATTGAACATAAATAATAATATTATATATTATTTAGTATTTGCAATCATTTATAATTTTTCCAAAATTCAATTTTTTTTTTAGTGTTTTAAGTAAAATTCATCCATAAATCCATTATTATTTTTAATAATGAATGAAATGTAAAAATATAACAAATTTTATAAGAATTTGAATTATTAAAGTTTTTCATAAACCTGAATTGTATTTAAAATCTGTAAAGTTTGATTGAAAATCTTTTCAATAATGAGGAATATAACATTTAGAGTTTTCTTAAGAATTTTCGAAATTGAATATTGTTTCTGTACATTTGACAAAATTTTCTGACTTTTTCGTGATTTTCCTGAATATATTTAGAAAAATAGTGATTTTGAATAAAATTCTTCTGAATAATTGAAATTTTTTTTTTTTTAATGTCAATGAAAAAGAAACTTCACGCGCGCTTTAGCGCGCGTTATTTTAGCTAGTAGTTTTTATTCCTCGTATTGATTTATCTCCTTCAGAAGATACGTTTCCTTTTAAAATGGTAAGAAGACAAATTCCAATCAGACTTGCTTATGCAATGACTATCAATAAATCTCAAGGGCAGTCTTTTGATAAAGTAGGAATATTTCTACCCATTTCTGTATTTGGTCATGGTCAAATTTATGTTGGTTGTTCTAGAGTCAAATCTTAAGAAAATTTAAAAATTTATGCCCTAGATAAAGCTGTATTCAAGAACTTAAAATATTCACAAAAATTATACATTAAAAATATTGTTTATCATGAAATACTTTAATAATATGGTTCAGTCAAAATATTACATTATTATGTTATTTATTTTAGATTGAGAAAGAAAAAAAGTTAAATTTTAGAATTTTTTTATTTTTGTTATTCCGATTGATAAAAAATGGCCATTATCGTTTTCAAAGAATAAGGTTATGATTATACATTGACAACTTCTGTGTGTGAAACTCGTGAAACTGTATGTGTACAAAAGTTTTGAAAGTATTGAGTTTAGAAAAAAGTTGTTAAAGAAAGACAGTTTTAGTTTTTCATTAACCTTTAAAAGATTAAAAAAAATTTTTTTTTCAATTTTTAATAAAAAAAATTTTTTATAAACAAATTAATTTTTTTAAACTTTAGGCGCGATTATTTTTTATTATTTTTTTATTTATTTATACCTACCCATATACAGAAAATTTTCCAAAAAGATTCGAGATGGGTCGACCCATAGTTTTCGTTCTATAAATTTTTTAATTAATTTGTTTACCAAAAAATTTTTTTTTTAAATTACTTAAAAGCTGAAGAAAAATCAAGATTTTCTTCCTTTGACAAGTTTTTTCTAAACTCAAAACTTTCAAAGTTATAAGCTATTAGGTTTATAATTCATAGTTTTCGTTCTATAAAAAATTTATAGAACGAAAACTACGAGTCGGCCCATCTCGAATCTTTTTGGAAAATTTTCTATATATGGGTAGGTATAAATAAATAAAAAAATAATTGCGCCCAAATTTTAAAAAAATTATATTGTTCATAAAAAATTTTTTTTAATGTTTTAAAAGTTGACGAAAAACTAAAACTTTCTTTCTTTGACAACTTTTTTCCAAACTCAATACTTTAAAAGTTATACGCTATTGAAAAAGGTCTACTTTTAAAAATCCAAAATTTCAAAAATTCATAACTCGAAAATTTTGGAAAATATGGAAAAATAAAAAAATACGTATTTCATATTTTTCTATTAAGAACTAAAAAAAAATATGTTTGACCGATTCTAAAATGTCGTAGAAAAATTTCCCGTGGAATTGCCCATATATATTAAGTTAGTTAGTCTTTCCTTATATATTCTGTTCACAGTGAGAGAGGAAGAGAGGGAGGGAGGTATTGTCTTTCCTTTTAGTTTAGAGTGGGGGTGAAAGAGAGACGAATAGTTAAGAAAGTAATGCCCACTTTTTGGTTTAGAAGGGGGTATAATGTTTTCTCCATTTGTCGGTTCAGGTCGTTAAAAAAGTTTAACATTTTTAGTATTTACTAATAAATTAATTACTTACTAATAAATTTCCTTAACTAACTTACATAACTTTCGTAAGAACAATAAAGTAAACTAACATACGTAAACTAAAAAATGTAAACTAACTAAAATAGTTAACTAACTTACGTTTTTGGGTATGTTACGTTACTTACATAAATTGCGTATGTTGCGTAAACTACGTAAGTTATACCCTTAGTTATGTTACGTAAGTTATACTAATATTTATATGGCGTTTTTTCTCGACGTCACAAATAAAACAATAGATTAGGAATGTCAAATTGTTTTGAAGTTTTTATTATCAAAAATGCTAATTAGTAGTAAAACGAAAATATTTTTTGTAAGGGTCATAAAAACATTATCAAATAGAGATTCAAAAATTTTACTATAATAATACCTTCTTATGACGAAGGAAAATTATTAAATTTTTTTATTTATTTAGGTGATCGTTTTAAGAAATACTTAAATATTTATTTCAAATTGCCTAAATCACAAAACGAAGTATTAGACGCGCGCGTTAGATTGCTAATGCAATATATTTTTTATTAAATAAATAAATTATTTTGGTCTTAAAAAATTACAGCAACGAATCCTCATAACATTATATTTGAAAATATTATTAAAAAATTAACACTAATTCTATTTAAGAAAATTATAACAATTTATGTTTTATTTTTTATAAAATGTATATTTCCTCTCATAAATGTGAAAATTTAATTTTGGAGCAGTTACTGATGAATTATTCGGGGTGTCTATTAACTGGGAAATAACCAGAAACTAATTTGAACAGAAAAACCGTTAATAATCCAGGAATATTATGCCAAACCAGGAATTTTTTCACCAAATTAAAAATTGTTTTAATTTTTTTATTTTAATTTGATAATAAAAAATCAGTAACTGATTCAAATATAGTATGTAAATAAATTTTTTAAAAATTGTCGAATTAATAGAAGTTTTGTGAAATTTAACAAAAAATAGTTTAATTTGTTAAAAACTTTTTAACAAATAAATTTTTTAAGTATTTTAATTTAATAATTAATAAATAATTTAATTTTATGAAGAGTCACTTTTTAATGTATTTATGTATTTAGTGTGAAGATTTATAATTAAAATTTTTATTAGGTAATTTAAAAAAAGATACATATTAAACACTTTAAAAAAAATTATTTTTAATGGCAAACTGGTGCCATTTACCATTGCATGTAAATACTTGTTAGTAATGGTAGAAAACTTTTTATGTCACTTTCATTAAGTTCCAATGAAGTACGCGAGCAGTACAAACGTAAAACGTAAATGTGTGGTGAATTTTTAAAGCAAAACTTTTACTTAGTGTCGAGAAAGATTAATTTAACAAAATGGAAGATGTAAACAATAAAGTAAGATGATGAAATTTATTCATTAGAGAGTGCTTTAATACTTTAGTATGTTATTTGGTTTTTGTATCGTGCGTTTATGTCTGTGTGCTAAAAAATAAAAACGACGCGAGACTTACGGTCAGGTCACTTTATATCGTGCATGTTAGGATGCATTATTTTACAATTGTGGTGCGTTCTGACATCGGAAATTCATTTGTTTGAGGTAGAGATGAGTGAAGAACGTCATTTTACAGTGAAAAAATATATTCATGCGTTCGAAAAACATTTTAAAAAGTCTTATTTCACATCTCCTTCGATAACATATTGTAAACGTTTCGTGTACTGAGAACGTTTTTACATTAATTTTTATATTTCCTTTTTCCATTTTCAAGTGAACTTCAGCATTCTTGTGTAATTTACGGTCCAATTTTAGTAATATCACATTGATTTTCTATGGTGTCTAGACCGTAAACACCTGTTCCGACCGTAACGAAATTTTTTTTAATGTTTATAACTTTTCCAATTTTTGTCCAAACATTTTATGATGTACAGAAGAAAGATTCCACTTTAGAAGTTCATTCCAACCATACAGTCAGAAAACGTAAAATTCGGCCTAGAACGGAATTTATAGGCACAAGTCAAAAAGTGTCCTGACCGTAGTGACTTTCCCCTATTATTTTTTAAAAACATTCTTTACAACAATTCAATTAGTTTCAAGAATTTCCATAAATTTTTTTGCAGAAATTCAATTTTGTTTAAATTTTTTTTAATTCTCCTCAAGATTTTAATTATCTTTATAAAAACAATAAAATAGTTCTTCACAATTTAATTCTTTTTAAAAATTATAACAAAATTCTACTTAAACATATTGTTACGTCCGTAACTTCTTATTAATGTACCTAAATTAAGTTGTTCAATTCTGAGTGAATTGAATTGTGGTGAAAATGGTGTTGTGCGCGAAGATTTGAATTTATTCTAATAGCTACCGCTCGAGGGCGCTATTATTGTCTCCGCGTGGTCGTGCCTCGTCTCATAGATACAGTTGAAAGGAATTCTCGAGCGATTCGAAACGTGTTTTTCTCACTTTATCAATCCTCCTCAAGGTTATTCCTCATTTTCTGAATTAATCTCAAAATCAAAGAATACAGTATTAAATCTACAAGGTGCTCTCTCAATTTTAGTCTAATTTTTATAGTGTAAATTCGCGAATTGAATTTAATCTTTCGTGTAAAGTGTGCCGCCGGTCGGCGTGACCATTTGTGAAAACTAACAAGACTTAAATAACAAATCCTTCAAGGCAATTCCTCAATTTTGTATACTATTGTTTATTCTAGTTGACTCGAAAATAAAAGTTATTTTTTGTGTTTAAAATTTTCCCAAAACTTATTCCACCTGCATTTTTTCGAATAGACTCATTCTCACACCAGCAAGGTAAACCTCACTCCCTCTCACAACATTTTTTGGTCCTTCGAGCCGGATTGTCTGTGGAGAAAAAGTGCATTGTGTGATTTTGAAGTGTCGACGGAATAATTCTCATCAAAGAAAGTGCTCACGGAACAATTTCCCTCGTGGCGTCCACCTGTTGCACGCCTCACGGTCATTCTCAATTGTCGCCATCTTTTCCTCACACGCTCTCCTCGCTGTACGTGCAACAAGTTCTCTCCTGTGTGCGCGCGACCCTCGCTCACGATTCCCCTCTTCCACCTCTTCGCAGTGCCCCGCACGTAGCAAGGAAACTCTCACCGTCTCACAGAACGCGCCATCTTAACTCTCCCCCCAGTGTAACCCACTACTACAAGGCAAGTGACTGTGCGCGTTACCACTGAGTGTTTTGTTCACGCATCTCGTCTCTGCGTACTCTTTCTCTCTCACTCTCACGGTGCAGTGTTTGTCGCAGTGGAAAGTACTCGTTCTCACCTCACGGCTTGAATTCTGAATCATGTCAGACGACGAGAAAATTATCACGGATCCAGCTCACAACCAGGAAAATCTCTCCAAGGAAAATCCCGAAATGGAAGGTCACAAGGAAACTCCTCACAAGGAAAAACCCCTCAAATCCAAACAATCAGGTTCCACATCATCCAACCATCACGTTGATCCACAGATTCTCCTCAAGGTCCCTTCCGGTCACAATTCGGTCAGCTCTCAACAAACTGAAGGCGAGGAAGATTCTAAGATCGAATTTGTTCGCAAATCATCAACCAAGGTCGAACTCAAAATAGCTACGCAAAGGACAAGGCTCAAAATCGTTGAGAAAACCTTCTCCGATTTACAAAGGGGACTTTTCGTCGACAGTGCCGAGTTTTTGGAAATAAAAATCCAAATTCTCGAAAAGCACTATGAGGAGTTTACGGACATTCATGAGGAACTCATCACCAGTGGCTCGGCTAAATTTCTAAAACATCCGTACATCCAGGAGGATATATACGGCCAATTCACGGAAATTTACACAAAAACAAGGGACGCAATGATGTACCACATGTGCATTTTGCGCAAAAAGGAAGCCTCCACTCTCCCCACCTCACCCTCAATCAAGGAAGCACGATCATCGGCGAAACTCCCTAAAATTCCCCTACCAACTTTTTCGGGTGATTATTCAACTTGGCAGGGTTACAAGGATCTCTTCTCCTCATTGGTCATCAAGGCTACGGACATCTCCACGGTGGAGAAAATGCAGTACCTAAAGGCCAGTCTCACAGGGGAAGCCGCGCAACTCATCTCAAATCTCTCGGTATCAGGTGACAGTTTCGAATCAGCTTGGAACATTGTCGTTTCTCGGTACGACAATAAAAGGTTACTCATCAACAAGCACATGGAGCAGCTGTTCTCAACATCTATCATCTCACCAAAATCGGCTCAAGGTTTAAATTCTCTCCTGTCCTCAACTACGGAAGCGTTAAACGCGCTCTCAACTCTTGGTCTACCAGTTGATCAATGGGATCAAGTGCTGGTATATCACATCACAAAAAGGCTTGACACTCACATTCGGGAAAGCTGGGAAATCAAACTCGGCGCAAGATTGGATCCTCCCACTTACGCTCAACTCAAGGACTTCCTCACCGGTCGAGCTCGTGCTCTTGAGAGTATCTCTAACAATTCTCAAGCGGCAAAATCAAGTACCACAACATCGGGTAAGGTTCAAGGTAGCACCTCATCTCACAAGGCATTCTCCGCAACTACTCAATCATCAGGGCAACAAGGTAACTCACCATGCTCCTTCTGCGGAAATGCTCATTATGTAGTACGTTGTGAGAAATTCCGAGAATTACTTCCCTCGGACAGGAGAAAGTTCGTCATCAAGGAACGCCTCTGTTTCAACTGTTTGGGTCCTCACAACGCTAGTGCTTGTCGAAGCCAGAAGCGATGTCAACAGTGTGAAGGTAAGCATCACACAATGATTCACCAGGAGGAGGCACCCAAACTCAACAAGGATCAAGGACAAGGTCAAAGGGCATCCAACAGTTCCAAGGCAGACTGAAATGGGAATCAGCTTGACGACCAAGGACCCCACTCAAGGTCAGTGGTTCTCCTCGCCACTGCTCGTGCTCTCATTATCTCTCTACGAGGAAATCCTCATCCAATTCGTATGCTCATCGACTCAGGATCTGAACTCTCATTCATATCGGAATCAATGGTATCTTATCTCAATCTCTCAAGGCATCCCTCAAATATATCAATCATCGGAATCGGAGCCACTAGTTCAGGTAACACTCGAGGAGTGGTTTTCATCACGCTCCAATCTATCCATTCCTCAAAATCTATTTCCTTTTATGCATACGTTCTCTCAAGACTGTCGTCAACGCTTCCTACCGCAATACCTCCTCCTTCTAAATGGTCTCATCTCCAAACTCTTCAACTTGCCGATCCCGATTACAATATCCCAACGAAGGTTGATCTTATCATTGGAGCTGACATTTATTCACAAATCATTCAACCGGATATCATCAAGGGACCTTCCTCAACACCTATGGCTCAACTCACTATCTTCAGTTGGGTAATTTTGGGACCGACCGAAGGCAACCCGACCAAGGAACATTCATCCCATCATTTGATGGTGGATCAGCAACTGAATGATCTTCAAGATCTTCTCACTAAATTCTGGACTCAAGAAGAGGTGCCTACCAAGGACAAGGACAAACTCACGATTCAAGAGTTGGAATGCGAGGAGCATTTCAAGGTCACTCACTCAAGGGATCCCAAGGGCAAATATATCATTCGACTTCCAATTTCATCACCACCGAGTCAACTTGGCGACTCATTCTTCAAGGCTCAAAGGTGTCTTCATCGGCTCTTTAAAAGGTTTTCAACTCAACCACTTCTCAAGGATCGCTACTTCTTATTTCTCACGGAATATGAAGCTGATGAACACATGGTCAAAGCTCCTCCAAGGGATAATAGCCTTACAACCTATTATCTACCTCACCATGGAATTCTCAGGGAGCAAAGCACAACAACAAAATTAAGGGTCGTTTTCAACGGATCAAGCCCTTCCTCATCCGGTGTCTCTCTCAATTCAATACTTCACACTGGTGCGAAACTTCAAAGAGATATCTCTGACATTTTACTCTGGGTAAGAAGATTTCGATATATCTTTTCAACTGACATCACAAAAATGTTCAGACAAATCAAGGTGCATCAGGATGATTGGGATCTACAACGAATCATCTGGGTGGATTCAAACAACAAGGAAATCTCTTACCAACTCACCACGGTCACATACGGTACAAAATCTGCACCATTCTTGGCGGTAAGGGTACTTCTTCAACTCATTCAAGACGAAGGCTACAGGTTTCCTTTGGCTGTGCCCGCACTTCTCAATGGTCGATACGTGGACGACATCTATGGTGGCTCTGATAATCTATCAGAACTCAAGGACATAGCCAAGGATCTCATTGGACTTCTCAACTCTGGCGGATTCCCTCTCGCAAAATGGCAAAGCAATCATCCCGAATTCTTCGACGCTGTAACAAGGAAAGGTGACTTGACTTCACATTTAATTGATCACTCTCAAACAAAGGTTCTCGGACTCTCATGGTATCCAAGGTCGGACGAATTCAAGTTCTCATTTGAGCCAACATCACCACCAGGTCAAGGCATATCAAAAAGGTTAATCTTATCCGAGGTGTCTCAACTGTTTGATCCTCTAGGATTCCTTTCTCCGGTTTTAGTACGAGCCAAAATGTTACTGCAGGAACTGTGGCTTGAAAAATTGAGTTGGGACGACCCAGTATCAGAGAATCTATCCGCACGATGGATCAAATTCAAGGAGGAGCTAGCACAACTTCCCGAGATCTCAATATCACGGTGGCTCAATCTCACATCAATCTCAACCACGGAAATTCACGGATTCTCGGACGCATCACAACTCGCAATGGCAGCTGTTGTTTTTCTCAAATCCTCGGAACCCAATCAAAAATCAAAGGTTACGTTTGTTTGTGCCAAAACTAAGGTCGCTCCTCTCAAACGCCTCACCATTCCAAGATTGGAACTCTCAGCTGCTCAACTTTTGGCACGACTTGTGGATTACGTTCAACGGACTCTGGAATTACCTCAAGCTCCAGTGTTTCTTTGGACGGACTCATCGGTAGCACTCACATGGATCAACAGCCACCCCTCAAGATGGAAGGAATATGTACGCAACAGGGTATCTTCAATCCATGATCTCGTCCCTCAAGGTCAATGGAGATTCATCAGAGGAAAGGAAAATCCTGCTGACTGTGCATCAAGGGGCCTATCAATTCAACAACTCTCTCAGCATCATCTCTGGTGGAGTGGTCCACCATGGCTCAAGGACGTCAAGGAAAATTGGCCATCCTCTGTATCAAGGTCGGACTCATCAGCTCAAGTCGAAGAAAGACCAGGGTTAACACTCACGGTTACAACGAGTCATCCTCAACTATGGGATCTGATTTATCAATATTCAGATTTGCGTTCACTGCTGCGCATCACCGCAATTTGCTCTCGCTTCATTGCAGTTCTCAAAGGAACTCCAAACTCTTCCCTGACCAACCCACTCACACTAAAGGATTTAAATCATGCAAGGACTCTTTGGATCAGGAACATCCAAGCTGCCTACTTTTCATCAGACATAAGGGATCTCAATCGAGGTACAAAATTCTCAAGGTCTCATCCGTTCTCCAAACTCAACCCATTCATCGATCATCAAGGTATTCTCAGAGTCGGAGGTAGACTCAAACATTCAAATTTGGATCACGAGAGCAAACATCCCACTATCCTTCCTAAGGACTCCCCCCTCACTCAACTTTTGATAGCAGATGCTCATTCAAGGACTCTTCACGGCGGAACTCAACTCACCTTAAATCATTTAAGGAATTCCTACTGGATCATTGGAGGAAGGAAACCAGTAAGATCATTCATCCTCAAATGCATTCCTTGTGCTCGACAACGGGGAATTCGTGCTCAACAACTGATGGGTCAACTTCCTCTGCAAAGAGTCACCCCTTCAAGGCCATTTCTCACATCTGGGGTTGACTATGCAGGTCCAATCACCCTCAAATCTTGGAAAGGTCGTGGAGCCAAAACAAGGAAAGGGTGGATTTGTGTCTTTGTATGTTTTTCATCCTCGGCCCTACATCTCGAGGTAGTAACGGACTACACCACGGACGGATTTCTCGCAGCTTATCGCAGATTTGTCTCAAGGAGAGGCATCTGTCAAACACTCTACAGTGATTGCGGCACCAACTTCCTCGGCGCAGAAGCTGCGCTCAAACAACTCTTCAAGGACGGATCTCAAGGAGCTAAGGAATTATCTCAATTGCTAATCAAGGACGGCACCTCATGGAAATTCAACCCTCCAGCAGCTCCACACATGGGTGGAAAATGGGAAGCTGCCGTGAAGTCAATCAAGTATCATCTCAGAAGGACGATCGGCGAGACAATCTTAACGTATGAAGAATTTACGACTCTTCTTACTCAGATTGAAGCGGTTCTCAACTCCCGACCGCTAGAACCTCTTACGGAAGATCCTGACGATTTGTCAGTCCTCACACCAGGACATTTTCTCATCGGGGAACCACTCACATCAATTCCGGAACCTTCTCTCTTGGAAATACCAACCTCAAGGTTAACAAGGTGGAAATTACTACAACAACAGGCTCAATTTTTCTGGTCGAAATGGTCTACCAGTTATTTACAACAACAACTCGCTATTTCCAAGTGGCATCATCCATCACATCAAATCAAGGTCGGCTCTCTGGTTCTCCTCACTGACGAAAGGTTCCCACCCTCAAAATGGCCTTTAGCCAGAGTCACTGCATTACACCCTGGCAAGGACGGGCTCACAAGGGTTGTTTCAATCAAAACTGCAACGACACATCTTAAGCGACCAATCACTAAGTTGGCCGTACTCCCCATCTCTACGGAAGAAGCGCTCAAGGACAACATCTCAAATTAAGGATCGCCAACTCTGTTGCCGATGGCGGGGAGTATGTTCAATTCTGAGTGAATTGAATTGTGGTGAAAATGGTGTTGTGCGCGAAGATTTGAATTTATTCTAATAGCTACCGCTCGAGGGCGCTATTATTGTCTCCGCGTGGTCGTGCCTCGTCTCATAGATACAGTTGAAAGGAATTCTCGAGCGATTCGAAACGTGTTTTTCTCACTTTATCAATCCTCCTCAAGGTTATTCCTCATTTTCTGAATTAATCTCAAAATCAAAGAATACAGTATTAAATCTACAAGGTGCTCTCTCAATTTTAGTCTAATTTTTATAGTGTAAATTCGCGAATTGAATTTAATCTTTCGTGTAAAGTGTGCCGCCGGTCGGCGTGACCATTTGTGAAAACTAACAAGACTTAAATAACAAATCCTTCAAGGCAATTCCTCAATTTTGTATACTATTGTTTATTCTAGTTGACTCGAAAATAAAAGTTATTTTTTGTGTTTAAAATTTTCCCAAAACTTATTCCACCTGCATTTTTTCGAATAGACTCATTCTCACACCAGCAAGGTAAACCTCACTCCCTCTCACAACATAAGTACAATACTTATGTACATATTTTGTATTCGATATTGTATTTTTCGTATATATTTTATAATTATATTTTATGTATTTCATATTATTGCATTACAATTATAATATTTTTGAATATATGGCAATTGATATTATATGTCTTATATGTATCAAAATAAATTACAAATCATAATAATTCTAAGAAAAGAGAATAATATTTTAAATCATGCAAAAAGAATAACGATAGTGCATCAGTTCAACACCTTCAAACAATTTCGCCACAGGAAGGAAGAAAAACCATCTATACACAAAGAGAGGGCTTGAAGAGACACAAAAATTAGAAAGAGAGAAAAGATTAGTCCACAGCAGCATCGAGCATAAAAAAGTAAACAGGCTATGATCATCGCCACTACTATTTTGAAGAGACATGAAAATTAGAAAGAGAGAAAAGATAAACAAGTGCACAGGTGTTCATAGTTACCCTGCTCTCCCACTCTCAATAACTACACGTATATGATTCTAAACAATGGAACAGTTTCGTATAAAAAAGGAGAGAAATTAAGCAGAGATCAGAGAGTAATTTTTTGGAAATCAGCAGTATTCATCTAATCGTCAACAAGTGAACAGTCTCCCAGTATACCTTTAAACATTATTCAAAAGTGAACTCCCAGTAAACCTTTAAACATTATTAAAAGTGAAAAGTCTCCCAGTATACCTTTGAACATTATTTAAAAGTGTCGTCCAAGTATTAATTTAAACATACTTCGTTACAAGTGAATTATTCCCCAAGTAATAATTTGAAATCAGTTTCAAATCAACACCCTATTCATCGATCTTCGAGCTTTTATCAATTTCCAAAAATATAAATTTGGAAATTCTTTCGAGTGTCTACAAAACTCAAATATTGAAGGATCACATTCCAAATTTCGAAACATCGAAATTTGCTTAAGAGGCGACAACTGTCTGGGACTAGCAGATATTTTTCGGAATACAATACACTATCTCATTAGTGTAAACACCAGCACAAATTCACCACCATTAAGGACAACCATTAGGCGGTCCCTTTTCGTCTAGTGCTCATCACCACTCAAGATTGGATTACAAGATAATCATCACACCACAAGTAATCGTTATTCTTTAAGTAAGATTCATAATTTTGTACTCATTGTATTTTTGTCAACTCTTTTCTTTCTTGTTGGTTTTTAAATAAATTATTCTCTCACAACATTTAGTAGGCTCATTGACTTATCCTCATCCCAAATTAGATTCATTTATGAAACTAATTTAAAACGAGGAACGTTAGGTATATTTATAAAGGTTTCTCGTTTTGACGTAACAGAAGCCCTTTATAAATTTTGGTGCATCGGCCCGGGAAAATTATAAAGTCGATCAGCCATTATTTTGTCAAAATTTTAATTAAATTCGAAAATTTTAAAAAATTCATTTTTATAATTTACTAAACATTTTTAATAAATCAATGAGTATACCATTTGTTAAAAAAAAGGTAAATTTTTTTTTAATAAACAATAATAACAAATAATATTGTCATACAATATTAATAAATAATTAATGACATTTCATATTTTCATTTAAATTGGAACATTTTATATTGATTGATAACATTATACAAGATTTAAGTCGCAAGGTGCATTCATAAATATATTTTATATTGGTTTTAATGAATAGAGGTTCGAGTCCTCTTAACTTCTAATTTTTAAAGTTGCAAGGTGCATTCTTAAAATAAATCCAGTATTATATTGATGAATAGGGGTTCGAGTCCTCTTGACTTATGGAATTTTTTGTCTCGTATATGAATCATTTTAATATTTAATTTGTGCTAAACAAAATTTTGTTTCATTCTTTAAATTGTGATTTGTTATTATTTGTTTAAAAATTTTTTTACCGTCCTGAAGCTTAAAAAATCAACTAGAAAAGAAAAGTATATTTTATATTCAAGAAACAAGATTGACAATTTTACAATTATTGTGTATATTATAAATTTTGATACTATGCAATCTTTTAATGTCTTCTTCGAATGAAAATACTACCGATTCCTCACATTTAACTCGCTCTAAAATAAAAAATAATCCAGAATTGTTATTGCATTCGGGAATTCCTTATTATAAAGAAAATCCACACACAAGTACACCCAGATATTCTAAAGAAAATCCTAATCCCGAAGAAAAACATAAACAGCTTGACTCAGGTTTTATTTCTCAACTTTTTGACACTGACGATAATTCTTCTGAAACTGACGATAACGACAGCAAAGATTCTATATTAGAAGAAACTCTAGTAGAACAAAATTTAGGAAATCAGTCTCAAGCAAATTTAGGTTCAAATAATCCATTAGTTGACGAAGTTGAAACAAGCGACCACTCTGAAAACGATTCTTTTGATAGCACTAGAGACAGTAACGATTTTGAAGAAAACATGGCGCTTCCAAATAATCAGCAAGTGTCTTTACGCGATGCATTAGAAACCATACCAATGTTTGACGGAAAAAATATTCCATTATCCATATTTATTGAAAGTTGTTTAGAAGCAAAATCTATGCTTCCTGAGAACGCACAAGTACAAACAAATTTAGTAAAATTAATTAGGAGTCGAATTTCGGGTGAAGCACGAAGAATTATAATAGGAAATAATTTTAATACAGTAGAGCAGTTGACAGAAAGGTTAAAACAAATTTACGCGCCAGCAAAATCTGTTTATCAATTACAAGGAGAATTAGGAGCAATATATATGTGGGAACACGAAAATGTAATTTCTTACGGTTCAAGAATCGCAGAAGCAGCAGAAAGAATATTAGACGCGCATAGGCTTAGCAACGAAAATGCAGTAGATGAAGCATTTAAAACAAATTTAGATAAAACAACTGTTGATTGCTTCTCACGAGGACTTAGACCAGAAATTGAAATACGAATAGGTACAGCAGACACATTTCAAGAAATAGTTAATAAAGCAGTAGAAATAGAAAGAAAATTATTATCACACCGTGAATTAAGGAAAAGTGAGCATAATACTGAGTATAATTCTCATCCTAAAAATAATAAAGAATTTGCAAAAACAACCAAAATTAATATCGCTCAAGATAATGTAATAACTTGTTTAGTTTGTGGAAAAAAGGGTCACTTTGCAGTAAATTGTTTTCAACTTAATAAATTGATAGGAGCAAGACGAGAAAACTTCTTTTTTCCAGGATCACGCCAAAATTTTTCAAATCAACATCGATTTAACAATAAAAATCATGCATTTAATAAATTTAAAAGTCAAAATACTTATAGAAACCCACAACAGAATCAAAGACAAAATCAGTTTAGAAACACGCCACAAAATCAATTGCATACTTCATACCAACGACAAAATCAACGACAAAATTTTTTCCCTAACCAACAACGAAATTTTTCTCAAGAATCACGAACTAACAATACATCAAAATTTACAAATAGAAATCAAAATATAACATGCAATTATTGCAAAAATTTAGAACACATTTCCACTAATTGTAGAAAAAGAATGTGGGATGAAAATAATAAACAACAACAACAAACAAATTCGCAAACTCAAAATCAGGGAAACTCCAAAATTCCTCTTCAGTAGGATGCTCTGAGGAAGAATTAAAAAGAAATTACTATGCATCCAGGAACATTAATTTAGCAAAAACCAACACTATTCCATATATTCGAATTGACACTCAAGAATTAAAAATTCCAATCACAATGATGATTGATACTGGTGCAGGACCAAATTTGTTAAAAATTCGCGCGCTAAAATCGGATATAAAAATTGATGAAAATAAATGTCTGAAATTAGCAGGAATAAACGATCACGCTGTTTACACCTTAGGTCAAGTTGAAATTAATATTTTTGGAATTCTAACAACTTTTAATCTTTTATCAAATGATGTTCCAATTGAACATGATGGAATATTAGGAACAGAATTTTTCATAAAAAATAAAGTGAAAATTAATTATGAAGAAAGACATCTAGAAATCAATAAACAAAAATTTAATTTTGATTCGGAAAATTATTTTACAATACCAGCAAGATCAATTTACAATATTCATGTAAAAATTTTAAATAAAAATAAAAAAGTAGGTTACATTCCAAGATTAGTAGTGAAAAACGGTGTTTACTTAGGTGATGCAGTAGTTTCAAATATAAAAGGATTAGCTTATTTACAGGCTATAAATACATTAAACGAATCAATTGACATCCCGATTTTTGAATTAAATTTAGAAGATTTTGATGAAATAAAACAAGAAAGTTCAGTAAGCAAATCTGATATTAAAAATGAAGACTCATCAATTAAACAAATCATTGATGTATTTTCAAAAAATATGAAATCAGAAAATATTTTTAACATTACAGGCAACGATAGAGTTGAAGACATAAAAAAATTACTTGGTCTTGAACATTTAAATAAAGAAGAATTAGAACACGTCATGAATTTAGTAGAAAACTATTCGGATCGATTTCATATACCTGGAGAATATTTAGAAGGAACAGATCTTATAAAACACAGAATAATAACTACAGATGACACACCAATTACTACTAAACAATATAGATTTCCACCTGTTCATAAAGAAGAAATGACACGTCAAGTAAACGAATTATTAAAACAAAAGATTATTAAACATTCTGATTCACCTTTCAATACACCAATATGGATAGTACCAAAAAAAGATGACTCACAGGGAAATAAAAAATGGCGATTAGTTTTAGACTTCAGGAAACTAAATGAACGCACGGTAGGTCAATTTTACCCCCTCCCCAATATTACGGACCTGTTGGATCAATTAGGAAACGCTCAATATTTTTCAGTCTTCGATTTAGCATCCTGTTTTCATCAAATCAAAATGGATCCTAGAGATTCTTATAAGACGGCATTTTCAACGCCATTTGGACACTACGAATTTGATAGAATGCCTTTTGGATTAAAAAATTCACCAAGCACATTTCAAAAACTTATTGATCAGGTATTATTAGGTTTACAAGGATCTGAATTATTTGTTTATTTGGACGATATTGTAATTTATGCAGATACCTTAGAATAACACGAAGAAAAATTTTCGAAACTTATGGAACGACTACGTTTTGCTAATTTAAAACTACAACTAGATAAATGTGAATTTTTGAGGTTAGAAGTAGGATACTTAGGGCATATAATTGATAAAAATGGTGTACGACCTGACCCGAAAAAAGTAGAAGCTGTAAAGAAATTTCCAAAACCAAAAAATGTTAAAAATATTAAACAATTCTTAGGACTAGCGGGTTATTATCGAAAATTTATAGACGGATTTTCAAAAATAGCAAATCCTTTAAATCAACTTTTAAGAAAGGATACACCTTTCGTTTGGACCGATAAACAACAAGCTGCTTTTGATACTTTAAAAGATAAACTCTGTGAGGAACCACTTTTAAAAAGACCAGACTTTTCTCAACCATTTATTTTAACAACGGACGCTTCAGGTTTTGCAATAGGAGGAATTTTATCACAAGGAGTAATTGGCAAAGATCAACCAGTCGCTTATACTTCACGAACTTTAAATGAAGGTGAAAGAAAATATGATACTTATGAAAAAGAAGCCTTGGCAATTTTATATAGTGTGCAACATTTTAGACCATACCTTTATGGGAGAAAATTTACCTTAGTCACGGATCACAAACCACTAGTTTGGTTCCAAAATTCTAAGGATCCTTGTTCAAGAGTAACAAGATGGAAACTCAAATTAGCAGAATATGATTTTAATGTGGTCTACAAAGCTGGAAAAACAAATGTTAATGCTGATGCCTTATCCAGAAATCCAGTTGAAGTTATAACTGAAGAAAAAGTACAAGGAATAAAAGAAGAAAAAATTCAAGAAACTCAGGAAATTCAAGAAAATATAATGAAAAGTGTGCACGAAAAGATGAAAGAAAAATTAAAAGAATATATACAACATGTAGCAAATGAAAATGAATCAAACTTGGAGATAATAAGAAGTCTCTACGATATAAAAAAAATTTTTATGGACAATGCATCCAATGGAAATTCGGAGATACCAAGAATTCTTCGATCTATTAAAAAAATATTTGAGGACAATGAATCCTATTTGAATTTGGAGATAAGGAAATGTCTCCAATCTATTGAAAGAATATTGAAGGACAATGAATCCTATTTGAATTTGGAGATAAGAAAAAGTCTCCCATATATTGAAAAAATAATTAATGAGAATGAATGCTACATTAATATGGAGATAAAGAAAATTCTCCAATCTATTAAAAATATATTTAATAAAAGAAATTATTGTACAAGTATTGAAACTTGTAACGTTATTACGAGAAATCAAAGAAGAATACAAGAAAATGGAAATCAAGAAAATGATATATGTGAAAAAGAAAATAAAGAAATACAAGAAATTCAAGATAATAAAATAAAAGCACACGAGAAGAAAAAAAGAGGTAGACCGAAAAAACAATGCACACGTTTGAATACCTCCTTTTCAAAGAAAAAAAGGGGAAGACCGAAAAAGGTATGTAATACAAATAATGAAAGAAAACAAAAATTTTATAATGAGGCTTATACTGATGAAATTAAATCTGATCCTGAGTATACGAAACAAGTATCAAAATCGAAAAACGAAGAAATTGATCAAGGCTACGAAAATTCTAACTCTGAAGAATCATCTGATGAAGAAGATAATTTAATGGAAAATAAAAATTGTGAAAATTTAAATGTAAAACAAAAAAGATATATTTTCGACTGTAGAGACCAATTACCAATGCGTAGAGACAACCTAACCTACTTTCTTTCAGTCAACGGAGACCCTCGAGATAATGGCTCCAGATCACTTGCCAAACGTGAAAAATTGCCAAATTTTGGTAAACTTAAATTAGGTATAGCAGAAAAAATAAAGAGAGGTATATATTACCATATAGCTCTTCCTATAGAAAGTGAAATAAAAGAAAATTTATCTGATACAATAAAAAGAATTAAAACTACAATTATTTCAATGAAAAATTTATGCGAACAATTAAAATTAAAAAGCATAAGCATTGCAAGGACAGCCCAAATAAATAATATAACTTGGGACGAAATCCTGTCAATGATAAAATTAATTTTTGAAAATTCATTTGTAAAAGTTGTTGTATGCAGTGGACATACAAAATATCCCACGAAAGAAGAATATATACAATTAATTGAAGAAGCTCATTCAAGCTCAGATGGAGGACATAAAGGCGTAACCAAAACTTATGGTAGAATTCGACAAAATTATTATTGGGAAAATATGAAAAATAATATTCAAAAATATATACAAAGTTGCCTCTAATGTCAGTTAAAAAAATTAGTTAGAGTAAAAACAAAAGACCCAATGATTATAACAGATACTCCAGGTACAGCATTCGAAAAAATAGCAATGGACATCGTTGGACCATTACCAAAAACCAAAAACGGAAGTGAATATATATATTAACAATACAAGACAATTTAACTAAATATTCATTAGCAATTGCACTTCCAAATCATCAAGCAAGTACAATAGCTGATGCATTTATTAAAAGATTTATTTGCATTTTTGGATCACCTAAAGGAGTTTTAACAGATCAAGGAACAGACTTTTTAAGTAATTTAATGAGAAGATTAGCAAAAAGATTTAGAATTCGACAATTTAAAACAACTGCTTTTCACCCCCAGTCTAATGGATCAATTGAAAGATCTCACCATGTTTTAGGAGAATATTTAAAACAATTTATAAATAAAAATGAAGAATGGGACGATTGGTTAGAATTAGCTATGTTTTCGTATAATACAAGTATTCATGAAGGAACAAAGTGTACTCCATACGAATTAATTTTTGGAAAATTAGCACGATTACCGTCAAGCGATCCGCCACTTGAACATGAAAAATTAGAAATTTACGACCAATATTTAACAGACTTAATAACAAGACTTCATGAAATGAGAAACATCGCTAGAGAAAATTTAATATTAGCAAAAGAAAAATCAAAAGTCTATTATGATAGAAATTGCAACCCACAAAATCTTAAACTCGGAGACGAAGTATTTTTACTACACGGGGGAAAAATTCATAAATTTGCTGATCAATATACAGGCCCACACAAAATATTAGAAATATTAAATAAGGGAAACGTTAAAATACAATTTAAAAACAAACAAAAAATAGTACATACAAACAGACTTAAACTTTCCCGTATTAGGCAAAAAGAATAAGGAAATTTTATACTAAAATAAGTATAATCTATTTCCAGATAATGGAAACTGGAATAAGGAAAATACTACAACTAAGCTTATTATTTATCATAATAAGTCTATCCAATGCATTCATAGGATTTGACTGTGGCTCAACAGAACCTAACATAACAACGCTATCATTAAAACAGGTAGGAGATTGCGATATTCAGAAGAAACCAGTAAAAACTGAACAAAGCTATGTACAATTAATACAGCTAAGTGGTACTACAAAAACTAAAGTAATACAATGTAAAATAAAAATAACTCGCCATGTTGAACGTTGTGGTATGTTCTCACATACGTCAGCTGTCAGTAACGGACAAGGAATATATATACACGAGGTATCTTATGATGTATGTAACATAATACATATAACAGGAATTTTTACACCATCTAGTAATACAAAATTTGCGGATTTAAAAATAAATTCTACTAACTACCGTAGCATAACTTTAGCAGGATCAATTGATCAAGATGGCGACTGCGATGGTGAATCTTATAGTGACGTCTATGGCTCATGGAAGGATGTAATAGTACAAGCATCATATGAAATAACCTTACAAGAATATTTTGCTACAGTAAATTTAGAAACAGACAAAATTCATTTGCAGTCAGGAACAGTTTGTAGTTTATCAGAGTCAAAATGTATAGATAGGGAAAATGGAAATACATTTTGGAATGCTATACCAGAGGATGTATGTAATCTAAGAAAATATGAAACAATTTTTGAAGGAATATAATAAAACATACGTAGCAGATAACAAGGAAGAAAATAAGGAAATAATATACTCTTTAGTAAGTCAAGATATCACATTTGCACTAGCAGAAAAAACAAGAGAAATGATTTGTGGTTATGTTTATGTAAGGACTGAGCATCCAAAATTAATTATACTAGAAACGAGACCTGGTGGATCACCCTTAAAAAATAAAAAACCGTTAGTACAAAATATGGATATGTTCTCTTATGTCAATACAAAATTTATTTACATCGAGCGCCATCTGCGAAAAAAAATGCATGAGTTATATTACGATGTATTAACAAAAAGATGTTTACTGGAACAAGAAGTCCTTAGAAATTCATTAGTCTTAGCCACTCAAGCACCTGATTTATTTGCTTTTCACTTAATGAAAAAAGAAGGTTATATGTCAGTTTTAGCAGGTGAAGTTATTCACATGATAAAATGTATACCAGTTGAAATCAATTTAAGAGAAACCAAAGAATGTTATCTGGAACTGCCGGTTATGAAAGACAATAAAACCTATTTTTTAACACCTATATCTCATATCTTAACGAAAGTAGGGACACCAGTAGAATGTAACACATTTTTACCATCAATGTTTATGATAGGGAATTCATGGTTCCAAATGTTGCCTAAATTAGTGACAGTAGTACAGCCAACAATATTGAAACCAGACAAACGAGAAACTTGGAAATATAATGTTCCCCCATACCTAGCTACTAGTGGATTATATTCACAAAAAGATTTAGAAAAATTAAGAAATCATATTATGCTACCAGCAGAAAAGCCCATAATTTTAAATACTCTCGCAAGAGGAATGATGGGACAAACCATAAATAACGCAGGCCTTAAATTTTCAAATGTACTAGATGAAGAAACAATAAATAAAATAGCAGAGTCAGCGTGGGGAAAAATATGGGTAACATTTACCAGTTTCGGAACTGTTAGCGCAGGATTCATAGGCATCATAATAGTAATGAAAACAATCAAATTTATAGCTGATACATTTATACATGGATATGCACTATATAGAGTGTTTGGGTGGTCTCTACACCTTTTAGGTTCCATATGGGACTCAGTAACTAATGTACTATTACATTTAGGAACGGCACCCAAGAGTCCACCAACATCAAATCACAACAACGAAGAAGGAAACGAAGCTTCAGCCCCTATAGAAGAAATTAATCTACTACAGAAAAAAGAAGGTAATAAGAACAACGAAGAAGCAATTCAACTGTATCCACAATTACATCCTATCCACAACAATTCAACAACCTTTCGATTATAAGATGGCAACTTCCTTCCTAAATATATTACATACCTTACTAAAAGAAAATACGAAAGATGACCTCCTCATTAATTCAAATTATCAGGCACCAGCAGACTCCATTAATCAACCTTAATATGTTACAGAAATAAGATATAAACATTTTATAATTTGTAGTACAAGTGACAATCTAGAGTTATCAAAAGAAAATGCAGCATTTCGTTTGGTTGAAAAATTAACTAATGGAGAAAACTCATTTCTGAAAAATGCAACAATTACATTTAAAATAAGACTAATTCAAAAATTGAATGATTACTGTTATAAGAAAGAAATGGGTATACCCAAATTTTCAATTTTCAAAACAAATGTATCAGAAACAAAAATAAATTAGATAATGATTTGCACTGTAGGAAAAATAAAAAAAACCGCTATATCAAGTGATGCTTTGACAGCAAAAGCAATATCCGCATTAATAACGTTAGCAACCTTACATAATATAGACAATTACACTAATTCACTTGAAAAAGTAATAACTAAATCTTTTGAAAATATGACAGTCGCGAATGAAAAGAAAAATCCTTTTGAAAACAGAAGTTTTCCATCTACTTCAAAATCCTATGAAAATAAAGAAGGAAAAAGTTTTAAAAAATGTACTCTTGCGGACATCGCAAACAGAACATTTACGATAAAATATAAAAATAATTATACTTGATTCTGTTTCAGAAATGGAGATTAAAAATAAAATTATCTTAATAATTCTTGCCATTTTAATAGTAATAAACAAAGGCACGTGTCAAATTATACCACAAGACGTCCAATTCACGCAATCACCAGGATTATATTATGAACCTCTAAAAACTGTAGAGTTTCCTATTGGTGAAGTAAAATTTATTTATCATATTAATCATAAATTATTATTCAGTAAATTAAAAAACTTTAAACAATTCCATGAAAACACTAAGATAAGCTGCATATTGTTTTGCATTAATATAAGAAATCAATTGAGAATTAAAATTAGAGAATTTGAAGAAATAATTAATGACACAATAAAACTCATAAGTAAAACAACAGAACCAGCACAAAAAACTGGCATTTTTAACTTTATAGACAAAAGGGAAACAAATAATAATATTACAATGAAATCTTCAGATAAAAATACATTTACCCAACAAATTTTTACCTTAGATCCTCCTAATTCAAATGACATATATGATCAATTATATTTTATTGAGAAATATATTAAAACATTACAAAATATTCAAGAAATTATTTTAGCTTCAATGAATAATAAGTGGCATCAATCCATTCCAATAAAAAAAGATTTGTTAAATTATACTATAAATACTAAAACTCTTTTAAAATTTTTAAAAATTGAATGTCTTCACTCAAATAAAAATTTATTTATTATATATTCATTTCCAAAACAAATATCAGAAAAATTTAAATTATTTAAAATTTATTCGTATCCAATGTTTTTTAACAAATCTTTTATTTCTATAAAAATAGACTTTCAAATTATAGGTCTTTCTGAAGATAGTAAAAGGTATTTTTTAACGTCAAATCTTGAAGAAAAATTCACACCGTTTATTAGTCATGCTGCATTAAATCCAACTTGTGAATCCAATATATTAATTAATTCAAGGTATTATAATTGCAAATTTATCAGTTCAAGTAAATTCCCAATGTTAACCCCATTACTAAAACATAACTCTTGGATATATACTACTGAGAAATTAAAACATATTGAAATCCAATGTTTTAGAAAATCGTTTACTATTTTGTTGAAAAATAATGGAATTATAAGATTACCTATAGATTGTTTAATAAAAATAAATAATCAAAATTTACCCATAGAAATAGAAGAAATGTCAAACTTACCTTTAGAAACACCAATTTTCATACAGGATAAAATGTTAATTCAAAGCTCTAACCAAGAAATTCCAGATATATTTGATTTAAATACTATAATTTTTCAAAATTCCACAAAAATTAATAATGCAGAAAAATATGATACTAAAAATTATTTAATTTTTATTGTTATAACTATAACAGGAATTAATATAATTACTATAATAATATTGTATTTAAATATGAAGAAAAGATTTAAAATGATAAAAGCCAGTAAATTACTGAATAATTATATAGAAAATGAAAATTTCACAGAATTAATGGAAAAAGAAGTAAAGGAAACAGAAACATAGAATTAGAAACAAGACAAATACTATTAAACATTTATTTATATATATATATATATATATATATATATATGTATACAAAATTTTTTTCTATATCTATACTTATATATGTAGATATATGTCTCCATCAGAGCCCAAAATACTGAAACATGAAAATTATATTTGATTTATTTGTTGAACAAATATAATAATGAAACAAATAATGTACACTTACACGATCAACTTTAGCATCATTTATTATCCACTTTACGCCACCAACCATGAAAGGAGACCCCAAAGGATCTCTTGATTCTAAAAGATGCCTTCTTAGACAAAAAACTCCCTCATCAAAAGAGCAATGAAAATTTAGTTTCCATTCAAAAGGAGTTTTTAAACGTAAATGGAAAATCCTCAGACTCTTTCCTTTTTCATTAAAACTCAGTCCTTTAAATTCCTCATTTACCCATTGATTATATCCGCTAATCTATTAAGCAAAGGATATGAATAAATTTTTATACATATAAAAAAGGAATAGACAAAGGAAATAAAAAAAAAGAAAATTAAAATACATACTCGAATCAAAGAATTATTCACAAATTTGACTATGCGATTATACAAAACAAAAGCATTGTCAGTTCCAAAATGCTGCTCAAATAAATGGTTGTGGTCCCTGAGAATAGAATCTGTTTTCAAAGCAAATTCAGGTGGTAAACTAATAGTCTCATCTCCGTATTTAAGAGTAGGCACTTTCTTAAGAATTCTCTTATTGCCACACCAAGATACAAGTTCTTTATCAACCTAATAATAAAAAAGAGAAAAAATAAAAATATTAAGTGCATATTTATTTTAATAATTTTTTTTAGTAATTAAATTAAACAAGGTACTTACAATTTTAACCATGTTGAACTCAAAAATGAAATATTCTCCACATAAATGAAATACGCCATCATGTCCATGAATATGAAATTGTTTTATTATAACAGATTTTATTAAATCTGCACAAGGCAACAAATTCCACCAACTCATTCCTCTATATTTTGTAGAATCACAAACAATGAAAAATGGAGCCGAAGATCCCTCTATTGGTTTCCAAATATCAGTTTTGATAAAAGGTAGAGTCAGCCTTTCAACCACAGATAAAGAATTATAAAATTTATTTGAATTAAACAAAGGAAAATCTATGCCCTCCATTTTTAAAACATTCGATTTAAATCTGAATTTAGCATGTGGAACAGGCACAATATCAGTTTTTAAACTTTTCTCTAAAACTTTCACACGTTCAAACAAAACTCCTTCCTCCACATTTTGAATATTTTCTCCATGGTTAGTATTATTTTGAACAGACGTAGATGCAATTTCAAATTCTTTAATTTCAATATTTTCTTCTTCAACATTATCACTTTCAGAATTATTCTCTGAACTTTTTAAGGGCACATTTCCAATTTCTCTTTGTGTATCAACATCGTCATCATCCAAATTAATAGTCGCATCTAATTTAATTTTTTTGGCACACCATTATTTTCGTCCATCTTTCTTTTAGTACCTTTAGAAGGCATCACATTTCGTAAAGTACACTCCTCATCTAATTCCATGTCACAATCACCGAAGGCATCAAAAACACTGCAATTGCTATCAACTTCTTGATCACTTAATTTATTAAAATCTTCTAAGCAATTTAAATCACGCAACTCTTCATCTAAAAACTGGTTCAAATCAAAAGAACAATCAGAAAAAGACATTTTTTCTATAAGATTTAATGTGTCACGAAAGCACGAAAGAATAATCAATTAAAGAAAACAGACGGTACGAAACTGAAAATTAGACACAGAAAGAACATTCACATCCTAGCCAAACATCCCTACCAAATTTTGTTCTCAAACCTAGAAAACCAATTGAAAACTCAGATAGTTATGTGGGTTGTACCTTAAAGCGATAAGAAGATCAAAACAAACAAGAGATGCTAAATTTGAAGCATGTCTACCTGCAACTTGTAGAATGCAAAGAATGAATAAAATCCATGCGTGAACAAATTATAAGATCTTCTCTATATATGTATGAATAGTTTGAGCATGTTTCGATTCTCTCTCATGCTCAATCTAAGGGGGTAGGTGTTACGTCCGTAACTTCTTATTAATGTACCTAAATTTAGTACAATACTTATGTACATATTTTGTATTCGATATTGTATTTTTCGTATATATTTTATAATTATATTTTATGTATTTCATATTATTGCATTACAATTATAATATTTTTGAATATATGGCAATTGATATTATATGTCTTATATGTATCAAAATAAATTACAAATCATAATAATTCTTCAAACAATTTCGCCACAGGAAGGAAGAAAAACCATCTATACACAAAGAGAGGGCTTGAAGAGACACAAAAATTAGAAAGAGAGAAAAGATTAGTCCACAGCAGCATCGAGCATAAAAAGTAAACAGGCTATGATCATCCCCACCACTATTTTGAAGAGACACAAAAATTAGAAAGAGAGAAAAGATTAGTCCACAGCAGCATCGAGCATAAAAAAGTAAACAGGCTATGATCATCGCCACTACTATTTTGAAGAGACATGAAAATTAGAAAGAGAGAAAAGATAAACAAGTGCACAGGTGTTCATAGTTACCCTGCTCTCCCACTCTCAATAACTACACGTATATGATTCTAAACAATGGAACAGTTTCGTATAAAAAGGGAGAGAAATTAAGCAGAGATCAGAGAGTAATTTTTTGGAAATCAGCAGTATTCATCTAATCGTCAACAAGTGAACAGTCTCCCAGTATACCTTTAAACATTATTCAAAAGTGAACTCCCAGTAAACCTTTAAACATTATTAAAAATGAAAAGTCTCCCAGTATACCTTTGAACATTATTTAAAAGTGTCGTCCAAGTATTAATTTAAACATACTTCGTTACAAGTGAATTATTCCCCAAGTAATAATTTGAAATCAGTTTCAAATCAACACCCTATTCATCGATCTTCGAGCTTTTATCAATTTCCAAAAATATAAATTTGGAAATTCTTTCGAGTGTCTACAAAACTCAAATATTGAAGGATCACATTCCAAATTTCGAAACATCGAAATTTGCTTAAGAGGCGACAACTGTCTGGGACTAGCAGATATTTTTCGGAATACAATACACTATCTCATTAGTGTAAACACCAGCACAAATTCTCCACCATTAAGGACAACCATTAGGCGGTCCCTTTTCGTCTAGTGCTCATCACCACTCAAGATTGGATTACAAGATAATCATCACACCACAAGTAATCGTTATTCTTTAAGTAAGATTCATAATTTTGTACTCATTGTATTTTTGTCAACTCTTTTCTTTCTTGTTGGTTTTTAAATAAATTATTCTCTCACAACATTTAGTAGGCTCATTGACTTATCCTCATCCCAAATTAGATTCATTTATGAAACTAATTTAAAACGAGGAACGTTAGGTATATTTATAAAGGTTTCTCGTTTTGACGTAACAATATAATAATTTTTATAAATAATAATTAGATTCGAAATCAAATAAATTTAAATTTGACGAGAAACAAATCTGGAAAAAATCGAGAATTTTGTTAAACGAAAATAGTAGACACCTGAAATAAAAATAATAAATAAATAAATAAAACAATTATAATAATAATAAATAATAAAAATATAAATAAATTTATGAAATATAGGAGAGAGTTGAGCAAACCGGACCCCCTCAATATCTTCGAAATGGCGAAATTGTCAAAAGTGCTATATAGAAATTTGAAACAACCATTATTATATTACTAGCAGTCTAACGCGCGCTAGAGCGCGCGTTTAATATTTCGTTCTGTCCTGTAGGATTTTGAAATAAATATTTAAGGTCAGTATTTCTTAAAACGATCTTCTTAATAAATAGAAAAAATAAATTGTTTTATATAATTGTTTTATTCGTGGCGTCACAAAAAACGCCACGTAAAGTACAACACTTAAGGGAGCATGGGGGAATTAGAGCCCCTTTAAGAAAATTATTTAAAAAACCAACTTATCTTTACAATAATTTATTGCTGTGGGGTAATGGGAGCTTTCACTTGAAATTCAAAAAACTTAATTAATTTACATTTTTTAGGAATATTTTCTATTTGCTAACAGAAAAAAGGGTTAATACTTATAATCAAGCCAAAACTTTAGACTTAAAATAAATTTTTTCCAAAATTATAATTTAATGAAATATTTTTTAAAAAATTTTTAATATACGTTTTTTCACCAAAAATTATTTTTATTTAAAAGTTTTTTTATAAGGTGATATCTTTTACAAATTTTAAAAAAATGGGAAAATCATAACATAATACCGAAAATTCTTTGGGCTGACGCTAATTCTCCCATTACCCTACAGAATTCTTACAGGCTAAAATTTAGATAAAAAAGTAAAAATAAACAAATTTTATTAGTTCCTCGATTTTTATACATGCAAACATATCTACATACATTCACCTGTAATTTAATGACAAAACAGCATGTTTCGACATTCCACTTATATTACATGTTGAATCTTCATTGATTGGTATAGGAAATTTAAACATAGAATGTGATGTTCGTCCTCCTTCAAGAAGATTAGCCGCTATACCAGTCAAGGCAACTGATAAAACTACTATTTCCTCACTTTCGACTGTACTAATAATTGTATTATGTAAATAGCTTTTACCACTTTCTCCAGGCCCATCAAGAAAGAAATATCTAATACCATATTCATCATTATGTACGGCCATCATAACATTAAAACTTGCCGTTGTTCATAATTCAAACTTTCAATAAGAGTATTAGATTCTTCTTTGAGCAATTGTAATGTTAACACATTATCTTCCTTATCAACAGAATTATAATCTTCAAGAATTTTTAGATCGATATTTGGTAAACCAAATTGATGTAACGTAAATCCATAAAAATTAAATACTTCGTTAATTACAAACTAATGATTTTTGAAGCGATACTTCCACAGGTAAATTATTATCAAAAGTCATGTGTTCTTTAAACTTATTCCATAAATCAACAGTATTTACAGGCAAACCAAACACACATATATATGCAAATAAACGACAAAGTTATTTAGGCTGTGTTGGCAAGGTGCATTGATAGGCGTAGGTCCCGCGACAGGCAGCTATGAACTGGGGATCGAGTCCTCACAGATGCACAGTGCATTCGTTCACGCAGCTTATTTTTTCAGATCAAAATTAATTTAAAAATTAATTACTTATCGACAACCATATCGAAAGTAATTATCATTTGTAACACCTAACTCTAAACCAAAGAGTTCAATTGACATCTAATAGATGTCACTATCTGCTGATATAGTCGAAATCTTCATATTTCAATTATCCCACTCGTTATCGTCTACCATCAAATTTCTTGTACGCGCTGCTTCTGTATAAGTATTATATGTAATACCTTCATATATTCTCACATCTTCAAATGATTTAGCACCACGTACATAAAGTAGCAAAATTCTCAAAAAATATTTTTCAATATCTTTTGGACTTACAAAATACATTCGACAAATTATAGGTTTTGTAATTCGTTCTCGTTTTTTCCAAGTTTTAGATGACTCAACAAAAACATACTTATGCGGTATTTCAGAGTACAAATATTTGCGTGCTTCAGGATCTTGTCTATTTAACTGAAACCATGCTGTCAACATTGTATTTTTCAATTTCTCAATTGCAGTTTGTTCCATTCCTTTTTGAAAACATGTTGATTGTTAATTAGGCAAATGTACAGCTAATCTGTATGTTGCATGTGATTGCTCGTGCATATTAAATTCGTAAAGTCTATGCATTGCTTCTGACAGACACACATACCGCGTATTTAAATAACTTTGAATTTAACCATAATGCATTACTTGATTATCATCTTTATAACCAACTATTGCATAATCATGTCCCTTATAACAATATTTAAATAAATATTTAATACCACCGTTACTACCACAAGCTACTAAGTTAATATGACATGTACGCTTTTTACTTAAATCCGGATGATATGATACAATCATCGAATTATCAGCAGGGCATTTAATTGACCCATCTGTATTATAAAATATAATTTTTTGCCATCATTTCTCCGTCTATACTCCGGATAATTTTTTGATTCATAATTTGTTTTTAAAGAAAATGGTTTAGAATAATTTTTCATGCATAACTTTGTTTCAGGATTCATACAAGGAGAATTTACATTTTGTTTTCCACAGGGTCCATGAACTTGAAACTGTCTCACAATTTTATAAAGTTCTGGATTCTTTATTTCATCAGGGATTTCAGCACATATTATTTTATCTATTGCTTCTGCATCTCGAATCGCAAACTTTTTATCTAAAAACATTATTAAATGTACATGATGCAATCCACGTTTTTGAAATTCTATTACATATACATAAGCAATGACTGGACCAAAAATTTGTTTATCTTTTAATTCATACAATAATTCTTTTACTTTCTTTTGAAAAACACGGGCAACAATATCTGTCGGTCAGACGCAGTTTCAGAATCTACCAAATTTTCTATAATCTTAGGCCATTTTTGATTACATGTCATTGTAATAAATAAATCTGGTTTTCCAAATTCTTGAACTAATCGCATAGCATCCATAAAACATTGTTGATAAGCACGTGGTCCTCCGGTAAATGAAGAAGGAAAAATGATCATTTTTCCTGGTCGAATATTTTCTTTTATTGCCTTATTATTTATATGTATAATCCATTAATCCACAGTACATTTCTACTCGAAGTTTTTTCTGTTCAAAACGAATATATTTTAAACGCTCACCTCCTACTTTTGGCCAACTATCAACAATGAATTGTTGAGTTAATTTACCCATTTGTAAACATGGATTAAATGTGCCTGTATAAGGCAAGCGATACATATAAAACTGTAAAGGATATTTTGTTTAATAATGATAAGGCCTAAATACGGTTTTGTTTAGATGATGTTTATTTACAATCCCTACTAGTTTCGAACCATATATGGTTCCTCATCAGGGGATGATTAATTTTTATAAATACATCATTTGAAAATAAGACAAACACAAAAGATTTCAAAAAGAACTAAAATTAACAAGATCTGAAAAAGAAAAAAAATGAAATTGTTTTAAATGTAATTATAATGTGTATTTTTTTAAGGTTATATTTCAATTTGTGAAAGAAAGAAAATAAAAAATTTTTCTCTTACCCTTTAGAAAAAACGTAAGCGTGTAACAAAAAAATTTTTTCAAAAAAATTGTTTTGTTTTTTTCCATATTTGTATTTTTTAATTTAGTTTGTTTTAAAGATTTTGAAGAAGCACATTTTTTTATAGAAATGTGCTTCTGTGATTAGAGAGTTTTGACAGAGAGGTTGGGTTCGAAAGGTTGGGTAATATGGTCCAGGTATATCTGGTAAAGAAGAGTTCTATGTTATTAGATTTTTTAAAATTATGTTTTAAAAGAAGTAATTAAATTATAAAATACTTTATCTAAATTATCTATATCTGTTCTATAATTAATACTATTAGTATTGTTTTTTATATAGAACATTTCTAAATTTTTTCTTTTCCAATCATTGGTTTCAATATGTAAAATATTTATATTATCAAAATCAAAAGAGTGATTATTATCAACGGTGTGATTAGTTAAAGCATTAACATTTTGATTGTTAGTGTCATAACGTTTATGCTCTTTTATTCTAGTTTTAAGATGTCTTAAAGTTTCTCCTATATAACAACTGTTGCAATTTTTGCATTGAATTTTATATACACATCCAACTTTCTGAAATTTCTCTGTAGAATCTTTAAAATTAGGAAAAATAGTATTTTTTAAATTATTAGAATTAGTAAAAACTAATTGAACGTTATGTTGTTTGAAAATATTAAATAGAATTTCATCAAAATTTTGAATATATGGAATGCTTATGATCTTTTTAGTCGGAAGATTGTTGTTGTTTATTTTTCTCATATGTGAGTTATTAGTAAGAGCATTATACCTTTGTGAAATCTTTCTATTTAACAAATCAATTGGATACCCGTTAAGTAGTAATGTTCTTTTAACAATATCAAGATTTTCAAGGTGGAATTGTTGATCTGACAATTTTATAGCCCTATCAACTAGAGTGTATATAATGCCAATTTTATAACTTAAAGGATGATGCGAATAGAAATTCATATATCCGCCAGTCCAAATAGATTTACGAAACCAATTTGTTATAACAAAGTTATTACTGTCAATTGAGAGGGAAAGATCCAAAAAATTGATTTTATTATTATTAGGTAATTCTAAAATAAAATCAATTTTTTGGATCTTTCCCTCTTAATTGACAGTAATAACTTTGTTATAACAAATTGGTTTCGTAAATCTATTTGGACTGGCAGATATATGAATTTCTATTCGCATCATCCTTTAAGTTATAAAATTGGCATTATATACACTCTAGTTGTTAGGGCTATAAAATTGTCAGATCAACAATTCCATCTTGAAAATCTTGATATTGTTAAAAGAACATTACTACTTAACGGGTATCCAATTGATTTGTTAAATAGAAAGATTTCACAAAGGTATAATGCTCTTACTAATAACTCACATATGAGAAAAATGAACAACAACAATCTTCCGACTAAAAAGATCATAAGCATTCCATATATTCAAAATTTTGATGAAATTCTATTTAATATTTTCAAACAACATAACGTTCAATTAGTTTTTACTAATTCTAATAATTTAAAAAATACTATTTTTCCTAATTTTAAAGATTCTACAGAGAAATTTCAGAAAGTTGGATGTGTATATAAAATTCAATGCAAAAATTGCAACAGTTGTTATATAGGAGAAACTTTAAGACATCTTAAAACTAGAATAAAAGAGCATAAACGTTATGACACTAACAATCAAAATGTTAATGCTTTAACTAATCACACCGTTGATAATAATCACTCTTTTGATTTTGATAATATAAATATTTTACATATTGAAACCAATGATTGGAAAAGAAAAAATTTAGAAATGTTCTATATAAAAAACAATAATCTTTCTTTCACAAATTGAAATATAACCTTAAAAAAATACACATTATAATTACATTTAAAACAATTTCATTTTTTTTCTTTTTCAGATCTTGTTAATTTTAGTTCTTTTTGAAATCTTTTGTGTTTGTCTTATTTTCAAATGATGTATTTATAAAAATTAATCATCCCCTGATGAGGAACCATATATGGTTCGAAACTAGTAGGGATTGTAAATAAACATCATCTAAACAAAACCGTATTTAGGCCTTATCATTATTAAACAAAATATATCATACGGTCAAACAACCAAAAAATTACTATTGTAAAGGATATTATTACGAACACCATCAGTATGTTTCATATTTACAGTCCATCCTGGATCACCTAACGGAAACATTAAAGAATAAGTCATAGGATCAGCATGTGTGCTGAGACTGCTAATTGGAATACTTTTAGAACCCCTTGTATAAATTCATATGTCACGTTCAATTGGAGGTTCACCATCTTCGCTAACAAATATAACTGCTACTTTATTGCAAGACGGAACATTATATTTGCTTTGAGAAAATTTTCTATCACGTTTAAACCACATTTGTATGTTTCTCGGACATTCATTCATTAATTTTGCTCTTGCTTCTTCTTCTAATTCTAATTCTTTCATCATTTTAAATGACTTTGCATAAATATTAATATCTCTTAGTAAAATATCTATTTCAGTCATTATTAATTGCAAGCATTTTTTATTACATTCATTATTCAATCGTTCCATCACCACTTCAGCAGCATCAAGAATATACAATTGACCATATTTTCGGTTATCTCCATCATCAGGATGAAGAGAGTATGTATCATAATACACTTGTCCATGTATACGAAAAACATAAAGACCATATCGTTTTGAAAGTTCGAATTTAGCTCCCATGCTAGCAAATGCACACGAACTATTATAAGGACGAATATTTTCCTTATAATTCTCGCTTTTAAAGTTATTACCAAATAATAAATTTTCCAAATACAAGGGATAAGGATTTAAATTAAACATTTTTACTTTTTTTTATGACAACAACTACTAAATTTTTTATCCAGTGGCCTTTCACACAAAAAATGTAACGCGTCACAAAACATACATTTGACACTCATTAAACCTAAATAATTTTGTGAAACTCTATTTTCATCAAACTCTTCAGACAACATAATTCCAACTCCTAAAGTTTCTATGATTTTCGCATTTTTTTATCCATTTTACTTGTTAAATCTTTTTTTTGGCGCTGTTCTTTTTTTAATTTTGTTTCCAATAACAATTTCCTTCTGTTGCATTCTAAATTATTTTTTGTCAATTTTTTTCTCATCTTCTGTTTCTAAATGTAATTTTTTTCTTTTACTTTCTAAATTTTTTTTGTCGGTTTTTTTGTCATCTTCAGTTTCTAAATATAATTTTTATCTTTTACTTTCAAAATTATTTTTTTGTCGGTTTTTTTGTAATCTTCAGTTTCTAAAAATAATTTTTTTCTTTTACTTTCTAAATTATTTTTTTGTAGATTTTTTTTATCATCGTCCGTTTCTAAAGATAATTCTTTTCATTTATAATATAAATTGTTTTGTTTCATTTCTTGTTTTTTATCTACATTTCTCGCTTTTCTTTAATTACGTTTTTTTCAATCTATCATTCTCTAGTCTGATTATTATTTTCTGTTCATCTGTTTCCTCGAGCCTAGCCATTCTTTTTCTTTCCTTCTCTTTTATTGAGCGTAATCTTTTTTTCTCATTTTTTTATTTTTATTACTAGTCTCCTCTGAATCTTTCAAAGATTTACCTTTATTCACATTATTATTATCATTATGATTATTATTACTAACACTGATAATAGTTTCATAAATAGAAGGAAAGTTTGGTATTTCTAGAAGTTCTTTAGATCGATCCGTAAAAAGACGTCTCCAATCATACTCAACAATCATAGGTCTAATAATATTTATCAATTTCATGGAAGGAAATAAAATTAGACCATTATTTTCAAACATAAAAATTAGATGTCGTCTCATGTCACTATAAATATAATTAACAGTATTTGGCAATTCATTGCAATATAAAGATGTTGCGATAGCTATTGAGTATATGCCACAGTCTATTTCATTCGGTTGCTGATTGACTGCTAAGGACTACCGGTGGTTTGAAAGGATATTATCTACTTAATTATTTTTTTTATCATCATTTAAGTATCCTTTATTAACCCTTACGGGCTCGAGTGAGGGACCCGGCATTTAAATTCAATAGAAATCTAAAATTTGATAGCAAAATTGTTAATATTTTGTATCTATCATACAATTGTATAATTTTAAAGAAATTATTTTAAAAAGTAGTATTAAAAAAACATTATTTATAATAAAAAAATATAAAAAACAAAAAAATAAAAATATATTTTTAGCCAAATCACCGTATAATGTATAAATAATTATATAAACATTTTATATATTATATATATATATATATAATAGTTTAAAAATAGTTTAAAAATAGTTTAAAAAATAATTTTATAAAATAATGGTAGAAATATAAAACACCTGAAAGAAATCTTCAGCTAAATTAAGGTAAATGCGTCAGTGCTCGTCAGTGCTTTAGTCGTCGGCAGGTTGTCACAACTTAACCAAAAAATAAGACACACAGTCATTTTATGCATAAATAAACAATATTTTTGGTAAGTTTCAATATCGCGACATCGACGACCGATTACTGACACAGTCAGTTTTCGTACCTGCCGATTACTAACGCATTTGCATATTTTCGACTTTAAATGCAAATAAATATTACATAGTATTTGATTTCTTAAAAAGTGATGTTAATTACTCTTCTTTATAATCCCCTTTAATCAATAAAATTTGTTTCATTTGAAAAAAATGTCTTTGAAACTGCTAATTAGTCATTTTAAAATTGAAAAATTCCTTAAGCTGCCAAACACTGACGCATTTACCTTACCTAATAATAATTATCTATATTTAGACGTGAAACAAAAAATTTTTTAACGACCGCCATATTGAATCCGTCATTTTGAATATTTCAATTCTGACATCACATTTGTAATCAGCGACCCCAAAAACCCCCGAGTCCCGATTTTAAAGAAAATCTGATCGATTTTCTGTTCTTTATTTTTTAGGAATGGAATTTTCCAAGAAACGTACAAAACGCACTATATTTTTCGCACTACGTCACTTCCGGAATTATTTAGGATATGTTTACACTTATTACAGTAGGTGATGTTAAAACATTACAAAATAATGCAAAATTGCAGAAATATTGCTAACTTTTTATACGTATTTATAACCCGGGTCCCTCAGACCCGGCTTGAGTCTTTACGTATGTTCGACTTAAAAGGGAATTTTCCAGAGTATTTTGTGAATTAAAAATTTTTTACAAACATGAAAAATGTGTGTTTTTACGCCCTCAAGTCTAATGTGAAGTTGATTTTCTAATAATATTTTCATAATCGGAAGTAGATAAAAAAAACTTTCCTCCGGGTCCGAGGGACCCGGCTCGAGCCCGTGAGGGTTAAGACTTATAAATGTATAACCTTAATCCATCGAAGAACAAATCCAATGACCATATTTGCAATCACCACTAAAAAGTATTTGAATGTGCTTCAGATTTTTATCAATCGGAATAATGAAATCAAGCGTAAATAAATATAAAGTACTTTGCATGTTAAATGCTACATTTGATTCTCTTCTCAACAAATTTTCAAATTCAGAAATATGATTGTCATTTAACATTTTTCCTTCAGTATGTAAAATTCAATTATCTTTGTATACCAAAAAATTAACAAAAATAAATAAATTTATTTACTCAATAATAAAATTATTGAATACAAAAATTTTCACAATTATTATTAATTATTAATAATAATAATTAATTTTTTAATTATCAAAAGCTTTTGCACCAAAGCTCTTTTTTATAAGAAAGCCTAATTTTCACTCTTACTATCTTTTTTTTGTAGTCGGATTTGGAAAATCTGCGAATTCAGATACCTAAGTAATGAATTCCCAGGTTATGTGGGGATGACCGCTCTTGTTCTGGTCGACCCACTAAAAACCACTCCCGTCTTATTGGTGGAAGTCCTCTCTCTAAGTCCTCCCTGTCCGTCGTGTTTAACAATTATTTCCATTAACCACCAGGGGGGAGTCGCGGGAGTGGGAGGAGGAACTAAAACTACTTCCTCCTCCCCCTCCCGCAAATCGCCCCCAGCAATTACTCCGGGTTAACCTCTTCTTCCATCCACATCTTTTGTCTTCATTACCGAAGTAATGAAGAACTCTATGTGGCGCCAAGAGTCCGCGCTTTGGAGCATAATCGAGACCATGTTATCAGCGGTGAATTGAGTTTTCACCGCGTTAAACATGGCCCGTCTCAGCTCACTCCATTGCCCGCAGGAGAAGAGAGTATGTTCCGCGTCGTCAATTTCAGCGCCGCAATACACACATTTTGCCTCTTCTCTGATCTTAAATCTGTGAAGGTACTGTCCGAAGCAGCCGGGACCAGTCATTGCTTGCGTAAGGTAGGAGCCAACCTCTCCGTGCTTTCTTTCTAACCATGTAGCGAGGTGGGGAATTAGACGGTAAGTCCACCTTCCTTTGGGTTCCCCATCCCATCTTGCCTGCCAACTATCGACGAGTCTGGTTCTTGCCGCCTTGCGGATAGCCATCTTTAGACTACCACTGCCCTGTTGTTCTCGCGAGACCGCTTGTTCTTTGTTGATCCGAAAGACTTCCTGTCTTTCTTTTGCCAACAAATCGGTTGGCGGTGTCCTCGCAAGAACCAGAGCAGCGCAATCAGACACCGTCCTATAGGCTGAGATTACTCTCCGTGAACTCCCTGTTTGTACAGAAAGTAACCTATCCAAGATGCTGCGGGTCGTAAGGGCATCGGCCCATGCAGGGGCAGCGTAAAGCTGCTTTGCTAGACCCACAGTCGCCACCAAGCGCCGCTTTTTTTCCCTGGGACCACCAATGTTGGGCATTAACCTAGATAGGTTACCCATACATTCGGAGGCCTTGAGCGCTGTGATATCCACATGTTGGGCAAAGTTTAACCTTTGGTCCAACGTCACTCCCAGGTACTTAAGCTTTTTTCCCCATGAGACTTCAGTTCCACCTATTTTCACCTTAGGGGCTTCAAAAGCTCTCCAGGCTGTAACGAGCAAAGCCTCGGTCTTCTCTAGGGCCATTTGCAGTCCATGACGATATAACCAACGCTCTACTCGCCGCAGACTTTCAATGAGCTTTATCTGAAGAAATTTGATTTCCCGTGCTCTACACACCAGAAGTACGTCATCTGCGAAGGCTTTCAGGGTTGTGTCTTCAGGCAGTTCGATTCTTAGGAGTCCGTCGTACATGACGTTCCATATGAATGGACCCACCTTCGACCCTTGTGGTACCCCGCAGGTCATTTCTTCCTTGAGATAGCACACATTGCTTTCGTACACGACCCATCTGTCGCTAAGATAGTTGTCCATCATTCGCCACAGATAAGTCGGCACTCCTTTTTGTCTTAACGACTCAATGCAGATGTCCCGTCTCGCAGAATTAAACGCATTCCGCATGTCGATGGAAACAAGAGCACAGAAACCCTTCTTCTTCCCCTGATTGACTTCCTTTGCCAGGTTCACAACAGAGAGTATTGCATCAACTGTTGACCGGCCTTTCCGGAAGCCAAACTGGTTCTCCGATAGGCTATTTTCGCCTACCACGATTCCCTGAAGTCTTTCTAGAACCATAGCCTCCAGAAGTTTTCCCATCGTATCCAACAGACAAATTGGTCTGAACGATGAGACTTCATCTAGAGGCTTATCGCCTTTCCTAAGAAAGACCAACTTTTGCACTTTCCAGTCGCTGAAGAACTCTCCAGCTTTTAAACATGCATTAAAGACGTTGAGAAGCAACTCCGGATACACTGCGATTAACTCTTTTAGGATCTCGCTCGGTATTCCATCATTGCCTAGCGCTTTGCCGTTCTTCAACGTCCTTGCCGCCTTTATAAGTTCTTCCTGCTTGAAGAGTTCCTCCATCTATACTACGCAAGTATAGTCCTCCTTGGGGCTCGGTTCCTCGTGGGGAAATAGCGCTTTTATGATCTTCTAGACCCATATCGGATTGCCTAGACCGGGGGTTTGTTGCCTTGTAACTAATTTCTTAGTAACAATTTTAAACGCCAAACCCCATGAATCGGTCTCGGTCGTTCCGATTAGGTCCTTCCAGCACTTACGTTGGCTACTCCATATAACCAGCTTGAAGATGGGTCTGGATTTATGCCAGTCTTCTTGCAGCGCGAGGTCTCCCTTAGAATGGGTATATTTCCTTCGCGACGCGTTGCATTCTCTTCTTAAGCGGGCTAGTTCATCGCTCCACCAGTACAGAGCACCTCTCCTTGCTTTTGTTTGGTGCCGGCGAGGCATGGAGTGGTTGCAAGCATCCACTATAATTTGCCTCGCCTCTCGCACTATGTCCTTTAAAGAAGTTGGCTCCTTCTGCCAGTTGAGTCTCTTAATAAGGTGAGCCTCAACCAGGGATTTTGACAACTTCTCCCTGTTCAGTCTCCTAAAGTTCCAAGAGGGTTTATTCTTACCCTTTTGTGGGCGAATGTGCCCTCCCGCCTTTTCCTCGAAGACTGAAAACTTAATGTACTGGTGGTCGCTCATGGTCACCTGTCCAACACCTTCCAGTTTCTTACTCTGCGGGCCAGGCGGGGAGATGCAAATGTCAGGTCAATAATTGATCCTGACGCTCCCCGCCTAAAAGTGAACTCTTTCCCTCGGTTCATCACTACCAGGTCATTCGTCAAGACCATGTCCGTGACCAAGACCCCCCTCCTGTCCTGACGGGTCTCTCCCCATTCCGGCGACTTCCTATTGAAGTCTCCCGCAGTGAGGACACCCCCGTCGAAAGCATTTATGCTTTCTTCAAGAGAGCTGATCTCGGAATCGAACTTCTTAAGGGGGTCATTTGGGGAGAAGTAGCAGCTGTATATACGGACACCCGCCACCTCTACCCAAACAAAGCCCTTACCGGTCTCTAAGAAATCACTGACAGCGATGTCCGGGTTGAGCACTTGTATCCCGGACCTTCCTGATGAGTCCTGAAACCAGACAGAGAATTCTGGCTTTCTACACTGTTCACTGCAGATCAGTATATCAGCCTTCTCTGTCTTGCAGTCTGCATCAGGAGGTCCAGCGCGGCTCTTCCTCTTCCGAGGTTAACCTGGAGAACCCTATATTTTGGTTTTTGAACCGGATAGGATTCCCCAATAAACTGGACAAGCCCTGCTTCCCGAAAGGTGGCTTGTCTTCTTCGACCCTTTATCGGAGCAGGTCATGCAACGAGCTGGGCCCCGTGCAAGACTTGCTCTTGTGGTCCAGACCACCACACTTCCAGCAAGCGTTTCTTCTATCTGGGCCACTGCAGCCCCGTGCCAAGTGTTAACGGTCTCATCAAGGTCAACAATTTCGACTGACCTCGTCGAGACCACCGTCGTAACTTCTGCCTTGTCCCGAAGGACCGTTGTCAGCGCATTACTGAAGTTTGCGAGATCCTGTCCCTTCCTAACAACCAGGAGGATTTTATTCTTCCTGGATCTACGAACCGACAGAATCTCGACATTGTTTTCAGCGGGGCTGACTCCTGAAAACATGTCTTCCATGACTTCTTTGTAGCCTTGGCCGTCTTTTGCGCTTATTTTAATTGCGTCAGTCTCTCTTCTTTTCTTTTTTCGTTCTGTGGGCTGTTTAGGGCCCCCCACTGGGTCTTCTCCAATTTTTCCTTTCCCTTTTTTCTTTTTCTTCCCTTTTTTCTTTCCTTCTACCTTAACCCAGGCGTCATCCCCATCTGCAACGGTTGTCCGGGTCTCACCAGCAGAGGCTTCTTCAGCAATCTGCTGAGGAGACTCGGACCCCTTTTCCTTCTTCGACTTTCTATTAGGGGGTGTCGATGAAGCTCCCCTCTTCCTTCTATCTAAAGAGGAAGTCTTAGTTGGTTTCCTTTCTGGTTTTTAACTACTCTTCTTGAATGCTTCAATCAACTGGGACGCACTTGGTTGCCTAGTAATAGAGGCAAAGGTTTCTATGACCTCCGTCTCCATTCTGTTTGCGCCGTTTCGGTCTGAAAGACCAGTGTGGTGTTGGTCCCCTCCAAAATCCGTGGGCCTTGCGTCGACCACCAGGGCTTTCACCTGATCGGAGTTCGACGGTAGGATTACCCTCTATCGAGATACATGCTTGGAGGATGTCGTTGTTAACATCACACATTTTCATTAAAAAAAAGAATTTCAAGATTTCGATATGGGTGTGATAATTATTAGTGTAGGTGTATATGTGTGCTGTTTTGTAGATGAATGTACCCATATTTGTGTAATTGATGTGTATTTATGTTAATGTTGCCTGATAATCCTCCAAGGCAGAGACAAATCGAAGATCCCCTTTCGTGCTCTACAAACAAGGGAATGACGCGTTTATAGCGCATCCCACACACATACTCAAGAAGAAGCCTCTCCGGAGGGTTCCCCTTACATTTCACAGTCATGAAAGGCGTCGTTTATAGACATAAACCTTTCAGATTCATACACCAGTTCCTGTTATCCCGCAAGTTGAATCCCCCCAATCTGCGTCCCGAGCGCATGACCTAACATGATCAGACGTGCCGGCAGGGATGCCCAGCGTGGATAACAGAGCTGCCCATTCATGGAAGATGCCGTTTATAGACTATCTCTTCTACAGTCACAAGACAAAACAAACAATAATTCCATACTGAACCCACCGGTTCAGAATCTTCCTGCCCATTCAGAGGGATATTGCGTTTATAGCAATACGAGGGTATATATAATTTACACCAGAATTTTCTTCCATACAGGTCTCCACCTTAAAGGCTCCCCAAACTACCCTCCTCCTCTTTCAAACCACTTCACCCATATACGCACACTCGCATAACATAATATACAAATGGCCGCAGATGAGCAAAGTGGATGAAGTCCCGGGCTTGGGACCGGCGTAGCGGAGTTTCACTCCTACTATCTATGGCTGAGAAAAGAAGAATAATAATCAGCCAATGAAGAAATAAGACGCCATTTTGGTATTTTGGCTTGAAAGTAAAATTCCCTACTTTTCCTTCCCCTACCAATTCCTGTTCCACTCTTTCTATCTGACCCATAAAAGGGAGACAACATGATACTCTTCTCTATACCAAAAATGTAGGCGTTACTTTCTTAACTATTTGTCTCTCTTTCGCTCCTACTCTAAACTGAAAGGAGAGACAATACCTCCCTCTCTTTCTCTTTATAAATCTTTCTCTCTTACTGCGGACAGACTGAATGAATGAATGTAAAGAATACGAAGATTATTGTAGTTAATTATTATTATTAATATTATTATTATTATATTATTATTATATTATTATTTTTTTTTATTAAAAAAATATTTATTTAATTACAACTAGTCACTTTTACTTGCGCGTTACGCGTGTCCCCTTTTTTCTGCTATTTAATATGAAAACATTTTAACATGAAAAAAGGTTCTAACATTATTCTAAAGATGAACTCATATTTATTAAAAGAATTGTATCTAAAAGGATTAAATTTTGTTTTAAATTTTATATTCCTAAATTGAACCAATTTTTCAACAATCTTGAAACAAGCTTATATAAGCTTACGTATAAAATTGCCTCAAGCTTCAAATGTTTAAATTATTCAAATTTTTCTCATTTTTATTTATAAAAAATATTTAAAAATTATTTTTAACAAATAGGAGGTATACTTACTTTATACATAATTTTTATTTCTCAATAATAATATTGTTCATTAACTTATTCTGTTCTTTTAGGAAATAATTTTGCAAAATTTCTACACTAAAAATAATTCAATTGAAATAAATAAAAATAAATTTACTTAATTAAATAGTTCAATTATCGATTATCCAATAAATATTTACTTGAAACAAAGTTAATATTTATTAGATCTGAGTATTTTATTTGACGGTATGAAATAAATATTTATTTGCATTAATAAAATAATTTTTTTTAAGTAACTAAATCTTTATTTGTATCAAGTATTCAATTACTTATCACAATTATTTCTTTTAATTCAGACTAATATTTCTTTAAATGAATATATTTTTATTTGCTTAGGGAATTTGGGAAATCTGCATACAGATACCTTGGATTCCGCATTCCAAGGTTATGTGGGGTTGGTAAAATAAAAGAATATAAAATAAAGACAAATTATAAAATTGTTTAGCAAGCTAGCGACCAGTAGGTCGCTAAAGCCAGCCCCGATCCACTAAAATTCGTAACCCTTCTTTTGAAGCCCTTCACCCACCATCGGAACTGTCGCGAGACCTTCGACAGTGGCGCTCCAACTCTGTCGCTGATGCAATGTTAAAGAGTAAAGGAACAAATGTTGAAACAAAACCAGAAACCAAATAAACAAATATATAAGTCAGAAGAAGAAAAAATAAAAGGACACTATAAAAAAGCACAAAAAAATTTAAATAAATAAAATAAATAATTCAAAATTATGTGTTTTATAAAAATAATAAAAATTCAAATTTTGACCATCGACTCTACCTTCTGAGAAACTCAAGCTAGAAAGTATTAAGCACTTAATTTTTACAATTGAGGAACCGGAAAGAAGAACTCGCCGAACGCGGGAACGTATTCTTTAATATCAGTCGGGGAGAAGTAAGCGCCTCTGGGCCTGTCACTGCTAGCCGACTGGTATTAACGCATGCGTTGGAGCGCTCGGCGACTTCTTCTTCTAGACTCCTCAATTGTATGAACCTACTTAGTCCCAAATGTCCGTATTTCTTCTTCTTTAAAATCAGATTATTTAATCGAAATCGGTTAGGAAAGGATCCGGGATATGAAAATATCGCGTCTAAAATATTGGAACTATCAAATAGACATGATACCGAAAATAAATTTTTTAAGTTTCAAAATGGCGCCTTAAAAATGACCGCAAAAATATCCAAATATGGAAAAATAATTTTAAAAATTACTGAAATTATTTTTAACTTTAAATTAAATTTATTTAACAACATTTAAAAATATTATAAACAATTTTCATAGGAAAAGAAGTTTTGAGTGGAAATAAATTTTTTTTACATTTTGCTTGGTTTGACATGAGAATAAATTTTAGAAAGACAAACCTTTGTTTGTAATTGTTTAACATTTTTTAAACAATATTATAAACAATTTTTTCAAAAAACTATGTTCAGAGGGGAAAAAATCTCCTTTTTTTCGACATTAACTTATTTTGACAACTTATTTTAAAGTTACAATGATATTGGTGTATCAATCGTTTATCCGAAATTTATAAACAATTTTTAAAAATGTTATAAACAATTCTCACAAATAATTTGCTGAATATCAAGTACCGTCATAGATAAAAGCATTTTATGATTATATAATGCACTCTTGGTATCAAAACCTTCATTTAAAATACAACTCGACATTTTTTATCATTTAGAAATACTTTAAAATGTTTTAAACAATTTTTGATAATTGCTAAAAACATTTTTATAAATAAATGGAAAAGAAAAAGTACTTCAGCCGGTTAAAATATCTCTGTTGTCCAATTTTTTGTGTTTTCTTGGAAATAATGGGAACTATAGATTTTGCGTAGTGGCAGATGACATATCCAGTCTCTCAATTATTCAAAAATTTCACTATAAACATAATGTTTTATATACATATTTCTTCTACTATCTCCCAAATATATTTTTACGGAATTAAATGAACGTACCCTTGATAATGCAACATACATCTGACCCTGATTAAAGACATCTCTTTTTAAATCAATAAATATTCTGTTAAATGTTTGTCCTTGAGATTTGTTAGTAGTCATTGCGAAAGCCAATTTTATAGGAAATTGTCTTCTTTTAAAAGTAAACGGATATAAATTTTCACAATATAAAATATATGTGTTAAAAGACAATATTTCCAGTCTTATCTCCCGTTAATATTAGTCATTTAATAACATTATGTGATAAATCTAAAACAAGCAACCTTGTTCCATTACACAATCCCTAATTAATACTAAGATTTCTAATAAGCATTACAACAGAATTAATTCTCAAATGCAATTCATGAGGTGGCAAAGAAGGTGGAGAGAGAGTGTTTAAATATTCTGGTAAGAATACATCAGTAAATTTTCCATAATCCCAATTTTCAGCAGAATACTTTTCTATATTTTATCACCATTACTGTCTAAGAGACGCACCACTCTCTTATTAATATCATCAACATCAACGTTTCTAGGTGCTAAAACAGCATACTCCGACATCTCCTCAAATTTATTTTGTTGTCTAAACTGACTATACATTTCTTTAGCAATATATACATTCCCTTCTTGAATAATATGTTCTGGTAATATAACATTATCATCTGCATCATTTAATTCACTATTGATAAATTTACTATTTCTGATCTAGTGCCCCGTTCTTTAATTGGTAAAGTTTGTCGAATATCTTCTCCTAGAATTACAATTTTACCACCAAAAGGTTCGTTGGAATTCATTATATCTCTTAATAAATAATCCATAATTTCTAAAGCATATTTTGGAGCCATTGGTGCTTCATCCCAAATAAAAACATTTATAGTTTTTTAAAAAGAGGCCTTCTTTAGATTGAACTTTAATGTTTAAAGATGAATTACTGCATAATGAAACGGGTGAGCATAAAACTTTATGAACAGTTTTTCCATTAGGAAGCAGAGTCGCAGCTATACCTGGAAATGCCATGTTTCAAACATTTATCCCTTCACTTCTTTACAAATTCCATAGCGTAATGTCTAAAAATGTTTTTCCAGATCCTCCACAACCATGAATATATAAGCACTTAGAACCATCAAAAGAAGAATCCTTTAGGGCATAAAGTACATAATCAACTACAAGTTTTTGTTTTGCATTTAATTAGCATACTTCTGTTCTCCTATGTTAATATGTTCTGCAATACTTATATCATTAAATTCATTGTTGAGTTCTCATTGTTGAGTAAAAATTTTATATTGTATCTAATAACCCCCGAAAGTCTGTTAAATTATATCCTTCGTTTAAATAACATTGTTTTAATATTTCTATAAGCCCTTTGTTTAGCTTCAATGTAGTTATTTTTTTAATAATCTTCTGACATTTTACCATTAAATTGTTTCCATAGTTTATCTGGATGTACAGGATGAAAATTAATTAAAATTCTTGTGAATAATTGGCGAAGTAAATGAGGCATCGTCCATAATGCAGCTTCTTCCATTGTCGTAATCCACTCTCTATCATCTTCTACAAGTTCTAATGCCAAACAAGCAATTGTAAAATATTCACGAACAACTCCATTAACTTTTCTTAAACTTTCAAAAGAAATTGCTCCTTTTACGGTAAGTAAGAATAATCTAAGGTGAAATAACTCCAATTGGTGTGGATTAACAGAATACATTCTGCCCAATACTTTTTCTTTACGAATTTTTTGCTTCCATATAAGAGATATTGTTATCCATGTATAATGCTCTTGTATTTCTGAATAATAATACTTTTGAGAATTACTATCTCGTTGGTTAAGTTTAAAATAATCCAGAAGTTTTGTATTTTTATTTAAATCGAAGGAAATGCCGTTACTATCTTTTTCTTCTGGAATAATAACATTCTATTCATTTCGCAAATGTATGAGTAAGTGATTAACGCTATGACTCTTTTTCCCTAAAGGTTTACTTAGAATTCTCCAAACTGCCTTAAGTGGACCAACATATCTATTTTCTTCATAATGATGTATTTCATTATTACTAACAGTTACCTCACCATTCGCATTTGTGATAACAATAGATACAGCATCATGCCCTTTCAGAATATATTTATATAAATATTTAACAGACTTGATACTTGAAACTGTTTCTACATTAATATGTCAATTAAATATTTCTGAAAGCTTAGGGCAATAAGGAACAACATTCGAATTATCAACAATATATCAATTTGATCCTTCATACGCTTTATTATTATTTCTTTGACGACAATGAACATAGCAATATTCTTCAATAGTAGTTTCTTCTTGGAAACATTTTATAAATTTTTTAAAATATTTCCCATCAATTCAACACCAATCGCCACAAGTTCCGTAAATATTATTTTGCAATATTATTTTATATAAAATAGGATTAATATTTTCATCAGGAATTTCTGCAAAAATATAACTATGAACACTTTCAACTGTTAATATTTGAGATTTTTCTTTCAATGTAACTAACAAATGAATGTGTGACAATCGTCCCTTTTGAAATTCAATAACATAAACATAAAATTTGACCTTTCCAGATAATTTATTGTCAACATTAAGTTTAAATAGATGTTTTACTTTTAAAATGTTTTACTTTTTTTTTTTAAATATGGGATAAATCCATGGTTCAACATTCGGATCTAAATTACTAATTAATTTTAATTCCTTTGTAGATTTATTATAAACCGATACATAAGATTCCGGTATTTCTCCTTCAGAGTTTGTATTAAAAATTGCAACAACTTCAATAAATCTTTGAAAATTGTAGAGAAAAAGAATTATTATACAGTCTTATATTATTTCTAAAGGGACCTGATTTTTTATGAAACCCTTCGAACAAAAGCCTTAATTCATCTGGATATTGTATTGAAGTTAACACAACACCTCCATGAATACAGCAGTCATTAAAACTAACATTTTTACCAGCAACTTTTTCATCTTTAAAATATTTAGCTTGACAATGTGTGCAGTAATTATTCATCGGACCTAGATAATTTTCAACATTTAACTCATTTTTAATTTGATGCTTTAAACTAGTATTCTTTGTTTTTGACAAAGAACTTGTATCACTTTTTTCATTTTTCAATTTAAGCTTCTCAGTATTTTCAATTTTGGATTTGATTTGAAGTTTTTCTTAGTTGAAGTGTGCTTTTCACCTTAATAATTTACTTTATCAATTGTACGTTTTAATCTTTGCCTCTCACGATAATTTTTTTGAATTTCAACCCTACTATCTTTAAGCGTTTTTGATGCAATATTTCCGTCATTTATTTCATTTATTATGCTCGGGAAAAAAATTTATTTTTTAATAGTTTTTAGAAAAGTTTGATTCTCCATACAGAAGTTGAATATCATTTTCATTTAAAAGGCAATTCCAGTAATACGCAACTATGCAAGATCTACTATTAGAAAGTTATACAGAGAGAAATTTACATAAACTATTGTTTTCGAACATTAGCATTAAATGATTTCTCATATTATAATAATAGTAACTGACAGAGTGGGCATAATATTGAAAAACAACGTTGTTGCGAATGCTATTGCATATATTCCACATGAAAGACTGTATTCTGGTTGTTGATCAACAGTTGTAAAAACTACTGGTGGTTCAAAGGGATATAATGTAATTAAATAATCTCTTAAATCATGATTTAAACATTTTTATTAAGGCTATCAAAAATGAAAAGGCTTATTCCATCATAATAAGTACAAATCCAATGAACAGATTTATAAGATCCACTAAAAAGTATTTGAATGTGCTGCATACTTTTCTCGATTGGAACTATCAAATAATGTATTTGTAAACACAAAGTATTTCACATATTAATAAAAAAATTTGATTGTCTTTCTAATAGCTATTGAAATTCATACGTATGATCATTATTTAGCATTGCTCCTTCAGTGACAACAATACTTGAATCATGAATAGTCAATTTAACAGTTTCTCCTTTGTTAGACATTGTTCTTTTATTTTATAAAATTTACTTATATCAAGAAATAAAAATTTAAAAAATTGTAATATTACATTAGAATTTTAAGATCAAGTTTTATATACTTAATTATAAATTTTATAATTTTCTTTTATTTAATGTTATTTTGTCTCTTATCCAATATATAACCAATTTACTATTTTTCCTTTAATCCAATTTAACCAATTTCCAGCTTTCTGTTTATCTAATTTAATTAACTTCCAATAATGCTTTTTATCCAATTTAACCAATTTCGAGCGTTTTTATCCAATACAACCAATTTCCAATTTTGCCTTTTATCCAATATAACCAATTTCCAATTTTGCAATTTAACCAATATAAACAATTTTCAGCTTTCGTATCCAATATCATTAATTTCCAATTTCGAGCGTTTTTTCTAATACAACCAATTTCCAATTTTGCCTTTTATCCAATTTAACCAATTTTTCCTTTTATCCAATATAACCAAGTTCCAACTTTGCATTTTATCCAACATAACCAATTACAAATTTTGCCTTTTATCCAATATAACCAATTTCCATTTTTTGTATCCAATATAACAAATTTCCAATTTTGCCTTTTATCAAATTACAGTCGATTTGCAAATTATAACTAATTTCTTATTTAAAAACATAAAATTATTATTATTATTATTATTTATTATAAAACTTTCAAATATATATGCTTGAAGTTATTTTAGACAAAGTTTTTTTGAAACTTTCAAACACTTATGTATGAAAATATTATAAATTTACAAAACTTTTAAACATATGTGTTTGAAGTTATTCCATAAAATTTTTTTTTTAATTTCAAACATGCGTTTTTAAAATTATTTTATATACAATATTTGTAAATTTTTAAACAATTTTTGTATGAAAGTGTTGTAAATGGCATCAGCCATGACAGTAGGCAGGTGTTTAAATGATTCAGGAGCGTATATATTGTATAATTCGCCAGACAATTGAAAAGACGGTAATATTTAATGTGTAATTCTTAAAAAGTTAGTAAAAGAGGATTGCTATATTAATTTTAAATAAATAATTATTTTTCAAAAAACAATAATTAATAATAAATAATTACTCAAAAAAACTTTTGAATATCTCCGTTTGCTTTCGGAACAAGAACTTAATGTAATGAGGACGCCCCTGAAGAATCTCCCATGTTACGTTAAGTCATGTCTGCTGATGTACTATGGTGAAAAATACAATTTTTCTATTTCCTTTGTAAATTACTTATTTTTTATTGAATTGATTCTAAACTTTCGGAAAAACTTCCTTAATACTAAAGGAAAAACTTTGTCGCGAGAAGTTTTCACAGATCGAAAATTCCCTCGATAACTTTGTGATTTGAAAGTTGGAAAGTGGATAGATGTGAAACTACAACTTTGTTATTATTTATTGTTAAACAATATGAATATTGTTTAATTGCTTTAGGCTTATTGGCTTCAGTAGGACTTAATTTGTTTACATACTAAATTTAAAACAAATTGGTTAAGATTTGTCCAATATATGACGAGTTATGTTTTAAAAGTTGATTAAATTTCATAAAAAAAATTTTCTAGTTTTTGGTCTTTATTATTTAAAATACTTCATTTACAAAAAAATGACAAAGGACAACTTTTCTTTTCTTCAAATAGCAGAATACTATTAATTTTTAGTAAAATTATACTAATGTTTATGTAGGATTCCACTAATTGAATGTCATTTATTTCATTAAATGAATTAGTGAAACAGTTTTAAACAGTGTTAATAAAACAGTACTACTAATTGTTAGTAGAATTCTATTAACAATTAGTAAAATTTCAATATTAGTTAGTATAATAATTTACCAGTCTTTAAAACAGCGCGCTACGCGCGCCACATTTTCTATTCCTTTTTCTATGTTTTTTTTTATTTTTTTAACTTTTTCTTAATATAAAAATGATTAATTTAAAACGTCGTATTTATATTTTTAGGATATAAAAAATTCTAGAAAACACAACATACCTATAATTACAAAACTTTACAGTAAACTGATATATAGACATTTAAAAATAGTTATACTGAAAATCAGCAATGTAATGTAACATAATTAAAAGTACATAAAAATGCCATCGATTTTGATAAAATGTCCAAATCGAACCTGATAATATTTCACTGTTTCTAAATTTCATTTTAAATAAAAGTTAACAATATTAGTTAAGTACTTTCCTATAAAAATGAACGTTTGCTTTCTTATTACATTACTAAACATATTCTAAATCAGAGTAAATTAATATAACATCACCTCCAAATAAATAATATAATGATAAAATATTTCATCTAAATCTAATTATAAAATTAAAAAATAAACATTTGATATAAATGTATATTAAATTGTTTATTTATCAACCGAACAAATTATTTCATATTTAATTTTTTAAGGTATATTCTTTTTAATAAACTTTTATTAAAAAGTAACTATAAAAAAAATCTTTTTTTAGCAGAGAAACCAAAAACCATAATTTTGTGTAACTGTTATTGTAGTATATAACAATTTAAATTTTGTTTTATTAATCGGAAATATATATCCATTAAGTAAAACTAAAGTACAATATAAATAAGAAAGATTAAAATTTTTTGATGGAGATGAACCAAAGTTAATTATTTGTGAAATAATATCGTTCACAATAGTTTAGATTAATTATTTTATTTATTTCAAGGTCATGTTATATTAATTTAATCTAATTCAGAACATGTGTAGTATCGATCACGAAACCATTTTTTCTCCCACCTATCCTAATGTACTTTATATTTTCTTCATTAATTAAGCATAATGCATCAAAATTAAAATAAAATAATTTTAATAATAATTAGAATAGAAAAAATACAGCCTATTTAAAATAGTGACGCACGGACGCTTTTACGTGGAAAAGCAGAGTATAAGAATTATTTATATTATTTTTTTTCTTCAATCCCCCATAGAACCAGTGAATTCAGGATATCCCAGGAAATTAAAATAAAAATTTTTAAATAATAATTTTAAAGTGATCACAATAATAGAATAAAAATAAACACTTTATAATTCCTAATTTTTTAGAGTAAAAAATTTATCTGAACTGAAGAAAAGAATTATTTTTTTTATACTTAAAAGTTACTTTAAATAATAGAAAATTAAAATTATAGAAATCCTCTAACTTTTCTCTGACTTTCCTGAGTGTTAGACATGCTGTAGTTACAAAATATAAATTCTCTAAGGATAGTGACTATATATGAAAACAGAATATTATTAATAGTTTAACAGAAATTATTCCAAAATTTCCTGAAAGACATACTTTTTTATATTTTTGTAACTTCTTTGATTTTGTAAATAAACTTTTATTGGTGAAAAAGAACTTACTCTAGACAACGCTACATATAATTTTTCATGATTGAAAACATCTTTTCTTAAATCTATAGCAATTTTGTGAAAAGTTTGTCCCTAAAACTTATTTATAGTCATAGCAAATGCTAATTTAAAAGGAAATTGCTTTTTTTTAATTGTAAACGGATAAACTTTATTACAATGTAATGTAACACGGTGCAAAAAAACAATATTTCCAGCTTTGTCACCTGTTAATATTGGACATTTAATAACATTATTTAATAGATCTAAAATTAACAATCTTGAACCATTACATAGTCCTTCATTAATACTCATATTCCTAATTAGCATAACAACTAAATTTATTCGTAAATGTAATTCATGTAGTGGTAAACCAGATGGTGAAAGTGTATTTAAATATTCTGTTAAGATAATTTCACTGAAATTGCCATTATCACAATTTTCGGTAGAATGGACACTTTTATGTATTTTTTCTTTATCGTTATTTAATAATGCTACAACTCTTTCGTTTATTTCATTCACATCCACATTTATAGAAACTAAAATTGCATAACTTGATAATTCTTCAAATATAGACTTTTTAATCTAATCATTATATATATATATATATATATATATATATATATATATATATATATGTATATATATATATCTTGATCAATATCTATCTGACCTTTTGCAGTAATTGATTCTAGTAATTGAATATTGTCATGTAGGTCATTAATTTCACCATTTCCTACTTTTAACAAAAAATTTATAAACTCAAATTTTTCAAGTAATGCTCTCATATTTTGAGATAATGAAAATTTATGAAAAAAACTCCATAATAACCTATTTTTTATAGATTAAATAATAATTTCGCTTCTGGTACTTCGCTCTTTTATCGGCAAGACTTGTCTAAAATCGACAACAATCTTTTGTTGAACATGTAATTTTTTATATCTCTTTTTACCCATAACACTTTCTTCTTGACAATTAATAATATGATTCACATGAAATAATTTTTCATTATCTTCTATATCCATTAATCCTTTAAAATCATTCAACTTGTGTCCATCTTTTGCAAGCAAAAATTTTATATTTATATAGGCTTTACGCAAAGCCTCATTTTCTTCACATGTTCTTTTATAATCTTCAGACATTTGTTGCTTGAATTCATCCCAAATTTGATTAGAGTACACTGGACGACAATGAATTAAAATTCTAACAAATAATTGACGAAGCATCTGTGGCATCATCCAGACAACAGCTTCGCTCAAACAATTTTTCCACTCATTATCATCATCAATAAACCCTAAAGCTAAACAAGCAGATGTGAATGTCATACGCATTGTTCCATCAACTGTTTTCAAAGTGTCAAAAGAAGTTGCCCCATTCCTTGTAAGCAATAACCGTCTGAGATGAAACAATTCAACATCCAAAGCATTAACAGGATATATTCTTCCCAATACTTTTTCACTACGTTCTCTAACTGTCCATTGTAGAGATTTCTGAACCCATGTGTAGTGTTCTAGTATTGGTGAATAATAATACTGATGTGCATTTCTGTCACGCTTGTTTGACTCAAAGTAATCTATTAACTTTGTTTTCTTATCTAAATCAAAAGAAACAATGTCACTTTTTCCTTCACGAAATAATAACATTTAGTTCATTTGGTAAATGTATAGGTAAACAGTTAATACTATGACTTTTTTCCCAAAGATTTACTCAATATTCTCCATACTGCTTCAACAGGTCCAACATATCTATTTTCTTTATAGTGATTTATTTCATCATGATTAATTACAGATTCGCTGTTATTATTAATTATAACGATCGAAGCAGCATTATAGCCTTTATAAATATATTTGTATAAGTATTTAACAGACTTTATACTGGAAATAACTTTCACATTATTATGACAATTAAATAATTTCGAAAGACTTGGACTATAGGGAACAACATAACGATTATAACAATGTAGTCATTTGGTCTTTCGTAAGTTTTTCCAGTGAATCTTCTACGATATTTCGCATAACAATTATCATCAAATATAGTTTATTCTTCAAAAGATCTAGGAAAGTTTTTAGAAGATTTTCCATCAACTAAACACCAGTCGCCACAAGGACCGTGAATATTATGTTGCATTATAATTTTGTGCAACTGATTATCAACATTTTCATGTAGATTCTCTCCTGAAATATAACGATCAAGAGTTTCTGATGTTAATAATTTCGAATTGTCTTTCAATTTAACCAGTAAATGAATGTGAGGCAAACCACGTTTTTAAAATTTAATAACATAAACATATGATTTAACTTCCTAAAATAATTTATCGTTAACAAAAGTATTTATAAGGTGTTTAACTTTCAAGTAAAAAACCCTAACTACTAAATAAGGTCGATCAGAAGCCAATTGATGAGGTACTAAATTTTCTACAATTTCTTTCCATTTTGAAATGCATGTCATTGCTATAAATAAATCTGGATTTTAAATCCCTTTACTTCTTAATTTTATTTGATTATTTCGACAAAAAAATAGTCTATCTTTTTCAATTTTAACGTAGTTATCAACAACTCATTGTTGAAACAATCTTCCGCCATGTAAGAATTGATTATACTCATAATCTCTTATTGCCATTTTATATTTTATGTAAGCAGATCTTGATATAGTATCATTTCTAGATTGCTTTTTACTGTCATTACGAATCATATCAATACCTTAATCCTTACTTCCTTGTGAATAAAAGATTGGATAAATCTAAGGTTCAACAATTGATTCCAAATTAATAACCAATTTTAATTCTTTACTTGATTTGTTATAAATTGTAACATAAGACTCTGGTATTAAACCTTCTGAATTTGTATTAAAAATTGCGTCAACCTCATTACTTTTTTGAAAATTGTACCTTTCTTTATCAAATCCTTTCTTTAAAGTAAATAATAATTGTAGTTCCGGAATTTCAGTATTATTTAGTTCTGCTAAAGCAGTCTCTGTCTTAATTACTTCAGACATCATCATCAAAGACTTTGTGAAATTGTTACAATCTCTTATTAATTTTTTAATAATTAACAATAACTCTTCATCTAAATTGTCATGTTTCTTTAATCTGTAACTAACAGCATCTTCTGAATCATAAATGAATAATTGACCGAAAAAAGGATCATCATCCTTTTCAAGATATAAGGCATTATTCATTTGATAATAAATTTGACCTTGAATTTTGTAACAAAACGGCCCTCGCCTATTACCTTTAAAATTGACTGCATTAGCATTTAATGAAGCAAAAGCAAATGAATTATTATACATTCTAACATTAGCTCTAAAATGATTAGACTTTTTGTGCGATCCATCAAACAAACTTTTTAATTTACAAGGATATTCTACTAAAGGCAATGAAACACCACCATGCCTACAACAATCATTAAAAGTATTCTTGTTGTTAACTTTCTCTTTTGCAAAATATTTAGCCTGACAATGTCTGCAATTAACAAACATTTCACTAAGATAGTATTCTTTTTTATTCAAAGAACTATCATCGTATCATCATCTTTTTTCACTTTTTGATAATCTGCAGAACTTTTTTTAATTTTGTGGTTTAGAATGTTATCATTTTCACCATTTCTTGCATGCGAATGTAGTACTATCGTATCATCATCAGCTGTTTTCACTTCTTTTAAGGATTTTAACTTTATTTCTGTTACTTTATTCCCATAATTAATTACCTGTATTTTATTACCTGCAACTATTTGAGATATTCTTGAGTTATAATCTAGTTTACTTGAAATATGAATGTCTTTTTGTTGCTTATAATTTATTTTTTCTTTTAATTTAAGTCTTTGTCGGTATGGTTTTTGATAATCTGCAGAATATTTTTTAATTTTTTCTTTCGAAGTCTTAGCTTTTTCTTCACTTCTTATTGATGTTTGTAATAATTAAGAATTCAAATGTTTGTAATAATTGACTTCTTTAAAAGATTTTAACTCAATTTCTTTTGTTTACTCTCATATTGACTTAATTGCATTTCATTACATACAATTTTCTGGAATATTACTGAAGTAGAACCAAGTGCATGGGAAACAACAATATTTCTTTGCTTCGCAGCAAATATTTTTTGTTCTGATGTATTGCTTTAATGATATGCTTTTTGGTTATTTCCATTACAGCTTACACTATTTGTTACAATTTTCCGATCACAACTATTAACAACTTCTTAAATGTTTAATTCCTTTCGTTTTTTTCATATCTTTATTTATATTATTTTGGAAATTTAATGACTTTTTTATTTCCTTATTACCCATCGCATATACACCTTTACTTGTTACTTCCACTTTCTGGACTTTATCAATACCGTTATCATAAATTGGGAAATGTAGCAAATAATCATTTGTAAACATTAAATATAAATGCTTTCTCATTGCTGCACGGTTATATACAACATTTTCAGGTTTAATGTTACAATAAATGGAAGTAGCAAATACAATCGCGAATACACCGCAATTAACAAAATTAGGCTGTTGTTGAACTCCTGGAAAAACTGTAGTAGGTTTAAATGGATATAATCAATTTAAAAATTGTATTTGATTATTGTTTAAGCATTTTCTGTTAAGACTATCATAAATGTATAATTAATTTCCATTATAATATATACAAATCCAATGTCCATTGTCGGAAGAGACACTAAACAGAATTTGAATGTGGGACTGGTATTTGTTAATTGGTTTTATTTTATTCAACATATATAAATAAGCTGTGTTTTGCATCTGCATGGTACCACCAGGTTTGACATTTAATAATTCTTGAAGCTTATACATGTGGCAATCATTTAACATTTTTCCTTCTGTTACAATAATATTTAAATCATTTTCACTTAAATTAAAGAATCTACTTTTTGATTTTGGGTTTTTCTTTATATTCAAAGAATTTTTCGACTTTTCTTTTTTATCACCCGCACGTGCATAGTTATTTCCTTCTCTGACACTATCATCCGAAATTTTAGCATTATTAACAAAAATAGTCGGAAAATGTGATAAACAATTTTTGGAAAACATTGTAAGCATTTTCTGTTAAGACTATCATTAATGTATAATTCATTTCCATCATAATATGTACAAATCCAATGTCCATTGTCGAAAGGGCCACTAAACAGAATTTGAATATGGGACTGATTTTTTTATATATAAATATGTTGTGTTTTGCATTTGTAATATACCACCTGATTCAATTTCTAACAATTCTTGAAACTTATACATGTGACTTTCATTTAACATTTTTTTTCCTTCCGAATTATACTTACATTACTGTCACTTAATTTTAAAAAAACTATGCTTTGAATAACGATTCATTTTTATAAACAATTTTTAAATTTAAATATAAATAGAAAACTCAATTATTATAATAAAATTGTATCTCTATTTCATTCTCTGTATATGTATCTCTATATTTATTAATATTTTAATCTCTTTATCTATATATGTATTAATCTCTTAATCTATTTATCTTCTTATCTATTTATTTCTTTATCTGTTTTATCTCTTTTATACATTATAATCTCTTAGACTTTTAAACTGTTTATCTCTTTATCTATATATGTATTTATCTCTTTTTCTCTTAATCTATTTATTTTTTATCTATTTATTTCTTTATCTGTTTTACCTATTTATTTCTTTATATCATTACCTCTTAATCTGTTAATGTATTTATCTCTTTCTTTTGTTATTATATGTTTATTAAAAATTGCAACTTTAACGTTTTTATTTTAACACATTTTCTTCTTATTTCAATATATTTCTCATTATAATAACACGTTTGATCACTTTTTAACAACATAAATAATTCATTGTGATTCACATTAAATTATAGCCGAATTTATTTTATACTTTTAATTACTTTAGTAACCTTAAACACTTTATTCACCCAATTTTTTATAATTTAAGAATTTTAACAGTTTCTATAACTATGAACTACTTTACTTACTTTAAATTATTAACTTTATACTTTTAACCACTTTAGTAACTTTAAACACTTTATTGACCAAATTTTTACATAATGTAAGCATTTTAACACTTTTACTAACTATTATGTAACTATAAACTACTTTATTTACTAATTTTTATTTACCTGTCTTTCTTTTTAATTTCTTTAGTTTTCACTTTTATATTTTAATCACTTTTTTATTTCACTTCTTAAAAGGAAAATAAAAGGGCGATGTCGAAGTTAGTCTTGTAAGCATACTTACTCGAAACTGAGTCCCGAGCAACACTCATAGCGGGTTTGCTCGGGACCCAGTTTTGAGTAAGTGTCGAATGGGGGGACGACTACTTCTCCTCATGAGACTATCTTGGACACTGATCCAAAAGGGCAGCCCTCACAGCGGGCTTGCTCGGGACTCATTTTCGAGTAAGTCTGCCGAATGGGGGAAAGCTACTTCCCCTCACAGGGCTATCTTGGACACTGCCCTAAAAGGGCAATCCTCACAGCAGGGTTGCTCGGGGACTCAGTTTCGAGTAAGTGTGCCGAATAAGGGGAAGGCTACTTCCCCTCGCGGGACTATCTTAGACTGCCCAATAAGAAGGCAAAAGGCATCCTTCAGCGTAGGCAGGTAGAGATTTGTTTTCTCTCTCCTGAGAATGATATAACAATAAGAGTTTTCCTTTTCCTTCAAAATTTAACGCTTTGCTTTCCTTCTCGCACCTTATGAAATCACATAAGAGTTTCCTTTTCTGTTAAAATTTAACGCTTTGCTTTTTTTCTCGCATCTTAAAAATGACATAAGAGTTTCCTTTTTCGTTAAAATTTAACGCTTTGCTTTCCTTCTTACACCAAAGGAAATCGCATAGGAACTTCTCCTATCGTTCCTATCGTTAAAATTTAACACATTGTCGTCTCTTTTTCACTTAAGAAAAGTAGATGAAACAGAATAAGAGTTTCCTTTACTTCTACCGAATTTGCATACTGTTCGTTTCATATAAGGATTACTCAATCATTTGGTGGAAGAATTTTCGTCATTTTGTTAGTAACTTTTTACTAATTCAGAATAAGGGAATCAGAAAAGGATATAACTATTATTTAATTGAGCATTTATAATATTATATAAGTTCTTATTCCTTTCTCCTAAAGGGGAAGGGCCGCTAAAATTTTTGGTCACTTTATTCAGGAACTTTTATCTTGTAAACGATTGGTCATAGAAAGAAATGTTTTAGACAAAAACTGAAGAGTGTGTATTAACTTTTAATAATATTTTATTAAAAAATAGTTTTTAAACCTTTAGACAAATTTGTTTAAAGAATTATTTTTTAAAGTTGTTTTTTTCATGAAGGCAATAACGAAATTTCATAAAAAAGTATTTTTATTAAAGCTTGGAATGTCTTTAAAAATTACTGCATTTTGTATAGATGGGTTTTTTAATATTTTCAAGAAATTAATTTTTGAAGTTTTGATTGCACGGCTCGGGACATACGGGATGCGTTACCTTTTTTTAAAAGAATTTTTATCTTGTAAACGATTGGTCATGAAAGAAATGTTTTAGACAAAAACTGAAGAGTGTGTATTAACTTTTAATAATATTTTATTAAAAAATAATTTTTTAACTTTTCGACAAATTTGTTTAAAGAATTATTTTTGTAAATTGTTTGTTTTCTTAAAAGGAATAACCAAATTTTATAAAAAAATATTCTTATTAAAGCTTGGAATGTCCTTAAAAATAACCGCAATTTAAACTTCCTTTTATAAAAATGTCAACATTTTTTATGAAAGGGCTTAGGGGGTTAAGTATGCAAAAAGTGCCCCCGCTTCTATTTTTCTCAAATTTGGCCCATATGTTACTATCCATATGACTATAACTTTCTGCAATTTTGAACTCAAAATTCGCTTTTTTGGGGGAGTTATGGAGGGGGAAAGCAAAATCAAAAAACTTATTTTTCTCGAAAACTACTCAACCGATTTTAATGAAATTTTAAGAGGTTGTAAATATAGATAAGGCGATTTTAGAAAAAAAAATCAAAATTTTTTTTTCAAAAAAAATTATCAAAAAAAATTTTCAAAATTTTTTTTAGGGTTATTTTTTAAAGTGACCACTTTCTCTTTTGTTGTAAAAACTACCTTATAATGTCCCCTTTAACATATATTTTTTTCAAATTTTTTAAAAATATGGTTTTTGAGTAAAATGTCAAAAACCATGGTCATGCTATTTGTCACGTACGGTAATGCACATATATACATATGGGCCATATTAATGTGATAGGGTATAGCTAAATAAGTATGGAAAAAATGACCCGAATATATTTTTCCCATTCATTCCTACCCACTTAAAAATATCTTTTTCAAATTTTTAACTCAAAATTTTGAGTTTTTTGAAACTTATGGAGGGGAAAAAATCGAAAAACACATTTTCCTCCAAAACTACTGTATGTATTTTAATCAACTTTGGATATGTTGAAAAGACAATTAAAGAGATTCCAAAAAAAAATTTCAAATTTTTTTTTTCAAAAAATTCTAAAAATCTTTTTTTTTCAAAAAATTCTAAAAATCTTTTTTTTTGAAAATTTCAAAATGAAAATTTTTCGAAATTTTCAAAAAAAAATTTTAGTTCTATTAAAGTGACATTTTTATGTATTTTCTCATTTCATTCTCTTATGTGATCTACTAATAAAAAAATTTTGCCCGACATGATTTCAAGGTGTGTCACGGTAAATAACTCAAAAACCCTACCCAGAACATTTTTATGTTGTATGCGAATGGTTAATATTAAAAAAAACTGTCAAATATTTTTGCAACTTATTACTAGTGGCTTATTAAGGTTGATAAATACAAATCTGAAGTTGACATAAAAAAATACTTTTAGACAAAAGTTTTTTTAAAGATTTTTTAAAATCAAATTTTAGGATTTGTGGATTTTTTTTTACCGTGTCGCACTCTAAAATCATCCAGGCCATTATTGTTTAAAAAATAAGACTGTTAAAGAAGTTAAATAAACAAGTGTGATGTACCGCTTCAACGATCCAAAAAGAAAAAAATTTTAAATGTAAAATTAAAAATTTTTGGATTTTTCTTTGGAAATAATTTTATTACATCGATTTTAGGCTTGTATTCAGAAAACTCCTAAGTATTATTTTGTAATTAAATAAATAATTAATTAGTTGACCATTCGGATACAACATAATAATGTAGGTACCGGGTAGGGTTTTTGAGTTGAAAATTTCGAAAAAATTTCATTTTGAAATTTTCAAAAAAAAAAGATTTTTGGAATTTTTTGAAAAAAAAAATTTGAAATTTTTTTTTGGAATCTCTTTAATTGTCTTTTCAACATATCCAAAGCTGATTAAAATACATACAGTAGTTTTTGAGGAAAATGCGTTTTTCGATTTTTCCCCTCCATAAGTTCCAAAAAACTCAAAATTTTGAGTTAAAAATTTGAAAAAGTTATTTTTAAGTGGGTAGGAATGAATGGGAAAAATATATTCGGGTCATTTTTTCCATACTTATTTAGCTATACCCTATCACATTTATATGGCCCATATGTATATATGTGCATTACCGTACGTGACCAAATAGCATGACCATGGTTTTTGACATTTTACTCAAAAACCATATTTTTAAAAAATTTGAAAAAATATATGTTAAAGGGGATATTATAAGGTAGTTTTTACAACAAAAGAGAAAGTGGTCACTTTAAAAAATAACCCTAAAAAAAATTTTGAAAATTTTTTTTGATAATTTTTTTTGAAAAAAAAATTTTGATTTTTTTTTCTAAAATCGCCTTATCTATATTTTCAACCTCTTAAAATTTCATTAAAATCGGTTGAGTAGTTCTCGAGAAAAATAAGTTTTTTGATTTTGCTTTCCCCCTCCATAACTCCCCCAAAAAAGCGAATTTTGAGTTCAAAATTGCAGAAAGTTATAGTCATATGGATAGTAACATATGGGCCAAATTTGAGAAAAGTAGAAGAGGGGGCACTTTTTTCATACTTAACCCCCTAAGCCCTTTGGTTATACCCTTTATGAAAAAAAACTTTAAAAAATAATTGAATTAACAAATTTGTCGAAAAGTTTAAATAATTATTTTCTAATAAAATATTAAAATTTAATACATTCTCTTCAATTTTTATCTAAAACATTTTTTTCTAGGAACAATAGTTTACAAGATAAAAATTCCTGAAAAAAGTGACCAAAAAGTTTAATTAACAATATCTTGCAAAATAATTAAAATTTTGTAAAATCCTTGAGTGTACTTTAAAAGCACCCTAAACACAACAAATTAACCAAGTATAAACAAAATCTGTGATTCAAAAGTTTTTCTAGCTATGGAACGCCCCATATGAGAGTGTTGTCAGTCTTTTAATGTATAGTATGATTTTAGGTACTGAAGAAGTGTAAAATGAGAGTGTGAGAGTGTTGTCAGTCTTTTAATGTATAGTATGATTTTAGGTACTGAAGAAGTGTAAAAAAATATGATATCTTTTAAAATGATCATTTTTGATTGTCTCAAAATTTTATTAGTATGTGCATAATTTTTAAAAAATTCAACTACTTACACAATTTTTATTATTTTTCGTTGCCAAAATGTTTGTAAGCTTTTCTTACGATTCTAAATAATCAATGGTATGGATTGAAAACATTGTTAATTTAAAAAAAATTAAAATTTTAAAAATAGCCGATAAAATGTTTTTTAAATTTTAACTAAACAAAATAAATTTAGATCTTAAATAATCCCAGAAAAAAATTGCCATCTAATTTTAACAACATAATTATCGAAGGGTTGAATATAAAAAAATAATTGCAAATTATAACAATTAAACAATTACAACAATTAAACAATTATTTTACTATACATTGAAAAAATTACCTACATTGAGTAGAAAGAAAATATTTCTTATAGTTTTTAACCAAATAAGAGATGTGTCGTGGAAGTGCACAATTAATATTATAGTTATTATATTATAGTTTATATGAAAGTATAAAGTTTCTAATATATAACCGATGACGTGGAAGTTCCCATATCAGAATTTTTAATGTATATTTTTGCAGTTTTCTATAGTATGTTTTTGATTATGATTAGAATTACTAACGAGTACATATATACAAGTGAAAATTTGATAAAAAGTTGATAAAACATACAATTTTCTTATATACATCCGAAAATGGTATCGGTCGTGGAACTTCTCTATTGATACCTTTTTGCAAATTAAATATAGAATAATTATATAAGATGTTTTTGTTTTTTGGATTGTAATAATTTAGTTAGATGTTGGTTTGTTTATTATTTTTTAATCCATATTAAAGTCATTTTTAAGCACGAAGCTTTCAGGGTGCCCACCATATCTTCATTATCAAATTCCCTGACTTTTCCCTGACTTTCCCTGACCTAACAAAAATTTTTCCCTGACTTTTTAAAACTGTTTTTTAGCGATGAGTAAAAAAATATGGTTAAAAAAGGTTTAGTAAATAATTATTATGAAATGAAAACAATGTATTTCTATTATAATTTAAATATTGTACATTAAATATTAAAATATAAAATGCAAGGTTCTCATTTTTTCATTTTTTTAATTATTTGGGTGTTAATACTCTCTATTTATTTTTCTAACAGTCGCTTTGAATTTTTCAATTTTTCGATCTCCTCTTTTTTTAATTTTATCTTTCTTTTCAATTGTTGTCCGTTTTTTTTCTTCGGCCATTTTATCTTCTTTTTCTATTAAAGCTTCTTTATATCGGAAGTTTGAGCTTCTTGCATAGCTTAACATGTTTTTATTTATTTCGATTTTCATAATATTTCCGCCGCGATGAGAAATTTCGTCCCAAACTCTTCTTAGTCCTACGAGTGTTTCTTGATGCATATTTTTCACAATCATATCTTTGTTAACAGAAAATCCACTTTCAACAAATGCATTGCCGTGAGATAATATTAAAATTAATTTGACACAATGCCATAACTCTTTGAACTCTACCTTATCCATTAATTTCGATAAACAGTTATCAAGTCTGTCATTAGGAAGGTTGAAATTCTTCAACTCAGTTTTAAATTCTTTAGTCTGTTTTAAAAAACTATCAAATTGTTGATTTTCAATCCAGATTTACATTTTTCTGGTTTGTATAATAATCTAGAAGGCAGGAAGGACATTCCGCTCCTTGAACAATTTTGTATTTAAGAGGACTTTTCTCAATCAATTTTAGTGATGCTTCAAGCAAAAAACGTCTGCAATCGTTTCGAAAATGCAATACGTCCAATTCCTTTTCATTTATTTTAGATAGAGCAAGTTCAGTTGCTATTCCTAAATCGACGTGTTTGGCAGTTTTAAGGTTTTCAGTTTTAAAATCGATCTTAATAAGTTTATAAGAAGAATTAGCTTTTTTAAGAACATCTTCTTTTACGAAGGAGCTTAACACATTTCTTAACATCTTTTCCAATTCGTAATGAAGAAATGGAAACATTGGTTTAGAACTTTGAAATTTGGTAAGAAATGGCTCAAATTTCATGGAAACCGCGTTAAAAAAATGAAGCTTTGCTAATAAAAATGGATCCTTTAGAGCCGTTTCCACATACTTTCCGAAAAATGATTTGCTTAATTGCTTCTGAACTTCAATCGCCTTCAAATACTTTTGAAGATTCGTGTGAATTTCAATAGCTCTCTCAGAACACTCTAAAAATAAAAATTATAAATCAAAACATGTATAAATATGGATGATCAATTAATGCAATAATAAACTTACTTGAATTTTCAAGCCAACGACAATCACAAAATTTTTCTGGAAACTTATTACTGCCAGTAATGTTTACATAATCTTCTCGCTTGGCTGGAGAATTTTTAAATAAGCCATGAAGATTTTTCAAGTACACGTTTAGATTCCAGTTTGAAGCAGTTGCGCCTACTTTAAAAGCTCGATGAGTTGTATGCAAACCGCAAGATCCACCTTCAAGTAATTTGGGATCATCATCACTTTCTTGAAGTTTATCTTCTAGTTTTTCTATAAAACTCCAATTCACTGTTGGTCCATCCCTTGATACTTGAACGAGTTTGGGTAGAATAATTGGGTCAAAAGATGATACAAAAGCCTCTAGAAGTTTATCAGCAGTAGTATGTCATAAGAACATCGATGTCCAATATCTTGTAACTACTTCTGATTTACCTTTATCCCAAAAGCGTACAGCTATATCTAATTGCTCTTTTTTTCAATTATATTTATACTTTCATCGAAGCAAGCTACAAAAAAATCGACGTCATTAAGTTCTTCTTTAAGGATTCTTTCAAAAAGTGGTGCAAGACCAGAAGTTATTAAATATCCGATCTTCGTTCTACTTAATTGAGTGTTTGATGCAACTTTACTGTCTTTAAACATTTCAGCGAAGAGTTTAGAAATTCTTTCTTGGGCTCTGAAAGACTGTTTAATTTTTACACAATGTAAAGCCCACAAAATTTCTGCCCTCGTAACGTCATCACTTTTATAAACTGAGAGATTTTGTGAAGCATTTTCAGAAAGAGCGAATGCTGTGTCAGTAGAAGGTGTTTCTTCACTGGCAAATGTTTTAGGATTTAAGTATGATTTTATAGATGAACTTTTCTTTGCAGATAGTGCTTGACTATGACTGCGACAATTTTCGTGACTAATTATAGCACGCTTTCCCATATTGCTAAGTTCAATAACTTTAACACAGATTAAACACTTTGCTTGATGTGGATTATTTTCAACTTTTTGAAGCCATGAACTCCACTCTGGATTTAACGTTGGACTAAGCCAAGCATCATTAAATTTTGTTTCCTTTACCATTTTTTGTTATTTTTTTCATAACTAATAGAATAAAACTGTATTGAGAATAATAACAAAGTTATGGTAAACAAGTAGCAACCATGACAGTGTAAAGATTAAGCTAATATTGAATATAAGGTTAATTATATCAGGGTAGGGTAGAGACTAGTATAAAGGCAGTATCGCATGTAAGCAAAGGTGGTGTGAAACCGACGTAAAAGACAGTGCTGCGGCTGCTAGTTCTGCGCAGCGGTCTCTGTACCATTTCAGCGTGGAGATTGTGGCTATACAGTAGGAGCTGATATTAAGTGAAAATCCATGAGATTACAAAGAAAAATTTAATTTACACTCATTAAAATTTATTAAATAGTATTATTTATTTGTGCATAATATCCAGTAATTTTTAAATATATTTCATAATATTAAAAACTTGGAAAATATAATAAGAATGAGACTGTGTCTAAACAAAGTTGTGTTTTGGTCTTTAAAAAACAAAAAAAGGTTATGTTTTCTTCGGAGCGCGTCATATATGTATATTTTCTTTAAATTCCCTGACTTTTCCCTGACTTTCTGCTATTTTCAAAATTTCCTGACTTTCCCTGACTTTCTTTATCATTCCCTGACTTCCCCTGACTGGTGGGCACCCTGGCTTTTCGTCCATCAACGATGGACCTCATCAGGTGAAAATCGAAAATTCAAAATCTGTAAAAAGTTCCTTAACTTTTACAAAACAATTTACACTTAAAATTAACATTCACAAATTACATGTCAAAAATATGTTCTAATTTAAATTACATTATATAATACTAATAATTTTATAAGATTTTTCAAAATAAAATCACAAAAATACAAAAAACATTAATTTAAATAAAACGTTAGAAAAACATAACCTCACTTACTAATAGGATCTCTTCTCTCACATGTCATTTATTTATAAAGAATTAAAAGAACACTGTAAAGGCACATTGTTGTCTATCTTTACAGTAGTTCAACTTTTTAGAAAAAGTATAAATAAAATAAAAAATAACATTGTTGTAAAAACAGACACTTCGTGGGGAATAAAAAACAACATGTATAATTTAAAATGAAAATTGGTGATTTAATTATTGGAAAATTTGTAATCTACTTTATCAATACGGATGTAAAAATATACTTAATCATGCTTTCACGAAAATTTAAATCGCGTTAAAAAACAAATATTATGTGTTCGTAATGAGTGAGTGATAGATCTTATTCAATGATGTTAAGTCGCTCTTTTTGTTGACTGTATCGTTTCTTAATATATGAAACATCTCTCTAAATTTTCTTCTATTACTATTTTGCTTATTACATATAATTTTAGTGTTTTCGAATATAAATTTATGATCATGAATGTGTGCGTGTTCGACGAGAGCCGTACTTCTCTTATCAAGTTTGCAGTCTCTTTTATGTTCATATATTCTGTCTTTAATATACCGACTTGTTTCACCTATATAACAAGAACCACACTGGCATGGGACACAATATACCACATGATTTCTATGCTCAAAATAAATGGTATCTTTATTTTTCGAAAAAACTCCAAAAGGATCTTTTTCATAAGAGAAAACAACTCTGATATCATAGTTTTTATATATATTTTTAAAAAAATCTTTTAGCTCATTAACGAATGGTAAAACGATAATGTTATTATTATGAAAAATACTATCCCTTCTTAAATTGACATATTTTGACAAAAATGAGAGTGGGTAGCTATTCTCAGTTAACACTTCATAAATAAACTTGAAATTAGTTTCGTGAAATCTACAATTGGATAATTTGATGGCTCTGTCTACAAGGCCAAAAATAACGGATATTATATCTTTATTTGAAGTATTGGAATGAAAATTAACAAATCTACCTGAAAATGTATCTTTATGATACCAGTTTGTAATCATACGGTAATTCTCTCTTATGACAGTGGTGTCTAGGAAATTTATACACCAATTTTTCTCAATTTCGATAGTAAATTGTATGTGCTCATTATATTGATTGAAGGAATTTAGAATAAGGTATGAAAAATAAGGGAATTGAAGTTTTTTCAAAACATCTGACTCGAGCTTTTCCATCACTAGGTCCGCGATTATACCTGACAGTGGGGAACCCATAGGTGTTCCGAAAATCTGTTTGCAAAATTTTTTGTTAAATGTACAGTATGCGTTATCGATACAAAACTCTAAGATTTCTAAGAAAACTTTGTCAGTTAATTTTGTATGTTCTCGAATTTCACACCACCTCAATTTAACACACCTCACAACCAGGGATTTCGGAATATTAGAGAAAAGTGATTTTGCGTCTAACGAAACTAATCTGAAATTTGGTGGAATTTGAAAGTCCGTAATTTGTTCGACAAAATCAAAACTATTTTTCACATGTGCATCCGTTTTCCCAATTATTTTCTTAATAGGTAAGCTGATAAATTTTGACAAATTATATGTAGGTGAACCACAAAAAAAAAGTTTATAGAATAATTATAATATTTTAAAACATGATCCGTATATATATATATATCCCTAATCATTATTTTCATCATATACAGCATTAAAAATTAGATGTGGAAGTGACCAATAGGTATATATATATATATATATATATATATATATATATATATATATATTGTTTAATGTTAAATTTGTGTGTTATTTTTATAAAAAAAATCTTTGATTTCCAAAGTTGTCTCTTCGCCTTTAAATAGGGATTCTCACCCCACAGACTAAATTAAGTCTGGAAGGAGGGGGATCCACTATCAACGGGTTTAAATGTTTTAAATTTATTATGTATAACATTCCTTTAAATTGAATAATTTAATTTAAAATTTAATTTGTTCATTACAATTATTAATTTTTTATTTATTTATTATTATTTTATTTATTAATAATTAATTTACCATTCTCCCTGTATTATTTTTAATTAAAAATTATTATTTTATATGGATTATATAGTTTTTTTAATAAAATAATAAAAATGTTGTAAATTTCTATTTTGTTTAGATACATTATTCAATTGTTATAAAAAATTAAAATATTAAAAATTTTGTTTCATAATATAAATGATTTTTTAAATATATATTAGGTATTGTTATTATTCTTGTATTTTTATGTATAAAAAATGAGTATTTATTCAAATAAAATTACTCTTGTTCTTATTAATTTGCAAAAAAATTGTTCAAAAAAAACTTATTTTATTTTTTTGCTGATTTGTAATCACCAATTTACCAAAAAAATAAGAAAATGTACTTTTTATTAATTAATTTAATTTAACAATTCATGACGGTTAACCCTTTAAGAACCAAATGTACAAAAATTTTACCTGAACTTTGTCAAAACTTTTTAGTTTACTCGGAGGTTTTAGGGGTCGCTGATTACGAATTTTATATTAGTTATTCAAAATGGCGGATCCAATATGGCGGACGAAAATTTCAAAAATTGGTTGGATTCTCATACAAATCCGCACACAGGAGTTTTTGGGGTCGCTGAATACGAGTCTGACATTAGTTTTCGAAAATTCAAAATGGCAGATTTAATATGGCAAACAAAAATTTCAAAATTTGGTTGGATTCTTTTATAAATCAGTATTCGAAGGTTTTTGGGGTCGCTCATCTTGAATCTGATATTATTTTTCCAAAATTCAAAATAGCGGATGTAATATGGTGGACAAAATTTTGAAAATTCTGTGGGAATTTTTTTAAATCCTCACTCAGGGATTTTTCGGCGTCGCTGATTAATTATAAAAAGGATTTTAGTTTTTTAAAAATCAAAATGGCGGATCTAATATTATGCAATTATTATGCTAATAATTATTACATTTTATTATATTTATTCAATAAAATATTTAAATTATAAAAAAATAATGAACCATATTACATCCGCTTTTTTGAATTTTGGAAAAATAATATCAAATTCGTAATCAGCGACCCCTAAAACCCCCGAGTAAACATTTTCAAGCCACAGTTTAAAAAAATGTATATCGAGCATCAAATTTCAAATTTTCAAAAAAATTTAGTTATTAGGCGCCATTTTGAAAAATCAAATGTTGAAATTTAAAAAGTTAATATGTTTTTTGAAAGTATAACAATCGAGTGCACGGTTTATGGTTATATTAGATGTCAAAAAAATTTTTTGACTTAAAAATTTAAGAATTTGTAAGGTAAATGCGTCAGTGCTCGTCAGTGCTTTAGTCGTCGGCAGGTTGTCACAACTTAACCAAAAAATAAGACACACAGTCATTTTATGCATAAATATACAATATTTTTGGTAAGTTTCAATATCGCGACATCGACATCGACGACCGATTACTGACACAGTCAGTTTTCGTACCTGCCGATTACTAACGCATTTGCATATTTTCGACTTTAAATGCAAATAAATATTACAAAGTATTTGATTTCTTAAAAAGTGATGTTAATTACTCTTCTTTATAATCCCCTTTAATCAATAAAATTTGTTTCATTTGAAAAAATTGTCTTTGAAACTGCTAATTAGTCATTTTAAAATTGAAAAATTTCTTAAGCTGACGAGCACTGACGCATTTACATTAATAAAAAACCTTTAAAAAATCATTCAAGTTTCTAATTATATGCAAAAAAATATTGTTAAACAATTTTTTATTAATCTTCTAATATCATATTCGGATAGAGGACACTTTAATGCAAAAAAAATTATATAGCGAAGAGAAAATAATATGTTTATTAGAAAATATTTAAGATTGAAGTCAGACTAAAAATTCAGGGAATTCAGGCGTTAATGGGTTAATTGTATGTAATTTGTTTATTTATGAATTTACTTTATTTTTATTCTAGCATTCGAAAGAGTGGTTTCAGAACTTTAAGAAATGTTTATTTCAGAATTTTTATAACTTCGTTTTCTTACTAAAAAGATCTGTCAAAGTTCAGATAAATTTTTTGTACATTTGGCTCTTAAAGGATTAATTTAATTTACGAAAAATATGGATATATTTATTCAAATTAAACTATTCTTGCTTTTATCAGTTCACGGCGGCTGATGCTCCAAAAATAATTAGGTATGTTATGTCAACTAACCTTATTATTATATCCCTAATTTCTTCCAATTTAACTTTAATTTTAAAAAATTTTAAATTGGGACGGGGTTTGATAAGTGACAAGAAATAATTCTATTTAAACAAAGTGTATTTTAAAAGTTTGAAATTATGCAATGATGGAATGACCAGAAACTTTCTAAAAATTAGTCTATAGTGGTGTATGTCTTTATCTTGAAGCAGCTGGGGTAGTCTTGGCTAGTGTTGCTGAAATACAATGGACTAGTGCGGTAATGACTTGGTAAGTGGTGCAGGTGGATGATTTACGAGACTTGTAAATAATCCTTTTCGTTTAATAAGTATTGTTTCCAAAACTCGAACAATATTTTCAAACAGCAAATTTGACTTGAAGATGAACTGAATTTAGAAAATCACGTAATATAAGGACAACAGTTATACTAGGTTATGAACACTATGACGTAGAGCTCTTTTGTGAAAGTTTAGACTATAACTAACAGCACCACTTGTTAAAGATGAAAATATTAGACTGTCAACTTTTGTTGACTCATCTATTAGATCGCACGTGTTCATTCCATCTTTTAGAATATTATTTATAATTTTGTTATTACAAATTTGTTTTCTATAATTTGCTACTACAATTTGTTATTTATAACACAGGACGACAATATTTCACCAACTGCATGTTGCCTAAGATGTTACATCCGATTCTTACAGGATTTTGTCAGCAGAATACGAACCTGACTTTGAAAATATTGGATTGGCTCAAGTTTTCAAGCAACTTACGTTTTAAGACGAAAAACACACATTTTTAACATTTTTTGAATTAAAGTAAAATCATAAACTGAAACTGAAAATTTGTCTGCATAGAAACAAATTAAAGCATATACACTGCTCTTTAATATCCAAAAACAAAAAAGATAAGATAAGATTTTTAAACATTATAAACTGTTTACTATTTTTAATAGTTTTCTTTGGTTGAGATGGATTTTTCACTTTTTTTACTTTAAATGTTAAGGGGTTGTTTTATTCATAAGGGTACTTTTTTATTTTAAACATTGCACTGAAGGTCACGGAAGATTAAAAAATTTACTTCCAGTCGATTTTCAAAAATCTTTCACTGTTTAAAATGTTCATTTATCTGGTTTACTGAATTTATTTAAAATATAAAAGGGGTTGCTTTTTGTAAGTGGGGTTATTTGTAAGGGTGAATATGACAGTTTATATGTATAAGTTAAAAAATGTCAATATTTTATTTATAAAAATATTTGCTGTGATTAAAATTATTTTTTTCTTTTTTATATGGTTTTAACTGTACAAGGGGTAGTTTTTAAGGGTTGATATTTTAACATTAAGTTTTACATTAAGAGTTTTTTCTTTATGTATATTGGTGACTTTTGACATTAAACTTACCAAAAATAATGGTTCATTTGGCTAAAAGCACTGAAATGTCCATTTCATGCCTTAGACCCCCTGTCTATCCCCCTGTCTACTTTCACCCCCTGTTTTTAGCTAAGTAAGTGAAGTTTCGAGTTTAACAAAATTATGTCTTTAATTAGGACTCTTAGAACTACTAATTCTGAAATTGTGAACAAAATTAACGGTAAGCCAATTTCAATGTATTTTGTGCGGGGTTCAAATTTATTTACACTTTAACTCATAATGACCAAAGAGACATACGCTGTTCCGTAAACTTATTGAAAATAACACTACTTTTGACAATGTAAGACAATTTAAATAAAAATTATTCTCTCTAGGGGTTTTTATAGTCGCTGCTTACTGATCTGTATTTAGATTTTAATATTGAAAATGACGGATACAGTATGGCAGAATTATTTTTTAATTTTACATTTTTATCATAAAAGGCGTAAATTATTTTTGAAAATTGATCCACTACTTGTAATTTTTATAATTCATAGCAGATTTGTAAGCATCGATCATAAAAAAACCCAGAGAGACTAATTTTTACTTGAATTGACTTACTTGGTCAAAAGTAATGTTATTTTTAATACGTTTATGGAACAGCGTATGTCTCTTTGAACATTATATTACCTTTATTCAAAAAATGTCAAAAATGTATATTTTGTGTATTGAAACGTACATTGATTAAAAACTAGAGTCAATCCTATATTTTCAAGGTCAAATTCGTATTCTATGGACAAAATCCTCTAAAAATCAGCTTCTATTGGTTAAGCTACAAAATGTTGTTGGCTTGTGTAATTTGTTATGTTATTTATTATTTTTTAATATTGTTAAAAGTTTATTATTGCAAATTCATTTGTTATAAATATTTATTACAATTCTAATATTATTTGTTAATTTTTATTATTACAATTTGTTATGTTATTATTTTTTGAAGTTATTATTATGATTAGATTGTTATAATTTTCTTATTATTACAAGTCTGTTATTAGCTATTAATGTTTATTATTGCATTTTATTATGCTAATATTTATATATTATTGTTAAAATGATTGGATTGAAGAATGTAACGTTAAAAAAATTAACAAAAATAAAATTTACATGTGGGTAAGACTACGTCAGAAAATATGCGATTTGCATTGGGTTTTTGGAGTAGGCTGTAATATGGTGAAACTGTAGTATTGGATACTAGAAACAAGTGTGCAAAAAATTTTTTGAAAATTTTGAAATTTGTCAAAGTTACGTCATTTTGAATTTTTTTGTTATAATTTTTTTAAATCTTAATATTTCCGAAAGTTTTTGATGAAATTTAATAAAATATGGAAGGCTTATACTTGACATCATGTTTCTTCTAACTATCACATAAAAAAAAACAAAAAAAATTTTTTTGCCCAAAAAAAGTCAAAAAAATTTTTTTGAAACCGTTTAGCCCGAGCGGAACCGATTTTGGAGTTTTCTTGTCAATTAATAAAATATTCCTTATAATTTAACCTTTCATTAAAAAAAATAAAACCGATGGAGACTCAAACTCTGGTCCTTCTTTAAAAAATTGTATTTTTTGCAGATGAATTTATGTTTATTTAAGTAATTTATGTCTATTTTTTTACAAAATATTTCTAAAGTTAATAAGTATCATTGTTATTAAAAATTATTAAAAAAAATTATATTTTTAGAGTCTAATTTATGCCTATATAAATAAAGATATAAATAAGTAATAAAAAATTGATTAATTAATTTTTAATTTATATTTTATATTAATATAATTCTTAATAACAATAATACTTATTAACTTTAAAATTATTTTCTAACAAAATAGACATAAATTACTTAAATAAACATAAATTTATCTGCAAAAAATACAATTTTTTTAAGAACGACCAGATTTATCTATTTGTTAATTAACGAAATTATTTAAATAAATTAAATTATGCATTACTATTTATCGGGAACTCATACTAGACTAATTTAAATTGTTTTCGATCATGAAGAATGGAAAAATAAAAAATAAACATGATTTTTTTCAAAATCCTTGTAAACTGTTTACTTTGAGTAACAAAAAAATATATAAACAAATTAATAACACAGCCACACAAAAAAAGAAAAGTGTCTTGATCTGGGGTCGAGACATGTATATTCCGATGTATTTCGATGCGCTGAATCGGAATCCGCTATCAGAATTTGGCCAATGGGTCGTGGTTTTGCCCTAACCTCAAAAATATCTTAAAATCGCTAAAATGTTCACTTTTGAATTATCAAACTTGAATTTAAGCGCATATTAGTAAGTTTCTAAGGTCCTTTATTTTTAATAAACTATTCTATAAGCTTTTCAATTGAAAATTCATATGATAAAGTAAATCTATCAAACATAACCTCAAAAATGCATCTAAGCTTCCAAATAAACAAATTATATCATATACAGCGCAATAAAAATTTTGTAAGCTCAGGAAATTTAATATTTAGGTCTTTCTGTGATTACTAATTACGAACCCTATGTCAAGTTTCCAAAATCCAAAATGGCGGATCCAATATGGCGGACACAATTATAAAAATTTGTTCGGATTTGCATGAAAATCGTTACTTAGGGGGTTTCCGAAGTCGCTGATGACGATTTTCCATGTCCGTTTTTAAAAATTCAAAATGGCGGATCCAATATGGCAGTCTTTATTATTTTAACGATTTTTTTTAGATTTATTACTTACGGTTTTTTGGGAACATCTCTTCAGTCCATTGTCTTGCTACTATGCCGTGTTCTTTTTTCTTCAAATGTCCGATGTAAAGGGTTTCGCTTACGTTTTTTTCCTTTTCTACTTGTTTCTCTCTTCAACATCCAACAAAAGTCAGCCATCATTACCTCATCCCATTTTCCTTGATATCGTTCTTCCATCAATTTAATATTTTGATGAAATCGCTCTCTTTGTTCCTCGCTGTAATGTCCGCAATTTTCGGGAAACTTATTCAGATGCGAATCGAGGATGTGTAGTTTTAAACTCATTAAGCATCCCAATTTTTGAAAGTTTTTAAGCATTTGGGCTACAATTTGTTTAGATTCGGGACTCTTATTGTTTCCTAAAACATTTGTTGAAACTTCTTTGTAACTTTCCCGAGCTGCCCTTTCAGTGTCGGTTATTTGAGAAACGAAATTCGTATCTCTAAATAATGCTCGAATCTGTGGTCCATCAATTTTTTCGCAATGTACTTAAAGCATGGACCGTCCTTATCTAACGCTTTCACGTATTGCTTAATCCCACCAAGTTTAATGTGAAGAAATGGAAATATAATTTTTTCGGGGTCTACCAAACTTTGATGAATGACGTTGTGAGAACCTGGTATAAACGAATCTCTTGAAGGCCAATTTTTTTTCTTGTAATGATCAGCAGGATCTCTGCTATTCCATAGACACAAGAAACATAGCTCTCTCGTGAAATCCGATTGTTGGCCCAGTAATATTGTTATAATTTTAAAATCACCACAAATTAACCATTTTTGTTTTCGGCAATTCACTTTCTCTAGAAGCATTTTTTATTATTATATTCTTCTTTGATTTGTGTAGAATGAGCTATTGGAACAGGAGCGTAGACATTTGTATTGTGTAGTAAAACAGCTTTTATACTACGTTTGGAGGAATCGATAAAAAGTCTCCAGTCTTCATCTCTATACACTTATTTTTTTTAAATTGTTCATCAAACCTATTATGTCAGTACAATACACCAAAGATGTCTCTTCATCTTTCGTAAAATATTTTTGGAACTCTTCATCTCTATCTCTATAAAGTAACACTTTCGTATTCGGATGCAATAAGTTTCTTTTCTTCATAAATGAAACAGCAAATTCTGCACCATCTTTTGGTAAACCTAGATCTCTAATAAAATAATTTAGCTCCGGTTGTGATACTAATATTGGCTTTTTTTCTTTATTGTAATACGCAGTGAACTCATTTTTCTCATCATCATTGTCATTTTCATCACTGTCACTACTAAATTCTTCTGTTTCATTGTCGACTTCTACTTTTTTGACATATTTTTTAAAAGTAACATCAAGTTTTCCCGCTTTTGGATTAATTTCAGTAGGTCTGAATACTATTGACACATTTATATATGTAATAAAACTCTTATTTTTTGAGGTTATTCCTTTGATGTGATTCATACAAAAATAGCAGTCTTTCAAATTTCGTGGTTTCTTCCATATCGTAGGTGTAGAGAACTTTAGATATTTTTCATCTTTCGAATTTTTTGAGCGATACAACATAAGTCTACAGGAGTTACAAACAATATAAGGAACCCAATTTGTTTCTTGGTGCAATAATTTACGACCGAAACAATTTTCGTACAGATCTTCTACTTCTTTATCTATTTTTTTCCGCAGGGAGCTGACTTCATATTTGCTACAAATGTAAAAAAAAGAAATCGGGACTTTTGTTACAATTATGTAGTCGAGAAGTCACTTTTCTTGTAGCATTGGACTCTTTATCAACCAAGTTACCCATCAATGAAGAGCTACGGTTGCCGGATGACGACGTCGGAGGGCCCGCTTTCCCAATCTGACTAGACGCCGATACTGGGGTTCCTAATCCCTGCATCGTAAAACATTTTCTTCCTGTATCTGCCATGACGGCATGAACGCCGTTAACCCAGGGACTCTGACAGTATGGATCCGTTGCCCACCGTCACCACGTGGAGGTGCTCTGGTTACAGATACAGTCGAAAAATGCTAACAAGGAGAGATTCTGAACCATGAAGTAGCAATAGCATACATTTAAAGATTAAATACACACAATAAATATATCGACTTAAAATTAATTACTAGAAATATTTAAGGGTGAACAATAATTAAAAATTTAATGTCAGATTCGTCATCAGAAAACCCCCAGAGTAACGATTTTCAAGCAAATCCGAACAAATTTTTATAATTGTGTCCGCCATTTTGTATTTTGGAAACTTGACATAGGGTCCGTAATCAGTAATCACAGAAAGACCTAAATAGTAAATTTCATGAGCTTACAAATTTTTTTTTGCCCAGTGTATGATATAATTTGTTTGTTTGGAAGCTTGGTTATAATTTTGAGGTTAGGCTTGATATATTTAATGTTTCATATGAATTTTCAATTAAAAAGCTTTTAGAATATTTTATTAAAAAAAGGACCTTAGGAACTTACTAATATGCACTTAGATTCAAGTTTGATCATTCAAAAGCGACCTTTTTACCGATTTTGAGGTATTTTTTGAGGTTAGGGCGAAACCAGGACCCATTAGCTAAATTCTAATAACGGATTCGGATTCAGCGCATCGAAATACATCGGAATATATATGTCTCGATCCCAGATCAAGACACTTTTTTTTGTGTGGCTGTGTAATTGAAACAACTGTTTCGGGGAAACTTAGAAATTTTATCTCCTTTTATTTAAGACCAAGAACTTCAAAATGGGATAAAATTTGTAGGTTCTAGACAATTTTGAACAGTTAAGTGTAATAATTAGGATTCCCGGGCACTCACACATCACAGTCACTGAAACGTGGTCGCGCTTCCATAAAAATTGCAATGTCTCGAAAACTATTTGAGTCTCCATCGATTTTCTTTTTTTAAATGAAAGGTGAAATTGTAAGGAATATTTTATTAAATAACAAGAAAACTTAAAAATCGGTTCCGCTCGGGTAAACGGTTTCAAAAATTTTTTTAAAACTTTTTTTGGACAAAAAAATTTTTTTTGTTTTTTTTATGTGATAGTTAGAAGAACATGATGTCAAGTATAAGCCTTCCAAATTTTATTAAATTTCATCGAAAACTTTCGGAAATATTAAGATTAAAAAAAATTATAACAAAAAAATTCAAAATGGCGTAACTTTAACAAATTTCAAAATTTTCAAAAATTTTTTGCACACTTGTTTCTAGTATCCAATACTACAGTTTCACCATATTACAGCCTAATCCAAAAACCGAATGCAAATCGCATATTTTCTGACGGAGTGTTAGCCATGTACGACACAATTTTAACAAAAATAGAGAGATTTGATAAAAAATACAATAAGAACAATGAAATTGATATAAAATTGTAAATTAAGCAAAATCCAACAAATAATATGAAAAACTGAGAAAATGACAGTTCATTAACCTTAAATATTAAAATTATTATTAACATTTGGTTTGTGTGCCCTTTTTTCGTTGTGTCAATCAAAAGAGAACTTAAAAGTAAATGGAATAAAAATAAATTTTTTCGCCCCGTTAAAGGGACAAAAAACCCAAAATATATAACCTCGACAGGCAATGAATGACTAAAAATTAACTTTCAGGGTAATATTTGATTCGTGTGGCCTTTTTCCGTTATGTCTCGATCAAAAGAGAACTTAAAACTACATCAGAGTATGGAATAAAAATAAATTTTTTCTTTATGACTGAGCGTCTAAAAAAGACGCTATAAAAGCTATAACCTTAACAGGCATTGATATACTAAAAGTAAACTTGTAGGGAAGACCGGTGCGTTGGCTAAGGAGTGTTAAAAATAATTGTAATTTTTTAAATTGTAAATCTAAATAATTTTACTGCACAGACATGTAGGTATATTGTATACAGCATTTTTTCACGGAACTTTATTATTATTAATTCATTATTTTTAAATTGTTTGTAGAAAAGCAGTTTTTCATAACACAATTATTAAAATGGTGTTGTTTGTCTCTCCGTAGTCGAACTTAAAAAGGTTTTTTTCAAGTAAGTAGTTAGAAAAAACTACGAATGACAGTTCAGTTGAAATAAAAGCTTTATTTGTTTTGTTTAGAAAATAATTTTTGCAAAAATAAGCATTCACTTGCTAAATTCTCAATTTCCCGGAATGTTCCATTGTGAAAACGAAAGTTTCTTTATAACTTCTCGTGTAAAACGAATTTCGCAATTTTGTGCATATTGTTGGAAAAATCAACTCAATTGCAATGTGTTTGCTTGACATTGTAAAAAAATTTGACTAAAAGATTGAGAGTTATGAGCAATTTAAAAAAAATGTTGTCAGAGTTGAACATGGTTATTGAAGTTGAGCCACTGTAGAAAAACAGTGAAATACTTAGGTAAATAATTAAAAAAGGCCTTGAAATGATAGAATGACATCTTGAAATTAAAACAAAATCCTATATTATGCATTTTCATATAACTTTAGATAATTTATTTCTCATAAACGTAATCCAAAATTGAAAAAATTGGAATTGGAAAATTTCCCTTATGGCTCAACTCATGAGTTACGGTTTCACATATAATTTCAATGAACAATTTTTCAAAACTTATTTTGTCTTTGGCATAATATTTCTTTCACATTTAGTTCTTCAATAAGATACCACATAAACTCTCCCCTATTTTATATTTTATTTAAAAAATGTTATCTTTTTTTCTGGCATCATAAAAAACGTTAAAACTATTGAGATTGGAATATTTTGGGTCACATTTTTTCTTAGCTTAATATCTTACACAACATTTTTTAAAAATTTTTCGTGTCAATTTTACTAAAGAGTGCACTTTTATGATTCTTAAGTGTGCTTAATTGATTAAACAAATAAGTATTATATTCTTCGAAAAATTTATAGAGAAAAAAAAAGTTTTTATAAAATTAAAAGAAAATACTTAAAATGTGTGAATGATTTTCGTTTAGAAAATTAAATTATGTAATTTGTACTTAATATTGTACAACTATCAAATCTTAAAAAAAATTTCTTCAACCAGCTCTTACAAATATTTTTACAGAAATATTTGAATTTTCAAATGCACTAAAACTTTGCGACCCGAATGTAAATATAATTAATGATTTAATAATTAATATATACAGATACATTGACGAGTCAATATATGTAGTGTTTATTATAATTACTTTTTTGATTATGGAATTATTGGAAATCTGCCTAGATACCTTGGATTCCGCACTTCAAGGTTATGTGGGGTTGGTATAATGGTTATGTGGGGTTACAAAAGGAAATATAAAGAATTTAATGAACTGGCCAGGGTTTCTACGGTCATGGAAAACCTTGATAACCTGAAATTGTCAGGGATTTTTTTCTTGGTCAGGAAAAACCTGGAAATGTTAGGGAATTTTATAAAAATAATTTTTCAATAATTAATTTGACGTATCTGAATCGCGAAAATTTAAAATTTTCATTTTCACTTCTAATTTTAAAAAACTTCATTAACTATTTTTTCAAGTTAGATATAAATGTGTTTAAAAATACAAGTATTTTCAATACAATTGTAATAAAATTTCAAGAAAGAAATAATTGTTTTTAATTTTCAAGAAAGAGTTAAATGTTCCAACAAAAATTTTAATAAATTACAGTATTATTCTAAATTATATTTGCTAAAATCATCTACATAATCAATAATTTTCTAGAAATATCTTATTATAATATTAAAATGTTTCCTAGTTGTTTCGTCGTTTCGTCGGATTCGTCGTTCGGCAACATATATAGATATACATCGGTTCGTCGATTGGCAACATATAAAACATATACATAAAGACAGTAGTATACACATGTATACTCTCACATATACACTAAACACATACACATTTATACTATCACATATACACTAAACACATACACATGTATACTCACACATATACACTAAACACATACACACGTATACTCACACATATACACACAATACATACACATATACACTAAACACATACCCATGTGTTTTCTAAATGAATTTTATGCAACTTTTTAAACAAAATTTCTCTAAAGCCTTTGATAAGGTCGATCATAGAATACTTATTGCAAAGCTCAGGAATCTTGGTATTCATGGTAACTTTCTGTCCTTGATTAGTTCATTTTTGCAAAATAGACCTCTTTCGGTACGTGTTAAAACTATTTTTTCTTACTGTTTCACCTCTACATCAGGGGTACCTCAGGGCTCTTTTTTTGGTCCTTTACTTTTCATTATATTTATTAATGACGTACGATTAGTTTTTAGTTATTGTAAATTTCTTTTGTATGCTGATGACTTAAAACTATTTAAGGTGGTAAATAATCATGGTGATTTTCTTGCTTTGCAATATGACCTGAATAGTCTCGCAAAATGGTGCCTAATTAATAAATTACCTCTAAATGTATCTAAATGTTTCGTTATATCATTTTCGAGATTAAAACTGGTCACTCACCATGATTATGCTATTGAAGATAAGATTTTGACAAGAAAGGACCAAATCTCTGACCTTTGGTTATATCTGAGTTCAAATTTTTCGTTCAATGATCTTGTATCTAATATTGTAAATAGATCAATAAGAACACTTAGTTTTATAACGAGGAGCACTTTCGATTTTCATAATCAACGTTCCATGGAATGTCTTTATTTTTCTTTAGTTATGCATATAATCTTGAATTTGTCAGTAATATGGCATCCGCGGTATGATTATTTAATAACGAGAATTAGAGAATACAAAATAGATTCCTGCACTTTATGGCTTTTAAATTAAAGATACCTTTCGATCGCTTTAGTCATGATTATTCTCAGCTAAGGAGACAATTAAATATACCCACTCTAACATCCAGATTTTTATGTAATGATATGTTATTTTTACATAAAGTGATCAATCAGAAGTACAAGTGCCCTGCTCTCTTATTAAGAATTAACTTTCATGTGCCTACTAGGAGATTGCGTAATTGTTTACCCTTTGATGTACGACATCACCGCTGTAATTATGCCGCTAATTCTGTTTTTTGACGAATTACTGCGGAGGCAAACAATCTTTCCGATAGTGTTGATTTTTTCGACTCAAATGAGAACAAATTTATCAGAGACCTTAGAAACACGAATTTATCATTTGATTAAATTTCTTCTACTACGGCCAGTATTGTGATTTTTATAATTTTTCTTTAGATTATAAGAACTCTTTTGTTAAGGACAATTTGTCCGTACAAACTTTAAATAAATAAATAAATAAAATTTTATTTCTTCTAAATGAATAAACGGATTGAAATAAATCAAGATTGAATATTAAGGGGATAAAATATACTTTTGTTTAGAATTAGAGACTTTTTAAAGTGTTTATTTTTTAATAATTATTTAAAAATTTTGTTAAAAACAAATTTTTTAAAAACTTTTTGCGCGTTTGAAAAATTTGATAAAAATTTCAACATAATTAAAACTATTATAAATCAAAATGTATAGTGCAACAAGACTATACTTAGTTTATAATCAATTTTATATTTACATAAATGTTAACTGGAGAGTATTTTGTTTATTTCGTAGATGCAAACAATGTTTTAATTCAGAAAAACATCAAACTCGCATCTTCGGTGCAATATAATTTTGATTGTAACTTTTCAAAAATTGTTCCTCGAATAAATCTTTTCAACGAATTTTGATTTCTTAGTTTTAATTTTATGTTGGAATTTTCAAAAAATTTAAAAGATGCAGAACATTAAAAAATTATTTTTTGATAAAATTAAATAATTATTTAAAAATAAACTCTTTAAGAAGTCTCTAATTCTAAACGAAAGTATAATTATTTTATTCCCTTTATTATATGCCCGCTTGATTCATTTAAATCGGAACATTCATTTAGGAGAAATAAAATTTTGTTTAAAAACTTCAAAAAATTCAATTTGCCGTAACTTTTATAAAAAATTATTTTTATTCCTGTTTTTTAGTAAACACATTCCTAAAGTTAAATAAAAATGTTTTTTCAGCATTTCGATTTAAAAAATATACTTTTTATTTTTATGGAAAATTTTACGAATTCTGATCAAAGTAATTCGAATTTGCTAAAAATAGTACTAAATATTCCATACTAAAAATTGATTTTTTCTGAAACGTTTTGAGAAATGAGCATATTGGACTGAAACGGTATTTTAATAGTCAAAATTAAAATGGTTAAAAATTAGTTTAAATAAAAATAAATTATGAGCTTATAAATTAATATTGAATAGAAATTAAAAACAGAATAAAATTTTGTGAATGAGATTTCAATTTGTCAATATTTCAATTAAATTTAAAGTGTGAGAAGTTCAAAATAAGGTCAATAGAGTACAAATGTACTAAGATATTTGAAAACCTATAGAAACAGTACAGCTGATTCAAGGCCAAGGTTAAGAAAAAGATAAGAAATTTTCGTATTTGAAGAATTAAGAAATCATTTCAAGACAAGATTAATTTTATGCACAATTTTTAGTACTGATAAGTTTTTAAATAGATTTGCATATTTTGTTTTCTATAAATATTATTAATTTCAGTAATTATTAAAATTATATTATTGATTAATAACATAGGTTTTTATAAAATAAAGTAGTAGTAATATTTATATGGATAAATAGATAAAAATTATCATATATTATTACAAAAAGTTAAATTGATAAAAGTATAGAATTTAAAGATTTATTTAAATTATAAGAAATAAAATAAATTCAGAGATGGAAATAAATGGCAGTTACGCAATAGCATTGTTATGGGTAAACGGTAGACAATTTGGAGACAAGAGAAAGAGAAAATATATCTCTGTCTTTTCGGGAAAAATTTAAATGTTATTGGTGGAAAGAATATGACGCACTACGAATTTCTGTGAGTAAGGAGAAAGCTAGCTTCGCGAAACGGAAATGACGATGCGTAACCGGAAGAGATTAAGGGCAAATATTAATATAGAAACTTCTAGACAATTCTAGAGAGTCCTAGAAGTTTCTATAGCGTCTCCAAATTGGTATATAAACAGCAAAATCGAAGGTCTCGCTCTCTTATTTCGACTACTTTATCTACAAAGGTACGTGAGTATACAATCTAAATCTGTACTTGTAACACCCAGGAATTCGTTGTTTTACAACCTAGTACCTGGTTTTGTAAGTATTAATTGCAATATACACTCATTATTAAAACAATAATACTGACATTGTTATAATATTGTATAACACAGGAATTCGATGTTTTACAACTTACGACCTAAACTTTACAATATATATAACACAATTATATGATACATTCTATTATAAAAAAATACTCAGGAATTTGTTGTTTTACAACTTACTACCTGATATTTTTAAATAATACTGACATATTAAACGACCTAAACTTTACAATATTTAACATACATTAACACATACATTTACAAATCGTAAAAATACTCAGGAATTCGCTGTTCTACAACTTATTACCTAGTAATTAAATAAATATTATTTACAAAGTCAAGCTCTAGTAGAAGTGTTGGGGAATTTACCAAGAAATTGGTTTACTCCCTCATAATCTGAAACCTTAAGGGGTAACAAAAGCAAATCGTAAGTTTATTGAATATAATTATTAAATGATCAATTAAATTATCATTGATCATTAAATTATCATATGATATAAATAGATTTTATTATGTAAATTAAACAAATTTTGATCATTTTTCGATATTATAATTTTATCATATCCAAAATAAATTAAAATTTAGAAAATTTATAATTTTAAAGAATATTTATTTATTAATAGAATAATTAATTTAGGGAATAGGGAAACTTGACCTTTTGCAGGCAGGATTTAATTTTTATTTGCAGATTTGTCAAATTGAAAAAGTTACATATTGTAATAATTGATATTATTGAGTGAAGGATAGTTAAAAAATTGTGTTAATTTAATTATAATTTTTTAATTTATATTATATATTTTTTATCCAACGAAAGAAAGATAACATAATTATCTTATTTAGTAGTGGATAATTTAAAAAGAATAAAAGCTGAATTACCGAATAATTATTGGGGCAGATTCCTTTAATTTGGTTTCAAAGCGACAAATTTTCTCAAAAATAAAATATAATATTTAATTAAAGAGAAATTTAAATTACATAATTCATTCATAAAATCTATTACTATATGTTGTCAAAATAGATCTTATCAGTTGATATAGTTTGGCGCGTGCCTCATTGTAAGATGATCTTTAAATTTAGGAAATAATGTCCCTTTAAATTTATACAAAAGCATTCTTTCTATATTTATTACATAAGAATGAAAAATATTGATTACACTTGTAACTTGTAGAAATTCTAAAGTTTTACTTTTTAACTTTTTGCTCGAAAAAGTAGAAATCCGTATCGCTACCACGCACACCTGAGTGTGTGATCACGTCAATACTGTCATGCGCAGCTATCGTAATATATTAAGGTTATATATTGTTTAATAATCAGTTATGCTAATACTCCCAAAGTTCTATATTTCAAAATGTGCAATTTTAGCATTACATTAAATTATTTATAACATTTATTGAAATAATTCTTTTTTATATCGTACAAAATGAGAACAAGAAATGTAAGAATAATAATCTAATAATTTAATATATAAAATAAATAAATTTAAATTAAATATACTGTCCCTTATTATTATTATTTTGCTTAGGGACTTTTGGGAAATTTGCCTACAGATACCTTGGATTCCGCACTCAAATGTTATGTGGGGTTGGTATAATAAAACAAAAGAAAATAAAAATAAATAAATAAATAAGTATTATAGTAAACTTAAAATACTAGCGACCTACTACAGCCTGGCCCACTAAAACCTGTAACCCTTCTTTTGGAGCCCTTTGCCCTCTTTCAGAACTGTCGTAAGACTTTAGCCTTCGAGCGTGGCGCTCCAACTCTGTCGCTGCTGTGACTTCATTCTTTGCCTGCGGTTCTTCTGCGTCAATAGTTAAAAAATTTAAAACCATTTTAATATAAAAGCGGAATTAACAGCAGGCCTTAGTGAGTCTTCCCGACTCTGGGTTCTGGAGATTATTTCTTTCTTTAAAAAGAACAAACAATTCCTCCCTTTCCCTCGCCATAAAATACATTCCATACGAATGGTCGCACCCTCGAGCCTTGAGCGGCACCACTTTGCATCTCCTCCTTCAGAGTCCAGTTGTCCCCCTCCTATACCACCCACTTGTCCCTAAGATAATTATCCATTATACGCAACAAGTAAGGCGGTATTCCTTTGCTCATCATCGCCTCGATGAGATCTTTCCATCTCGCGGAGTTAAACGCGTTGCGTATGCCATTTAAGCACAGAAGCCCTTTTCCTTCTGTGGTCCTAACGTGTTTTTTCCTGCTTTGGCTATGTCTACTACTGCCTGGATGGCATCAACTGTAGATTTGCCTTTACGGAAACCAAATTGGTGATCCGATAGACTATTCTCTCCGGTCAAGTGGCTTTGCATTATCTGCAGAACCATATCCTCTAGAAGTTTACTACTCGTATCCAGCACGTATATGGACCTGTACGACGAGACTTCATATAGAGGTTTTTCACCTTTCCTTAGGAGGACTAACCTATGTCGCTTCCAATCGCGGAAGAACTCTCCTCTCTCAAGGCAAAGATTGAAGCATTGAAGCAGAATCTGGGGTGAAGTTTCGATTACCAGTTTTAGGATCTCGTTACTTATCCCATCGATTCCAGGCGGTTTGCCTGTTTTCAATCTTTTACCAGCATTTCGTAGATCAGTAAGAGTAAAGAGACTTCATCCTCACCGACTTCACAGCCATTCAGTTTATGGGTCTGAATAGAGGAGATGATGCAATCGTGAGATCAATGATGGATCCAATTGCACCCCTCCTAAACGTCCAAGTCCTTCCCCGGTTCACAATCGTTAAATTGCTTCTTGAGACCATTTCTCCGATCATTCTGCCTCTTTTGATCGAGCCTGAATGTCGGCTTCGAAGTCTGTCAGTGGATCGTTCGGCGAGAAGTAGCAGCTGTACATATGTATGCTAGAAACCTCCGCCCAAACGAATCCACTGCTCGTCTCCAGGTACCTGGCAACTCACTTAGGTTGTTCGACAGAACAGTTCTTCGCCATGTGCCCCTTACCACCGAATCACCGACAGTTTTTAGTTCAGTCGGGGCCTTTGCATGATCGGGTCACGTGTCCATATGTAAGGCATTTTAGACACCTTACATCTTCTAGATGCTCTCGGACTCGGACGTTTAGCCATCCTATTTTTATTTTGCCGATCTTGATCAGATACTGACTATCAGACTATGCTAGGCGGACCAACGCGACTTTTTTGCCACTAAAACATGTCAGAACTCTGCACACTATGTCCGTGTCAGGCTTTCCCAGTTTCTCTCTCAAAGCCGAAACCACATCCTGCTCGGTCGTAGTTTCATCAAGGCCTTTCAATTCAAGACACCTCTTATTTACAAGAGCTGTAACCTCGGCCCTACCTAGTGAGGCCGAGGCCAGAGCCCCCGCAAAGTTCAAGGTGTCACCTCCTTTTTCAAGACCAGGAGTACATCCTTATTGATTGCCCTCCTGATCCTGAGGACCTCAACATTAGATTCTTCTGGCCTCACAAAGCGTTTGACTGTCTCCGTGTTTCTCGACTTTGAGGGATACTTCTGGTGCTCCCTTTCATCTTTCTTTTTCAATGCCTTCCTTTCGGCCTTTGCCTTTTTATTGATGAGAACGTCAAAGCCGTCATCATCTACTGGGGCATTTTTTGAGGCAACTGCAGCGTAAGTCTCTTTGACCTTTTTCTCGGCTGCTCCTCCACTACCTGGCTCCAACGGAAGGGTTTACGCAGGTACGTTCTCGCGCTTCCTCTTCTCAGACTAACCATCAGGATATGGACTCGCTTCTGGACCATTTCCGCTTCTCCGGCGCTTTCATATCCATGAAGTCAGTCATGTCCGGCAGCGGATAAGCATCCCACCCCGGAGCACCAACGCCGTCAAAAATGTCAGTAATGCCTGGCTAAGGGTATGCATCCAGGCCCAGCACGCCCATGCCATCAAAGACGGCAGCCGCGACAGGGAGAGGATATCCATCCGCTTCTCCCAGCACATCAAGGACATCGATGATTTTTGGTTATTATTATGATTATTTTTTTTTTGCTTAGGGATTAGCATGTGCAGCACTCACCACCAGTCTCCTTTTTTTCGCGTGGTCCGCGAACATTCGGCATAAGACGTGCCAAATTTGCCTCACACTCAATCGGCTTATTCAACGCCGTTGCTATGTGGTGATGGAAGTTTAACCTTCCATCGAGCTCCACACCGAGATACTTTATATCCTTGCTCCACTTGACCTCGAATTCGTCTATCACGATTCGTGGGGCTGTATAACCACGTCTGTCTGTGACGAGCAGAGCTTCGGTCTTTGCCAGGGCCATTTGAAGACCTCTGTCATCCAGTTAGCTCTACACTCGCCGCAGACATTCGTTCTTCTTTGCTTCCTGGAGGGCAGTTTTGAAGACTCCGCATCTCCCTGATTCAGCGACATGTTGGATGTTCTCTTTGTCGCCGAACTTCGCCTTGCATAAGAAGCAGCATGGGCTCTTCTTACAGTCTGCTACCTTATGGCCGGCTTCTCCGCACTTGAAGCACGCAGCCGACCTATCTACTGCTTGGCAGTCTCAACCTATATGGCCATATCCAAGGCATCTATGGCACCTTGTGACCGTAGCTCTTCTTCTCACCTGGCAGGACACGAACCCAATTTTAAAGTGTCCTATTTTCTCCAGCTTATCTGCATCCTCTTGGCTGGTGACACCGACAGCGAGTCGCTTACTCCTCGCTTGTTTGGTCCAAGGACCGTCACCTTTCTGCTCCCTGCTGGCACCGTAGAGATTTTCTCCAGGACGTCCAAAACGTCTTCCTTTTCAGTAAGAGCGCCCATTTCGCGGATTTCCAGCGTAATCTGCCGGACCGCCATCTGCACCTTACCCAAATCGCCGATTACCTTTGTCACCTCCTCGACGAACAGCTTCTTGTTTGAAGACCCTCCAATTTTAATGAGAAGGTCTCCTTTTTTAGTGGGTAAAGCTCCCACAATCCTTGTCTCGCTGGCCTCCTATTTAGACTCTTTCCGAACCTTCGCCAACACTTCCGCGAAGGTAGCTCCTTCAGCTACTTTGACGGCCACTGTGGCTCTTCCCTTTTTATATGGATTTGGCTTTGGTGCCGGTTTGGTCTCCTTACCTTTAGACCTTCTGGGAGGTCCCTCCTCCTTTTTCTTCTTTGGCTCCTTCGTAACCTCAGGATCACTTCTTTTCCGTTTCTGAGCCTCCAAGGCGACGTTTTTAAGCTTTACTGCATTAAAACGGTCACGTCTCCTTCGTCGGTCCCTTCGTGATTCCTCTGACCAAGTTAGTCCCTGGTAGAACGTCGCGTCTTTTTTGGCGGCCTCTGCGTGCTTCTCCCTTACCTCCTGTATGAGCGATGTTAAGCATCTGAGTCCATCCTTGATTGTCCTATTGACATTCTTCTGGACATCGCATGACTTCAGCATCTTGCTGACCTCTTCCTCCATTTCTAGAATGTTTGCTGCCTCTTCTTCCCGCAGCCTCACGCATTCATCTCGCTCTTCATTGCAGCTAACAATGTCAATCGCAGAAGCATTACTGAAGACAGAAATGCAGCTGGCTTGACTGGTGACGCTGCTCGTACTCCCTCGTCTCTTCACCTTGTCCACGATAATCTGTGGCACCTCCAATGCGTTGTTGCCCTCCTGCATCCTTAGGCCACTGGCAGGTACTCTTCCTCGTTTTTACAATCGCTCATGATGGATTGTTGGCAGGTTTTGGTCCGCGACGAGTATTTGATTTCCTCGATACCACCTATTTCTAGGAAGCTTACCTATCCGACACCTGGCACGCGTCCGATAGATACAAAATAAATTAATAACAAACAAACAAATTAAAAGCTGTTTAAATTACGCTTTTTGGCGGCCGTCGAGATCCTTCCTCGACATAGCCGAGATTATGAAGTTCTCGACTTGCCGCCAATTCTCTTCTTCTGGTCATCAGCGATACCATATTCTCCGGTGTAACTTGACTGTTTACACCTTCGAACATGGTCTGCCTCTCCAGGTCCCATTTCTTGCATGAGAAGAGGGTGTGCTCTGCGTTGTCTACAGCGAACTGGCAGTACGTACACACCTCGTTCTCGCGTAATTTAAAGCGACACAGTAACGATTTAAAACACCCGTGACCCGTGAGCGTCTGTGTCAAATAATAGGAGACTTCTCCATGCTTTCGATTTATCCAGGTGGTGAGTGTTGGAATCAGACGGTAAGTCCATCTGCCCTTTTCCTCCCTATCCCATCTGTCCTGCCATGTCTCGATAAGTCTGTTTCTCGCATATTTGCAGATGCTGTCCTTGCTGGGTCTTTCTTCCTCGGGCTTCTTGTTTTAAGTGGGGGCGGCCGTCGAGATCCTTCCTCGACATAACCGAGATTATGAAGTTCTCGACTTGCCGCCAATTTCCTTCTGACTGGGTCATCAGCAATACCATGTTCTCCGGTGTAACTTGACTGTTTACGCCTTCGAACATGGCCCGCCTCTCCAAGTCCCACTTCTAGCATGAAAAGAGGGTGTGTTCTGCGTTGTCCACAGGGAACTGACAGTACGCACACACCTCATTTTCGCGTAATTTAAAGCGATACAGGTACGCGTTAAAACACCCGTGGCCTGTAAACGCTTGCGTCAAATAATAGGAAACCTGACCGTGTTTCCTATTTATCCAGGTGTCGAGTGCCGAGATAAGGCGATAAGTCCATCGACCTTTTTCCTCACCATCCCATCTTTCTATGAGCCTGTGCCTCGCTTCTTTGCGTATCAGGCCCTTGCTAGGTCTTATTTCCTCATCCAGGGAACTTTATTCTTTAGAAAAGAGAAACATTTCTTCCCTTCCCTCGCCAAAAGATCTGCTGGCGGGACACTTGCAAGGACCTGCACAGCACTCGTAGATACCGTCTTATATGCTGAGATGATACGCGTAGTTATCGATATCTGCTCTGACAGTAACTTTTCACAGATGGTAACACATCTTTTACTCCTCAGGGAGTATAAGGCGTAGGGCTCTTTAAGGAGCCCCACGCTGCATCTCTTCCTTGAGAGTGCAGGTGTCTCCCTCATATATAACCCACCTGTCGATAAGATAATTATCCATTATCCGCAACAAGTAGGGCGGCATGTTTTTCATTTTCATCGACTCGATGAGATCTTTCCATCTTGAAGAATTGAACGCGTTGCGTATGTCAATTGCTACCAACGCGCAGAAGCTCTTTTTTTATTTGGTCCCAATTTGTTTTTTCCCGCTTTGGCTATGTCTACTACTGCCTGGATGGCATCAACTGTAGATTTGCCTTTACGGAAACCAAATTGGTTATCGGATAGACGATTCTATCCGGTCAAGTGGCTTTGCATTCTCTGCAGAACCATATCCTCTAGAAGTTTACCCATCGTATCCAGCAGGCATATGGGCCTGTACTACGAGACTTTATCTAGAGGTTTTTCACCTTTCCTTAGGAGGACTAACCTTTGTCGCTTCCAGTCGCAGAAGAACTCTCCTCTCTCAAGGCAAAGATTGAAGCATCGAAGCAGAATCAGGAGTGCAGTTTCGATTCCCAGTTTTAGGATCTCGTTACTTATCCCATCGATTCCAGGCGCCTTGCCTGTTTTCAATCTTTTACCTGCATTTCGTAAATCTGTAAGAGTGAAGAGTTCATTCTCACCGACTTCACAGCCACTCCAGTCCATCCCAAGCCATGGCTCCGCAGGAGGAAAGAGAGCTTGTATTATCTCTTTGACCCAATCGGGACTGTCCAGTCCGGGGTCTTTTGCCTCGTCCCTAATTTCTTAGTAACGATTTTAAAAGCCAGACCCCATGGGTCCTTATCGACATCCTCGATTAAGTCTTTCCAGCTACGGCGTCGCGACTTGAGGATCTCTTTCTTGAGGTTCTTTTTCGCCTCCTTGATAGCCTCTGTCAGTAAGGGATATCCCTTAGATGGGGTATATGTCCTTCTTGCTTTGAGACATTCCTTTCTCAAGGAGGCTAGCTCCTCTGACCACCAGTGCAAGGATTTTCTTACGGGGATGGCGCCTTTGCGTGGCATAGACGCATTGCAAGCGGTGACTATAATGTTCCTCACCGCTCGAACCTCCCCATTAAGACTGCTCGGCCTCTTCACCCAGCCAAAGTCCTCAATTAAGAGGGCTTCTCTTAGGGACCGGCCGAACTTTTCCTAGTCGAATTTTTTTATATTCCACGAGGAGATTTTGCGACTAGAAACATCCTGTCGTTTTCCTCCTCGTGTGTCTCCCATCGAGACTGAGAACTCAATGTACTGGTGGTCACTTGCGGTATATTCCTCAGAGACCCGCCAGTTGCTTATGCGGCTAAATAGTTTAGATGATGCGATCGTTAGATCTATAATTGATCCGATCGCACCTCGTCTAAAAGTCCATGTATTGTCTCGGCTTACAGACAATAAGTCGTTTCTGGAAATCATTTCTCCAATACGGATTCCTCTCTTGTCGAGTCTCGTCTCACCCTACTCTGGCGACTTTGCGTTAACATCGCCAGTGATGATTACATCCAGCCTGGATTCTGTGAGGCTCGCTTCTAGGTCTTCGATATTGGTTTCGAAGTTTGTCAGTGGGTCGTTGGGTGAGAAGTAGCAGCTATACATACGTATATTAGCTACCTCTATCCACACGAACCCACTGCTCGTCTCCAGAAACTTGTCAACCCGCAATTATGGGTTGCACAGCTTTACACAGTGGGCCAGAACACCTTGATTCATGGCCAAAAGTCGAATTTTTCAACTTTATCTTTTGTTAAAGTAGTTTATGACATTCTAATTAGCGATAGTTCTGGCATCTTTTACATTAATGACAATGTAATTTATAAATATTTAACACGTTAAAAATTATGTAAAATTTAAAAATATTAAAAAATTTCTCTTAAAAATTTCATTGAAGTTCTGTACATTTCTCGAAATAGAGTTAATTTTTTCAAGCAATTACTCATTGACGTTCAATATTACTCTCAAACAAACAAAAAAATCAGTATATAATTATTAGATAATTTATTTTCGATTAATTTTATAAGCACTGAAGTTAGAAATTAAGTAAAGTTGAATAAAAATTAAATTTGATTTAAGAGTTCTCCGAAGTTCCCCAAGATTTTGGGAAGTTTCGCATATGTATGTATTCTTTGTTAAGGGGAGATTCCACTGATTTTTTTTTTGAATACCGAAATTATTTTTTTTTAATTTTTGGTTAGTATGATAATCTAAAAATACGGGAAAAATAGTCTGAAGCGATAAGAATAGACTCGCTAGCAGGAGAGTAGGAATAACATCACCTTTCCACCTCGAAAAATCATGTTTTTTCATTAATTACCTAACTGCAATTTGTTTATTTTTAAATTTACATTTTTTCTTTTTGCACCGCTTGAAAGAGTAGTTCTTAAGTAATAAGAAATGTCTACTGTTACATATCAAAGGTTATGTATATAACTTTAAGTTAAATTTTTGTATATTTGGTCCTTTAAACTTTAAACGCGTTTTTCTCGAAACTACACATTTTCAACTTGTTTACACTCTCATTTTTACAATTTTCAACGAAATAACTTGCAATTTGGACAGCATGCTCCTTGAATGTGTAGTTTTCGTGTAAACTAGGATATTTAAGATTCATTAATATTTATAAAAGTTATTAACAATTTAAGTTGCAAAATTATGGTCGAAAAATTAAAAAGTCTGCCATTTGGTTATTTTTCAATAAATTTTTTTTGTTCTAGTTTACACGATAGCCATAATGGTATAGATTAAGAAAATTTTTGACTTTTTTAGTTTAGATTAATTGTCGCAGAGAAAAAATGTAAACAACTTTTAGAGGGGACCACTTTCGGCAGCCATTTTCTAAGACTCCATTAAAAAAATAAATAAATAAAAAATGGTTTTTATTACTATAACACAAGTATTTTATTGTAAAAAAAGTTTAACTAAGAAATATTTATTTTACTACCTATAAAAATTTTTTTTTAAAAAACCTTAATTTCTGTGGAATCTCCCCTTAAACGAATTTTAAGAAAAAGTGGCACATTTTACAACAAATTCATTTGTTTACTAAAAAATTGTAAATATTAAAGTTAATGTTTCACTCACAATATACGTAGTGACTAAGATTAGGAAAAGTTTGGCTACAATATCAACATCCATTCGGGGTTTTTCGGGGTTTTCGGGGTCGCTGATTACTAATCGATTATTAGTTTTTAAAAATCCAAAATGGCGGATCCAATATGGCGGATGACTTTATTAAAATTTCATCAGATCCACTGGAAACTTGTTACTTGGGGTCTTTCGGGTTCGCTGATTACGAATCCATTATTAGTTTTTAAAAATCCAAAATGGCGGATCCAATATGGCGGATGACTTCATTAAAAATCCATCAGATCAACTTGAAACTTGTTACTCGGGGGTTTTCGGGGTCGCTGATTACGAATCTAATGTTAGATTTTAAAAATTTAGTATTGCAGATTGAAGGTGGAAAAATTTTATAGAAAAATATTTGATTTGGATACCGATGATTCATCATTTTATATCAAAATTTTAAAGAATATAATGTTGAAACTTAAAAAGTGATCAAAATTTTGTGTAATTTTTTATTTTAGTATAACGCAATATCTGGAGGTTTGTGATGTCACTCATTCTTATTTTTATATAATTATTTTAAACTCTATATTTTATATTATATATCTGTTACAAGTATTTGATTAAAAAAATGGAGAAGGGCGCCATCATTAAAAAAGATTAGCTAGCACTGGGTTTATGATGAACTAGTTACGGCACTGAGTACGTCGTTACACACGCGCATACGCTAGTTTGCTCTCACTCTCTTTCTCTCTGAAGCTGCGTTGCGGTCGGTATCATATCGGTCACGGCGCGGTCTATGAAATTTTACTTTTCTTATTATGATGTAGAATTGTCGGATGAAGACGAATAACCGAAAGAATGAATTTGAAGCAATTTAAATGTGAGAGGAGAGGGGGACTCACACAGAAACCTCCCCGAAGGTGAGAGGATAGGGGAACTCACACAGAAACCTCATCGAAGGTAAGAGGATAGGGGAACTCACACAGAAACCTCCCCGAAGGTGAGAGGCTAGGGGGGCTCAGACAGAAACCTCCCCGAAGACGAGAGGCTAGGGGGATTCACACAGAAACCTCCCGGTAGTGAGGTCTAAAATTGTGCTGCAACCTCCTCGTGGTAGACCTTGGTAACTGCTAAAATAGTAGGCTAACTGCAGGCAAATTAAACCTTTTTATTTTTAAATCCTGAATATTAAGTTTAAAATCATCAACATATGCGTATCATTTACCTTCTTGAAATCGCCAGACTAAATTTTTCAAATCTGACATTAAATTCGTAATCAGCGACCCCGAAAACTGCCGAGTAACAAGTTTTAAGTAAATCTGATGGATTTTAAATAAATTCACCCGCCATATTGGATCCGCCATTTTGGATTTTTAAAAACTAATAATGGATTCGTAATCAGCGACCCCGAAAACCCCCGAGTATTAACTTTCAAGTGGATCTGATGAAATTTTAATAAATTCAACCGCCATATTGGATCCGCCATTTTGGATTTTTAAAAACTAATAATGGATTCGTAATCAGCGACCCCGAAAACCCCCGAGTATTAACTTTCAAGTGGATCTGATGAAATTTTAATAAATTCAGCCGCCATATTGGATCCGCCATTTTGGATTTTTAAAATCTAATAATGGATTCGTAATCAGCCACCCCGAAAACCCTCAAATAATAAGTTTCAAGTGGATCTGATGAAATTTTAATAAATTCAACCGCCATATTGGATCCGCCATTTTGGATTTTTAAAAATAAATAATAGATTCGTAATCAGCGACCCCTAAAACCCCGAGTAACAAGTTTCAAGTAAATCTGATGGATTTTTAATAAAGTCATCCGCCATATTGGATCTGCCATTCTGGATTTTTAAAAACTAATAATAGATTCGTAATCAGCGACCCCGAAAACCCCCGTGTATCAAATTTCAGGCCATTTGAAATATAAAAAGACTTTTGGCCATCGAACAGGGTCTCCTGGCCCACTGTGCTTTATGGCGGCTCTCTTCGCCTTATCCTGATACCAATGGGCGAGGTCGCTTCCTTGATACTGCTCACTGCAGAACAGGATATCGACCTCATTTTCTCTTGCTGTTTGCATTAGGAGCAGTTGTTTATCCTTACTTGTATGCAGGTTGATCTGCAAAAATTTTAAGGATTTGCCCTTTTAATCTTTTGCAGTTCTTCCCTGTAAACTGGACAGGCTCTCTTTGCGGACTCATGATCCGTTTCTGGCTTCCCCAGGTCCAAACAAGTAAGGCACTTCGGCTTAACGTTACAGCTCTTCGCGAGGTGTCCCTCTCCGCCGCATCTCCGACAGTTTTTACTTCTGTCGGGGCCTTTGCAGGATAGGGTTCTGTGTCCGTAACCTAGGCACGTACCAGAGCCACCTTAGTTCCTCTGTAGCGCGGCAAAAGTCGACACTCCATCGTCAGGTTGGGTTTACCTAGCTTTTCTCTCAGTGCTAAAGTCACCTAATCCTCTGTGGTGGCTTCATCCAAATCCTTAATCTCTAGAGACCTTCTATTCACTAGAGGTGTGACCTTAGCCTTGCCATGCAGTGACGAAGACAGGGCTTCCGCAAACTTCAAGGTATCTCCACCCTTTTTCACTATCACGAGAACCTCCTGTTTGAAGGTTCTCCTGATATTCCGGATCACGGTACCCGTATCTTCTGGGATTACCTTTGCTTTTATCAGCGGCAAGATACCCTCATACAATCTTGGGTCTCTTGCCGTGATTTTAACGGCTTCCGTGCTCCTTACCTTCAAAGGGGGCTTCGGAAACTTCTTTTTCTCACCTGAGGGCTTCTCTTTTGCAGCCCTTTTCTTTTTGTATTTAACAACTTCGAAGCCGTCCCCATTGTCCGCTCCGTCCTTCAAGACGGCCTCTGCATACGACTTGCCTAGACTATTTGAGGACGCCTCTTTCGTTCCAACTAGCGACTTAGAACCAAGCTGTGGAGCATCCTTTCGCTTAATTCTCTTCCCGCCTTGAGTCGTCCGTTGTGGACTCGCATCTGGGCTTGCACCTTCCCTGGGGCGTTTATTAACGCCTTTTGCCTTATTAGGGCATGTCGTTGCGCCGTCCAGAGCTGCAGTAGTGCTCTCCGTTTGTTGTGGAGCTTCCACAGCTGGATGTTGCGGCTCTTGGTCTTTGAAAGGCTCGAGGATAAAACGTAAATTCTTACAGATCATATCGAACGCACTTTCCAAAACCGTCACGCCATCCTGGATGTCACGACTGATGTTCTTTTGGCGCTTGAATCCTTGGCGCAAACTTTTAAAAATTCCCGGAATAGCCAGGAACTGGTCTGAGACACTTGCCTTATAGCTTGTCAGCTGATTCTTGTTTTGGTCCCCCCCAAAATCCGTGGGGCCTGCGGCGGTGTTCAAAGACACACCGTCGGGAGTATTGTTCTCTTTCATGGTTTCTCCTTGGGGTAATTCATTTATTTTACGATTCATCATCATATATTTCTTTTTTTGGTTTTAAAATCAGGGAACCACCCTGTTGGTTGTCCTTTAGTGGAAAGCCCCGCCACCACGACAAGGTCTACCGAACATATCAAAAATGACACCCGATTCTGGCAGCGGATGGGCATCCCACCCCGGTTCGGCAAAGGATATGCATCCATCCCCAGCACACCCATGCCATCCAAAACAGCAGCCGGGACCGGGAGAGAATAAGCATCCGCTTCTCCCAGTACGTTAAAGATATCACCGATGTTCGGCAGTGGACAACCAGCGGCGGAGATTATTATTATTATTATTTTTCACGGGGGAGAAGAGAAAAAAATGCATTTGTGCATGTCCAGGAAGTTCCCGCTTGCGCTGGGGTATGTCGGGCTCACGAACAAAATGCAAGGATAAAATTTATAAACCTTGCATACCTGCTTTAGGCAGTCACGGATACCGACTAAAAAAAACTTCTTAATCCCCTGGGTTTCGAACCTATTATCCATCTACGGAACTACCTAGTGACTTCAGACTTCGTAGATGAATGGTCCTATGTAGTCGCTGGCGCGACTTTCTCGTGCCGCTCTTGATCTGGCCTTATTTCTTCCTTGTCCTCGACAAAGTCTTCTTTGCTTCCTGGAGGGTAGTTCTGAAGACTCCGCATCTCCCTGATCCAGAGATATGTTGGATGTTCTCCTTGTCGCCGAACTTCAACTTGCATAAGAAGCAGCATGGGCTCTTCTTACAATCTGCTACCTTATGGCCGGCTTCTCCGCACTTGAAGCACACAGTCGACCTATCTACTGCTTGGCAGTCTCGACCTATATGGCCATATCCAAGGCACCTGTGACCATAACTCTCCTACTTATTCTGCAGGACACAAAACCGATCTTAATGTGCCTTATCTTCTCCAGCCTGTTGGCGTCCTCTTGGGTGGTGACCACGACAGCGAGCTTGATACCTCGCTTATTTGGTCCAGGGACCGTCACTTTCCTGCTTCCTTCAGGTACCGTAGATAATTTGTCTAGGACCTCCTTGACATCCTTCTGTTCTGTAAGGGTGTCCATGCCCCGGATCTCCAGCACAGTCTGCCGGTCCGCCATCTGGACCTTACCCAGATCGCCGATTACCTTTGTCACCTACTCGGTGAACAGCTTCTTGTTTGAAGACCCTCCAATTTTGATGAGAAACCCAAGTTTCTTTCCTTTTTTGGCTCCTTGCCAAAAAATAAAAAAAATAAAACCATGGCTAATAAAAAAGAATTATTTACTTTAAGTGATAAAAATTATTATATAATTGATAATAAAAATAAAATGTTGAATGATTAACATATGCATGAATTTAAAAAAGTTTTAGAAAGACAATTAAATTTATTTTATAATATGCAAAGCACTTTATGTTTACAAGCGCTTGATCTGATAATTCCAATCGAAAAAAATAAGTGGCACATTCAAATACTTTTTAGTGATTCTTTCAAATCTGGTCACTGGATTTGCACTTATGGTGGAACAAGACTTTATATTTTTGACAGTCTAAACAAAGGCTCCTTAAATGAAAATCAAATAAACTATTTAGTTAGATTATATCCCTTTAAACCACCAGTAGTATTTTCAACAGTTCATCAACAACCGTTAGGCAGTGTTGACTGTGGAGTATTTGCTATAGCATTTGCAACATCTTTATTTTTAATGAAATGCCAAAAACTCTTTATTATAATTATTGTCAAGTGAGAAATCATTTAAAGTTAATTTTTAAAAACAACATTTAAGTCGTTTTTCGACTATAAAAATTGTGTTAATCCACGTTTAGTGATTAAGTATGATTGTGATTGTCTTTTGAATGATTCAGTTAAAAAACTCCTATATAGAAAAATAAACCCTAATAAAATTATTGATCAAGAAATTCCTTGTTAAAGAATTTTAAATCATGCAAAGGTAATTAATAATTCTTTAAAGATGCAACAATATAGTGTTATACTCAAATCCAATAGTAAAATTAAAAATACATTTTATTCACATAAAGCAGACGTTTTTTCTAAAAAAATTTAAACAAGTCAGTTCGAGTTCCAACAACAACATTCAGATAAAAGAAAGAATGAAGTTATTAATAATGAAGTAGACTCTTATCAAAAAGAAAGTAGTGTACAATGTCAAATAGAATATAGAGGATTACTGAAGCATACAAATTTTTTCTGTAAAGTTATTAATTCAAATGATGATAACATGAAACAAATTCTTTATTCAAAACTGTCCAAAAAGTGCAGTGGAGAATCAACAAAATTGTCGTGCATAACAAAAATTGAAAAGAAAAATTCATATTATTAATCATTCAGACGAATTAGATGTTTCGTCTGTAAAAATAAAAAAGAGCCAGACAGAATACAAAAAATACAGGGAAAAAATCAAAAAAGAAGGAAAAAAGCTCTTTGTTTGATGATTCGAAAAATGTTAATTCGAAAAAAATATAAAAAAGGAAAATAAAAAAGCTCTTTGCTTGATGATAAAAATTTGATGAATCAAGTTAATGATTCAAATAATGATAACATGAATGAATCTGTTAATTTAAAAAATATATTTGCTTCTATTTCTCCAATTACGAGTGCACATGACAGTGTAAACGAAATAAATTCTTTATTTAAGAATGTCCGAAAAAGTGCAGTGGAAACTCAAAAAAATTATCGCGCCAAACAAAAATTGAAAAGAAAAATTAATATTATTAATCATTTAGACGAAGTAAATTTTTCTTCTGTAAAAGTAAAAAAGAGCCAGGCAGAATACAAAAAAAATACAAGGAAAAATGAAATCAGAAGAGAAGGAAAAAAGCTCTTTGTTTGATGATTCGAAAAATGTTAATTTGAATAAATTAAAAAAATAAAATAAGCTCTTTGCTTGATAACTCTAAAAATGTTAAATCTAATCAATCTATTGATTTAATAAATACATTTAGTTCACAAAAATCAATTGTTCCTCTGTCAAGCATATCAAATGACAAAATTATTTATGAATTAAATACTAATCAAAATTATCTAGTAATATTGAATTATTATTGTAATAATTGTTAAGCAAAGTATTTTAAAGATGAAAGAGTTAGTGGCAAAAAATACAGTTTTAATGATTGTTGTGGTCATGGTGGTATTATATTGCCTTCTGTTCAATATCCAGAAGAATTAAGAATATTGATATAAGGACTTCATACAAAATCAGGTCATTTTAAAAAGAATATAAGATTGTATAACTATTCTTTTTCTTTTGCATCTTTAAATGCTAACGTAATACAAAATTCAAGGTCAAATTTATTACCAAATGAATAGTGCTTTATATCCTGATATCCTGAGTTAGTGGAAAAAAAAGTTTTAATGATTGTTGTGGTCATGGTGGTATTATATTGCCTTCTGTTCAATATCCAGAAGAATTAAGAATATTGATATAAGGACTTCATACAAAATCAGGCCATTTTAAAAAGAATATAGGGGGAAGTCCCCTAGTACCGGACATCTAAGGTTTTTATAGAATAAAATTAAAACTACTACAAAAAATATGACTTCAATTATGAATTAATTAACTCTACAATAGATAACACCAAAATCAATTAACAAAAATAGAATATTTTGATAAACATTTTTCTTAAGTTCAATTTAGTTTTGGTATCGAAATACTACAATTTTGAAATTGTCCCCTAGTACCGGACAGTCTAAAACTTTTAATTTTACGCGCAAGATATTATTGAGAAATAATGCAGTGATCAAAGATTGCCTTCTTGCTGTATTAAATGAAGTGTTATTGCCAAAGATATTGTAAAATAAAATCATCAACTTTAGAAAAAAATGTGTTACTTTTTTTTATTTTTTATTTAAATTTTACAGTGCATTCTACCAAAAACACATTCACATTAAGTGAATGATTAATTCAACGAATATTTCTGTTTAATATATTCAGATAAAACAAAAGTGACTTAACTATTCACTTATTGGCTGAGTTTACCTACAAAAACCAATTTTTTAACTGTCTGGTACTAGGGGAATTCCTTGTGTCCGGTACTAGGGGACAAGCAATCCTCAAAATTATGTTATTTTATACTAACACCGTTAAGAAAATAAAAACAACTTTTACAGTCTGGGAATTATAGTTAAATCCTCTCTTTAATGCAAGTTAAAATAAACACGTAAGCACAAAACTATAATAGTAATCGCACTTTGAAATTTGAACGATACGTCTTCTCGATAAAAAAAACAATTTAGTGCTCTCATCGAGGTCATTCGCGTTATTGACAAACCGAGCTCTCTGATTCTTTATCATTACGATTTGTCATTTGTTGAAGAATTAGAAGTGTCCGGCGTTAGGGGACTTCCCCCTAAGATTGTTTAACTATTCTTTTTCTTTTGCATCCTTAAATGCTAACGTAATACAAAATTCAAGGTCAAATTTATTACCAAATGAATAGTGTAATGAATAGTTTATCTTGATAAAGGTGAAGACCCATGTTTTGGTCAATTGTATATTTACGATCCTGAAGAAGCAATTCGTTACAGATTAAAAAGTAACGAAAATTTGAATGAAGAACTTTTACAAACAATATGAAAACTTCTAATGCATACGCAAAATCTTTTATGATGATATCAGAAATAAATAAAATTAAAACTGAATTAGCAAGACAAAAAAATGAAGAAACTCTTGAGTTACAATTGTTGTTTACGTTAAAAAAAGGTTTTGATAAAAATAGATACAATTTTCAAAGTTTTAATGAAATTGCTGATATTTTAAATACAAATTCTGAAGAAGAAATACCAGAATCTTATGTAACGGTTTATAATAAGTCTTCAAAGGAATTAAAATCAGTAAGTAATTTAGATCCGAATGTTGAACCGTGGATTTATCCCATATTTTATCCACTTGGAAATAAAGGTTGTAATATTAATATGATTCGTAGTGACAGTGCTTTTAGAAGCAGAAACCATACTATTTCTCGGTCTGCCTATTGTAAATACAAAATAGATATTAGAGATAAGGAATTTAATCAATTTTTATATCAGGGAAGATTATTCCAACAATGGGTTGTTGACAATTATGTAAAAATAGAGAAAGATAGCTTTTGATTTTGTGCAAACAATTAAGCTCAATTGAGAGAATTATTTAATTATTTAATTGTCATATAAATGTGGAAATAGTTTCATGTATCAAATCTGTTAAATATTTATATAAATATATATTCAAGGGTCATGATGCTGCATCCATTATTATTACAAATGCCAATGGTGAGGTGACTGTTGATCACAATGAAATTAATCAATATGAAAAGAATAGATATGTAGGTCTTGTTGAGGCAGTTTGGAGAATTTTAAGTAAATCATTGGGGGAAAAAAGCCATAGTATTAATCGTTTACCCATACATTTACCAAATGAACAGAATGTTATTATTCGTGAAGGGAAAGATAATAACAATGTTTCATTTGATATGCAGAAAAATTCAAAATTGCTCGATTTTTTAAACTTAATGAACGTAATATTTCTGCTCGTCAGTATTATTATTCAGAAATACCTGAACATTTTACGTGGGTAACGAAATATCTTGAATGAAAAAAAGAGCTCGTAAAGAAAAAGTATTAGGAAAAATGAATTCAGTTCATTCATGTCAATCAGAGTTATTTCACCTTAGATTATTGTTGTTTACAGTAAAAGGAGTAACTTCTTTCCAAAGTTTGAGAACAGTGAATGATCATCTTTATTATGGTCATTCACTTTGACAATTATTTGTAAAAATTCTAATTCATTGTCATCCTGTACATTCGGAAAAACTTTGGGAAAAGTTTAAGGGTCAAATGTCAGAAGACTATTCAAAACTTGACAATATTGATGCTGAAAAAACAGCTTATAAGAATATAAAATCAATGTTATTAACCCATTAACGCCCAAATGACCACAATTTTAACTTAAACTTCAACACACGATTTAAAGTATTTTCAGGTAATGAATTATAGCATCAATAAGATATAGGGGGTTTTGGGGGTCGGTCTTCAAGATTCTGGGGTCAAAACAGCGATTCGACCAAAACAAAATCCAATATGGCGGATTTTTTTTAAACACCCCAAAAAATCATTGATTTTTTTTTAAATATTTTTTTAGAACTAAAAAAATTTTTTTTAACTTTTCTAAATTATGCTATTGGTGGGCAAAATAGTAGTACTTTCAAAATGTAAAATAGAGAAACTTTGATTTCAAAATAGCAAAATCGAAATTTTGAAAAAGTGAATGCATTATAGTAAAAAAAAATTTCACAGCAATATTCAAAAAGTATCCAAATTCGATTCAAAATTTATACTCGGGGGTTTTAGGGGTCGCTGATAACGAATCTCATGTCAGTTTTTCACAAATCAAAATGGCAGATCCAATATGGAGGACATTTTTTTGAAAAATTTCTTGGATTCACTTGAAATTTGTCACTCGGGGGTTTTCGAGGTCGCTGATGACGAATCCAATTATAGATTTTCAAAATTCAAAATGGCGGATCCAATATGGCAGACTTTTTTGAAAAATTTCTTGGATTCACTTGAAACTTGTCACTCGGGGGATTTCGAGGTCGCTGATAACGAATCCCATGTCAGTTTTTCAAAATTCAAAATGGCGGATCCAATATGGCAGACATTTTTTTGAAAAATTTCTTGGATTTACTTGAAACTTGTCGCTCGGAGGTTTTAGAGGTTGCTGATGACGAATCCAATTATAGTTTTTCAAAATTCAAAATGGCAGATCCAATATGGCGGACTTTTTTGAAAAATTTATTGGATTCACTTGAAATCCAATTATAGTTTTTCAAAATTCAAAATGGCAGATCCAATATGGCGGACCTTTTGAAAAATTTTTTGGATTTGCTTAAAACTTTTTACTTGGGAGTTTTGAGTGTCGCTGATGACAAATTCGATGTCAGTTTTTGTAAATTTACAATGACTCATCTAATAAGGCTGACGCTTTTTTAAACAAAATTTTTCGTTCTTCTTTAATAGTGGTCAAAAACAAATGAATATCGATATGGAACACAATTGAAGAACAAAGGAACTGCACATAAAATATAAATTTGAAAAATTGCAACAGGATCTCGTACTTTTTTTACCCAAAAGAAAGTCACGAAGCTTGATATAAACAAAAACAAAACTTCTTTAGACAATTATCGGCAAATAGACAAAAAATTCAGGAATGTTCAAAAAATATTTTTGCAAAAGATGTTTTAAATTTCTTACAAAAAATTTTAAAAAATTGAAAATTGAAAACTATTTTTTAATTAAAAACAAAAAAATAAGATTTTTCGATTCGTACACCTCCACGTGGTAAAACTTGGAAACACCATTAAAATAGAACGTAAAATTTTGTTTAAAAAAAGCGTCAGCCTTATTAGATGCGTCATTGTAAATATACAAAAACTGACACCGAATTTGTCATCAGCGACACTCAAAACTCCCAAGTAAAAAGTTTTAAGCGAATCCAAGAAATTTTTCAAAATGTCCGCCATATTAGATCCGCTATTTTGAATTTTGAAAAACTATAATTGGATTCGTCATCAGCGTCCTCTAAAACCCCCAAGTGACAAGTTTCAAGTGAATCCAAAAAATTTTTCATAAAAATGTCTGCTATATTGGATCCGCCATTTTGAATTTTGAAAAACTGGCATTGGATTCATTATCAGCGACCTCGGAAACCCCCGAGTGACAAGTTTCAAGTGAATCCAAGAAATTTTCTAAAAAATCCGCCATATTGGATTTTGTGTTGGTCGAATCGCTATTTTGACCCCAGAATATTGAAGAGCGACCTCCAAAACCCCCTATATCTCATTGATGCTATAATTCATTACCTGAAAATACTTTAAATCGTGTGTTGAAGTTTAAGTTAAAATTGTGGTCATTTGGGCGTTAATGGGTTAAATGAAGGATATAGTCTAACTGATTTTCAGGGTTTCAGGGATTCAGGGATTTATTAAAAAGTAAAGGAATAAATGTTTGCAACATGGCTTTTACAGGTTTAGCTTCCACTCTGCTTCCTAACGAAAAACTGTTCATAAAGATTTAAGCTTATCTGTTCCACTGTACAGTGATTCTTTTTCAAATATTAAAGTTCAGTCAAAAGAAGCACTTTTTTAAAAAATACTGATGTTTTTAATTGGGATAAAGCACCAAATATGCCTTAGAAGTTATAGATAAGTTATTAAGAGACATAATGAAATCAAATGAAGTTTTTCGTGAAAAAATTGTTTTCCTAGGAGGAGATTCTCGACCAATTTTACCGATAAAAGAACGAGCTACTAGATCAAAAATAATGAATTTATCAATAAAAAATAATAAATTATGGAATCATTTCCGAAAGTACACATTAATTGAATATATGAGAACTTTACCAGAGGAAACAGAATTTGTAGATTTCCTACTTAAAGTTGGTAATGGTGAATTAAATGGTATATATTATAATATCTAAGTACCAGAACATATTATTCAACAAGGCAATATAGATATAGCTGAAGAAATATATGGTCATTTAATACCACAGAATACATTTAAGGAGTTGTTGGGGTGTGCAATTTTAGCACCTAGAAACGTTGAAGTTAACGATATTAATAAGAGAGTGGTGCGTCTCTTAGCCAATAAAGGTGAAAAAATATATCAAAGTATTGATTCTACTGAAAATTGTGATAATGGAAAATTTTCTAAAGCTTTATTACCAGAATATTTACATATTCTCTCTCCACCTTCGTTATCACCACATGAATTACAATTTAAGAATTAATTCTGTCATAATGCTTATTAGAAATCTTAGTATTAATAAAGGATTATGTAACTGAACGAGGTTAATTATTTTAGATTTGTCACATAATGTAATTGAATATCAAATATTAACGAGTAATAAAAGTGGAAATATTGTTTTTCTACATCGAGTAACTTTATATTGTGAAAATTTAAATCCGTTTACTTTTAAAAGAAGACAATTTCCTATAAGACTGACTTTTGCAATGACCATTAACAAATCTCAAGGACAAACATTTAATAAAATATTTATTGATTTAAGAAGAGATGTTTTAATCATGGTCAGATGTATGTTACATTATCAAGAGTGCGATCATTTGATTTCGTAAAAATATATTTAGAAGATAATAAAAGGAATATGTATATAAAAAATTATGTTTATGGTGAAATTTTTGACTCTACTTAATTTAGTTTGTTTTGCTAACAAATCTAATATTTTAGTTAGTTATGGGTAATTCTACGTGAGATCTATTTATGACCTTTAAAATTCGCCTCGTAATGCTATTCAACGCACTATACTTTCCACCTCAAATTCTTATACTTTTTGCTCAACCTGTACTTACTACACAAATACAGTAGTACATGTGCTAAATCCCAATGGTAGGGTGCTACATAATACAAATTTCGTTATAAAATAGTAGCTTTAGTTCATAATTGTAAAAAAATGTGACGGTAAACTTTAAATTTTTTTGTACATTTTGGTTCGAAATATAATCGTTTTTTACATATTAGTATTTGAAAAAAACTATAAATAATTTGTGTTAATATTTATGAGTTATGAATTTTTGGGTTTGTAAATGTAGACCTATTTTCAGTAACCTATTAGTCTGAAAATATTGTGTTTAAAAAAATTTTATAGAATGAAAGTTTTAGTTTTTTTAAAATTTGACACGATTTTATGGATTTTTTAAAAATTTATTTATACCTTACAAGATAGAGATTTTCCAAAAAGTCTTCGAGTTAACCGATGCATTTAATGAGTTTTACAGAATTTTCAAAAATCACGTGCAAGCTGCTCGCTTTCTACGCTACGCCTTAATGTGTTTTAAATTAAAGGGGAATAATTTCTTAAAAAAAAAAACATAACATAACATAACATAACATAACATAACATAACATTGTTACATGCAAACCTGAAAATGTTCAATTATTTATATTTTTCTTAAACTTAAAGTTAACAAATTAATTGTTTTCCCTTGAAAATGAATAATTTAGCTAAACAATATTAGTTAAAATTAGTTAACTTTGGTTTCTCGTCATCAAAAAATTTTGTTCTTTCATATTTATATTGCAATTCAACAAAAATAGAAAACATTTATTTCATGTTTTTTATAAATTATTAAGAAAAAATATGTTTATCCGAATTTTATAGATCATAGTTAAATCTCAAATGGAATTCCTCATATGTAATAATTAAAGTTAGTACAGACTTTTTGAAATTGTCAGGTGTTATATGTTATTAAATATTGAAATATAAAATAAGAAACAGGTAAAAAAATTCGATTATTTTAAAATATTTAATCATCACAATGGTTGTAATAAATGGTATAAACTATTTCATTCATATTAGTAGTTAAAGTTGAAAATTATGAAATAGGCGCGCGTAGCGCGCAAAAATTAGTTCTAATGCAATTTTATATGTGTTTTCAAAAAATGTATAAATTTGTTGTAAACAAAGACGGCGCAATTGCTTGTTTAAATTTAAAGGAAGTTGTGACAGGACACTAGAAGGAGCAGATTGCAAATGTGTATATAACACTTGGGCTGGAATAGAATGTGATTAGAATCCTAGACTTCTTTCTTACATAGACTACTGTAATCAGTCGCATAGACTTTGAGCTTACTTACATTTTGTTCGTATTTATTTCAAAAAGTGGTCACATATCCGAAAGGTAATGTTCGACTATTTTAATCATTAACAAAACATTTTTCTCTGTGTATCAGGGTAGTTATATTATCTTCGATTAGTAAATATTTATCAATTAAGAGCATTCGACGGTCTCTAAAATTTGTAGGTTATATGCGACTTAGAGTTATTGCCTAAGAAAAATGGCACTGCTTGTTTGAAATCACGTGAAATTAGTAAACATCCGTTTTCGAACTAGTGTTTCTCTGTACACAAGCACTTCAAAATCTGACAACGTACGTTTGTCGGAAATGTTATTCATTATCTGAATTCAAAAGATTTTGTTAATCCATGCAGAAGCGCGGTTTCAGGATTGGAATTGCAAAAGTAATGTAATGACGGCGGCAAGACGTGTGTTACAGCCATTTTGCCAGTAGAGGGCAGAAGCAAGCAGGGAAATCGAGAAATTTAAGAGACCATCGAACACCATTAAGAAAAGATAACGACTTTACCGATCAAGCCGCATCTCCACGACTTATTTTTTCAGAATAAACCAAAATTTTATTTTTAATAGATGAGTAAAGATCTGCTTCGAAGAATTATCATAGTGTTTAAAATTCTGTATGAAAGTTTGTGTGTTATATTAAAGATGTTGTTTTGAACGGTAAAGTCATTACCTTCTCTTAATTAATGAATAATTAGAGTTAATGTTATACTTTAAATTTTATTATATTATTACGTAATTTAAACTAAAAATTTTAAGAGTATTTAATATTATTCAGAAATAAACTTCTAGATAGAATTACGTAAAATGAAGTTAGGAAGGCCACATGTTAATATGTTTTAAATTTTTATTTAAGGTTATTAGACTGAAAGAAAATAATTTCAAGGTATCTTTATTTGCGTGTGTGGGCACTAATATTAAGATTTAAAATTTAAAAGTATTGATTTTTGAGTTTATTAAAATCTTATTTATTAAGTAAAATATTTTGATGAAAATATTATTTAAAACTTAAAACAAATTTAATATTTTTTTCTAATAAATTTTATTTAATTAATAAAGAAAGTTTATTATCAAAAATAATAATTTTCGCATTTTTATTGGTATAAATAACTTACTCTTCGGTTGTTCCTGAACTAAATTGAATAGATTACAAAGTATTATCAAGATGAAGATAAGTATGAAAATTGAAGGACTCAAAATAATTTAGAATTACTGTAAATTACAACATGATGCCAGTCAGAAAACGATAGAGACAACTATCTAGTCATTAAAATTAACCGTTAATTATTCAAATTATTAATAACTAGACAAAAATAAAAAAATGAAGTCCTAGGTTTATATACTAATTTTGGTAATTAAGAAATTTAGTAACAAATAAAGAATTAATATCAACAAAAAAATTATCAATAAATGAAAAAATTAATAACAAATAAAAAAGTTAGTAAAAAGTTATTTTAAAATTTGTGTCAAATAAGTAATAGCAAACAAACAACAAGTAAAAAGTGAAGAATATATTCAAACTTGTAAAATAATTAATAACATTTAATAATAAGATAAATAAATATAAATAAAAAATAAAGTGTTAAAAATCGTTGAATTAAAATAACTTTACATATATAAAAATTGGGAAACTGAGACTAAATGCTAAACAGTAAAAACAGTTAAAGTTAATTATTTTTCGAACGAAAACAGTTAGTGATATTGTTAGTAAACACAGATATTTTATTAACTAAATCACTTGTTTACTTAACATCTATCAGAAAGTAGTTTTAGTAAGCTAGAAGTAGAATTTAACATTTTACCCGAGCATGTGACTAGATTTAAAAGAAACATAATTTTGCACAAAAATGTCAAAAATCTTTTTTTTAAATTTGTTGATTATAAGTTGTTCTACAATATTGATTTATACATATTTAGACTTATTTAGATCATTTGTGCAAAATTTAACATTTAGCCCCAGTCTCCCCATTTAAAAAATTTTAAAAAATCTAATCAATTACATCGAGTTATTTAATAATGAAATTAAATAGAAGTTGTGTTCACTGACCAAGAACTGTCAGATTTTATTTTATGTTATAAAAACCAGTTCGACTGGCTTATGGTTATTCAATGATTTATGGCGACATACACATATAAATGAATTCTAATGACAAACAGTGTATATTCAATATCCACAAGTAAATAATTTACGACAAAATTATTCTAGATTGTATGAATTTCGTCAATATTACACTAGAAGGATAAAAAAGACGCAAAACAACATTTACAGTGAAATTGAAAAGAAATTTCTATAATATTTAATATGAATTATCAAAAAAGTGATACAAAAATAAAATTTCGCAAGAAGAATATTGTATTAAATTCATATTTAAAATACGCCGCTGCAAGTAGTGGTGAGTAAAAGCATAATTAGAAAAGTTTTCTTTATATTTTAAAATTTATTTTATTTAAATTTTTTAAAAAAGTTTTTTTATTTTTTTTCGAAAATTCATAAGAAAATTATGAATGTTATATTCCTCATCATAGAAAAGATTTTATTTATTTTAAACTTTTCCTATTTTTAACAACAATTAAACTTTACAGATTTTTATCAGTTATTTTGGATTAATTTTTTGTTTAAAAATTCAAGAAATGATTGAATTTTATAAAATTTTTGTTTTTAATTTTTTTATAAATAATAGAGGTGTGCAAAAAGCTCGAAGTTCGATCGAGTATTTTTGAGCTTTTCATTTTTCGAGCCGAGCCTAATCAGTTCGAATTTATTCAAGTACTCGATACATCAAGGATAGCTCGGGCTCGGCTTTTCCAGCTTTTAAAACTAATAATAGTATAGTATTATTTTTTTAATTCTAATAAATAATATAAATAAGTATTCTGCCAAACGAAGTATTTAATTTATCATCATTGTTATGTTAATTATGTAAATTACAATATTTGCCAATTTATTTGTGAATTAATATTTTCGGATTTAAAATAAAAAAAATTTAACTTTAATAAATTTCTTCACAAATATTCATTTTTAAGTTTGATAAAACTTTTTGCATAAGATAAAATTATTTTCAATTTGGTTTCAATCATTTCTCTAAAAATTTAATTAATTCAAAATTCAATTAGAATTTTAATTTAATTACTCAAAAACAATCGATTATCTTTACTAAATTGCTATAAAAAATTGTTTGAAAAATTTATAAAAAGTTTCAACTTTTAAAAATGTTATCTTTTAAAACACAAAAACTTTCACATATTAACTCAAGTTGATAATAACTTAAAAAATGCGCGCTGAACAACACATGTAGTTTCTCCTGATAGTATCCATAGATAAATAATTAATAATGCTGCCTATTAACTATAAAATGAGTACATACACGTATGTAATCACAAAACATATTTTAAATATTTAAAAAACAGAAAATTTGGTTTTTATCAATGCTTGGTTAAAACAAAAACTTCCAATAATAAACACAAATTTCAGTTTTTTACACCTCTTCTAGTGATTAGAAATGTTATTAAAAGTCTTGATATTCTTCGTTAAAAATTTTAAAAAATAGCTTTTTTAAGAGAAAAATAATTTAAATAGATGTTTTAATTGTAGTAATACTTTATTTTAATATTACCTTTGTAAGAAAAATGATTAGTCATAATTATAATAATGAATTAATTATAATTATAATAAATAGGCAATTAATAATTACACAGCCACACAAAAAAGAAAAGTGTCTTGATCTGGGGTCGAGACATGTATATTCCGATGTATTTCGATGCGCTGAATCCGAATCCGTCATCAGAATTTGGCCAATGGGTCCTGGTTTCGCCCTAACCTCAAAAAATACCTTAAAATCTCTAAAATGGTCGCTTTTGAGTGATCAAACTTGAATCTAAGCACATATTAGTAAGTTTCTAAGGTCCTTTATTTTTAATAAACTATTCTATAAGCTTTTGAATTGAAAATTCATATAATAAATTACATCTGATTACGGACCCTATGTCCAGTTTCCAAAATCCAAAATGGCGGATCCAATATGGCGGACACTATTATGAAAATTTGTTCGGATTTGCTTGAAAATCGTTACTCAGGGGGTTTCCGGAGTCGCTGATGACGAATTCCATGTCCGTTTATAAAAATTCAAAATGGCGGATCCAATATGGCAGTCTTTATTATTTTAACAATTTTTTTAGATTTATTACTTGCGGTTTTTTGGGAACATCTCTTCAGTCCATTATCTTGCTACTCTACCGTGTTCTTTTTTCTTCAAATGACCGATGTAAAGGGTTTCGCTTACGTTTTTTTCCTTTTCTACTCGTTTCTTTCTTCAACACCCAACAAAAGTCAGTCATCATTACCTAATCCCATCTTCCCTGATATCGTTCTTCCATCAATTTGATATCTTGATGAAATCGCTCTCCTTGTTCTTCGCTGTAATGTCCGCAATTTTCGGGAAACTTATTCAGATGCGAATCGAGGATGTGTAGTTTTAAACTCATTAAACATCCTAATTTTTGAAAGTTTTTAAGCATTTGGGCTACAATTTGTTTAGATTTGTGACTCTTATTGTTTCCTAGAACATTTGTTGAAACTTCTTTGTAACTTTCCCGAGCTGCCCTTTCAGTGTCGGTTATTTGTGAAACGAAATTCGTATCTCTAAATAATACTCGAATCTGTGGTCCATCAAATACCCCTTGTTTTAATTTAGCATCTAAAACAGTTGGAAATTTTTTCGCAATGTACTTAAAGCATGGACCGTCCTTATTTAGATAAGGATACGCTTTCACGTATTGCTTAATCCCACCAAGTTTAATGTGAAGAAATGGAAATATAATTTTTTCGGGGTCTACCAAACTTTGATGAATGGCGTTGTGAGAACCTGGTTTAAACGAATCTCTTGAAGGCCAATTTTTTTTCTTGTAATGATTAGCAGGATCTCTGCTATTCCATAGACACAAGAAACATAGCTCTCTCGTGAAATCCGATTGTTGGCCCAGTAATATTGTTATAATTTTAAAATCACCACAAATTAACCATTTTTGTTTTCGGCAATTCACTTTCTCTAGAAGCATTTTTTATTATTATATTCTTCTTTGATTTGTGTAGAATGAGCTATTGGAACAGGAGCGTAGACATTTGTATTGTGTAGTAAAACAGCTTTTATACTACGTTTGGAGGAATCGATAAAAGTCTCCAGTCTTCATCTCTATACACTTATTTTTTTAAATTGTTCATCAAACCTATTATGTCAGTACAATACACCAAAGATGTCTCTTCATCTTTCGTAAAATATTTTTGGAACTCTTCATCTCTATCTCTATAAAGTAACACTTTCGTATTCGGATGCAATAAGTTTCTTTTCTTCATAAATGAAGCAGCAAATTCTGCACCATCTTTTGGTAAACCTAGATCTCTAATAAAATAATTTAGCTCCGGTTGTGATACTAATATTGGCTTTTTTTCTTTATTGTAATACGCAGTGAACTCATTTTTCTCATCATCATTGTCATTTTCATCACTGTCACTACTAAATTCTTCTGTTTCATTGTCGACTTCTACTTTTTTGACATATTTTTTAAAAGTAACATCAAGTTTTCCCGCTTTTGGATTAATTTCAGTAGGTCTGAATACTGTTGACACATTTATATATGTAATGGAACTCTTATTTTTTGAGGTTATTCCTTTGATGTCATTCATACAAAAGTAGCAGTCTTTTAAAGGACCCCGCACAAAATGCATTGGAATTGGCTTACCGTTAATTTTGTTCAAATTTTCAGAATTAGTAGTTCTAAGTGTCCTAATTAAAGATATAATTTTGTTAAACTCAAAACTTCACTTGTTTGGCTGAAAACAGGGGGTGAAAGTACCCCCTGTCTAAGGCATGAAATGAACATTTCAGTGCTTTTAGCCAAATAAACCATTATTTTTGGTAAGTTTAATGTCAGAAGTCACCAATATACATAAAGAGAGAACTCTTAATGTTAAACAAATAAAAATGTAAAATATCAACCCTCAAAAACTTCCCCTTGTACAGTTAAAACCATATAGAAAAGGAAAAAACTATTTTAATCACAGAAAATATTTTTATAAATAAAATATTGACTTTTCATTTACTAATACATATGAGATGTCATATTTACCCTTACAAACAACCCCAACAACAACAACAACAAAAAGCAACCCCTTTTATATTTTAAATAAATCCAGTAAACCAGATAAATGAACAGTTTAAACAGAGAAAGACTTTTGAAAATCGACTGGAAGTAATTATTTAATCTTCCGTGATTTTCAGTGCAATGTTCAAAATAAAAAAGTACCCTTATGAAAAAAACAACCCCTTAAGATTTAAAGTGAAAAAAGTAAAAAATCCATTTCAACCAAAGAAAACTATTAAAAATAGTAAACAGTTTATTATGTTTAAAAATCATATAGTATGTAATTCTTGCCTTTAAACTGTATTGACTATATATGTGTTTTCGTGTGAATGACGCCAAATGGTGAAAGGGTAGGAACACCAGTGCGAATATCGATATGTACAATAGTATAAAGTAAGTATAGCATAAGCAGTACATACAATCTTCCTAATATCATATGGCTCCGTCTTTGTGTTGTGTTCTGCGCACGGAAGACTGCGCCTGACATTATTTTGAAGATGTTCCCTTTCGCTTTGGAGCGTCACATATATGATTTCTTTCATCAGCTCATGACATCGCTTGAAAGGCAACATTTGTTACCAGCTTACTGTATATCCTACAATATCTGGATTAAGAATATGTTAATCATTGTTTAAAATATTGTAGAGTACATTATTTAAACACATTTTTAGAGTTTGATTGATTTTTCAAAGATATTAGCATAGCATCGTTGTTTTAGATTGCGGGTATTTTGCAATACTTGCTTTATACTATTGTACATTTCGATAATTGCACTGGTGTTCCTACCTTGAAGTAAATAATAATATAAACAAAATGCGTTGCTATGTTTGTAATGCAGTTTTTCAACCTAGACAAATGTCATCTATTGAAGGAGAAGAAAATGTTGATAAGAGCGAAATTGCAATTCGTTGGCGAGAAGAAAGAGGCTTTCCACCGCTTGCAATTGGTATTAATACACGTGTATGCATAACATGCAAGCGACTTATTAATATTGAAGTTAATGAAAATGAAAATAATCCATCTTGTTTAAGACTTAATGTCTTAACGCAAACATCGAGCCATACGTGCCTTATTTGCAATCGGATAGATAATGTAGTACGACTTTCAGACGAATGTCGTGTTAACATTTTTGTCCTGAAAGACATTTACGTTCAAGAAAATGTTAGGTGTTGTCCAGAGCATTTAGATGAACACGGTTTCATCCCTGCAGATCTCATGCAACATCTTCGTTTTATGAATAGATTTTATTGTATTAAAGGTCCTCAGTTATTAAAGTTTTTAAATGGTCTCAGCGGTTCTGTGAAAAAAAATTCGAAAAAAAATTCGTAGATGAAAGCGATTTTTCGGACGATCAGTTCAAATCATTTTCTCCAATAACTAAGGAACAATTTCGAGATTTATATTCTCTATTCGATCCAGCGCAACTGGTACCAGGTCAGAGATATATTTCAAAGAAAGACCTTTTAGTATTTTTATGCAAAATGCGGCAAGGTCTACCAGATGAATTTCTTTCAGTTGTTTTTAATTATCCCAGCAGACAAAGTGTTAGTATGGCTGTTAGTAAAGTAAGAATATTTTTAATGGAATCATTTGTTCCTCAAAACATTGGACTTAACGCAATAACGAGACAAGAATTCATAGAGAGATATGTACCTGATTTTGCAAATACATTATACAATCCGACACCAGAAAATCGAAAAGCAATTGTCATCATCGACGGTACTTACGCAAAAATTGGGAAATCTAGCAATTTTCAAGCTTTACGACAATCGTTTAATCTTCACAAGAGTTGTCATCTTGTTAAGCCCATTCTTTTGGTGTCAACGAATGGATACATTCTTGACATTCACGGACCATACTTTTCAGACGCACGAAATAACGACGCCAACATTTTAATACAAGAATGTGAAAGAGATGGTGCGCAAATCAGAGAATGGTTAGACGAAGGCGATATAATTATTGTTGATAGAGGGTATCGCGATGCGATTCCTTTTCTTGAACGGATGGGTTTAATACCCAAAATGCCACCGTTGTTGGGTCGTAATGAACGACAATTCTCTACTGAGGATGCGAACGAAGCTCGGTTAATCACAAAAATAAGATGGTTAGTAGAATCGCGAAACGGGCACTTGCAATCTATTTTTAAAATATTTGGTAAACCCATATCAATGACACATTTTCCTCATCTTGGTGATTTTTATCGCATTGCTGGCGCGATAATAAATAAATATCGTGGTTTAATAGAAATGGAAGTAGCTACAGTTGAATTAGCAACAGAAATGTTATTAAAAGCTGAAACAGCAAATGAATTAAAAACAAGGGTTGAAGAAGAGGAACTTTTCCGAAGAAACGCACAGTGGGTACATTTAAACGAAAACGATCTTCCATATTTTCCTCATCTTTCTATGGAGTATTTGCGTCACTTGACATTCGGGGTATACCAAGTAAACTTGGCACTATCTTATATTCAGGATAAAGTCCATAGAGATGGTAATGAAGAATTACAACTAGATGCTTTGATGAATGAACCTGGTTTAATAAGAATGCGCATTTATTCCAGATTTCGAAATGCTACGCGACATCAGCTATGGATACTTTATGATCTTGAAGAAAATAGAGGTGAACAGCAGCAACCTATCCGTGGTTACTATTGCACTTGTAAGTCGGGTGCAAGAACTTTAGGTACTTGTGCTCACGTTGCAAGTGTTTTATGGTACTTCGGATATGCTCGTCACGAAGAACACGTGAAATACCCTTGGACGGATCTTTTGGACAGCGTGTTAGATGCAGGAAACAGAAACAACCCTGTCAATGAATAGTTTTTTTGGATGCATTGCAGCAAAGTCCTTAAAATAAGATTTGCTACTAAGTGCAACTTGTATATATGTAAATAGGTGAGATATGTAAATAGGTGAGATTTTTTTTAACAAGAAAAGGAGTACAAAATCTTGTACCTGCAGCCTCCACGTGGCGTACTCTGGGTAGAAAATGTTTTTCTAGCGAATGCAGGCATGTTTTTGAACAATATAATAAGATTGAAACAAAACATTTGAGAGTTTTCACAAGCCTAAAGACATGCAATATCTTCAATGAGTTATTTTCTTTCTATGAGCCTAATACTTAGAGGGATGTTTATTATAAATAGCGTCGAATATTTAAAATAATATTTTATTTTTGTTACATGTAGGAGGTAGTTTCTTTGAAAACTACAAACATAATAAACTGTTTACTATTTTTAATAGTTAGAACTACTAATTCTGAAAATTTGAACAAAAGTAACGGTAAGCCAATTCCAATGCATTTTGTGCGGGGTCCGTGGTTTCTTCCATATCGTAGGTGTAGAGAACTTTAGATATTTTTCATCTTTCGAATTTTTTGAGCGATACAACATAAGTCTACAGGAGTTACAAACAATATGAGGAACCCAATTTGTTTCTTGGTGCAATAATTTACGACCGAAACAATTTTCGTACAGATCTTCTACTTCTTTATCTATTTTTTCCGCAGGGAGCTGACATCATATTTGCTACAAATATAACAAAAGGAATCGGGACTTTTGTTACAATTATGTAGTCGAGAAGTCACTTTTCTTGTAGCATAGGACTCTTTATCAACCAAGTTACCCATCAATGAAGAGCTACGGTTGCCGGATGACGACGTCGGAGGGCCCGCTTTCCCACCCTGGACCAGACGCCGATACTGGGGTTCCTAATTCCTGCATCGTAAAACATTTTTTGTCCTACCTGCACGGAAAGTATGTCATTTCGGGCTCTTAGAGCGGGCGCAAAATATTTTGCGCCCGCTCACCGACCTCCGTGCGGGCGGAAAATATTTTGCGCCCGCTCACCGACCTCCGAGCGGGCGGAAAATATTTTGCCCCCGCTTCCCTACCTTCGAGCAGGCAGAAGAGTATTTTGCGCCCACATGTTAATTATTGGATTTTCTTCATTAAAATGTGATATTTTCGAGGTTTTTTTATGTTGACTATAAAAAGCAAACATTTTCAACTTGTTTTATTTTGTCTAGAAAAATGTGCAATTTTTTTCGATTTTCTTTTAAAAAAATTACAACACATTTGGTTTTGTTCACATTTCGGTTAAAAAAATTGGCAATTACTATATTTTCAGAATACATTGTTGTCTTATTTCTATATTAAAACTTGTATCATTATAGACTTCAAAGAGTTCTAGTTATATAGAGTTCAATTTTTAACTAATATGAGCGTTTAACCGTTCGTGCCCTCAATGACATACTTTCCCTGCAGTTTGGACAAAAAATTATGTTAGCATCATGGGCGCAAAGGTGATTACGACTGTGGCGAAATTTCGGGACCTCGGGTCACAATTTCGCCATCGTCGCAATCACCTATTTTGCGCCCTTGATACGAAAATAACTATTCTTCCTGTATCTACCATGACGGCATGAACTCCATTAACCCAGGGACTCAGCCAGTATGGATCCGTTGCCCACCGTCACCACGTGAAGGTGCCCTGGTTACAGATACAGGCAAAAAATGCTAACAAGGAGAGATTCTGAACCATGAAGTAGCAATAGCATACATTTAAAGATTGAATACACACAATAAATATATCGACATGAAATTAATTACTAGAAATATTTAAGGGTGAACAATTAAAAATTTAATATCAGATTCGTCATCAGCGACCCCGAAAACCCCCTGAGTAACGATTTTCAAGCAAATCCGAACAAATTTTTATAATTGTGTCCGCCATTTTTGATTTTGGAAACTTGACATAGGGTCCGTAATCAGTAATCACAGAAAGACCTAAATAGTAAATTTCATGAGCTTACAAAATTTTTATTGCCCAGTGTATGATATAATTTGTTTGTTTGGAAGCTTAGTTATAATTTTAAGGTTATGTTCGATAGATTTAATTTATTATATGAATTTTCAATTGAAAAGCTTATAGAATAGTTTATTAAAAATGAAGGACCTTAGAAACTTACTAATATGTGCTTAGATTCAAGTTTGATCACTCAAAAGCGACCATTTTAGAGATTTTAAGGTATTTTTTGAGGTTAGGGCGAAACCAGGACCCATTGGCCAAATTCTGATGACGGATTCGGATTCAGCGCATCGAAATACATCGGAATATACATGTCTCGACCCCAGATCAAGACACTTTTCTTTTTTGTGTGGCTGTGTTATTAGTAATGATTTTAATATAAATCTTTTCTTTAAATATTTACTGGCATAAATTTTGTATGACTAGAAATAATTTTAAAAATTTTAGCTTATTATAATTAAAATATAGAATTGTATATTTTTTAGATAGAATAAAGTATAATTAAAATTCTTTAAAAAGTCCTTAAGAACATAGTTTTATTAAATAACATGAAATGTTTCACAATTCGCTTTTAGTAATTACAAACTTTTTGTCCGAATATTCGTAAAATAAAACTGGTGAGTATTTAATTAACTGCAAATAATTAATTAAGGTTAATTTTAAAGTTTCATTCACTTCGTATGCAAAGTAGTGTTCATTGAATCTCCTAGTTTCATAAACAATACAGAAAAATACAATTTATTTTTTTTGGAGCAGATTAAAATTTATGATTCGTTCAAACACAGGAAATTCATCATTTCGATCAATTTCAATTACAATATTACAACGATAAAGAGTATTACATATTTTTACAAATTCACTCACGTTATAGTCTTTAAGACAGATATCGGCTGTCATATTCTATAACTTAATTTTAATTTATAGAAATATTATTATTTATATAATAATTATTTATATAACTTAAGCACTCTAATATTATTATGAATCAATGATTTCATACACTTACTGCTAAAAACTAACCACAGTTTTTAAATGTCAAACTGTCAAATGTTAAATTTGTATATCAACATTCACTTATTATTAAGATGAAAATATTTGTACTGTGAATAGTACTTAACATACAACTAATGTTAACGAACTTTCGTTTAATTTCATGAATTCCTCATAGAATCTGAGGCGGTATATTGTTTTTAGAAGTACAAAAAAGAAAAAATGGTCTTCGGATTTTTAAGTTTTTCGATTATTATTTTTGAGACTTAATTTATTCGACAAATTTTTTTTGATGCTATTGGATGTCTTTTTTCGAAATATATATGGGGCGTTCCACGCGAAATCGGACAGTAATTGACTTTTGCATCTCAGATTTTTTTCAAATATTTTTTTTCCATTTAGTGCTCATTGAAATAAGCTACCATGATTTTTTTCAAATTTTTTCATAAAGCCATTTAAGACACAGGTTTTTGAAAAATCACGTTTTTTACGAAAGTGTTTTTTTGAAATGGTTATAACTCGGTCAAAAATTGACCAAATTTGATGTTCTATATATGAAAATTTTTGGTTTTACACGGTGTTTTTAATAAAAATATTTAAAAAATTATTTTTTTAAATTTACGGAATTTTTTTTCAATTCAAAAAAAATTTTATTTTTAAGAATGTACGTATCGATTGATTTTTTTCAAAATTTTTTGTAAGAAACTAGAACTAAATTAAAAACTTTTAGGCGTTGTCTGACTGTGGGCAAACGATGGGAACTATTTATTTCGAATTTTTTATTTTTTATATCCATATAATATAGCTAACAATAGGGCTTTTGAGCTAATATTATTAATAACACAGGTCAACCAAAGAAGTCTTACTTTTTTATGAGATACCTTAGTGTCTATTAAAGACGCTGAACTCGATCCCGGGTCACAAAAGCGACCATCACGTCAGGATTTTAAGAAAAGTGGAGTTAAAGATCCTAAAAAACTTGTTTTTGAAGGTTTTCAAAATTTTTTTATCCTAAACCTGACGGGCCAGAAACTTCTGCATAGACTTAAATTGAAGCTTGAATTGTCCACAACAAGACCCATATCCGTAAAACCAAAAAAAAATTAAAAATTTTTCAAAAAATGGGGTTGAAGTTACCAAAAATGTGTTTTTTGGGTTGCTTTAATGAACTTTTAAAATTGTTTTGGATTCGCTTGAAAATTGTTACTCGGAGGTTTTTGAGGTAGCTGGTTACGAATCCGATATCACTTTTCGAAAATTCAAAATGTCGGATCCAAAATGGCGGATGTCAAAATTTATAATTGATCGGATTCGCTTGAAAATTGGTACTCGGGGGTTTTTGGGGTCGTTGATTAAGACTCCGATATTAGTTTTTAAAAATTCAAAATGGCGGATCCAAGCTGATGATGTCAAAATTTATAATTGATCGGATTCGCGTGTAAATTGTTACTCAAGGGTGTTTGAGGTCGCGGATTATAATCTGACGTGCCAGAAACTTATAAAATGTTATAATCTGATGATTATAATCAGCGACCCTGAAAATCACATTTTTGGTAACTTCAACCCCATGTTTTGAAAAAATTTTTAATTTTTTTTGGTTTTACGGATATGGTTCTTGTAGCGGACAATTTAACCTTTAATTTTAGTCTGTGTAGAAGTTTTTGGCGCATCAGGTTTAGGATAAAAAAAAATTTGAAAACCTTCAAAAACACGTTTTTTAGGGTCTTTACCTCCACTTTTCTTAAAATCCTGACGTGATGGCCAATTTTGTGACCCGGGATCGTGTTCAGCGTCTTTATTGGACACTATGGTATCTTATAAGAAAGTATGACTTTTTTTGTTGACCTGTGTTATTAATAATTTTAACTCAAAAGCCCTATTGTTTGTTATATTATATGGATATAAAAATTAAAAAATTCGAAATAAATAGTTTCCATCGTTTGCCCACAGTCAGACAACGCCTAAAAGTTTTTAATTTAGTTCTAGTTTCTTACAAAAAATTTTGAAAAAAATCGATCGATACGTACATTCTTGAAAATAAATTTTTTTTTAAATTGAAAAAAAATTCCGTAAATTTAAAAAAATAATTTTTCAAATATTTTTATTAAAAACATCGTGTAAAAACAAAAATTTTCATATATAGAACATCAAATTTGGTCAATTTTTGACCGAGTTATAACCATTTCAAAAAAACACTTTCGTAAAAAACGTGATTTTTCAAAAACCTGTGTCTTAAACGGCTTTATGAAAAAATTTGAAAAAATCATGGTAGCTTATTTCAATGAGCACTAAAAGAAAAAAAATATTTGAAAAAAATCTGAGATGCAAAAGTCAAATACTGTCCGATTTCGCGTGGAACGCCCCATATATAGTTTTGTTTGATTTCAAAAAGATTTATTTGAATTTATTCTGAAGTTTGAGAAATATATTCGGGGTAATGTCGCTCACATGACGTCGGGGTGAAGCCGCTCGCTCATTAAATTTGTGTAGAAAGCCGAATCAGTATTAACTGTATTTGCGTTTTTTTGGCGATCTTAAAATTTTTAATATTAAAAATATTTATTAAAAGATAAATAATATTTATTTTCTTACACTATTATTGAATTATTGGGTAATTAGTTGAATATTTAATATTTTGAATGCCCCGCATTTTACGATTTGTAGCGATTTTTTTAACAGATGGCGCCGAACTATCAATATTTGTTGACAACATGGAGCGTAATCATGTATATATCAGTCATTATTAGTGATTATTAGGTTATAACGGTCATAACAAACAACGCAAACAAATAATCAAAATTTTTCGTTGTCTTTTTTGTCTAAAAAATGACACAAATATAAGTTTGTCATCTTCGTGCAGTTCACGTTTTATCATTGTTTATTTTTAAATTTCAAATTTCATTTCTTATATTTTATCATTAATAAAATGTATAACTTGTTACATCCAAAAATTGTAATTACATTTTCATTTTCTCTTAATAGTATTCTCTTAATATTATTTAAATTCACAGTTGCAATTCATTAAACATTTACTTATTATTTAATAAACCAATATTTATTGTTTATAGAACTCATAATACATATGGGCCATATTAATGTGATAGGGTATAGCTAAACAAGTATGGAAAAAGTGACCCGAATATATTTTTCCCATTCATTCCTACCCACTTAAAAATAACTTTTTCAAATTTTTAACTTAAAATTTTGAGTTTTTTGGAACTTATGGAGGTGAAAAAATCGAAAAACGCATTTTCCTTAAAAACTACTGTATGAATTTTAATCAGCTTTGGATATGTTGAAAAGACAATTAAAGAGATTCCAATAAAAAAATTTCAAATTTTTTTTTCAAAAAATTCCAAAAATCTTTTTTTTTTTTTGAAAAATTCAAAATGAAAATTTTTCAAAATTTTTAAAAAAAATTTTTTTAGTTCTATTAAAGTGACATTTTTAAGTATTTTCTCATTTCATTCTCTTATGTGATCTACTTAATAAAAAAATTTTGTTCGACATGATTTCAAGGTGTGTCACGGTAAATAACTCAAAAAAATCCTACCCAGAACATTTTTATATTGTATGCGAATGGTTAATTTTAAAAAAACTGTCAAATATTTTTGCAACTTATTACTAGTGGCTTATTAAGGTTGATAAATACAAATCTGAAGTTGATATAAAAAAATATTTTTGGACATACAAAAAAATTTCGAAAATTTTAAAATCAAATTTTACGATTTTTGGAGTTTTTTTTACCGTGTCGCACTCTAAAATCATCTAGGCCATTATTGTTTAAAAAGTAAGACTGTTAAAGAAGTTAAATAAAAAATGTGTGATGTACCGCTTCAACGATCCAAAAAGAAAAAAATTTTAAATGTAAAAATAAAAATTTTTGGATTTTTCTTTGGAAATAATGCGAATGGTTAACTGATTAATTATTTACTTAATTACAAAATAATAGTTAGGGGTTTTCTGAATACAAGCCTGAAATCGATGTCAAAAAAATTATTTCCAAAGAAAAATCCAAAAATTTTTATTTTTACATTTAAAATTTTTTTCTTTTTGGATCGTTGAAGCAGTACATCACACATTTTTTATTTAACTTCTTTAACAGTCTTACTTTTTAAACAATAAAGGCCTAGATGATTTTAGAGTGCGATACGGTAAAAAAAACTCCAAAAATCATAAAATTTAATTTTAAAATTTTCGAAATTTTTTTGTATGTCCAAAAATATTTTTTTATATCAACTTCAGATTTGTATTTATTAACCTTAATAGTAATAAGTTGCAAAAATATTTGACAGTTTTTGCTTCCTCGTGAGGAAGCTTTGTAGTCGTTTAATTTACAAAATTTTTAAAAATCCTTTTAACAAATTTTCTTCTATATGGGACTATGTTATATAAGACCCTGAACAATTGTCCGGATGTATGTATGTGTGTGTATGTGTGTGTGTGTGTGTGTGTGTGGATCCCGATTTTTGTGAACACGATAACTCGAAGAGGTTTTAACGAATTTGGCTAAAATTTACCAGGTATATTTATCATAAAAATATCTCGAACTGGATTGATAGACTTTAAAAAATTCTCAGAAAAAATTTTTTTTTTGACTTTTTTCTAAAAAAAATTTTTTTTCAAAATTTTTTTTTTAAGTTGGTTATTGAAGTTAATATATAATAAAATCTTATTCTTTGCATCAAGACGAATCGATTGGTATATAAAAAGAATAAATTGTATGAGAATTTATAGAGTTAATCACAATTAAAGCTGAAAAATTCGCATTTTTCTCAAAAAATGAGTTCTTTCCGCAAAATTATGTTGCTGTAAGAAAATCTTACTCACTTATTTCTAAAATTTTATTTTTTGCATCAAGACGGATCGATTGGTATATATAAAGTATAAATTGTATTTAAATTTATAAAATTGAAACCAATTACAGACACAAAATTTGCATTTTTAATAAAAATTCATTTTTTCTTAAGAATCATGTTGCTGTACAATAAAATGTTATTATTTATTGAAAAATAAATCTAAAATCTTATTCCTTGCATCATGACGAATCGATTGATGTATGTAAAATATATATTTTATTGAAAATTATAGAATTAATTACAATTAAAGATTAAAAATTAATTTTTTTATTAAAAATTTTATTTTGTTTATTTAAGATTAAAACAAATATTATAAATACTTTTTTGATTTTATAAATATTAGATCATATTAGAAATTACTTAAAAATTAAATATACTTAATATGCTTAATTATAATTATAATAAATATAACAAATTTTTAAAATTAATTTTTAATTAGATTTGAAGACAACAACATGGAAAATATGTCAATACGTGACAATAAGTTAGTGCTTCCTCCACGAGGAAGCAAATTTTTTTGCTGATCGTATAGAGGAAGCAAAATGTTCATGTAATGAACATCTGGATTTACAACTTGTTTTAAAATTAACCAATCGCATACATCATAAAAATGTTCTGGGTAGGATTTTTTTGAGTTATTTACCGTGACACACCTTGAAATCATGTCGAGCAAAATTTTTTTATTAAGTAGATCACATAAGAGAATGAAATGAGAAAATACTTAAAAATGTCACTTTAATAGAACTAAAAAAATTTTTTTTGAAAATTTCGAAAAATTTTCATTTTGAAATTTAAAAAAAAAAAAAAAGCTTTTTGGAATTTTTTGAAAAAAAAATTTGAAATTTTTTTAATGGAATCTCTTAAATTGTCTTTTCAACATATCCAAAGCTGATTAAAATACGTACAGTAGTTTTTAAGGAAAATGCGTTTTTCGATTTTTTCACCTCTATAAGTTCCAAAAAACTCAAAATTTTAAGTTAAAAATTTGAAAAAGTTATTTTTAAGTGGGTAGGAATGAATGGGAAAAATATATTCGGGTCACTTTTTCCATACTTATTTAGCTATACCCTATCACATTAATATGGCCCATATGTATATATGTGCATTACTGTACGTGACAAATAGCATGACCATGGTTTTTGACATTTTACTCAAAAAATATATTTTTTAAAAATTTGAAAAAAATATATGTTAAAGGGGACTTTATAAGGTACTTTTTACAACAAAAGAGAAAGTGGTCACTTTAAAAAATAACCCTAAAAAAAATTTCAAAAATTTCAAAAATTTTTTTTGAAAAAAAAATTTTGATTTTTTTTTTAAATCGTCTTATCTATATTTACAACCTATTAAAATTTTATTAAAATCGGTTCAGTAGTTTTCGAGAAAAATAAGTTTTTTGATTTTACTTTCCCCCTCCATAACTCCCCCCAAAAAAGCGAATTTTGAGTTCAAAATTGCAGAAAGTTATAGTCATATGGATAGTAACATATGGGCCAAATTTGGGAAAAATAGAAGCGGGGGCACTTTTTGCATACTTAACCCCCTAAGCCCTTTCCTAGGTTTTTACCATTCTAAAAAATGGAGTGGGTTTACCCCAGTCTCCCCTACTTAAATTATTATTTTATAACTGGTTTTCATATAAAAAATATTTATATTAAGTCTTAAATGCAAAATTAAGTTTAAAATGGACTCGAAATTCAAATCAAGCCCATATTAATTCTTATGAAGAGAGTCGAATTTTGGAACTGTGTATAAATCTAATTTTTATACATTAGATAAGGTTTTACAGACCAAAAGTTATACAAATTAAAATTTTCTAAATGAAAATGACATATTATGACAATTATAATTAATAATTATAAAATAAAGTTATGCTTTTACGAAGCTCATAAGCAAGGTTAAGAAATTTTTGTTGTTTTCTAATTGTAAAGGAAATAAAAATTGCATTTTAACACTGTTTTGTTATCTTCACATATTTTGTTACAGTTATTATTTATTTTATATTCAAGTGTCAAAAACTTATTCTCTCTTCAAATATTTGAAACTCGAATGAATGTTGAATTAAATATTACAATTCTGAACTCAGGGTAATCATGTTATACTGTACTCTTGTTTTTATATACCCTGTAAGAAGCGTAGAATAGAAAAGAATTTAATTTTTAGAAAATATGTTTGAAGACGAAAATTTTGAATTATTCTGAATACGCGAATTTACCTCGAAACTCTATTTAACGGGAACCATCAAAATTTTAGAAAAATCAATGCTTCTGTATTGCTCACGTCAATTTGCAGATAGAAAAAAATTCAAATTTTCTATTTTTCTTAATGCGCAAAATTTATGGTATTAAAAGTTTTTGAAAAAAATATGGAGTTATATTCTTTTAAATTAAAAGGAATACAACTCTTGACAAACAATTTTGAAAAGCCTAATAATTCCAATTTCCTGTAGGATTTCCTCTAGTTATTGTCTTAAAATGAAACGCAGTGTTTCGCGTCGTGTGAATTTCTCGTAATTTGAGTAGTAAACTATTAAAATTAAATATTAAAACTAGTAAAAATATGGTTAAAAACGCAAAGTGCTTACGATAAAATATAAAATACTCTTACCGAAAGGAATTTTCATGTGTTAAATGTTCAACGTTAAGTTTTGAAACCTAACATCACTTTCTAGTGGAATCTTGAATGGTTGTGAGTCAATTCAGTGGAATAGTTTATACTGATTTGCTGTAGATTCTGAATCTTTTGAATGCGCGTTTCATATTTTTGTGAAGTCAATTCAGAATAATAGATTCTTTTAAAATTTTTGTAGTTCCCGTGGAATAGAGCTCTGAGGTAAATTCGCCCCCCCCCCCACCCTTAAGGACCAAATGTTCAAAAATTTTACCTGAACTTTGATAGAACTTTTTAGTATGAAAACGAAGTAATAAAAATTTTGAAATAAACATTTCTTAAAGCTCTGAAACCGCTCTTTTGAACGCTGGAATAAAACATTTTGTAAATTTATAAATAAACAAATTACATACAATTAATTAATAAAAAACACGATTTTTTAAAGATTTTTATTTAGAAATCAATTTTTTAAATAATTTATGGCAAAGAAATACATCTTAAAGCTATAAATATTGCGTCAAAAATGTCCGACCTAAAATGTAGTAATATAAAAAATAAATAAAAACAAAATGGCGGATTAAAAATGGCGTTCAAAGTTGACTTTTTAATAAATAATGTACACCAGGTGCACATTTTTCAAAACTTCATCGGATTCATTTTAAACTGGTTACTCTGGGGTTTTTGGCGTCCCTGATTACTTTATAATAGTAGTTTTCAAAAATTCAAAGTGGCGGATCCAATATGGCGGACTTTTTTGAAGCTTTATCGGATTCACATAAAACTAGTTACTCGCGGGTTTTTGAAGTCGCTAATTTCGAATATAATAGTAGTTTTCAAAAATTCAAAAGGGCGGATTCAATACGGCTGACATTGTTTAAAAATTTCATTGGATTCATTTAAAACTGGATATTCGCTGGTTTTTGGAAATTCTGATCATGTTTAACACGTTCTTCAGCCGTCAAAACATCTTTACTAGTAGTTTTTTTATTATTAACTATTTTTGTTTTTTTCTGAATACAGTTTTCTATTTTTAAATTCACTTCTTACGAATAAAATTAATACATTTTTTGCAGAAGAATGATTTGCAGGAATTGCACTGTAAGAATGTTTTAATATTACAGCTGTCATTAGAGCAATATTTACTTTTTTACATTGTTTCTAATTTGTTGTCTTTGGTATTACTAATTTCTTTTTTTTTCTAACTATTTTTTTAAAAAATAATAAATAAGTTTTTCTTGACTTGTTTATCAACTGCATTGCCTAAAGCATTTTCAGATTGTGATATTAGAATATTTTTAAACTAGCTAAAATAACGCGCGCTAAAGCGCGCGTGAAATTTCTTTTTCATTGACATTAAAAAAAAAAAATTTCAATTATTCAGAAGAATTTTATTCAAAATCACTATTTTTCTAAATATATTCAGGAAAATCACGAAAAAGTCAGAAAATTTTGTCAAATGTACAGAAACAATATTCAATTTCGAAAATTCTTAAGAAAACTCTAAATGTTATATTCCTCATTATTGAAAAGATTTTCAATCAAACTTTACAGATTTTAAATACAATTAAGGTTTATGAAAAACTTTAATAATTCAAATTCTTATAAAATTTGTTATATTTTTACATTTCATTCATTATTAAAAATAATAATGGATTTATGGATGAATTTTACTTAAAACACTAAAAAAAAAATTGAATTTTGGAAAAATTATAAATGATTGCAAATACTCAATAATATATAATATTATTATTTATGTTCAATGATAAAAAAAAAAACATAATGATTAAATTTTGGTGAAATTCTTTATGAAAATTGAATTTTAAGAAACATCCAATTAGTATTTAATAAATTGTTTATTTTTATAGTTGGATAGTTGATTTTCTTGTAGAATTTTCTAATAAATTGAAAAATTAATTTCAGTTAAAATTTTGGATCAAAATTGAATATCATATTCAAAAATATTTATTTATTAGAGAATCTGAGAGAATTTATATGTTGGACCCTGGAAGTAAACATTTTCTTAAACAATTGAGCTTTAATCAACAAATTTTTTTTTTAAATAATGAATGAATGCTTTTGAAAATTTGTAATGAATTTTTTTTATAATTGCATTTTAGAGAATTTGATGAAAATGTACATATTAAAATAATTGAACTTTGGAAATGGATTTTGTTGGTTATAAAGATAATTTAAATTTTAAAGGGAATTTTTGGCAATTTAGGAATAAAATTGGATTTTTGCAAAAAAAAAAAAAAAAATTTATATTACGTTTAAAAATAATTGAATTCATCAAAGTAATTCGTAAGGTGTCAATTCACGGAAAATTTTTTTATACGGAATTTTTTTTCACGGAAAAACAAAAAACGGTTGAATCTTAATTTGAGGGAAATAATGAAAAAACCATAAATTCTATTCTTGTTAATTTATAATGGTTAATTATTTTTTAAATTATACATCTTTTTATTAATACACGTTAAATTCTAATCAATAAAAATACAGAAAAATAAATGCGTACAACAAAATTTAAGGTTAGTTAAAATTTTATTTCATTAAATATTTTTATTTTGAATAAAGTGCAGAATAATTTTTCATTAATTATTGAAATACATTAAATTTAATTAATTAAAATTAATAAATTAAATTAAAATGAAATGAAAAATAATAATTAAATAATAAATAAAATAAAATAATTACAATAATTATTTATTTAATATTCTTTTAAGATATTTTTTAAATCACTCTCATACATTAAAGAAAATTTAATATTTCTTCAAACAAAACATTTAACTCTTATTGTAATTTATTTATTAAAATTTAAAAAATTGTGCAAGTATTCAATTATTATTTGAATTGTTCCTTTTAAATTAATTATTTTTAAAGATAAAAATACAACAAAAATTATCTTCTTTGAAATTACACAAAACTAAATATTTTTTCAATGTCATTTTATTAAAAAATTTCGTTTGCCGTTTTCTAATTTTGTAAATTTTTGTTTCCAAATAATTCGCAATTTTACGAATTTATTTTTGCTTACAATCAAGAACAAATTTGTATTAGACGTTCCTATAAAATATGGACCCATTTTTGAAATTTTTTTTTATTATCTATATGGTTTCATACATTAAATTATGCAGTTCATTAATTTATCGGTAATTTAAGTGTTTAATTTAATTGCTTCTTAAGAAAAAAAACTAAAAAAGCCACTTTGTCGGTTCCTTGTAAACCCACAAAGCAGCGTAACTTTCCTAAAAAAGTATTTATAATTTCCTCGCAAACTTCGAAATATTTACTTGCAAAGTTTTAGTAAAAATTTCGTAAAGATTTTAAATGTCTCATTTCAATAAATGTTTAGCATGAAATTTTCAGGAAAGTTTTACCTTACTTTTTCGGTTATAAGAGAGATGTCGAAAAATTTATTTAAATGTTCAGGAGAGTTTTAAGCTATAAATTTTTAGGAAAAATATCAGGGATGTTAGAATGTTTGGAAAACCTGGAAATGTCAGGGAATTTTATTTTGTATGGAAAAGTCAAGAAAAAATGAGAAAACACCTGGAAAATAATTGTTTTTTTAAATTATGTTAATTTTTTTGGCGAATTTTACAATGAAAAAGTAGCCTTTGGTACTTGTTCCGCTGCACTCTCTATAATTGAATCAGTAAAATTTAACTGATTTTCATTTAACCTCTATTCTGGTGATTTAAATCAGTGAAATCTCACTGAGGACCAATTAAAAATGATTGAAATTTCAGTCATATTTTATGATCCCCAAATTTTGAACGTTTCAAATGAACGAAATATTTTTTATTGCAGATATTTTTATAAAATTACTAATCAGGAAAACATTAAAAAAATACTGAAGTTTATGTTTTAGAAACTCAGTAATTAATTTTTTTTTGAATAGTGACGCAAAGTAATTGCAATAAAAATTTAATTTATAGAAGAAATGAATAAATTTCATTCATTTGAACGTTCAAAACTTAGGATCTTCATATTTTCACCTAATTAAAAAAATGTTATTGTTATAATTTATTTTTAAAAAATCGCTTTTTATTTCAATTGTTATAAATATTTATACTGCTCTCTAAATTTAATTAATTTAAAATAATTAAATTGATAATAAAAAATCAGTCACTAATGTAAATAATGTAAATAAATTTAACAAATAGGATTTTCAAAGTATTTTAATTTAATAATTGATAAGTAATTGAATTTTTAAAAAAAGTCATATTCTAATGTATTTACGTTTTTTAGTTCGAAAATTAATAATTAAAATTTTTATTAGTTAATTTAAAATAAACATACGCTTAAATTTTTTTTAATAAAATTGAATTTTTGCAAAGTTTTTTTTAATGTTGAAAAATAAGGTTTTTGAAATGTTTTAATGTCTAATAAAACAATAGTTTCAAGATAATAGAATTAAAAAAAAATTAATTTATAATTTTTGAATAAATTAAAATTTATTTACATTTCATATTTTTTGAGACCTATAAAAGTCAGGGAATTTTATTCGAGAAAAATTATAGCAACTCTGAAATTTTACGATAAACATTTCTTATTGAAGTGAAACATTTATTTCTTTACTCAATTTTGACTAAACTTTGCAAAGAAGTTTTGAAGTTTGAAGCTTCAACCTTTTGTGACTGCTAATAAATGGAAACAACAAATTGTTGAAAAATAATTAAAATGAATTTGTAATCCTTTACATTTTTTGCATGGGACTAAAATAATTTTAGAATTTCAGATTTTTTATTAGAATATGTATTATTATTTTTAACGTATTTTTTGAATTTTAAGTTTTATTAAGTAGTGCATAAACGACGCTTCGATATAAACAATAAGAATAAAAGAAAACATTCTTTTATTTATTTTATATTTTTATGTTTACTTTTGTGATGTATTGTTGGGTGAGATGGTTATTAATTAATTTTATTAAAAATTTTTCATGTTAATGTTAAAAAATTTAAGAAATATTTTTAAAAAATTAAAAATGTCTGAGAAGAAAGTAATAATTGATCTAATTGACATTAGAGATAGAGATCTATTTGTAGCTTGAGTCGAAAGTTACAATAAAATGACATTGATTAACGATTGGATTCAGTGCAGTATTTGAAATTTTCGGCTACATGGAAACTGCACTAAATCCCATGATGAATGTTCAAAATGTGACTAGAATAAGAGGAAAGTAATTTGAACCCCAGTTTGCTTTTGTCTAATACATTGTACTTATTTATAGGGGTAAATTACTTGTAATATTTGGAAAATTTTGAGAAGTATATTATTATTTTAATATTAAAAATAATAATCGTTAAAAAGAAAAAAATACTCTGTAAATCTGAAAAAAGCGAAATTCCACTATTTCACAGCGATAAGTATACAGCTAATTTAAAAAAACGTATACACGTTAATTAAACAGTAAAATTTCACTAACTGACAGCGTATACTCAGATAAGCACAACATTTTGCAGAAAGTTTGCGTTGCAAACTTCGCAAATTTACATGCAAGTTTGCAGCAAATTGGCAAATGTTCGCATTGTGCAAAGTTTGCGGAGCAAACTTGTACAGAAAACTTGCGTGGCAAGGTTAACTAAAATGTCTGCGCAGTAGTTTTTCTGTGACATATAGAGCTGCGCATTACCCTTTTTTCATCTTTCCTGGGAGGGAGGGTAAAATTTGACTAAATATGTGCATTTTGAATACAACAAAAATTTTTTTGGAAATTTTTTAAGTTTTCAGAAAGTTTGCTGCAAGCTTGTTACAACTTGTCTGCAAGTTTTCTGGGAAAAACTTTTGAGCAAGTTTGCTCCGCAAATTTCACACAAGGCGGACATTTGCCAATTTGCCACAAATCTGGGTATACGCTAATTTGAATCAGTTGTGTATGATTTTTACTATTCTTTAGATTTAGAAAGTATGAAATTTAGTAAATTTCTATTATTTTATTTGATTTATACACCCTGTCTGACTTACATACATGGCTATACAAGTGTTTTTACATTTCGTAATTTTTCACTTTTTAAGATGAAAAGTCAATTGATCTTAAATTTTTCTCCTGGAATTATTCCAAGTAGGAAGAAACGTTTAAAAATAACAGAAATTTACAACTTTCACAAAGAACTTACAAAATAGTCTCATATCAATAATTTCTCGTAGACTGAAAAAATATTTTCAATAAAATAACATTGAAAAAAAAATTTAGTTTTGAGTAATTTCAAAGAAGATAATTTTTGTTGTATTTTTAATCTTTAAAAATAAAAAAAGTATTTTCAATAAAATGACATTGAAAAAAAAATTTAGTTTTGAGTAATTTAAAAGAAGATAATTTTTGTTGTATTTTTAATCTTTAAAAATAATTAATTTAAAAGGAACAATTCAAATAATAATTGAATACTTGCACAATTTTTTCAATTTTAATAAATAAATTACAATAAGAGTTAAATGTTTTGCTTGAAGAATATTAAATTTTCTTTAATTTATGAGAGTGATTTAAAAAAATATCATAAAAGAATATTAAATAAATAATTATTGTAATTATTTTATTTTATATTTATATTTAATTATTATTTTTCATTTCATTTTAATTTAATTTATTAAATTTAATTAATTAATTTAATTATTCAATAATTAATGAAAATTATTCTGCACTTTATTCAAAATAAAAATATTTAATGAAAATAAAATTTTAACTAACCTTGAATTTGTTGTACGCATTTATTTTTCTGTATTTTTATTGATTAGAATTTAACGCATATTAATAAAAAGATGTATAATTTAAAAAATAATTAACCATTATAAATTAACAAGAATAGAATTTAAGGTTTTTTCACAATTTCCCTGAAATTAAGATTCAACCGTTTTTTTGTTTTTCCGTGAAAAAAAAATTCCGTAAAAAAAATTTTCCGTGAATTGACACCTTACTTACGATTTTATTGAAATTTGTTTTAAAATAATTGAATTGTTTTGTGAAATTTTATTGAAGAAAATACGTATTCAATTTTTTTACTATTCTCGTCGAAATTTCAATTATTTTAAAAATTGTTAACAAAATTTTTGGCCAAAAATTCAATAATTTAAAGAAAATTTTAACAAAGTTCTTTGCAAAAGTTCAATTATTAAAAAAAAAAAAAAAAAATTTATTATTTGCAAATTATTATTATTATTATTATTATTTTAATATTATTATTATGTATTATTAGTTACAAATTTTTTTTGTAAAATTTTTTTCTCTTAAAAATATTATTAAAAATCGTCAAAACGAAATCAATTCTTTCGTATTATTAATGTGGTAATAAAAATGTTATTAAAAAAAAAAAAAAATATGGAAAATTTTCCAATTTTTTTTAAACTGAAAAAAAAAAAAATTTGAGGAACTTTCAAATAAATAAATGCGTGACAACCCTGATCAAGTCTTTAATAAATTTCTCAAGCAAAACAAATAATAAAATAAAAATATTTCTGCCCAAAAGGCAGAATAAGAATAATCTTAAGACATTTAAATTATTTGAAAGTAACTGAAAAAATATTAGAAATTGGGGTATCTAAAAAAATTGCTTATTAAAATAAAAAAAAAAAATTATTTTATTTATTTATTTTTTTTTACTTAAAACTTGTACTTTGTTTATAAATTGGCACTGAGAAGCAGAAAATATGCAAAATATTTTGTTATTTTAATTTCCCAACTATTTTTTTTAATTTAAATAAAAAAAAAAAATGAAAGAATAATATTCCTAGTCTTAAAATATTTGTTACATAGTGCTAATTTTTCTGGGAAAAGAGAGAAATATGGAAAAATATAATAAATAATTTTTGTAAATTAATAAAAATAGTTCAGTATTATTTAAAAAATAAAAATAATATTTCTAATAAAATAAATAAAAACCTATTATTAAATTTAAAAAGTAAGAAAAAAAAAATTATTATATATATAAAGAAAAATAATATTATCTATCAAAAATTCAAAACATATAAAAAGAAAAACAAAAGCATAATCATGACTAACTTCAAGTGTGGACAGACTGGACAGAATGAATGAATGAATACGACGATTATTATAGTTAATTGCAATATCTGCAAATCATACTTTTGCAAAGACTGTTTTAAATTGAATATAGAGAAAAAATTGATTTCTAAATAAAAATCTTTAAAAAATCGTGTTTTTTATTAATTAATTGTATGTAATTTGTTTATTTATAAATTTACAATATTTTTTATATGCAGCATTCAAAAGAGCGGTTTCAGAGCTTTAACCCATTAACGCCCAAACGACCACAATTTTAAGTTAAACTTCAACACACGATTTAATATATTTTCAGGTAATAAATTATAGCATCAATGAGGTATAGGGGGGTTTGAGGGTCAATCTTCAAGATTCTGGAGTCAAAATATCGATTCGACCAACAAAAAATCCAATATTGCGGCTTTTTTGAAAAAACACCCAAAAAAATCATAGATTTTTTTAAAAATATTTCTTTTAGAACTAACAAATTTTTTAAAACTTTTCTAAAGTATGCTATTAGTGGGCAAAATAGTTGTACTTTCAAAATTTAAAATAGAGAAACTTTGATTTCAAGATGGCGGAATCGAAATTTTGAAATAGTGAATGCATTAGAGTAAAAAAAAATTTCACAGCAATATTCAAAAAGTATCCAAATTCGATTCAAAATTTATACTCGGGAGTTTTCGGGGTCGCTGATAACGAATCCCATGTCAGTTTTTCAAAATTCAAATTGGCGGATCCAATATGGCCGACATTTTTTTTAAAAATTTCTTGGATTAACTTGAAACTTGTCACTCGGGGGTTCTCAAGGTTGCTGATGACGAATCCAATTATAGTTTTTTAAAATTAAAAATGGCGGATACAATATTGCGGACTTTTTTGAAAAATTTCTTAGATTTACTTGAAACTCGTCACTCGCATATTCGCTGATAACGAATCCCATGTCAGTTTATGTCATAACTATAAGTTATGTTTTGTGTAGAAAAAGAATAGGATAGAGATGGAAGTGTGTACTTGACTATTTAAATCGTGGTAAAAAAATGAATATCGATATAGAACACAATTGAAGAACGAAGGAATTGCACATAAAATATACATTCAAAAAATTGCAACAGCATCTCGTACTTTTTTACCCAAAAGAAAGTCACGAAGCTTGATATAAATAAAAACAAAACTTCTTCTGACAATTATCGGCAGAGAGGCAGAAAATTCAGGAATGTTCAAAAAATATTTTTGCAAAAGATGTTTTAAATTTCTTACAAAAAATTTAAAAAAATTGAAAATTGAAAACTATTTTTTAATTAAAAACAAAAAAATAAGATTTTTCGGTTCGTACACCTCCACGTGGTAAAACTTGGAAACACCATTAAAATAGAACGTAAAATTTTGTTTAAAAAAAGCGTCAGCCTTATTAGATGCGTCATTGTAAATATACAAAAACTGACACCGAATTTGTCATCAGCGACACTCAAAACTCCCAAGTAAAAAGTTTTAAGCGAATCCAAGAATTTTTTTTAAAAAGTCCGCCATATTGGATCCGCCATTTTGAATTTTGAAAAACTATAATTGGATTCGTTATCAGCGACCTCGAAAACCCCCGAGTGACAAGTTTCAAGTAAATCTAAGAAATTTTTCAAAAAAGTCCGCAATATTGGACCGCCATTTTAAATTTTGAAAAACTGACATGGGATTCGTTATCAGCGACCCCGAAAACCCCCGAGTATAAATTTTGAATCGATTTTCAGGGTGTCTACTGTAAATGAGATTGAATATTCCAGGACTTTTTCAGGACATTCCAGGACAAATTTTTATTTTTTCAGGACATTAAAATAGATAAGTGTATTTTGTACAATAGTTAGAATAATTGATAATAGACAAAGGACTATAAAAATTACTTTCTTTATAAATCATATTAGGGTCAGTCTACTGACTTTCGTCTGAGAGTTGTTGCGACCATATTTTTAAAAAATCTAATTTTCATATATGTAAAACTCAATGAATTGCTGAGTTCATTAACCATAATATAATGGTAGAAATTTTATTTCCTTAAATTTTTCAACATTTTAAACGACGTTATTATTCAAAAACTATTCAATATTAGGTGTTGTTACCATGAATATAAATATTTCCATTCTGCATGTCTAACGACCAAAATAAACTAAAAATTTTTTTATTTGTGGACGAAAATTGATTTAAAAAATTTAACTTTTTTGTCGGAAATGCCTTCGAATTCTTCTGCAAGGTAATTGTTAGTTGTGATTCAAGCTTTTATTTGATACCAGAAACAAAATTCTAGCACCTCTTATTTTTCTTTTAATCATAATCAAATACAGCCAAAAACATGCCTTTTCCACTTTTTAACACTAATTTTCTCAAAAACTCGACGTGCTGGAGCATTTTTCTTTTCAGATTCGTATTCAGAGTGGAATACATCTATTGAAAGTGACTAAAATTATTGAAAGGGCAAAATTAGTGTCGGACAGTGTAATTAACATTATTTAACGAAATAAAATTTCTACCATTATATTATTGTTAATGAACTCAGCAAGTCATCGAGTTTTACATATATGAAAATTAGATTTTTTAGAAATAGGGTCGCAACGACTCTCAGATGAAATTCAGTGGACTGACCCATTAACAATCTACTTTGTAAAAACCCATATTTCTTCAATCAAATGACGATATGCAAATATTTAAATTTTCCGTTTTATGCTATCAAAGCATATAGTGTAAACAAAATTTCATGAGTGCAAGAGAGATCACTATTTTTCTTGCACTTATGAAATTTAATTTATTTAATTTTGAAATTATTGAATATTAAAAAACAAAATATAAAAAATTCAAGGACAATTGTTAAAAATTCAGGACATTCCAGGACATTTTTTCAAAATCCAGGACGTTTCCTGGAATTCCAGGACTTCCAGGACGAGTAGACAGCGCGTATGTAGAGTATACGTGCAGCACCTCCCAATACTGGTATAACCAGACGCACAGTGGTGCAAACCTGAAAATTGAGTTTCAAAAAGATCTACAGCTCTTATTTTTTAACGGATTTTATTAGGTTTTTTTTATTATTAAAGCTTATAAAATTCCAAAGAGTTTTGTCGAGCCCCATTTTTAAATTTTTATTTGTTTATATTAATTTGTTTATTGCAAAGTTAAACAAAAGTAATAATTTTGCAACTAATTTGTTCACCCATTGATATTATTGAATATTTACTATTCAAAACTTGTAAAAATTAATGTCAGAGTACTCATTAAGTAAAAAAAAATTATACAGGTAAACATTTTAAAATTATCAACAAATTAAGTTAACAAACATGGACAGTAATAACAAATAGTAAATTAAGTCAACGCCTTCAATGGATTTTGACAAAAATCTTTACTCGGAGGTTTTTGGGGTCGCTGATTACGAATCCGATGTCAGTTTTTGAAAATTCAAAATGGCGGATCCAATATGGCGGACGTCAAAGTTAAAAAGTCATCTGATTCGCTTGAAAATCATTACTCGGGGGTTTTCGGAGTCGCTGATTATGAATCCGATGTCAGTTTTTTAAAATTCCAAATGGCGGATCCAATATGGCGGACGTAAAAATTAAAAATCCATATGATTTGCTTGAAAATCATTACTCGGGGGTTTTCGGAGTCGCTGATTATGAATCCGATGTCAGTTTTTTAAAATTCCAAATGGCAGATCCAATATGGCGAACGTCAAAGTTAAAAATTCATCTGATTCGCTTGAAAATCGTATTTTAAGTCATATATTAGCCCTGAAAAGGGCTGATTGAATGCTAATAACTTTTTTGTTGTTTGGTATCATGTATTAGCCCTGAAAAGGGCTGATTAAATATTGATTGCTGTTTTACTGTTTGATGTTATGTAATAGCTCTGAAAAGGGCTGATTGAAAATAATTTTATTTAAATGGACTTGAAAATTCAATATTAAGTATACAATGATCATCTACCAATATGTCGGACGTCAAAGTGAAAAGTTTATCTCATTCATTTAAAATGTGCAGAATACAGATTTTCCCACTGTAGTGATATTAGTTTGAAAAGAATACTTCACATTCAGGATCGATAGTTGACTTGATTTTTGTCAATCTTCTTCGAAAGCTGCCAATATAAGGATCAGATGATACTATTAATTTGTGAATCAAATCTCTGTTAGTTTCTTCTCGCGAAATTTTACGTGTGTTAAATTGACGGAATCTTTTTAAATCTTTGTTTCGGGCTTCTGCCGCTTCTTCAGAAAATTGTCCTATAGGTAAATGAAAAAATTTCATGACTTTTCTTCCATGAATGAGTACTTTGTGCAAAGTAACTGACATAGGATACCACGGATATAAAGATACGTACAAATCAGCAGTAGTATTTAAAAAGTCCTGGAATGCATCCACATTTACTTCTCTATAACTTGACAAAACTTGCAGGATTCTACTATAACTTTCTATTAATCGTTTATCGACACGGGTAATTCGAGATGTTAATTCAGGGTCCTCAAAGAATCTTCTGGCTGTGTTACCATCATTAGTAGTTCCTGTACCTTGTTTTGGACGATCGATTATTAACCCTGTTTCTCTTTTAAAATCATTGTAAATTCGCTCTTTTGCATCTTGCATTTTTATTTTATCTTCTGCCTTAGAAACTGCCCACTTTTCGATATCAAGACGATAACTTATATTCAAAATATTCACCATCATGTTTATTTTAGCATGAAGTGTAGATAAACCATATTCATAATGTTCAGTGTTTACTTCCTTGAGTCTTACTTTTTCTAGTTGGTTCATTTCTGAAGGCTTTGACCCGCATAAGTAACACGTTTGTGAAGATGGTGTCTGCGACAAAGCTTGGCAAACTTTGCCATCTACCATAGTCATTTTCAAATCTACTTTTACACTGTAAATACCTGAATCTGTTGTAATTTCAATTCTTTTTAAATTTTTTATTTCGTCTTTTACTGATTGTACTATACTTAAAGTTTTCTCTTTTGTTTCCTTGGAAAATTCAAAAAGAATAGGTATACAGCTTGTTGGAGATGAAGGATGAGAATTAACCCAGACATCAGAATTATTTGTAACATCCTGAAGACGCAATTGTACCATTGACACAGTAAAAATACTTGCATCAGATATATCCGAATCTTGAAATTTTTGCTTATACTGACCTTGTGCAGATGTTCCATCACAACCCCATTTTACTAATAATTCTAATGAATGAATACGTCGTACATCAGAGGTTGGTAGACATTCAGAGCATGACTTGATTAATCGTGATACAGTTTTATCAAATAATGATAGAAGATTAATTCGAGCTCCTTTTTCTGTTACGTAAATTACATTAGGATAGCATTTTTCTTTCGCTTCTAAAATCTTTCGGTAAGCTGGATAAATATTAGCATTTCTCAATTTGGCTTGTCTCTGAATGCACTCATATTGGAATTTTGAAAGTTTAGATTCCTCCATTAATGCTAAAGCCTCATTTGGAGTGTATGGTAACGCCCCAGATGTGCTTAAATCATCGCTATCATTACTTTTGTTTAACTCTTTGTCACTAGTCAATTAATTTTCGCCTTTTTGTCGCATAAGAACTTAATTCGAAATCATTGGAATGAGGTCTTCCTAATTTTTTATTTGATTCTGTCTGAAAATCAACAATGATTTCAGTGTTTAGCCATTTATCAAATTTTTTATCGAACACAGATTTGTTATAAAACGCATTTTTCCATTTTGCTTCAAAGTGCGGAATAAAGAAAGAAGATAAACTTGCTTTAATCTTTTCACATTGTTCTGGAAGTAAAGTATGTTGACATTTTATATGGTTTAATAAGTCGTCAACTGATTTATTCTTTTCTACTGTTAGATAATCGGACAAAAACCTTTTTGTTACTTTGAAACTATCCATTTTCAAATTCTTGTCAAATTGGAAATAAAGTTTCACACAAACAACTTAAACAAAAAACAAATTACATGCTGCAGTAAAAAACCCAAATTTTATAGAACTGCAATTCACATGCAAACCTTTAAAGTGAAAATACACTACATGATAAAGTAAAATATAGTTAAAGCAAATAACATACGTGCTGGAGAAAAAAAACTCCGAAACTTAAATTCTCATAAAAATAGTCTCAACACAAACAAATGTCACATGGGCTGATGGAAAGAATTTAAGTAAGGGTGATTCGGTTTAAGTACTACGTGTTATCATTAAAAAAGTGAGTAAATTTATATTTTTCTCTTCAAACCTTATTTTTTTACAATTTTGGAGTATAAAAGACAATCGAAAACAAATTTAATCTAAAACAAATGAATGTATAATAGAAAAAAATAAATTTCCTCATTTTTTTAAATGTTAATTTGTGTTCGATTGTTTTTTTTCTTGAAAAATATAAAATTTTTTATTTAATGAAAAATAGTTAATTGGATTAGAGATCTATGCATCTATAAATAAAATACAATCTTCCTTAAATTTCGTCAACATTTATTTTATTTTTTTAAGAAAATTAGTGGGAATATTACTACATCCGCCATATTGGATCCGCCATTTTTAAAATTTGAAAATCTGACATCGTATTCATAATCAGCGACTCCCAAAACCCCCAAGTAATGATTTTCAAACGAATCAGATGAATTTTTAAATTTGATATCCACCATATTGGATCCGCCATTTTGAATTTTCAAAATCTGACATCGGATTCATAATCAGCGAAACCAAAAACCCCCGAGTAATGATTTTCAAGCAAATCATATGGATTTTTAATTTTACGTCCGCCATATTGGATCCGCCATTTGGAATTTTAAAAAACTGACATCGGATTTATAATCAGCGAAACCAAAAACCCCCGAGTAATGATTTTCATGCAAATCATATGGATTTTTAATTTTTACGTCCGCCATATTGGATCCGCCATTTGGAATTTTAAAAAACTGACATCGGATTCATAATCAGCGACTCCGAAAACCCCCGAGTAATGATTTTCAAGCAAATCATATGGATTTTTAATTTTTACGTCCGCCAAATTGGATCCGCCATTTGGAATTTTAAAAAACTGACATCGGATTCATAATCAGCGACTCCGAAAACCCCCGAGTAATGATTTTCAAGCGAATCAGATGACTTTTTAACTTTGACGTCCGCCATATTGGATCCGCCATTTTGAATTTTCAAAAACTGACATCGGATTCGTAATCAGCGACCCCAAAAACCCCCGAGTAAAGATTTTTGTCAAAATCCATTGAAGGCGTTGACTTAATTTACTATTTGTTATTACTGTCCATGTTTGTTAACTTAATTTGTTGATAATTTTAAAATGTTTACCTGTATAATTTTTTTTTACTTAATGAGTACTCTGACATTAATTTTTACAAGTTTTGAATAGTAAATATTCAATAATATCAATGGGTGAACAAATTAGTTGCAAAATTATTACTTTTGTTTAACTTTGCAATAAACAAATTAATATAAACAAATAAAAATTTAAAAATGGGGCTCAACAAAACTCTTTGGAATTTTATAAGCTTTAATAATAAAAAAACGTAATAAAATCCGTTAAAAAATAAGAGCTGTAGATCTTTTTGAAACTCAATTTTCAGGTTTGCACCACTGTGAGACGGCTCGTACACGAGCGTAAATGGGAGAGATCACGCTCCCCAACGCCGATGGTCAACAAGTGACCATCTTCCGGTCTCCGCAAAGTTTGTAAGAACATTTGCGACCCTTCGTTGAAGGGCGAGACCTTTCCAATCTCTGGTTACTCTGCAGGTAACCACCCGAGTTGGCACCACAACTCACATATCGAAGCGCTAGTTACTAGGTCCGTTACTCCGTTTTTGCGAAGCTCCGGTCCGTTCATAGCCCCCTTAGCCTCAAGCGATGTAGGCTATAACCACTGCCCCCACGAGGCCAACCCAATTACCGGAAGGAAACAAGCCTTTCGGCAAGTCCCCCGGGCTCGGATCGGTCCCCATGGTACCGTTTAGTACTCTGATATGAGTACCGATTAAGAGTCTTACCACCCTTGCTTCGGCAAGTGAGGTCGACGGTCTATAATTAGACTTGCCGAGCCGTCACGGTACTGCCCATCATCATCGTATGCCACTGCTCTATAAGAAAGCCTGGGACGAACCGAGTACTAACCGCAAGCAGTGCGGCGCCACTCCGAGCCTCATATGATCGCCTCTTACGACCTGTAGCCGGTCACAGGGGGCCTATTCTGCACCCGGGCACCCCACGGGTAAGGACGAGTAGACACCCTGAATTTGGATACTTTTTGAATATTGCTCTAAATTTTTTTTACTACAATACATTCACTTTTTCAAAATTTCGATTCCGCCATCTTGAAATCAAAGTTTCTCTATTTTAAATTTTGAAAGTACAACTATTTTGCCCACTAATAGCATACTTTAGAAAAGTTTAAAAAAATTTGTTTAGTTCTAAAAAATAATATTTTAAAAAATCAATGATTTTTTGGGTGTTTTTTCAAGAAAATCCGCCATGTTGGATTTTGTGTTGGTCGAATCGCTATTTTGACCCCAGAATCTTAAAGAGCGACCGCCAAAACCCCCTATGTCTCATTGATGCTATAATTCATTACCTGAAAATACTTTAAATCGTGTGTTGAAGTTTAAGTTAAAATTGTGGTCATTTGGGCGTTAATGGGTTAAGAAATGTTTATTTTGAAATTTTTATCACTTTGTTTTCATACTAAAAAGTTCTGTCAAAGTTCAGGTAAAATTTTTGTACATTTGGTCTTTAAAGGGATAAGAATTATAGGTTATGTGCGACTTACAGTTATCGCCCAAGAAAAACGGCACTGCCTGTTTGAAATCACGTGAAATTAGTAAACAACCGTTTTTGAACTAGTGTTTCTTTGCACACAAGCACTTTTTACAAAATCTGACAACGTACATTTGTCATCTTCAGAGGGAATACTAGACACAAAACAACTCACACGTGAATAATTTTCTAGAAGAACTAAAGAAATTCGCATAACAATTATTAATTTCGTCTTTTTTAAAATGAAAATTTTAATGATTCATAAGATTATTCACAATAAAGTCTGTCAGAAATTTTTTTATGTCTGCTGTCTCTTTTTTTGCTTAAAATAGCTTAATAAAATAACATCTAACCAGTAACTTCCCAAAAAATCAAGTTTACTAATTAAAAAACACATTTTTAGAAAAGGCTAATTTTCTTTTCTTTGCTTGAAATAACTCTAAAAAATAACACCGAAACTTTAACTTCGTTAAATATTGCACTTTATTAATTAATAAACGTATTTTTAGAAAAGGGACCATTTTGTCGGAGATAAATTATTCTGTCATTGTTAACGGCGTTGCAGGTCGAGAACTGGTCAGTGTTGCCAACCCACTCTCCCCCAATTTCCAGTATTCTTCCACTTTGATTACTTTTTAAAAATAAAATAATCACTTAATCGAAAAAGTGGGCCTTTACTGGGGAGCGAAATCAAATAGAGAATTTAACAGACTTTTTTTATCTTGATTCGATGTTTCTATGAGCCACAATCTTATTTCTACGATTTCAATATTGACAGATGTAGGTGACTTGATTTGGGGATAAAATGGCCGCACAACAGAAAGGTGGAGTTGCCTACGTGAAGGTATAACATTATGATAAAACAGGGCAGTAACTTTTATTTTGTTGAGAATGATTAAATTAACATTTTGTAATAATAAAAAAAATACACGTAACGTAAATAAAAGGATTTTCGTTTATAAAAATGTGCATAATATAAAATATGTTAAATTTAAACAAAAAATATGAAAAACCTTTTTTCCTAATTTTTTTATTCATTAAAATAATTTTTTAAAAAGACTAAAAATTAAGTTGTTAATTTATACCTCTAGAGGTACAATTCATTAAATTGTAATTAATAAAAATATTGAAAATGACAAATATGCAGAATTTTTTGCCCATGAGAAAACGCGGCTTAGTTCCCAAGCGTAAACTTCACAGGGCGAGCGATTGAAATAAAAGCAGAACGTAGGAATGCATACAAAATAATGTTTTTAAAACTTTATATTGTCGAAAGCAATTGACTTTAACAACTTCTGCCTTTTGCATTCACTCAATAGCATATTAATTAATTTCAAGGTTTTGGAATAAAAAAGATAAATTATAAAAATTATTGTCATTATTTGAAAAAGAAAATAATATAGTAGTAAATAGTATAAAAAATTATAGATATAAAGAAATCAGAATCATGTAATATTTTTTCATTTCATTCTATAATAAGCCAAAAGTTTTTCTTTAAAAGATTTTATTTAACAAATTCCGAAATGTGAGTTTTTTTTATTTGTGTAAAAAAATTGGAAAATTACTAAACAACATTTTACTTATATTATTTTGCTAAAAAGTTTGTGTAATTATTTTCAAAAAGGATAATATTTATTACAAAATTGAAGGGCTGCACACAAGACGACACACAAAAATTCGAGACGAGACCGAGACTTATATTAGTCTCGTCTCGGATTTCAACGAGAGTCTCGTACATATTAAAAATTAAATTATCCAAGAATTTTCCTAAATAAGAAATGTATTTCATAATAACTCTTCGTTAGTTTCTATTTATACAGATTTTTAATAAAAAAATTACGTTATTTTTTATATTTTAACTATTGTAAAGAGACAAAACTACTTTATAAAAGGTGAAAAATAATAGTTTCATTAGATAAAATATTTTTTCAAACAAATACATTAACGAAATTTGTTTTCGCTTTTAATTATACCATATCTTGTATTGATATGTGCATAATAATTTAATTTAAAATAAAAATAATAGTTCGTCAAAACAATAATTTAAAAAATTAAATTTCCATTAGTTAAAAATTATTCAATCATATTCCTTTGTACGTATAATATTGATGTAGAAACTTTTTAACATAATTTCGCTTCCTTATATAGAGGAAGTATTATAATACCAAAATTTTTCAGGTTCAATTTTTAACATATCTTTATGCTTGTGTGTTATACAAAAATGTATAACTTTGAAGCTGTTTTTTCATTCGTTACAAATTAAATATTCCACTATTTTATAAAATAAAACACAAATTAAAAATAAATGAAAAATCCGCTGCCAAGTTATACTTTTTTGTTATAATTTTGGTGCTCATTTCATTCGTTTTTGTAAATCTCGTTGTGTTCATTTTATGAATACTTTGCTTCCTCATAGAGATACTAATACTAACAAAGTATAAATTTTTAACGATTATTCGCAATTGTAATATTTTTTTTCTTTATTTAATACTTCCTCATAAAAAAATTACCTTCAAAATTTCTGTTTTTTAAAATATCAATAACTTCTTTATTTCTAATCGAATTAGCTTAAAAAATAAGTTAATCGAAGCGTTTTTAAATGCTCTACAAGTTGCTAACTATAGTTTCAAAGTTATTTCTACATTTTTTAACAAAATTTTCAAAAAAGTTTTATTTTTTAAAATTTTTTATTTTTAAATGTTAAATATCTCTGGTGAATATGGACGAAAAATGTTCATTTAGGGTTCAAAAGATGCGTCTAAAAAACTTTAAAATTAGAGAGAAACCTTTACATAGATGTCCTAACATTTCTTTAATGTTATGGGCAAAAACGGTTTTTTAAAAAATTTAAAATAAAAAAAATTAATAGTTAAAATTTATTAATCTATCTCAAAGACCAAGTTAAAGTCTACAACGTTGATCAACATAGAAAAATTGTTCACTTAATAAATTATTTAAAAATAATGCATAAATTCTGACAAAAAAATATTTAAACAAAAAGATTGTTGTTTATGTTTTCATGATAATTGTTATATAACTAAATATTCAATTAAAAAGAATATTTTACCAATAATACAAAGATTTTTCTCGTTGATAAACGTTGTGGACTTCAACTTCGTTCTTAAAGTACTCTTATTTTATGTCGGCAGGTGAGACCTGTAATAAATTTTTAGCATTTTATTTGATTTTAATATAAATTTGAAATAAATAAGAAAAAAAAGAAATTTATTAAATTTTGGAATCGTTAATATATAGCATAATACAGATAAATAAATGATCACAATGGATGAGAATACACAACAAAAAAAAATGAACACTAGAATCAATGATAAATTTTACGTTCAATGTATAAAATGAAATATAAATAAAAATCTCTCTTCAACAAATTTTATTTATAAATTTTAGTAATTCTCGATATAAGGTTCAATTGTAAAAAGCACGTCACACATACATACATTCAACATACAAAATCATAAGACATACACATATAATAATCAAATAAGATATTTAGATTTTCACAATTGAGAATAAATCGAAATAAAATTGATATTTACTTTCACAAAAAAATATAGCATTTAAAAAAGAAAAATATAAGAAAAGAAGATAGAATAATAGATAAGATTAAAAATGACTTATCGCTTGAACTTTTTTTGGAGTGAGTGGTGTTGAGGATGGCGTCGGATGGAGACCAAATCAGCTGCAAACAAGTGAATTGGTGCAAACTTGACGAAGCACTTCCGCAATGTTTCACACTGCCTTCCGTTGCGATTCAGGAGTCAGTATATATGGGCAGTTCCACGGGAAATTTTTCTACGACATTTTAGAATCGGTTAAACATATTTTTTTCTCGTTCTTGATAGAAAAATGTGAAATACGTATTTTTTTATTTTTCCAAAATTACCAAAATTTTCGATTTATGAATTTTCGAAATTTTGGATTTTTAAAAGTAGACCTATTTTCAATAGCTTATAACTTTGAAAGTATTGAGATTAGAAAAAAGTTGTCAAAGGAAGAAACTTTTGGTTTTTCTTCAACTTTTAAGTCATTTAAAAAAAAAAATTTTTTAATTTTTAATAAAAATTTTTTATTATAAACAAATTACTTTTTGTAAATTTGGGCGTTATAAATTTTTATTTATTTTTTTATTTATTTATACCTGATAATATACAGAAAATTTTCCCGAAAGAATTGAGATGGTCCGACTCATAGTTTTCATTCTATAAATTTTTCAATTTCGCCGTGCAAACTCTCAATTTGACATAATTCGCGCTGCGTCGTATTGTACCTATATTGGACTTGACTCCGACCCGTGATTACCTTGCGTTACATAGAAAAGCAAAATATTTTATTTTTTTAAGTGGTGGAAAATTTTTATTTAGTGGACTTAACTTCTAAAATGTCATCAGTGAAATTCAAAAATAGGTGTTGCAATCCTTTGAATGCAAAAAATCATTATAAACTGAAAGGTTTACGTCGTGTATCATCCGCGGCTCTCGATAAATTTGCATTCTTGGATTCCAATGACCTTGTGTGTGTTTCGTGTAGAATCAAAATTAGTACTGCAGAATATGGTAAGTGTAAAGTGATTTTCTTTTTAAATTGTAATTAAAACTTTTTTTAATGTATGTAGAATTTAATGACAACGATGCTGCTACTTTGTCAGAAAGTCATATTTTTGAATACAGTGACGATTGTTATTTACTTTATGAAGAAACAGACGTAAGTTCAAATTATGTGATACTTCAATTTAATTATTTATTATTACTAGTTACTTTAATATTAAATATATTTTTTTAATTTTTAAGGACGATGAATCTGACTACAATTCAAAAATAATTTTAGAGCTCAAAGAAAAATTATCGGAAAAGGATACGAGTATTCAAGAAAAGATAAATATTTTAACATTGCTGCCAATGAATTGGAGTCTCTACAGAGCAGCCAAAGTAATGAACACGAATACATATTTGGTTCAACAAGCGAGGAATTTAAAAGCTAAAACCGGAATTTTGTCAAAGCCAAAAATGAAAAAAGGTTTAATTTCTATATTTTTTATATTTTTGTGTCAGAAAAATAAGATAATAATTCATTGAAACATGAAATAATTCAATATGATTTATGTAAATGTTTATAAAGGCAACGGTTTATCAGAGGAGTCCGTATTAAAAGTGAAACAGTTTTTCGAATATGATGACGTGAGCTCAATGATGCCGGGGCAAAAAGACGTTAAAAAAGTAAAAATTGGCGATCAAACTAGAACTATTCAAAAGAGATTAATTATGGGAAATCTTAAAGATATTTTTAAGAAATTAAAAAATGAAAACCCCGATTTGAAGTTCGGTTTCTCAAAATTCTGTTTTCTACGTCCAGAGCATTGTGTTTTAGTCGGTTCAGGTGGCACACACAGAGTATGTGTATGCTCGATTCATGAAAATATGAAACTAATGATTTCAGGTAAATAATGAAACTGGATAAATTGAATGTTTACTTATAAGCCCGAATAAAATAAAAATATTAAGAATTTTAATTTAATTACATATATGATTTATATTCTGTTCAGGAAGTCATTTAATCAAGTTAATTGGAATAGAAAATTGCACTCGCAATCGATATGAAGAGATTTTACTTCGCTTGATATGTGACGATCCGAAAGATAAATGTTATTTTGGGCAGTGTCAAAATTGTCCAAGTAACAAAATTTTATCCGAGGATATATTTTTAGTTTTAAAGGAAAACAAAATTGCCAAAATTACGCACAAAAAGTGGGTCTCAAATCCAAAGACAAGTTTGGAAACTGCGAGTTTGACAAATTCACAATTTACTAAAAATTTATGTGACGCGGGAAGAATATTTCTTCATCACTCTTTCATAGCTGATCAGCAGGCTTCGTATTACAAATATATAAAAAATAATCTCAAAAGTGATGAAAGTCTAATTGTATGCGACTTCGCGGAAAACTACGCGTTTATTCCCAGGTGCGAATTTTCGGTTGGCCCATAGTTGGGCCAACTTTTACAAGGTCGGTCCAACTTCTCGTGCCAGAGGTTGGGCCAACCATACAGATGATAACGGTTGGCCGTCTAATGGCGACGATGGTTGGCCCGACAAGTCATAAGGAAGTTGGCCCAACTTAAAATGCATATGTTGTGCCAGCTATACATTTCAATGGTTGGTCCAAAAACTGACGCCAATGTTGGCACGACTTTAAATGCGTAAGTTTGGCCAACTTTAACAGCCAAAGGTAAAAAATTATTAAAAAACTAAATTATTTAAACAATTAACACGTTATTATTAGCAAGAACATCAGATATAACCTTTACCTATTATTATTAAACACAATCTCATACTTACATTTTTGAAAATATCTACCGCTTGCTGGGATCGAACCCCTAACCTAACGCGCCGAAGACTTATACACTGACCACTACGCTACGCTCACATGGGAGTCCATACCGTTAAATGTATATTAAAGCTGCAACAGTCGGGCCAACCGTGGCCCAGAGTTTGGCCGACCAAGAAAGTTTAAGTCATTTAAACTGTTTTTCACAGAGTTTTGCCAACCGTCGGGCCAACCGCGGCCCAGAGTTAGGCCAACCGAGAAAGTTTAAGTCACTTAAACTGTTTTTCACAAAGTTTTGCCAACCGTCGGGCCAACCGAGAAAGTTTAAGTCATTTAAACTGTTTTTCACAAAGTTTTGCCAACCGTCGGGCCAACCGCGGCCCAGAGTTAGGCCAACCGAGAAAGTTTAAGTCATTTAAACTGTTTTTCACAAAGTTTTGCCAACCGTCGGGCCAACCGTGGCCCAGAGTTAGGCCAGCCGAGAAAGTTTAAGTCATTTAAACTGTTTTTCACAAAGTTTTGCCAACCGTCGGGCCAACCGTGGCCCAGAGTTTAGCCAACCATAAAGTTTGAGTTATTTAAACTGCGTTTTACAGAGTTTTGCCAACCGTCGGGCCAACCGTGGCCCAGGGTTAGGCCAACCGAGAAAGTTTAAGTCATTTAAACTGTTTTTCACAAAGTTTTGCCAACCGTCGGGCCAACCGTGGCCCAGAGTTTAGCCAACCATAAAGTTTGAGTTATTTAAACTGCGTTTTACAGAGTTCTGCCAACCGTGGCCCAGAGTTTGGCCAACCTAAATTTATAAGTCATATGAGATACGTTCCCCATAGTTGTGTCGACCTTTGTCGCCAAAGTTGGCCCGACGGTTGGTTATACTCTGCATGTAATGGTTGGCTTGCAAAGTCGGGCCAACTGTGGGCACTAATACTTGCCAAAGTTGGGCAAACTCTGGCAACCAAAACTTCGCTTGCCAAAGTTAGGCCAACCGTGGGCCAACCTTCAAACTCTGGCGGCCAACCTAAATTCGCACCTGGGTTATTCAGAATGCGGTCCCCGGTTTCCACTGAAATAATAACCAAGCGACAGTTTTTCACATTGTTTTTTATTTCAAAGTTAATAATTCAATTGAACATAAAACCTTGGTTATTATTTCGGATTGTTTGAAACACGACGCTGTAAGTGTATAAGTTTTCCTAAAAGCATTGAATGAGTTTTTCTCGCAAAATTACCCACAAATTCAAAAATGCGTATACTTCTCGGATGGAGCTCCCCAGAAGTTTAAAAACGTAAAACATTTCGCAAACGTTTACTTCCACAAAGAAGATTTTAGTCAATCAGCGGCTTGGAATTTTCATGCAACGGCCCACGGAAAAGGGCCTTGCGATGGAGCAGGAGGAACGTTAAAAAGAATGGCAAGGAGAGCAAGTCTCTAAAGGATCTCTGATGATCACATCACAACGCCACTAAAACTATTTGAATGGGCAAAACAAGATTCATCGCTACCAAATATTTCTGTTTTGTACAGAACTTCTGTGGATTACGAGAGAGCAAATGCTTGAACTTGAAACTCGTTTCAAAGCTTGCAAGACAATTTCTGAAACCCAAAAACTACACAGCGTTGTGCCAGAAAACGATTATAAATTGAAGGTTAAGAAATATTCGTTTAGTGAAGAATATGAACTTGTAAATTTCTCAAAACCCGAAAATAAACGTGCTGTTAAAAGAAAATTACAGTAAGTAATGCTTATGAAAAAATTCGATTTTTTTTAAACAATAAATTGTTACAACATTTTTAATTTACATACGAAAACATTCAATATTATTTACTGTTAAGTATATGTGATAATATTAAATGTGATCACTTAGTTGCATTAGACGATTCATTTCATACCATATAAAACACAGCGCGAATTATGTCAAATTGAGAGTTTGCACTGCGAAATTGAAAAATTTATAGAATGAAAACTATGAGTCGGACCTTCTCAATTCTTTGGGGAAAATTTTCTGTATATTATCAGGTATAAATAATTAAAAAAATAAAAATTAATAACGTTCAAATTAAAAAAAAATTAATTTGTTTATAAAAAAAAAATTTTTTATTAAAAATTAAAAAAATTTTTTTTTAAATTACTTAAAAGTTCAAGAAATACCAAAACTTTCTTCCTTTGACAACTTTTTTCTAAACTCAATACTTTAAAAGTTATAAGCTATTGAAAGAAGGTCTACTTTTAAAAATCAAAAATTTCGAAAATTCATAACTCGAGAAATTTGGCAATTTTGGAAAAATAAAAAAATACGTATTTCATATTTCTCTATCAAGAACGAGAAAAAAATATGTTTAACCGATTCTAAAATGTCGTAGAAAAATTTCCCGTGGAGCTGCCCATATGTTTATTACAATGCAGTTGCCTCCAAATTATTTAATATATACGACCAACGCTCTGCGGTCTTCCCGTTCGCGTCCCTTTCCTCTAATCCACTTCGAATTCACCCACTAGTTTTAAACGCCACACCTTTAGAAATTAACAATAACACAATATTTGTACTTTAAACATTATTTATCACTTTACTTAAAACCCCCTTATTTACATAAAAAAAGAAATTCAACTTTAACCCCACCACGCCTACCTGGTGTGTCATCGGCGATGGATATTAGAGTGGCGTGAATCGTTTCAGCTGTCTCAAGCGATAAGACCGGCAAAACCGAAGAGCACAGGTTTTAATATTTTGCGTTCCCAAAAACTCTCCGCGTAAACCCTTTTTGGCTCCCAAATAGATTTTGTCTCCATCGGCCAGCTCTCTCCAATTTCCCGACATACTTCAAATTGTCTCGGAAAATAACGATCGCTCATCAAGAGTTTCACACGACGACCCACACACACAATGAACAGACACCACGATGAACCCACAAACCACAACATAAGAAAGTATGACAATCCTTTCAGACATACAATTTAAAAAATAATTTAGCCCAAAAGCTCTTTATATTTTGGAGATATTTATAAAAATATGATGTTTACATACACAAGCATAAAGATATGTTAAAAAATTGAACCAGAAAAATTTTGGTATTATAATACTTCCTCTATATAAGGAAGCGAAATTATGTTAAAAAGTTTCTACATCAATATTATACGTACAAAAGAAATATGATTGAATAATTTTTAACTAGTGGAAATTTAATTTTATAAATTATTGTTTTGGCGAACTATTATTTTTATTTTAAATTAAATTATTATGCACATATCAATACAAGATATGGTATAATTAAAAGCGAAAACAAATTTCGTTAAAGTATTTGTTTGAAAAAATATTTTATCTAATGAAACTATTATTTTTCACCTTTTATAAAGTAGTTTTGTCTCTTTACAATAGTTAAAATATAAAAAATAACGTAATTTTTTTTATTAAAAATCTGTATAAATAGGAACTAACGAAGAGTTATTAGGAAATACATTTCTCATTTAGGAAAATTCTTGGATAATTTAATTTTCAATATGTAGGGAAGAATGGGGAGTTATGAAGCATGGGGAGTTGTGAAGCACGGCCATAGATCTCGCATAGTAATTGTTTTAATAGATGTCACTCACTCTGAATATTTTTTTACCTAATATCTTCGTTTTGTAATTGGATTCATTCCGATAGCAGATATTTTGCATATCTTTCAAGACAATGTGTTCAAGTTTTCGTTTATAAAGTTTTTTTGTGTGTTCCATTTTGTAGAATTCTTACAAAATTCGCGAACAAATCAAAAAGATAAGTTCACGCATATAATACCCAGCAATGATTAGGTTTTCGAAATTCAAAAGGATTTATGTAAAATCTCAATAAAGAATATTTACCAAAAAATATAATTTTTAGCGATTTTTAGTAGTGCTTCACAACTCCCGATGATTTTTAAAAACTTGAAAAAGCAGCTTTTTAGTCTGACTGAAAAAAATTGTCGATTTTATTTTATTTCATGCCAATTCTTCAACCAGTAAGCATATTTGAAGACCCTCTAGAGATTCAAGTGGAGAAAATTTTTAAAAAAAATTTCTTTTTGAAGTTACAACTCATAAACAAAGCGTGCTTCATAACTCCCCTACGAGACTCTTGTTGAAATCCGAGACGAGACTAATATAAGTCTCGGTCTCGTCTCGAATTTTTGTCTGTCGTCTTGTGTTCAGCCCTTCAATTTTGTAATAAATATTATCCTTTTTGAAAATAATTACACAAACTTTTTAGCAAAATAATATACGTAAAATTTTGTTTAGTAATTTTCCAATTTTTTTACACAAATAAAAAAAACTCACATTTCGGGATTTGTTAAATAAAATCTTTTAATGAAAAACTTTTGGCTTATTATAGAATGAAATGAAAAAATATTACATGATTCTGATTTCTTTATATCTATAATTTTTTATACTATTTACTACTATATTATTTTCTTTTTCAAATGATGACAATAATTTTCATAATTTATCTTTTTTATTCCAAAACCTTGAAATTAATTAATATGCTATTGAGTGAATGCAAAAGACAGAAGTTGTTAAAGTCAATTGCTTTCGACAATATAAGGTTTTAAAAACATTATTTTGTATGCATTCCTACATTCTGCTTTTATTTCAATCGCTCGCCCTGTGAAGTTTACGCTTGGGAACTCAGCCGCGTTTTCTCGTGGACAAAAAATTCTGTATATTTCTCATTTTCAATATTTTTATTAATTACAATTTAATGAATTGTACCTCTAGAGGTATAAATTAACAACTTAATTTTTAGTCTTTTTAAAAAATTATTTTAATGAATAAAAAAATTAAGAAAAAATGTTTTTCATATTTTTTGTTTAAATTTAACATATTTTATATTATGCACATTTTTATAAACGAAAATCTTTTTATTTACGTTACGTGTAATTTTTTTTATTATTACAAAATATTAATTTAATCATTCTCAACAAAATAAAAGTTACTGCCCTGTTTTATCATACTGTTATACCTTCACGTAGGCAACTCCACCTTTCTGTTGTGCGGACATTTTATCCCCAAATCAAGTCACCTACATCTGTCAATATTGAAATCGTAGAAATAAGATTGTGGCTCATAGAAACATCGAATCAAGATAAAAAAGTCTGTTAAATTCTCTATTTGATTTCGCTCCCCAATAAAGGCCCACTTTTTCGATTAAGTGATTATTTTATTTTTAAAAAGTAATCAAACTGGAAAAATACAGGAAATTGGGGGAGAGTGGGTTGGCAACACTGACCAGTTCTCGACCTGCAACGCTGTTAAAAAATGAGGAGGGGAGAATTCGAAACCTATTGATTTTTAATCTTAAGGGGATCATTAAATATGAACAGTTTTTCTGTAACAAGTTTTTTGACAACAGCTCAAACTGCAACGACCAGTTCTCGAAAACAACGAAACAAAATAATTTTTCCATTTTGGGAAATTTAATTTAATAGGAAAATACACAAGAAGAGACTCATTTGCCATTCAGAAATAAATAAAAACTTTATTTTTCCCAAAGTGTATGAGTGACAGCTTTTCGGTAGCACATGATATTTAATTTACTAACATTAGATTTTCTTTAACAATTTCAACAAAATATATTTCTCCCATTGTGTATCTTTTATCACTAATGAATTTCCATTCGAAAAGAAGACATTATGTCTCATTGTTGTTAATTTAAAGTTAAAAATAATAAAAATTTGTCATTTTGTGGGGATCGTAGCATGCGCATTTACCAACGTTGCTTTCATACGACAGACTGATCATCAGATCATGTGTGAGTGTTCGCGCCTTTCTGTTCAGTTGCGTCTGGGACCACGCTTGTGTAGCATGCCTTTTACACGGCTACAATAAATCAAACTTTTCTAAGGAAATATTAATTAATTTGATTTATTTTAAATAACTCTATCGAACACCGAATAGTCGGGAAGCCTTCTGATTTAAAAACTTATTTAATAATTATTTATTTGTCAAATTCACACATTGGTGACCCCGACGTGATTTCAATGCACAAGGGGTAATAATAAAAAATCGCGTCAATCGTGAACAATTTAGTGAAGGTGCAGTGACATTAATTTTATAAAAAATTCTCAGTAAAAAGTGTCGTGAAAATTTCACAGAAATCTGCGAATTTCGAGGATTTACTGCAGAATCTTTTCGGAGCACATGTTCGCAAGTGTAGACGCCACGCCATGCCCCGCCAGGAAGACTGCATCACTCACTGCTCACCATCTACGGCAACAAATAATTATATATTGATATTTTCTCTTTTAAAAAATTGAAAATTTTTTATTATTCTTTTTTTTCAATCTAAAAACTTTTTTATGGCTCATAAGAGTACAAGCTCATAATTATTTATTTGACAGCTGGTCCCAGCCAACAAGGACGCTTATGGGGAAGTAAATACTCCTCAGAAATTCTTCAAGGCTTTCATTTTTTACTAACATTTTTTTCCGTCAACGGACTTCATTGAAGCCATTTTTGGAGCATTTTTTTCGTGGCGGAGTATCTGGTGGCAGCCATTTTAATAAGGACTTCCTGAGAGCGGTAAAATTTATTTAACAACGCTTTGGAAAACGGCGCATGGGCAAAAATATTCCTGCCCATGCAACAGGTGTGTATTGCTTCCATTTTTCACCCTGTAGCAGTAACAGTTTTCCTCCCCATTGATATAAAATTTTTTTTCACGCTTCCTGATTCACCACGACAACTTCCAAGGATGGTGCATCCAAATTCTGGGACGGATTTCCAGGCTGGTCAAATATCCAGGAAGCTCAATATCCAGTAAGTCGAAATTATCTGGAGACCAAATTATCCTGATTGACAAATTTTTAATTTCAACCGAGGGAAGTCAAATATTGAAATCACAACTGGAACAGCAGAGGGTCATCATCAAGGACATCATTCGTTTCAGTATCGGGTTATTGTTTTTGTATCATAACAGTGGTCCCAACCTTATTCGGTACTACCGTGTGAAGAATATAATGAACGAATGATAATATTTCAATTCTAATATATTCTTTTAAATTCAAGAGATCTCAAAATTTTAATATTCATTTTTATACATTGTAAATCGTCTTGTACCCTCTCCAAAATTTTTTTTTCTATTTGATTTTTATCTTTTATTTTTTAAAAAGAAAGGAAGAGAATAAATTGAAAGATTTTTTTTGTTTTCTTTGCACTCCCTCGTGTCATTCATTTTGGCAGGTACTTTTTATTTTATTTTTTTTATCACAGCGTCCATATGTGTTGCATTTTATCTAAATTTTGACACATTAATAATTTTAAAATTGTGAAGTATTGTTTAATTGGCAGTGAATTGCTCTTTTGCTTTAAACAATTTCACATAAATAATTTATCGAGGAGTTAGAACAATTTCATGCAGGAATATTTTTTTTGGAACATTAATAGTCCGCGTAATTCATTTAATTTTTATACTCCTAAAAAGAATTTATTTTAGTAATATTGGCTAAATACCTCAATGTTAAATTTTTTTTTTCGTGATTTCCGGTAAACTATTGTTTTTTATACTTATTTATTTAAATAATTAATCTGCTACTAAGTCATAAGAGCGTTTCTTAGATATATATTTTTTTGAAAATCAATTTGTTTGCTGTTCGTTTTTTCGCAAAATTACAAGTCCAACGAGCAACGAGTTTGTTACTGAAGATGAGTCAGAGCAAAAGGGGGGGCGGCGCCGCTGCCGGTACTAGAAGAAGAAATCGATACAGACCATTGTTAAAATTGCCTAGTTTTTACCACAAAGAACCGGCCTTGTGGTTCGCCGAAATCGAACTCCTTTTTGATTACTCGCGAGTTACCAGGGAAAAAGCCAAGGCTGGCGCAGTGCTGAGGGCACTGGATTTTGTAACGGTTTCAACATTAAGCGGTATCATTGTTCAAGAAACCCCTCCGGCGGATATTTACAGTCAAATTAAAAAACGATTAATCGCAGCTTTCGTGGTATCTTCGGAAGCGCGTTTGAGGCAACTTTTAAATGGGGAATTATCGGGAGAGGTGAAGCCTTCGCTAATCCTAAACCGTATTAAGACCTTAAGTCAAGGAAAATGCGAACATGAGATTATCAAACGCATATTTCTCGATCAATTACCCGCAAATTGTCGCGCGGCTCTAGCACTAATTGTAAGTGAGGTTACTGAGATAGATAAATTGGCACAACTTGCGGACCGCTTCGTTGAGGCTTCTGGACAAATCGGCACACCACAGGTATCCGCCGTCAAATCGGAAGACTCTCAGGACAAGATATTGAAATTAATTGAAGAATTGTCGACTAAAGTTGATGCGATTTCCGCGCAGAGTAGATTCCGTCCAACCTTATTATCGGCGCCGATTTCCTTTCATATTTCGGATTATCGGTTGATTATCAAAATCGTAAATTGTTAGATTTAAATTCAGGTGATAATGCCATTTGTTTATAAATAAATATTCGGATATTATTAACTTAACGAAAAATAAGATAAAAGTCAAGCACGGCGTTTTTCATCACATAGTAACGAAAGGGCCACTAGTTTCGCAACGACCGTCTCATTTTAAAGCTCTAACCGAGGTAAAAAAATGTCGACCGTCATGTGCATTTCTTTATTTTTTAAAAAAGTTAAATTTAAAGAAGTTATGCACATTTGAACTTTGAGTGGTAAAACTCGAATGAATAGTGAAAAAAAATTGTTTTGCTTGGCATTTTTTTTCTTTTGAGTATAATTTAATTTTCTTTTTTGGGTCTTGTAGACGGTCTTGTCCTCCTCAAAATTCAGTTTGAAATTTGAAAAAATATTTAAAATTATAAAAATAGGGGATGATTTTCTGAAAATAAATAAGATCAATTTTCTCAAAAACACCACCTTTTTTCTATCCAAATTTTTACTACAAGTTCTTAAAATAATTATAAACATTTCTTATGAATTTTAAGCGGGCTAAACCATTCTATCAATCAGAAGAATTTTTTTTAATATTTATTTTCGCAAATTTTCAAATTGTTAACGTTCACGCCAACAATGTTATAGCGATTCATTTGTTTTTAAAAATGCAAGTTAACAATTTGAAAATTTGCGAAAATAAATATTAAAAAAAAATTCTTCTGATTGATAGAATGGTTTAGCCCGCTTAAAATTCATAGGAAATGTTTATAATTATTTTAAGGACTTGTAGTAAAAATTTGGATAGAAAAAAAGGTGGTGTTTTTGAGAAAATTGATCTTATTTATTTTCAGAAAATCATCCCCTATTTTTATAATTTTCAATATTTTTTCAAATTTCAAACTGGATTTTGAAGAGGACAAGCTCATCTACAAGACCCAAGAAAGAAAATTAAATTATACTCAAAAGAAAAAAAATGCTAAGCAAAACAATTTTTTTTCACTATTCATTCGAGTTTTACTACTCAAAGTTCAAATGTGCATAACTTCTTTAAATTTAACTTTTTTTAAAAATAAAAAAAACGTGTCTCTTTATTTTTCATGTACAATAACATATTTTAGCGACAACTAAATCTATAACTTGAAGTTAGTCGACCTGCCTGATTTGAAATGGATTCAGCCGATGATATACTCATTGCTTCCAAAAATGTTAAGGAACATGAGGAATATCTTGATATCGTATGCAATCGATTAAATGAATACGGGTTAAAATTAAATCTTAAAAAATGTGTTGTTTATCAAAATCGAATCGAGTTTTTAGGACACTTATTGGATGAAAATGGTTTCCGGCGCACAGAGGAAAAAACACGCGCAATTACGGAATTCGGAAAGCCTCGCACGATTCATGACCTTCGTCATTTCTTGAGACTCGTTAATTTCTACCGTCGTAATGGTCCTCACGCCGCTCAATTGCAGCAGCCGTTAAATAATTATTTGCATGATACGCGTAAAAACGACAAACGAGAAATTATTTGGACCGCGGAAGCTTAGCAAGCTTTCATTGCGGTAACAGAGGCATTGGCGAAGGCTACCCTCCTTGCTTTTCCATCTCCTAGCGCACCTACACGTCTCGTAACGGACGCTTCGGATCTAGGGATGGGCGCGACCTAGGAACAGTATCTAAATAATTCTTGGCAACCACTAGCTTTTTATTCAAAAAAAATTCAATTCCGCACAATCTAAATACAGCGCGTATGACCGTGAATTAACCTTAATTTATGAATCCGTAAAATATTTTCGGTATTTTTTGGAAGGACAAGAATTTAAAATCGTTACGGACCACAAACCGTTAATTTATGCCTTTCAAAAAAATAGCGAAGAAGCCTCTCCAAGACAGCAGAGACAACTTTCGTTCTTATCTCAATTTACTTCGCAAATCGAATATCTTCCAGGGATCGATAACGTTGTTGCTGATGCATTATCGCGAGCCGATGCAATCACCTTTTCTCCTGAAATTGAATTGGCAGAGCTCTCAAAAGCTCAAATTGCAGATGAGGAATTAAAGTTGATTACTAATGATTTGAATTCGTCATCGAAATTAAAAAGATTCGATTGGAATAACGTAGCTATTATTTGCGACATGTCTGGGGATAATCTCCGTCCGTATATACCTCGTTCTCTCCGTAAACAAATTTTTAATTCTATGCATAATTCTGCACATCCGGGAGGTAAAATTACTGATCGTCTAATTCGAAAAAGATACATGTGTCCGGGCGTGAATACAGACATTAAAAATTGGTGCCGGTCTTGTTTACAATGCTAGCGGGCAAAAGTCACAAGACACACCATTGCTTTGCCGTTTCACTTCGTCGCTCCTGATAGTCAGTTCCAACATGTCCATATGGACATAATTGGTCCTCTGCCAATCTGCGACGTGTACAAATATTGTTTGACATTAATCGATAGATTCTCTCGTTGGCCCGAGGCAGTTCCCTTGAAAAATATAGAAGCCTCAAACGAGTGTCGTGCGATTTTTGATAATTGGATTGCCCGTTTCGGTCCACCGGTAACACTTTCGACGGATCAAGGTAGCCAATTCGAATCGCGACTTTTTAAAGCACTTTTAAATTTAACGGATTGTAATCGAATTAGAACGTCCCCTTATCACCCAGCGGCAAACGGAATGATAGAACGTTGGCACTGCACGTTAAAAGCGGCAATAATGTGCCACAGTAATAATGAATGGATTTATTCTTTGTCAACCGTGATGTTGGGATTGCGTAATAATATTCTGGATTCGGGGGCGTCGCCGGCCGAATACTTGTACGGAACACCCTCAGGATACCGGGCGAATTCGTGTTGCCGGAAGATTTCTCGGCCGATCGTCAAATTTTTGTTGAAGAGTTCAGAGAACACATGAGGATGGTAAAACCAGTGACAGTTGAGCACAAACAAAAAAAAGATATATTTCTATAAAGATTTGTATAACTGCTCTCATGTTTTTGTTAAAATCGGGACAATATAATAGGCACTCGAATGTCCTTATTCGGGTCCTCATAAAATTATTAAACGAACTTCGGATAGAGTATTTATGTTAAAAAGTGAGTTTGTCAAATTTATAGGTCATAATATCTTATATATTCCAAGAAACGGTCGTTGCAGATTTTTATCCATTTTAGATCTGCATTATAGGTATGTAGGATCCCCTTAAGGATGTTAGACTTAAATAAACTCTTATCTGAATAACTTCCCAGAGGAACCAAGGATATTCATTTTACAATCTTTGATTTCGTTTTTCTCGAAATGACCTATTTGATACTCCAAACTTTAAAATTCTGTAACTCATCGAATTTTTCACCAAGAAGGTTGTAAGACCACTCAACATTTTTCAAATTTTGTCAGGAATTCGACCATATAGATAAGTCCAATAGTACCAAAGTGGCCCCTTTTTATGCGGAAGGCTACATATATAGTTAACTTCTTTACTAAAACAGTAATTTATTTAACGAACAACAAACTGATGCACTTAAATGTTTTGAGGATATCTGTTATTAAAACATTGCGGAAAAATGTTACTGAATTGTGAGACCTGAGACAACTAAATGTTACTTCTTGGTTACGTCATTTTCTTACTGCTTTGAGTGAGAAATATAATATAATCTTGTGACATCACTTGTTACTGCTATTCGCTAATTTTGTTACAAGTTTGTTACTTGTATTCCTAGTAACTGTGTTGCTTGGGTATATGTAGTATTTACCAAAAGAAAAATATGATAGAGTGTAAGTTGTATTATAAATAAGGTCTGATTTACTTAACAAATTTTTAACTATGAAAATTTAACACTCCAGTTTTCTCCGTGTACTGAAAAAATATTCAATTTCTACACCCAGAGAAATTGTATATTTGTCTCAGAACCAACTAGACTTTTTATTTGTTTCAAATAAATTTTATTTAGTTTAAATAAAATTTTATTTGACTCAAATATATGTTTTATTTATGTCGAATAAAATTTTTTTAAAAAAAAAGTCTAGTTGGTTCTGAGACAAATATACGTTTATTTAAATAAAATAAAATATAATTTAAGGAAGTGAATTTATCATTCGGTAGTATTAATATTAAAGGTGAAAGAATATATCAATTATCCGAATCAAATCTCTCGAAAATAAATCTCTTGAGTAAGCACTAGATTTCGTTATGAAAATACAATATTTTTCATTTGTATCGACAGCACAGCCGTCCTAATACAGAAACCTGCTTTTTCTGAAAATTATTTTTTCGAAATTAATTATTAATTTCAAAATTATCAAAGAACTCAGAAAAAATTCGTTAGCATGGTGGGATATGAGCCCACGACCTTTCTATTGCCGGTAGACTGCTCTAAACACTGAGCTACATGCACCCCAAGATTCTCCAAGTTCCTTAATATATACTATACCTCCCTGCATTATTTCATGATAATGTAGGGAGTTTCTTGAAGATGGTAAAGCCTTATTTTCAATTCATAGGCAAATATAATTGAAGGAAGTGAATTTATTATTTGGTAGTATTAATATTAAAGGTGAAAGAATTTATCAATTATCCGAATCAAATCTCTCGAAAATTAATTTCGAAAAAATAATTTTCAGAAAAAGCAGTTTTCTGTATTAGGACGGCTGTGCTGTCGATACAAATGAAAAATATTGTATTTTCATAACGAAATCTAGTGCTTACTCAAGAGATTTATTTTCGAGAGATTTGATTCGGATAATTGATAAATTCTTTCACCTTTAAAATAAAATATATTTGGTTTAAATAATATTTTTCTATGGGTGTAGAATTCATAAGAAAATTCTGAATTTTAGTGTTTTTTCACCGATAAAGTATTGATTTATTTATTATTAATTATGGAGTTCAAAATTAATTAAACTTTCAAAGATTTGCGGTACAATTTTTATAAATAGATAAATAATGGAATTTTAAAAATCTTAAATTTTCAATGAATTTCGTTAGAAATTTTAAAGATAATTTACGTTTATGAAAAAGTTTAATAATTTAAATTCTCATAAAACTTGTTAAATTTTTTAATATTTATTTCATTTATTATTACAAATAATAATGGATTTATGGAAGACTTTTACTTAAACTTTATTTAATGTAAAGGGCTTTTAATGCCCGTTTATACATTTAAATAAATAAATAAATATAAAACACTAAAAAAATTTAATTTTGTAAAAATTATAAATGATTGCAAAAACTCAATAACATTTTTTAAATATTCTTATCGAAAATTTAATTATTTTAAAAATTGTTAACTAAATTTTTGGCAAAATTCAATTATTTAAAATTTTTTAAATAAAATTCATGGCAAAAATTTAATTATTTTCAAAAAGGGCCTAGCGAAATAAGCATGCAAAATCTGCCCTCTCTCAAAAAAAAATTTCAAATTTTCTTTACATGTTGGCAGCATTAAAATCAAATTTTTCACCAAATATTTTTTCAAAAAATTCATTTTTGTAAGGGTTATGGAGGGGGAAAGAAACCTCAAACATTTGTTTTGTCTCAAAAACCATTTTATCGATTTTAATGAAATTTATACGAGTTATATAAGTCAATAAGAGAAATTTAAAAAAATGTTTCAAAAAATTTTGCCCATAAAAAATCTCAAAAAATTTTTTCTTTTGAATCTTCAAAAAAAAAATTTTTTTGTCTTAATTTAGAGACACTACTTTGGAATTTTTACAGAAAGTTCTCCTAAATGTGTACTTTTAGGAAATATTTTTAAAAACATTTTTAATCGGGTACCACATAGAAAAAAATTAGAATCCTAGATGGCGCATCATCCTGGCTGAAGCACAATGTTTCCAGTAACTGATTATTGTTTAATTTGCTTGAAATTTTTTAATTATATGTGTTTCGGGGGCCACTCATTACGCATGAAATTGAAAAATTTATCGCATTTGTTTGAAACGAATGATGCGCCACCTAGAACTTTAATTTTGTTCACTATGTGGTACCTGATTAAAAATTTTTTTAAAAATATTTCTTAAAAGTACACACTTATGAGAACTTTCTGTAAAAATTCCGAATTAGTGTATACGAATAAAAGAAAAAAGAAAAAAAAAGAATTTTTTTTTGAAAATTCAAAAAAATTTTTTTGGGGTTTTCTAAGGGCAAAATTAAAAAAAATTATTTAAAATTCCTCTTATTGATTTATATAACTTGTGTAAATTTCATTAAAATCAATAAAGTTGTTTTCGAGAAAAAAGAAATTTTTGATTTTTCTTTCCCCCTCCATAACTCTTACAAAAATTAATTTTTTGAAAAAATATTTGATGAAAAATTTTATCTTAATTCTGCCAACATGTAACAAAAATTTCAAATGTTTTTGAGAGGGGGCAGATTTTACATGCTTACTCCGCTAGGCCCTTTTCCTCAATTTTATATGAATTCTATTATTTAGGGGAGAGGGCCCTAAGGTGGTCACCTATCTTTTAAACGACTGTAGATTTCAAATGGATTTATATATAAAGGTCAATAATAGTGTTTTAAGCTTTGTCTTATTACATAACTTCCTATCATAAAGTTTTTTTCATTTCATTAATAAAAAAAAAAGTTATGTCACTTTTTAAAAAAAGTTGAAAATTCGATTTTTAAAAAAGTGGCCCAAGGTGGTCACCATACAAAAATTCACTAAAAACGTTATAAAAAAATGTAAAAATCGTATTATTAAGTTGTTTATTTGATATTAATTATTTTTTAGGATCACATTTTTTTGCACTTTGTCCTTTCGTCAAAAATGATACTTTTTGTGTATGTGGGTGTTTTCGACGTTGACACTCTGAGCGCTCTGAAAGTACGAAACGTGGTTGGTTGGTCTAGGGGAATTCTAAATGTTGATTGGCTAAACTTCAGAATTCATAGTTTCATGCTCTGGTTTCCACACTCTGTATAGCTCGGACCTTTGATACCGAGCTATACAGAGTGTGGAAACCAGAGCATGAAACTGTCAATTTTGAAGTGTAGCCAATCAACATTCAGAATTACCCTAGACCAACCAACCACGTTTCGCACTTTCAGAGCGCTCAGAGTGTCAACGTCGAAAACACCCTGTATTAGACAGGTAAAATTTTGAAAATAATTCTATTTCATTATTATTCATCATAAAACTTAAAAATTGATAAAATTCACATTCACAGTGATAAATGTTGATAAATATAGCGTATAAACACATTTTCATAAAAAATCAAAAGTGACTACCTTGTGGCCAAAAAAGTGTCCACCATAGGGCCAAGACACAACTTTCTAACGTTAATGAAAAAATTTTTTAAAGCACAATATTAATTATATTCATTTGGAATATTATTGTACGCTATATAAAGATAATTATAAAGATTTTTACTAATTTAAAATGGTTAATTTCGATGATTTTAACACCCTGAGAAAAAAACTTCTCTATCATTTAAAAACAGAAATTTTACAACGTTCACGTTACAAAGAGACTCATACGACTATTTACCTCAAAACTTTACTAAAATCTTTGTCTTCTCAAATAATAACAATAAAAGAAAACATTTGAAGATACTAACTAATATACAAAAATTTTCTTAGGGTGACAACCTTAGAGCCCTGACCACCTTGTGGCCCTCTCCCCTACTTTTTTATAAATTTCTTTCTTTTTAAAAATGTTATTAAAAATCGTTAAACGAAATAAATTATTTCATATTATTAAGCTAACAGGCGCTGTATATCTATATGTAGAGTTCTACGTCTTCCTGTTTAAATAGTTTAGGTAATCTTCAACGCGCAGAGACTGAAGTATTTCGTTGCAGCGTCAAGAATAATTATTTCCAAGCCATTAGAAAAACACTTTAAAATTCTTTAATGAATATTGAACTTTTCTAAAAAAAATCCTAAATTTTTCCCATATCCTGAGTGCTTGAACAAGTTCCGTAATAACTCTTAAAAAATTTTTTTTGTGTAGACAGACAATTTCTGACGATAGTGTAAATATTTTTTTTATTATTTGATTCATTGTTAAAACTGTTTTTTAATTATTCTGTAATAAATAGATGACCAAAAGTAAATTTTATTATTATCAAAATCAATGAAATACCTATACCCAAAAAATATAAAAAGAAAATTTAAAAACAAAAGAAATAAGAAAAAATATTTTTTCAGTATCAATAACAACAGTGGGATTAGGTATGATTTTTTCATGGACATCACCGGCACTACCGCACCTAATAGGTTCGGCATCAAATTTCCCAGTTACGGAATTACAAGGCGCCTGGATAGCGTCTCTAATTGGATGTGGAACAGTTTCTGGATTTCTTCTGAATCCCCTATTGATAAGTAATTTAGGATCGAAACGAACGTTAATATTTTTAGCAGCACCGGAAATTTTATCATGGGCGATAATTTACTTGTGTAAAAATTGGCTTCTACTTTGTTTCGCAAGAATTATTGGTGGTTTTGGATATGGTGCCGGCCTATGTTCAACTGCAATTTATCTCTCGGAAATTGGTAATAAACGGACGAGGGGAATTTTTCTTACTCTCATTAAGATGTCTATTAATATTGGTATATTTATTTCAATGTTTCTTGGCGCATTCCTTTCGTACGATACAATGAATTTAATATTGATGATGGTGCCAATTATGTTTGTTGTTATATTTTCATCGATGCCGGATGCTAAGCATTTTCAAGTTAATAATTTTGAGGATGATCAAAATTGTATTGCAAAGTTTTCTGATATAAATGATTTACAGAAGTATTCAGATTCGAAAGAAATTTTGAACGATACAAAAAAACATTTGGATCCTAAAGAAATTACAAACGGTACAAAGAGACATTTAGATCCCAGAGAAAGCACAAGCGGTTCACAGAAACATTCAGAGATACTTAGTAACAAACATTCGCAAGTTTTAAATGTAATGGCCAACACGGGTATTTCAAAAGAAGATAATGTAATTCTTTTCCAAAACAATACAATAGTTTTAGTGAACAATGACACAGTGGATGTTGTCGAATCTAAGTCCGTCGATTTCCTGAACGAACAAACAAGCACACTTATTGTTGATGAAAATTTTCAGAAACAACATTTAGATTTAAATAATAAAAGTACATGTCCAAGGAACTCCAATACAGAAGAATCGATTCAACTATTAACTAAAACAAGTGAAACAATTTTGACATCAGATGTGGAACTAGGTCTGGATGAAAACAAAACATTCGAAGAGAAAATATCCATATTGTTAGAATCAAGTGCATGTAATACTTCGGGAAAAAATGGAAATATTTACCTACAACTTTTTACACTTAAAAATAATCGTAATGCTCTGTCCATCATAATGCTTGCTGCCTTAACCGATATATTCTCAGGTCATATGGTAGTTGTTACATATACACAACAAATTTTTGAATACAGTGGCGCATCACTGAAACCTGAATATTCTGCTTTAATTTTGTCCATATTGAAAATAATCGCATCCTTAATTTCAACGGTGATTGTTGAAAAATTTGGTAGAAGATCTTTATTTCTCTCGACTGGTATCGTTGCCGGTATATCACAAGCAAGTGTCGGTCTATTCTTCTATCTCAAACTGTATTTAAAAATTGATATTCATACAATCAGTTGGCTACCACTTTTGGGTGTATCAATGTACGAGGTAATTGGAAGTATTGGACTAAGTAGCCTTTACTATGTCTATCAAGGCGAACTCTTTGCAGATGATGTGAAATTTTTAGGTGTCACATGCACCAATATTTCTTACGAGATTATTACGTTTTTTTTGAAATTATACTTTCAAATTGTTATCGATTCAATTGGAATATATTCTCTATTCTTTGGATTTGGAATTTCTTGTATTATTGGATCGTTTTTGGTTTATTGGATTTCACCGGAAACAAAGGGCAAAAGTAAAGATGAAATACAAAAATTGTTATCATAATTAAATTTGCATTTTTTATTTTTTTCAATTTTAATGAGATTTTATTTAAGGAAATATAAATAAAAAAAATTCTATACATATATATGTTGATAAACTTTTTCTTAACATTTTCTCAAATCTACGGAACCTGCAAACGAGTGTAATAAAAAATTTAAAATGACGGATTTAATATGGTGGGCGAAATAACAAAATATAGGTGACATTATTTCTGAACTGCCCCAGAAAAAAAGAAAGTTTTTGGATTTTCTTTATCCTTCAGAAATATATTACTTTAGTAGCTAAACAAACAAAATTGTTGTAAACAATAGCCAGCACCCACAAAACACCTACTAGAGGGTACAGAGGGCGACTGCTAGCGCTCGGTGGATACTTTTGAAACGCTTTTTTCTCTGTTACACCAAAAGACAAAAAAAATATAATATATGTAAATTATTTATTTTTTCTTCAATATTTCAAGTATGTAATGAAAAATAAATTAATTAATAAATAATAATAAGTGAAAACATAAAATATCTTTCAATTTCGTCAAAAAAATTAATTTTTCTCAAAATCTTCTTTAGGGTTCGAATGATATTTAAACACATTTTAGTGGTTGCACAGAGTTCTATTCAAGTTTTACCCTTCTTTAAAAATTAACCTTCAATTAAAAAACAATACAATTGCCTTACTAATAAAACTGAGCTTGCAAATATCATTTGAACCCTAGAGAACAACACTTTCTTATTAGTGGGGAAAATTTCTTTATTTATCAGTGATTGTAATAAAAGAAGAAAATCGAAACTCCATTACTTCGATTTTGAGAAAAATCACTTTTTAGAAGAAATTCCAATTTATTTAACATTCTCTGCTTTATTAATGTTATTTCTTATTACATATTTGAAATATTCAAGAAAAAATAAATAATTTTCATATATTATATTATATATTATTTTTTATCTTTTGATATAACAGAGAAAAAAGTGTTTTAAAAGTTCTTTTCTTATCTGCTTATGAAGACGTTAAATTTAAAAAAGTTATAACTTTCGTAATTTTTATCAAATAAAAGAATTTAAAAAAAGGTATTTATTTATTTTTTGTATAGAATTCAAAAAAACTTGCTACAACAGACAAAATTTCAATTGAAATTTCACAGAGAATACCCCACATGCATTTGTTTTTTTATGTTATAATAATGTTGAAGTGCTAAAAATAAGCATAAGAAAATTTCCGCTTTTACCGATTAAATAAATCTTCATTGTTTTTTACACATCCTATTTTTTTTATTTAGAATTAATTAAAAAAACGGATAGACGAGTATTATTCCTCACCCTGTATTTTTGACAAATTTGCTAGGCCCATTTTTAGTGTTATATCTTTTTGTAGGTGAAAACCCAAGCTTTTTTTTGAGATAATTAAAAAAGACAAAAATACTGCCAAACTTACAAAAAACAATATATTTTTAAAAATTTTCGCAGAAAGATTTTTTTTTTAAATTAATAAAATATTTTAAAAGTACACAAAAACCTTTCGAAACCACTATTTATTTTTTTAATCGAGTAATTGAAGTAGAAACTATAAATGTTTAAACAAACGCATGTTTGAGTTGAAGCTGAAACTTCAACCTCCCACCCTCTTGACAGGGGTGGCGAGGTTGGACCTATAAATTTATATATTAACTAGTACCTACTAGGGTAACATATTTCTGAAGTATAAAAAAAATCCAAGAACTTTCTTTTTTTCTGGGGCAGTTCAGAAACAATGCCTCATTTATGATTTTTAAAATTCAAAATCGCAGATCCAATATAACATAATAAATTATAAAAATTCGTTAGATTTTTATTAAACTTGGTAATTAGGGGTCATCTAAGTCCCTGATTACGAATTTGAGGTCGGTTTATCGAAATTCAAAATGGTGGATCCAATATGGCTAACGAAATTTCAAATTATTGTCACATTTAAATAGAACTTAGGTTTACAAATTCGATGTCAGATTTTTGAAAATTTTGAATGGTAGATCAAATAATGCGGAAAAAATTTCAAAATTTCGTTAATTTTTCTGGAAACTTAGTTCTTTATGTATTTGGTTATGAATTTTATTATTTATTATTATTATTATTCATTTATTATTATTTTTATTATTATTTATTGGTTATAAATTTTCGATTTTTTAAAATTCAAAATGACAGATACAATATGGCTTACAAAATTACAAAATATTAATCGATTTTTATGAAAATTGATATCTATGGGTTTTTATATTAAAATCAGTTTTTTGAATTTCAAAATGGCATAAAATGGCGGATGAAATTAAAAATATTGTTAAATTTAAATATAAACTGTTATATCGAGGTTTTTGTTAGGTCTGATATGAGTTTGATATCATATGCACAAAATATAAAAAATGAATCCAATATGGCGACAAAAAATTTTATTGTAATTTTTCTTTTTGAACTATTTTTGATCAACAGATAATTTTTTTATCAACAAATTATACAAAGTTAAACGAAAAAGATTTGTATGAAAAAATAAATTTTAGACAAGAAAAGAATTAGCTTATTAAAAATTTTCATTTCCCGGTTTTTTCGGATAGAAAAAACATTTTTTAGAAAATTTCCTGCTTTGAGAGAGGAAGAGCGTGGGAGAGAGAGAGAGGGAGAGAGAGAGGGAGAGAGAGAATGTGTTAAAATACTGGACAATGAATTCTCTGTAGTTTAATATACAAAATATAGAAAAACAGGTTTTTTCATAATATTTACATTACTAATATAATACTAGTTGTAATTATCAATGCAATTTGACTTTGTAATTATTTATATAAGAAAGAAGGAAGAAGAAATAAGAAAAAAGAAGTCTTTTCCAACTTGCGCAAAGGCTAAAAACAACTCTTGAATAGTTGTATTGGCAACCATTCAACGTTCGTAAACTACAAGTGACACTTGATAAGATTTTGTCGACACATGACACACTTTAATAAAATCGAAATCCCATTCAATATAAATTGTTACAATTTCCTGCTAGAAATACAGTCTATTTCTATTTCTCTAAAATATAACACACAATGTGACTGGTATACAAATAGAAAACATTAATGTCTAAAAACGAAAAAAAATTTAATTCTTATAAATTATGGAATTCATAAGTGTATCAAATTTTTATAAAAATGCTCCATTCAAATTTAAAGCCAAAAATCGGAAAAATAGCGTTAATATTACTTTGTGTCACAAGTACGCTGCTGCTATTAGTGGTAAGTATATAAGTTTTATCGTTATTTATTTTTGTCTTCTGAACAATTAAAAGAAGTGTATAACTATTTTTTATTACTACAATTCATTGTCATCTATTATTTTTCTATTTTCTTTAAATTCACATTAATGACAAATTTTTACTATAGTTAACTTAACAAGTTTTGTTATGCAATAATAATTATTAGTTAAATATGTTTGTTTGTATTTTATTTTCAGTTAAATAATACTTTTAATTAGAAAAAAGTCTTTATATAAAAAAATGTTGAGAAAAAAAGAAAAGAAATTATATTTACATGTAAATATCGTATATATAAAAATTTTCCACTTGTCTATTTATTAAAATTAACAATTAATTGTTTAAATGAAAATTAACTTAAAAATTTACTCTATTCTGCGAATTTCAATCGATTTTATAAACCCTCCATCCGTCGCATCTTTTTTGTAATGCGATCCGTCGCAGGTGAGCAAACTTCTCACCCATCATAAATTAATCCAAAATTGTTATAAAATGCCAAATTTATTGGGAATTTTCATTAGAATTTATAAGCAACCAATTGGTAGTAAAATCAACTTTTATTTCTTGTTAAGGCTATATGGAAACAGACAACTTTAGTGAATACGTGTAATAATTCCCACTGAATTTCTCAAAGATTACAAAACAATTTTTGTAGATATTTTAGAAAATGTTAGCTAACATGTAGGTGCATTGATCTCAGACCAATTTTGGTAAAAAATTTACTCCTAAATATTATTTTATTGAAATAAAAAGTTTGAAATTTGTCGCGAGGTAAAATGACAATCGCCATGATTTTTGACATTAAAATTGACAATATATAAAATAAATTAATAAATTATAAATTAAATTATAAATAAATAATATAATAATTTGAACGTATAATAATATGAATAAATTATGAATTAATTATTTTTGCACCATAAGTAGATGACAATTAGAAATTTGTTAAATTTGTTAAATTAAATCTATAATAATTATGTAATAAAATTGTCGTGAAGAAAAATGTTTTAATATAAAGAAGAAAGAAGAGTGCTGTAAAATGTACTGAGAATATAAAATTATAATTTTTTGTATTTTAAGAGTTATATAAATGAAAAAAGAAACTGGGATAGGAAACTTCTCACCATGAGACGGATGGAGGGATAAAAAAAGTATATAAGAAAACAATTTTTATTTTCTTTCGTTTCTTGTTAGTTTTAATAGAAAGAAAAAAATGTTAACTTCATTTTTAATTTGATATTATTGAAATCACTTTGTAAATGTTAAAAAATTATTTATACAGTTGTTGAAAACTTATTTATAATTTTCTATTAAATTGAAAAATTATTTTCAATTAATTTCAACAAAAAAAGAAATAAACTTTTTAATTTTCTATAAATTTTTGATTTGTTTGATGTTTTTTAAAAATTTTAAAATTGTTAGTCATTTTTCATTTTTTTCCTTATTATTTAATTGTTTGAGCACCTGCCTTAAGCTTATAGTAGCTATAAAAGTGTTTAAGCATCTAGAGAATTTCTTTTCTTTTTTTATTTTCCTGGACCTTCCGTGTAATTGTTTCTTTCAGAGGAGGGAAACTATATAAAATTAAAGAAATTTCTACCGTCCCTTACAAGCTGCCGTGGAAAATAAAAAGATCGTAAGTGACATTTTCGGCAGAATTGATTTTTTTGTATCATTAGATTCGTTGAAAAAAGCTACATCTAACTTTATATAAAAATAAAAAATTTGATTTAGTTATTGCAAAAATAGGTTGTTCAAAATAAAAGAATTAGAAAAATGTCGAAATACAGCATGAAAAGAACACAAAATCGCTTGTGTTTTTTTAGTTTCGTACATGACCCTTAGTGACAGCGGAGCTTATACAAAGTAAAAGTAATGTAAAAGCACCATAAGTGAGTAAGTGTCTTTTTTATATTGTATTTCTTTAACTCAAACTCCGCAAGTACATTTTTACATAGAAATTCTTTAAAAATTTAATTTTTTGGCCTAATTTGATTCAGCACACCGATTTTACCTAAGAAGTAATCTTGTTTAATTCAAATTTTTATTATGTACTGAAGTTCTAAGCACAAACAGTTTTTCTCGATTTTCTCCGTTCGAACAAAATGTAACTTAAGTTCTTTTTACCTCGCAAGTCAGAATACTTTTTCTAAAAACTGAGCAGAGAATATGGCCCGAAGCTTATGTTGAAAAACGACGAATAGTTCGATTTCAAAATCCAAAATGAGAGACAAGGTTATTGACTATTACCCAAGTGCGAAAACCAACGCGGCCCAACATTGGCCCAGTATTGTCAAAGCTGGCATCGAGACTTGGCAGACAATATTGGTCCGACTTTGCGCCGACTCTTGTGGTGTTAACCACGGTTGGACGTCGGCAGCCAGATCTCGGCAGACATTAATGGCCCAATATTGGCTGCCAGATCTCGGCAGACATTAATGGCCCATTATTGGCTGCCAGATCTTAGCAGACATTAATGGCCCAATATTGGCTGCCATTACTTCCCCAATGTTGACAAAATATAAAAAAAATTTTTTTATTTAATTAACTAATTAATTGATAATATTTATACAGCTTATTTCCCTAAGTTAAACGCAAACTTACAAATATTTGAAAAATTCTTACCGCTCGCGGGGATCGATACCTGAACCTGATGCACTACAGCCTAACACTCTGACCACTCTGCTACTCTGACGTGAAGTCAAGGAAGCGAAAGGGTTATTATAACCTACACTACACTAGCCGATACTGTACCATCATTGGGCCGAGCTACGTCCCTATATTGGTAATTTTAATTTGCCATCATAGATACAAAATTTTAGACATTAATGTGCCATTCCTGGGTCAAATTACGCCCCAATTTTGGGAATTATAATTTGCCATCAAATATACAACATTTTTGCCATTAAAGTGCCACTAATGGGCCGAGCTACGTCCCTATATTGTCAACTTTAATTTGCCATCATAGATACAAAATGTTAGAGATTAATGTGAAATTCCTGGGCCAAATTACGCCCCAATTCTGGCAATTATAATTTTTCTGCAAGGATACAAAATTTTTGCCATTAAAGTGCCATTAATGGGCCGATCTTTGTCACATTACTGTTAATTTAATTTGGACATTAAAGATTGATCAACTTTGCCAATATTGTGCCGTTATTGAGCCAAGCTACACCCCAATAGTGCAAATTATAATTTTTAATTATTATTATAATATATATATATATATATATAATATTATATTATTATTATTATTTTTAATTATTATTTTTTTTAAATATTTAATTCTTTTCTAAAAATTTAACTAGACTCCATTTTGAAATTAATTTTCATTAGAAAATTCTACGAGAATTCAATTATTTTAATACAAAAGTAAATAATTTATTGAACAACTAAATATTTCTTAAAATTTAATTTTGAAAATTAAATTATAAAAATAATATTCATTTATTCAATAAATTTTCATAATATATTTTTGTAGAAAATTCTCAATTTTCATAAAGAAATAATTTGCATCATTTCTATTCCTTAACTACAATTGCTTTAAGAAAAATTCAAAGACTTTTAAGAATAAAGGAAAAAAATGTTTATAAATTCTATTTGTCAATTAGAAAATTTAATTGAAAATGAAACTGAAAATTTTTGAATTTTTAGAAAATAAAGGAAAAGATTTTATTAAATAAAATGTTCTGTTACATTTATTTAAGAATTTAATTGTAAAATTATTCAAAAACAGCAATAATTTCTTTTTTAAATAAATATTTAATTAAACTTTAAAAAAAATTATTTCTTTAAAATTGGGCCATGCTACGCCCCAATACTGGCAATTATAATTTGCCATCAAAAATGCAAAATGTTTGCCAATAATGAGCCATTACTGGACCGATGGTCGGCACATCAATGGCAATTGTCTTTTGCCATTAAAGATTGATCAACTTTGCCATTATTGAGCCAAGCTATGCCCCAATACTGGCAATTATAATTTGCCATCAAAGATGCAAAATGTTTGCCATTAATGTGCCAATAATGAGCTATTACTGGACCGATGGTCGGCACATCACTGGCAATTGCCTTTTGCCGTTAGAGAGTGATCAACTTTGCCTTGAATGTGCCATTATAGGGCCGAGAGCTGGCCCAGTCTTAAAAATTTTGAAAATCTGATAATCGGCGCCATCATTGGCCCAGCAATGGGACGTTTTTAACACCAGTAATGGCCCAGTAACTACGGCCAATTCTCGGCAGACATTACTAGACCAATGATGGTCCATTTTTGCAGTCTTGGCATTTCGCACTTGGGTAACCGCACATGCAATCAAATTTACAAAAGTATTTTGTCACGTGTTTTGTCACAAAAAATATCTAATATAAGATAAAATAAAAGTTAATTTCTACATTTTAAATATTAAACAAAATTCTCAATACAAGTGAAGTTATTAAAACGAATCTAAAGACAGAATTGCTTCATCACCCTCTGTTTTTTTAAATCCAGAAAACTACCCTTATCTTCAAAGTTTAAAGAAAAAAAATTGAATAACAGATTTTTCTTCAAAACAAAACAATAAATTTATCTACTTCTGCTACAACAAGTTAGAATCAATGTCAACATTGCTTAATCACACTTTATTTTTTTAAATCGAAAACGCGCAATTTCGAGATGCATATGCTGCATGAGGTTTTAGGGACGTGTCATTTTTCTTGTAATAATAGTTGCCGTTAATATATGAAAATATCATTTTTTTGAGGTAAAAGTAAAAAAAATTTTCTCATTTTTTTGGGTTTTTATCGTTAAAGTTAAAGTGCAAATATCATACTGCAATTTTTCTTTTAGCTCAAGGTGTACTGAGTTTAGTAGGAAAAAGATAACGGTGTGGGGCTGAATCGGACATCGTGGTAAAAAAACAACTAAATCTTTGAATACTTTAATTTATTTTATACTAATTAACTATTTTATATTATATTCTTTGCATAGAACCATTTTATAAAAAAATAAATAATTTATATTAAAACTCTAATTCACAAGCGAATTGCTACAAACAGACAAGTCTGAAAACTGTAATTCATTTTATATTATATTAATTACCGATTTTACAGTTTATATTATATTCTTTGTATAGAAGTATCTGCAAGTAAATAAAAGAAGAATTGATTTGACTTTTCTACAAAAAAAAAGAAAATTTGTGTTTCATTCTTTAATTAATTAGCCGTGTCCGATTTAGCCCCATGGGGTGTCCGGTTTAGCCCTACCAATTTTCGTATTTTCGTTTTCGAGGTAGTCACCTTCAAAGCAATATATCTCCAAAGCTACTGTAGTTTTTTAAAATCGAACAAGTGCGATTTGTAGGTGAAGGTACAAGCTTCAAAACGGTATATTACTCTTTAGCAAAAAACATGTTTTTGTATGAGTTTTCTGGTCAAAGACCAAATCCGTCCGGTTTAGCCCCGGTCTCTCCTACTTACTTTTTAACAACTCAAAAACAAGGTACTCTTCGATTATTCCTTATAATATAAAATATGTAATACTTTCATTTTTCTTTGTTATTTATTTTTAACCTAGTGTTGAAAATTCAATTTACCAAAATAATACAAAAGTAAAAAAATCCTACCAATTGTTGTTACAATACCACAAGTATTATTTTTATAATTTTGTACGAAACCCGCCAATTCAGTGTGAGTGCAACTCGCACTTGTTCAGTTTTTTTTTATTTTTTTAAAATTGTTTTAAAAATTTGTAAAAAATTTAAATCAATCAATTTTAAATTATTGTTAAATTTTACAAGTATTGTATTGTATTTTTTTTTAATTCTTTAGTTTTTCTTTGACAACGCTATGGCCATTATTACATAGCAAGTTCTCTAGACTGAATCCATTTCAAATCAGGCAGGTCAACTAACTTCAAGTTATAGATTTAGCTGTCGCTAAAATATGTTATTGTACATGAAAAATAAAGAGACACGTATTTTTTTATTTTTCAAAAAAGTTCAATTTAAAGAAGTTATGCACATTTTATCTTTGAGTGGTAAAACTCAAATGAATAGTGAAAAAATAGTATATTACGATACTAGGCCAGAAAGTTGGATTTCCTGGCCGGCGTGATACTTAAGGCCGAGGCTTTATATATCACGCTCGCCAGGGCATCCAACTTTTTGACCGTGTGTTGTATACTATTTTTCTTTATCTCCACCCAAAAGTACGTTCAAAATTAATATTAATTAATAAAATAGTAGTGTCGCCTGACACTTGGTTTAATCAGGTGTTTACTTTATTGAAATGGTTTAGCGCGCTTTTCCGGGCACAACGTGAAGCGTTTAGTGTAATGTGATTATTTCTGTTGCTGATCTCGGTCGGATATGTTGCCCGCCCGACTTTTGCAAAACCGAGGCGAAGCCGCTCACGCTCGCCAGGGCATCCAACTTTTTGACCGTGTGTTGTATACTATTTTTCTTTATCTCCACCCAAAAGTACGTTCAAAATTAATATTAATTAATAAAATAGTAGTGTCGCCTGACACTTGGTTTAATCAGGTGTTTACTTTATTGAAATGGTTTAGCGCGCTTTTCCGGGCACAACGTGAAGCGTTTAGTGTAATGTGATTATTTCTGTTGCTGATCTCGGTCGGATATGTTGCCCGCCCGACTTTTGCAAAACCGAGGCGAAGCCGAGGTTTTTGCTGGTCGGGGCGGGCATGAAAAAGTGTATTATGTCAAATGTAAAATAAAAAAAGTAAAAAAGAGACAAGATAATAATAAGAGACAAGAGATTTTAGGAGACTTTGTCTTTATTGCAATCGCAAGAAATGATGTTAAATGTACAATTATTGAAAGTACAATTTTCAAATTTTAAACCATCTTTTTTTAGTGACGAGCTTTGCTATTGCGATTTCGGTTGTCCAAATCTTCAAAAATTTCCTTGTTTTTTGGTGGCTGTACAACTGATTGCTTTTCAAATTGTAATTTTATGCCTGGTTTACGAATAAACAATTTATCATTACCAAAAACTTCTTTGTTTTGATTTTTAGCTGGTAAAATGATAGGATCCTTCCTTGCAGTTGTAAACCCACTTATTACAGCTCCTGCTGAAAAAAATTGGTTATGAATAAAAAAATTGTAAATAAGTATATTTTTCTAATAAGAAAAAGTATTTTTCTATTACTTGAAACTGTATTAATTTCGTTAGGAAGGAAGTCTTCTGAAAAGTCTGATGCTTTTAAGTTAAAATCGGACTTCTCACTCTCGTGATCCCTGAAAATACGGACATTTGTCGATGGTTTTAAACGTTTAATTGCATTGTGATTTTCTAAATCGTCGCTTTCTCTTTTTCGAGATGTGCTCGCTGCAGCAGCAACACTGCTTACAACTCCTAAAAAAAGTATCTTATTAATGAAAGTTTCATATTTTCGTAATAAATTTTTAAGGACTATTTTCGTATGCAATTAATTAGCAATTTATTAATTATTATTATTAATTATTATTATTATTATTATTAATTATTATTATTATTATTAATTATTATAATTAATTATTATTAATTATTATAATTAATTCTTATTATTAATTATTATTATTATTAATTATTATAATTAATTATTATTATTAATTATTATTATTATTATTTAATTATTAATTAATTATTAATTATAAATTTATTAAAAATAATTTATTTATTATTATGTTTATTAAAAATTAATTATTTATTATTATGTTTATTTATTTATTCCTCTTTTTTATTTTTTGTAATAAAATAAGTATTTTTACTTACTTGGTAATGGCTCAAAGGCAAAATCTTCAGAAAAATCTGACCAATTCAAATTACAATCAGATTCTTGAGTTTCGATGGTTTTTTGTGCACTACTAAGTGGATTTAAATGAACATTTGCTGTTGTAGCATTTTGAGTGATACCATCAAAAATCAGCTGCCTATTATGCATCGAGTTTTCAATATAGCCCAGGGCAATTAAGTCCGAACGCCATCTCCCCAGTTGTTTAATCATTTGCATATTTGCTCCAGAGTCAGAAAGTAGAGTCGCCGACGATCGTCTAAAACAGTGGCCTGTATACATTTTTGCATTTGGAAGTTGCAAATAGGCAGCAATTTTCTGTGGAACTTCACCAATTTTGTGTCTTCCAACAACTTGACGGGTACATTTGCCATCTTTGTATCGGATGAAAAATCTGTCGCAAAATTGGCCAGGCGGTCTCAATCCAATATAGTTTTTAACCTTGTCATAGAAGAGATTGCCAATAATGAATTGTCCCGCGTACTCATTTTTGTTGAAATTGACTGACACCAAATATTTATTCCCTAAATCTTCAACGTCTTCGACTTTCATATTCATTATTTCGTCACAACGAAGGCAACCACAAATTCTGAAAATTTAGATGACCTGCAAAAATTAAAATCAATTATTAATATATAATTAATTAACTATTCATAATAAAATTATAATATAATTAATTGATAATTAATTAATATACATTTATTAATTATTATTTAAAAAGTGAATAAATAAACAATATTATACATTTATGCCTAAATGAACATAATTCGGAGATTCGTTTATGCATTTCGTAATTTGGATCCATCTTAAAACGAGAGATTTTTTGGGTTTGTAACCTTTGGCATTAGTCTTTATCAAAATTTTCAAGTTCAGAAAATTACTAATATTAATATTCTTTTTTAGGTTCAATGATTTTCGAAACATACTCCAAACACTCCACACTGTTATTGGTTTTAATTTTCTCTTCAGTTGCTCAAAATAAACAATTAAATTGTTTTCTTCTGAGTTTGACAAGGAATTTTTGCTCTCTTTTCTCCATTTTTTATATGTGTTGTAAACTAAAAGGTATCGATCGCATGATTTTTTTGGCAACGTTTCACTTTCAACAATAATTTTGGCCTCTTGGTCGAATTTTCTTAAGATTTCTTCTTCGTCTGAAGAACCTTCCGATGAGGAGTTTTCAATTTTCGAGCACTATAATAAAAATTCGCACGAGAACGTTTTGTTTCTCTGAACAAAATATTGCATGTGTCACATTACAGGCCCTGAAATACGCGTTGCTATGTTGTTGTTATGCTAGCGAGGCGCGAAAATCTCGTAGCCAATCAGAGCGCGTGTTGATTAAAGCAGGCCGCAATTCCTGGCAGAAAATTTGAACGGAAACTTCGTACTTTCGGGTAGGGGATACAGAAAAATTGTTTTGCTTGGCATTTTTTTCTTTTAAGTATAATTTAATTTTCTTTCTTGTGTCTTGTAGATGGGCTTGTCCTCTTCAAAATCCAGTTTGAAATTTGAAAAAATATTTAAAATTATAAAAATAGGGGATGATTTTCTGAAAATAAATAATATCAATTTTCTCAAAAACACCACCTTTTTTCTATCCAAATTTTTACTACAAATTCTTAAAATAATTATGAACATTTCCTATGAATTTCAAGCGGGCTAAACCATTCTGGCAATCAGGAGCATTTTTTTTTTAATATTTATTTTCTCAAATTTTCAAATTGTTAACTTGCATTTTTAGAAACAAATGAATCGCTATAATATTGTTGACGTGAACGTTTACAATTTAAAAATTTGCGAAAATAAATATTTCAAAAAAAAAATTCTCCTGATTGCCAGAATGGTTTAGCCCGCTTGAAATTCATAGGAAATGTTCAAAATTATTTTAAGAATTTGTAGTAAAAATTTGGATAGAAAAAAGGTGGTGTTTTTGAGAAAATTGATCTTATTTACTTTCAGAAAATCATCCCCTATTTTTATAATTTTAAATATTTTTTCAAATTTCAAACTGGATTTTGAAGAGGACAAGCTCATCTTCAAGATCCAATAAAGAAAATTAAATTATACTCAAAAGAAAAAAATGCCAAGCAAAACAATTTTTTTTCACTATTCATTCGAGTTTTACCACTCAAAGTTCAAATGTGCATAACTTCTTTAAATTTAACTTTTTTCAAAAATAAAAAAATACATGTTCCTTTATTTTTTATGTACAATAACATATTTTAGCCACAGATAAATCTATAACTTGAAGTTAGTCGACCTGCCTGATTTGAAATGGATTCAGTCTCTGTATTTATCCTGTAATCTACGTGTAAAAATATGTATCTGTATCAAATTTGAGCTCTCTAGGTCAAATAGTTTTGCCGCTAGGGCTTTGTCCATAAATTACAACACACGTTTTTATTCCATTTTTGACCCCCCCCCTTTGTCACACTGCGTAACATCTGAAGGACATATCCCTCTAAATCACTGTCAATATCTCATTTGCTCGTGGGGGTCCCGGACGAGAACAGGCCGCCTGCGATCGTCTGCATGTCGTAAGAGGCGACTAAATGAGGCTCGGAGTTTTGCCACTGCTGCGGTTAGTTCTCGGTTCGCCCAGGCTTCTTCGCAGAGTAGTGGCCTTTCGATGATGATGGTCAGTTCCACGTCGGTCCGGCAAGACTAATATTGGCCGACAAACCTGGCCGAAGGAAGGGTGGTAAAACTGTTAATCGGTACTTATACTAGAGTGCTAAACGGTACCACGGGGACCGGTCCGAGCCCGGGGGACTTGCCGAAAGGCTTGTTTCCTTCCTGTCATTGGGTTGGACTCGTCGGGGCAGTGGTTATAACCTACATCGCTTGAGGTTAGAGGCGAACAGACCAAAGCTTCGACAAAGGTCTTAGTACTGGCGCTTCGACATATGAGTTGTGGTGCGAACTCGGGCGGTTACCTACAGAGTGACCAGGAATTGGAAAGGTCCCGCCCCTCACCGAGGGGCCGCAAAAGTTCTTACTCATGAGTCCACGCTTTTTGGGTATGAATTCATGGGTTTGAAGCGTGACTATAGTCCATGCGAAATTACTATAGGTAGTGTCATACTATTAAAGCTAGATTTTTCTCTCTGTGTGTCTTCAGTATGATTTATTAATGATGAATTATGAGTTCTATAAACAATAAATATTGTTTTGTTAAATAATAAGTGGGTGATTCTCCAAAAAACCTCATTTTGCATGTAGTCAAGATTTTCTAAATAATTATAATCATTTGGAAAAATACCAAGTCATATTTCCCTATTTTATCACTTTTTCTAAATGTTCTGCAAGAAAAAGTTGTGAAATTTTATTGTTTAATACATTTTTAAAATATTTTACCACCTCAAAATTGATTTTCTAACCTGTCATCTAAGTGTTTTTCATTTTTTCAATACGTAAAACAATTATATATAACATGAAAATAGTGTTACGTCCGTAACTTCTTATTAACGTACCTAAATTAAGTACAATACTTATGTACGTATTTTGTATTCGATATTGTATTTTTTATAATTATATTTTATGTATTTCATATTATTGCATTACAATTATAATGTTTTTGAATATATGGCAATTGATATTATATGTCTTATATGTATCTGAATAAATTACAAATCATAATAATTCTAAGAAAAGAGAATAATATTTTAAATAGTGTAAAAAGAATAACGATAATGCATCAGTTCAACAACCTTCAAACAACTTCGCCACAGGAAGGAAGAAAAACCATCTATACACAAAGAGAGGGCTTGAAGAGACACAAAAATTAGAAAGAGAGAAAAGATTAGTCCACAGCAGCATCGAGCATAAAAAGTAAACAGGCTATGATCATCCCCACCACTATTTTGAAGAGACACAAAAATTAGAAAGAGGGAAAAGATTAGTCCACAGCAGCATCGAGCATAAAAAAGTAAACAGGCTATGATCATCGCCACTACTATTTTGAAGGTACATGAAAATTAGAAAGAGAGAAAAGATAAATAAGTGCACAGGTGTTCATAGTTACCCTGCTCTCCCACTCTCAATAACTACACGTATATGATTCTAAATAATGGAACAGTTTCGTATAAAAAGGGAGAGAAATTAAGCAGAGATCAGAGAGTAATTTTTTGGAAATCAGCAGTATTCATCTAATCGTCAACAAGTGAACAGTCTCCCAGTATACCTTTAAACATTATTCAAAAGTGAACTCCCAGTAAACCTTTAAACATTATTAAAAGTGAAAAGTCTCCCAGTATACCTTTAAACATTATTTAAAAGTGTCGTCCAAGTATTAATTTAAACATACTTCATTACAAGTGAATTATTCCCCAAGTAATAATTTGAAATCAGTTTCATATCAACACCCTATTCATCGATCTTCGAGCTTTTATCAATTTCCAAAAATATAAATTTGGAAATTCTTTCGAGTGTCTACAAAACTCAAATATTGAAGGATCATATTCCAAATTTCGAAACATCGAAATTTGCTTAAGAGGCGACAACTGTCTGGGACTAGCAGATATTTTTCGGAATACAATACACTATCTCATTAGTGTAAACACCAGCACAAATTTTCCACCATTAAGGACAACCATTAGGCGGTCCCTTTTTGTCTAGTGCTCATCACCACTCAAGATTGGATTACAAGATAATCATCACACCACAAGTAATCGTTATTCTTTAAGTAAGATTCATAACTTTGTACTCATTGCATTTTTGTCAACTCTTTTCTTTCTTGTTGGTTTTTAAATAAATTATTCTCTCACAACATTTAGTAGACTCATTGACTTATCCTTATCCCAAATTAGATTCATTTATGAAACTAATTTAAAACGAGGAACGTTAGGTATATTTAAAAAGGTTTCTTGTTTTGACGTAACAGAAGCCCTTTTAAATTTTGGTGCATTGGCCGGGAAAATTATAAAGTCGATCAGCCATTATTTTGTCAAAATTTTAATTAAATTCGAAAAATTTAAAAAATTCATTTTTTTTAATTTACTAAACATTTTTAATAAATCAATGAGTATACCGTTTGTTAAAAAAAGGTGAAATTTTTTTTAATAAACAATAATAACAAATAATATTGTCATACAATATTAAAAAATAATTAATGACATTTCATATTTTCATTTAAATTGGTACATTTTATATTGATTGATAACATTATACAAGATTTAAGTCGCAAGGTGCATTCATAAATATATTTTATATTGGTTTTAATGAATAGAGGTTCGAGTCCTCTTAACTTCTAATTTTTAAAGTTGCAAGGTGCATTCTTAAAATAAATCCAGTATTATATTGATGAATAGGGGTTCGAGTCCTCTTGACTTATGGAATTTTTTGTCTCGTATATGAATCATTTTAATATTTAATTTGTGCTAAACAAAATTTTGTTTCATTCTTTAAATTGTGATTTGTTACTATTTGTTTAAAAAATTTTTTACCGTCCTGAAGCTTAAAAAATTAACTATAAAAGAAAAGTATATTTTATATTCAAGAAACAAGATTGACAATTTTACAATTATTGTGTATATTATAAATTTTGATACTATGCAATCTTTAAATGTCTTCTTCGAATGAAAATACTACCGATTCCTCACATTTAACTCGCTCTAAAATAAAAAATAATCCAGAATTGTTATTGCATTCGGGAATTCCTTTTATAAAGAAAATCCACACACAAGTACACCCAGATATTCTAAAGAAAATCCTAATCCCGAAGAAAAACATAGACAGCTTGACTCAGGTTTTATTTCTCAACTTTTTGACACTGACGATAATTCTTCTGAAACGGACGATAACGACAGCAAAGATTCTATATTAGAAGAAACTCTAGTAGAACAAAATTTAGGAAATCAGTCTCAAGCAAATTTAGGTTCAAATAATCCATTAGTTGACGAAGTTGAAACAAGCGAACACTCTGAAAACGATTCTTTTGATAGCACTAGAGACAGTAACGATTTTGAAGAAAACATGGCGCTTCCAAATAATCAGCAAGTGTCTTTACGCGATGCATTAGAAACCATACCAATGTTTGACGGAAAAAATATTCCATTATCCATATTTATTGAAAGTTGTTTAGAAGCAAAATCTATGCTTCCTGAGAACGCACAAGTACAAACAAATTTAGTAAAATTAATTAGGAATTATAATAGGAAATAATTTTAATACAGTAAAGCAGTTGACAGAAAGGTTAAAACAAATTTACGCGCCAGCAAAATCTGTTTATCAATTACAAGGAGATTTGGTAGCAATATATATGTGGGAACACGAAAATGTAATTTCTTACGGTTCAAGAATCGCAGAAGCAGCAGAAAGAATATTAGACGCGCATAGGCTTAGCAAAGAAAATGCAGTAGATGAAGCATTTAAAACAAATTTAGATAAAACAACTGTTGATTGCTTCTCACGAGGACTTAGACCAGAAATTGAAATACGAATAGGTACAGCAGACACATTTCAAGAAATAGTTAATAAAGCAGTAGAAATAGAACGAAAATTATTATCACACTGTGAATTAAGAAAAAGTGAGCATAATACTGAGTATAATTCTCATCCTAAAAATAATAAAGAATTTGCAAAAACAACCAAAATTAATATCGCTCAAGATAATGTAATAACTTGTTTAGTTTGTGGAAAAAGGGTCACTTTGCAGTAAATTGTTTTCAACTTAATAAATTGATAGGAGCAAGACGAGAAAACTCCTTTTCTCCAGGATCACGACAAAATTTTCCAAATCAACATCGACTTAACTATCAAAATCATGCATTTAATAAATTTCAAAGTCAAAATACCTATAGAAATCCACAACAGAATCAAAGACAAAATCAGTTTAGAAACACGCCACAAAATCAATTTCATACTTCATACCAACGACAAAATCAATGACAACATTTTTTGCCTAACCAACAACGAAATTTTTCTCAAGAATCACGAACTAACAATACATCAAAATTTACAAATAGAAATCAAAATATAACATGCAATTATTGCAAAAATTTAGGACACATTTCTACTAATTGTAGAAAAAGAATGTGGGATGAAAATAATAAACAACAACAACAAACAAATTTGCAAATTCAAAATCAGGGAAACTCCAAAATTCCTCTTCAGTAGGATGCTCTGAGGAAGAATTAAAAAGAAATTACTATGCATCCAGGAACATTAATTTAGCAAAAACCAACACTATTCCATATATTCGAATTGACACTCAATTTGTTAAAAATTCGCGCGCTAAAATCGGATATAAAAATTGATGAAAATAAATGTCTAAAATTAACAGGAATAAACGATCACGCTGTTTACACCTTAGGTCAAGTTGAGATTAATATTTTTGGAATTCTAACAACTTTTAATCTTCTATCAAATGATGTTCCAATTGAACATGATGGAATATTAGGAACAGAATTTTTCATAAAAAATAAAGTGAAAATTAATTATGAAGAAAGACATCTAGAAATCAATAAACAAAAATTTAATTTTGATTCGGAAAATTATTTTACAATACCAGCAAGATCAATTTACAATATTCATGTAAAAATTTTAAATAAAAATAAAAAAGTAGGTTACATTCCAAGATTAGTAGTGAAAGACGGTGTTTACTTAGGTGATGCAGTAGTTTTTAAATATAGAAGGATTAGCTTATTTACAGGCTATAAATACATTAAACGAATCAATTGACATCCCAATTTTTGAATTAAATTTAGAAGATTTTGATGAAATAAAGCAAGAAAGTTCAGTAAGCAAATCTGATATTAAAAATGAAGACTCATCAATTAAACAAATCATTGATGTATTTTCAAAAAATATGAAATCAGTAAATATTTTTAACATTACAGGCAACGATAGAGTTGAAGACATAAAAAAATTACTTCGTCTTTAACATTTAAATAAAGAAGAATTAGAACACGTCATGAATTTAGTAGAAAACTATTCGGATTGATTTCATATACCTGGAGAATATTTAGAAGGAACAGATCTTATAAAACACAGAATAATAACTACAGATGACACACCAATTATTACTAAACAATATAGATTTCCACCTGTTCATAAAGAAGAAATGACACGTCAAGTAAACGAATTATTAAAACAAAAGATTATTAAACATTCTGATTTACCTTTCAATACACCAATATAGATAGTACCAAAAAAAGATGACTCACAGGGAAATAAAAAATGGCGATTAGTTTTAGACTTCAGAAAACTAAATGAACGCACGGTAGGTCAATTATACCCTCTCCCCAATATTACGGACCTGTTAGATCAATTAGGAAACGCTCAATATTTTTCAGTCTTCGATTTAGCATCCGGTTTTCATCAAATCAAAATAGATCCTAGAGATTCTTATAAGACGGCATTTTCAACGCCATTTGGACACTACGAATTTTATAGAATGCCTTTTGGATTAAAAAATTCACCAAGCACATTTCAAAAACTTATTGATCAGGTATTATTAGGTTTACAAGGATCAGAATTATTTGTTTATTTGGACGATATTGTAATTTATGCAGATACCTTAGAAGAACACGAAGAAAAATTTTCGAAACTTATGGAACGACAACGTTTTGCAAATTTAAAACTACAACCAGATAAATGTGAATTTTTGAGGTTAGAAGTAGGATACTTAGGGCATATAATTGATAAAAATGGTGTACAACCCGACCTGAAAAAAGTTGAAGCTGTAAAGAAATTTCCAAAACCAAAAAATGTTAAAAATATTAAACAATTCTTAGGACTAGCGGGTTATTATCGAAAATTTATAGACGGATTTTCAAAAATAGCAAATCCTTTAAATCAACTTTTAAGAAAGGACACATCTTTCCTTTGGACCGATAAACAACAAGCTGCTTTTGATACTTTAAAAAATAAACTCTGTGAGAAACCACTTTTAAAAAGACCAGACTTTTGTCAACCATTTATTTGAACAACGGACGCTTCAGGTTTTGCAATAGGAGGAATTTTATCACAAGGAGTAATTGGCAAAGATCAACCAGTCGCTTATACTTCAGGAACTCTAAATGAATGTGAAAGAAAATATGATACTTATGAAAAAGAAGCCTTGGCAATTATATATAGTGTGCAACATTTTAGACCATACCTTTATGGAAGAAAATTTACCTTAGTCACGGATCACAAACCACTAGCTTGGTTCCAAAATTCTAAGGATCCTTGTTCAAGAGTAACAAGATGGAAACTCAAATTAGCAGAATATGATTTTAATGTGGTCTACAAAGCTGGAAAAACAAATGTTAATGCTGATGCCTTATCCAGAAATCCAGTTGAAGTTATAACTGAAGAAAAAGTACAAGGAATAAAAGAAGAAAAATTCAAGAAACTCAGGAAATTCAAGAAAATATAATGAAAAGTGTGCACGAAAAGATGAAAGAAAAATTAAAAGAATATGTACAACATGTAGCAAATGAAAATGAATCAAACTTGGAGATAATAAGAAGTCTCTACGATATAAAAAAAATGTTTATGGACAATGCATCCCATGGAAATTCGGAGAAACAAAGAATTCTTCGATCTATTAAAAAAATATTTGAGGTATAGCAAAAAAAAATGAAGAGAGGTATATATTACCATATAGCTCTCCCTATAGAAAGTGAAATAAAAGAAAATTTATCTGATACAATAAAAAGAATTAAATCTACGATTCTTTCATTAAAAAATATATGCGAAGAATTAAAATTAAAAAGTATCAGTATTGCGAAAACAGCCCAAATAAATAATATAACCTGGGACGAAATCCTGTCAATGATAAAATTAATTTTTAAAAATTAATTTGTAAAAGTTGTTGTATGCAGTGGACATACAAAATATCCCACGAAAGAAGAATATATGCAATTAATTAAAGAAGCTCATTCAAGCTCAGTTGGAGGACATAAAGGCGTAACCAAAACTTATGGTAGAATTCGACAAAATTATTATTGGGAAAATATGAAAAATAATATTCAAAAATATATACAAAGTTGCCTCCAATGTCAGTTAAAAAAATTAGTTAGAGTAAAAACAAAAGAACCAATGATTATAACAGATAGTCCAGGTACAGCATTCGAAAAAATAGCAATGGACATCGTTGGACCATTACCAAAAACCAAAAACGAAAGTGAATATATATTAACAATACAAGACAATTTAACTAAATATTCTTTAGCAATTGCACTTCCAACTCATCAAGCTAATACAATAGCTGATGCATTTATTAAAAGATTTATTTGCATTTTTGGATCACCTAAAGGAGTTTTAACAGATCAAGGAACAGACTTTTTAAGTAATTTAATGAGAAGATTAGCAAAAAGATTTAGAATTCGACAATTTAAAACAACTGCTTTTCACCCCCAGTCTAATGGATCAATTGAAAGATCTCACCATGTTTTAGGAGAATATTTAAAACAATTTATTAATAAATATGAAGAATGGGACGATTGGCTAGAATTAGCTATGTTTTCGTATAATACAAGTATTCATAAAGGGACAAAGTGTACTCCATACGAATTAATTTTTAGAAAATTAGCACGATTACCGTCAAGCGATCCGCCTCTTGAACACAAAAAATTAGAAACTTACGACCAATATTTAACAGACCTAATAACAAGACTTCATGAAATGAGAAACATCGCTAGAGAAAATTTAATATTAGCAAAAGAAAAATCAAAAGTCTATTATGACAGAAATTATGACACGGGGGAAAAATTCATAAATTTGCTAATCAATTTACAGGCCCACACAAAATATTAGAAATTTTAAACAAAGGAAACGTTAAAATACAAGTTAAAAATAAACAAAAAATAGTACATACAAACAGATTAAAACTATCGAGAATTAAACAAGAATAATAGAATAATTTCAATAATACATATGGTATAATATTGCAATAAGGGACTTATAATAGAAAACAATTAAATTCTTTTCAATGCATTTAACTTTTCTATATACACAAATTTTTATTAAGTTTTTTTTCACTATAAAAATAATCTAATTTGAAAAATTATTTCATTTAAATGTTCGCAAGTTTGAATTATATTTTTAGACTTTGTTAATTTTTCATTTTGTAATGATTTTTTTTTAAATCTTAAACACTATTCTATATAATTGTTTAAAACTAAAAGAAATGGAACCTAATTTTTATCAAAAATTAAAATAAACTCTATAACTGATTCAATATTATTTTATCGAAGAAGACTCTAAAATGGCATTGTTCAAATTTCTAATAACGAGCATTCCTACTTACAAATTGTACCTTATTAACTAAATTGTCTAATTGTAAAATTACTTCAGAAGATTCATATAAAAATATTACTTGAGAATGAAAGAAATTTGTATGAATAAAATAACTAAAAATGGAATACAAGAAATAAAAATAGGTTTAAAAATTTATATGCTTCAGAAAGAAATATTTTCTGTCTGCAAAATTTAAAGTAGTATATTTTCAAATTCTCAAATTCATAGAACTATTAAAAAAATTTTTTTTTTTAAATAATTTCCAAGCAAACTAAAAAATTTTTTTTCGTAAACAAAATTTGTGCTAAACAAAATTTAGCAGAACGAAATACTTTGAGTACTCAGTAATAAATAGAATTTGTAAACACGGCAATGAATACTGTCATGCTCTTGATTTTTTTGGTATCTCACTGTCAAAATTTACTAGTGAGCTTCGTTCATTAATTTTAAGCTAATAAAATCATGGTATGTAATCGACCGATTTAATTTAATTCAATTCTTTTTTTATTATTTTTCTATCTTTTTTTTCTCGCATTATGATACTGATTAACTAACCATTTTTGTTTTGATTAATTTTCATTTCTTTTATTTTAAGTATTAAGTTTGTAAAATTTTAGTGCTTATGCACGAAAGGGCGTTTTTATTTTGTAAGCCCGTACATTGTTATAAATAAATAAATAAATAAACTTCGATACAAAAATTCTACGCAAACTCAATCCTCTGTAAAAAAACAATTTTCTTCTGTAAAAAATGTTAAGCATCAAATTGTAACACAAATAATTATTAAAACTGTGACACATAAATTATTTGTATAAATGATTAAAAATCGTAAATTAATAACTGAAAGAATTATTATAATTCGGATAAAAGATGAGTGAAATAATATAAGTATGAATAAATTTTTTTTAATACAAAGAATGGACATAATGCATGTATGAGCAGTAATAAAATCTCTTCTATAAAAATAAGTGTTTGAAAAGTTTGAGCATGTTTCGATTCTCTCCCATGCTCAATCTAAGGGGGTAGGTGTTACGTCCGTAACTTCTTATTAACGTACCTAAATTAAGTACAATACTTATGTACGTATTTTGTATTCGATATTGTATTTTTTATAATTATATTTTATGTATTTCATATTATTGCATTACAATTATAATATTTTTAAATATATGGCAATTGATATTATATGTCTTATATGGGTGATTATCCTGAAAGGGACCACTTCACGTGTCTCCAACGTGAGACTCAATATTTGCATTAACTTATTATGATATTTTGTTGAGTATAAATTTCAAAAAAAATTTATCCATAATCTTCGAAACATTATTTATCTTTACATAATCTTGTAATGTTAAAATTTAAAGTTTTTCTTAGTAAAAGAATTTATTTAATTTTTTCTTTTGGTTTTGGTTAAATATGATACATATTTTTAATTATTTTTTAATATAATTAAAAATTTTGAAATATAGTCTTAATATATATCAAATTGAAGCTTAGATTCTACCGTTTATTTTTCACTTATATTTAGTTTAAACCAAATAAAAGAAATTTTTTAAATAATTAATTAAAAATTATTGGCAACGAGAGTAAAAATTCAAATTCATCTCCGAAGCCTCGTTTTTCAGTTAATAAAATCATATTTTGAAACTGTTTTTTAATTACACGTAATCTATATATTAATATTTGAAGTTGTAGCCCAAAAAATTTGTTAAATTATGTTTCAATATTTTTAAATTTAATAAAAATGTGAATTTTTTATTTGACAAACTATTCATCTCCGAAGCCTTTTTCATATTTGGTAAGCAGTATTGTTTTGTTCTTAATAATTATTTTCAAATACCTAACCCTTGAATTATAAAAAAATTTTCCGTTTTATTTAAAATAAAATATTTTTAATTTTTTAAAATATAATATATTTAGGAAAAAGTTAGATAAATATTAAAATTATAATTAAGAATAAAAATTTTTACAGAAAATATCAATTTCGAACTTAAAATGATAAATTAAAAAAATCATTACAATTTTTTTTCCGTTCAATATATAAAAATATATATTAGTTATTTTTTTAAAGATAAAATAGTTAAAAATAAATTATTAAATACACAATTCATTAAATTAAAAATGAATAATGTTAAAAGTTTAATAAATGAAAGAAATTAAATTTAAAAGGAATTTTTTTACAAAAATCCCAATATTGATTACAGTATATTTAACCTTCCAAACACTTAATATTAAAATGATGCTGGAAGGCTTATTTTTTAAAATTAATTTTGCGCAACTCAGATTTGTATATTTAATCATATTTAAAACCTATCCATGACAAAAAAATTTAGAAAATGTAAAAATTAATTTTTTTTAGTTTTTAGAAAAAAACAGGTGCCTTTCAGAAGAATCACCCATATGTATCTGAATAAATTACAAATCATAATAATTCTAAGAAAAGAGAATAATATTTTAAATAATGTAAAAAGAATAACGATAGTGCATCAGTTCAACAACCTTCAAACAACTTCGCCACAGGAAGGAAGAAAAACCATCTATACACAAAGAGAGGGCTTGAAGAGACACAAAAATTAGAAAGAGAGAAAAGATTAGTCCACAGCAGCATCGAGCATAAAAAGTAAACAGGCTGTGATCATCCCCACCACTATTTTGAAGAGACACAAAAATTAGAAAGAGAGAAAAGATTAGTCCACAGCAGCATCGAGCATAAAAAAGTAAACAGGCTATGATCATCGCCACTACTATTTTGAAGGTACATGAAAATTAGAAAGAGAGAAAAGATAAATAAGTGCACAGGTGTTCATAGTTACCCTGCTCTCCCACTCTCAATAACTACACGTATATGATTCTAAATAATGGAACAGTTTCGTATAAAAAGGGAGAGAAATTAAGCAGAGATCAGAGAGTAATTTTTTGGAAATCAGCAGTATTCATCTAATCGTCAACAAGTGAACAGTCTCCCAGTATACCTTTAAACATTATTCAAAAGTGAACTCCCAGTAAACCTTTAAACATTATTAAAAGTAAAAAGTCTCCCAGTATACCTTTAAACATTATTTAAAAGTGTCGTCCAAGTATTAATTTAAACATACTTCATTACAAGTGAATTATTCCCCAAGTAATAATTTGAAATCAGTTTCATATCAACACCCTATTCATCGATCTTCGAGCTTTTATCAATTTCCAAAAATATAAATTTGGAAATTCTTTCGAGTGTCTACAAAACTCAAATATTGAAGGATCATATTCCAAATTTCGAAACATCGAAATTTGCTTAAGAGGCGACAACTGTCTGGGACTAGCAGATATTTTTCGGAATACAATACACTATCTCATTAGTGTAAACACCAGCACAAATTCTCCACCATTAAGGACAACCATTAGGCGGTCCCTTTTTGTCTAGTGCTCATCACCACTCAAGATTGGATTACAAGATAATCATCACACCACAAGTAATCGTTATTCTTTAAGTAAGATTCATAACTTTGTACTCATTGCATTTTTGTCAACTCTTTTCTTTCTTGTTGGTTTTTAAATAAATTATTCTCTCACAACATTTAGTAGGCTCATTGACTTATCCTTATCCCAAATTAGATTCATTTATGAAACTAATTTAAAACGAGGAACGTTAGGTATATTTAAAAAGGTTTCTTGTTTTGACGTAACAATAGGTACATTAACAATTTTTTCTAAAAGTTATGATATTTTAGAATAATTTTCTGAAATATGAATAAAATATGTCGTGTAGTTTTTTTAAATATAGAAAATGAAATTTGTTATATAGTAACGCGTCATTCCTCTCACTCGTTGAATATTATCCAATATTTTGCTGTGGGTAAAGATATTGATTAATTATTGTGATTAATATCTAAATTAACATTTCTAATATTAAATTCTTAAGTTACTTTTTAAAAAATGTCATTATTTTGCGTTAAAAAAATAAAAATTGAGACGTAAGCAGAGATTCACAACCATAAGCGTCATTCCTCTCACCCCTAATAAAAACAATATTAATAAACATAAATTGATCACAAATTTTTTTCACATAAAGTTATCCTTTATAAACATGATAGGGCATTCTAAGTTGAAGGAAAATTATTTGTCAATTAAATAAAATTAAAAAATGTTGAAATTGTCAGTCCTCTCACCCGTCATTCCTCTCACTTTTTTTAATGAAAATTAAAAATTGATATGATTGTCGATTGTTTACAAACTTCCAGTGAAAAGTGAGCCTAAAATGTATGAAAAATAATTTTTGACAATTGTTAAAAGAGATGTTTGATAACTGTAAGTATTTCAAAATCTATAAAATTTATAGATAATAATAATAAATTATGATTATTAAATAATTTTTTGTAAATAGAAAAATATATATAATAAAAAACGTTGGCGTCAAATTTTAACCTCTTAATTTTTTTGTAAATTTTAATTTAAAATATATATGGGAGAATGGGGAGTTATGAAGCATGGGGAGTTGTGAAGCACGGCCATAGATCTCGCATAGTAATTGTTTTGATAGATGTCACTTACTCTGAATATTTTTTCACCTAATATCTTCGTTTTGTAATTGGATTTATTCCGATAGAAGATATTTTGCATATCTTTCAAGACAATGTGTTCAATTTTTCGTTTATAAAGTTTTTTTGTGTTCTCCATTTTGCAGAATTCTTACAAAATTCGCGAACAAATCAAAAAGATAAGTTCACCCATATAATACCCAGCAATGATTAGGTTCTAGAAATTTAAAACGATTTATGCAAAATCGCAATAAAGAATATTTACCAAAAAATATAATTTTGAGCGATTTTTAGTAGTGCTTCACAACTCCCCATGATTTTTAAAAACTTGAAAAAGCAGCTTTTTAGTCCAACTGAAAAAAATTGTCGATTTTATTTTATTTCATGCAAATTCTTCAACCAGTAAGCATATTTGAAGACCCTCTAGAGATTCAAGTGGAGAAAATTTGAAATAAAAATTTCTTTTTGAAGTTACAACTCATAAACAAAGCGTGCTTCATAACTCCCCATTCTCCCCTACTTTAATAGCTAAAAGTTAGCATGATCATGCTATAGAGGTGTTAGATTTCTGAAAGCTCAATATAATTGACTGTATTAATCCATTAATAATAATTTTTTTACTTTTCTGTTTGTAACTCACAAAAAGAAGTATTTCAGGAGAATCACCCAAGTATAAGTTTCATAAATTGCAACTATGAATATAAATAATATTTTATTAATGCGTCTCAACATTTTTTTTTATATAATTAAACAAATTGAATAATTTTAAGGGGGAAAATAACATGGGAAAGCAAAAAATATTAAAATAAATAATATGTTAAGTTTTGGAATAAACATTTAATTAAATTAATATAAAGTTAACATTATATTTTTCTCTTGGATATACTTCCGAATAAGGGGGACCTCCAATTTCAATAAAAATTGGTATACCAACGTATTTTGATGCGCTGATTACGAAAATGATACTGAAGTTTGGCGCAAATTTCATCTTTATGGTGAAAACCATAAAAAATTGTGGTTTTTTGCCTATAATTCGTAAAAAACGAAAAATTTTGAAAAACTTCTTAAACAAAAGTTATAGATCTCACAAAAATACACATTTTATAAAATACCATAAAAATGGGTTTTGTGGTCTTGAAAAAAGCCGATTGATGAAATGTTACAAATCGCAACGGTTTTAGGTCCTTGAAAAAGGCCGATTGACAAAATTTCCGAAGGTTTAACGGTTTGGTGGTCTTGAAAAAGGCCGATTGATGAAATGTTACAAATCGCAAAGGTTTTGTGGCCTTGAAAAAGGCCGATTAATATAAGTGCCATTTTCTTAGTTTTTTTGCCAGGGTAAGCAATTTTAATGTCCGCAATTAATAGCGAAAAAGGGCCGGCATTTAATTTGCGAACCCTTCTCCGCCACAAAAACTCACAAAGGTGGTCTGCAAGATTATGCTTGCGAACACCTCCTCTGGAGAGACATCGTCTCATCCATCTCCAAGAGGATTCAATATTTTGGGTGTGGGCACCAGTAGTAGAGTCTACAAATTCTTCGGAATGATTCATAGTTTTGTGAACGTAGCCACATTGTTCCAAATCAATGTAGCCCTTCCAACAATCAGTATTGATTTCTGTTCCGACAACAACATGCTTTTTAATCAAGCCGATTAAAGTAGTTTTGTCTCGTTTGTTGTCGGGACAGATTTCCAGTCGATAGTTGGAAGAATGTCCTCTGTAGATCATTCCGAGGATCCATGAACCCTCTACTACTCGACCTCTCTCAAACTTTCGACGACCGATTTTGCATTCGTCGATGTCGACTATTTCGCCCACACCTCCAATTTGACCCTCTTCTAGGAAGTGTTCGTCTAGAGCAATCATGCAGACCTCCCGACAAAAAGAGAATCGATTTACAATGGTTTCAAAAGAAATATTTTGACCTTCAACAATACTACTCTCACGAATAGTTTGTTGTAAGTCAAAACTTACCGAGAAGCAATACGTCACCATCATACAAGAAGCCGCAGAGATGTGGCATTGTTCGAACCACGTATTCTCTGCGACAGTATGACGATGTCGATATTTCCCTTTTTTCGCAAACGAACTGACCACAAGTGAACGCTGATTCACTCAAAGTCAAATCCTTCTTATGCTTTGAACAAAAGCGTTCACTCGGGATTAGTTCTACATCACGCAACTATTGCAGAGTCGATTCTCTATTTTGAAAAATGACACTTAACGAGAAAATATTATATATCCAGTCCATGATATTTTAGACAAGTTCGTGTCAATGTGCTCAATGAATATGCGCGCTTCTTGCGGCTGGATAGTACACCTCGGCCGAGTCCCCTTTCTATATTCACACGGAGAGATGAAGAGAGAACACGAGCTCAATGCGGAATCGAATTGGTTCTGGGTTGGGTACCTTCTAGTACCAACTAGAAAGTCACTTTGACTCCCTTTCTGTATTAAAACGTGTAAGGAAATTAGGTGCGGCGGGCTTCGCCCGCCTCTGAGTGGCATTTTTTAGTGGCACATAAAAAAGGTCTCTTTTTTAAAAAAGTTGGAGGGGGATTTGGTTCTGGGTTGGGTACCTTTTAGTATTAACTAGAAAGTCACTTTAACTCCCTTTCTATATTAAAACGTGTAAGGAAATTAGGTGCGGCGCGGCGGGCTTCGCCCGCCTCTGGGTGGTATGCTATTTTATGTTTTTTTACATTTTTCTCGAAAACTAACAGTTTTAGAAAAAAATTGTAAAGACATAAAATTTGTATTTTTGTGAGATCTTTATCTTTTGTTTAAAACATTTTTTTAAATTTTGCGTTTTTCATGAGTTAAATGCAAAAAACCACAATTTTATGGTTTTTTATGGTTTTCACCATAAAGATGAAATTTGCGCCAAATTTCATTATCATTTTCGTAATCAGCGCATCAAAATACGTTGGTATACTAATTTTTATTTAAATCGGAGGTCCACCTTATTCGGAAGTACACCCCAGTACTTTTATTATACAACATTAATGATTGGAAAGAGAAAATCACTGTATGTAGAGCAATGTTTTTGAATATCTTAAATATTAGTATGCAAGTTTTAGAGTCTGCTTTTAAAATAATTCGGAATGGAGATTCAGAGCTCTTTGATGGAAGATAAAGAATAGAATCAGGGTCGAAAACTGTTGATATTGAGAAAGCGGAAAGCGTAATAGAACATATTATTTCATTTCCCCGAGTGGAATCTCATTAAATAAGAAAGAACTCAAATCATGTATCTCTTCAACAGCTTGATGAAAAAATTTGAAAAAAATCATGGTAGCTTATTTCAATCAGCACTAAAAGAAAAAAAATATTTGAAAAAAATCTGAGATGCAAACGTCAAATACTGTTCGATTTCGCGTAGAATGCCTCATATGTATGTCATGCTTTGATTTTGAAAAAGTTCTCACAACACCAAGAACTAAGGACATCTTACTTTATTGCAAACAAAAACTTTTAGTTATAAATTTTACAATTTTTGACACCGTACGTCGCGAAGCTGTTTGTTACGTCTAAATTAATAAAATAAAAAAATATAAAATTGAAAAATGAGTGAGAGAAGCAAGGTTCAGGGTCTCGTGGCGTAAAGTGAAAAAAATAAATAATAATAAATAATAACGTTGTTATGTCAACCATTACCCTACCAACGGTTATGTTATGCCCACCACTATCATAGCAACGGTTGTTGGCCACGAAACCCTAAAAACAACGCTTAATAACAAAATTTAGCATACTGGTCAACAGGGAATAAGGTTCTACGGCACCTCAATAACAAAAGTATACAAGAAAAATACTTCTATATATGAAGTAGAATTTATCACTCGGTCGATTATTATATATTTAAGAGAAAGTCGCAGGAAGTTTCTACACCCAGAATAATTTTGAGGTGTCACTGGGAAGGGGGATGCTCAATTATAATGCCGATTTATCGCTTGGCATCAAGGCAAGACGATCTGGTGGGAGGCTTATGAAGAGGTGAGAGAAGGAAGACACACTTTCCTTGGGTACTGAATAATTAATAAGTTTTTCTCATGATAATTAAAAATATATTTATATTCAAATAATTATCGATAGACAATAATATAAAAAAACGCGGATCCGCGAGTTTTGTGACTGCTATTTGTGAAGTGCTATATTAGCCTTAGCATATATGTACTTTATTTTCTCGTAATAATATTAATATTACGACGGTGATTATACCGGAATAAATTGTGATGATTTGCAACCTAGCAAATGAAATTGACTGTAATATTGTGCCTAGGTATTCAGTTGTAATTGTGATATCCCCAAAAGTATATAAATTGGACTTTTAGACGGAAAACATTTTTTATATTCGAACAATCTTCACATTAGATTTCTTATTGAGGATATTCTCAAGGATTTTATATTATTTTATCATCTGGAACTCAACGCGGTGCACCAATTTCCCATCCTGAATTCCACTACAAATTTCGCTAACTATTTTTATTGTAACTTATGTTTTTTGATATTTATTCAAAAGTGCGCGTATATTGTATGTATCTGTATAATTGTGTGTGAATTTTGTTTACGATAAATTGTTCTGCGATAATCCGTGATATTTTAGTCATTGTTATGGTCATACGTGTAAAACTTTTATCCCCTCGGTTTTATAAGTAATGATTTATGTTATTACGAATATCTCGTCTAATTAGTAGATCAATTATTTTCTTTTTTATTGTGAGAAGAATATATTGTTTTTTTTAAAGTCAAATATAAAGTAATGGGATTTATCAAAATATCATTAATATCATTAGAACTGAATTCAAATGCAAATTTAGCCTTCATGTAAAGAAAATGCTTTTATTAAAAATTGTTTTATTTTATGTTAATTTACATTATTTGTTATATATATATATTTTATTTATTAAAGTTATATTTTTTTGTAAATATGCAGTTAATTTTACTGAAATATTTTGATAAATTGCTAAATATAATAATTATTAAAAAAGTTAATAAATGTCTGCGCTGAGAAAAAATTCTAGTAAAATTTTTTGATTATATTCATTATTAATAAACATTATTTAGAAAGAGAATTATATTGTAGGCAGGCATCAAACGTCAATTTTTTGGATTAGAATTTTAGATAGCGTTATCTTAAACTGTAAAACTAATTAGAATTATCTTACATTAATTTGTGAGTTTTTTTAAAATTTATTTACACACTCGTCTTTTGCCTTAATATTAGCTTTCACAAGTGTCTCCGTGGAAATTTTTCTTACAAACTATCTTATACTAAATGTTACACCTACAGAACAGCTTGAAAATTATGAATACAGTAGAAACTCCATTATTCGGACTAATGGATGCAGGCACTTATCCGGATAATCGAGTAAAGTACGAATTAAACAAATTTTTGATTCATAATTTAAAGTATTTATTTGAATGTATATTAAAATAAGACTGAAACAAACTAAAACTTTTGAAGTCAACATTAATAAATATTTAGACAGAAATATTTCAAAATATTTACATAAACATTTTCTTAAAATAATTAAAATACTTTAAAACGCAACATTTAGTGTAAAAATTCTCGTTTTTAATTTTAAAATAAAAGTTAATAGCTTGAGACCTTATAAACTTTATATTTAAAAAATTTTTTTAATTTTAAATTTGTTCAGATAATCGAATATCCGGATATAGGCCAGTCGGTGAGTGCAAAAAGTGCACAAAAGTGCAACCCGAAAAGTCTCAATAGTTTCTTGTAGTTTGGGGGCCCCATATAAGTACCCCATGGTTTGCTCTCGATTTCCGGTTGCAAAAAATAGTGTAAACAATCGTCAAAGTTTGAGAAACGTAGTTTTTCGATGACCCTTTCTTCCGGTTAAATTTTAGAGGAAAAAGTTGTTATTGAAAGTTGTAGAGCCTAAAAATACCTTTCAAATGACTGGTCATACGTTGAAAAAGGTTTATTAGTTTAGTTGCAAATGAATTTAAACCATCAAAAATAGTACTTTTTTAATTGTTCAATAACTTTGTTAATAATTATGGAATTTGTTTATAATTTTCCAGAAATATTCTCCTTGCAAAGCTGAATAAATACCAAAAAAAATTATCTTGATCGGATAAATAGTTTATGCATAATTCCATTTGTTAACTAAAAACATGTAATTTTTCAACGGAATTTTCCCACATTTGGACCAACGAATTTCGGTTTTTTTTCGAGAGAACAGTTTAGGAGTCAAACTTTCATCCCACTTAAATGGAAATTCGATATTTTTTATCTAAATGCATAATAATGGAGATTAAAAAAGGGTACATTTTTTTGTCATAAACAAATGGAATAACTCAGCCAATTTTCACTTTATCAATTTGGTCTAAACGGCATTAAATTTCATGTGTATTTACAAATCTTTTCAAAAAAAAAATCCGACTTAGGTTCAAGGGTGGGAGAGTTAGTTTTTTTATTTCAAAAATTTCCTGACTAGTTTATTATTAATATTTTTTAATGAAATTTGCACCATCTACAGTTTAATACACGTATTTTATGAAAAAAAATTAATTGTTATATTTTAGGCTTTTATTTTTCATTTATATCAAGTAAAAATACATATATAGTTTTTTCAACTTTTGGACGGCGGAGTGGGGGTGCTCAGTGGCGCGTGGTTATCGACGCTACAACTAAAATCAGTCGTTTAAATATACAAAATTGGTTATATCTTCGTTAATTATTAACCGATTTTAATTTTTCTTTTTTTAATTTGATGTATTTTTTTATGCTGAATCCGAGAATGATTTTATATTTTTACAAAATACATTATTTTTCGTAATAATAAAAAAAAATTTTTTAACAACAAATGATTATTGTTATTTATCATATTTAACAAAAAATTCTTTTTGTACATATTATTTCATTGAATTTAAAAAAATATTAAAAGGAAAAAATTCTTAATTAATTATATATAAGAGGCATTTTACGTGTAATGTCCTAAGTTGAAATTTCAACTTCTTGAAAAAAATTGAAACTCGGGGAATTTGTTGTTCTATCAAGTAGAAATGTACCCCAAAGAATATTTTTGAATTTTTCGAAAATTTGAAGGGGGTAGAGGGGGGCCAATTTGATCAATTTTGCTAACACCGGCTACTTTGTGAATTTTTTCTGAACGTACTTTTAATGGGAAAAATTTTTCAGAATATGTTTCGGAAAGGTTTTTTCGTCCTCTTTTCAATGGTGAATTTTATTTTTTAATATTTTAAAAATTTATCCCAATTTTTGATAATTAATATTTAAATTTCAATTTCCCAAAAAAGGGTCTGCTTTATTTGAAAATAAATTATTGCAAACGAAAGCTGAGGTTTTTCCCTATGCGCATGTAAATTTTCAGAATGCCTTTTTTTTGTTTTTGAGTTATTAAATTTCAAAGAATAAATTGCTGCGCGCTGCCTCGTGGGCACCTCGCATCACGCTGGGTACCACGCGCCCATGTGCGAATTTTCGTTTGGCCCATAGTTGGGCCAACTTTTACAAGGTCGGTCCAACTTCTCGTGCCAGAGGTTGGGCCAACCATACAGATGATAACGGTTGGCCGTCTAATGGCGACGATGGTTGGCCCGACAAGTCATAAGGAAGTTGGCCCAACTTAAAATGCATATGTTGTGCCAGCTATACATTTCAATGGTTGGTCCAAAAACTGACGCCAAAGTTGGCACGACTTTAAATGCGTAAGTTTGGCCAACTTTAACAGCCAAAGGTAAAAAATTATTAAAAAACTAAATTATTTAAACAATTAACACGTTATTATTAGCAAGAACATCAGATATAACCTTTACCTATTATTATTAAACACAATCTCATACATACATTTTCGAAAATATCTACCGCTTGCTGGGATCGAACCCCTAACCTAACGCGCCGAAGACTTATACACTGACCACTACGCTACGCTCACATGGGAGTCCATACCGTTAAATGTATATTAAAGCTGCAACAGTCGGGCCAACCGTCGCCCAGAGTTAGGCCAACCGAGAAAGTTTAAGTCATTTAAACTGTTTTTCACAAAGTTTTGCCAACCGTCGGGCCAACCGTGGCCCAGAGTTTGGCCAACCTAAATTTGTAAGTCATATGAGATACGTTCCCCATAGTTGTGTCGACCTTTGTCGCCAAAGTTGGCCCGACGGTTGGTTATACTCTGCATGTAATGGTTGGCTTACAAAGTCGGGCCAACTGTGGGCACTAGTACTTGCCAAAGTTGGGCAAACTCTGGCAACCAAAACTTCGCTTGCCAAAGTTAGGCCAACCGTGGGCCAACCTTCAAACTCTGGCGGCCAACCTAAATTCGCACCTGGGCGGCTCAGTGCCACCGTAACGCTGCGCGCAACAATTTATTATTTGAAATTTAATAACTCAAAATCAAAAAAAAGGGCATTCTGAAAATTTACATGCGCATAGGAAAAAACCTCAGCTTTCGTTTGCAATAATTTATTTTCAAATAAAGCAGACCCTTTTTTGGGAAATTGAAATTTAAATATTAATTATCAAAAATTGGGATAAATTTTTAAAATATTAAAAAATAAAATTCACCATTGAAAAGAGGACGAAAAAACCTTTCCGAAACATATTCTGAAAAATTTTTCCCATTAAAAGTACGTTCAGAAAAAATTCACAAAGTAGCCGGTGTTAGCAAAATTGGTCAAATTGGCCCCCCTCTACCCCCTTCAAATTTTCGAAAAATTCAAAAATATTCTTTGGGGTACATTTCTACTTGATAGAACAACAAATTCCCCGAGTTTCAATTTTTTTCAAGAAGTTGAAATTTCAACTTAGGACATTACACGTAAAATGCCTCTTATATATAATTAATTAAGAATTTTTCCTTTTAATATTTTTTTAAATTCAATGAAATAATATGTACAAAAAGAATTTTTTGTTAAATATGATAAATAACAATAATCATTTGTTGTTAAAAAATTTTTTTTTATTATTACAAAAAATAATGTATTTTGTAAAAATATAAAATCATTCTCGGATTCAGCATAAAAAAATACATCAAATTAAAAAAAGAAAAATTAAAATCGGTTAATAATTAACGAAGATATAACCAATTTTGTATATTTAAACGACTGATTTTAGATGTAGCGTCGATAACCACGCGCCACTGAGCACCCCCACTCCGCCGTCCAAAAGTTGAAAAAACTATATATGTATTTTTACTTGATATAAATGAAAAATAAAAGCCTAAAATATAACAATTAATTTTTTTTCATAAAATACGTGTATTAAACTGTAGATGGTACAAATTTCATTAAAAAATATTAATAATAAACTAGTCAGGAAATTTTTGAAATAAAAAAACTAACTCTCCCACCCTTGAACCTAAGTCGGATTTTTTTTTTGAAAAGATTTGTAAATACACATGAAATTTAATGCCGTTTAGACCAAATTGATAAAGTGAAAATTGGCTGAGTTATTCCATTTGTTTATGACAAAAAAATGTACCCTTTTTTAATCTCCATTATTATGCATTTAGATAAAAAATATCGAATTTCCATTTAAGTGGGATGAAAGTTTGACTCCTAAACTGTACTCTCGAAAAAAAACCGAAATTCGTTGGTCCAAAAGTGGGAAAATTCCGTTGAAAAATTACATGTTTTTAGTTAACAAATGGAATTATGCATAAACTATTTATCCGATCAAGATAATTTTTTTTGGTATTTATTCAGCTTTACAAGGAGAATATTTCTGGAAAATTATAAACAAATTCCATAATTATTAACAAAGTTATTGAACAATTAAAAAAGTACTATTTTTGATGGTTTAAATTCATTTGCAACTAAACTAATAAACCTTTTTCAACGTATGACCAGTCATTTGAAAGGTATTTTTAGGCTCTACAACTTTCAATAACAACTTTTTCCTCTTAAATTTAACCGGAAGAAAGGGTCATCGAAAAACTACGTTTCTCAAACTTTGACGATTGTTTACACTATTTTTTGCAACCGGAAATCGAGAGCAAACCATGGGGCACTTATGTGGGGCCCCCAAACTACAAGAAACTATTGAGACTTTTCAGGTTGCACTTTTGTGCACTTTTTGCACTCACCGACTGGCCTAATAATAGAGGTCCAGATAATGGAGTCTCTACTGTACTCGCATTTACCTAGACTTCCCGCCTAACGGGTTTTCTATTTAGAGGAGAAGGAAACTGTAGTAAACCTCTCATTTGTATAACCGGTTTTTTGACAGCCGAGTTCTAATGGTGTGTAATAGACAATAATCGACAACGCATATCATTATACCCCGACATCGAATTGATACACCAAGGCTGTTACCCATCAAAGTACTAACCGCACTGAATGTTGCTTAACCTCGATTTACTTCATACAGCATTTGTTTCTGAGATACATTTATACTGAGCTGACGGTTGAAATTATATTATCTCGACAGGAAGCTTTGAGGAGTCCATTCTGTTATCAGTATTGGTCTCGAAACTCCTTATTTTGCTAAAAGTACATCAGCTTCCACATAGCTAAGATTATTTTCTATGCGAATTTTCATTATATGGGCTTCATATTTATAAAAATACATTCCTTAAAGGATAAACTCTACTTTTAGTAGGGGAATAGGTTTCGTTGTGGGCATAGTTTTTGACTCATAATCTGTGTCCTTGTAGATATTAAGCAAACATATGTATATTTATTTATTTAAAGCTAGGGACCTTAGCTAACTACTCGTGAAGAAAATAGATTGATTCCGTTGACTAAAAAAATTTTATTAAAAATTCAATAAATTGGTCATTTTTTTAACAAAGAAAATTTTGGTTCGGTTGTGGGCACTTTTGAAAAAACTATTAAAAATGCAAAAAAATTAATTAATTAATCATTCATTAACTACATAAAGATGAATTGTTCTAACTTTAATATTACATGCTCCCCATGTAAGGTCATATAAGATTTCTCACACTGAACCTGAACTGCCCAGTTACTACAATTACAAGAACTGCGATCGACGTACGCACATCAAAGTCTCCTTTATTAATTTCCGTGCTGGACCACGAAACTCTTAAAATTCATAAAACACTATTAAATGTTGTAAAGAATTACTAATGATTATATCCATAAAGATATTTCACGATTTATCAAAAATAAGAGTAGTGTTCACAACCGAATCAATTTGGATGCCCACAACCAAACTTAACGATCATTTTAATCCCTTTGCAGTCCAGCTAAAAATCGCTTGTGGTCCAAAAACGGTCCAAGAAAAAAAAGTTTCTAAAAAATGTGATTTCATTGTAATTAAGGTTTTTGAAGTCGCTAAATTCGAATTTGAAGTCAGTTTTCCAAAATTTAAAATGACGGTTTTCGGTGTCTCTGATTACGAATCTAATGTCAGATTTTTAAAATTCCAAATGGCGGATCCAATTTTCCGGTCGAGAAAATAAAAAATCCAACAGACTTGTTTAAAACATGTTACTCGGGGGTTTTCGGGGTCGCTGATTACGAATCCGATGTCAGATTTTGAAATCCAAAATGGCGGACCTAAAATTCGATCAAATTGCATGAATCTTGAAATTATTCTCCATATTGGATTCACCATTTTAATTTTGTAAATCTGACATCATATTCGTAATCAGCGACCCCGAAAACCCCCAAGTAACGAGTTTCAAGCGTATTTGATAAATTTTTAAATCTTCATAGTCGCCATTTTAGGTCCACCATTTTCAATTTTGAAAATCTGATTTGAAATTCGGATTCAGCGACCCCAAATACCTTAGTATGCACTTGGTCATTCAAATCGAATTATGTTTAGTATTTTATTTTTGAGATGGACATATATGGCCACAGACGTAAAGGTGGCACGACTTTTTGTGGCCACATATGGGCCATGGACTGTCAAGGGGTTAAAACATCATGAAGAAAATTTTGCTTGTGAACATTTTTGTGACACTTGGTATTCGATTATAAAATATAACATATTTACTGTGTAAATACGTTTTGAACTTATCATTTTAATTAATTTACTTGGATTTGTTGAATATTCAACATTTTTTAAAAATAAATTTTTGTTATACAACTTGTCTAAAAATTAATTTATATATAGTAAAAAGCGCAGTTGTCTAATCACTTTTGTATTCGCAAAGAAAACTACGTTAGGTCATAATATATACGTGATATTTGCCAGATTAGACAAATCTCATTTATGTCAAAAGTTCTGCGTAAGTGTCCACAACCGAACCATGTCCACAACCGAACTTCTTCCCCTAATAGTGAGTGATCTTGATTTGTTTGTCGTCTAATTGAAAAAACTGTAGCACGAGCTTCATATTATCTAATTTTGTACTGATTATTATTTGAGGTGAAACATCCAAACTAATGTTTCATGCAAAGGCTTTTTGGCTTATGTGTAAGGTAGTATCTTTTCGCTAAGATGGTTGAATTTAAGAGGGTCACTCCATGTGATCGGTTCAAAAAATCAAATGTTTTTCATATATCACATCTACAATATGTGTCAAATAAGTGAGTAAAGAGAATTTTCGATATTTGACATCCTAAGAAACTTACAGCACTGATAAAACAAGGAGTTGTCAAGCGAACAATGTATTACATAGAGGAAACTGGGTTAAACCCGTGCACAAATTGTTAAAAGTTTTTAAATCGGCTTGAAATTTGTTAATCGAGGGTTTTAGGGGTCGCTAATCACGAATCTGAAGTCCAACTTTCAAAATGGCGGATTCCGTAACTCAAAAAATATTTTATTAATTTTAATAATGCTTCATATAAATATTTTTACTAGTAAGAGTAACATGCTAGCAATGTTTCGAGAAAATCCATTTTTTGACATGTGCTGTTGAGAAAATGTGACCCATAATTATTATGAGTATACAATTTTTAGAATTTATTTTTTAAAAGTTATGAACATTTTAAAAAGACTATCACGTTACAAGAGTTTCATTTTACGCGATGTTGACAATTTATTAATTTACCAGAATTAAAATTGGAAAAACTATACACAGCAGAAAGCGTACAAATCTGCGGTAACATGTTTTAAGCGAATCTAATGATTTTTTAGAAAAATTGTCCGCTATGTTGGATCCGCCACGTTTAATTTAAAAAATTGGATTCCAGATTCATGACCCACGACCCCAAAAAAACCCAAATAACAAGTTTAAAGCAAATTTAATGAGTTTATAAAAAAATTGTTTGCCATATTGGATACGCCATTTTGAATTTTGAAAATTGGATTCCATATTCGTCACCAGCGACCACAAAAAGCCCCGAGTATCAAACTTCAATCTAATCTAATGAGTTTTTGAAAATATGTCGGCCATATTGGACCCTCCATTTTGAATTTTTAAAATTGGATTTCAGATTCGTGATTAGTGACCCCTGAAACCCCCGAGTAACAAATTTCAATCCGATCTAAAAACTTTTAACAATTTTGTACTTTCGAATCAAATTTTGAAAAAAATTTGAACTTCAAACTCCATTTTTGAGCCACCATTTTAATTTTTTCTATAGCCCTATTTTCTAGGTTATATATCTATGTCAAGTTATTTGTAACATTTAGAATTATTTTTACGCTATTTCATAGTAGAAAAAATTGATAATTAAACAAAAATTGAAAAAAAATCGGACTTTTTTTGTAAAAACAGTAATAACTTTTTTGTTTATAAATTTTTAAAGTTTTTCTTAACGCCATTCGATAGAGTGCATATGAAATCGTAAGAAATGATGATTCGCGAATTTTTCTATTGAGTTTTAAGTACCGAAACAAGTCCTCAAACTTCATGCCAAAATTTTGTCCATTTGGGCGTTAATGGGTTAAGATGAAGATATTTGTACTGTAAATAGTACTTAACATACAACTAATGTTAACGAACTTTCGTTTAGTTTCATGAATTCGTCATAGAATCTGAGACGGTCAATTGTTTTTAGAAGTAAAAAAAAGAAAAATAATCTTCGGATTTTTAATTTTTTCGATTATTATTTTTGAGTCTTAATTTATTCGACAAATTTTTTTTGGTCCTATTGAATGTCCTCTTTCGAAATATATATGTAGTTTTGTTTGATTTCAAAAAGATTTATTTAAATTTATTCTGAAATGTGAGAAATAAATTCAGTGTAAAGTCGCTCACATGAAGCCTTCCAATGTTATTGAATTATTGGGTAATTAGTTGAATATTTAATATTTTTTTAATGTCCCGCATTTCGCGGCTTGTGGCGATTTTTTTTCATCAGATGGCGCCGAACTATAAATATTTTTTGGCGACATTGAGCGGAATCATGTCTATATCAGTTATTATTAGTGATTATTAGGTTATAACGGTTATACCAAACAACACAAACAAATAATCAAAATTTGTCGTTGTTTTTTCGGCTAAAAGAGGCATAATTGTAAGTTTGTTGTCTTGGTTCAGTTCACGTTTTATCATTGTTTATTTTAAAATTTTAAATTTCATTTGTTATATTTTTATCAATAATAAAATGTATAACTTGTTACATCCAAAATTATAATTACATTTTAATTTTCTCTTAATAAAATATTATTTAAATTCACAGTTGCAATTCATAAAACCTATACTTATTGTTTAATAAACCAATATTTATTGTTTATAGAACTCATAATTTATCATTAATAAATCATACTGAACGGAAATAAGGAGAAATTTAATATATACAAAATAAAACTGTTGGGATTATCTTAAATTCTTAAAAAAATCAAGTGATCGGGTTTACTCTGAGGGGTGAGCGGATTTAACCTGGAAAATTGTGATTTTGAAATTTGGTATTTGTGTATTAAAAATTTGCCCTATCAATATTAATGTTGATATATGGGTTTCCTACTGGAAAATCCTATATAGGTACTTTTTTTTGCTTAGGAACTTTTGAGAAATCTGCCTACAGATACATTGGACTCCGCACTCCAAGGTTATGTGGGGTTGGTATAATGAAACAAAAGAAAATTAAGAAAAAAAAATAATATAGTCAATTCAGAATACTGACTACCTACTGCCAGCCCGACCTACTAAAACCCGTAACCCTTCTTTTGGAGCCCTTTACCCTCCCTCGGAACTGTCGTAAGACTTTAGCCTTCGAGGATGGCGCTCCAACTCTGTCGGAATCCTATAAGGATCCCATGTTAATTCTTATACGATTCTTTATTGGAACCCATGTTTCCTTTAGAAAACTTTGTTTCTTTCTATAAGACTTCTTTAGGTTTCTATATAAGATCATATATAGTTTCCTATGTAGGATCCTGAATAGGTAAAAAATAAATTTTTAAAAAAATTTATATAATTTATTGTAGAAAATTTATTTACATAAAGCTTAAGATTTATATTGAAATTATATAAGTTAAAATTTATATTTATGGCTTAAAATTATTTAGACATCTTAAGATTTCAGAGAAAACTTTCAAAACAAATTGGATGTGGCGGGGATTCGAACCTGAGACCGACGGATGCACGAGATTTACTTAGCAACTACCTAACCAAATACACTAAACAAGCTATTATTAACGGAAAAAATATTCCCCTTAACCCTTTAACGACCAAATGTGCTGATTTCTAACTTCGATTTCAAACTCTTATTATTGAAAGAAAAAAATTATTAAAAATTCTGCAGGCACATACCCATATGTTTTTGGGGTCGCTCTTTCAAATGGCGTTGTCAAAATTCCCAAAAAGTGCCATTTAACCCTTTTTTTTCAAAAATACTCAAAAAATACAAAATTTTGGATAATAATTTTTTTTTAGATCCAATTTTAGTTAGTATATTAATTTTTCCAGGTCACCTAAGGTATACAAAACGTGTTCCCGATAGTTCTAGTTTGAAAATATGCTTTGCGTTTTAAGATTTTTTGTTTTTATTAATTCAAAATGGCGCCTGAAAATAAATTTTTTTTCAAAATTTAACACAGGATGGACAAAATTTTCAAAAATTGTTGAATTCGCTTGAAACTTGTTGCTCGGGGGTTTTTGGGGTCGCTGATTACGAATCTGAATTCAGATTTTCAAAATTCAAAATGGCGGATCCAATATGGCGGACGACAAATCTAAAGCTTTATCGTATTGTCTTCAAATTTGTTACTCGGGAGTTTTCGGGGTCGCTGATTACGAATCTGAATTCAGATTTTCAAAATTCAAAATGGCGGATCCAACATGGCGGACGTCAAATCTAAAACTTTATCGTATTGTCTTCAAATTTGTTACTTGGGGGTTTTCGGGGTCGGTGATTACGAATCTGAATTCAGATTTTCAAAATTCAAAATGGCGGACGACAAATCTAAAACTTTATCGTATTGTTTACAGAAAGTGAATTTATCATTCGGTTTACAAATATTAAATGAGAAGAAGCTATCAATTTTCTGAATCAAATAGTTAAGTCTTAAATAAATCTCTATAAGCTCATGGGCTTCATATGTATCGACAGCACAGCTGCCCTACTACAGAAACCTGCTTAATCAGAAAAATATTTTCGAAATTAATTAATAATTTCAAAATTATCAAAGAACTTAGAAAAAAGCGGTAGCATGGTGGGATACGAGCCCATGACCTTTCTATTGCCGGTAGACTGCCCTGACCACTGAGCTTCATGCACCCCGAGATTCTCCAAGTTCCTTGAAATATACTATCACTTCCTACATTATTTTGATGATAACGCTGGAAGTGTCTTAAAGATGGTAAGCCATATTTTCAATTTCAAAGGCGATTATAATTTACAGAAAGTGAATTTATTATTCGGTGCATGTAGCTCAGTGGTCAGAGCAGTCTACCGGCAATAGAAAGGTCGTGGGCTCGTATCCCACCATGCTACCGCTTTTTTCTAAGTTCTTTGATAATTTTGAAATTATAAATTAATTTCGAAAATATTTTTCTGATTAAGCAGGTTTCTGTATTAGGGCAGCTGTGCTGTCGATACATATGAAGCCCATGAGCTTATAGAGATTTATTTAAGACTTAATTATTTGATTCGGAAAATTGATAGCTTCTTCTCATTTAATATTTATCGTATTGTCTTCAAATTTGTTACTCAGGGGTTTTCGGTGTCGCTGATTACGAATCTGAATTCAGATTTTCAAAATTCAAAATGGCGGATCCAATATGGCGGACGACAAAGTTAAAACTTTATCGTATTGTCATCAAATTTGTTACTCGGGGGTTTTCGGGGTCGCTGATTACGAATCTGACATTAGTGTCAATGGTTTAGTATCAATGCATCAGTATCAATGTATAGGTATAAATGTATTAGTATCAATGTATTAGTGTAAATATATTACTATCAATGTATTAGTGTCAGTGTATTAGTATCAGTGTATTACTATCAATGTATAAGTATCAATGTATAAGTATCGATGTATTAGTATCAATGTATATGTATCAATGTATGAGTATCAATGTATAAGTGAAGGGTGGCATGACAAAAGGGGTCAAGCAACAATTTCATGATTATACAGGAAACAAAAATAAAACATTTAAAAATTTTCCTGGTCATTTAAGAAAAATCTAAAAAAACCGTTTCGAGATATTATTTCGCTTTACCAGTGGAAATACAATTTATGGAGATAAACCTACAGATTAGTGAGAAAAATAAGTAAAAGTGAACCATTTTGGGGTTACGTCAAATGCCCATATTTTCTTTTAAAATTAATTGTTAAAAAAATATACAGTTTAAAGAAAAACTGAAAAATTAGTTTGTTAATTTTGAATTGATGAATTAAATGCAAAACAGTTTGATTCAAAGAAGTTGTTTGTTTTCAAGAAAAATATAAATTAAATACTTATTTTTAAAAGTAAACAGTAACGAAATTTTCAAATGCAATCTACAATCAAGAATATTTAAAAATTAACTGAAGAATAATATTTAGGTTGTTGAAAATTAAATGATGAATAAAACTATTTCTAAATAGACATAAAATCTTCTAGCAAAATTTAATATTATATTTAATAATATTAAAAATAAGGAATATTTTTAACCATATTAACCTATTCATAATAGTATTCATTTCTTTTGTTTTTTAACTGAATTGCATTGTAAGTAGAAATTTAGGCTATTTTTTAGTCATATTTTCATTACAAACGAGTTTAAAAAGACAATTTACAAGAAAATCCTTTTACAGAAATGTGTAAAAGAATTTTCTTGATTTGTTTATAAAAAAATCTCAATTTCGAAAAATTGTGGCTTGACCCTTTTTGTCATGCCACCCTTCAAGTATCAATGTATAAATATCAATGCATAAATATCAACGTATAAGTATCAATGTATTCACAAATTTTTGTGCGGATGATACATTCTGCAATAACGAATGCTACAATATTGTACAACCTTCACACAAACACAAGGATCTATTTTTATTACAAAATTTAATTCAAAACCATTGAAAATTAAAACACAAAAAACTTTAAACATTAAACAAAAAAATTTTGTTTACATAAAAAATGATTATCAAATCCCAAAACCCCCCCGAGTAACAAATTTGAAGACAATACGATAAAGTTTTAACTTTGTCGTTCGCCATATTGGATCCGCCATTTTGAATTTTGAAAATCTAAATTCAGATTCGTAATCAGAGACCCCGAAAACCCCCGAGTAACAAATTTGAAGACAATACGATAAAGTTTTAGATTTGTCGTCCGCCATATTGGATCCCCCATTTTGAATTTTTAAAATCTGAAATCAGATTCATAATCAGCGACCCCAAAAACCCCCGTGCAACAAGTTTCAAGCGAATTCAACAACTTTTGAAAATTTTGTCCATACTGTGTTAAATTTTGAAAAAAAAATTATTTTCAGGCGCCATTTTGAATTAATAAAAACAAAAATCTTAAAACGCAAAGCATATTTTCAAACTAGAACTATCGGGAACACGTTTTGTATACCTTAGGTGACCTGGAAAAATTAATATACTAACTAAAATTGGATCTAAAAAAAAAATACTTTCCAAAATTTTGTATTTTTTGAGTATTTTTGAAAAAAATAAGGGTTAAATGGCACTTTTTGGGAATTTTGACAACGCCATTTGAAAGAGCGACCCCAAAAACATATGGGTATGTGCCTGCAGAATTTTTAATAATTTTTTTCTTTCAATAATAAGAGTTTGAAATCGAAGTTAGAAATCAGCACATTTGGTCGTTAAAGGGTTAAGGTGCAAGTTTTTTAATTTTTTGTAGTGTTAGGATGTCTAAATAATTCTAAGCTATAAATAAATTTTCTACAATAAAGTATATCAATTTTTAGAAAAATATATTTTTTTACTTATATAGGATCCTACATATGAAACTATATAAATTCCTATAGGTTTCCGTATGGAAAACTACACGCAAAAAAAGGTTGGATAATTCATCCAATTTTTATTGGATAGAACGAAATTAGCTGATACAGTCGGGCCTCCGAACTGCACGCTTTGAAAGTGAACGCTGTCGCCAAACTGCACGCTGGCTTTAGTTTCTAAGTCCTCCACATTGTACGATGGCGCTACTAAAGTCAGTGCCGTATATTTGAAAGTTAAAAATAAAAAACGAAGACGGTATGCTTATATAAATTGTTGAATGTATGTAACTTTTTTTATAATTGTAGATACATATAAATATGTACATATTTATATAATATGTATACTACAATAATATATTATTTTTTATAGGAATTTGTTTATATTTATAATATAAATTAAATGTTATTTATAACTTAAATAGTAATTCTTATTAATATTTTACCTCTTAAAATTAAAAATAAATTTACTGATTTATTTAAATTATTTCACTGTAAAAAAGAGCGTTTTGGTTTAAGACGTTTACGTGGTCACTTCTAAGACGTTTGTAAGCGTCTTATTTGCCTTCTAAAATGCATGTATTTGGAGGTTATGTTTTTCATTTAAGACGCTCAAATAAGACGCTTATTTACATAAGACGTCTATAAACGTCTAAACGTCTTATTTTTAGACACCATTTTTTGCAGTGTTTCTTTTCTATGATTTGGATAAATCAGTGAACTTTTTTTAATTTTATGAGGCAACATATTTTGATTAAAAAATGTAATTTTTTTCTACCATTTATCAATTTGAGAATAGTATATATTTTTATGATTTCAATTAATTTTGAATGTAAAATTATTTAGAAATTGAAATTATTTTTCAGAATTAAAAATTTTAGTAAATTATAAAATAATTTCAAATTGTATACAATGTTTTTCGTGTAAAATTTCTAGTTGTATTTATAAAATGCTCTCTAAATTTGAATTAGTAAAAATATTTACTAATTTGAATTAGTGACTGACTTTTTGTTTTTGAATTAGTAAACTTTACTAATATATTAATAGAAATGACTATTAGTAAATCTTACTAATTCAAAAGCAAAAAGTCAGTCACTAATTCAAATTAGTAAACATTTTTACTAATTGAAATTTAGAGAGTGCTATTATTAATACTTATAATTAAAATAGTAACATCTGCAAATATTAGTAAGATGATGATAAAATCGATCACTCCGAGTCAGGATTCAATAAACAAAAAGAGTAATTTCTTTTTAACGTTTCGACAGCACGGCTGTCCTCTTCAGAAACTACAATTTATTAAAAATTTGATATAGATTACAAACATTTTTTACAAAAACAATTTAAAAAAAATTATTACAATTATTACCGTAAGAAAATATTATATATCATGTAAGTCACATATTGCTTATGCAAAACGAACGTCTTCGTCAAAGCAAGAACGATTAGACACTGATTCAAAATAGGCAACGCAAGTAAAATCGATGAAGATGAGGTGACTGGCCCACCAGTAAACAAAAAGTAATGGAACAGAAGAAATGCCAAGGTTAATATAAGTAAATAAGATTTACACGTGTTTCTTTTCATTGAGAAAATGGATATAATAGCTACTGAGACTTTGTGTATCATCTTTTTTGTTAACTGAATTTTTTTGCAAATTTATGTGGATCATTTCTGATATTAAACGCTTTTTATAATTATTCTCTTTGTCAAGTATTAAAAAATTATTCCAGTCAAAATTGTGATTCAGGTTGTTATTATGATCAGCAATTATATTAGTCGTAGAATTTTTATGTTCATTTATACGTACGCCAATCATTCGTTTTGACTGACCAACATAAGAGGCAGAGCAATTTCTACAATTAATCTTATAAACAGTATTAACATTTTCAGTTTTTTTGTTTCTGTCTTTAGCTTTTATGACGAGGTTATGACTCATTTTTTTATTATCTGTAGGAACAGTTAAGATATTAAAATTTTTAAGAAACATTGAAGTATTCTCATAGAGAATGGGAACGTAAGGTAAAAAGATTTTGGGAATCATTTTATACATTACATTATTGTTGCTAGATTTTTTGTCGGAAGTAAAATTAATAGAACAGATACGCTTGGTGATATATTTATCAATAAAACCCAAAGGATAATTATTTTTGATTAAAATATCTTTAACCAGCTCAATGTTTTTGTTGTGAAATTTATTATCAGAAAGTTTTACTGCTCTATCAACTAAATTATATATTATAGCTATATTTTGCGAAAAAGGGTGTTTGGAAAAATAATTAATAGTACGTCCCGAGAAAGTAGGTTTTTTATACCAGTCAGTGATAATATTTCCATTGTCATTAATAATATGGACATCTAGAAAATTAATACACTTATTTTTCTCAACTTCAGAAGTAAATTTTAATCTCTCGTCATAACTGTTAAAAACATTGATCATTTCGTCGATTTTTGTCATTGGTATGCACGTGATTATATCATCAACATATCTATAGAAAAAAAGTAGATGAAAAGAAAGTTTTGCAATACAGGATGTCTCTAGGTCATCCATGACAATATCCGAAAACAATCCTGAAATAGATAAACCCATGGGAGTACCCGTATATTTGTTGATAATATTTGTCATTGAATTTAAGAAAAGTATTGTCAAAAAGAAATTGACATGAGTCAAGCAAGTCATCCAAAGTAATATTCCAACTTTGAGAAATTTTAGAGTAACGTTTGATGAGAGAATCACGTACATGTACAGAACCGACGTTAGTAAATAAAGAAGATACATCTAAACTAATTAAAATATGATCATCTGGAATGATAAAAGGTTTGATTTTTTTGATGAAGTCATCACTATTGCGTATATATGATTTTGATTTAGGAATAGAATCATTTAGTAAACTGAATAATTGTTTAGATAAAAAATACGTAGGTGAACCAATAGTGGAGGCAACAGGTCTTAAAGGATTATTATCTTTATGAATTTTTGGTAGACCATAGATCTTAGAGATATTTGTGTTTGTTTGAGTAAGATCTATATCTCTGTATTTTTTATAAAGAAAACCATTATTATTCAAATGCTTTAATATTTTATACACTTTGTTTTTTAAAGCAGGAAGTGGGTCACGTTTAATAATTTTATATGTTTTTTTATCAGAAAGTAGTGTTTCAAGTTTCTGAGTATACTCAGTTTTATTCAACGCTAATGTTTGTAATCTATATCAAATTTTTAATAAATTGTAGTTTCTGAAGAGGACAGCCGTGCTGTCGAAACGTTAAAAAGAAATTACTCTTTTTGTTTATTGAATCCTGACTCGGAGTGATCGATTTTATCATCATCTTACTAATTTGTCGACCGAGTGATAGCATCATTAATATATATATCTGCAAATATTGTTTTGTTTACAAAAATTATCTTTCAAAGTTTAATTGAAAGTGCTATCATTCAAATAACTTTCAGTGACAGTTTTAAATTGAATCTGGAATATATGAAGTGATTAGTGAAGTTTTAAATTGAAATAAAAATTGTTTAAATAAAACATCTGTTATCAACGCGAAATATATTTTTTCTATGATCGCAATTAAAATCCCCCTTAATAAATATGTAAGTACGGTCCTGAAAATTAGAAAGTGGGGATGAATTCGTCAGCGTGCAGTTTGAAATCAAGTGGAGGGGTTATTTCTGGTACACCGTGCAGTTCGGCGGCCCGACTGTATATCTGTTACGGTAAAAGTACAAAATTAGTAAATGTTTACATTTACCAATGTAGTTAGTGAATGTGGAAAATTTTTAAATCAAGGAAAAAATTGTGTACATTTACCAAGTAAATCGGTAAATGTGTACATTGACCAGATTTGGTTGGTAAATATTGATATTTAATTTTATAAACATTTTAATTTGTAATAATCGTCTGTCTGTGTTTGCATATCAATTAAATCCACTTGACACCTTGAATTAAATTCTGAGCTAAGCAAAGGTTTCACAACTATTCCTGTTTTCTAACTCTTTGATTTTTTGGGCAAGATTCACAAAGGCTTAAATATAACATGAGTATTTCAATTGTAATGTTTGTAAATTTTTTGTTTAATTCTATCATGACTTTATTTCGTCCACCATGTCCAACATTTACATGGGTATCATGAATGATATCAAAAATATCATCATTCGTCACAAAATATTTTATCATACCATTTTTTGAAAGTGTAGAAATTAATTTTTTTTCTTTTCCAATTGAAATAACGTCATGTCGTTTTAGTCGTCTATAATCCACACATATTTTCTTATTTAATTTCAATTTAGCATCACACACTTCTTGCACAATTTTAATAAATTCTTCCTTCGATATATAAAAAGAGTTAGTATTTTTTGCACTTATAATATTTTCTGCAAGTTCATTAAATTTTTTTTATTTCAATTATTCCACTCATTATTAATATAAATAAACTGCCAATTTAACTATCAAAAGCAAACTGATATAAAAATAACTGAGATTTCTAATATAAGCATTCTACTTTTGTACATCAGTTCTGTTTGTATTTTGTATGGTTTCTAATTGAAATGTTTTCAAAATAAATTATCAATATTTACCAACCAACACTGGTCAATGTGCACATTTACCGATTCACTTGGTAAATGTACATAATTTTTTCCTTGACTTAAAAATTTCTTACACTTACCAACAATCACTGGTCAATGTGCACATTTACCGATTTTGCATGGTAAATGTACAAAATGTTTTCATTAATTTAAAAGTTTTTTACTTTTACCAAATGGCCCGGTGATTGTGCACATTTACCGGTAAATGTGCATATTCACCGGTCATCGTCCATTTACCGTAACATATCTATGTAAAATCATACATGAACAAACGGCGTTGGTTCCAGTGACAATTTTAAATTTATACTTATGAATAGTAATTATATCTATTTAGTTGGTTACAGTTTCCAACGAGTTAGATGTAGCAGCCAACTGAAATTTGTAAGCCTAAATCCCTATGAAGCGCATACGCTGTCAATAATTTACTACTCGATTCCGACAATTTCGTGTGTGAACGTGAACTGTCAAGACGAAAGTACTATAATTTTGAAAGCACGATAAATTTTTTAAAAATAATCGCACCAACAAACTGCGAACCTTTAATAACATTGTTAAACGAAAGTGATTAAGTGAAAGTAAAAAGTAATAAAGTAGAAAAATTGAAATAAAAGTTTGTGAAATTCTGTATTAGATTTTTCAGATAACCTTATAGAACATGAAACACTATTATCTCTTAAAGAGAATATGATTTTGATAAATTGATTTATTTGTGACGCTCCACGATGAGGAATACCTAACGCGGAAAATTTTTTTAGGTTATGTGTGTTAATTTTAAAGTAAAAAACTCATAAAGAGAATTAATTTTCATTGATAACTAATGATATTTAAATCTTAATTATATCTAAAACATTCAATAAAAATTACTTTTGGTTTTACAGAGTACAAAAATGCTTTTTAGTCAAGATAAAATGATCACAATCACTACCTGAAGTTTTTTCCGCGTTAGGCGTCTTTCACCGTGGAGCGTCACATTTATATATTAATGTAACATAAAAAAGGTAAAATTAAATAAACAAATAATTTTATTAATATTTATGTGTAAATTTAATTAAATATGTAAAATATAGATAGTTATTTCATTGATAACCAAAAAAATAGACAGTTCACAAAACAAATTGGCCCCCCTATCCAAAAGAATTAGATAGTACATCCAACATCTAAGAATCCAATTAAATTGGTTGTCTTGTCCAACTAAATAGATCGCGCTCCAGACACTATCTAAAATAGCTGGGGTATCCAGCCCATAGTATACTGTATCCAACTATTTTTTCTACGTGTACATATGATCTTATTTAGAAACTTATAGAAATCCTATAAAAAGAAACAAAGTTTCTTAAAGAAATCTATGTAGGAATCATATAAGAATCCACAAAGAATTCTATAGAAAGTTTCTTACATAAGAACTTACATAGGTTCCTATAAAGAATCCTATAAGAATTTACATGGAAACCTTATAGGATTCCTTGTAAGAACTTATATAGGATTTTTCAGTAGGGTTGTATATTTATCGAGTCCAAGGATCCGGTTGGATCATGCAGATGCATTACATCGTGTGACTGTACCCTTAGTCACAACTACATACAAATGCTATGTCGCTGACATCTCTTATGCAATTGTGTATGTGCGCTAATGTATTCTATTAGCCGTCAATATTTGATAAATATAGAAAAAGAAATACTTTATTTATTGAATAAATAACAAATAAAAAGTAATACAAGAACAACACATTTCCTGTCCATTTTTTATTAATAATGTTATACATTAAATTTGAGGTTAGGTTTCAGAATGTTATTCATATGAGGATTATTAAACCTAAAATATTCAAAACTTTTGAGAACACTATTAGTATTTACTGTATTTTACTGTTAATATAAATCATTTAATTTTAATAATAAATGAGCGATTCCATGTCAAGTGATCAAGGTGGAGAAACATTTTTCTCTAATCGTAGAAAAATATTATGCTTTTGTAGTACTAATAGATAGTAATTTTTCGTGAAAATATTTTTTAATCTAGTCCAATATTTTCCGAGAGGGAGGGGGTTAAATTTTTGGAATTGTCAGTACAATGCTTATTTCGACAATTTTTTACTCTTAAACTATTAAACATAAAAATTTGGCAAAGTACATTTTGGAAAGGTTCTTGCATGCTCATTCGATTGAAAATAAGCATTTAAAAGAGTGCAAAGTATCTTTTTTCCGACGAGAGATTTTCCATGTGACGACATAACAGGGAAAGAAAAGTACATTTTTCCTCTCCGTGACGCCATAGCGGGGAGAGTAAACTACACTTTACCTCCCTGTCGTCCAAAATCACATGTAATTATATTTTAATAACAATGTAAAGATAAATTCCACACTCGTGGAAATCTTCTATTTTTCTCCCTAGATGCACAATATACTAATTTTGACTCAAAAAATTAAAATTAAAAATAAGTTTTAATTTTTTTGGGGGGGAGGGAAGATACGATTTTTTTTAAACGAAAGCTGAGATTGTTTAAACATTGAAAAAAAAGTTTTCTACTGACCTGAGCGCTCTAAACCCAGTTTTAGCTCCGTTTAGTAGAAAACTCTTTTTTTTAATGCTCAATGTTATTTCCCAAATTTTTATGTTTAATTGTTTTAATTAATTAATTTAGGAATAGTTAATTTCAAAGTAAAAAAGGTTTTAAACCGTTGTTTAAGTTATATTATTTTATAATAATCTTTAATTTCTTAAAAAGTATAACCTAATAAGTGTTTCAAAATTTACTTTCAAAGTGCTTGACTAATTCAACATTAAAATTTCATTAAAAATATGATTTTTAATCATTTTTACGCATTAATAAATCTACATAATATATGCATGTTATGTTAAATGAATAAATGTTTTGTAAGATGTTAGTTACAAATGTCACTAAATGTATAACCCTTTTTAGTGAACTACTTTTTAATTTCACTATTATTAATGTTCTAGACTGTAGTTTGGGCAATTTTCAGCTTCTACAGCAAATTTTTATATACTTAATAATTTAACTTAATATTATTTTGAAAAAAAATTTCGAAATTTTGATCGAATTTTTTTTTATTTTTGAACTAATTTTTTATTGACTTGGACACTTTCTTAAAAATTTTAAATTATATATAAAGATTTTAAAACTTTTCACCTTTCTTTTATGACTAGAAAAATGATGGAGACTAAAAGTTTCTGAGACATGGGCATATCTCTAGAACTTTTAAACTTTATGTATCCGCTTATTATTATATGTTAAAAATGATAAAAATAATTTTGCAGTACCATAATTTGATAAATTATTGTCCATTTTAAATATACCTTATGTTTAATAACATTTTTAATTTGGTAAGGGGCGACAAAAATAAGTTAAAGTGTCGAAATTGACAGTTTCTCGTGTGTGACATTGACTGTTTTTTCAGTTTATGTGATATAACTTTTTTAACGAGTCATTATATATTTTGTAAATTACAGTAGAAGTAGTTGAGAGTACAAGGAACCAAAAAATCATTGAGACAATGATGTGCCTCAATTAAGATAAAAATGGGGTACCTGCAAACTTGCGAGACAACTTTTCTTAAATTTCGACAACTTAGTAATTAACTTGAGAAAACTTTTTTAACTAATCATATAACAGGATTACATTGTCTATATAATAAGTAATTTAAAGCCTTACAGGAATATGTGCCACTTATATGTAAGAAATGCGATGACTTCAAACATTAAATTTCAAAACGAAACTCATAATAAGAACCTACATTTTTGAACGGCACATGTTGAATTTGATTTTTAAACAGTTTTAACTCTATGTAATATCTTCAAGCACATTATAATAGTATATGCATATTTCTAGAACTTTTAAACTTTCAGGTATTGGAAAACTTAATTTTTCTATTCAAGGCACAATCTTGAAATGAATTTTATTGTTTTGTGCAATTATCAAATAGTAGAAAAAACCTTACGATACTCATTTCAACACATTGTTAACCCCCCTGTGTATAAATTTAACCCCAAGGAAATGTTTCTACGTGCATTGATTTTTCATAAAGTTGGATTTTCACATCAATCGGTATCTTTTGGGGTTTTTAGGGTAGCTGATTATGAATATGATGTTAATTTTTCAAAATTCAAAATAGCGGATCCAATATAGCGGACGAAATTTAAACAAAATTAATGGAATTCGACAGCATTGGATATTTAGGGGTTTTTGGGGTCGCTGATTATGATTCTGTAGTCGGATTAAATGTCAAAAGATATTAAAATCTGAAAATTTTTCTAAAATTTCGTCCGCCATTTTGGATTCGCCATTAAGAATTTTTTTTAACTAACCTCAGATTTGTAATCAGAGGACCCCAGAAATCTAAAAATAATAAATTTTAGGCAAACTTACGAGTTTAATGCTTTCTTTTTCCATGAAGCAATGATTATGACCGTAGAAGCTCATATTATTTTTTAGATAAATTCTTTTCACGAATAGTGTAGAGGTTAACGATTTTTTTGTTTACTTTTATAATACACGAGAAGAGATTACAATGAGTTAAAAGTGATTAGAAGTCAAATTCAACATGTGCCCTTCAAAAATTATGTTTTTATTATGAGTTTCGTTTTTAAATTTAACTTTTGAAGTCACTGCGTTCCTAATGTATAAGTGGCACATATTCCTGTAAGGCTTCAAAATACTTCTTATTATGTAGACAATGTAACGCCGTTTTATGGTTACTTACAAAAAATCTTTGTTAAAAAAGTAACATCAATTTAATTGCGAAATTGTCAAAATTTAAGAAAAGTTGTCTCGCAAGTTTGAAGGTACACCATTTTTATCTTAATTGAGGCACATCATTGTCTTAATGATTTTTTGGTTCCTTACACTCCCCACTACATCTACTATAAGTCACAAAATATATAATGACTCGTTAAAAAAGTTATACCATATAAACTGAAAAAAACGTTTAATGTCACACACGAGAAACTGGCGATTTCGACACTTCTACTCACTATTGTCGTTTCCTACCTAATTAAAATGATTATTATACACAAGGTATATTTAAAGAGCACAATAATTTATCAAATTATGGTACTGCAAAATCATTTTTATAATTTTTAAAATATAATATTAAACGGAAACATAAAGTTTAAAAGTTCTAGAGATATGCCCGTATACAAAAAAATTGTTAACCTCTACACTATTCATAGAAAAAATATATTTAAGAAAGAATATGAGCTGATTCTAGCATACACATTGTTTCATGAATAAAAAAGCATTAAACTTACAAACTTAATTAAACTTTATTATTTTTAGTTTTCTAGGGTCTAATCTTACTAATCTGAAGTTAGTTTTAAAAAATTGTATATGGCAAATCCAAAATGGCGGACGAAATTTTTTTAAAATTATCAGATTTTTATGTCTTTTAACATTTTACGGTTTTCAGGCTTGCTAATTACGAATTTAAAATAATTTTAAAATTAAAAATTTTAATTAAAAAATCCAATATGGTGGATTTTGACACTTTTAAACCAGTTTAAAATTTTTCAAAAACTAAGTTTAGATTCGTAACACAGGTTAACAAAAATAGGCTTACTTTTTTATGAGATATTCAAGTGGTTTCCGATGTATTTTGGACGATGAACACGATCTTGGGTCCCAAAATTGCCCATCATTTTCAGAAAAGTGGGGGTGAGGACACCAAAAAACGTGTTTTTGAGGGTTTTCAATATATTTTTTCTCCTAAACCTGACGTGCTAGAACCTTCTACATAGACTTAAATTGAGGCTTGAATCGTGCACTACAAGACCCATATTCATAAGACAAAAAAATAAAAATTCTTTTCAAAAAATGGGGTCGAAGGCACCAAACACTTGTATTTTTTCGAAATTCTTTAATTCAACTTTTGAAATCGCTTGGATTCGCTTGAAAATGGTTATTCGAGGGCTTTTGGGGTCGCCGATTACGAATCTGATATTAGTTTTCAAAATTCCAAGATGGCGGATCCAAAATATCGTATGTCAAAATTAAGAATTGGTCGTATCCGCCATTTAGGATTTATAAAAACTGATATCGGATTGGTAATCAAGGACCCCAAAAGCCTTCGAATAACAATTTGTAAGCGAAACCCAGCGATTTCAAGAGGTCAATTAAAGCATTTTAAAAATACACATTTTTTGTGTTTTCGACTCCATTTTTTGAAAAAAATATATTTTGTTTGTCTTATGAATGTGGGTCTAGTAGTGCACGTTTTTTGGGGCCTTACCCCCGCTTTTGTCATAATCCTGACGTGATGGGCAATTTTGGGACCCGGGATCGTGTTCAGCATCCAAAAATACATCGGAAACCACTCCGATGTCTCATAAAAAAATCTGCCCGCCCTCCGAGCCGACACATTCTCATACGCGCTTCGCGTAGAGGCTCGCTAGTTTGAGCGCGCCTCGGGGCGCTAATACCGGTAGTCGCGCTTCGCGCCCAAATGGCTCGCTTCGCTCGCAGTAGTTTGCGATTATTGTACATTATGTTCGTTCTTGTTCATGTTCCTCCTTGTATGTAAAAAAACTCCATTATCTACATGTTTTAAAAAAAATAAGCTAAAATATACTGACTCCTCGCCAATATATAGTTCGCTGTGGATCAAACTCAATCAACTGAGACTACTTATCGGACAGGCCACATCTTTTTTGAGCCCCTAAATAATTTATTGGTCTTAAAGTTACTACGACTTTAAGGTTTACATTCTCATCAATATGTGTTGATTTGCAAATTATCATGACATTAATTCTACTTTCATCGAAAAAAAAATTATATATATTTAATAAATCACCATATCCTATATCAAGAGAAAACTAAATAATAATAAATACACATTCCTGCATTTCTAGTATGAACCGTTCAAACGACATAAGCATTTCATAATCTTAGTACAACAACAAAAAGAATAACTCAGGCAATAGCAATAATTCATTTCCTGCACTTTATTGAAAAATTTTTAAATTGGCATAATTGATGTCTTATTAATTGTCTGGTCGTCGAACTAAATTATTTTGAACTGAATTAGAACATGTGCATTAACCGAATAAAGAAATCGGTTTCCAGTGACGTCCACTTTAATTTCAAACAAAAAACAATTAAATCGGTTACAAAATCTTAGGCTATACTAATTTCTGAACAAAAAATTATTGTCAAACAATCCAAATAAATATTATTCTATAAACAAATTATTTAACAAATATCCAGATATTTGCAATGCAAATAACTTTGGTACAAATTAAAAGGACCAAATCTCTATAAAAAATTTTATAATTTAAAAATACTGAAAAATCAAATAAAAATTGGCTGCATAACAATTACAGGGATACATTTGAACCATGTTGAGAATTAAAAAAAAAATTTTGATTCAAAATTAAAATTTTCAGTTCAAGTTCAAAGTCAACGGTTTAGCCAAACCTGCTCTCTAAATTTTAATCTGCGAAAAGTCGCTGATTCACCAGCCCAAAGTATGCAGCTGAGTCAATCAGCGAATATACACTGATGAAACAGCGTATATGCACTGATTTTCCAGCCTATATACGCTGTTTGATCAGCTGCATGCTCTGGGCTGGTGTATTCGGCGACCCTAAAAACACCTTTACACCCACTTCTGTGCAAATTGAAATATTTTTTAAATTTTCATCCGCCATATTGAATCCGACATTTGGAATTTTTGAAATTCAACTTCAGAATCATGATCAGCAACTCCAAAAACCCCTGGATATACAATTCTGTGAAAATCCATAACCTTTTTAAATTTTCGTCCGCCATATTGGATCCGCCATTTCGAATTTTCAAAAACTAATATCATATTTGTAATCAGCGACCCCAAAAACCTCTAGATACTGATTGATGTAAATATCCGACTATGTGAGAAAGCTATGCAAATTGGATCATTTTCTTGGGGTTAAATTTATAGACGTGGGGTTAACAATGTTTAATAACGAGTATCGCAAGAGTTTTCCTATTATTTTATCAATGCATAAGACAATAAAATTAGTCTCAAGAATGTGCCTTGAAAAAAGAAATTTTTTTTTAATACTTAAAAGTTTAAAAGTTCTAGAGATATGCCCATATAGCGATTTTAATAGCAGCTTCTTTACCAACAGCGGATTCTTTTTATTCAAATGGTAATTTAAAAAAAAAATTTTTTATTTATTCCATTTAAATGTAAAAAATTATTGATAAAAATTATTAACCAATAAGAATTTTTTTTCTATTAAATATATTTTACATGTTAATAATTCAAATAATTCTAAACATTTAGTAATAAGTAAATAAGTTTAAAAATATGTGATATTAAAGTTTACAAGCAATTCATTTGTTATAATTTTTAATTAAAAATACTTAAAATTAACATTTTTTAAATAATTTAATTTAAAAACTTTTAGCTATTAAATGTTTCTAAAAGTTCTACTTAACTCTTATATTCAATAATATTCTAAAATTATTAACTCAAATTCTCTATACTATTTTTCCTAATTTTTCATTAATAGGTTCTTTGAAAATTAATTAATTTAAAGAACTATTAGAAAATTTATACTTAAAATACAATTTTTGAAATTAAATTTAAATTTTTCCAAAATTTGATAATGAATTCTATTGTTTGAAATCAAATTAACTTTAAAAATATTTTAATTAAAATTTTTTGGGCATTTGAATTGTCCAGAAGTTTTCCAACTTATTGATTATAAAAATTTTTAAAATACAAAATCCAATTATTCACCAGTACTTTTAATTTAAATTTTTCTCTAAATCGATTATTTTGAATAATTTTTAGAAAGTTGTTCAATGTAAGTAGGTATTTAATTATATCGAAAGGTATGTATCAAAATCTTTTCTATTTTTATATTACTTAAAAATATAATAAACAATTATTTATTTATTACTTAATCACGTTCCAGCTTGGGTCGTTAATAATATTAAATTAATAAACATTTTTTATTGATTCAAATACATCATCAACTTTAAGCTAATATTATTTTCCATTATTTCCAAAATTACCATTTGAATAGAAAGAATCCGCTGTTGGTAAAGAAGAGAGCGCCGCTGCACTGCGCGGACTCATATTTAACAGTTAATCTTTCCTTATTTTCTTTAAACTTCATTTTCACACTCACTATTAGTATTTTTTATTTCTTTAACTCGTATTTTGATCCACTGACACTAATTATTTACTTCTGTTACGTATTTTCTTTTTTTTAAAGCTTAAAACTTGCACCCATGAAGTAGTATAAGGAGGCCTCACTGCTGTGTTGAGTCCATGAAAAGTTGAAGCCTGTTTTCCCGTTCCTCTTAAAACTAACGGAGGTGTCGAACCTACCGGAAAAGTTTGGAACTAATACACACACTGACATAAGGTGTGTTAATACAGTTCCTACACATGAAACTCCCTTTGCAAATGGCAAATTATTTATGCTTTTTTTCTTATCACTTATTTTTATATAGAAATTTATTCTATTGTTATTAAATATTTTAACCTTATGTGCAACTTTCTGTTAAAAAATATATTGTATTTTTGAAATATAAAGTTTATATTTTCTCATTCCTAAAAGGTTTTTTTATATCTTATTTGCAAAATAAATTTAGATAAATATTTTAAACAATTTAATTTATTTTTAATTCATATTTATATATTTAACGACAATATTTATATTAACAGAAGCTATTTAACTATTAAACTGTGAAGAGTTAAATTAATATTTAATCAGTTAAAATAATAAAATTAAATTAGTATAGAAATAAAATTAAATAAATTAAAAAACTAAAAATAATGTTTAACATTTATTTTAAATATAATAAATGCCTTTTAATTTAAACATATCATTATTACCCAATTAATTACTAATTTAACTATAAAAGTTTAATAATTTAGTAACTTAAAGATAATATTATCAATTATTTACTTGCGTTTGTACTATATTTTTAAATATAGCAAATATTTCTGATGTTTAAATCAATATTCGTTCAATTGTCACTTTTAGCAGACAAAATTTCGGAGTTACCAGACCGTTTTACAGGGTCAATTTTAAGGGATTTAATTACGCATTTGCAAAGTAGGAATAATGTTACTTCTCCACTAGTTATGGTTTTACCTATGGGAGAAGTAACTTCACTCACCGAATCGAGAAATCGGACAGTTCGTCGTGTCTTAACTAATGTGCGCAAGCATTGGAAAAATATAATTAAAACAATAACGCCATTTACTTATTACCCACAATTTCAAAATATTTGAGAAAACTGTTTTAATTAACAACACATTGAAAATTTTGAATTTTCACAGCATCCACAACAGTAGCCGGATATGGAATGATAATATCCTGGACATCACCAGCACTACCGCATCTTACAAACTCTACATCATCATTATTCCCAGTAACGGAAATGGAAGGAGCATGGATCGCCTCAGTACTAAGTTTTGGAATAATTACTGGCTATGTATTAAATCCGTTTCTAATCGATACAATTGGATCAAAACGAACCCTTCTATTTTTATCTCTACCACAAATGCTATCATGTCTTCTCATTTACTTTGGGCAAAATTGGATTGTCCTTTGCTTGGCAAGAATTATCGGTGGCATTGGCTATGGCGGTGGTTTATGCTCGACGGCAATTTATGTATCACAAATTGGCGATGAAAATAATCGTGGATTTTTCTTGACATTTGTTAAAATGTTCTTTAATATCGGTGTATTGGTAACTATGATTTTTGGTGCATTTCTCACTTATAATGTAATGAATCTTGCTATTTTTGGAATTCCTCTTTTTTTTTTGCTTACATTTCTCTTTATGCCGGATACGGATCAATTTGCTGAGAAAGGTGAATACGTACAGGAAAAATTAACGGATAATGATAGTGATGAGAGGCGAATAGATGGTGTACAAACACCATCTATTAGAATTGGAAATTGTTTGAGGGGTGATTTAAAAAATGATGTAAAATTTGGTGGTGTTATTGATGATTCAAGTGGTGGTGATAAAAATTCAAGTACTGTTGCTGAAAATTTAGACGCTGGTGATGTATATAAAAATGATTGTGGTAAAAATTCTACAAATGCTGATACAAACTTAGATGGTGCAAATGCAGATGATGCTAAACATTCAAACAATTTTTCTAAAACTTCAGGAGCTGCTGCCAAAAGTACAAATCCTACAGATGTTGCAACAAAAGCTGACGGTGTTATAAAAAATCTAGACCGTTTTATTAAAAGTGGAGAAGGTATCAAAAATTCAAATAGTGGTAATCAAAATTCATGTGGTATTGACAAAAATTTTAATGACATTGGTCAAAGATGTTTTGCTGTCGATCAAAAACCTAATCAAAATCAAAATAGTTTTGCACGAAACGTTTGCCAAAATACAAACAGTATTGTTCAAAATTTAGATGATGTAGAAAATTCTAAAGCTCTTATCAATCATTCAAAAATTATTAGCAAAACTCAGAATGCTACTATCAAAAATCGAGATGCTTATACCAAAAAAATATCTTCAAATGCAAAAAAAGCGAACATCTTCAAACCTCCGCTAAATCCAGTCATTCCTTTCGAAACCAGAATCAGCATAATTGAAAACGGAAATACCAAAAGTTATTACAAAAACCCTCAACAGATCAAACCGATCGAAAACAAAAATACAGAAGTAAACCCGAAATCACAAAAAAACAACTGGTATAACCTATTCTTCCGAAAAAATAATCGTCGTGCTCTAATAATCATAATCAGCGCATCCCTTACCGAAATTCTATCAGGCCACATGGCGATTGTCTCATTTGCGCAACAAATTTTTGAATATAGCAGTACATTTTTAAGAGCCGAATACGCTGCCCTAATTCTATCGGGTCTTAAAATTGGTGCCTCATTTTTCTCAACCCTTGTCGTGGAAAAATTTGAAAGAAGACAAATATTTCTAATTACTGGACTCTTGGCTAGTTTATCACAATTTTCAGTTGGTGTATTTTTTTTTCTTAAATTATATATGAAAATTGATGTATCAACATTAACGTGGCTGCCTTTAGTTGGCGTTTCAGCTTATGAAGTTGTCGGTAGTATTGGAATGAGTAGTTTATATTATGTTTATCAGGGTGAACTTTTTTCAAATGAAATAAAAGGACAAGGTGTTACTTGTACAAATATATCCTATGAAATTATTACATTCTTAGTGAAATTAAATTTTCAATTGGTTATTGATGCTGTTGGTATTTATACGGTATTTTGGATGTTTAGTGTTTGTTGTGCAATTGGATCATGTGTTACTTATTGTATAACACCGGAAACCAAAGGCAAGAGTAGACGTGAAATTCAAATACTTTTAGGTGATAATTTTGCCGATTTTGCATGAGATTTGTAAATTATTTTACTAAAATTTTTATTAGTTAATTAACATTTTTATTACATGCTACTGGCATTTTTTAAAAATTATTTATATTTTGTTACGTTGTAGGCAATGTTTTTTATTTATTTATTACTTTTAATCATCATTTTCAATTAGCTATTATTTGTAACTAATTTATCGTCTTTAATTAATTATTTTATTCAATTACTTAATATTTGCGAATAATTATAATTTTCAATTCGTTACTTATTATTTTAATTTTGATTTTCTTTGGGGTCGTCTATATACTACGTGAATAGTTTATGCTTCACAGTATTTTCAAGTTATATATTTTAGTACTAAAAAATTACCTTCCACTTAGTATGAATAATAATGAAAATTACATTTTCTGCTTTAATTAATATATTTTACTATTACTATTTATAACAAAGACGTCAAATTGTTGTCATATAAATCTTTTGTATCCGGGTGATTAACATTGATAAGCAGTAATTTTTTCATTTATTGTTCATTCAATGTGCCATAAATAACAATTACTTTAATTATTCTGTAATAAAAAAACTTGCTTTTATATTAACGAATTAATTAACTTATTAATAAGTCTGAGAAAATAATACCTGCTATAATTTTTTCTCTCATCAATAGATTTTTTTATCTTTTAATTTATGATATAATAATATGATCGATTTGGAGTTATTAATGTTTAATGTTAGAAATTTTTTATTTTTATTTAATTTGTATAATAATAAAAACGCAATTATTTATATGATAATAATACTTTGATATAATAATAATTAAAATAACTGTAAATTAGCAAAACAATTATAATTATTTATTGTATTAATAACAATAATAATTTATTATTATTCTCATTAGCATTGCTGCCAGTATTACAATTAGTTGTATCATTATTCATATTAATATTATGAACACTGAAAAAATATATTCTTGTTTTGAAGAAAAATTTCTCTTGATCTGCACGAACTGGTTTTGTAAATGTCAAAGAAAATATTGGTTTTCGCAATTTTATAAATAAATAAACAAAATTTTAATTACATGAAATTTGTTTACTTTTTTTCACTTTGAAGAAAAACAACAAAAATTACAGTTACCCACCTCGAAAAATTCCGTAGAAAAACCCCCTGGAATTTCCGAGTAACTTCTCTACGGAATTTCTAAAGAGATTCCATGGAAATTCTTCAAATTTTTTATTTCAATATTTCTATGTTTCATAATAAACTTTATAGAATATTTTTATTCTTTGCTGATTAAGAATAAGAAAAAAGAATTTTTTAACCCATTAAGGACGGGAAGTACAAAATTTCCCTTGCTACTCGTGGGACTTCAAATGGAGAATCAATTCAACAAATTAAATTTGGTGACCAAAGGGTCTCAGTGGCTGCGTCTACAATATCCTCGGAGGTTGTGGATATGACGGTCTCGAACCCTGAGGTCATGGATCAGTCCTCCCCTTCCTCTTTGGCTGTTCCTTCGGGTCCTTCGGGATCTGATGGTAATGTGGTCTTAGGTGAGGGTGGAGGCTCAGGGGCTGTAGAAAGGCCCTTAACCAAAATGGTAGGGTCGAAATGCTCCAAAGAATAGTAAAGGCTACTGCGTGGTTCCCGGGAGGAACGGCGGACGCGCGGACGGTCTTGCAACATTTGGAGGCTTTCAACCCCACGTTGAAGACATCGACTTGGCGTTTGCTGAATGTCGATGGGTCTCAGGTGGCCAACAGGGGTGACAAGAGTTTTCTTCTTGTTGATCAAGTCCCTAAAAGTCAGACGAGGGCTATAGAGGCCTTCGAATTTAGGCCTCACTATCACTTCGGGTGGATAACCTTTAAGGTCACTGTCCCTGATCGTGATGACTCAAACAATGTAGAGGTGGGTGAAGAGCAAACATAATTCACTGTTTGTAAGCTCACTGCTACACAGATTAATTTGCATCATAGCAAAGGCGCCTCAGCGGTACTGATGAGGAGCTTGGCTAAGTTGCACACAGGCATCTCACTAATCCAAGAACCATGGTTAGTAAGAGGTGTCATTAGGGGCTTGGTGGGGCTGGTGTAATCTGTAAATCTGTTACAGGCACTGCAGAGCTGCCAAACCCAGGGCGTGAATTCTTACTAAGGGCGTTAACGCAACTCCACTATTGGATCTGTGCTCAGGTGACCTAATGGTGGTGGTAACTAACCTGGAGGGTATAGGTAAGACGGTCGTTGTATCGGCATATTTTCCGTATGATAATAAAAATAATCCGCCAATTGAAGTTTGTAGGTTGGTGGACTACTGTATGGAAAAGGGACTTCCTCTGCTGCTGGGCTGTGATGCTAACTCACAACATACGGTGTGGGGGAGCTCAAAGGACAATCAGAGAGGACAGGAGCTTCTGGAATATTTAATCGGAACAGATCTAGATATTCTTAATAGGGGTTCGACCCCGACTTTTAGGTAAGAAGATGGAGAGTTTCTAATGAACCTTCACTTTCTGACCATTCACAGATAGTCTTCGAGGTGGAGTCTGCGGTCCGATCCGAATCTAAGTGGATTCGTAATCCCAGAAAGACTGATTGGGTTAGCTACAACTCAGAACTTCGAAGGACACTTTCTGGTTTACCGGGTAAGATAAGAGATTGTCAAACCCTAGATGAGGCGGTCAATGATTTTACAAAGGCTATTATGGCAGCTTATGAAGGTAGCTGCAAACCGACAAAAGTATTTTCGGGAAAAGAGGTGTGCTGGTGGAATGAGAGATTAGATTATCTCAGGAAAGAAACTAGAAAACTCTTTAAGCGTGCCAAGAAAAGGCGCACGACTAATGGTTGGTCTGACTTTACAAAAATAAGAGACGACTATAGAAACGAAATAAGGAAAGCAAAACAAGTTAGTTGGAATGCTTTCTCTTCCAGCATCGAAAAAGGGAAAGAGGCAGCCAGATTGGATAAACTGCTTGCCAAGAACCCTGAGGCAATTTTGGGCACTTTAGTATTGTCGGATGGGACTGTCTCTAAGTCGGACGATGAGACCTTGGCTTATCTGGTCCAGGTACACTTTCCGGGCTTTTCAAGGTCGGGGGAGGCGGACATGACCCTGGGTCGCTAACAAACCTTCCACAGGCTGATTATCGGCCGCGAAGGCAGCTGGCTAACAGGATCGTGAATGCCGAGAGGATCAGATGGGCCGCGGAATCTTTTAGTCCTTACAAGTCTCCCGGTCGTCATGGCGTCTTCCCTGTCCTTTTTCAAAGAGAGATGTTGTTAGGCTTGCGAGAGCAAGTCTGACTCTGGGATATGTCCCGACAGCGTGGAGGGGTACGAAAGTCGTATTCATACCTAAAGCGGGAAAGAACGGGTATACCTCACAGAAGGATTTCCGTCCCATTAGCCTTACATCCTTTATTCTAGTTTTCTGTCTCCGTAGAGCACTACGGAGACAGCTCTGGCGAGAGCAGTTGACCTAATTGATGGGCAACTGCAGAGTCAGGGTTTTGCTGTAGGTGTTTTTATGGACATAGAAGGAGCTTTTAGTCAGGCCTCTCCGGAATCCATAAGTAGAGCTATGACAGCTTTTAATGTTCCTACAGGAGTGGTTGATTGGACCTGTCACATGTTAAAAAACAGAAACCTCGTATCAACTAAAGGAGACTCAGTCCTGAAAGGGACAGTTAACTCTGGATGCTCCCAAAGAGGTGTTCTTTCACCCTTGCTCTGGTCCTTGGTGGTGGATGAACTACTGAGAACTCTGACCGAAGAACCATCTGACCATGTGATTGGGTATGCGGATGACATTTCGTTAATCGTCCACGGTCTCCATCTCGACGTTGTGCTCGAAGTGGCCCAAAAGGCTTTGAACCCGGTAGACGAATGGTGTAAGAGGGTGGGTTTATCTGTAAATCCGGGGAAAACGGTAGCGGTTATCTTTACCAGACGGTATAAGTGGAAAGCCTCGTGCTCACTTACGCTGTCCGGAATAGAGATCCAATATACAGAGCAGGCAAAATATTTAGGAGTAATCCTGGATAGTAAACTGCTTTGGAAAAAGCACCTGGAGGAGAAGTGCAGGAAACTTACAGCTGCTCTGTGGCAATGTAGAAGGGCCATAGGTAGTAGCTGGGGTCTTAAACCGGATACACTATTGTGGATCTATGGCTAGAACCCTTACACCTTACAATTAAAGCAGCGGCGGTTATTGGTAAGAAGCTTCCTCCTAAGTATAATTAGGGACAGAACTGTCCCTTTGTACCTCTTCGATAAAAAGTATAAGATTAATAAACCTAGTAGAGAAGATTGGATAAATGGACTAACAAATATTCCAGCTGACTGTGAATTCTGGTACACAGATGGATCAAAAGGCGGGAATGGAGTTGGTGCAGGAATCTATCATGTAACCTCTCAAGTGGGACACTCTTTTAAGTTAGGGACCACTGTTACTGTGTTACAAGCCGAAATTGTGGCGATACTTTATGGTGCTGTTGAAGGCTTGAAAAATTGTCACGACAAAGATATTTTTATTCTTTCGGATAGCAAGGCAGCTATTTTCTCCTTAAAACGATACGTATCAACATCAAGGCTGGTCGGTGCCTGTCATGAGGTACTTAACATACTAGCTCAAATTAACCGCGTTACCCTTCTCTGGATCTCTGGTCACAGTGGATTCGGGGGAAACGATAGAGCGGATGAGCTAGCCAAAGAAGGGGCTAGAAAACAACTTATTGGGCCTGAACCGCCCATTGGTGTTTCCAATAAATGCCTGACACTAAGAACAGTGGATAGCTGCGGAATACCAAAGGGAGTGGCGGGCAACTAAGGGCTGTAGACAAGCCAACGTACTAATGGGAACTAGTATCAACCATATGAGGAAAGCGGAATTCCGCAAATTAAATAGGAAAGAGGCAAAGACCATAACAGGGCTATTAACTGACCATGGTGATCTGCGTTATCATAGGCACAAAATGGGGATTGTAGACGACCCGAAGTGCCGTAGGTGCGCAGAGGAACACGAAACCTCAATACACATGTTGTGTCACTGCCCCGCACTTGTGAAGAAGTGGGAAAAAGTTACGGGCTACTTCTTTCTGGAGGAGACCGTTATTGCTACCAGAAACCTGTCCGAAGTCCTCCTGCTGTGGAAAGGACTTTGGATATAAGGGCTGTTATGGGGAACGTAAAGGCATTACCCAAGCGTTAGTGGTATGACCTGAACGGTCATAGATTCACAACCCTCATTTCTTAATAATAATAGTAGAATGAATAATAATGAAAATTACATTTTCTGCTTTAATTAATATTTTTTACTATTTATAACAAAGACGTCAAATTGTTGTCTTATAAATCTTTTGTATCCGGGTGATTAACATTGATAAGCAGTAATTTTTTTATTTATTGTTCATTCAATGTGCCATAAATAACAATTACTTTAATTATTCTATAATAAAAAAAACTTGCTTTTATATAAACGAATTAATTAACTTATTAATAAGTCTGAGAAAATAATACGTGCTATAATTTTTTCTCTCATCAATAGATTTTTTAATCTTTTAATTTATAATATAAAAATATGATCGATTTGGAGTTATTAATGTTTAATGTTAGAAATTTTTTATTTTTATTTAATTTGTATAATAATAAAAACGCAATTATTTATATGATAATAATACTTTGATATAATAATAATTAAAATAACTGTAAATTAGCAAAACAATTATAATTATTTATTGTATTAATATCAATAATAATTTATTATTATTCTCATCAGTATTGCTACTAGTATTACAATTAGTTTTATCATTATTCATATTAATATTATGAACACTGAAAAAATATATTCTTGTTTTAAAGAAAAATTTCTCTTGATCTGCACGAACTGGTTTGTAAATGTCGAAGAAAATATTGGTTTTCGCAATTTTAGAAATAAATCAACAAAATTTTAATTACATGAAATTTGTTTACTTTTTTCACTTTGAAGAAAAACAACAAAAATTACAGTTACCCACATCGAAAAATTCAGTAGAAAAACCCCTTAGAATTTCCAAGTAACTTCTCTACGGAATTTCTGTAGAGATTCCATGGAATTTCTACAAATTTTTAATTTCAATATGTCTATGTTTCATAATAAACTTTATAGAACATTTTTATTCTTTTCCGATTAAGAATAAAAAAAAGAATTTTTTAACTCATTAAGGACGGGGAGTTCAAAATTTGTACATAAAGTATAAGAACATATTTTAATCTTAAAAAGCACAAAGAATAATTTGCAAATACACTTTTCTTATGTATCTTGAATCCCTCTTTCGAATAGCGAACTCAAAAAAACTGAAAAATGTTAAATAAACAATTTACATAACATATTTTAAGAAAAAACAGTATTTTTTAAGAATTTTTTTTTGGTTTTTTAAATTTTTTACATGGCTCAACCATTTAAAAAACCTTCTACTGATAAAAATATCGCTTTAAAAATAGTAGGGCTACAACATAGAACTATTTTGGATATTAAATTTTTAAATGGCTGACACAAAATAGAGACTAAAGTTACTTTTTTTAAACAATATTTTAAATAAATGAAGGAAATTTTTAAAAAGTAGTTAATTTTGCTTGAAACTTGTTACTCGGGGGTTTTCGGGCTCGCCGATTACGAATAAAACCTTAGTTTTCCAAAATTCAAAATGGAGGATCCAATATGGCGGACAAGAATTTTTTAAAATAGTTAATTTTGCTTAAAACTTATTACTCAAGGGTTTACAGGATCGCTGATTACGAATATAACCTTGGTTTTCCAAAATTAGTCCTATGTTGTAATGCTACTATTTTTTACGCGATATTTCTATCAATAGAAGGTAATGTAAGTAGTTAAATATTAATCATTGCTTGCATTTATTTAGAGCGTCAGAATTTTTTTATAACCATAATGGTTATGATAATCGCATATATCACAATGGTTATGAACTAATATAAAATCAACATTATTTACATATGTTTGACTAAATATAATAATTTTTAATACATATTATTTGTAGAATACTATAATCATATATTTATATGATGCTATTAAATGCTTTTAATTAACCCTTTCGTACCTCCAGGATTTGCTGTTACTGGATTGTGTTGAAACTTGTTACTCGGGGATTTTTGGGGTCGCTGATCATAAATCTGAAGTCAGATTTTAAAAATTCAAAATGGCGGATCCAATATGGCGGACGAATTTTTTAAAATTGACTGAATGGAATTGAAACTTGTTACTCAGGGGTTTTTGGGGTCGCTGATCACGAATCTGTAGTCAGATATTCAAAATTCAAAATAGCGGATCCAATATGGCGGATGAATTTTTTAAAATTGACTGAATTGACTTGAAACTTGTTACTCAGGAGTTTTTGGAGTCGCTGATCACGAATCTGAAGTCAGATTTTAAAAATTCAAAATGTCGGATCCAATATGGCGGACAAATTTCTTAAAATTGACCGAATTGACTTGAGACTTGTTACTCAGGAGTTTTTGGGGTCGCTGATCACGAATCTGTAGTCAGTTTTTCAAAATTCAAAATGGCGAATCAAATATGGCTGACAAATTTTTTGAAATTTATTAAATTTGCTTGAAACTTGATACTCGGGGGTGTCCGATGTCGCTGATCACGAATCTGGCCTTCAACTTTCAAAATTCAAAATGGCAGAATTAATATGGCGGATGAATTTTTTAAAAATTGTTTAACGTTACTTAAAACTTCTTGTTTAGAGGTTTTTGGGGTCGTTGATCACGAAGCTGAAGTCCTATTTTCAAAATTTAAAATGGTGGGTCCAATATAGTGGACGAATTTTTAAAAAGTAATTGGATTTTATTGAAATTAGTTAATTCGAGGTTTTTAGAGGCACTGATTATTATGAATATAAAGTTATATTAAACCTCGCTCATCTACAGTGGTGTTTACATTTACCCTGAATTTTAGGAAAATTTCAAAATCTCGGGGTAAATGTAAACAGTCAGTTTTAGGCGATTGAGGTGCATCAATATTTTTTTGTACTTCATAAAATTTGTCTAGGGAAGTAAAGTAACAAGTTCATGCAAAAAAATCCGTCTATTTTACGTTTTAACAAAAAAAACTAATGTTCTTGGTGAAACATAGATATTCCGTTTAAATTTACCCCAAATGACCCTATTAGATCCGCCATTTTGAATTTTTTAAATCTGACTTAAGATTTGTAATCAACGACCTTAAAAACACAAAAAAACGAGGTGTTGTTAAAAACTATTCACTAAATGTTAATGAACTGTATAGTTTATTACATAACTGTTTTTTTAAACAGTCAATGTTTATCCTATTGTTTAAAGTAAATATTACAACTTTTTGTAATTTACTATTTTTTTAATTGTAGCCACATCCATTCGGAATAGAAAGCATTTTGGCGCAAATTAATTGGTTAATTTTTATAAGAATTACAACAAATTTTCTAACTGGTACATATATGTACCTGAGGTACGAAAGGGTTAAATAAATATAATTTATTATTAATAACCGATGGTACATCACAGTGGTGAGACTCTGTGGCTTGCGATCGTCGATGTTAAGCACACTCGAGTTCAGAATCAGTACTTGGTGACCGCGCTTCGACTCTCGCTATATCCCGGTGTTTTCTCACTACATTCGTAATATATAAAGCGAGAGGTTTGAAGTCGAGGTATAATGATGTGTACTGTCGATTATTGTCCAGTACACACCATTAGAACTCGGCTGTCGATAAACCGGTTGTACATGTGGCGAGAAAACCCATTAAAAGGCTAGTCCAGACAAATTCCTATATTGAGAGACCACCCATTTTCAGATGATTGAAAAACATTTTAAAACAAAAATTGTATGGAACCTAAATTTTTTTATTTTAAATTTTTGAAAGATGTTAGAATTTTGAAGAGAGCAAGATGTTTTAGAAGTCATTTGGCCAATATTTAATTTAGATATTTTTAAAAAATCGTCATTTTCAATGTTTTACAAAAATTTTAATAACTTCTAAAATAATCTACGCTTTTTAATGATCTTAGGCTTTTTTTAAAGGTCATTTGTTACTTATAGACATTAACGTGTAATTTTTTTCTTAAAAAATGCAGGCCGTCAAACTTGGATGAAAAAAATTCAAAAAATTTGGAACAATTGTTCTGTACTAAAAACTATTCTAAAAAATATTTAAAACATTATATGGTGTAGATTTTTCAAGAAAATTTAATAAAAAAATACGTTTGAATTTTAAGAATTATATTTCTGTTAATAAGAATGTTCCAAATTTTTTAAATTTTTTTGGTTCACATTTGACGGCCTGCATTTTCTAAGAAAAAAATTACACGTTAATGTCTACAAGTAATTCTTATAGTGTAACAAATGACCTTTAAAATAAGCCTAAGATCATTAAAAAGCGTTTATTATTTTAGAATTTATTCAAATTTTTATAAATCATTGAAAATGACGATTTTTTAAAAATATCTAAATGAATTATTGGCCAAACGACTTCTAAAACTCTCTTCAAAATCTTAACATCTTTCAAAAATTAAAAATAAAGAAGATTTAGGTCTCATACAATTTTTGTTTGAAAATGTTTTTCAATCATCTGAAAATGGGTGGTATCTCAATTTTGACCGGTAGTGTATGTATATATATATGAATTATATATATATATATATATATACTAAGGAGGCATCGCCCCCCTGCGCGCTTCGCGCGCCATCCCCCTAACTTTTGAAAATAAAAATTAAAATAAGTATAAGAAATAGTTAGGGTGTTGGTTAGAGTTAGTTAGAGTAAATTAACCCGTAGGTCAAAACTGCCCTTAAAATTGACGTACATATTGAGGGTAGCATGAATAATTGTTTGTTAACTTTATACGTTATGTCAATACTGCCCTCAAAATTGACATAAATTTTGACAGTAGCAGAAATTGTCCTAAATTTTGAGAGCAGCGGAAATTGTTTGTCAAATTTTGACGCTTAGTTCAAAACTGCCCTCAAAATTGACTTAAATTTTGAGAATACTCAAATTTTGTAGTACGATAACAGCCTGCAAGTAAATAAAATTTTCTTTGGTATAGGCTTTGACGTCCTATTTGTCGCTCCTATTTGAGGGGCAAGCTCTGACCTGTAGTTGAACCATAGATCAAATTTTGATGTAATGTGATGACTCACATTAAGGCCCCTTTTAAAACCCGTAGTTCAAAAAATAGTCAAAATTAAACTTGTATTTTGACATAATGTAAGGACCTGCACGGGGAACACTTTTTGACATATTGGTCAAAAAATTGGTCAAATTAAACATGGATTTTGATGTAATGTTATTTATTCTCTTTTTGACTTATAGGTAAAAAATATGTCTATTTTGACATAAGTTTTGACTTATGTTTTTGACCTATAGGTAAAAAAATAGGTCAAATTAGACATAGATTTTGACGTAATGTGAGGCCGTTATTTATCCTCTTTTGGACCTATAGGTCCAAAAATAGGTCAATTTTGACATAAGTTTTTACTTATGTCCTTATTTGACCTATAGCTCAAAAAAATAGATCAAATTAGACATAGACGTTATTTATCCTCTTTTTAACCTATATGTTAAAAAATAGGTCAATGTTGACATAAGTTTTGACGGACCCCTTAGGATAGGGCGCCCTTACAGAATCTCGAAACAGCGGCGGCGGCGATATCTTTTCGTAATATAGGTATTTACATACACACACATACATACATATATATATATATATATATATATATATATATATATATATATATATATATATATATATATATATATATATATATATATATATATATATATATATATATATATATATATATATATATATATATATATATATATATATATATATATATATATATATATATATATATTTGTGTGTATATGTATATGCATATGTATATGAGCGATTCCATGTCAAGTGATCAAAGTGGAGAAAAATTTTTCTCTAATCGTAGCAGAACTTTTGTAGCTTGTAGAGGCTTATGTAGCACTAATTGATAGTAATTTTTCGAGAAAATATTTTTTTATCTAGTCCAATATTTTCCGACAGGGAGGATTTTTTTCAGTCCAATGCTTATTTCAACAATTTTTTACTCTTAAACTGTTAAACATAAAAATTTAGCAAAGTACATTTATATATATGAGGTTGGTATTATTTTCACTACTTTCGTGATTTATCAAGAGGGAGGTTCGATGTCGAGGTATAATGATGTGCCCTGTCGATTATTGTCCAGTACACACCATTAGAATTCGGCTGTCGATAAACCGGTTATACTAATGAGAGGTTTTCTACAGTTTCCCTCACCTCTGACTAGAAAACCCGTTAGGCGGGTAGTCCAAGTAAATGCGAGTACTTTTAATTTTCAAGCTGTTCTGTAGGTGCAAAATTTAGAATAAGATAGTTTGTGAGAAAAATTTCCACGGGGACACTTGTAAAAGCTAGTATTAAGGCAAAATACGAGTGTATAAATAAATAAATTATGTGCGAGTATCAATGCTTGTTCACAAATATGTGTCTTCTAATCAGGCTATATTTTTCCTGTAATCTCTACTTGAAGATGAGTATGCGTAACGAATTTTAAATCATTTCTTTGAGAAATGTAGAAGTTAAGGGGGAAAGGGTCGTTTTTTGCAATTTTTTTGAAAAAACATAAAATTCTTTCCCTCCTAGTTCTCAAATATGTCCGTTAATCAGGTTCGCTATATTCTTCGTGTAATCTGCACGTAAAAATAAGTATGTGTACTAAATTTTCACGGTTTAAAAATTTATTTAAATTTTATTAGTCAAATATTTTTGGCATTTTTTATTTTTATTTTATAAGTAATAAAAGTATTAATCATTATATTATATAACGATTGCACTGTCAAAAAATTAAAATAATATTTCAAAAATACCTTTCGATAATTTTTTCTAAAATAACTTAATTTTGATAATTTTTTTATCAATTGATTATGATAAGTAAAAATAAGAAATTAAATAAAAACTAACATAAATATAAAGTAATTGCGATGAAATTCTAAATTTTCTTAACACATTTTTTAAGTAATGTTACGTCCGTAACTTCTTCTTAATATACTTAATTTAACTATATACTTTCACGCATATGTTTATTTTCATATATTATATTTAATCGATAAAGCATATATCTTCTATTAAAATAATGTATTTCATCATAAAATGATATGCAGTACTTTTAATTATTATTTTATGTGTATTTTAAATTTGCATTATATTCAGTATATTTTCTAACGAATATTATAATTCTAATTTTATGTTCATTATTACAAATCCAGGAAAGAATAGTATTTTAAAAGAATGTCGAAAGAATAACGATTACGAGAAATTCAAGATCGACGATACAGATTATTAATATGTAAACACGCCACGCCTGAGGATCAAAGACAAAGTTGCGACCTCAACTCCATGCAAGGTCGAAGCGATGCCATACGCACTGAAATCTATTAAGGTCAAGACGAATTTTGTAGCTACGAGCATCCGTATAATGAGGAAATTTTTTTGTAAAAAAAGTGAACATTTCTGATAAGAACAGAGAGTAATAATTTGGAAACCAGCGTCATAGCATCTTTGGAAACCAGTCTCATAACATCTTTAAGAAAGAGAATAATTTTTTGGAAATCAATTAGTCATTATAATCTACAATCCTCTAGTGAACTCCAAGTATAATCTAAAAAGTGATCAACAGTTTATCCCAAGTATTATTTTGAAAGTGTTTCCTTTAAAAGTGAACTTTAAAATTACTTTCAAAGTATTGCTTTGAAACGTACTACGGTTAAAAGAGAATTATTTCCCCTAAAGTGATTTTTACTATTTTAAAAAATATTAATTTGAAATTAAATTCAAGTATCTATCTTATGTTGAAACAACACATTCCAAATTTTTAAGCATCGAAATTTGCTAAGGAGCCGACATTTGTCTGGAAGAAAGCAAATATTACCAAAGTACAATACACTATCTCATTAGTGTAAACAAGAAGACTAATACACGAACTTTAAGAACAACTATTTGAGGCCCTTTTACAACTACCCCTCAACATCATTCAAGATCGGATTACCAGATAATATCATCACATCAGTCAACACCAGTAATCGTTATTTTTTAAAAGTAAGGTTTATAATTTAGAACTATAATCATTGTATTTTTGTGAACACTTTTCTTTCTTGTTGGTTTTTAAATAAATTATTCTCTCACAACATTTAGTAGGCTCATTGACTTATCCTCATCGCAAATTAGATTCTTTATTGAAACTAATTTAAAACGAGGAACGTTAGGTATATTTTGAAAAGGTTTCTCGTTTTGACGTAAAAGAAGCCCTTTCAAAATTTTGGTGCGTCGGCCCGGGAAAATTAAAAAGTCGAATCAGCCATAATTTTGTCAAATTTTTAATAAAATTCGAAAATTTTATTTAACATTAATTCTATATTAATGAAATAATAAAATAAAAATAAATAAATCAATGAGTATACCAATTGTTAAGGGGATCCCACATATCAACAATGCAGATCTAAATTGATAAAAACTCTGCAACCGCCTTTTCTTGAAAATTGTATAATATTATGCCCCATCAATTTTGGAAACTCATTTTCTATCATAAATACATAGGATGAATATTTTATTTGTTGTAATTACACTACCGTCCGAAATTGTGCGAACGCTAACATTTCTAGCTATTAAAAAACACACCCGCACAGAAACAGTGATATCTCGGTTAAAAATGACGCTAGATAGTTTTCTTTAATTGCATTGGAAAGCTTATTAAATTTCCTATAAAATGCCACTATTTTAAGTTGTATTGCATAAATAGGAAGCGAGATATCATGTTATAAAGACAAAAAAATAATTTTATTTTTTTCGGAATTTCTTACTCTGACTTTGACTCCTGGCACAGCTAAGCAAAGTTTATGAAAAAAATTGTTACTTCTACAGACTATTCCTTGTAACCTAAGCTTTAAATAGAAACCAAGAACAGCAAAAAATATTTACGGGTTCCCGAGATATTACAAAAAGAGTCGGACCGTGCCAAGCAGAATTTTCAATCATCGATTTCTCTAATTCGCCGTTGAGTCAATTACTTGTCTGTGAAAAAAGTATCGAAAATTAATTTTACCAAGTACATTTTTACTTGGATCCACTTTTTAAATATCGATATATAATAAATTAAATTAAAAAATGGATCCCAGTAAGAATGTACTTGGTAAAATTAATTTTCGACACTTTTTTCACAGACAAGTAATTGACTCAACGGCGAATTAGAGAAATCGATGATTGAAAATTCTGCTTGGCACGGTCCGACTCTTTTTGTAATATCTCGGGAACACGTAAATATTTTTTGCTGTTCTTGGTCTCTATTTAAAGCTTAGGTTACAAGGAATAGTCTGTAAAAGTAACAATTTTTTTCATAAACTTTGCTTAGCTGTGCCAGGAGTCAAAGTCAGAGTAAGAAATTCCGAAAAAAATAAAATTATTTTTTTGTCTTTATAACATGATATCTCGCTTCCTATTTATGCAATACAACTTAAAATAGTGGCATTTTATAGGAAATTTAATAAGCTTTCCAATGCAATTAAAGAAAACTATCTAGCGTCATTTTTAACCGAGATATCACTGTTTCTGTGCGGGTGTGTTTTTTAATAGCTAGAAATGTTAGCGTTCGCACAATTTCGGACGGTAGTGTATTAGAAAAAATTATTTTTCAAAAATTAAATATGAGCAGTTTCCAATAGTCTAAACCACCATAACCACATTTAACAGCTGTTTGGTGGAACATTATTTTGCAATGGAACCAATAGATGGCGCCAAATGTACCAGAAATGATAAATTGTTGATTATTTTTAATTTTAAATTAAAAACAATTTAATATAATGTCTTGTTTGCAAGAGAAAATTGATTAATGGTAAAAAATATATAAAATAAGACAATTTCGCAGATATATTTAATTTTCCAAGTAAAACTTAAGTTTGTTTTGTTATTTGTAAGGAAATTTAAAATTTAAAAATCTTAATTTTTTTGTAACAATTATAAAAAAAGAAATATTCATCCTGTGTATTTTTGATATAAAATGAGATTCCCGAACGGATATAGCATGGTATTTTATATTTTTCAAGAAAAGGCGGTTGCAGTTCTTTTTATCAATTCAGGTCTGTATTGTCGATAAGTGGGATCCCCTTAAGCAATCAAAGAAACTCGTAAATATTCAAAATTCAAGATGGAGGATCCAATAAGGCGTCGATTTTTTAAAAATTCAGCCAATTCGTCTGAAACTTCTTACTCAGGGGTGTTTGGGATCGCTGATTACGAATTTCACCTTAGTTTTTAAAAATTCAAAATGGCGGATCCAATATGGCTGACGATTGTTTAAAAAATTTATTCGATTTACCTGAAACGTTATATACTGGGATTTTTGGGGTCGCTGAATATGAGTTTCACATTAGTTTTCAAAAATTCAAAGTAACTGATCTAATATGGCTAAACAAGTTTCTAAAAATTGCGAATATATAAAATACAAGCCAAATTAACTCACTTGAATGTTTATTTTCAGTTTTCTTTTTGTTTTCGTGATTTCTTTGAATAAAAAATCGTCGAATTCCCTTTCGAAACACCCTGGTAACGTTATACTTGGGAGTTTTCGGGCTGGCTGAATACAAATGTTACCTGAGTTTTTAAAACTTCAAAATATCTGATCCAATATGGCTGTCTAATTTTTTTTTTAAATTTATCGGATTTACTTTAATTTGAATTTGCCAGTATATTGTTATTTTATTTATCTTTTATTCTTAAGAATGTCATTTCCTACAACCAAAGAAAAAAAATTTGTTTATTCACGTTAGTTTACTCGAAAATATTACAGGTTAACAATTTTTTATTTCAATAAGCAAATTATCAGAACAAAGAATGAAATGATGATTTTAAATCATTAACAAATATGTAGTTAGAAAAAAAAGAAAAGCGAACATAAATGAATATAAATATATTTATATTTTTTTATTTCATTTGTTTTTTGAGAGAAAAAGTGTTTCTAATTTGGGGTTATAAAGTTACATGTATGATGCTTAATTTTATTTAAATTTATTCTGTTTTACTTTCGGAGATTGATTTTAGTCTTTAAAGTTTACTGTTAATATAAATTTATAGAAAAACGAAAACCTATAAAAATGTCATCTTGTGTAAATGACCCAAATGCTTTTTGCTTTATTTGTGGGGAATTTGTCATTCCCAAGAATAGAAGATCATTTTCTTATATTCTTAAAAGGAAGTACGAAGCTTGTTATGAAATATCTGTGAAAAAATTTAACAAAATTCTGTCACCAGAGTCTCTCTGCTCATACTGCGTTTCATGTCTTTATAAATGGGAAAAAGGAAATGAAAAATATAAACGTTTTTCGAGTCCTACAGTGTGGAGAAATCCGAAAAATCACAAAAATGACTGTTACTTCTGTTTAACAGTAACTTCTGGACACAACAGTAAGAGTAAACATAAAATAGAATATCCTAATGTTAAATCAGTCACGTTGCCAGTATTACAAAATGAATGTTCTGATTTGTTTTGTCTTTCTTCTGAATCCAATGATTTACAAATATTGCAGAGTGAACTTACAGAAGAAGATGATGCAGCTGTCAGTGAACGTAACTATTCTATTGATAAAGATGAAGAAAAAGGTACTTTTAACCAATTTGAATTAAGCGATTTAGTACGAGATGTCGAAGGTTTGATAAATGCATTTAATAGTGTCATATATGTTGCTGAAGATTGGCGTCTCTTTCTTGATTCTTCAACCAAGAGTTTTAAAGCTGTATTCAGTAAGCTGTATAACGGTAACTTTTATGCATCTGTTCCTATTGCCCATTCTGTAGTCTTAAAAGAGGAATATCAAAATTTAAAACTGATATTAGAAAAGTTGCAATATGAAAAACACAATTGGCAAATATGTAGTGATTTCAAAATAGTAACGATCATACTAGGTCAGCAAGGAGGGTTTACTAAATTTCCTTGTTTCTTGTGCGAATGGGACAGCTGCGATCGTCAACAGCATTATGTTAAAAAAGATTAGCCACCTAAAATGACTTTAGTACCGGGTTCGAGAAATATTCTCTATAAAAATTTGGTTGATTAAAAAAAAATTATTCCCCCTCCATTGCATATAAAACTTGGATTAATGACGCAATTCGTTAAAGCTATTAAAGTAAATCAAAGTAATGCATTCGAGTACTTGGCAAAAAAATTTCCGAAATTATCTGAAGCCAAAATAAAAGCAGGTGTCTTTGACAGTCCCTAGATCCGAGCTCTTTTAAAAGATCAAATCTTTGAGGAAAAAATGAATCCAAATGAAAAAGCAGCATGGAAAAGTTTCAAAGATGTGGTTTATAAGTTTTTAGGAAATAAAAAGGATCCAGATTTCAAAAATATTGTTTAAAAAATGGTGACAAACTACAAAAATTTGGGTTGCTTGATGAATCTTAAACTCCATTTTCTCGATTCACATCTCGACTACTTCCCCGAAAACCTTGGTTGTGTAAGTGAAGAGCAAGGTGAGAGGTTTCATCAAGACATAAAGGTCATGGAGCAACGATACCAGGGTGTTTGGAATGAACACATGATGTCAGACTACTGTTGGAGCTTAAAACGAGATACTAATGCGGGACATAAACGTAAGGGAATTCGACGATCTTTTCATTCAAAGAAATCACGAAAACAAAAAGAAAACTGAAAATAAACTTTTAAGTGAGTTAATTTGTCTTGTATTTTATATATTTGCAATTTTTAGAAAATTGTTTAGCCATATTAGATCAGTTACTTTGAATTTTTGAAAACTAATGTAAAACTCATATTCAGCAACCCCAAAAACCCCCGAGTATAACGTTTCAGGTAAATTCGATAAATTTTTTAAAAAATCGTTAGCCATATTGAATTCGCCATTTAAAATTTTTGATAACTAAGGTGAAATTCGATTTCAGCGGCCCAAAAAAACCCCGTATATAACGTTTCAGGTAAATCGGATAAATTTTTTAAACAATCGTCAGCCATATTGGATCCGCCACTTTTAATTTTTAAAAACTAAGGTGAAATTCGTAATCAGCGACCCCAAACACCCCCGAGTAAGAAGTTTCAGACGAATTGGCTGAATTTTTAAAAAATCGACGCCATATTTGATCCGCCATCTTGAATTTTAAATATTTACGAGTTTCTTTGATTTCTTAACATTATATAATATTTTTTCAGTGTGTTAAAGTTGTTTTTTAATAGAATCTTCTGCCTATTTTTATTTAAATTATTATTTAAATAATTGTTTCAAGATTACAATCAGATTGGTAAATTCTGATTATTTATTTGTTTGTGAGATCGTTGTTATCTATCAACCATATGGGGATTGTCTTTATTTAAAAGAAAAATAATTATATTGCTTTATTATTATTTAAGATACTTGATTTAGTTTTATTATTTGGGAAATACAATAAGAGTCTAATCAATTATTTTATGTATTCCTTTTCTTTATTATAGTTTATTTTATGGAAGTAATGAGAGAAAATACAATTTATAGTGTTAAAATTTTTGATAATGATAATATTGTGTGTGTTGTTTATAATTTAAAAGTACTTACAATTACCCCTGATGAGGGTGGAGACGAAATACAGTTTTTGACGCAATTTACGTTCATACAACACTATACGGAACAGTTGAGTCACACTCACTGTTTTAGTTCGTAATTCTTGAAATCTAACTCGTCAATTTAGAGTTCACTATGGAATTACACTAATACGACGGTTTTCAACAATTTGAAATTTTGCTCACAATCCAGGCGATAAAGAGAATTTATTCTTAAGAACACGAATTTACTTGTACTGTTAGAAACTGCGAGTCTTATGATATCAATAGTGTGAAACCGAAGGGTCGCTTCAACTTGTACAAAATATTGTTCACAAAATGTCACATTAAGGAAACACATATCTTTTATTTTAAAATAGGCTCACAATTCACACGATCAAGAGAATTTACGAACACGAATTTACTTGTACTGTTAGAAACTGCAATACTTATAATTTTGTCAAAGATTCTGCAGAGTTTCGGACTGACGTGAAGAGTGACCACAATATCCCGCAAGTGAAGATATGACTGAATCTACCCTGGAAAGTCCTGGGGTTTATATAGTGCCAAAATGCAATAAAATGGTCAATTATCACGTCTTGATCGAGTTATAATTTTAGAGTCACGAACAGAATTTCCTAGACTTAAATGGATTCATTGAAAATGCATCCTCTTAGACAAAGAAGTTTTTTGTATAGCGAATGGAAGCATCCCTTAGATCACGTAAAACAAATGTTTAGATCCAGCAATGCTTCGCTTCTGTAATTTTAATTTTGATTTTCAAACTTATTTCAGAGATTTTGAAATTAAAACAAAATTTTACCAAACAACATGGTTTTTACACAATTCTATTGTTGTAATATTAATGACAATGAACGATGTAAAATTTATAGTAGTGTTAGTTATCATAAAAAAAATATAGAATTGTACGTTCAACAATATGGTTTAGTAGAGTATGAAAATATGTTTTCCTTTTTTAAATTTTTGGTTTAAATGCTTCAAGTATTTCATTTAAGATCTTGTTCTGATCTAACGTTTATAAAGAGTTCAATATACTCAATACCATGCGTCAATGTTGTAATAAAGTCGTACGTGATGTTTATGATTGAGAGAGGTCAGCGCAAGAATCTAATCCGGCTACATTTGTATCATGTTTTACACAGTTTCTGTCTCAACAGTCATACCTAAAGCATTTATTTGACAACTTCCTAAATTTGATAATATATTATACTATTTTCAGAAAATTATTTATGTGATATAAAAAAATTATTTATTTTAAGTTTAATTCCTAATTATAAAAAGAACTTTTGTTACCGGGATGTAACAAAAGTATGAGTAAAAAATGATATAATGTATGGATAGAATGAAAGTAACATTTCCTATACAATTCATTAGTTTGAGCATGTTTCATTTCACTCCTATGCTCAATCTTAGGGGAGAGATGTTACGTCCGTAACTTCTTCTTAATATACTTAATTTAACTATTTACTTTAATGTATATGTTAATTTTCATATATTATATTTAATCAATAATTAATGCATATATCTTCTATTAAAATAATGTATTTCATCATGATATGATAAACAGTACTTTTAATTATTATTTTATGTGTATTTAAAATTTGCATTATATTCAGTATATTTTCTAACGAATATTATAATTCCAATTTTATGTTCATTATTACAAATCCAGGAAAGAATAGTATTTTAAAAGAATGTCGAAAGAATAACGATTACGAGAAATTCAAGATCAAAGATACAGATTATTAATATGTACACACGCCACGCCTAAGGATTAAAGACAAAGTTGCGACCTCAACTCCACGCAAGGTCGAAGCGATGCCATACGCAATGAAATCTATTAAGGTCAAGACGAATTTTGTAGCTACGAGCATTCGTCTACTAAGGAAATTTTTATATAAAAAGGGTGAACATTTCTGATAAGAACAGAGAGTAATAATTTGGAAACCAGCGTTATAACATCTTTAAGAAAGAGAGTAATAATTTGGAAACCAGCGTCATAACATCTTCGGAAACCAGTCTCATAACATCTTTAAGAAAGAGAATAATTTTTTGTAAATCAATTATTCATCAATCTACCATCCTCGAGTGAACTCCAAGTTTAATCTAAAAAGTGATCAACAGTTTATCCCCAAGTATTATTTTGAAAGTGTTTCCTTTAAAAGTGAACTTTAAAATTAATTTCAAAGTATTGCTTTGAAACGTACTACGGTTAAAAGAGAATTATTTCCCCTAAAGTGATTTTTACTATTTTCAAAAATATTAATTTGAAAATAAATTCAAGTATCTATCTTATATTGAAACAACACATTCCAAATTTCGAAGCATCGAAATTTGCTAAGGAGCCGACATCCGTCTGGAAGAAAGCAAATATTATCAAAATACAATACACTATCTCATTAGTGTAAACAAGAGGACTAATACACGAACATTAAGGACAACTATTTGAGGCCCTTTTACGACTACCCCTCAACACCATTTAAGATCGGATTACCAGATAATATCACCATTAGATTAATTAATTAATCATTAATTGTTTATAATAAATATAATATTATTAATTATTTATAATTAATATAATATTATTAATATAATATGAATATTAAATATTAACGGTTGAAAAGGCATGTTCTTCACCGTTCGTTTGAAGAAGGTATGTTTCTCAGCGCTTTCGCGAAATTGCATGTTTTTCACTTTTCTTTTTGAAACGGCATCTTTTTCACCGTTTTGCTGAGTCGGCATGTTGCTGTCCCCAAGCGACGATTTGTTGCAGGAAGTTTTAGGGACTTGTCATTTTTCTTGTAATAATAGTTGTCGTGAATATACGAAAATGTCGTTATTTGCAGGAAAAGTAAATATTTTTTTTCTTATTTTTTGGGGTTTTTATCGCTATAATTAAAGTGCACATATCATAATTGTGACAATTTTTTTATTAGCTGAAGGTGCACTGAGTTTAGTAGAAAAAAGTTTAATGGAATACGTTATGAAGAAAAAATGTATTGCAGGTTAATTATTAGATGACGGTGTGGAGCTAAATCGGACATCGTGATAAAAAAGAATCAAAATTGCGAATAACTATAATTTAATTTATATTAGGAGTGTTCGGCGGTCTCTAAAATTAGTAGGTTATGTGCGACTTACAGTTATCGCCCAAGAAAAATCGCCTGTTTAAAATCACGTAAAATTAGTAAACAACCGTTTTCGAACTAGTGTTTCTTTGTACACAAGCACTTTTTACAAAATCTGACAACGTACAATTGTCAGAAATGTTATTCATTATCTGAATTGAAAAGATTTTGTTAATCCACGAAAAAACGCGGTTTCAGGATTGGAATTACGAAAGTAATGTAATGACCGGCGGCAAGACGTGTGTTATAGCCATTTTGACAGGAGAGAGCAGAAGCAAGCAGGAAGTGTCATTTAAACCGATCAGTGCCGCATTTGTTAGGTGATAAATGTTAGTCGCACATTATCGAGAAATTTAAGAGACCATTAAACACCGTTAATGAACTATTTTATATTATATTCTTTGCATAGAACTATTTTATCAATAAATAAATAAAGAACTTATTTTAAAACACGAATTAACAAATTAATCTATATTATAATTCTTATTAATAAAAAAATTTATCTGGACTAAGAACTATAAATTTTTTTATGTTTTAGAATTAAGCAAAAATTTTTAACTGTAAGAAATAAAAAATTTTATCAAGGTTATTTATTAATTGATTTTGTTTTCCGAACCCTCTCTGGAGTTTAGCTATGACCATCTGACAGATCCCCAAACTCACTTTATTTTAGTATGAATATGAACGATTGCGCAATTTTCTGCGCCGAGGGGGTTCATTAATTATATACGGGTTTCTTTCGAAGTTAGAATTAATTTCCGAATCCGAATTTTCTACTTCAGTTTCAGGATCTGACCAAACTATCTCCGACAATTCTCGATCTAACCGTCTCTCTTCTTCCGAATCGGTCGATTCTTGTTCCTGTTCGAAAGCATAATACGGCTGAAGATGAAAAGGATGATATCTTCCTACTAACCGACCATCAGTCGAAGATAATTCATAAACATTCCAGTACGGCGTACTGAGATTATGCTCATATTGTACCAGTACGAAATAATTAAGTATGTGCGTATTGGTACGGTACCAGTATAACGACGGTATGTCGTACGACTATAATTATAAAATATAAGTACTCCATAAAACTATGAGGTTAGTATAATACCATTACGTTGTACTGTCATTTATCAAAATACAGCATATTCGTACGATACAAGTACAATATCGGTACACCATACTCTGCGTGGTGATGCAAACATAACCTAATTTACTTAACAGTTGTCAATGACATATGCATCCAGTGCACATGGTGCAATGATTTTTTGTGGAAAAGCTGACTTTTAGGATGCAATCCAAAAGTTTTATTCTTTGTAACATGTGTCTTTATATTTAAATTCGAAATCAGTGGTTTAGTTTCTATTAATTCACATGTATTATGTGTATACTATTAATCTCAACTGGTTTTGCTTTGTCATCATGCTTATTTTTATCATTAGCGTATTCTAATTACTACTACAACAATGAACAACTTCTTACTGTTACCGTTACTACTGTTATACTGTTCTGTATTTTACACTTGAGAAAAACTTTTTAATTCAAGAGTTACAATAATATATATATATATATGAGGAGCAATTTTTCAAAAGTTGATAAATCCATTTTTCAAAAAAATTGAGATAAACACATATTTAGAATTTTAAAATCCTTAGAAATCGATTGATTACTGTTCAATTTAAGAAAAAACATTTGTTACCAAATAATTTTCAATTTAAAATATATTTTTGCCTAACCTTGATAATTTTTAATTTTAATTTTTCATTAGAAAAAATTGCCAAAACCTTAAAATTCCTTTATTACAATAAATTTTAATTACAAACAAGGCATTTTCAATAGAAAAATATTTAAAAATAAACAGTTTATTACATTTTTTCTGCATTAAAATTAATTTCAATGGTTATGTGAGAATTGTCATTTGTTTAAATTTCTCGAAATGACAAAATTTGGATTTATCAGACTTTGAAAACTTGCTCCTCATATATATATATATATATATATATACATAAATTAAAATATATATATATATATATATATATATATATATATATATATATATATATATATATATATATATATATATACAAATATAAAAAAAAAAAAAAATATATATATATATATATATATATATATATATATATATATATATATACATAAATTAAAAAAAATATATATATATACATAAATTAAAATATATATATGTGGCACGGACAGTTAAAAGGGACCTACGGTCCGAAAAAAAGATTTCGAGAAAAACGACTTTGAAGTTTACCAAGTTAGTTTTTTTGCACTGCTTTTTGTCAAAGTACCTAACTTTGAAGTGGAATTGTGAGAAAACTAATGCAGCTAGAAAGCTGCGGTTTATTGCGTTAGAAAGATCGGTTTATTTACTATAAGAGCAGATAAAAAAGTCAAAATCGATTTTTTTGGATCGTAGGTCCCTTTTAACTGTCCGTGTCACATATAATTCTGTTTAGTGATCGTTTACATATGCGAGGCATTTTACATGTAATATGTCCTAAGTTGAAATTTCAACTTCTTGAAAAAAATTAAAACTCGGAGAATTTGTTGTTCTATCAAGTAGAAATTTGCCCCAAAATATATTTTTAACTTTTTCGAAAATTTCTACTTGATAGAACAACAAATTGCCCGAGTTTCAATTTTTTTCAAGAAGTTGAAATTTCAACTTAGGACATTACACGTAAAATGCCTCTTATATATAATTAATTAAGAATTTTTCCTTTTAATATTTTTTTAAATTCAATGAAATAATATGTACAAAAAGAATTTTTTGTTAAATATGATAAATAACAATAATCATTTGTTGTTAAAAAATTTTTTTTTATTATTACGAAAAATAATGTATTTTGTAAAAATATAAAATCATTCTCGGATTCAGCATAAAAAAATACATCAAATTAAAAAAAGAAAAATTAAAATCGGTTAATTTTATAATTTTTCTTATATATTACATAAACATGTGTAATCGTTTATAGGTTAGAACGTCCAAAATATTTTCTTAACATTAAAGTACTTTTAGATTATATAAGTGGTAATGATTCATAATTATTTTAAAGAATGTTTAAAAATTAGCAAAGCAAAACCACTGCAGAATTATTTAATTAAAATACTTCAAAACACTGATTGTTCTAATATAAGTAAATGTGATTAGAAGTTACATGATTTACATGTAATAAATATCTTTTAGATACAAAAAAGAACGCTTTTAATAAAAATAGATTACTTCAAAATTAAATTGATCTTAGTAATGATTCTTTCAGAAAATTTATCATAAAATGTTAAATTAAAATAGTTAATACTTAATACAAACTAAGGCACAATAGGGGGAGGGATATAAAAGGCTTTACACGCGGTACTAGTATAGTACAAATACAGTAACCGTACGATAAACTAAATTACAAAAACCTTTAATAAACCATACTATTATCGTACTCGTATTATTCGAGTATAGCATATACTGGTATGACATACTAGTACAGTACCTGGTACCGTGCGAAGGTAGATAGCGGGTACAGTACCAGTATGACTTATACGCCATACTCGTATTGTACATGCATCATACTAGTACGTTGGTTATCTGGGTGTATATATATATATATATTCAGCAATATCAGCGACTGACAACTCGTTTTCCCCCTCCTCAAGACGACGCCTAGACCTTAAGGCCATTGGCTCCCTGCCAAAATTGAGAAACGCAGTAGTGGGATTACAGTAAGCACCTACACTAAATAGCGCTTGACTAATAACCCAATAAACTAAGACTTTTTATGTGGAGACTTATGTGAACAACTATTCTAAAAATGTATTATTATAAATTTTAGAAGGCTTTTTACAATTTGAAAAAACCCTTCAGCCCCTGTGGAAATTACCATCAGAACCGACAGTGACAAAAAAATAAATTTTAAATGCGAAACATTGAAACCATACATGGTTTCTGTCTTGTTTTAATTTGGTGTATTAAAATATAAAAGTTACAATAATTTCATAACATAACCGTTTAAACATTTTAACAATTAAAATACTAAGAGGTAATTATTTTGAACAAAAAATAAAGTATTATTACAAAATAGAAGTACTTAATTAGAATTAATAAATTTCTCTTAACTATTAATTTAACAATTTTTTCCAATTTTAAAATTAAGATTATGTATTTAAATTAATTTTAAAAGTGTGTTTGGGCATCATTATGTTTAAAAATTAATGACGTGCAATGAAATTTTGTTTTTAATTTTAAATTTTTAGTAGTTTATTGAAAGATAAAGAAATTATTTTAAATAATTGTAGTTAATTAAGAGGAGTGGTTTTCCGCGAGTTGTCTCACTCTCGTATAAGTTGACGTTTCAGGCTCTAATTTTTAAGAATAATTTGAGAATAGCGAACTAGTTAAGAATCTTCTCTATATTTACAAAAAAATTTTGAAAAATAAGTACTTAAATTATGAAATTTTATGTGTGGATAATTCATAGGAGGTAATAACAATTAGAGCTTGTGGACTATCACATAGGTTAAAATGATGCCTATCAAAACCGTTCGAAATTCATTTGTAATTCATTCCAAAGTGCTTAAATTCCTATAGACATTTGTGTGACATATGGAAACAACTCTTGTAATGTGGTAATTATTCGATCGATTTGATTGATATGGAACTAACTGATAATGTTTCGCAATTTCCCTAGGTTTGTCTAAATGTCTAAAAATTACATTTTTTTTGCGAAAAATAAAAATATTTTAAAAAATACGAAGTGTATTCAAAATTCCTAAAATGTACACTTAGATATTAACCTAGTTAATAATATTCTAGAATATTTAAAAAATCCGTTTAGGAGTTTAAGCTTATTCTCGTTTGTCTAAATCTCAAAAAATCTCTATTCTTTTTAGTTTTTCTAGCTTAAATTTTATAAAAGTATCAAAAATATTAAATAAATTTAACAAAATTATTTCTCTTTTGATTCTTTATCCAACAAAAAAAGAATGAGCTCAATCGGTTAAGATTTACTCGAGTTATACAATTTTGTCGAAAAACAGCCAATATTTTGAGATATTTCGCGGTTTTTGCTTTTTACTTAGCGGCGATTCTCACAATTTACTTTCAATTAATTCAATAGGAAATCCACGCAAAATGTTTGGTGTATAATTTTTCCAAAATGTATTTTCTTCCATCATTCCTCTAAACCTGATTCAATTGTAGATCCATCTGTGCAATGTAATGATATTCCAAATACTAAAAGATTTATTACTTATCTTTATATTAAAGAAATGGTAAGAAATTAGGTTTATAATTTAATTATTAAATTGAATAGTAATTATCATTTAAATTAGATTAAATTATTAAATTACTTATATATTTAATTCTTGAATTATTCAAATAAATTGAAGTATCGAGTAAGTTAATTAGAATTACATTTAAAAAATAATTAAATTATTGTAAAAATTTTTTTTGTGATTTCTTTCACTAATTTGTTGAAAAAAGTGGGTGAAAGAATTCAATTATTTCCATACATAGCAAAATTCTTAAGATTTATTAAATTCTTTTGAATATTATCTTTAAAAAAATTCTTCACAAGAATCCAATTATTTTTATAAATCTCTATTAAATTTTAAAAAACAATTCAACTATTTTCAAAAGTAATTAGGGGTCGTTCATATACCACGAATTTAAAATTGAATTTAACTTCTTTTTTAAATACGAAACTACACCGACAGATTAGTTTGGTCGGATAAATGCCTCGCTTGGCGGATGTTCTAGGACCAACGATACTTGGTTCGCACCAATTTGGCTTGGATTTTTCCGACATGTGAGATAATCTGAGCGGGAGGTTTGACGTCGAGGTATAATGATGTGCACTGTCGATTATTGTCCGGTACACACCATTAGAACTCGACTGTCGATAAACCGGTTGTACTCAGGAGAAGGTTTCCTACAGCTTCCCTCTCCTCTGGCGAGAAAACCCATTAGACGGGTAGTCCAGGCTAATGCGAGTACTCCTAATTTCGAAAGACGTTCTGTAGGCGCAAACTTAATATTAAGAATTGTATATAAGAAAAATTTGTGAAAGCAAGAAATTGTAAGAAACACTTGAATAGCCAAGTATGTAAGGCTGAAGACAGGTATATAAACCAATAAATAAAATAAATAAATACGAAACTACGACATTGGACTAATTTTGATTCCGATTGTTTGTCGGATTCTTCTTTAAGTAAAATTATACAAAAGAGTAATTCTTATTAAAAAGTACTACAGGATTTACATTATTTAAAAAAAAATTAAATCAGTTATGGAACGATTAATTGTTTAAAATTCTATTGAAAATAATAGATATTCTGTCTATGATTTTCTTACTTGAGAGAATATTTTTATTCATACAACAAATTTTATAAGAATTATTTAAAAAATTGAATTCCTGTGTAGGTTTTTACTATTTTTGCAAGTAAATATTTTATTATTTGAAAATCATCGAATTTATGTAAATGAACTGAATACTAGGAGAGAGCAGAGTGGAAATTTGACTGCATATTTGTGGGGGAGAAGTAGCTTATACATGTTCTTTTCTTTTAATAAAATTGAAAAAACAAAATTAAAAATTTTCACCAATATGATTAATTAATTTTTATCTACCTCAATGTCATATAAAAGAAAGAATGTAAAAAAATTAAATAATTATGATTTGTTTTTTAATAAAAGTAAATGCTCATGATCAAGAAAGAAGAAGTAAGTCCAAATGATTTCCTCAGAACGTCCTAGGGTTATTCTTAATATTCCAACATTGTAAGGAATTTGTTTGACGACAATAAATAAATTTTTTGCGAAGAACTAAAGGTAATTTAACCTCTTTTTTGATTCTTATTTGATCTGTAAGAAAAAGAAAGTAAATTTAAATTTTAACTTTTCTTGAATTTTATATTTATTTATTTAATAAATAAATTATATTTATTTTTGGTTATAATTTACTTACAAAAGCTTCTTTTTTAAAACTTCTATTTTTTTAGTTTCAATTACGAATAATAGCCGTTTTTCAAAACCATTTAGCTTAAAATTTTTCGAGTTCTTAACATTGGCTCTCTTCAACATTGACAGCAAACACTATTAAAAATTTTTCATACTGATTTTTTAGTACAAGAAATGTGACGTTTTAAATGAAAGTAATTGATATTAATAAAGAAATAATAAGAGAAAGAACTTTTTTAAATATTAAAAAATTAAACGCAAACATAATCATACATAATTATCATACATATTTTTAAATAATATACTTATTTTAGTTACTATTTTTTATAATTCGTTTTTACATTTAATTTGCAATTGAAAATTATTTTTGAAACATTTACTCTGATATAATTTTAATTGTAGTAAATAATTTTATAATGTAAGTGTAATATTTTAAATGAAATTAAAAATGTATAAATTTTAAATTGAAATTTTAATTAGGTATATACGATTAAAAACATTTTTTAGTTCGAAAATTTTTTTTTGGCGAGACAACCTATTATATTTATTAATTAGGCGAATAATTTCACCTTCTAACATTTTTCTTCCTCTTTTGCACTTGAAGGGTTATCTTTATTTAATAAATTAGTCAATTCGATCTACTCTTTATGATTTGCTTCTCCTGAAAATCTATTTTTTATGTTTGATGTTAATGAAGGATTTTTTCCACCCATTCCACTATTATTTTTTGTTGAGTACACGCCATGCGAGAACATATTTTTTTACCTTCGAATTGTTTGGACACTATATGGAAGAAACATAACTTTTTTTACTGAATTTATATATATATATATATATATATATATATATATATATATATATATATATATATATATATATATCTACAACTTATTTTTTAAGTTTTGCAAATAATATACATCTTATACTTACTTGTCGTAAAAGTTATATTATCCAGTGATAGTAACACGAATTTACGGTATAAATGAATATCGTTTCTATGATTAAGAATTTTATAACGATATTCTACTATTACTATTTTTAATTTACAGTACGATGCTGTCAATTCACGGTTCTTTTGTTTACGGAATTTTTTTCACAGAAAACCAAAGACGGTTAAATTGCAATTTCCGAAAAACTATAAAAAAGGCTTTAAAGTTTATTCTTATTAGTTTTTGATTGTTAATAAATTTTTGAAAAATCCATTTTTATTAATGTGTTACTCTTTATCATATGAAAATAAATTTTAAAACGTAGCTCTCAAGAAATCGGCTTTGTTACAACTCACCTAGGTTTATACCCTACAAACGGCTGTTAAATTAAACTTCTAGATATTTTAATATTTTTAAAATTATTTTAATACAATTTAATTAAATTAATTTGATTTTACTTCTTTAACCTTATATACTATAGAGTTCAGAAATAAAACTTTCACTATCTTAAATAACTTTTTGTTAACCTTTGCGCTACCAATAATTTTTGTATACGCGGACTACAGGATGGCCACCTGGGGTGTCCAAACGCTTTTTTACTATTATGTTCCTAAAACGATTAAAATTCATCAAACGTTTTGAATATAATTATGTGTTAATACAAATACTGTATCTTAATAATGTCTTATGACATTTATGACATAAAACATTTATGTTTTATTATTAAAAAATTATTTAAACAAAGTATTGTTGTTATTTACCAACTTTTTCCAGAATACACCTAGAAAGTTGCAGTTTTTTCATAATTTGCAATTTACTAAATCTTTTATGATTACAGATAAAGAATAAAAGTTGAATAAAAGTTAAACTATTTTTTAAACAATTTTTAAACAAACTATTGTTGTTATTTACCAACTTTTTCCAAAATACACATAGAAAGTTTCATTTTTTTCCTAATTTGGCAATTTACTAAATCTTTTATGATTACAGATGAAGGAGTACACGTAAACTTTGCATGAAAAGCAAGAAACCAATTTGTGCAGTACACAGTATAAACATTATTAAATTACGTGTGATAATTGTTAAATTACGGTAATCTGAGTAAAAAATAAATATTTATTTGTTCAAGAAAACAAAATTGTTTAAATACTAATTGATATAATTATAAGAAATAAAAGGTACTTTTTTTAACAAACTATGAAAATGTCTAAATTAGAAAAAAAATTCAACCTTGTAGGTTTATTCTGTTAAAAGGTAGTAAGTAACAACAATAGTTTGTTTAAAAATTTTTTAAACAACAGTTAAATGTTTTTGTTTATCAGTAATTATATAAGATTTAGTTAATTGCAAAATTAGGAAAAAACTGAAACTTTCTATGTGTATTTTGGAAAAAGTTGGTAAATAACAACAATAATTTGTTTAAAAATTGTTTAAACAATAGTTGAATTGTATTCTTTATCTGTAATTATATAAGATTTAGTTAATTGCAGAATTAGGAAAAAACTGCAAGTTTCTAGGTGCATTATGGAAAAAGTTGGTAAATAACAACAATAGTTTGTTTAAAAATTGTTTAAAAAATAGTTTAACTTTTATTCAACTTTTATTCTTTATCTGTAATCATAAAAGATTTAGTAAATTGCAAATTATGAAAAATCTGCAACTTTCTAGGTGTATTCTGGAAAAAGTTGGTAAATAATAACAATAATTTGTTTAAATAATTTTTTAATAATAAAACATAAATGTTTTATGTCATAAATGTCATAAGACATTATTAAGATACAGTATTTGTATTAACACATAATAATATTTAAAACGTTTGATAAATTTTAATCGTTTTGGGAACATTATAGTAAAAAAGCGTTTAGACACCCCGTGTGGCCGTCCGGTAGTTTGCGTACAGGGGAGACCGGGGCTAAACCAGACGGATTTGGTCTTTGACCAGAAAACACACACAAAAACATATTTTTTGCTAAAGAGTAATATACCGTTTTGATGCTTGTACCTTCACCTACAAATCGCACTTGTTCAATTTTAAGAAACTACAGTAGCTTTGGAGATATATTGCTTCGAAGGTGACTACCTCGAAAACGAAAATACGAAAATTGGTGAGGCTAAACCGGACACCCCATGGGGCTAAATCGGACACGACTAATTAATTAAAGAAACTTCTATACAAAGAATATAATATAAACTGTAAAATCGGTAATTAATATAATATAAAATGAATTACAGTTTTCAGACTTGTCTGTTAGTAGCAACTCGCTTGTGAATTAGAGTTTTAATATAAATTATTTATTTATTTATAAAATGGTTCTATGCAAAGAATATAATATAAAATAGTTAATTAGTATAAAATAAATTTTTTTTAACTTTTACCTCAAAAAATGATATTTTCATATATTTACGGCAACTATTATTTCAAGAAAAATGACACGTCCCTAAAACCTCATGCAGCATATGCATCACGAAATTGCGAGTTCATAGGTTATTTACATGATTTGAAATTCTTCACGGTTTCGGAATTATTTGACATGTCCGGTTTAGCCCCGTGTCCGGTTTAGCCCCGGTCTGCCCTACAAAAATTATTGGTGGCGCGAAGGTTAAAATAATATTTATTTAAAAATGAAGATATTGTTCTTTTCGGGTAATTTTTCAATTAAAAAAATTCATAAATAAATGAAGTAGAACAGTTTATATAATTATTATTTATAGTATCCAATTATTATTTTTACAATAAACAAGAATATCTTCAGGGATAAAATTCTGTATTTAAATCATGAAAAAAGAAAATTGAATTTTTGTGACAACCTGTTTAATTTGGATTTTGATTTTTAAAATTATCATTGAATTCAATGATCTAAAAATATATTAAAAACATTTTAACAAGAGTCTAAAATTTTATTTGTATTTTTAAACTTTTCCAAAATTATTTCTATGTAAAAAAATCTCTTATAAATGACTCACAGTATTTTAGGTTTATTTACACTTCACAAACTCTTTATTAAATATTACAATAATGATTTATACAACAAAATAAAAATAAATGTGAAAAAATCACTCCAATAAAAATAATATAATACAAATACAATATTTCTGGTAATGGTCGTTCATCTGAGTGGCGATTACCGAACATATTTACTATCAGTCGTTCCTTTCGTCAATTTTCATAATTTTTTGAAAACATACAATTATAAAATTTAAGTTCTTTGTTTATAGATTTTAATTGATTTGATTTGACAATATTCTTTCGCTGTCACTAATTTTCAGAATTTTTAAACAAATTAATTATTAAAAAATTAATATTACTTAATATTTTTAAAATAATTTAAAAACTAACGTTAACAGCATTGTAAAATTTAGAAAATATTAAGCACTATAAAACAAATAATAATAAAATAAATGGATTTTATTAAAACATTTTTTATAATTATTAACCTAATAAATCCAAAAGTTTACGGTAATTGAATGTTTATATTTAACAAAACCCTTATCACAATTTACGGGAGATTATTATTGATCTTTTTAACTCATTCTATCTGATCTAAGTCGTCATCGTAAAATTTTTTTATTAATAGGGAGGCCAATGGATTTGTTTCAAATGAAGTCAAAGTTAGTACATAGTTTTTCTTGATAAAATTAACATTTTAATAGAAAGTTCTTTTCTTCAAATTAATTATTTAAGAGACAAGACGATCAACATACATGTATTAATATTTTGCAAATAAGCATTATTTCTATGACCACCGTGTATATGATTTTCAGAAAAAAGTTTTATTTAAAATTAATCTTTCAATTGTTTTAAGTGCTATGCAAAAATAAGCTCTATAAAGCGTAGCATTTTGACAAAATTTCATGTCAAAATGCTAACTATGAGGGTTATATACGTTTTCTTTTTATTATTCCAACTTGTATTTATAATTTTCTTAGAAAATAGCAAATGAATAAGATTATTAATTATATTAGCAACAAAAATTAATATTCAAATTTTAGTTTTAAGCTCTAAATAGTAAAATTTTCTATTTAGTGCCAGTGCTAAGCATAATCCCACTACAGGAGTTACACGATTGGTACTGTGTAATGCCGTGTTGTAAGCTAAACGAAAATCGCCCACAAAATATCTCAATTTCGGTGATTCTCGTCGATAAATGACCGAATCATTGTCTTGAGAACCCTATTGGTTCTCTCTACAGGGTTCGCCTGTGGATGGTATAAGGGATTGAATGAATGATGCATTTGATAGGCGGTGCATAAGCTTTTCATCACATTATTATGATATTCGGTACCACTATCCGAATGTAATACATGCGGTGTACCCCATCGATTTATTACCATTTTACGAAATAAATTTATGACTGTTGTGGCATTTGCAGTACGCAATGGTGCCACTTCAATCCACTTCGTGTATAGGTCTTGAAAGACAATCAAATATTCGAATCCCTTAGAACTCTTTGGAAACGGACCCATTATATCCGTGGCTACGACACTCCAAGGTTTTTGTATGATTCTAAAAGTTGGTCCTCTTTAGGGACTACCAGCTTCCAAGCATTGTGGTCATCCATGAGATACTCAAGTAAGGGATTATTTCGATACCGATATAACGTATCATTTTCTACTTTTTAACCGTGATGTTTATGTGGTTCGTTTAATACCGATTCGCGACGCCTAACACTGTGAAGTGATAACCTTCTAAATAAAACCGAAACCTTTTAATTGCCCAAATGACCGACTAGCATTCTTTCTCAGTTGTGGAGTAATTACGTTTTGCATCAGAAAGAATACTACTAGCGAAAGCGATTACACGCTCTTGGCCATCTTGAACTTGGGTAACTACGACTCCTATGCCAAAATTACTGGCATCTGTCTGTATGCAGAACGGGATTTTAAAGTCCGGATATCCCATTATTGGGGGAGTAGCTAAGGTCCTTTTCAATTCATTAAACGCGTTTTCTTGCTCGTCAGTCCATTTATAAGGTTGTTTGTTTTTAGTTAAGCGCGTTAAAAGCTCACATATCCGCGCGTAGTTTTTAATGAACCTTCGGTACTACGAAGTGATACCAATGAACCGGCGGAGTCGACGCTGCGTTTTCGATTGAGGAAAATTTAATATGGGGTGAACTTTATCATCATCGACTGATAAACCTTTATGATTTACTACAAAGCCTAAGTATTTTGCCTCCGAGACGCAAAAGTTACATTTATCCGGATTAAGCGTTAAACCAGAAGTTGTCAATTTATTAATCACTCGTTCTAACCATACCAAATGTTCTTCATACATTTCTGTCGCGATTATCAGGTCATCTCAATATGCAAATACGAATGGTTTCATGTCCGGAGTTATTATTTTATCTTTAAGCCTTTGAAAGGTCGCTGGTGCTCCACAAAGGCCAAAAGGCATTCTTTTGTATGCATTAGCCCCAATCCAGGCACAAAGAAAACAGTTTCCGCCTTACTTTCTTAGCTCAACGGTATTTAATGGTATCCTAATTTTAAATCTAATTTAGAGATATACTTAGCAGAGCTAAGCTTATCCAAAATCTCTGCCATGAAGGGCAACGCGTATGAGTCTTTTACTGTGACGTTATTCACCTTTCTAAAATCAATGCAGAGACGGTAGGTACCATCCGGCTTACGAGCCATCACGACCGCATTACACCAATCACTATTTGATGTTTCTAAAACTTCGATTTTTATGAGTTCTTTAACTTATTTAATGAACTCTTCGCGCACTTTAGGCGACATGCGATAATTTTTCTGACGAATTGGGGCACTATCACCGGTGTTTATAACATGTTCTACCAATTTAGCTGGAGGTAGTTTATTGGGACCAGAGGAATGATTCTTTTTAAAAGTGCTTGGAGATGCTTTCTCTCTCTACTTGTTGGTTCTGCTAATCCTGCGCACGAATCCTCACTACTCGGTTCACTTTGGCTGAAATCTACCCTATCAACTGGCTTTTCAGAAGCCCACAATTTTTGGTCATTAATATCAATTAATATTCCGAACGTTCACAAAAAGTCCATTCTTAATATTTCAGATTCAATTTATTTTGGAACGATTCGGACATTTATTTCATTACTTATATTCGCAAAACTAATTGGCAATATACTTTCACCAATAATAGGCTCTATAGCACCGTTGACTAACAAAACGCTGCTTTGTTTATTATTATTTATTTTATAATTATTTGAATTTATTATTGATTCACCTACCAAACCAAGATATGTTCTAATTTAAATTTTTTGACTTTATGTTTTATAAGTACTAATAACTTGTAAAGGGCTTAGGGGGTTAAGTATGCAAAAAGTGCCCCCGCTTCTATTTTTCTCAAATTTGGCCCATATGTTACTATCAATATGACTATAACTTTCTGCAATTTTGAACTCAAAATTCGCTTTTTTGGGGGAGTTATGGAGGGGGAAAGCAAAATCACAAAAATTATTTTTCTCGAAAACTACTGAACCGATTTTAATGAAATTTTAAGAGGTTTTAAATATAGATATGACGATTTTAGAAAAAAAATCAAAATTTTTTTTTCAAAAAACATTTTTAAAAAAAATTTTTGAAATTTTCAAAATTTTTTTAGGGTTATTTTTTTAAGTGACCACTTTCTCTTTTGTTGTAAAAAGTACTTTATAAAGTCCCCTTTAACATATATTTTTTTCAAACTTTTTAAAAATATAGTTTTTGAGTAAAATATCAAAAACCATGGTCTTGCTATTTGTCACGTACGGTAATGCACATATATACTATAACCTCTCCTTTCTTTATTGATTATTTTTATACTAATTTTGACTATTTTTGAGGTTATCTACACTTTGATTTTATGAATTTAAATAAAATTTTTATTAAAGATCTATTAAAGCGCCAGGATATTTTGTTCAAAAATATCCAAAAGATTTTATTTAATAAATTTTTCACTAACGAAAATTTAGCCTAGCTTGCTCAGAAATCGTGAGGAAAGAGTTTTCCCCACAAACCGCGGAGAGGGGAGGGGTAAGGAGATAACACATTAATTTTCACTTCACTGATTTTAAGTTAAACAATTAATAGATTTTTATTAATTAATCATTTTTAATTACTACCAATTACAATTTAATTATTCGGCAGAAGGCCGAATTTGTATGTGCAATATGCCGCATTACCATGCGGTGACAAGCATCACTTTCAATTTCTTAAACTGACAATAAAATGTGCCCATGTGGCGAGAAATCACTGCTTTTATTTTAACGGGACTCACCGTCGATTCTCCTACGACCCCGCAAGCTTCCGCGTCCTGACATGGCACTCAAAGAAACAGCGAACAATTTTTTAGTTTTTTATTTTTAATTTTTTTTAATTTGGCGTGATGCGCCCGTCAACTCTACCAAAACGAGAATGAATAGAAAAATGGCTGACTCGGCTACAACGAACGCGTCGCTACGCGCGCGCTTCGTTTTCTCCTGGTGAGTCCCAGGCGCACAACAATTTCACCAGTTTACAGTCTTTTTGTCATTTAATTACCCTCCCAGGGTAATTGAGTCACAGACGGTAAAGTAGAGCGCGATCCCATTCGCCGCCAACGCTGAATTTGAGTCGGCCTTTAATCCAATATGGCCGCCGTATTTAATTTGACAGGACCAAAACAAAGTAGTTTTTCGTCTTCCTGGTGCTCTTCAATATTCGGGAATCACGTCCGAATATATGCACCAGGAAACACTTCCCTTGATGATTGGGCCCATTAAATGGCTGCCAGTGGAATAATAATCCGAGAAAACTTCTCGACGAATATGAAAAGAAAACAACAAACGATTCGGCAGAAATTGTTCTGAATAATTTTGTTTTACAATTGTCGATCTGACGAGTTGGCAGGTTTGAATAGTACAATTTAAATGATTTATTTACTTGAAATTAGAGACTTTTAAAATTTAATAATAATAATTTTGGTTTATTTTAGAAAAAAAAAGAAAGATTCTCGTTTTGATAATAATTTTATCAAATGATTAATATGACAACAAAATCAAATAATTTACTCAATATTGTGCGTGGCAAAATGCCGCATCACAATACATATGGGCCATATTAATGTGATAGGGTATAGCTAAATAAGTATGGAAAAAGTGACCCGAATATATTTTTCCCATTCATTCCAACCCACTTAAAAATAACTTTTTCAAATTTTTAACTTAAAATTTTGAGTTTTTTGGAACTTATGGAGGAGAAAACATCGAAAAACGCATTTTCCTCAAAAACTACTGTATGTATTTTAATTATCTTTGGATATGTTGAAAAGACAATTAAAGAGATTCCAATAAAAAAATTTCCAAAAATTTTTTTTTTTTGAAAATTTCAAAACGAAAATTTTTCGAAATTTAAAAAAAAAATTTTAGTTCTATTAAAGTGACATTTTTAAGTATTTTCTGATTTCATTCTCTTATGTGATCTACTTAATAAAAAAATTTTGCTTGACATAATTTCAAGGTGTGTCACGGTAAATAACTCAAAAACCGTACACAGAACATTTTTATGTTGTATGCGAATGGTTAACTGATTAATTATTTACTTAATTACAAAGTGATAGTTAGGGTTTTCTGAATACAAGCCTGAAATCGATGTCAAAAAATTATTTTCAAAGAAAAATCCAAAAAATTTTATTTTTACAGTTAAAATTTTTTTATTTTTGGATCGTTGAAGCGGTACATCACACATTTTTTATTTAACTTCTTTAACAGTCTTACTTTTTAAAAAATAATGGCCTAGATGATTTTAGAGTGCGACACGGTAAAAAAACTCCAAAAATCCTAAAATTTGATTTTAAAATTTTCGAAATTTTTTTGTTTGTCCAAAAATATTTTTTTATATCAACTTCAGATTTGTATTTATCAACCTTAATAAGCCACTAGTAATAAGTTGCAAAAATATTTGACAGTTTTTTTAAAATTAGCCATTCGCAAACAACATAAAAATGTTCTGGGTAGGGTTTTTGAGTTATTTACCGTGACACACCTTGAAATCATGTCGAGCAAAATTTTTTTATTAAGTAGATCACATAAGAGAATGAAATGAGAAAATACTTAAAAATGTCACTTTAATAGAACTAAAAAATTTTTTTTGAAAATTTCGAAAAATTTTCATTTTGAAATTTTCAAAAAAAAAAGATTTTTGGAATTTTTTGAAAAAAAATTTGAAATTTTTTATTAGAATCTCTTTAATTGTCTTTTCAACATATCCAAAGCTGATTAAAATACATACAGTAGTTTTTGAGGAAAATGCGTTTTTCGATTTTTTCTCCTCCATAAGTTCCAAAAAACTCAAAATTTTAAGTTAAAAATTTAAAAAAGTTATTTTTAAGTGGGTAGGAATGAATGGGAAAAATATATTCGGGTCACTCTTTCCATAATTATTTAGCTATACCCTATCACATTAATATGGCCCATATGTATATATGTGCATTACCGTACGTGACAAATAGCATAACCATGGTTTTTGACATTTTACTAAAAAACTATATTTTTTAAAAATTTGAAAAAAATATATGTTAAAGGGGACATTATAAGGTACTTTTTACAACGAAAGAGAAAGTGGGCACTTCAAAAAATAACCCTAAAAAAAATTTTGAAAATTTCAAAAATTTTTTTTGAAAATTTTTTTTGAAAAAAAAATTTTGATTTTTTTTCTAAAATCGTCTTATCTATATTTACAACCTTTTAAAATTTCATTAAAATCGGTTCAGTAGTTTTCGAGAAAATAAGTTTTTTGATTTTGCTTTCCCCCTCCATAACTCCCCCAAAAAAACGAATTTTGAGTTCAAAATTGCAGAAAGTTATAGTCATATGGATAGTAACATATGGGCCAAATTTGAGAAAAATAGAAGCTGTGGCACTTTTTGCATACTTAACCCCCTAAGCCCTTTAACACAAAAGTAAGATAATTAATGAAAACTATAATTTTTTTAGATTAAGGAGTTTTTAAAATTATGTAAAAAACAAAAATAAGATTATATTAAATTCTACAAACAAAGAAAAATGTAACTTTATTTATCAAAACATCAACAAAAACATAAACAAAAGTCTAACTTCAGGTGTGGACAGAAGGAAAGAAATAATTAATGCAAAGTTTATTATTGTTAACTAGCTAAATACACGCGTGCATGCGCGTGTGGACACTTTTATCCCTTTTTAGATGATTAAAATTTAAAATCTTTTTTATGTTGATGAACTTGTTTAAGGTATTAGTCGCGCTACTGGCTCTGGCCAAAAGTTTACCGGGCTGCTTACTAGAGTGGGGCAGTGAGAGTGAGGGAAATAGTTTAACTCCCCACTCTATTAGTTCATATGAAAATTCATATAATTTAGTTATTTTTTTAACTTTCTGTCAATATATATTTATAGTTTGGGGCGGTCAAAAAATGTAATGTTTTTTTATACATTTGTTTCATCTAGTTGAATACTTTCGTAGTTTTATATCAACATCTGATGATTAGTTATCATATAAATAATTATTAAACAAATTCAATACATGCATTGGGTGCTCCCTTCATGCAAAATGTATGAACTTTAAATTTTTTTGAAGCTTTGAAACGGACAAAATTAATGAAATTGGTCTCAATCTGTAGATAAATACTTCAGGAATAAGTATAAAAAATTAAAAAAAAATCTGTCGAAAACCATTTTACGCGAATAATACCTTAAGAATGTATACAACTAAAAGAAGGTAATTATTAAGACCAGATTCCTCCAAACAATTTTTAAAAAATCGAAATTTTTTTCCGAAAATTGCTAGATAATCCCTGATCATGAATCTAAAGTTAAATTTTCAAAATTCAATATGGAGGATTCAATAGAGCGGGTAAGTTTTTTAAAAACGAATTTAATTCACTAAAGACTTATCCTAAGTAACAGTAAATGTTGATGTAAATTATTTATTTCATTTTATGCATTAACTAAAAAATGATATGACACAATAAGATCATTATTAGGGATAAAAAAGACTCAGAGTGACAATTTTTTAGTGAATTCTAGTAGTTTTTAAAAAACTCGTCCGGCATATTGAATCCTCCATATTGAATTTTGCAATTCTATCTTTAAATACACGATCAAGGACCCGAAAATTCCCCGAGTAGCAGTTTTTGATCAATTTTGATTGATTTTCAAGTACAGAATATTCACAAAATAGTGTTAGTATTTTTAAACTTTGAGCAACTGTAGCTCAAAAACTATCCATTATTTTTAATTTTGGCTTGAACTATTTTTGTTCAGAAGACCCTGAACTACAAAACCGTTTAAGTGAAAATAAGTGAGATTGGAAATTGTGAAAATTAGACTATAAGTAAGTGAAACTAAAAATAAGTGAAGCTCCAGTGTAGTAAAAAAGAACTAATGTAATATTAAAAAGTCAGTCGCTGATTCAAATAGTGATATTTTTACACTTTAATAGTTAATGGTATCAATTAATATTTTTTTTCGGTCAAATTAAATTCCCGGCTATATCCAGGTTTGTAGTAGTGTTGCATTCGAGCGAGAAATCGCTCGAAAAGAACGAGAAATCTCGTGAAGAAGACAATGAAAATAATTAAATGCTAAATCACATTCAATTGTTTTCATTGTCTTCTTCACGAGATTTCTCGTTCTTTTCGAGCGATTTCTCGCTCGAATGCAACACTAGTTTGTAGACATGCTAATTAATTAATTTTTAAGTACTGAATTTTCCTAAAGTTGAAATAACATAAAAAATCTGCAATTTACTCTAATTTTGAATTAGTCACTTTTTTCTAATCCAATAGGACCGATTTGTTTATTAACCCATTAACGCCTGAAACCTCTAAAATTTTGTGTTTAATTTAAGATATAATTTTATATACTAAATATGCTTCCTGAAAATAACCTAAGCGTTTCTTTATGTTTTCGGAGTCGCTCTACAAGATTCCGTGCTCAGATTTTAAATTTATCGCACAGAAAATTAAATATGGCGAATTTTGTGCATCAAATTGCGAAAAAAATGAAAAATTTTTTTTAATAATTTTTTTTTTACAGACGTCATTTTTTTTAAATGAATACAAGTGTCACAAATTAGCACAAACTTATTAAATTTTCAAAATATGCAAAAGCGGAAATGAAAAAAACAAAATGGCGGCTTCAAAATTGCGCTAATTTGAGAAAAAAAATCAATTCTTTCTATGGTGCACCGATTCAGAAAATGGCTATGAAATGTAGTAGATCTTAGTGTTTATATGTTTACGGGGTCGCTTATTATGAATCTGCAATCGGATTTTCAAAATTCAAAATGGCGGTCCCAATATGGCCGACGAAAATTAAAAAAATTTACTCCATTCCCTTGAATTTTGTTACTTAAGGGTTTTTGGGGTCGCTGATTATGAATCTACTATTGGATTTTCAAAATTCAAAATGGCTGAGGATTCATGCAAAATGCAAAAAATAAAATAAGTTGAATCAGAAAATTCAGTGACAAACGGATACGTTTTCAGGAACACATATCCTGCAATATAATTTGAATATGGCCGAAAAAAATTTAAAAAATTTACTCCATTTCCTTGAATTTTGTTACTTAAGGGTTTTTGGGATCGCTGATTATGAATCTACTATTGGAATTTCAAAATTCAAAATGGCGGTTCCAATATGACCGGCGAATCTAATTGGCTTAGCTCTGATAAAGTGTTCTACACTCTTTTAGCATAAGACTTAATATTGCAAAACTTACAACCTAACATTGTTGATGAAACAATTTAATATGACAGATAAGGACGAATATTATGGAATTTTAATTTTAGTCTCATTATAAAATAATCTTTTTCACCCATGATCCAGTGATATTGATTATCATTTTCAAATTTACTTTCTTTATCTGTATAGTTTTTTGCATATTCGCATAATTGATTGTAGTAATTAAATCTTTGTCATAACAAATATTCTCTTCGTCTTCAGATTACTCATTATCATTATCTAAATCATCTTCACTAGAAATTATAAACGAAGCGTTATAATCTTTACCAGAATCGTGTAATTCAAATTATATTGCAGGATATGTGTTCCTGAAAACGTACCCGTTTGTCACTGAATTTTCTGATTCAACTTATTTTATTTTTTGCATTTTGCATGAATCCTCAGCCATTTTGAAAATCCGATAGTAGATTCATAATCAGCGACCCCAAAAACCCTTAAGTAACAAAATTCAAGGGAATGGAGTAAATTTTTTTAATTTTCGTCGGCCATATTGGGACCGCCATTTTGAATTTTAAAAATCCAATAGTAGATTCATAATCAGCGACCCGAAAAACCCCCGAGTAACAAAGTTCAAGGGAATGGAGTAACTTTTTTTAATTTTCGTCGGCCATATTGGATCCGCCATTTTGAATTTTGAAAATCCGATTGCAGATTAATAATCAGCGACCCCGAAAACCCCTGGATAACAAATTTCAAGCGAATCTGGTAAATTTTTTAATTTTCGTCTGCCATATTGGATCCGCCATTTTGAATTTTGAAAATCCGATTGCAGATTCATAATAAGCGACCCCGAAAACATATAAACACTAAGATCTACTACATTTCATAGCCATTTTCTGAATCGGTGCACCATAGAAAGAATTGATTATTTTTTTCTCAAATTAGCGCAATTTTGAAACCGCCATTTTGTTTTTTTCATTTCCGCTTTTGCATATTTTGAAAATTTAATAAGTTTCTGCCAATTTGTGACACTTTTATTCATTTTAAAAAAAGGCGTCTGTAAAAAAAAATTATTAAAAAAAAATTTTCATTTTTTTCGCAATTTGATGCACAAAATTCGCCATATTTAATTTTCTGTGCGATAAATTTAAAATCTGAGCACGGAATCTTGTAGAGCGACTCCGAAAACATAAAGAAACGCTTAGGTTATTTTCAGGAAGCATAGTTAGTATATAAAATTATATCTTAAATTAAACACAAAATTTTAGAGGTTTCAGGCGTTAATGGGTTAAATGAATCAGTAAGAACACTTTTTTCATGCTGTGTAAAATTAATTATCTTGAGCAAAGTCTGAGATTTTAGAAACTCAATATTAACTAGTACTTAATAACAAGTTTTGTACACTTTTTGAAATCGATTTAATTCAATTTTATTACATTTTATCACTAAGACGTTTATTATTGTTTTATGATATAACGAGGTAGAAAAATGCATTAGTTGCAGGAAACAGTACTTCTTTGAATACCGACAATGATGCTGAACCCATAACTAGGTGTAAGAACATTCATTAATATTATAAGTATTATTATTACTTTGAACATTTATTCTTAAAGAACAATCGATTCCTTTTAAAATAATAGTTATAATATTGATAAAAAATAGTAAAATATTCGACAGTAATGACGAAGTTAAACTTTTAATTAATTACACAGCCACACAAAAAAAGAAAAGTGTCTTGATCTGGGGTCGAGACATATATATTCCGATGTATTTCGATGCGCTGAATCCGAATCCGTCATCAGAATTTGGCCAATGGGTCCTGGTTTCGCCCTAACCTCAAAAAATACCTTAAAATCGCTAAAATGGTCGCTTTTGAGTAATCAAACTTGAATCTAAGCACATATTAGTAAGTTTCTAAGGTCCTTCATTTTTAATAAACTATTCTATAAGCTTTTCAATTGAAAATTTATATAATAAATTAAATCTATCGAACATAACCTCAAAATTATAACTAAGCTTCCAAACAAACAAATTATATCATACACTGGGCAATAAAAATTGTGTAAGCCCATGAAATTTACTATTTAGCTCTTTCTGTGATTACTGATTACCGACCCTATGTCAAGTTTCCAAAATCCAAAATGGCGGATCCAATATGGCGAACAAAATTATAAAAATTTGTTCGGATTTGCTTGAAAATCGTTACTTAGGGGGTTTTCGGGGTCGCTGATGACGAATCTGTCATTAAATTTTTAATTGTTAACCCTTAAATATTTCTAGTAATTAATTTCATGTCGATATATTTATTGTGTGTATTCAATCTTTAAATGTATGCTATTGCTACTTCATTGTTCAGAATCTCTCCTTGTTAGCATTTTTTGCCTGTATCTGTAACCAGGGCACCTCTAGGTGGTGACGGTGGGCAACGGATCCATACTGGCTGAGTCCCTGGGTTAACGGCGTTCATGCCGTCATGGCAGATACAGGAAGAAAATGTTTTACGATGCAAGGATTAGGAACTCCAGTATCGGCGTCTGGTCCAGGGTGTGAAAGCGGGCCCTCCGACGTCGTCATCCGGCAACCGTAGCTCTTCATAGATGGGTAACTTGTTTGATAAAGAGTCCGATGCTACAAGAAAAGTGACTTCTCGACTACAAAATTGTAACAAAAGTCCCGATTCCTTTTATTACATTTGTAGCAAATATGAAGTCAGCTCCCTGCGGAAAAAAATAGATAAAGAAGTAGAAGATCTGTACGGAAATTGTTTTGGTCGTAAATTATTACACCAAGAAACAAATTGGGTTCCTCATATTGTTTGTCACACCTGTAGACTTATGTTGTATCGCTCAAAAAATACGAAAGATGAAAAATATCTAAAGTTCTCTACACCCACGATATGGAAGAAACCACGAAATTTAAAAGACTGCTGTTTTTGTATGAATTACATCAAAGGAATTACCTCAAAAAATAAGAGTTCCATTACATATATAAATGTGTCAACAGTAATCAGACCTACTGAAATTGATCGAAAAGCGGGAAAACTTGATGTTACTTTAAAAAAATATGTCGAAAAAGTTGAAGTCGATAATGAAACAGAAGAATTTAGTAGTGACAGTCATGAAAATGACAATGATGATCAGGAAAATGAGTTCACCGCGTATTACAATAAAGAAAAAAAGCCAATATTAGTATCGCAACCGGAGCTAAATGATTTTATTAGAGATCTAGGTTTACCAAAAGATGGTGCAGAATTTGCTGCTTCATTTGTGAAGAAAAGAAACTTCTTGCATCCGAATACGAAAGTGTCATTTTATAGAGATAAAGATAAAGAGTTCCGACAATATTTTAAGAAAGATGAAGAGACATCTTTGGTGTATTGTACTGACAAAATAGGTTTGATGGACAATTTAAAAGAAAATGTGTATAGAGATGAAGACTGGAGACTTTTTATCGATTCCTCCAAACGTAGTATAAAAGCCGTTTTACTACACAATACAAATGTCTACGCTACTGTTCCAATAGCTCATTCTACACAAATGAAAGAAGAATATAATAATAAAAAATACTTCTAGAGAAAGGGAATTACCAAAAACACAAATGGTTAATTTGTGGTGATTTTAAAATTATAACAATATTACTGGGTCAACAATCGGGTTTCACGAGAGAGCCATGTTTCTTGTGTCTATGGAATAGCAGAGATCGTGCTAATCATTACAAAAAAATTGTCCTTCAAGAGATTCGTTTAAACCAGGTTCTCACAACGTCATTCATCAAAGTTTGGTAGATCCTGAAAAAATTATATTTCCATTTCTTCACATTAAGCTTGGTGGGATTAAGCAATACGTGAAAGCGTTAGATAAGGACTGTCCATGCTTTAAGTACATTGCGAAAAAATTTCCAACTGTTTCTGATGCTAAATTAAAACAAGGGGTATTTGATGGACCACAGATTCAAGCATTATTTAGAGACATGACTTCGTTTCTCAAATGACCGACATTGAAAGACACTGACATCGGTCATTTGAAGAAAAAAGAACACGGTATAGTAGCAAGACAATGGACTGAAAAGATGTTCCCAAAAAAACCGCAAGTAATAAATCTAAAAAATTTGTTGAAATAATAAAGACTGCCATATTGGATCCGCCATTTTGAATTTTTAAAAACAGACATGGAATTCGTCATCAGCGACTCCGGAAACCTCCTGAGTAACGACTTTCAAGCAAATCCGAACAAATTTTCATAATAGTGTCCGCCATATTGGATCCGCCATTTTGGATTTTGGAAAGTGGACATAGGGTCCGTAATCAGTAATCACAGAAAGAGCTAAATAGTAAATTTCATGGGCTTACACAATTTTTATTGTCCAGTGTATGATATAATTTGTTTGTTTGGAAGCTTAGTTATAATTTTGAGGTTATGTTCGATAGATTTAATTTATTATATGAATTTTCAATTGAAAAGCTTATAGAATAGTTTATTAAAAATGAAGGACCTTAGAAACTTACTAATATGTGCTTAGATTCAAGTTTGATTACTCAAAAGCGACCATTGTAGCGATTTTAAGGTATTTTTTGAGGTTAGGGCGAAACCAGGACCCAATGGCCAAATTCTGATGACGGATTCGGATTCAGCGCATCGAAATACATCGGAATATATATGTCTCGACCCCAGATCAAGACACTTTTCTTTTTTTGTGTGGCTGTGAATTGTTGTTTCATTAAAACAAAATTTTAATTACATAATTATGTTTTGTCATTTAAAATGTTAATAAGATAATGCTGTCATGTTCAATTTCTTGTAATTTGTATTGGTTATTCTTCTGAAAGTGACATTTTTTATGTCTCATTAGTTTTACAAAATCTACTCTTTAATAAATATTGTTAATTTTCATAGTGAAAATTTAGAACTTATTTATCATTTTAAAAAGAAAACTACTTAATTTCATTCAACTGAATTTATGTAATAACTAAATTACTTTCATCTCCGGATCCTTTTTAACCTGTCTCCAATAGGACTTCTATAAGAAAACTAAATTTTTATGTTTTTTCAAACTCTCAGAAATTTTTAAAGGATAGTGTTAGAAAGTACAATGTTTTTTCAATCGTTATGTGTAGTTTAAAAAATTTTAGACCTTACTTTTGGTTGAATCCATTTTAATTCAGGCAAGCCGAATAACTACAAGTCGTAAAATTACCTGTTGATGAAATATGTTATTTTATATCAAAAATAAAGAGACACGTATTTTTTTATTTTTCATAAAAAAATTTTTCAACGAAGTTAGCCACATTTGAACTTTGAGCGATAAAACCCAAAAAACGGTAAAAAAAATTGTTTTACTTGTAATTTTTTTCTACTGTGTGTTAATAAATTTTTTTTCTTGATTCTAATTGGGGGTCCTCTAAATGGCGGCAGATTTTCAAAAAAAACTTAATTTTCTCGAAAACACCACCTTTTTTTGCTTAAATTTTTAGAGTGATTTCGTATTTATAACGGGTGCTAAAAAGGGCATTTTTTTGCACCTTGTTATAAAAATATCGTTCGTAACTTGTGCGAGCAGTTAGTAATTTTTGAATGAGGACTTTTTTTGGAATAAACTGTAGGCGAAGCGAAGCTTTGCAAACTTTTATTTGTTATTGTTCTTTGTTTAAAACAAATTACTTCAATAATTTTGAAATAAAAAAAATTTTCGGAAAAAAATTCTTGTAACTACAAATATCGTTTAGCCCACTTGAAACTCATGTAATTTCTACTTTATATTAATACGAAGTCACTCTATAAATTTAAGCAAAAAAGGTGGTGTTTTCGAGAAAATTAGGTCTATTTTGTTTTGAAAATCTGCCTCCATTATTTTCATTTTGAAGTTTTTTATAAATTTAAAACGGGGTTTCGAAAAGAAGAAGACCCCCAATAAGAATCAAGAAGAAAAATTTATTAACACAGAGTGGAAAAAAAATTTCATGTAAAACAATTTTTTTCACCGTTTTTAGGGTTTTACCGCTTAAAGTTCAAATGTGGCTAACTTCGTTAAAAAACATTTTTATGAAAAATAAAAAATTACGAGTCTCTTTATTTTTCATATAAAATAACATTTTTCATCGTCAGGTAATTTTACGACTTGAAGTTATTCGGTTTGCCTAATTTGAAATGGATTCAACCTTTTATTTTGATAAAAAACTTTAAACTTTGTCTTCAGTTTTAGGTTAAAATTACTTGACAATGATTACTGATATTTTACACATTAAATATATCTTAAACAAAATTTAAATGCATATTAAAATAATGCTGAGAACCTGATGTTTAATTTTCTATATTTTATCTATAAAATGGAGAAAAATTATTGTTGTTATAAATAATCTAAATTTATATTTTACACCGAGTAAAAATTCAATTTTATCTCCGAAGCATTCCTTTTTAATAAATAACTGAATATAGAAGTAAGTTCAACAGAATATTTCGATGGTAATATAAAATGAAAAATATACATAATGTGAGATTTGTATACATTACTAAGAAAACATATTTTAATTGTGCCGTAATATAAGTAAATGTGAAAAAATTAATTTTTTATTTCTGAAGCTTTTTCTTTGAAATATGCGAGTTTTTCTTTTGTTTTTAGTATTTACCTGCATTGCTTTGGAAAAATTAACCCAAATTACCATTAAATCAAATACATTAATTAAATTTATATTTTAATCGAATAGAATATATTTGGTATAAAATTATGCAAATTATTAATTCTTAAGCAGTGTAATCTTATTTAAGATTTCGAGAACAATATTAGTGTTACGTCCGTAACTTCTTATATACGTACCTAAATTAAGTACAATACTTATGAATGTGTTTTGTATTCGATATTGTATTTTTCGTATATATTTTATAATTCTATTTTATGTATTTCATATTATTGCATTATAATTATATTATTTTTGAATAAATAGCAATTGATATTATATGTCTTATATGTATCTGAATAAATTACAAATCATAATAATTTTAAGAAAAGAGAATAATATTTTAAATCATGTAAAAAGAATAACGTTAGTGCATCAGTTCAACAACCTTCAAACAACTTCGCCACAGAAAGGGAGATAAACATCTATACATAAAGAGAGGGCTTCAAGAGACACTAAAATTAGAAAGAGAGAAAAGATTAGTCCACAGCAGCATCGAACATAAAAAAGTAAACAGGCTATGGATCATCCCTACCACTATTTTGAAGAGACACGAAAATTAGAAAAAGAGAAAAGATTTGTCCACAGCAGCATCGAGCATAAAAAAGTAAACAAGCTATATCGTCAACAAGTGAACAGTCTCCCAGTATACCTTTGAACATTATCAAAAAGTGAAAAGTCTCCCAGTATACCTTTGAACATTATTCAAAAGTGAACTCCCAGTAAACCTTTAAACATTATTAAAAGTGAAAAGTCTCCCAGTATACCTTTGAACATTATTTAAAAGTGTCGTCCAAGTATTAATTTAAACATATTTCATTACAAGTGAATTATTCCCCAAGTATTAATTTGAAATCAGTTTCAAATCAACACCCCATTCATCGATCTTCGAATATAGCTTTTATCAATTTCCAAAAATATAAATTTGGAAATTCTTTCGAGTGTCTACAAAACTCTAATTTTTGAAGGATCACATTCCAAATTTCGAAACATCGAAATTTGCTTAAGAGGCGACAAATGTCTGGGACTAGCAGATATTTTTCGGAATACAATACACTATCTCATTAGTGTAAACACCAGCACAAATTCTCCACCATTAAGGACAACTATTAGGCGGTCCCTTTTCGTCTAGTGCTCATCACCAGTTAAGATTGGATTACAAGATAATCATCACACCACAAGTAATCGTTATTCTTTAAGTAAGATTCATAATTTTGTACTCATTGTATCTTTGTCAACTCTTTTCTTTCTTGTTGGTTTTTAAATAAATTATTCTCTCACAACATTTAGTAGGCTCATTGACTTATCCTTATCCCAAATTAGATTCAATAATGAAACTAATTTAAGACGAGGAACAGGGTTGCCAGAAAAGTATTCGACCGCCCCGCCACTAGTACGAGGCAAAACCGCCAAAAACCGCCATTTTTTGAATATCGTGGCGCCTATACTTAAAATATTATATACAACAATATAACTTATGAAAAAAATTAAAATTTTTAATAATAATATTAATAATAAATAAATTGAGAAATATAACAAATTTTTATTAAATCATTTTTTATTCCGTTAAATATAATCATTTATAAATTTTACGTTTTAGATGATAATAGTACTTTTTTAGAATCAGGTACATTACATTTGGTATCATTCTTAACATTTTAAATTTGGTTATTTAAATGAACACATTTATGAAAATACTTCTGTTAGAAGTTCTCTAAATTCTATGTCGAGGTCGTTTATAGAATCAAGGGTTTGTAGTAAATCTTGATCTTCGTCAGCGCGATTGACTGGGAGTTGTTTCTTATTATCGTACATTTCTTCTGAGTTAAATAAATTGAGCATTTCTCTAGTTGGCTCGAATGTCGTACAGCACAATTTGCTAGTCTGAAAATAATATAAACGGTAAGTACTTTGAAACAAAAACGAACGACCAAATCAAACGTGAGCAAATTATTTATTTGATTTAAAAAATTTTGTTTCAATCAGTAATTTAATTATAATTTAAATAAATTTAAATTTAATTTACTTAATTTTACATTTAATTAATTAGTAATTAACAATTTTATTACAAAATGTTTTAATTTATTTTGAAATTTCTCACCTTAAGATGAATTCTGATACGGAGAAGCGCTGTGAGCATCTCCTTACTTAGTTTATTCCTCAGTCGATTTTTTATAATGTTCATAATGCTAAACACACGTTCCACGACTGCGTTACTGAGTGGTAGAGAGAGCAGTTTAATAACGTATTCTGCTAGTTCCTTAAAAATTTGATGACCTGCTCCGTTCTTCAACTTCCACACACAACCCCAAAATTTGATTATATCAATTTCTTCCAACGAAGCGTCTAACTCGTCACAAATGGTGTTGAATGTCAGAGTTCCGAGGGTAATCCACTGACTTTCGAGAAGCGAAATGTCAACATGAGAAGCTAAAAAACATAATAGTAACAAAGGTAATGGAAGCAAAGGTATTATATTAGAATTGAGGATGTGTTTTGTTCATTATTTCACGGCTGGATTATTTACTGATGAGATCTAAAGGTAGATTTTGAAACTCTGGTCGAGCCCTTTTCGCCAAAGCTACCGACGGCGCGAAACACCTCATTTTTTCTATGGACCCGAGACACGAAGGCAGTCTTTCCAGAAGCTCCTGAGTGAGTCGAAGAAGAAATTGTGCGCAGAATTCCTTTACAGAATGTAATGCTGCTGGCGAAAGTCTGACTTCGTCGGCAGTTCTGCGAAAATTTTCTCCATAAACAACTTGGTCGACTGGTCGAAGATTTTCTTGCCTCGATAAAGCCTGCTTCATAGCATCTATTTCTGATAAACGAATCATGCCCGGTTCAGATTGACGCATTTTCTCTGGTCGAATGATTCGAGCGCCCAAAGAAAGAACCAGTAAACGCAAATCGGCGTAAACTTTGCTGATATCAGCACAATTACTTTGAAATACTACATTCATTCGAGTAACATCTCTTAATATTGGGGTCAGGAATGTGAGATACAAGAAATGCGATAAATCGTTGTGAAGTCGAGACAGTTCTTTAGCAGTATGACATTTTTCAAAAGATGACGATGCAGCAACAATCTCAAAATGGGATTTTAGAGGCATATACTGATCCAAATGACGCGACACTGCTCCATACCAGGAGAGCCATCGAGTTTTTGCCAATTTTATTAAGAGTGGAGGATTTTGACCGCAGTGAAGATTCTGGAAATATAATTTTTAAATTCTACTGTTTATTATTTAACCATAAAATTAATTTTAAGAATTATAATTCATTTCTTATTTATTTATTATTACTTATTATTTATTTTTAACTTGCCTGGTAATGAGTTGAATACTGATGTTTGCGAAGAGCGCTCAACGAAAACCAATTTGTCGATTCTCTAATTAAATATTCCAATGACGAAGGAAGCACTTTACTAGCTGCTGAGGCCGCATTGTCCAGAACATGACAAACGCATCTTAATAATTGAAGAAAAGGACTGTCATTATTTTTTAAATGAGCATACAAAGAATTGTGTGCTCCGCACATGTTAGGTGCACCATCAGTTCCTAAACCAATCATTCGCTCTAATTTTAGTCCAACCTCTTTTATGAAAAGTTTAAAAACTTCGTATAGTTTTTCTGCTGTAGTTTGGGTGACTTCTACAATCCCTAAAAAATCGGTAATCATTTCTCCTTTTTCATAGCTGTAGTATCTGATGCATAGTGCCATAAACTTGTGAACCGAAACATCAGTAGATTCATCACAAATTATAGAAAAATAACTTTCTCCAACATCGCTTAATAATTCTTTTAAAAAAGAAGGAGCAATTACTCTGGCAATTAATCTCGAACACTTAGTTCTGTGAAGTCTAAGTTCACTCAAAACTGAGGATCCATTTGAAATCTGTTTCAATAATTCTCCAAGATGATCAACAGCTCGGGTGCTGGTGTGACACGCTGTGAAAACAGAGATCTTAAGATCACATTTTTTTGATTCTTCACTTGCTCCTTTGAATCCTAAATTGCAGTTTTAAATTATTAATTAACAATTCAAGAAAAGTTTAATAAAATAAAGATAAAAATTATTTCTTAATTATAAAGTGGTTACCTGGATAAGAATTTAATGTAGATTGATTATTTCCTGATTTTGGTATATCTGATAAAGCTCGTTGATGTTTTGTGGTTTTTGAATGATCAGTCAAGTCACTCCTATGTGGACGAAGTGTCGATTTGCACAACCGGCAATAAGCTTCCTGCTTTCCCATGTGGATTAAAATGTCAGGAGTTCTTTGTAACCACTCTGTATATTATATAATTTATTTTATTTATTTTTTATCTATTTTATTGTACATTATTTGTCTATTTTGATTATTATGAATATTGAGTTTTAATAAAAGAGAATGTGAGTGCGCGACTAACCTTTAAATTCGGGTTCCTTCTCCCAGTTTTCATTATACTTCTTGGTATGTGTACGTTTCGACTTACTCATCTTTAATATGTATAAGCATTTATTGCAAATGTCACCGATAAAATACACTAAACTTAACAATAACTTACAGCAAGATAAATTAACATCTAGTTATAATATTATGATCGATTAGGGATCATAATTGTCACATGTGACTATGTGAGAAAAAATGCTTGGCGCCTTTAAAATGACCATAAACTTAAAAGTTATTAGAAATAGAACTTTTGGTTTTAAGTGTTAGTCCCGTGTCAGCGTAATAGATGTTTCTTATTGGCTGAACGTTTTTCGTTTCACGCTGCCGTAGGAATGCATCTTTACGAATCAATAGTGGTGCGAAATCTTAAAAATGCCGCCTAATTGGCGGATACTTTTATTGATACCGCCTGATAGGCGGTTTTCCGCAAAGCCGAAATTTTACCCGCCAACTCAGCCTTTAATACCGCCTGATTTGCGGGAAACCGCGCAATCTGGCAACCCTGACGAGGAACGTTAGGTATATTTAAAAAGGTTTCTTGTTTTGACGTAACATTGGCATCTACATCAACAATAAATTTTTTTTTAAGGAAAAAAATTTTAATATTTTTAAGAACTAATTTTGCGTAACCTAAAGATCTTACTCTTGAGTGTGAAATTAAGTAGTCTTTACAGAAGAAACCATATAATTAAAGAAATAAATTGAAAAACTGCCTTAATAGTGCGGTTGTGAATATCTGAACATTATAAACAATATATCAGAACTAATAATACAATGTACAATAACTTTTTCAATTTAATTTTAATAGTGGATAAAATACCACAGAACTTTATTTATTCCATCTTTTTAAAATTAGTAAATTTTATTCTAATTTGAACTAAATGTAGAGTGCTTCAAAGACCATGCTTTCAAAGAAGGACTAACGGCTTCAAATCATCAAGTTGAGTCATCATGAATAGTGTTATTAAAGTAAACAGATACCCGAAGGTCGTATTCATACAATACTTCAATCAAATCAATTAAACACAAAATTCAACACTTTTGAAAATATCTATTTTCTTCCTGAAATATACAATAAATTAAATATTACGGCGTCCATAATTCAACTTCTAATCTTTTTTTTCTTAAACTTCCATTATACTTACCTGAATATTCTCTTACAATATTAAGTACATATATCCATCCATATTCTTTTTATTTAAGTACACAAACATATATGACTTCTTTAGTGGATGTACCTGGAGCGAGTTAACATTTAATTCTAATACGATATAGTTTTTAGCAGCTTTTGATCAATGTTTAAATTACATTAATTATTTACCTATAAGAACGCCTGAATACTTTGCTTTGTTGTTTTTATTTGTTTTTTTCTATTATTATTTTTACTGAATCACTAAATCATAGTTTCGGGTTATAGTTTTAACTTTAAATTATAATTATTATCAGTTGTTTACTATACAATAATTAGTGAACATATGCCTTGGAACAGTTTGCCGTTAAGTTTGTCAACCTACTTATTTAATTAATTTTTTTTCTCTTTAACTACTATCGAATAAATACTCATTAACTTTGGTTTTTCACTGAAATGGACTTGATGTAAATGTTTTTAGAATGAGGGAGGTCTGGCGAGGATGAATTGAAGATTGAATTTTCCTTTTTTTCTGAATTTGTTGTTGGAGTTCTATCCATGTTACCTTTTCTTTATTTTTTATATATTTATTTTTTTCTTTATTCCATACAATTTCTGTTTGAAATTTCTTTATTTACTTATTTTCTCTATATTATACTAGTCGTACCGGAACCAAATTGGTTTATTTTTCCTCACTGAGGAAAAAAATTTTTTTTTAATTCTCGGCGCGCCTAATCAGTAATTATTCAGCGTCTTATTGACTGGAATTTATATGTAAAATGGAGAAGAATACTAATGAGGCTGCGGATGATCCTATGGTCAGTGTGAATATGGGCCCTGCCGTTACTATCATCCCAAAAGGGTTGCGGCAAAATGCTATTCTGCAGAACAGCCACTGAACTACACCCTGGTTCCTTGAATACCACCGTGGAACGTCTTCGATCACACATTTCGACAAACATGCCAGTCACCGTCTCGACTTCGCCAGCGACTAGTGCATCTGGTGCAACATGTGGTCTTGCTCACACCCCGCATAAAAGAATGAGAGAGCTGTCTCTCTCACTCTTCTTCATCACTAAATAACCCAATTGATGATTTACAGGCAAATCAATGCAATAAACGTCATCAATCGGAAGGAGCCTCTACAGCTTTTCCCTATAAACACTCTTCCAAATCCCCTATCTCCAATAAAACTGTTGCCGGGACAGCTGATAAGATCACTGTTGGACGGAGCACAATTTCGTCTTCAATCCTCGAATGGAACAAGGAGACGGATTTGGGTTCCGTTAACAACTATCATCAATTCTCGATGGGCCCATTTGTCGTTTTAGTGGCGAGTACCCTTCCGGCAAAAATATTAGGAAAATGGATTTTTTTGCGGTTTTCGATATTATTGCACCGACTGTCCCTATTGAGAATAGGAAAATCTATCGAAACGGCCTGAATCAGTTAAAAATTTTTTGCAATGAGTACACTGACGCGAATAGACTGGTTGAATCCCAAGATCTAAAACGTCAAGGTCTTTATATTTTCATACCGGACTCTTACTTACAGAAGTAATGAAATTGAGGGTTTTTCTATAACAATTACACCCATCGTTCTAAAACCGTCTCGATGTTTTCGTTGTATGTGAAATATTGTGCAAAAATTGCAAAGCTAGGTATGTTGCTTCTTCCTCTGATTGCCCTATCTATATCAGGGAATTTGAAATATCCAAACTACGTTATATTGCGAACTTGAATAAGAAAGATGTTATATCTTTCATCATTAAGAAAACTTCGGTTTTGTTTCATTTCCAATCAGGTGAGCAGGGGTGCCCTTATCAAAATCAACCTTGTCACAACTTTAATAAAATAGTTGATAATAATAACGAAAGAAACACTGTCCAATCTTTTACCTTTTCGGAGGTAGTTTCTATTGATGATCCAAATTTAAAAATCCCTTTGAAACCTGACTTAATAAGAAATAATGATAATAATAATCCCTGTCCTGGTCTCACCTCCAACAACGCTGGGAAGGCTCATAAGAGCACGGAACCTAATGACAGTTTCGCGAATAGCAGTAAGAGCTTCTACCCTCAGAATTATCACATTTAGCTGAGGACGTTTCGACTCCTTACCACCAACGAACTTTACTCTCAGAGTCTCAAATTGATGCTATCGGGTTAATGACTAATTCATTACCTGTACAGATAAATGCTTCCCCGGTAGCGGGCTCCACATAGAATCAAAATGACCCCGTTATGGATACTTTTGCAAGTCTAAACTTAAGCCTTCACGAAGTAATAAATATTTTTATTTTTTATTATTTTATCGTCTTTGTTATCTTTCTTTATTTTACACTATTACATTTATTATGAATAAAAGAAACCTTAGGTTTAAAAATTGGAACGCATTTGTTAGCGATTTCTGAAACTTGGCTTACCGATACTTGTTAGAAGAACTGTAATGATTACCCTAATGAAATTGGAGGGGGGTTACAATGAATATATGGATGTGGTCGGTGTTAAGGTACAGTTGGAAGCTGGTATTCTGCAATTTGTTTCAGTATATGCCCCACCGGCTATCGGAATATTGGCGGAGTGTTAGTACGAACTACTATAAGACCTTGATCTTTCCTTGATCCCTCTAATCCTTTAATTTTGTGTCGGGATGTTTATGCTCACTCTATGTTTTGGGGTGCAACATATGACTCTGTTAGAGGCACCGAGCTTGCAAACTCGATTGATTATTTCGGATTTGTTACCCAAAATGATTCGGTCCCTACTTTTATTACTGTTCCGGAAAGTAACAATCTAGATCTAATTTTTCTTTCTGTCCACTTGGCTTGTCTCACCACTTGCGAGGTTGTCGATGACTCATATGGATCTGAACATCTTCTAATTAAGGGAGTACTTGATGTTAACCCTAGGTATGTTAAATCGCTTTCCAAAAGACTAAAGACAACAAAGGTTTCATGTGTAGATTTTTCAGAACAAATAACTGTTGTTGCTTAGGAACTAAAACGTGAATTAGAAAACGGTGCGGATCCGATTGGCATATATGAGGAGTTTATTAACTGGATTAGCTCTGGCTTGAAGGACAACGGAGCACACTATTCTTCTGAAAATTCTGGTAGCCGCAAGTCTGAACCACTATGGTGGGACAATGAATGTGACTCTCTTATAGATAGACGTAGGATCGCGAGGAGAGATTTTCTCCTTAACCAAAATCTCGAAACAAGGGAGAACCATCGCGTCATTGATAACAGGATTAAAAATTTGTTGCGAAATCTGAAATCCAATTCACTTAGGGCTTTCTGTGAAAATATCAATCTTTCTATCGAACCTAAAAAGATCTGGAATACCGTTAGATCATTTTCGAATAGAAACTTACCATTAACTACTAAAGTTTGTAACCATCCTAACTCCGAGATCTTCATCGCGTTGCAGGACGACTTGGTTAGATCCTATGAACCAATTTTTTCCGAAATGAAATACTCTTCTTCTTTATCTTTGTGTAAGAAAGATACTGCTCCCGGTTTGGACGAAATTTCATATTTAACAATCAAAAAATTGCCCCCAACCGCACACAAACTAATTCTTAAATTGTTCAATAGCTTTTTTTGCAACTCGTAGTTTTTAACTCAGTGGAGAGACACAAGAGTCGTCTTTATACCCAAACCGGCAGGAAAAGGCTACAGGCCGATCTCCCTCACTTCAAATATGTGTAAAAATCTTTGAACGACTTGTTCATAGACGTTTAGAACATCTTACGGAAAGCGGTGACTGATAGCCTAGTAACCAACTTGGTTTAAGATGAGGAAGATCCTGTCTCGAATACGTGGCAAATGTTGTTACTGATGTTTCACATGGATTTTTGAACGGCAAGGGCACTCTAGCTATGGCTTTGGGTATAAAGGGCGCATTCAGCAACCTTCTTCCTGGATCTTTATACCAAAAACTTACCAAAGTTGGAGTACCAGATAGAATCCTAAATTTTATTTCCTTTTTAACATCTAAAAAAACATCTCTATTTCGGTGCTCCGGAGGACGGTTTTAGAACATCGGGCGTTGACGTGCCTCAAGGGGGTCCCCTCTTCTATTCAATCTTGCATTATCTGGAATAACTTCTATACTTTCGAAGGGGGTAAAATTTTCCATGTATGCGGATGATATACTAGTTTACGTTAGATTTAAAAACATTCATAACGCACTCGCTCTTTTGTCGCAATCAATTCATTCATAAACACCCTGGTTAAAAGATCCTGGCATGTCGATCTCTTTACCCAAGATTCAAATTTGTGTTTTCTCTCGTTCCAAGGAAATATATGACGGGATAAATCTGATCTATGATGATTTCTCGGTGCCTGTGCAATATGACTTAGTGTATTTGGAAATGTTGCTCGATCGTAAGCTTACTTAGCAAAAACATATTAAGCTCGTTGCACAGAGAGCGCAGAAGTCTGTTCATATAATTAAGGTTATCGCGAAGGTCTCCTGGGGTGCTAATCCTGTCTCTTTAATTAGGGTATATGAAGGCCTAATTAGGGCACACCTAGAATTAGGCTGCCACTTGTTTATGTCCACCGCTACTTCACATTTGAAAGTTTTGAATCGTGTGCAAAATTCCGCAATACGTGTCATACTTGGATGCATGAGTACCACTCCTAGGAACTTTTTGATAGCCGAAATCAACGAACCCCCTCTTCCTCTTAGACGTGCAATACTCACAGAAAGATTTGTTTTAAGAAACTTCTCCTGGAAACAATATCCTATAATTTCGTTAGATTTCCACTTAACTGTACTTATTCCAGATCGACTAATATGACAAAGAATTCAATACGATCATGTAAACCCCTCCTTCTCGATTATTCTTGGTTGGAACTTACATTAAATTTACAGGTTGATCTAGAAACCGGTTATGCAATAAAACTAAGTAATTCTCCTAGCACCTATTTTCAATCTATTGTTGATCTGAATTACCCGAATCACCATATTTTATACAGACGGTGCCAAATAAAAAAAATGGAAGAGCTAGTTCAAGCTATGTCTGCCCGGGGACCGTTGACTTTGGTGTCAGATTGAACGACTTCTCGACTACAGCAACCTACGAAGCTTATGCGATTTTATCTGCTTTGAAATATATTTATAAAAATGAGATTGCTAATTCACTGATTGTTTCGGATGCAAGGGGAGTTCTGTCAGCGGTGAACAATAGATTTAATCACTAGAATCTGCATCAGTTGGGTCATGAGATCATTCAACTTTCTATGAAAATTGTTGAGGACAGTGTGGCGCTTCATTTTCTATGGATACCTGGTCATCCTGGTATTATGGGTATTAAGATTCCAGATGGAATTGCAAAAAACACTGTGGGCTTTGAGTTTGGTATGTTTCAAGGTCTTCCGAGTAAGGATCTCCTTGAGTCCATAAAGGAGGATTTCAGATCCTGACAATACAATGTGTGGCTTTCATGTCCTGAACTTCCCTCTGGAAAGGGTTATTTTAGATTAATAGGTAAAAAAAACCCCACGTCCTTGGTTCAAAAATATATATGCTCCTCGTAGACATCTTAATCTACTTACAATACTCAGATGCGGACGTGTGGGTACAAGCGAAAACTTTACAAGAATGGGATGGAGAATAGATTCTGCATGTGTTTGCGGGACCGGGCAAGGAAGTCTAATACATTTTCTGAGGGACTGTCCGGTACTTTCTGCTTCCGGACCATCTCTCTATTCCTATTTGACAACCAAACTTATAGATTTTGATCCTGTTATTCCTGACCTACTTGTTTTGTTTATGTGTTTTTCAAATTACTTATTTATCAGATATTATAAAGAGAAGAAGTAAATTCTTATAAGAATAAGCTACAGGAGTAGTTAGCTAAATATAAAAATGTTTATTTTTATGGAAATAGATGCTTTCACAAATTGTTTTTTAAATTCTATAGACAATGGAACGAAACTTATTTAAAATGTATGGTTGCTAGGCAACAAGAACAAAGCGAAAGTTAATAGTTTGACATTTAGTTTGTTTGTAACCTGTTGAAGGAGAAAGGTTGTCAAAATTTTTGGTTTTTAAATTTGTCAAATGTTGAAGTATTCAAAACTATTAGTGAATATTTCTGAAAGTCCATTGTGAATTTAATTTGCTCTTAAATTCGAAAACATCTGTTGTGGATGTCTGCAAGCTAGGAAATGGATAAAATATCGTCATATTCAGGTTACCACTCAATAACATTATTTTTCAGCGTCAAAATGTCACAACCGGAAATTGTAATTTCTTCTAGGGGTGTCTGAAAATTGTTGTGCAATGGATATATTTATTATAGACAGGACTTCAATAAAAATAAAATCTACTGGCATTGTGTTAAAACTGACGAATGCAAAGCCACTGCAATAACATTGAATACGGGAAACAATGTTAAGATAGTAGAGGAAGGTTCTCATGAACATGCTCCCAATCAAGAACAAGTTGAGGCTGAAAAGGTTATAAGTAACTTGAAAAGAACTGCTTCTGATCATCCTGAATCCAACCCCGGCACAAATTATGCGAACTGAACTCCCATCAGTATCAAGTGGAGTATTAGGTCAGTTACCAGATCGAGAAAACTTAAAAAAACGCATAAGGAGACAGTGTCGATTAGATTTTCCACCTGAACTGAAATATATCGCAGATCTACGTGACATCCCAAAGCAGTTTAGAAAGACAAAGGTGTGTGATAATTTCATTATTTATGACTTTTTAGATGACGAAGACGAAACTGAAAACACAGTCATAATTTTTGGAACCAGAAGGAACCTGGAAAGATTAGCTAGATCAACAGCTTGGTTTTTGGATGTCATTTTTAAGATGTCGCCTAATATCTTCTTGCAAATTTTTTTCATAATGGGCATCATTAGAAAATCATCTCCAGAAAAAGACGACGTCGAAATTGCTGTTCCATTAGTTTATACTTTGTTCCTGTCGAAAGATCAGGTGTCTTATGAAACTGTCGTAAGAGAAGTAAAAAATGCTTGTCAACGATATGAAATTAATATCATTCTTCTGTTGTTGAGCAAGCTTTCGAAAAGATCTTCGACGATATTCCAGAAGAACTAGTTCCTATTGCGCAGAATTTCGAAAAAAATTATATTGTTGGAAGAAGAGCACGGGGAAGGCGGCGTGCAGTTCCTCCACGATATCCAGCACCCTTATGGAATATGTACGAAGCTACGCTCCGCGATAAACATCGTACCAACAACATTATCGAGGTATGGCACAATAAATTTCAGCTCATGGTTGGAAAAAATCATCCTTCATTGTATTATCTTCTTAAAGAGTTTTTTAAGGAGCAATTGAATAATAAAACGATTTTAAGACAGTTGTATTTGGGACAAACGGTAATAGCAGCACAGAAGAAAAAATTGTTGCAATCGAAGACAAGGATGAGAAACATCGTATCACTATATGAGGATTACAAAGAGAAGGACGAAATTCTTTAGAACCAACGTTTCCGAGGACATAATATCAGCCTCGGAAAAAATTCTGTACGCTTCTTCATACTTAATTGAATTCAATTCATTCACTATAAAATTATGCTTTGGGAAAAGTGTCATGGAAATAATGGTTTGGGATAATTGTCTTGGGAAAAATAGTTTGTGAAAAAAAGATTGGGAAAAAAGGTTTGCTGAGAAAAATGGATTGGAAAAAGTGGTTGGCAACAATACCAGCATATACCGAACCTTCCAGATTGACGAACATTTTACGTTATTTGTATTGGCTAGTTGTCCCATATTTGGGACCAGGGGCCATTTAACCAAAAGAAAGAAAGAAAATGTCAATCAATATAAAATAATAAATAAAATCTTATTTCAAAGTTCATCTTTAAAGAAACCTATTTTAGGGATTTTTATTAACAAATAATGGGGAATTGGCATTATAAAGTTATGTAAAAACTTACGGAATATTAAGAATTTGTGATGAACTTTATGTTTTTGATAAAAGTTTTTTTATTTTCTTGTTAAATTAAACATATATTTTTGTCCTACCTGCACGGAAAGAATGTCATTTCGGGCACATAAGGCGGGCGCAAAGTAGCACATTCTGCCCGGGAGTAGGGGAAGCGGATGGAAAATACTTTACCGCCCGCTAACGTCACACAAGCGGGCGGTAAAGTATTTTCCGCCCGCATGTTAATTCTTTGTTTTTTTCTGTAGAAATTAATAAAAATAAAGCTTATTGCTCAAAATAGAAAATAATATAACCAGGGACCGTCTCCAAAGTTTAGTTTCGTTTCAGTTTCTGAGTCAACACAAAACTAAATTAACAAACTGAATTTAGTTTCGAGTCGACACAAAACAAAATTATCATTTTTTCAGGAGACTTGTTATCCTGACACCTAGACAGCATGCACTAGGTAAATTACAAGGTGTCACTAGGTTTATCATTATAGACTTTAAAAAGTCAACATTTATATAGATCCCGTGTGGAAATTTGTCACGTATCTGTAGCGTAACGGTATAGTTTTACTATTTACTGTATAGTTCCGTTATTGTGAAATGTTATAGAAACTGTCTAGAAATGTAACGTTACGATCATCAAGTTTCTAGATAATTTTACTACATGAGAACAATCCTGTAAATCTGTATTAAAACTATATTGTGGATCTAAAACAATTTATGTAGATCCGAGGAAAATGCCGGAATTTCCAAGCCTTGGTTGTTCATTGACAACAAATATTGGACCAATATTAATAACCAATTATTTTCAAGCGCTTTAAAATTAAATTAATGAATGGTTATTTCTTGGTTATCAATATTGAACCAACTTCTGAAATTAATATTTTATTAATACAACACATTGCAAAAATTGTTCAAAAAAATAAATAAGAAAATAAAGTACTAGTCTAAAGATAGAAAAGGAATTAATTTAATTGGAACACTCTATTAAAAACAGAGTGTGATAAAAATCAGACCAAAATAATATTTGTCTTTAAGTTTAAGACTGAAATCGTCTCTTTTTATATAGAACTGGTAAAACAACTTGTTAACGAGAAAAGAAATTTGCGCGCCCTGGTGACAACTTATCCTAAGTAATTTCAAACATAAGCAGCGCGGGACTGCTTTTAAAGGCGAACAATTTCCCATTGGTTAGAAATAAATACTCGACGAAAAGTGTATATTGTTTTTATGCAAAGCAATTACTGAGTTTGATTATTTAAATATTTAATTTTATATGATAAATAAGTTTTTTATATTATTTATTATATCCAGTTTTGTTAAACAGAATTTATATAGTTGAACAACTTAAAGTAGTTAATGTAGTGAAACTATACAGATCCTAGAACGTTTAACAATATAAATCAGTTAATGAAGTAAAATTGTACAGTAGCTAGACCATTTTGATATAGATTTACGTAAATAGTTTCACGAGTTGTTTACGGTATAGTTTTTATCTTGCATATATTCCAACAAGAAATTTTTCTACACGGGGAGTTTAATTTTTAACTAAAATAAGCGTTTAATTGTGCGTGCCCTCAATGTCGTACTTTCCATGCAGTTTGGACAAAAAATTATGTTCGCATTATGAGCGCAATCACCTATTTTGCGCCCTTGATACGAAAATAACTATTAAAATAAATTTGCCACTTTGACCATTTTCACCATTTTCAAGTGCGTTTAACTTCTTTGGAGAAAATCTGAAAAATACGAGATTTTCAGGAATAATTACATTTCCAACTTATTAAACGCAAACTATCACATTCTATTTGGTTCCGGGCTCAGTTTAGAAATTATAAATTGTTTAAAAATAGTACGTTTTTAAAGGTTAATGAATGTATTTTTTATTAAGTTGAAGTTACATTAGCATTGACAAAAATAATAAACCAACTTCAACTTAATAAAAAATACATTCATTAACCTTTAAAAGTATGTGATTTTTAAAAAATTTATAATTTCTAAACAATGCCCTTGTCCAAAGTGAAAGTCAATGTGTGCTTTTTAAAAATGATAATTTAATTATTAATGAAAATCCCATTTTTCCGATTTTCCCTAGAGAAGTTAGACACACTTGAAAATCGTAAGAATAGGCAAAGTAGCAATTTTATTTTATACATATTTTTTATTTTACGAGAAAATGGAAGAAATATTTTAACAAAAACTGAAAGTTCATCACAAATTCTTAATATTCCGTAAGTTTTAACATAATTTTATAATGCCAATTCCCCATTATTTGTTTATAAAAATCCCAAAAATAGGTTACTCTAAAGATGAACTCTGGAATAATATTTTGTTTATTATTTTATATTTTTAACTGCTTTTAAACGGTCTAGCTACTGTACAGTTTCACTTCATTAACTGATTTATATTGTTAAACGTTCTAGGATCTGTATAGTTTCACTACATTAACTACTTTAAGTTGTTTAACTATATAAATTCTGTTTAACAAAACTAGATTATAAATAATATGAAAAACTTATTTATTATATAAAATAAAATATTTAAATAATTAAAATCAATCATTGCTTTGCATTAAAACAATATACACTTTTTGTCGAGTATTTCTACCCAATGGGAAATTGTTCGCCTTTGAAAGCAGTTCCGCGCTGCTTATGTTTGAAATTAGTTAGGATAAGTTGTCATCAGGGCGCGCAAGTTTCTTTTCTCGTTAACAAATTGTTTTACCAGTTCTTTATAAGAGGAGACGATTTCATTCTTAAACTTGAAGACAAATATTATTTTTGTCTGATTTTTATCACACTGTTTTTAATAGAATGTCCCAATTGAATTAATTAAATTAAATAATTTTAACATTTATTTTTTCGAAGAGCTTTTGTCATGTGTTGTATTAATAAAATATTAATTTCAAACGTTGGTTCAATATTGGTAACCAAGAAATATCCATTCATTAATAATTTAATTTTAAAGCGCTGGAAAATAATTGATTATTAATATTGGTCCAATATTTGTTGTCAATGAACAACCAAGGCTTGGAAATTCCGGCATTTGCCTCGGATGTACATAAATTGTTCTAGATCCACAATATAGTTAAATCTTTTTATTTAATGATTTTAGTAACATCTGTACCATTTCTGCAGAATATTACAATTTTTTAAAATTAGTCGACGACCACTTTAGTTGAAATAAAATGGTTTGATCCTAATGCTGTTTATTATTATTATTACGATAAGTATTTATATTTTAATTCAGTAACTTATCTAAATAAATATAATTTATGATTCACTTTATCGAAAAAATATATATGCAACTAACCGAAAATATTATCCATAGCGATTGCGTAACCGAGAGGCTTAGTATTAATGCGTGCAATTTTATAGGTTTCGTTAGATATAAGTTAGGTAGGGTTTCGAATCTGTATAGATGTTAAGATTTTCTAATATGTTATGTTGTTAATTGTAAGAATGAATGTGATAAAAGAGGGAAACTTATAAATAAGAATACACATGTAAAGTGTTAATTACTTAAAGAAATATTTGTTGGACGCACTGATTATTTTATCTTTATTTAAAAAAAGAAAACGAGAAAATATATAGGGATCTGAAATACTGCGATACGCATTCTGGTGACAGAAAATTTAACTAATACAACGGGGTCGATTTTGACATTTTACATGAAATAATTTCTAAATTCGCAAGTTTTATATTTAAAAATCCTAAAATATAGCATGATAATTAATAATTGAATTAATTTGTAAAAAAGAAAATACTACGAACCAGTGACATTCAGTACAATAAATAATATTGCTTAATATTTTGAGATATTCATAAGTAAAGTGTGAAAGCAATAATCTCACTCTATTTTGTCACAATAAATATTTTATTAAAACATGTTTAATTAATTGTATTCTCAGTTAATCAAGATTTTAAATTAAAAGTAGTTTATAATTATTATTTTTTCGTTACAGTGTGTCTCCTACAACATATTTATTTAATGTTTTTAGATTGGTATAAACAAGAGACACAACATAACCTAAAACATAACCTTAAAACTATTCTTTAACTCGACTAATCCTTACTTTTCTTGAAAAGGAAACTGTATATCCACTTTAAAATTTTATTAAATATTTAAAGTAGATATTTTTTAACTTTTTATTCAAGTAAATAATGTTTTTCGATATGAAAACAATTCTTTTATTGACAGGTGCATTTACTTATGTGATTTATTTTACTAAATATATTAAGTATTTGGAACGTATTGCAATTTATAATTTTTTAAAACATGCGAATAAACAAACTGAAACAATTTTTAGCCCCTCAATTAACTTTATTCAACTTTTTATATAAAAAATAATTAAAAAGAAGTCTGAAACATGTGTGTTTATTAAAATTTGACCCCGTTGTCGACTGCCATGTTTGTTAGTGATGTCATGATTTCAGATCCCTATAGCTCTCTACACCAGCATTATTTTGTTAAGACGTGGACAGACGCGCAGGAATGTTTCGCCCGTCGGTGTGAGGCGCGTCATTGTGTGGGTACGGATTACTACTTCTTCGAGTAAAAATCACGACGAAATAGTAATAATTGCTCTGATTCTAAATAAAATTTGCTTCGCTCAGAGTTTTTATTGTTATGGACTTTTTAAATATTACTAGGCTTTTAAAAATATTCAGATTCCTTTAAGTAAATTATACTTTTTCAAAAAAGTAAAAAGTTTTTAAAAAAGAAGCGGAAGCAGTTTCTCGAGCAGTTTCAAAATTACTACTTGAAAGTAGTAATTTTTCATCGAAAATAGTATAATTATTACTATTTATTTTTCACCGTGTACTACATTTTGGAATTATTAAAAAATTTATTATTTTATTTTCTTTTACTCCTTAAGGCTTTAAAAAACACCTTCTAAAGTAATCATTACCAATTGTAAATAATAATAAAAACTTTTCGAAAAGTATTCAATGAACATAAACAGCCATGAACAAATAAAGTAAGGCTTTAAGAAGATGTTGGGGTCTAAATATATGTTGCGACCGATAGAAATTAATTTTTTGAAGGGTAATTGTTGCAGATATATTCAAAAGTACCCGACAGTTAAAATTTCTGTTTAAAATCTTTGTAAGTCCACTTTAGACAGCATTTATACATTTTTGCAAAAAAGAAGTGATAGTAATTTTCTGATCCATAAAAACAGCAAAAACAGGATTTTTGTTGATTTTTAACTGTAATAATTTTATCTATTATTTTAAATGCAAATATCATAGTATTCATTTAAACACTTAGAAAATTTCCTACAAATATGTTGTTTAAAAATATTTTATTTTTAATTAATGAGAATATATGCCCGTTACAATTTTAAAAATCAGTGTAAATACGTTTTCCTTGTAGTAGTCCGAAACTTTTTTATCATGCAAAAGTATTTAAAAGTATTGGATAATTTCCACTACACCATACAAAGTTTGTTTCATTTCAAACCTTCTCAGTTTCTTTCTTTTTTCCAGGTGTTACGTTATTTTTAGAAATCGTTACAAAATAATTACAAATGATTTAAAGAGAGTAAACATTTTAATGTAGATATCATTTTGACAAATAAGATAAAAGTGACGTCGATGGCAAAAAAATTCTCTCTTCTTTGTAGTTTAAAAAAATGCCTGAATCAAAACTTAAATTCTCTCATTTTTCGCGAATTTTCAAATAATAATAGATCATGAGTTCGACAAAGAAGGAAGCGTCTACGTTTATTCAATACACGGCCGCAATAACAGGTAAGTCACTGTCGTCTCTAATTACAGAATTTTTAAACAATAATAATTATAATATCAATAAAAACAATTTATTAATATTAACCAATAATAATAATAATAACAGTTAAAGGAAGTGAATTTATCATTCGGAAATTATAACTAATATTAAAGTAAAAGAATTTATCAAACATCCGAATTAATCTCACAAAATAATTCTCTTTACGTAAGCTCTTGAGTTTTATATGTATCGACTGCACAGCCATCCTGAATACAGGAACCTACTTTTTCAGAAAATATTTTTTCGAAATTAATTAATAATTTAAAATTATAAAGAACTCAGAAAAAATTGGTTAGCATGGTGGGATACGAGCCCACGACCTTTCTATTGCTGGTAGACTGCTCTGACCACTGAGCTACATGCACCCCAAGATTCTCCGAGTTCCTTGATATATACTAAACCTCCCTACACTATGTTAAAGGATGTGAATTTATCATTCGAAAATTATTACTAATATTATAGTGAAAGAATTTATCAAACATCCGAATTAATCTCACAGCGCCTATGTAGAGTATACGTGCACCACCTCCCAATACTGGTATAACTACACGGCTCGCATACGAGCGTAACTGGGAGAGATCACGCCCTCCAACGCCGATGGCCAACAAGTGACCATCTTCTGATCTCCGCAAAGTTGGTAAGAACATTTGCGGCCCTTCGGTAGAAGGGCGAGACCTTTCCAATCTCTGGTTACTCTGCAGGTAACCACTCGAGTTGGCACCACAACTCACATGTCGAAGCGCTAGTTACTAGGTCCCAAGGTCCGTTTCCGAAGCTTCGGTCCGTTCATAGCGCCCCTTGCCTCAATCGATGTAGGCTATAACCACTGCCCCCACAAGGCCAACCCAATGACCGGAAGGAAACAAGCCTTTCGGCAAGTCCCCCGGGCTCGGACCGGCTCCCATGGTACCGTTTAGTACTCTGGTATAAGTACCAATTAAGAGTCTTGCTTCGGCAAGTGAGGTCTACGGTCTATAATTAGACTTGCCGGGCCGTCACGGCACTGCCCATCATCATCGTAAGCTACTGGTCTATAAGAAAGCCTGGGACGAACCGAGTACTAACCGCAAGCAGTGGCGCCACTCCGAGCCTCATATGATCGCCTCTTGCGTCCTGTAGTCGGTCACATGGGGCCTATTCTGCATCCAGGCACCCCACGGGTAGAATTAATCTCACAAAATAATTCTCTTTATGTAAGCTCTTGAGTTTCATGTGTATTGTATCTTGGGGTGCATATAGATCAGTGGTCAGAGCAGTCTACCAGCAATAGAAAGGTCGTGTGCTCATGTCCCACAATGCTAACCAATTTTTTCTGTATTCTTTGATATTTTAAAATTATTAATTAATTTCGAAAAAATATTTTCTGAAAAAGCAGGTTTCTGTATTCCGGATGGCTGTGTTGGCATATATGTGAAACTCAAGAGCTTACTTAAAGAGAACTATTTCGTGAGATTGATTTGGATGTTTGATAAATTCTTTCACTTTAATATTAATAACAATAGTCAACTAATTTTTTCTTAATTAGCAAAATCTGAAATAATATTAATATTAACACAGGTCTACAAGGTTTTTTAAGATATCGGAGTGGTTTTCCATGTATTTTTCTGCGCTGAATATGATCCCTGTCTCCAAAGTTGCGTATTACGTCAGAATTTTGAGAAAAGTGGGGGTAAACGACCAAAAAACGTGTTTTTTGACGGTTTTCAGTATGTTTTCTCATAAACTTTATGTGCAAAAGACTTCTATACAGTCCCAAATTAAAGCTTTATTCGTGCACTTTAAGACCTATATGCGTTAGATATAAATTTTAATAGATTTTTAGAAAAATCGGGGTAAAGACGCCCAAAAATGTACTATTGAGGAATATGAGTTTTTTCTCTTTAACCGGACGTGCTAGAAACTTTATTATAGTCTTAAATTAAAGCTTGAATCTTTACATGCTAGGTCATTTAGAAATCCAAAATCGTGTACAGTGCATAAAAATACATTGAAAACCACATCATAATTAAAAGAACCTAAATACATTTTTTGAGGCTTATTACCTTCACTTTTTTCAACATCCTCCACATTTTTCATTTTGACATTGCGGGTCTTAGAGTTTACGATTTTATCTTTAATTTTAAACTGCACAGAAGTTTCTAGCACGTCAGGTTAAGAAGAAAAAAATTACTAAAATCCTTTAGTAGTACATTTTTGGGCGTCTTTACCCCGAGTTTTCTAAAAATCTATTAAAATTTATAAGAAATAGTTTATGAGAAAAAATACTGAAAACCGTCAAAAAACACGTTTTTTGGGCGTTTACCCCCACTTTTCTTAAAATTCTGACGTAATACGCAATTTTGTAGACCTGTTTAATCAGAGGCAATAAGTAACTTTTTTTAATTAACAGAATATTAGAAAATAATACAGTCCTTGTAAATATTAGGCAAACATATGTAAATGTGTTTAAAGCTAGGAACCTTAGCTAACTACTCGTGACGAAAATAAATTAAGTATTTAATTAATTATTTAATTAAGTAACCATTCATTAACTATATAAGGATGATTTCTTCTAATTTTTACATTACATGCTTCCCATGTAAGGGGATTTTTCCGTGCTGGACCACGAAACTCTTAAAATTCATAAAACACTATTAAATGTTATAAGGAATTACTTATGATTATATCGACAACGATATTTCACGATTTATCAAACATAAGACAGGAGTCCACAACCGAATCAATTTAGATGCCCACAACCAAACTTGCTGATCATTTTAAAACATCATGAAAAAAATTTTACTTGTCAACATTTTTGTGATACTTGGTATTAGATCGTAAAATATTACATATTTACTGTGTAAATACGCTTTGAACTTATTATTTTAATTAATTTACTTTGATTTGTTGAACATTTAACAATGTTTAAGAATACATTTTTGATACATTCAACTTGTCGAAAAATTAATTTATACATAGTAAAAAGCGCAGTTGTCTAATCAGTTTTGGATTCGCATAGAAAACTACGTTACGTCATAACATATAGGGGAGGGTAGGCTACATTGAACCGGGTATTTTCTAAAGTCCAAGAACTAATTAAATTTTACAAATTTTGATCAGGTTTTTGTATCAACATTAAGCTGAAGTACTCCTTTAGTTAATATACACGTTACAAACACAAATTATTATAATTAAATAATTAAATTTAATATTTTTCTAACAAGTTACACTTTTCTTATTTTGAAGAATCTGTGTCTACATTGAACCACCTTTAATAAAACACTACAATTTACTTCAAAAATAATATTTCCACTTACACATTGTAAAAAATATTATTTTTCACTCAAAAAAATAGAAAATTGTTGTTAAAGAGTTATTATTTGTTAATATAGGAGATTAATATATTTTGATGTCAGGTTAGGTAGGTAAAGTGACAGTTTGAGTTTATCTCGTTCACAATTGTGATGAAAGCATGTCTTCTAGTATATTCCTTACTAATTAGTAGAGTAGACAACTTTACCACTCTTAAAATTAAAAATTCTTCCCTTTTTCGGGTGGTTCAATGATGCCGCACTCACTGCATTCACATGACATTCACAACAAAAATTGTTTATAATAAATTTATGTAAGGCTTAAAATTCTTTTTTAACAGCTATCAGGCTCAAAAAGTGACTAACACTGTGCATAAATAAAACCATTTTAATAAATAATTGGATTCGCTTTAAATTTCTTACTTTGGGGTGGTCGGGGTCCCCAATTACAAATATGTTTTCAGATTTAAAAAATTAAATATGTCGGATCCAATATAGCAGACTAGTTGTTAAAAATCGATACAAATTACCTCAAACTTCTTCATTGAGGGTTGTCAGTGTCGTTAAATATGAATCTAACCACAAGTTTTTTATTTTGATATCATATTTGTAATTAGGGACCCCGAATACCTCAGACTAACAAATTTTAAGCAAATCAAATTATTTTTCAAAATAGTGTTATTTGCGGGTAGTGTCAGTTACTTTTTGAGTTTCATTTTCAATATTCTTTGTTAGAAATGTTCGATAAAATTGAAGATTGTCAATTTTAAATAATATTTCATAATATATGAAGTAGAATTTATCACTCGGTCGAAATTAATGTATGTGAAAAGAGATCATTCTTTCTGAGTCAAATAAAAAGAGAACATTCTTTTCGACGTTTCGACGATAACAATCGTCCTCATCAGAATCGTGTTTGAAGGCCCGTGTGGACGGACGAATGTCACATCGTCAACTTTCTCTTTTTATTTGACTTGGAAAAAATGATTTCTTCTCACATACACAATATTTCATAATCTAAATTATAATTTAATTCCTGATTCAATACGCCCGGGTAGTGATCCATTTTACCCCGGCCCGAGGCTAAAAGTCTCACCTTGCACTTCTTCAAAAACATTGTTCTAGAAAAAATTATAAGTTAATAAGTTATTAATAGTAACAATAAATAAAGAGTTAAAATTATTTATAAAAAGTTTTCTGAAAATGTGAAGTATATTCTATTAAAATTGGACTATTTTTGGCAAAAAAAATTGATTCAAAGTACATCTCAGATTTCTTTCAATACAGATCGGTTTTTATCCAAATTATTTTAGACAATAATCAACAATTATTGAGCGTTGCGAATTTGTTTAAATAATTTATACTAATAATATTTGTTCCTGATATGGTGTAGTTTCTTTAATCATTAATTACTCTTCGGGACGCAACAACCGATTGAAATGTATGCTTTCGACCGTTTAATAATGCGAGATTCGCTTTTCCCGGTTATCAACCATTTCTATTATTATTATTATTATTATTATTATTATTATTATTATTATTATTATTAAAAGATTTTCAAAAAAAAATGATTTTATTATTTTTAGACTATTTTTATTTTAAAATGGATAGGTTTTAATTAAGTCAATAATTTTTTAATTACAATTTACAATTTATTTTTCCTTTTTCTTTAATTCCTTTAATAACAATAATATTATAATAAACATTTTCTTACCCCTAAATTTTCTTAAAACGACCACCTCTACTTCGTAGAAGTGTGCCTGGTATTTCTTGAAATTTTTGACCACCTCGATTGCTATCCGGAGTAATTCTTCGTATATCCTGGGATTCTCGATAACTCGCGAACAGAATTCTAACGTCCATGATCTTTCGATTTAAACACTACAATTTTGCGTTTGAGGTGAGGTTCACCAATATCGATTGTCGTAAATAATTTTATTTAACCTATTTTTTTATCACAGAGTGAACAACCTTAGTACAATAAGTTATTGAACTTAATTTATTTTAACAAGGAATGTCTGAACATTGCAGAATTTCAGGTGCAATAACCGAGATACGACTCATTCCAGACACATAAAAATTTTCAAGATTAATTTAACCAATTTAATTATGTTTCTTTAACAGGGATTTTAACTTAACATATTTTAATTTGTTTCAAATTACCATGAAATATTACAATGATCGTCCCGAGAATTTTCCATGTTGAAGAGACACTAATCACTAATCGAGATCCCAAGATATATATATATATATATATATATATATATATATCTATATATATATATATATATATATATATATATATATATATATATATATATATATATATATATATATATATATATATGTGGGTGATTCTCCTGAAAGGGACCACTTTACGCGTCTCCATCGTGAGACTCAATTTTTGCATTAACTTATTATTGATATTTTGTTGAGTATAAATTAAAAAAAATTAATCCATAATCTATGAAACATTATTTATCTTAACACAATCTTGTCATGTTAAAATTTAAAGTTTTTCTTAGTAAAAAAATTTATTTAATTTTGACTTTTGGTTTTCGTTAAATATGATACATATTTTTAATTATTTTTTAATATAATTAAAATTTTTGTAATATAGTCTTAATATATATTAAATTAAAGCTTAGAATCTACCGTTTATTTTTCACTTATATTTAGTTTAAATTAAAAAAAGAATTTTTTTAATAGTAAATTAAAAATTACTGGCAATGGGAGTAAAAATTAAAATTCATCTCCGAAACCTCGTTTTTCAGTTAAAAACATCATATTTTGAAACTGTTTTTTAATTACACGTAATCTATATATAAATATTTGAAATTGTAGCCCAAAATATGTGTTAAAATATGTTTTAATATTTTTAAATTTAATAAAAACGTGAATTTTTTATTTGACAAACTATTCATTTCTAAAGCCTTTTTCTACATTTGATAAGCGTTATTATTTTGTTTTTAATTTTTGAAAAATTATTTTCAAATGCTTAACCCTTTAAATATAAAAAATTTTCCATTTTATTTAAGATGAAATATTGTTAATTTTTTAAAATATAATATATTAAGTAGAAAGTTAGATAAATAATAAAATTATAATTAATAATAAATTTTTTTTACAGAAAACATCAATTTTGAACTAAAAATGATAAATTAAAAAATTCATTACAGTCTTTATTCCGTTCAATATAAAAAAATATATATTAGTTAGTTTTGAAAAGATAAAATAGTTATAAATAAACTATTAAATACACAATTCATTAAATTAAAAATGAATAATGTTAAAAGTTTAATAAATTAAAGGAACTAAATTTAAAAGAATTTTTTTTACATATACCCCAATTTTGATAACAGTATATTTAACCTTCAAAACACTTAATATTAAATGATTGTTACGGCCAAACTCCGTAACTTTTTATATAATATATCATTATTTACAATACCTGAAAATTAAAATGATAAACAACAAATTACACAACATAAGATTTTGTTAACAAACTTTAAAACATTTATACAAAACAACCCTTTGTAATTTCACAAAAGGGGAATTCTTCGCTTTGATAATTTTAATCCAATGCATTTTAATTAAATAAAAATCTAATTCTATTTTAAATAAGAGATTTTATTGAGTTTAACATTCCTTCGCGTTTTCCAATTTTTGGGGGTGAAAACCCTATAGAAAACAATATCACATTTCTTAATAAATTCCTTTTCTTTGACAAACAGTTTATTAACCTTTTTGAGAAAGAGTTAGAAAATATTAAAGTAAAGTAAATTGCTCAATATAAGAAGTGGTGCATCCAAGTCACTGAACTCGGATCACGCCACTGCCTAAATCTGCAAGCTTGCAGAATTGGCTTGGCAACAGTCAAGTGCAATAAATTTAACATACGATTTCCCCATTAAATCGTTTTTCAATAAAATTGATTGACACAAGGAAATCTGGGCAGTTGAGTTTAGGCCGTGTAGCTGACAGCTAGCCCAGGTAGTTAAGCCTGTAATTTTCTGTATAGGCAATAGAAGCCTGACGTTTAAGTCCGGCAAATTGACCGTGTTGATGTGAAATAATCTCAGAAGTTTAAAGAATTGAATAAAAAGTTTGAGTAAAGAAAGTGAATTTAATTGAGAATAAAATAAATAATAATAAAGATAAAAGAAGGTTGAATTAAAAGAATATATGAATAAAAGAATAAATAAAGTGATATAATTGAAAAGATAAAAACGAAATATAATATTGATCTGAAAAGAATTTTAAAACAATAAAAGAGTTAAAAAGAAAAGAATTTAAAAAATAAAGAATTCGCGAAATAAATATAGTTATTCATAATTTCGTCGCGAAAAGAAACAACTACATTGGATTAAAGTGACAAGTCGAAGGAAATTCCTGAGTAGTAAGTATAAAAATCTTACACCACATAATCTACACTACACGTTCGTTCACACGTGCATAAAGAACTCGCTTTTACACACATAAAAATTAGAAGTTATTTGCATTAGGGAATTTCTTGGGTGAAAAATAATTATTCTTATTTTCATCTTAATTTGTTTATAATTTTAATAACCTAAAATTATATTCCTTTTTCCTTTCCGGAAGTAGGCAGGCACTTGGGCAAGTGAGAGGATTAATGTTAAAAAGAAATTTGTTTTAATCACAAGAGTAAAAATTAACCTATTAGCTTACGGGTCTTAAACACAAAAATTAAATGAAAACCTTAAAAAACCACAGTTTCCTTAGAGGAATTTTTAGTGTATACTTTGAATAAATGGAAATTGAAAATACAATAGACTATTAAAAAAAATCGCGAATTAATTTAATTAAAAAAAATAAGAAAAGTTAATACAACGAAAATAACAAGGAAATTTAAATCCTCAGAAGCGAAACGAGATTTAGAGTTCGAAGGAAATCAAGTAAAGAGATCTCCGTCTAAAAGAACATCAATGTAGATAAAATAAAAATTAATTATTTAAAAAGGAAATTATTATATAATTTAAAGAAATTTTATTTTTTTTAATTATTTCATTTTCAATAAAATTCATATTTAACACATAACAAATAAATTTTTTTAACAAAATAAAAATCTCAGAACGACTAAGAATTTAAATTAAAACGCATAGGAAAATAAAAACAAATTCAGTAATTTATTAAACTTTGAATACTAAAAAACTTAAGAATTTTATTTAAAAATTTATCGTACAAAAAGTTTTGAAGACCATGACATTAGGGATATCGGGCTATAAAATAGAAGAATGAAAAGTAATATATCAAGGATACACCTTCAGCAATTAAAAGGATAATAAGTAAATCATGCTGAATTAACAAAAATACGCAAACAGAGAATTAGCGTTTAAAAAATGTCTAAAGTGAACCGTAGAGAAAATTCTTTGATAGAGAAAAAAAGACTTGGTCTTGCAGTGTCTTTAACAATATTCGAAAAGCAATTGTCTTATTTTGATAGATACAATATACCAGTTGAAGAATTCATACAATAAATAGTTTCCATATCGTCATATATGCCAGCTATTTGTCAAGATTCAATAATAACAATCATACTAGGTAAATTAAAAGGTACCGCAAAAGGTATCACTGTTAACATCCAATTTAAAATTTTGACAGACTATTATTAGATCATCTGAATGAAAAATTTTCTCCAAAAGTTCTATTTGACGATTCTTATCCTTCCAATTACGATTTTTAGAGAACAATTTACAATGCCATTGATCATTACAACACGTATGAACCAAGAAACCAGCGACAAAAATGGGATCAACAACAATATAGAAGAAAAAATGGAAGCTACAATAAATTTAACAATGAGAATAGAAACAAGAGTTTCGAACAAAATGAGCAAAACAGGAACATGGATTCTCAGAGATATTGTAAAGAAAACTTTTGTAATTATGTTCATAATTTGGACGAGTATAATGTCGAATACAGAAATTCACAACACAGATTTAAAAAGGGATGCAAAAGATACAAGGACGTCCAGGATTGTTACAGCAGAGATAGTCATAGAGACCACAGATATATTAATTGCGAAGAGTCTTGTATGAGCTTTGATGAAATAATTTCTAATATTCATAATTCAATGTGTTTGCAGAACACGTACACAAACCAAAACACTTTTAGGAACGAAAATCAAGTGAATAATAGTGTTGTAACGCTGTATATTTACATCTCTAAAATTCCTCGACCGTGATGTAGACGTGAAGCCCCCTTTTATTATTAATAAAATTGTTGAACTATAAAAAGGGATAACGATAAATAATGTAAATTAAGAATACACACGTAATGTCAAAGTATTATAATTTGACTGTCAAAGAGTTCGAGAGCGTATCCTAACAACAATAGTAATTAAGAACTGCTTTCTGCCTTATTTTTATTGTCTTTGTTCAAGCTCGTTGGATGCAGCTTTCAATAGCGCGAGTCTAATCAACCACTAAAAAAGTCCTTAGTCTCGGAGTGAAAAGGACTCGGAACACAACTTGAGGGCGTTTAAGTCAGAGGAGCAACATAAAAACAAGGAACAATACTCCTTGCAACAAATAATTATCTTATTACTTAATTTTAATTGTTTACTCACTACTCCGAAGCTCAAAGAAAGGCCAGTCCAAGACTAGTTGTTGTTTCGTGAAAAATATTAGATCGACGCCTGAAGTGGCTGCAACCCATCTTGCATCTAGACTAATTAGAATTAGATTTTATCGACAGGGTTGCAACCACTCAAAATTTGTATCCAACGAGTTGTAACGAACGAGCTGCCACGAGGCGCTCGTCCTTCACGTTTCACATCTCACGGGGAACATTCGCTCCCTTTTGTAAATTAAAAGTTAAAGAAAGAAAACACAAAGTTTGAAAGTTAAGATAAAATTTACGACAAGAGATTGCTGCTTGTCCTATAGAAATGGTGAGTCAGTGTATCTATTCGCTTATTGAGTAAAGTTAAATTAAATTTTAATTTATAACTATCTTGTTCGTTTCGCTCTCAGACTCTTAGCAAGTCTGTTGTTAACCTCAAATTGTTCTTTTCTTTTGTTTTCTTGATTTAGAATAAATGTGATTTTGTGTGTGTAAATAATTGTTTATTCATTTATTAAAGGTCACCATTCGTTCCCACACCTAGTCGGTAAATTAACTAATTATTAATTTAAACTCTAAATTCTAAGTGTTTCAATAAAATTTTAAATATGGCTTGTATTTTCTTGAATGATTAGAGGAGCAGCCTGGCGCTCAAAACTACAGTAAATAATTAAAGATTGTCTTTATAATTTCTCGCCACAGAAATTGTTTTCCCAAATTCTGAGTCCACAAAATTAATATATTAACCGGCGTGGCGACACTATAGTGTCTCACTTCCAGCCAATGAACCACAAGTTGTAAACAAAAGCGAAGAATCAATTAACAAAAAGACGATTCAAAGAATACAAAAACCTGTGGAAGAAGAAAAACAGATTTCTGTGAATATGGATTCTATTTCAAGTACTTTCGACGACAACAAAGAAGATATCAACAGAAATAAGAATCTAACAAACAAAAAAAAGATGGACATACATGAAGATTTAGACAGAAAAATTAGTTTATCCAGAAAAGAAGACCAAACTTGAATTTTGAACAACAAAATGCTCGAAGAAGAGGAAGAGAATAAAAAGGAATTATTACCAATGCCAAGTTTGGAGAAAAGCAAAAATATAATCGAATCAGAAGAGAACATCGACTTAAAGAATTATAGTTATTATAATCACGAAATTTCACAACGAAAAAACAATACAAAACGAACTGTAATTAGCCATGAATTAAATGAAACAAAATTAGATCAAGAAGGCAAAGAAAAAATTATCAAGAATAATGAAGAATTTTTTGATATTAAACAAGCAAACAATGAAAATGTCGCAGACATGTATGATTCATACTCATTAATACAACATATGAATCCGGATAGCCCTATGAAGAAACGAAAAAAAGGAAAACCTCCTGGCAAAATCAAATCAATAAGTCAACAACAGTTGAGTGTCAAAAACAAAGAAGAAGAAAAACAAGAATTAGGCGATCAAATGTCGAATGAAAACGTCATCATTTCAACAAATACTTATGCTTATGTAGAAGAATTAGTCGTAAAAGAATATTCTGCCATCCAAAAAAGTTTGAATCAAGAAATATTAGAAATGGTCGAATATTATGTCTCAATGCATAACCAATTATCTGGAAGACATCAAAAACATTTTTGGGATATATTTTTACTCAGAAGAAATGAAATAAATGAGGTTATCTTCAAATTCGAAGGGAATGAACTACTTCAAAGTAAAATGCCTAAAATAGTAGCAACAAGAGCTGACTTAGGAAGGTTAGGAATAGGTTAGAAATAGAAAAAACAAGTAAGAGGCTAAAATAGTAACAGTTGAAGCGGGAAATATCTTTAAAAATCTTGTAGAGTAAAATAATTAATCCACTTACTCTTCACAAGTCTCAAGAACTTAATTGCAATATAAATATTATTTAAATGGGTTTATCATTATATCTCTATTCTACTATATTTTAAATTCTATATTATACTTCGTTTACATTTGGGGTAAAAAGGAAGCTAATATTCTTATAACAATGAAAATAAAATCACGACTACAGGAAACTAATAACTAAATAAATACAAAAAATAAAATATTTAAAATATAGAAAATGCTAAAAAATATAGTTTACTAAATTTACTAAAAATAAGTCATTTACAATACAATTAATAAAGACTAAAATATTAACATATAAAAAATATAATGTTAGTAAATGCTTCTAATGAAATAGCAAATTTAATAAAATGTGAAATTTTTTTATTATAAATTAAAGTGTTAATAACGGATGAAAACATTAGAATAGCAAATTAAAAAAATATATATTTAATGAATTAAACAAACTCTAAAAACTAAATCAAGAAAATTGTAACATTTTGGTTGTAAAAAAATTGCTATTGTACATAATTGTCTTGTTATTAACCAAATTATCATGAATGAAACTATGGTAACGCCAATATCACTAACATAAATTATCAAAGTTAACACCATCGCCATATAAGCATTAATATAAAGACACTTTTAAAAAAACTATTTAAAAAAATTACATAAATAAATTGAAACATAATTTCAAAGATAAAAAAACATAAAATAGTCAATTTATTTGCTCTTTATAATTCTGAAGGACTGAACTATAAATATAAATATTAACTAATTGAATTTATCATACTTTTTCAATTCTACGTTTGAATTTAAAGTAAAATATCTAACAAGCTTATAAAAATAAAAAAATGTATAAGACCAAAAAGTGAATTAATAATTAAGTAAACAAACGAATGAAAGATTAAGAAAATATGTGATAAAATAATTATTAAAAGAACATACAATATAAAAAGTGTCACTTACTTAATTAAAAAAATTTCTTTTATAATATATTAAATAAACAGTAGAATATTAACATGTAAAGAAAATATAAGCTTAGTAAATGGTTGTACTAAAATTAGCAGAATGATATATGTTATTATAATGTATTAAAATAACGTCATGAAGGGACTCATTCAAATGTCAAACTAAAATTTTTCTGCCTAAGAAATTACAAAAATAAAACTAAGAAAATTCGAAACCAACTACATTAATAAACGTAAAGTACTTTAAAACAGTAATGCTTTAATGAGGAAAAAAAGGTCAATATATTTATAACAAATTTGAAAAAATGTTAACACTATTAAGTTATAAAAATCACCATAAAAATAATTTGAGAAGACGAAAAAGAAAAAACTTATCTTTAAAGAAAGGAAAATGTATTTTATTGTTTTTCTATATAAAAACTATATAAAGTACATGAATAAGTTGAGACATGATTTAAACAAAAATTCTATTAAAAAATATTTTAAATAATGATTTCCAATTAAAAATGCTGATTATAAATTTCTATTAAATTAATTTACTATGAAAACTTGAATTTCTGCACAACAGAATTTTGTTTTGAAAAATACTTCAAAATATTAAAATAAATAGTATTAAATAACTTGGTATTTATAATTATACAATATACATAAAATTATAAATTATAGAAATATTATTAACAGTCCTATCTAATACATAAACATTTAAAAAAACATAGTGGTTCTTGCTCTTCCTGCTAAGTCTATTGCTCAGCATTGTACGCTTATGCACGGTAAGGAAGCTTGTTGACGCTCGAGGTAGCGGTGAAACGCCAAGGAGCTAACAAAAGTAAAGAGGCAAAGAACAAACGTATGAAGCAACGCATGACTTTGAGATAGTCGCGGAGCATGCGGGGCGCCAACGAAGGTGAGGAAGCGGAGTAAAACCGAGGAGAGCCATTCATCGAGTATATTCATGTAATGAAATAAGCAGCATTTATTGTCTTTTTCGACTACTCTCAAAGTCACTTTTAAAGTACTTTTATCAAAAATTTTTCTAATAAGTCCATTACTTTTGATAGTTTATTACATATAGATACAAAATAATTTATTGTCAATTAATTAAATTAAAATTTAATAAAATATTTAAAAGAATGAAAAATAAATAAAAATAAACTTTTCTAATTTAAAAAAGGAAATTAAAGATTATTCAAATATCTATGTAAATAATTATTTAAATATAATAATAATAATAATTAAATACAACAAAAATTAAATTCAGATTTTAAATCTTCTTAATAAAATTTTCTTATATAATTAGAAATTCTATAATATTTCATTATGTTAAAAAAAGAGGTGGAATTCAAGACATAAAGAAATATTTATACTAAATAACAACGAAATTATTTAAGAAATTTTAGTATAAATTTTCAAATTATTTTTTTCAAACACTTAAAATTGTCGAATTTACAATTAGTTTTTTTAATTTAAAAAAAACCTGTTTACATTTAACAAGTTCCAACTAAAATATAAATCAACAAAAATAAAATGTTTTGTTTATTAACAAATCATAATTTTTTTTAAATAAAAAAAAATTTTAATTAAATATAAAGAGACAAAAATTAAGTATCTAAAGTACCCATAATTACTTACTAGAAAACACTCAACACGTTTTTTTGCTCTTTTCCTTTTGCATTAATAAAACTTAAATTAGTAATAAACTTTCATATAAAACCTTTAACATATTTTATGAAAAAAATGATTAAATTTTTTTTACAAAAATAAATTTTGAATAACGAAAATTGAAAAAAAATGTTTCAATACGTTCTAAAAAAAATGTTTCATAATAAATCGCTATAATATCAAAATACTTTTTAAGTACATTTTAAAAAGTCAAGTAATACTAATTTTTTTCCTGTTTTTTTAAAACAACTGCCAAAACATTTCCAACATATCTATAAACTGCTAAGGGACTCCAATTTATATAAAAGGGGGGGGCAGTTACAACAATTTTGTTGTCACATTTCTAAAAAAATTTTTTTGTAATTTTTTTCGCAAACTAAGAGCTCATAAATGACAACAAATCGCGATTAAATAATTGGATTACATTTTTATTTTTTTTCTTTACCTCATATTAGTCCAATATGCAAAGTCATCAAATTATCTTTAGACTTATATAGTTATTTTCGTGATACACTGACACAAAAAAAATAAATTTGCACATTCCGCAGTTTAAAAAAATCAGGCAGAGAAGCAGGCGCAATGCGCCTACATCATAGGGTTTCGTGGCCTAAAATGACAAAAATGATGTTAATGATAATGAATGAATAAAAAACAACCATTACCATAGTAAGGGTTACCATGGCAACGGTTGTTATGGTAAACATCAACATAGCAATGGCTTCCAAGGCAACGGCTATTATGACAAACATTAACATAGCAACGGCTGCTATGACAAACATTAACATAGCAACGGCTGCTATGACAAACATTAACATAGCAACGGCTGCTATGACAACGCTTGCCATGGCAACGGTTGATATGGCAACGTTGCCATAGCAACGGTTGGCAACGCTGCCAAAAACTACGGACGGTCACCGGAGTCTCGCTATAAGGGTTTTGGCCCTTGGCCACGAAACCCTAATAATTAAATAAACAGCTCATTTTTTTCTCTACATAACTAATTTTCTTTTTTTTCATTTATACTCCTGTCCTATGGCCTTACGCTCTCGACAAGAGTCCCTGCTGATACATTTTTGGGTTAAGCATAACCATTCTACGAATATTAGCAAATTTATTTTAACCTAATGCGCCTACAGTGCGACTTTCGAAAATAGGAGTACTCGCATTTTGCCTGGACCACATTTTAACGAAACTTGCCATACAGAAAACTATTTATGTAAAAAAAGAGGACACAACATTTTTTGTAAAACTCCAAAGAGTTATTCAACACCTGTATTCTTCAAGGATACAACACTGGACCACAACATAAACAACACGCATTCATATCGGCTGCCAAGGGACATCAGCCTAATAAAAGGGGGGCATTTGTTACAACCAAACTCCGTAACTTTTTGTATCATAAATAATTATTTACAATACCTGAAAATTAAAATTATAAACAACAAATTACATAATATGAGATTTTGTTAACAAACTTTAAAAGATTTACACAAAATAACCCTTTGTAATTTCACAAAGGGGACATTCTTCGCTTTGATAATTTTAATCCAATGCATTTTAATTAAATAAAATTCTAATTCTATTTTAAATAAGAGATTTTATTGAGTTTAACATTCCTTCGCGTTTTCCAATTTTTGGGGGTGAAAACCCTATAGAAAACAATATCATATTTCTTAATAAATTCCTTTTTTTTGACAAACAGTTTATTAACCTTTTTGAGAAAGAGTTAGAAAATATTAAAGTAAAGTAAATTGCTCAATATAAGAAGTGGTGCATCCAAGTCACTGAACTCGGATCACGCCACTGCCTAAATCTGCAAGCTTGCAGAATTGGCTTGGCAACAGTCAAGTGCAATAAATTTAACATACGATTTCCCCATTAAATCGTTTTTCAATAAAATTGATTGACACAAGGAAATCTGGGCAGTTGAGTTTAGGCCGTGTAGCCGACAGCTAGCCCAGGCAGTTAAGCCTGTAATTTTCTGTATAGGCAATAGAAGCCTGACGTTTAAGTCCGGCAAATTGGCCGTGTTGATGTGAAATAATCTCAGAAGTTTAAAGAATTGAATAAAAAGTTTAAGTAAAGAAAGTGAATTTAATTGAGAATAAAATAAATAATAATAAAGATAAAAGAAGGTTGAATTAAAAGAATATATGAATAAAAGAATAAATAAAGTGATATAATTGAAAAGATAAAAACGAAATATAATATTGATCTAAAAAAAATTTTTTAAAAATAAAAGAGTTAAAAAGAAAAGAATTTAAAAAATAAAGAATCCGCGATATAAATAAAGTTATTCATAATTTCGTCGCGAAAAGTACCATCTACATTGGATTAAAGTGACAAGTCGAAAGAAATTCCTGAGTAGTAAGTATAAAAATCTTACACCACATAATCTACACTACACTTTCGTTCACACGTACATAAAGTAATAACTAATTAGAGGGGGAATCCACTACCTATATAATTTATTGTTTGAAGGACACGTGAGTTAGAGTTTTCAAAAATTAATTTTACAAATTAAAGATTAAATTTTGAAATCCTACTTAAACATGATCTTGGAAGGCTTATTTTTGAGAATTAATTTTGCGCCACTCAGATTTTTATCTTTAAACGTATTTAAAATCTACCCATGACAATAAAATTCAGAAAATGTAAAAAATAATTTTTTTTTGTTTTTGAAAAAAACAGGTGCCTTTCAGGAGAAAGGGACCTTAGCTGTTTTTGACAGAACTAAAATTGGAAGTACAAATAAATAAAAAAGATTAATTTCCTTTATAAACTATTAATATTTAGTTCATTATTATATGCAATATTGTTCAGGAAAATATGCTTTTGATGTTAAATAATCAATAATACATTTTTAATGAAGTTAAAACTACTCTAAACATAACCTAAAATTTTAAGCAGCTGAGGTCCCTTTCACCGTAAAGCGGTCACACACACACACACACACACACACACACACACATATATATATATATATATATATATATATATATATATATATATATATATATATATATATATAAGAGGGGCTCCGCCCCCTGCGCGCTTCCCGTGCCAGCCTTATAAGTAATTCTTATATTTATTTTAATTTTTATTTTTAAATCTTATTCTCTTAATATGAATGCATGATAATGAGTTAGAGTAAATTATATCAGGCGATACTAAAAAAAGCACTTAAAAAGAATTTTAATTTACGGACATGATTATGATCTTATGGTGCCATTATAGATACTTGTTTCTACCTCAAGGTAAAAAAATTGGTTAAATTTGGTATAGATTTTGCAGGCTCATCAAAGGCATTATTACGACCCTTTTTACATGCAGCTTTAACAATAAATCAAATCTGACATAAATTTTGACATAAATTAAGGGCCATTATTTAATCGTTTATGACATGTAGGTAAAAGAGGAATGTAAAATTACATGCACATTTCGACGTAATGTAATAGACGTTTGTGGGCCTCTTTTTACCTGTAGGTCAAAATTACCCTTAAAGTTAACCTAAATTTTAAGGGTAGCGAGAATTGTTTGTCAAATTGAGACGTTCAGGTCAAATGTTCCCTCAAAATTGACCTAAATTTTGAGGGTTGCGAGAATTGTTTGTCAAATTTTGACGTTTATGTCAAAACTGTTCTCAAAATCAACCTAAATCTTGAGGGTATCAGAAATTCTTTGACTATTTTTGACATTTAGGTCTAAAATTCCCTCAAAATTGACCTAAATTTTGAAGGTAGCGGGGATTTTTTGTCAAATTTTGACTTTTAGGTCAAAACTGCCCTCAAAATTGACCTACATTTTGAGGATTGCTAGAATTGTTTGTCAAAATTTGACGTTTAGGTCAAAACTGCCCTCTAAATTGACCTAAATTTTGAGGGTAACGGGAATTGTTTGTCAAATTTTGACGTTTAGGTCAAAACTGCCATCAAATTTAACCTTAATTTTAAGGGGAGAAACTACTGGTCAATTCTTGACCTATAGGTCAGAAAATCTTGAAACAACGGCGGCGCCTATATCTTTTTATAGGGACGTTTCACGTTAAGCGGGCCACCCCGATGGCCAAAATTGAGAGCTTCCAAAAAATTGCTTAAACCAAAAATTATTCATATATATAAGTGCTTTCGAAAAATATGTGGCTTTTTCAAAAATCAAAATGGCGACCAAAATATAACCTATAAATGTGTCTAAATTCAAAAACAGAGTCCTAAAAGTGCTAATAAAGAGGAATTACATAAGGAAATCACCTATGTATTGGTGGTAAAATTAGCATTAGAATACATACAACATTTGGTTGGTGTCTTGCAAATCCAAGGAACCAAATAATACTTGCTACGTGAGCGCATGAGCCAAGTGTTTTTGCCCCTGTCTGGCATGTGCAATAGTAACCATCTATTTGGTCGTGGATATCGTTTGGCATTAAATCTTCATCAAGTATTCTGTAGGAAATGAATGTCTGATGTCTTACTGCGTTTCTAAATCTGGAATATGTTCTTATTCTTACGAACCCTGGTTTGTTCACATGTTCGTCTATCTGAAACTCATCGTCATTCTCTCTCACTATTTTGTCTTGAACGTACGAAAGTGCTAGACTAACCTGGTACACCCCTACCATTAATTCCTGAATGTGCTCTAAAGCTAAAATGGGAAATTCTGGGACATCATTTCTATTTAGACGTCTCCATTGTCCATTTCGCCTCCGGAGGTTTTCTTGTTCCACTCTTGCTTGGACAACTTTTGGCTCTAGGGATTGTTGCAACATTCGTCTTGCAACTTCATCGGTTGCACCTTTCATGAAAATCCGTGGGCGAAAAAGATTTAAAATGGCTCCAGCAATGCAATAAAAACTGTTCAGATTCTTTGCATGACTCATATTAATAGTACCAGCGAAAAACTTAAAGATTAATCCAAAGTGTCCATTAATAGCTTCAACAATCCATCGATTTTTCGTGAGCAAGCGTGATTGGTTAGCATTTTCGGTAGTCAGTTGCCTTTCACCTCGATTCAGTACAGCTGGTATTTTAACATTTATTCCTAAACGTTCTAATAGTGGCATCACATCACGATATCCTCTATCAACTAGTATTATATCGCCCTCTTGACACCAGTCCCTCAAAGTATCCGCATTGTTTTCAAATTCCTGTCGCAAGATTTCAGCATCATTATTTCTCGAATCTGAGAAGTGTGGACCAAAAATTGCCAAAATATATCCATTTGGAGCTACCATAATTGTAGGTTTCAAAAGATGTTGTCCTTTGTGAACAGAATATGACTGCCGTAGGACACGGAAATTGGCGCTTTTCTGAATGTAGGCGTATGTGCTATCAATTATAATAATAGCCTTTGGCTCTTCCGACTCTGTGTTGTACAAAATATTAGAGAAAGATGTTACATGGCGATCTATATAATTCTGGCGTGTTATTGATGTTATTCCAATATTTTCGGGAACAAATTGTTCCATTAAAGACTTTCTTACATTACTTATAATTAAACTTACGCACTGCCTGCTCAGGTAATCAAAAATAAGTTTTAAGAAATCGTCGGTCAGGCCTTGTCTCAACTTACATAGAAATGTCAATAAATGTTTTTTACTTACATACCTCTGGTTTCCACCTTGCCTAATTGTATCACAATATCCATACAATTGTTGAAACTGAGCTTTTGTAACAGGAGAAATACATGCAAATTCTTCTTCACTCAAATTATTTGCATTTGAAAATCTATCCTTTTAATTACATGCATTTTTAAGACCTTGAAAAAATAATTGTACTTGACGTCCTGTAATAATGTAAGGTCTATTAATAGAACGAAAATGTGGCATTAACTCGTTCAAAAATATCCCATCTTCATCCAAATGATGTGGACAGGATCTTGCATTTTCGAGCATGTAAATATCTCTCAATATAAAAACTTTAATTCTACAATTTTTGGACAATCTAAGAAGGTTATTTTGCGCGTTGCAAACAACGCAAGAGCTTCTGGATGTTTGCGTTAAGACATTCAAACGCATGCAATTTGGATCTGCATTCTGCTAAGCTATTTCATTAGAAATTGATAAAAATAAAATATAATAATAAAATAATAATAATATAATAATAAAAATATAATATAATAATAATAAATAAAAAATATAACTAGAAAAATCCAAAGAAAAAGTTAACTATATTAATAAACGAAATAAAGATATTTATATTTCATAAAGGAAGAATTTCTTCTAATAAAAAAAAACAAAAAGTAAAAAGCATTAAAATATGTATTTCAATAACAAACCAAATAAAAAAATCAGTAAATAAGTATGCAAGCGTCGTTAATAACCAATCTTTCTTTAAAAACCCGTATAAAATCAAAAATAATCTTGTATGGAGATTCGCTTAAAAGTCACAGACTCCTCTCTGTATTATTTTCAACGACCTACAAACGTTCAAGAGCGCACAGAGAATGGTCGCAAAATATCTATTACATACGGTCTCTACTCTTTTTGCCTCTCTGTGTTCAAACAGAGCTGTCCCTCTCAATGTTTACTGCTACAGTGGTAGTCATTGCCTGGTAAGGATTCTAACTTTAGATTCGTGATCAGAGACCCAAAAAGACCCCGAGTGACAGGTCTTTAGTGAATTCGAGTAGATTTTAAAAAACTCGTCCGACATATTGGATCCTCCATATTGAATTTTGCAATTCTAACTTTAGATTCGTTATCAGAGACCCAAAAAACCCCCGAGTGACAGGTCTTTTGTGAATTCGAGTAGTTTTTAAAAAACCCGTCCGCCATATTGGATTCTGCATATTGAATTTTGCAATTCTAACATTAGATTCGTGATCAGGGACCCAAAAAACCCCAGAGTGACAGTTGTTGAGCAATTTTGATTGATTTTTATGTACAGAGAATTCACAAAATAGTGTCAGTATTTTTTAACTTTCAGCTACTGTAGCTCAAAAACTGTTCATTATTTTTAATTTTGGATTTAACATTTTTTGTTCAGAAGACCCTGAACTACAAAACTGTGAAGTTTCAGAAAAATTGACCGAAAGCCATTTCCTGTACAAAAAGTGCGGGGTCCTTTTATTTAAACTATTTGCATGTAGCGACGCGTTTGTTGTAGGCGAAAGCCATATTTTTTTCTTATTCTCGATTTGATAGTTGTTTACGGCGCATCACGCCAACCTAAAATTAATTAAATTAAATTGTACCATGCCAGGACGAGGAGCACTCAGGGGTCGACATCACATCGACGGTGAGTCCCTGTAAATTATAAATAGTAATTTCTCGCCTTACTTGCACTTATTATTTTACAATTCGAAAAGTGTTGCTTTTCATCGCATTTTCATGCGGCATTTAATTAAACTAAATTCGACCGTCTGCCGAATAATCTTGTGTAATAAAATAAGAGACAGAAGCGATATTCTGTAAATAATAAAATTGATTAATTGCTTAAATTAAATTCAGTGTTAATTGAAGATCAATATGTTATCTCCTTACCCCTCCCCTCTCCGCGATTTGTGAGAAAAATTCTTAATAGAATTACAAAATTAAAAAAAAATTAAATTAATTAATTAATTGAATTAATTTTTTTAAAAAAATTTTTTTAATATAAATTAATTAATTAAATTAATTTAAAAAAAAAAATTTAATATAAATTTTTTTATAGACTGTCTTTTATGTTTTATTGGAGATATGCTCTTGATTTTCCTTAATTCAAACAACAGTTGAATTATAATTTATGCATATCCAATGGCCTTCATCAGTTTTATTTTTTTCAGATGAAAATAGAATTTAAACATAGTACCAAGTGGTATCTTCTTAATATTTGAAGGAATTTGTAATAATAGTGGTGATTGCATTGAATAATTTGAGTTTAACATTACAATGTTATTAAATTCATGTATGTAAATATCATGCAGCATGCTTTTTTCTAAAGAAAAATCACCTATCCCTTGGACAATTAATTTGTCCTCAAATGATAAACCCATAATTATTAATCTGTAGATAAATTGAGCAATTAAATGTTTCTAACACTTTTAGTTTTTTTGAAACTCGAAAAGTAATCTGTAAAGAAAATATTCATGATTAATAATTTAAATGTATTTGGATTACCAGTAAGAAGTAGATAATTAAAAAGAATTAATAATTTTCAACTTTTTGAAAAAAACTATGGAAAAGCAGCTGAAATTTTGTTTTAAAAAAAGTTCCCCAAGGTGACCACAATTTAAAAATCCACTAAAAAATTAAAAACGTAGTTGTAAAAATTAATTTGAGGTAAGTTTACTTTCCTTGGCAAATTAAAGATAAAATGTTTGTTAGAACGTTAGCGAAAGAGATACATTTTCAGGGCATATATTATTAATTATGTTGTACGAATCATTTTTCCATTTATAGACGTAAAGGAATTAATAACCTTCGTACTTTTTGAAATATTTTATTTTTTCTCAAATATTGGATTTGTTAAAATTGAAACCAACGTAAAGACTAAACTTCTAAATGGATATGTAAAATATTCTAGAATACTATTAATTGAGTTAAAATAACATGAACATATGTCAAAAAATCTAACTCGAAAAATGTTGGTATTACAATACTTCTCTATGAGGAAGTAAAAACCCTAGCGGATCGCGGTGACCGAACTGTGACGATTCGGTCACGACTCAATTAGAGGTGGAAAATATAAAGAAAAACACTTAAATATTGTAAAATAACTATTGAAATGAATAAATAAATAATTCTTGATTTCATTTATGCATAATTTAATGTAAACATTTGATTATTTGTTGAGATATTAATGTTTCAAAAGAAAGATTAAAGTTCCACATTACGATGTATGTGTGTGAAACGTCGATATAGTTGACTTGCAGCCGCACATTCTGCACGACAGATGGCAGGAGCGACATTTGTCTATGAACTGGGTCAATTATCATTTTCTTACTTTTAGTAAATACGAAAAGTTTAATTCTTATTTTTTATTTAAATTGTCTTGAGCAAACAGAAGGAATCCTTCTATGAAATCAGTAGATATGCAAATTAGGTAAAGAGAGACATTTGAATGTTGTTTGTCTTTGAAAGAGAAAGAAAGTAATAGCGTTAGATTTTCTGCGTTATAAACAGAGAGCGAATACTGTTATTATTACCTAGAGAAAGAAGAAGACAGAAAATCTGTAAAGAGAAACCAAAGGTCTCTTCGATTACCTGTCATATTGTTCGAAGGGTTTCCTTTAACCAGTGGGCAGTCTATTGTACACATATATATATATATATATATATATATATATATATATATATATGTTACGTACAAAGCCCGAAATTGTACAATGTGCGGAGTGTACAGCAATTTTTGTACACACCGCGATGTGTACAAGCTATTTTGTACAGAGCTGGAGTATCCGGGCTTGGTACAGATTATTCTGTACTGAGCCAACTCGGTACAATGCCATTTGTACAGAGCCTTCGATATCAATTGTAGTGTATAAAGGCGATGAGAGAATTTTGTTTACTGTTTACATTTGCTTTATTAATATATCGCATAATTTTATACTATTTATAAATAATTATTAATTTACAAATAATTAAAATAAACAAATTTTATTTATTATTTTATTAAAAGAAGAAAAATTTCTTCTTGCAAGCAGAATTATGAAATTGTTAAGTATTTCATAGTTTCCAAAGGTTTGTCACATCTGGTTTGCCTTCGGTTGACCATCTCTAAGGTCCTTTTTTGTAAACTGGCAAACTATTTTTCGAAAAATTTCAAAAAAAATTTTGACAGTGTAGCTAACGAAAGCGACTGGCTATTTGCGAGTCCTACCTTGGCTTTCCTTCCAAACATAGTAAGAGAATTATCTTTAATAGGCAACAATCACTTTTCATTTCAAAATTATCCATTTTATTGACAAGCAATAATAATCTATCTTCAAGGAAGGCTACTATTATACTAAATTAATTTCAAATTCAAAAATAAAATTAATTGTCAATTAAATTAATATTTATTGTTTGATGGTTTGAAAAAAGGGTGGGTAGTGTAGAGTGTTGATTGTGTAGTATAATTTGTGGTAGTGTATAGAAAAGGTATGTTTGTATAGAGTGGTGAATGTATGAGTGATAAAAAAGGTAAAAAAGTGAAGTGTGTTTAGTGAGGTTAGGTTGCTTGAAGCGAGAGAGAAGAGAAGGTAGAGAGAGTGGAAAAATTTTGAGCATTGAGTGATAAGGTAGATTTCTGGAATGTCTGAGTTTGATTCAAGTAGTGATAGCGAGAATGAGAAAAAGGCGCGAGTATTTGAAAGGGGGATAGGAAAGAATGGAAAAAAGATGACGTGTGAGGATTGTATGGATTTGTTGGAGTTAGTATGGATGTTGAAGGATGAGATGGATGAAAGAGCTAAGAGAGTGAGGGGAAATATGATGGATATCTGTGAAGATGGGGAAACAAGGGACAAAGAGATAGGGGAAATTGAAGAGGGGTTAGAGAAATTGCAGGAAATGTGGAATGAATGGGATAGTAAGTGGAAAAAGGAAAAGGAAAGCATGTGGAGAAGAATGAATGGATTGGAAAAATTTATAAAGGAAGTAAATGAGGGATCTGAGAAAATTGAGGAAAGTGAATATGAGAGTGTAAAGTGTAAAGTGAGAGATTTGTCAAGAAGAGTAGATGTAGTGGAAAATGAAAAAAGGAAAAGGAATATAGTGATTAGAGGTATGAATGTAGGTGTGATGGAGGGTAAAAGAGCAGTGGAAAAAGTGTTGACGTGGGTGGGGGTTAATGTCTCAGTTGGAATGGTAAAAGCGTTAGGAAGGGGAGAATATGGGGTACCAAAGGTATGGCTGGTGGAGTTGGGTAGTGAGGAAGAGAAAATGGATGTGATGAGGGTGAAAGGAAGACTGAAAGGAAGTGTAATAAGAATAGATGAGGATAGAAGTTGGAGGGAGAGAAGAATGGTATGGTTATTGAGAGAAAGAGCGTGGATGGAGAGAGCGAGTGGGAAACAGGTAAGAATGGGTAAAGATTGTATTTGGGTGGATGGGGTAAAGTATGTTGTGAGAGAGGATACGGGAGGTGTGATGGAAGCGTGTAAAGTGTGATAGACAGGGATAGGCTGGGAATAAGGTGAGAAGATTCTGCTTAGATGGATGGATGGATGGGTAAAAGTGGATGTCTGGAGGGTGTAAGAGAGGTGAAAAAGGAGTAGAAGGTTTTTTATTTTTTTTTTTTTTTTTTTTTTTTTTTTTTTTTGTTTTTTTTTTTTTGAAAAAGGGTGGGCGAATTGGGTCGAAGCCAGCATGGGCATAGAAGGAACTGGAAACGGAAGCCCGGCACTGGCGATTAGTAAGGTTTAGAGCGTGGAGAGAGTTGTATGTAGGCTGAGTTGCGTTTAGGTTAAGTTGTATGAAGAGAGTGTTTAGTTGTAAGGATTGTTGTAAATATAGGTTAAGTTTATTATGTATGTATTTGGGAGTCTCGAACCCTACCTATTGTAGGGAGAGTAAATAAATAAACATAATATTTATTGTGATATATATATTGTATATATATATATATTGTATATATATATATATATATATATATATATATATATATATATATATATATATATATATATATATATATATATATATATATATATAGAAAGAGAGAGAGAGAGAGAGAGAGATATGGCTCTTTTAATTTAAAATGTAAAATCTTCGTCCCTTGGTCGGAAAAAAAGGTTTTAGATAGCAAATGAATATTTTTTGATTTATTTTATTAATATCTAACATAGTCTAATTTTTTATCATTTTAAAACAACTTTGAGATGCTTTAAAACAACATGACAGACTAAATGTCCCCTACTGTCCCTGTCCTCGAGGCACTTGTACTACATTGCCTCCAATAATTAATATATACATTATTTTTTATTATATTTAAACGAAAATTATTTATAATCTCTTAAGTCTTATATTTTAAAATTAATTAATTACTTTGTATAAAATTCAAGAATATCATTTTAAAAAATAATTAAAGACGTGTCACTTATTTTCATATTTTATATTCTGACCAAATGTATTCATTTTTGCACACTTACTACAAATAGATTACGTGCTTACACTCATTGTTTTATCGACGCTACAATAATAAATGATTTACCTCAAAACATCAAAGCAATAAGAATGTTCTGGTCTCTATCATGCAAATTATATAGTAAAGCAGAAAAATAGTTGATTAACGGTTGTAACATAGTTGTCCACTATTGTCCCTTCTGTAAAATAGTAATAAAATAGTTTATATCTCTTATAAGTCAATTATTATCAAAAAGTTTTAATTCTTAAAGAAAGCTGACACCTTGCGTTGCTTTCTAAATAACATATTTATGTTGTGAATAACAAAAATAGCAAAATGTCCCCTACTGTTCCGTATATTAGCTTTATTCTTATTATGTGGGTACAAATTTTTAAATTCAATGTATAAAAAACAAAAACTTAGTTTTATTTAATAAGAAGTTATTTATATAAATATAATATAGATATTCTTAATATCCCAGTAAACAAAAACTATTTGGAATTAATTAAAAAGAATTCACAAAGTACTTCAGTGAATCCCGCTTTGTGCCAAATATGAATTGGAGCTATGTTGCATGAATTTTCATGAATTTGTCAAATGCGAATTCGTTTGCACAAATTGAGGCAAATTTAATCAAATTCAATCGAATATACAAAGAGCTTAAATAAATCCCGCTTTCTACCAAAAAACTTAATTCATTTCAATCCGTTTGAATTAGTTTTTTACTCGAATAATATTTCGCCATTTTTATATACTGTTTCTGTTTAAAATGCCCCCTACTGTCCCCTAGTACCCTAACCAATCGTCTCTTAGTTTTTGTATAAAAATAAAAAAGTTTGTTGTCTACGCATTAGAATTAACATTTGTTTACATAAACGCATCTTAACATTTACACAAAAAAAGTTTATTTATTAAAAAAAATAAAGTTAAACAAAAACCAAAAAAATATCACATTCTGCCAAAAATCTGTTTGCCATTAAAAATATTTACGTCTAATGTTATAACCATTATCCCTATCGATTTTCTAAAACAATAAATGAAATAGAAAATTTGATTACAAACACAAAATCGAAAATTGACATTTTAACTTTCCTGCAAACTAATTTTACCTAAAAAATCGAAATTTGACATTTTAACTTTCTGCAAACTAATTTTACTAATTATATATTTACGATCCTAAAGAAGCAATTCGTTACAGAATAAAAAGTAACGAAAATTTGGATGAAGAACTTTTACAAACTATAGAAAATATTATGAGAACTTCTAATGCATACACAAAATCTTTTATGATGATGTCAGAAATAATTAAAATTGAAACTGAATTAGCAAGACAAAAAATGAAGAAACTTCTAAATTACAATTATTGTTTACGTTAAAAAAAGGTTCTGATAAAAATAGATACTCTTTTCAAAGTTTTAATGAAATTGCTGCTATTTTTAATACAAATTTTGAAGGAGAAATACCAGAATCTTATGTAACAGTTTTATGATAAGCCTACAAAAGAATTAAAATCAGTAAGTAATTTAGATCGGAATGTTAAACAGTGGATTTATCCCATATTTTATCCACTCTGAAATAAAGGTTATAATATTAATATGATTTGTAGTGATAGTGCTTTTAGAAGTAGAAACCATACTATTTCTCGGTTTGCCTATTGTAAATACAAAATAGATATTAGAGATAAGAAATTTAATCAATTTTTATATAGGAGAAGATTATTATAACAATGGGTTTTTGACAATTATGTAAAAATAGAGAAAGATATATTACGATTTTGTGCAAACAATCAAGTTCAATTGAGAAGTGAAACATATCAAAGGCTAATCGATTATTTCATGAGTTAATCATGAGTTAGAAATTAATGTACATGTAGGAAAAAGCTTATATTGTCATAAACTTTTATAGGATCACCTTGTAATATGATGCAGCAATATCAGAATACCATGGCTATTATTGACAACAAGTTATTTGAAGAAGTGAAGTTTTATATTTATGTTCTTGAATTTCAAAAGCGAGGATTGTCACATATTTATTTGTTAGTTATATTAAAAGAAAATTCTAAATTATCAACAGTTGACAGTGTTGATCGTTATATTTCAGCGGAAATTCCTGATGAAAATGGCAATCCTTCTTTGCATAAAATAATAATTCAAAATAACATTCATGGACCTTGTGGAGATTGGTGTTTAATTGATGGTAAATATTCAAAAAAATTTCCAAAAAGCTACCAAGAAGAAACTACAATTGAAGAAGATTGTTATGTTCGTTGTCAGCAAAAAAATAATAATAAAACGTATGAATGACCAAACAGATTTGTTGTTGACAATTCTAATGTAGTTCCATATTGTCCTATACTTTCAGAATTATTTAATTGTCATATAAATGTGGAAATCGTTTCAAGTATCAAATCTGTTAAATATTTATATAAATATATATTCAAGGGTCATGATGCTGCATGCATTATTATTACAAATTCCAATGATGAGGTGACTGTTGATCACAATGAAATTAATCATTATGAAGAGAATAGGTATGTAGGTCCTGTTGAGGCAGTTTGGAGAATTTTAAGTAAACCATTGAGGAAAAAGAACCATAGTATTAATCGTTTACCCACATATTTACCAAATGAACAGAATGTTATTATTCGTGAAGGGAAAGATAACAACAATGTTTCATTTGATATGCAGAAAAATACAAAATTACTCGATTTGTTTAAACTTAATGAACGTGATATTTCTGCTCGTCAGTATTATTATTGAGAAATACCAGAACATTTTACGTGGGTAACGAAATCTCTTGAATGGAAAAAAAGAGTTCATAAAGAAAAAGTATTAGGAAGAATGTATTCAGTTAACCCATGTCAGTCAGAGTTATTTCACCTTAGAATATTGTTGCTTACAGTAAAAGAAGTAACTTCTTTCCAAAGTTTAAGAACAGTCAATGGAGTTATTTATGAATCTTTTACATCTGCATGTTTCACATTAGGGCTCATAGAATATGGATGATCTTCTTCATTGCACAGACACACAAAAAAAAAGTTGTCTGTTCATTGAACCAGACATACATATCTTATAGTAATTTTGCCCGCTGAAAACAAATCTGAAGTCAGAATTGCTCCATCACCCTCAGTTTTTTTTAAATCGACAAAACTACCCTTAAATTCAAATTTTAAAGTAAAAAAAATTGAATAACAGATTTCTTTCTAAAACAAAACAATAAATTTATCTACTTTTGCTACAACAATTTAGAAACAATATCAACATTGTTTAAACACCCTTTATTTTTTATTAAGTCGAAAAAACTACCCCTAAAATGTAAAAATTCAAAATTATAATAGAAAAACTCACATTGTTTTTCAAAACAGAACAAGAAATTTATGTACTTCTCTTTTAAAATTTTAAGACCAATATCAAAATTACTTTACCACCCCCTGTGTTTTTAAATTTGAAAAACCACCCCTAATATTTAAAAATTTAAAATGTATAATAAAAAAGATTAAAAACCACATTGTTTTTTTAAAATAGAACAATAAATTTATGTACTTCTCTTTCGACAACTCAAAAGCAATGTCAAAATTGCTCCATCACCCTTTGTTTTTTTTAAATTGAAAAACCAACCCTTAAATTCACAAAATAAAAGTTTAAAGTAAAAAAATTGAAAACCACATTGTTTTTCAAAATAGAACAATAAATTTATGTACTTCTTTTTTAACAACTCAAAAGCATTATCAAATATGAAGAATTTAAATTCAATTTTAAATATTTTAATATAACTTTACTAAATTCTACATATATTTTTTTAAAGTTCAGTATTTTTCATATTAAAATTTCGGTTTGTTGCACTTTTTCCCCAAATTATAAAATACTTTCACAAAATTTAATATACATTTTCTTTCAGTGTACATATTAGGGGTAGTTATTTCAATTTGAAATAGTAAAGAGTGATTGAGCAATTTTGATAATGCTTTTGAGTTGTTAAAAAAGAAGTACATAAATTTATTGTTCTATTTTGAAAAACGTTATTTGAAAACCACTATTTTGAAATGTGGTTTTCATTTTTTTTACTTTAAACTTTTATTTTGTGAATTTAAGGGTTGGTTTTTCAATTTAAAAAAACAGAGAGGGTGATTAAGCAATTTTGGCATTGTTTTTGAATTGTCGAAAGAGAAGTACATAAATTTATTGTTCTATTTTGAAAAAACAATGTGGTTTTTAATTTTTTTATTATACATTTTGAATTTTTACATGTTAAGGGTGGTTTTTTAAATTTAAAAATACAGGGGGTGGTAAAGTAATTTTAATATTGCTTTTGAAATTTTGAAAGAGAAGTACATAAATTTCTTGTTCTGTTTTGAAAAACAATGTGGGTTTTTCTATTATAATATTGAATTTTTACATTTCAGGGGTAGTTTTTTCGATTTAATAAAAAACAAAGGGTGTTTAAACAATGTTGACATTGTTTCTGAGTTGTTGTAGCAAAAGTAGATAAATTTATTGTTTTGTTTTAGAGAGAAATCTGTTATTCAATTTTTTTTACTTTAAAATTTAATTTTAAGGGTAGTTTTGTTGATTTAAAAAAAACTGAGGGTGATGGAGAAATTCTGACTTCAGATTGGTTTTCAGCGGGCAAAATTACTATAAGATATGTATGTCTGGTTCAATAAAAAAAAGTTGTCTAACTTTTTTTTGTGTGCCTGTGTTATGGTTATTCACTTCGACAATTATTTGTAAGAATCCTAATTCATTGTCATCCTGTACATCCGTAAAAATTTGATAAAAATTTAAGGGTCAAATGTCAGAAGACTATTTGAAACTTGACAATATTGATGCTAAAAAAACAGCTTACAAGAATATAAAATAAATGTTATTAAATGAAGGATATAGTCTAACTGATTTTTAGGGATTATTAGACATTAATGAAGATTTATCTGCACAGGTTGATGATGTAAATATTTTTGAACATATTAAGATAGGAGAGCAAAATTATTATAAATTAAATGTTGAACAAAAAAATACAGTTGATTATATACTTGAAGTCATAAAAGATTCTTCTTTTAATAGTTCTAAATGCTTATATATTAATGGTTGTAAAGGATCTGGAAAAACTTTTTTATATATTACTTTATGGCATTTATTAAAAAGTAAAGGAATAAATGTTTGCAACATGGCTTTTGCAGGTATAGCTGCCACTCTGCTTCCTAACGGAAAACTGTTCATAAAGATTTAGGCTTATCTGTTCCACTGTACAGTGATTTTTTTTTAAATATTAAAGTTCAGTCAAAAGAAGCGCTTTTTTAAAAAAATACTGATGTTTTTAATTTGGATAAAGCACCAATGTCTGCGAAATATGCCTTAGAAGTTATGGATAAGTTATTAAGAGACATAATGAAATCAAATGAAGTTTTTCGTCGAAAAATTGTTTTCCTAGGAGGAGATTTTCGACCAATTTTACCGATAAAAGAACGAGCTACTAGATCAGAAATAATAAATTTACCAATAAAAAATAGTAAATTATAGAAACATTTCCGAAAGTACACATTAATAGAATATATGAGAACTTTACTAGAGGAAACAGAATTTGTAGATTTCCTACTTAAAGTTGGTAATGGTCATTTAATACCACAGAATAAATTTTAGCACCTAGAAACGTTGATGTTGACGATATTAATAAGAGAGTGGTGCTGCTCTTAGCAAGTAAAGGTGAAATAATATATAAAAATATTGATTCTACTAAATATTGGGATAATGGAAAATTTTCTGAAGCTTTATTACCAGAATATTTAAACACTCTCTCTCCACCTTCTTTGCCACCTCATGAATTGCATTTAAGAATTAATTCTGTTGTAATGCTTATTAGAAATCTTAGCATTCATGAAGGATTATGCAATGGAACAAGGCTAATTATTTAGATTTATCACATAATGTAATTAAATGTCAAATATTAACGAAAGATAAGAGAGGAAATATTGTTTTTTTACATTGTGATATAAATGAACAAATCCCAAGGACAAACATTTAACAAAATATTTATTGATTTATGAAGATGGTTTTAATCATGGTCAGATGTATGTTACATTATCAAGAATGCGATCATTTGATTCCGTAAAAATATATTTAGAAGATAATAGAAGGAATATGTATATAAAAAATTATGTTTATAGTGAAATTCTGGACTCTACTTAATTCAGTTTGTTTTGCTAAAAAATTTAATATTTTAATTAGTTATGGGCAATTGCACGTGAGATTTATTTATGACCTTTAAAATTCGCCTCGTAATGCTATTCAACGCACTATACTTTCCACCTCAAATTCTTATACTTTTTGCTCAACCTGTACTTACTACCACAAATACAGTAGTACATGTGCTAAATCCCAGTGGTGGGGTGCTACATAATACAGATTTCGTTATAAAATAGTAGCAAGCTGCTCGCTTTCTACGCTACGCCTTAATGTGGAGTTTTTTCACAATTTATTATTTAAAACTGTCTGCAACCTATAATTTTTAAATAATTTGAATATTTTTTGTTTTAAATTGAAGGGGAATAATTTTTTAAAATATCACTACATGCAAACCTGAAAATGTTCAATTATTTATATTTTTCTGAACCTTAAAGTTAACAAATTAATTGTGTAGTTTTCCTTGAAAATGAATAATTTAGCTAAACAATATTAGTTAAAATTAGTTAACTTTGGTTTCTTGTCATCAAAAAATTTTGTTCTTTCATATTTATTTTGCAATTCAACAAAAATAGAAAACACTTATTTCATGTTTTTTTTATAAATTATTAGGGTTTCGTGGCCAAGGGCCAAAACCCTTATAGCGAGACTTCGGTGTCCGTCCGTAGTTTTTAAGTCTTAAGGCTTAAGTCTTATGTCTTATGTCTTACGTCTTATGTAATGGTTGTCATGGCAACCGTTGCTATGGTAACGGTTGTCATAACAACCATCGCCATGGCAACCGTTGCTATGGTAATTGATAAATTATTATTTATTTATCATTTTACGCCACGAAACCTTATAATGTAGGCGCATTGCGCCTACTTCTCCGACTGATTTTTAAGAAAAAATATGTTTATCGGAATTTTATAGATCATAGTTAAATCTCAAATGGAATTCCTCATATGTAATAATTAAAGTTAGAACAGAATTTTAAAATTGTCAGGTATTATATGTTATTAAATATTGAAGTAAAAAATAAGAAACAGGTAAAGAAAATTCGATTATTTTAAAATATTTAATAATCACAATGGTTGTAATAGATGGTATAAACTATTTCATTCATATTAGTAGTTAAAGTTGAAAATTACAAAATAGGCGCGCGTAGCGCGCAAAAATTAGTTCTAGTTTGAATAATATTAGTTCTAATTTCTGATTAGAGGTTAAAACTTTGTGTTATATTTAGAGGTAGAGTTAAAGTGTTATAATTTTAAAAATTAAATATTTTCGCCTTTTTTAAATAAAGAAACGAATACGCTTACTGGGTATGAAAACATGATACATCGGATTGGCGTTGAAAAACATGATACCTCGGATTTGACTTGAAAAACATGACATATCGTCGTTCGAGTTGAAGAACATGACACGTCGAAAACGAAAATTTTTTATTCAAATTTCGGTTGGTCCACTGACCGCGAATCTTAAAATGTCTCAAATCAGCATAAGCTGTATACAAAATTATTTAACCTATTTCTTTTTTGAATTGACATATTATGAAGCAAAAGCATTTGTTTCATAAAAGTTTCAAAGATTTGACACATTGTAAAATTAGCGGTCAGTGGTATCAACTGAAAATTGAAAAGAAAATGTTCTTTTTCGACGTGTCATGTTCTTCAACTCAAACGACGATATGTCATGTTTTTCAAGTCAAATCCGAAGTATAATATTTTTCAACGCCAATCCGATGTATCATGTTTTTACACCCAGCAAATAGGAAACATCATTTAAGCACTTCACTTACTTACTTACTTCACGTCATTATTATTTTTCTGCAGGAATTAAAATTCTTCAAAACATTCAAACTTAAACCTTTTTAAATTGAACAACTTATAAGAATATTATTACAAAACATGAAGAAGACGATCACTCAGAGTTTTCGACTTAACATAACATTTTTCAGAATAGGTTAATTATTTATAAAAATCCTAAAAAAATTCTTCTCAAGAATTGAATTATTTTTACAAGCGCAGTAAAATTTATGAAAAAAGTTAAATCATTTTTAAAAAATGTAATAAAATGCGTGTCAATAATTTAATTACTTTCATAAATAATAATAAATCGATTATCCGTTAATTAATTTTAAAAACAATTTTTTTACAAAATTCTAGAAAAATTCAATTATTTAAACATAAAAATTTGGCAAAGTACATTTTAAAAAGGTTTTTTCATGCTCTTTCGATTGAAGTTATCTTCAATAGAAAAATGTTTTGCATTTAAAAAGAATTTGTTTGGCTCAAAAAAGTCCAAATTAAAAATAAATTTTAATTTTTGTGGGGGAAAGATACGATTTGTTTAAAAAGCCTCAGCTTTAGTTTTCAAAAAATCGTATCTCTTTCCCCAAAAATTGAAATTTATTTTTAATTTTATTGGGGTCAAAAAAATTTTTTTCCCTAAATACTTACTTCCAATCGAAAGAGCATGAAAAAACCTTTTCGAAGTGTACTTTGCCAAATTTTTATGTTTAATTGATTAAGAGTAAAAACTTATCGAAATAAACATTGTACCGAAAAAACTAAGTTACCCCTCCCCCTCCCCTCGGAAAATATTTGATTAAGTAACAAAATATTTTTACGAAAATCTACTATCTAATAGTACTACAAAAGCTCCAAATTTTGCTTTGATTGAAGAAAAATTTTTCTCTTTCCACCTTGATCACTTGACATGGAATCGCTCATATACAACTTGAATTTTCTTATTAAAGATTTTAAGAAATGGTAAATTAATTAAAGTATGTGGGATGTATTTCGAAATTAAATATTTCAAATATAATTTATAAATTAAATTTTTGAAATTATTTTTGGAAAACCGTATGTTTTATTTATTTTAATAAAAAACTATCAATATTGTTTTAAAGATATTAAATTGTTGTTTAAAGGATATATTTCTATATTCTAAATCTGAATAATTTAAATTTTATCACATAGTATTATTTTTGTAATGAAAATAATTCACTATTTTTTTAATTTGCAGTAAAAAGGTTATTAGTAAATCAAATAAGTACATAAAAATAATAAATTTTACCTTAAAATTGTACAATTAATTAATAATATATTTATTCATTATTTCATAATTAATTATGAATTTATTAAATATTGATTGTCTTATAATAATCTTTAAAATAATACTTATCTAAGAAGTATTATTTTCAAATTTCGCGCCTAATTTTTCGAGCGAGCCGCCCGAGCCGAGGAAAACGAAAAAGAAAACGAATGTGTGTGTGCTCATATGATGCCGCGAGATATTGAACTATTGAAATGAATAAATAAATAATTCTTGTTTCCATTTATGTATAATTGTATGTAAATAGTTGTATATTTATTGAGATATTAATATTTCAAAAGAACTAAAAAAGTTCCAATGTACGATGTGTGAGTGTGTGTGTATGTAACGTCGATAAAGTTGACATGTAGCCGCGTATTCTATACGACAGATGGCGGGAGCGACATTTGTCTATACATCAATGGTCAATTCATTTTCTTATATTTAAAAAATACGACAAGTTTGAGTATTATTATTATTAGTGACAATTAATTTTTCTGTGGGGGTGAGACAACGTTTTTTTAAATTGCAAATTTTTTGTATTTATTATAAATGAGCCCAGCGAATGGAGAAATTGCTTTTAGTAAACATCAGAAGGATTTTAAAAATTATAGTTTTATTTGCCGAAAGTTTTTATTTTCTGACAATATTAGAAACAAACTGTTATATTTAAAAATATTTTTAATTTATAGTTAAAAATATATATTTCCACATTTTTCAAATCACAGACGAATATGAAAATATAATTTTTGAAATAGGAGGAATTAAAATATATTTTGCATTAGCGAAAAGCCTTTTTCTTCTATTTTGCAGTTAAGCTTAAACGTATTGGCCTTTTGGAAAATAAACAATATTGAGAATATTTAATTTTTAAAAATATAACACTTCGACTCTACCCCTAAAAAAAGTCTTATGGCTATTAAAAAAAATTTAATTCCTCCTATTCTAAAATGCCGTTTTCTTATTCGCTTTCAATTTAAAAAAGGCGAGAATATTTAATTTTTAAAAATATAACACTTTGTCTCAATTTTTAAAAAAATAAAGTCTTTTGTCTAATAAAAAAAATTTAAACTCCTCCTATTTTCAATTTACAAAAGGCGAGAATATTTAATTCTTAAAAATATAACACTTTGACTCTTCTCCTAAAAAAGATAAAGTCTTTTGTCCAATAAAAAAACAATTTAACTCGCTCTATTCTAAAATGCCGTTTTCTTATTCGCTTTTTAATTTACAAACGGCGTGAAAATTTAATTATTAAAAATATAACACTTTGTTTCAGCCATTAAAAAAATAAAGTCTTTTGCGAAGAAAAAATAATTTAAACTTTTCCTATTTTTAAATGATGTTTTCTTATTCGTTTTTCAATTAAAAAATGGCGTGAATATTTAGTTATTAAAAATATAACACTTTGTCTCAAACTTTAAGAAAATAAAGTCTTTTGGCCAATAAAAAACAATTTAAACTCCTCCTATTTTAAATGCTATTTTCCTATTCGTTTTCCAATTAAAAAAGGCGAGAAAATTTAATTTTTAGAGATATAACACTTTGTCTCAGTCTTTAAAAAAATAAAGTCTTTTGGCCAAGAAAAAACAATTTAAACTTCTCCTATTTTTAAATGCTATTTTCTTATTCATTTATCAATTTAAAAACGTCGAACATATTTAATTTTTTAAAATATAACACTTTGTCTCAGTCTTTAAAAAAATAAAGTCTTTTGGCCAAGAAAAAATAAATTATACTCCTCCTATTTTTAAATTCTGTTTTCTTATACGTTTTTCAATTTAAAAATGGCGCGCATATTTAATTTTTCAATACATAAAACTTTGTCTTAATCCCTAAAAAAGTAAAGTCTTTTGGCGATAAAAAATAGATTTAAGCTCCTTCTATTCTAAAATGCCGTTTTTCTATTTGTTCTTTAATTTAGAAAGGTCGAGAATATTTAATTTTTACAAATATAATACTTAGTCTCTACCCCGAAAATAATAATAACTTTTGGCCAATAAGAATGACATTTAAACTCCTTTTTTAATATTGTTATATACTTTTTTAAATATATGACAAGGTTTCAACCTCTAAACAGGAACTAAAACTAATATTTAAACTCCTTTTGTTTACTAAAAACAATTTTTTTATTTGTTGCGCTCATTAAAGTAAATGCAGAGAATTTATAGTTTTAAAAAAATATAACATTTAGTCTCATCCTTTACAGAAAAAATAATGGCCAATAAAAATAAAAATTAAACTTTTCGTATTTTTACTGAAAGTAAGAAAATGATAATTGACTGGGTAGACAAATGTCGCTCCTGCCATCTGTCGTGCAAAATGCGCGGCTGCAATCAACTTTATCGACGTTACACACATACATCGTACAGTAGAACTTTAATCGTTCTTTTGAAACATTAATATTTCAATAAATAAACAACTGTTTACATCAAATTATGCATAAATAGAATCAAAGATTATTTATTTATTCATTTCAATAGTTTTTTACACTATTTAAGTGTTTTTCTTTATATTTTACACCTCTAACTGAGTCAGAAGTTGAAAAAAAATCTGCCCGCGCAAGCGCGGACACATTCTCATCCGCGCTTCGCGCGGAGGTTCGCGAATATTGATCGTCGCGCTTCGCGCTCCGTGTGTTGTTGCGCGCAAATGACTCGCTTCGCTCGCGGTGTTCTGCATTTGTTATGCATTATTTGTTTTCTTGTTCTTGTTTCCTATTATATGTTTTATAAAATAAATTTTTTTTTAAAGTTACTACGACTTCAAGGATTACATTCTCATCACTTGTTTTGTTTGCTTATGATTGCAAGATTAAGTGGATTTAAATGTATATTTTTGGTATTGATGAATAAAATTTTGAAGTTATTTTTAATTATACTAACTCTCTTAGCAAAAACGTGATTTTCAGAAGCACCTAAAATATTCTTAAAGTATTAGAATCAAGTTTTTTTGTGTAGTGTAGACCGGAGCGTAATGGCTAACTTTCCACTCTTTGTTGATTTACTCGAACATTTTTGTTTTAATTAAGCGTTTATCTCCTAGAAAAGTTACTCTGGTATTTCAGCTTTCTTTTAAAAATAAAAACATGGAATTTTTAAATTTATATCATACAAATATTCTATTTTGAAAGAGTTAACAATCTTGATTAATCAGTGTAAGTTTTATTAATTTATTGCAAGCGGCTTTTTAGATATGTATTAATCATTTTTAAAAATGTAGTAATATTTTATTCATGGAAAAAACAAAATTTTAAAAAACGGTTAAACGTGCTTTTTGATTTGTTGTTAAATACAAATTATTATAAAAGTTATAACATTTTACAAAGTCAATAGAAATTTTTTTGACACAGTTAAGCTGACTGACCCAAAAACTTAAAAAAAAAGTTTCTGAAGAAATAAGCTAGTTAACGAACTTGGCCTCAACCGAACCATGCCCACAACCAAACCTCTTCTCCTACTTGATAAAAACTCAATTTTCGAAGTTAAAGTTTCTTAAATGGTCAAAAAAAACTAAAAAAATCGCAAAATAACATTGAAAATTGAATTTTTTTAAAGGAATAACAGTTAATCAATTAATTTGATTAACATAACAAATTTGTTAATTAATAATAACACGCACCAATTTTACAATGGGAAAATTCTTGTCGTGGTGAACAATTTAGTTTAGAAATTACAGGTATTTTTTCTTTTAATAATTTATTTTAAAAAATGGTTTATAAATTTGCGTACCGGTCAGATTAAATCGTATATTTCAACATATAAAAATTCAAATGCTACGCATTTGATAACTAATATTTTTACAGCTGTGAAAAATAATTCAAAAGAAACTGTTCAAATTTTTTCGCTGAGTTCGAAAATCGAAAATTCGAGTTAGTTTAATTTAAATGTCAAATATTGATCCAAATGACTGCAAAATTCGACCGAAATGTTGAATTTTAGAATTAGCCATTTTAGCGTTCTAAACTGAACAATACTGGGATCGGTACGAATATTGCAGTCATTTGGATCAATATTTGACATTTAAATTAAACTAACTCAAATTTTCGATTTTCGAACTCAGCGAAAAAATTTGAACATTTTCTTTTGAATTATTTTGCACAGCTGTAAAAATATTAGTTATCAAATGCGTAGCATTTGAATTTTTATATGTTGAAATATACGATTTAATCTGACCGGTACGCAAATTTATAAACAATTTTTTAAAATAAATTATTAAAAGAAAAAATATCTGTAATTTCTAAACTAAATTGTTCACCACGACAAGAATTTTCCCACTGTAAAAATGGTGCGTGTTATTATACATTAACAAATTTGTTATGTTAATCAAATCAATTGATTAACTGTTCTTCCTTTAAAAAAATTCGATTTTCAGTGTTATTTTGGGATTTTTTAGTTTGTTTGACCATTTAAGGAACTATAATTTCGAAAATTAAGTTTTTATCAAGTAGGGGAAGAGGTTTAGTTGTGGGCATGGTTCGGTTGAGGACACACACACAGAACTTTTGACAGAAATGAGATTTGTCTAAAGTGGCAAATATCACGTATATGTTATGACCTAACGTAGTTTTCTATGCGAATACAAAAATGATTAGACAAGTCCACTTTTTACTACATATAAATTAATCTTTCGCACGTTGAATATAATAAAAATGTATTTTTAAACATTGTTCAATGTTCAACAAATCAAAGTAAATTAATTAAAATAATATGTTCAAGGCGTATTTACACAGTAAATATGTAATATTTTATGATCTAATACCAAGTATCACAAAAATGTTAAAAAGTAAAATTTTTTTCATGATGTTTTAAAATGATCAAGTTTGGTTGTGGGCATCTAAATTGATTCGGTTGTGGACTCCTGTCTTATGTTTGATAAATCGTGAAATATCGTTGTCGATATAATCATAAGGATGTCATTGTTAACATCACACATTTCCATAAAAAAAGAATTTCAAGATTTCGATATGGGTGTGATAATTATTAGTGTAAGTGTATATGTGTGCTGTTATGTAGATGAATGTACCCATATCTGTGTAAATGATGTGTATTTATGTTAATGTTGCCTAAAAATCCTACAAGGCAGAGACCAATCGAAGATCCCCTTTCGTGCTCTACAAACAAGGGAATGACGCATTTATAGAGCATCCCACACACATACTCAAGAAGAAGCCTCTCGGGAGGGTTCCCCTTACATTTCACAGTCATGAAAGGCGTCGTTTATAGACATAAACCTTTCAGATTCATACACCAGTTCCTGTTATTCCGCAAGTTGAATCCCCCCAATCTGCGTATCGAGCGCATGACCTAACATGATCAGACGTGCCGGCAGGGATGACCAGCGTGGATAACCGGAGCTGCCCATTCATGGAAGATGCTCTTTATGGACTATCTCTTCGACAGTCACAAGACAAAACAAAACAATAATTCCATACTGAACCCACCGGTTCAGAATCTTCCTGCCCATTCAGAGGGATATTGCGTTTATAGCAATACCCTCCATTTACACCAGAATTTTCTTCCATACAGATCTCCAACTGGTCTCCACCTCAAAGGGTCCCCAAACTACCCTCCTCCTCCTTCAAACCACTTCACCCATATACGCACATTCGCATAACATAATATACAAATGGCCACAGATGAGCAAAGTGGATGAAGTCCCGGGCTTGGGACCGGCGTAGCGGAGTTATTATTATTATTTTTTGCTCAGGGACTTTTGGGAAATCTACCTACAGATACCTTGAATTCCGCACTCCAAGGTTATGTGGGGTTGGTAAAATAAAACAAAAGGAAATATTAAAAAAAGATAAATAAATAAATGTTATAATAAATTTAATAAACTGGCGACCTACTACCAGCCTGACACACTAAAACCCGTAACCCTTCTTCTGGAGCCCTTTACTCTCCCTCGGAACTGTCGTAAGACTTTAGCCTTCGAGGGTGGCGCCCCAATTCTGTCGCTAATGCGACTTTCTGCTTTTCTCTTCGGTTATCCTGCGTCCATAGTTAAAAAAATGATTAAAACTATTTCAATATAAAAGCGGAATTAACAGCACAACAACAATAAAAAACAAAAAATTTTAAGAAGTTTAAAAAAAAACAAATTTAAAGCTGTTTAAATTACGCTTTTTGGCGGCCGTCGAGATCCTTCATCGACACAACCGAGATTATGAAGTTCTCGACTTGCCGCCAATTCTCCTCTGACTGGGTCATCAGCGATACTATGTTCTGCGGTGTAACTTGACTGTCTACACCTTCGAACATGGCCCGCCTCTCCAAGTCCCACTTCTTGCATGAGAAGAGGGTGTGCTCCGCGTTGTCCTCAGGGAACTGGCAATATGCACACACCTCGTCCTCGCGTAATTTAAAGCGACACAGGTACGAGTTAAAACACCCGTGACCTGTGAGCGCCGGAGTCATATAATAGGAAACCTGGCCGTGTTTCCTATTTATCCAGGTGGCGAGTGCCGGGATAAGGCGATAAGTCCATTGACCTTTCTCCTCACCATCCCATCTTTCTTGCCATGTTTCTATGAGCCTGTGCCTCGCTTCTTTGCGGATCAGGCCCTTACTTGGTACGGTATCTACGAGTGCTGTGCAGGTCTTTGCAAGTCTCCCGACAGCAGATCTTTTGGCGAGGGAAAGGGATGAAATGTTTCTCTTTTCTAAAAAAAAAAGTTCCTTGGATGAGGTATTTCCTCATCTAAAGAACTTCTTTCTTTAGAAAAGAGAAACATTTCATCCCTTTCCCTCGCCAAAAGATCTGCTGGCGGGACACTTGCAAAGACCTGCACAGCACTCGTAGATACCGTCTTATATGCAGAGATGATACGCGTTGTTATCGATCTCTGCGCAGACAGTACCTTTTCACAAATGGTCACACATCTTTTACTTCTCAGGGATATGGCCCACGCTGGTGCTGCATAGAGAATTTTAGCGTGGGCGACACTCGCCACCAGTCTCCGTTTTGATTCACGGGGTGCGCCTACGTTCGGCATTAACCGTGAAAGATTAGCCGCACACTCGATCGCCTTATTTGACGCCGTAGCCATGTGGTGGTGGAAGTTTAACCTTCCATCCAACTCCACACCAAGATATTTAATTTGCTTACTCCACTTGACCTCGAATCTGTCTATCACGATTCGTGGGAGCTCATAACCACGTCTGTCTGTGACTAGCAGTGCTTCGGTCTTTTCCAGGGCCATTTCAAGACCTCTGGTATCCAGCTAGCTTTTTGCTAGTCGGGCAGATCCATTCGCAGAAAATCATCATAAGATACATTCCATACAATTGGACCCACCCTCGAGCCTTGAGGAGCCCCACACTGCATCTTCTCCTTAAGAGTGCAGGTGTCTCTCTCATATATAACCCACCTATCGCTAAGATAATTATCCATTATCCGCAACAGGTAGGGCGGCATGTTTTTCTTTTTCATCGTCTCGATGAGATTTTTCCATCTTGCGGAATTAAACGCGTTGCGTATGTCAATTGCTACCAACGCGCTGAAGCTCTTCTTTTTTTCAGGTCCCAATTGGTTTTTTTCTGCTTTGGCTATGTCCACAACTGCCCTTCTAAGGTATGGCTCTGCAGGAGGAAACAAAGAACTTATTATCTTTCTGACCCAATCGGGATTGTCCAGGCCGGGGGTCTTTTGCCTCGTCACTAATTTCTTAGTCACGATTTTAAAAGCCTGACCCCATGGGTCTTTATCGACATCCTCGATTAGGTCCTTCCAGCTACGGCGTCGCGATTTGCGGATCTCTTTTTTGAGGTCATTTTTTGCCGTCTTGAAAGCCTCTTTGAGCAAAGGATCTCCCTTAGATAGGGTATATGTCCTTCTTGCTTTGAGGCATTCCTTTCTCAAGGAGGCCAGCTTCTCTGACCACCAGTGCAAGGATTTTTTCCTTGGAAAGGCGCCTTTGCGACGTGGCATCGACGCATTGCAAGCGGTGACGATTATATTTCACACCGCTCGCACATCTCCATTTAGACTTTTCGGCCTCCTCACCCAACTAGAATCCTCAACTAAGATAGATTCTTTTAGGGACCGGTTGAACTTCTCCTTGTCGAGTTTCTTAATGTTCCACGAGAAGATTTTGCGACTAGGAGCTTCCTATCTTTTTTCTCCTCGTGTGTCTTCCATTGAGACTGAGAACTCTATACTGGTGGTCACTTGCTGTATATTCCTCAGAGACCCGCCAATCGCTTATGCGGCTAAATATAGTAGACGATGCGATCGTTAGATCTATAATCGATCCGATCGCACCTCGTCTAAATGTTAAGGTTTTTCCCCGGTTTACAACTAATAAATCGTTCTTGGAGATCATTTCTCCAATCAGAATTCCTCTCTTGTCGAGCCTCGTCTCACCCCACCCTGGCGATTTTGCATTAAAATCGCCAGTGATGATGACATCCAGCTTGGATTCTATGAGGCTCGATTCTAGGTCTTCTATATTGGCTTCGAAGGTGGTCAGCGGGTCGTTGGGTGAGAAGTAGCAGCTATACATACGTATATTAGCCTCCTCTATCCACACAAACCCGCAGCTTGTCTCCAAGAACTTGTCAACCCGCAATTCTGGGTTGCACAGCTTGATGGCGGCTCTCTTCGCCTTATCCTGATACCAAGGTGCGAGGTCGCTTGCTTGATACTGCTCACTGCAGAACAGGATATCGACCTCATTTTCCCTAGCTGTTTGCATCAGGAGCACCTGTGCATCCTTACTTGTATGCAGGTTGACTTGAAGGAGCTTTAGGGATTTTCCCTTTTAAGTTTCTCCAGTTCCGCCTTGTAAACCGGGCAGGAAATTCTTCCAGGGATATGGTTGACTTCTGTTTTTCCCAAATCTGTACACGTTATGCACTTTGGCTTGTCGTTAGTACAACTCTTGGCGAAGTGTCCCGCTTCGCCGCATCTCCGACAGTTTTTTGTTCTGTCAGGGCCCTTGCAAATTTGGGTCACGTGTCCATAGGCTAGGCACATTTAACATCTTGTCACTTCTAAGTGCGTTCGGATGGATGCGTTTATCCAACCAAACTAGTGCTACTTTCGTACCACCAAAACGTGTCAGAAGTCGGCAAGTCACATCTAATTCGGGCTTTTTAACTTCTCCTTTAGGACGGTTAAAACGTCCCCCTCTGAAGTTGTTTCGTCGAGTTCCGGAATTTCGATGGTCTTTTTACTGACAAGAGCCGTAACCTCGGCCTTGTCCTGATGGACGGAGGTAAGATTCTCAGCGAACTTTGAAGTATCGCCCCCCTTTTTGACCACAACAAGAACCTCCTTTTTAAGAGTTCTCCTAATTTTCACAATCTCGGTGCCAGTTTCCTCTGGCTTTACCGAAGTTGTTGCCAGTTTTATAAGATCATAGTAGGTCTCTGGATTCCGGGCCGAAATTTTTATTTCCTCGATACCACCTATTCCTCGAAAGAAATAGGAAGCGTTTACCTATCCGCGATCTAACACGCGTCCGATAGAGGACCAGCAATCCCACGCATAGAACAAGTTCCATGCGCCCCGGTGAAACCGAAATTCCAATCGGGCACGGAATTATTATTATTATTATTATTGTTATTATTATTATTATTACAGTAATATTATTGTAATATTTTAGTATAAATTTAAAGTAATCTTATAGTAAATTTTTCAAAGCAAAATTAATTTAACTTTCCAGTACTATTACTCGAGCATGTAAGGTACTATTACGTTTTTCTATTATGGTAATATTACAGAGTAATGTTAAGATAAAATGAGAATAATTTTATAATTTAGAAAATAACATTTCACTAAGCTGGACACGAACCCTGAACCTTCTGTAGAGCAAGCAAGAGTCTTACCAGTGAGCCAATCTTACTTAAACTTATTGGACACAAGGTTCATGGTTTGAGTACAGACTTGGTGAAATGTTTTATTTCTAAAATAGAAAATTATTCTAATTTTATCTGTATATTATATTAACATTACAATAAGATCACAGTGTAATATTACCTTAACATTGTGAGGTAATATTACCTTAATATTCCCATTAATTTGCCGTAATTGCACAACATAATATTACCTACAGGCGGACATTTTGATATTCCAGTAAGATCACTATAATATTACAGTGCAGATTACGAATCTTCAGTGTAATATTACAGTGATGTCAGTATAACCTTACGTGCTGTTTGGGAACTATTTTGCAATTTTTCTATAAGCGTGTAATATTAAAGTAATGTTACTGTCATGTTACAGTAATATTAATGGATAATATTACCCATCAGACAGTTAAAAAAAGTATTAAATTTTTTTTTTAAATTTAAATACAATAGTAAAATTTAATATGACTATAATATTACTGTAATGTTACGTTTATATATGGGAAAGGAGTATATGCGTGTAACTGATATTTTGTTTCATAGCGTTTGCTTTTTCGAGTAAAAACTAAACATCTATACAAAGTAGTAATAATTGTTCTGATATATAATTAAAGTTGCTTCGCTTAAAATATTAATTGCTCGAGACATTTTAAATATTACTTGGCTTTTAATAACATTTATTAATTTTATTAATAACATTTTAATTTAACATTTATTTAATAACATTTATTATTTTTAATAACATAAATTCAAGAACCGGTTGGACGCTCGGACGACACGCGCAACTTCCAGTCAGTGAGCAGTGAGCTCATCTGGGCTGCTCACTGCTACCCGACTGGTACTAGCGCGTGTCGTCTGAGCGTCCGACCGGTTCTTAAATTGAAAGCCTTAATTGTAGACCTATATTCAGTAGCTTATAAGTTCGAAAATATTGAGTTTAGGAAAAAGTTGTCAAAGAATGAAAGTTTTGGATTTATTTCGACTTTTAAGAAATGTAAACAAAAATTTTTCTATAAAAAATTAAGTTTTCCTTTTAAAATAAACGTTTATTTTTAGATTCCAGTACTGCACATGTTCTAAATCAGATAATATTAATATAATATAACCTATAGTCAAAAAAAATTAATTTGTTTATTAAGAAAAATTTTCTTTTACATTTATTAAAAGTCAAAATAAAACTAAAACTTTTATTCATTTCCACTAAACTCAATATTTACAGACTTACAAAATATAGGGAATATATATATATATATCTTAAGTCTTAAGTCTTAACAACCGTTGCCATGGCAACTTCGGTATAAGAAGGTCTTAAGTCCTAAGTCTTAAGTCTTACGTCTTGACAACCGTTGCCATGGCAACTTCGGTATAAAAAGGTCTTAAGTCCTAAGTCTTAAGTTTTACGTCTTAACAGCCGTTGCCATGGCAACCGTTGCTATGTTAATGGTTGTCATAATAGCCGTTGCCATGGCAACCATTGCTATGTTAATGTTTGCTATAACAACCGTTGACATGGCAACCGTTGCTATGGTATACCAATTACTTCATTAAAATTTTAAAACAATTAATTTAAAAAAAATTTCTAAATAAATTATTATTTATTTTTTTTATTCATTCATTATGATTATCATCATTTTTGTCATTTTAGGCCACGAAACCCTATGATGTAGGTGCGTTGCGCCTGCTTCTCTGCCTGATTTTTTGACTAATAGGTCAAAAAGAGGACGAATAACGGCCTCACATTACCTGAAAACTTATGTCAAAATTGACCTATTTTTTGACCTATTGGTTTAAAAAGAGGATAATAACGGCCTCACATTACCTCAAAACTTATGTCAAAATTGACCTATTTTTTGACCTATAGGTCAAAAAGGGAATAAATAACGGCCTCACATTACCTCAAAACTTATGTCAAAATTGACCAATTTTTTGACCTATAGGTTTAAAAGGAGGATAAATAACGGCCTCCCATTAGGTCAAAATCTATGTCTAATTTGACCTATTTTTTGACCTATAGGTCAAAAAGGGAATAAATAACGGCCTCACATTACCTCAAAACTTATGTCAAAATTGACCAATTTTTTGACTTATAGGTTTAAAAGGAGGATAAATAACAGCCTCCCATTAGGTCAAAATCTATGTCTAATTTGACCTATTTTTTGACCTATAGTTCAAAAAGAGGATAAATAACGGCCTCACATTACCTCAAAACCTGTGTCTCATTTTACCTATTTTTTTACCTATTGGGCAAAAACATAAATCAAAACATATGTCAAAATTGACCTATTTTTTAACTATGTCAAAAAGAGGATAAATAACGAATAAAAATGCATGTTTAATTTTACCAACTTTTTTGAGCTACGGGTTTTAAAAGGGGCCTTAATGTGAGCCTTCACATTACTTTAAAATTTAATCTGTGTTTTACCAACAGGTCAGAGCTTTCCCCCTCAAATAGAAGCGCGAAATAGGACGTCAAAGCCTATCCAAAAGAAATTTTTTTTACTTGCAGGCTGGTATGTTACTTCAAAATTGATCACAAAGATTGAAAATTTGAGAATGTCTAATATCATAAGATCGCATTTTAAATCTTTATGTTATCCATAAATAGAAATAAATATAAAATCTGGGCGTTAGCGCGGGAAGCGCGTAGGGGGGCGGAGCCCCCCTAGGGTATATATATATATATATAAGTAGAAATATTTTTACTTTATAATTAGAAAATTAATACTTTAAAATTAACTACAAGTAGGTAAAAATAAAATATCAATATTTAAAATAATTAAATCTTAATTTATGAACAAATAGAAATGTTGAACAACAAATATTTCAAAGCAAACAAATAATTTTTAAAAAGAAAATAAAAAAAATTATTATTTACATACACATGTATATTCACATAAAATTCACAACACATACATATGTATATATTTAAATAAAATTTTTTTAATATATATTATCAATGGAGATGCTATTTAATAAATTTATATAAGTGGAAATAAACAAGTAAAATGTCTTCCGAGCGAGCGAGGACAACGACGCTAGTATAATATTAATTTAAGTGAATATTAGTTAAGCAATAACATTTAACTACTAACCGAGCCAAAATAAGTGAAACCGGCCACTTGAAAAATTTTTGTCTCCAATTTTCAAGTTATCTATGATTTTTGGTAGATATATGAGTACACTTTTACCCCTAAATTAAAAAAAAAATTATTTTTGAAGTAATCAGGTGTTGAAGTTTTGGGTCATTTTATTTTCATTTTATTATTACTTTGAAACAAATAAAGATAATTAAGTGAATTTCTTTTAAATTAAAGCTTAAAGTCTACACTTTAAGGATTAAATAAAGCGATTGCTAAAAATGAAAATTTATAATTGTTATTAACAATTTGTTTCGGGATTGCGGGTGATGATAAAGTAATTATTAAGCACATAATTTTGTCCAATCAATGTTAATGTTTATTATAATATAAAAGAATATGTTTGAATGTTCTACATAATTAACACCGGAAACTATGAATATGTGTCTTTTAAAGAAAGAAAAAACGGATGGGTACACATCAGCAAAAGGCAAGCGACAGACTGATTAGACGATGCGCAGTATACAAATTTCAGGATTGAAATTTATGTGCCCCTTAAATTCTACTATCAAACTTCACCGAAGTAATTTAAAGAAAATTTTACTTATGAATCTTAAACATTCCCCCCGTCTCATTTCGAAAGCAAATGAAAAGAGATACATGATGAAGTTGAGAATAATAGCTTGAGCCGCCCGCCATAGCGGATACACAAAAAAACAGATAAATTTAAGCTTATCTATGACTAATAATTTAACTACTTATTTTAAACTACTGAATCGCAAACTCCATTCAAGTGCCAACGAGAGGACGTGAGGTAGGTTCAGGGCTAGGTAATAGACATAATTTGGTAATAGATCTCTTAAAGCTTGAAGCTGCTGTCAGGACAGTTACGACTCGCACCAGACCGTCTTTACCAGGATGAGTATCGATGGCTCGACACAATGGCCATTTAGAAGGGGGCAAAGCTTCATTTTCAAGAGTAGCTAACTCTCCGATTTTAATTATTAGTTGCCTTTGCTTCCATTTTGGTAGCATCTGCAATGAACTAAGGTATTCTTCAGACCAACGTTGCCAAAAATCCTGATGCATTTTCTGTACAAGAGTCCAACGATCCAATCTGTTAGAATTAATTTCCAACAAGGACGGTTTAGGGACAGTTGTCAAGGGTCCTCCTACAAGAAAGTGACCGGGAGTTAAAGCTGAAAGATCGTCTGGATCGTCGGAAATAGCTTGTAGGGGTTTTGAGTTCAAACAAGCCTCGATCTGTGCAAGTAAGGTAGTAAGTTCTTCGAATGTCAATGTCGCGTTACCAAGGACTCGTTTAAGGTGATGTTTCACGGATCTAACTGCTGCCTCCCAAATACCTCCGTGATGAGGTGCGCCAGGGGAATTAAAGCGCCAAGTGAGACGGTGCAAAATAGGCTACGTAATTCTGCATCGGCGCCAACAAAGTTTGTACCACAATCGCTAAGTAATGATTTAGGGATACCTCGTCGACTAGCAAATCGACGAAATGCTGCAAGAAATTGAGCAGATGAGTAATTTGAGACTGCTTCTAAGTGTTCAGCTCGAGTTGCGAGCCAGACAAAGACCGATATAAACCCCTTTTGAGAAAGTTGTCCTCGTCCTAAACTAGTTCTTATTGGAACAGGACCACAATAATCTATGCCTGAATTTAAGAATGCTAGACTAGGTTTTACTCTATTAGGCGGGAGATTCCCCATCTGTTGAGTGGAGACATCAGCTCGAAAACGTACACACGTAAGACATCGTTTTATCCTAGTTTTGACAACTCGACGACCTTGAATAATCCAATACAACCTTCTAAGTGTAGCTAAAGTCAGTTGGGTACCGCCGTGTAGAACTCTGCAAAGACATTCGTCAATGAAAAGATCGGTAATTTGAGATTGTCTAGGTAGGATTAAGGGGTGTTTCTCATCGGGATCGAGTAGAGAGTGCTCAAGTCGTCCTCCTACTCGTAGCAGTTTGTCTTCGTCTAAGAATGGTTTCAATGAGATTAGTGTACTTTTTTTGGAAGTTCTCGATTTGGATCTGACAAGATTTCTATCTCAGGACGAAAGGCTCTTTTCTGAACAGTTCTGATCCAAAAGCACCGTGCGGTGTCAATTTCCTTGGCCGAAACAACTTGTGAAGATATATAATAATCCTCGGGAATTGAATTTTGAAATATAGGTAAGCGAAAGAGCCAACGTCTGCACCATGCAGTGACTCGGAGTAACTTGAAAAGTGAAGATGCATGTGGAGAGAATAGTATCCAAACGGGATCATTTTCAATAGTTATTTGGTGTACTACAACTTTTTGTTCTAAAATTTCATTAGGTTCCAACGTGGACTGATTGCTATCCAAGGGTTCAATTGATTGTGTAAGGCGTGGCGGGCCAGACCACCAAAGATCAAAGGTTTTCAATTGTTCGGGAGTTAAGCCACGTGTAGCGCAATCCACAGGATTTTCGATGCCATCAATATGATGCCAAGTAGCCATAGGTAGTGTCGTTTGAATCTGACTAACTCTGTTGGCCACAAAGGTTTTCCATATTGAAGGGGAGGCTCGAATCCATGCTAGTACGTTCGTACTGTCACTCCAAAGGTGTATAGCGCTATTGTCTAAATGTAGTGTATTACGGACGTGATTGACCAAGTAAACTAAAAGCTGAGCTCCGCATAGCTCAAGCCTTGGAATACTAATTTGTTTAATTGGTTCCACTTTTGTTTTGGCACTTACGAGTTTCGAGGTGATTTGCGTAGTAGAGGTACATACTCGGAGGTAAACAGCTGCGGAATATGCACGCATAGATGCATCTAAAAAGCCATGAATTTCCGAAAACAATGAGTTTGTGTTTGTTCCTAACCATCGTGGAATGTGAATAAGATGTACCTTTTTTAAGGATTCATAAATTTTAATCCATTGGTTAAAGAGGTCAAGCGGAAGATTTAAGTCCCAGTCGAGACCTCTTTCCAACAGAGTTCTCATGAAAACCTTACAGGTGATAATTAGGGGTGCTAACCAACCTAACGGGTCAAAGATTTTTGCTATGCTCGATAATACAGTACGTTTCGAATTAACTTTAGGTAAATCTAACTTAAAAGAACGAAAAACAAAGGTATCTGTTTCTGGTCTCCATCGTAAGCCAAGCGTAAGATGCTCTTGTTCATTTTCCCAATTAGGAAGTTGTGACGTTTCTAACCAACTTGAGGGTAGATGTTCTAACAAGTTCGGATCATTTGAAGTGAATTTTCGTAGCGGAAAGCCACCCGCCATGAGGAGATTTGTAACGTCAGCTTGAATTTCACGAGCTGCAAGAACGTCGTCAGCACCACCAACAAAGTCATCTCCAGAAATGTGATCTTCTAGTATGGCAGCAGCTAATGGAAATCGTTGAGCTTCATCCTTAACTAGTTGTTTACTTACGCGATTTGCCAGATACGGTGAACTTTCAAAACCGTATGTCACCGTAGAAAGTCTAAAGGATTGGGGAAGATCATCTGGATTATTTCTCCAGAGTAATCTTTAAAAATCTCTATCATCTGGGTGAATCAGTATTTGGCGAAACTTTTTCTCTATGTCTGTCTTGAAGACAATACGAAATAAGCGCCAACGTAATAAGACATCCGAAATTTCCGTATGTAGTTTCGGTCCTACATGGAGGGTGTCATTCAAGGAAACTCCCGTTGAGGAGCGCTGAGAACCATTAAAGACAACTCGTAATTTTGTAGATGTACTACTCTCCTTAAGTACACCATGGTGGGGGAGGTAGAAGCATTTGTTATTTTCTAGCGGAGTGGAAGTTTCTTCCATATGTTCAAGGTCGGAATAAACTTTCAAGAATTGTGATTAGCTCTCCTTTAAAACAGGATCGCGTTGAAAACGATTTTCCATACTTCTAAGTGTACGAAGGGCTTGTGTACGTGAATCACCCAAAAGATCAGTAGACCTTTTAAATGATTGACGGACGATATATTTGCCATTTTCGTTACGAGTATGAGTTGGAAAAAAATGATTGTCGCATTCTCGTTCCTCTTCAGTTAGAAAAGGTAGAGAGGATTTAGGGACCTCTTCTTGTTCCCAAAAACGTTGGAGCAACTGAAGTAAGGGATCTTGAATAACAGAAGGCATACTGACAACTGATTGTAAAGGGACATTGTCTTTCTCCCATATTTCTGAGTCCGTGACTGATCTACTGGTTGGTCCAGTTAATATCCAACCCACGGTTGTTTGTTGTGCTATCATAGAAGTAAGGGGATCCTTTTTCAATCCAGGTTGTATCACAGCAGCGTAAGCTTCGCATCCTAAGAGTAATTCAATTGGTTCTCTGGATTTTAAGTCTGGATCGGCTAAGTTATCATTATTCAATTCGTTCCAACTACTTTTAATAGTAAAGGGATGTGGTAAGTATTCTGTTAGACGACAGAGAACTAATGCGGAGGTTTGCAATTTGAAGGAGGTATTGCAATGTCGAGATGAGACTATGAAATTTACCGATACTCTAGATCGTCCAGATGGAGTAGCGCCAATTCCAGATATTTGTAAGTTAGTGGCTTTTCTGGACAACTTGAGACGTTGAGTCAATGATTCGGAAATGAAGTTACTCTCAGCACAAGGATCAAGTAATGGTCGGGTTAGTGTAGTTGTTCCATCCACTGACGAAATACGAACTATAGCGGTTCCTAAGAGCACTGAAACACGTTTAGATGTCGACGTATCTATAACGTGTCCCGTGGTCGGTAGTTGTATTGAAGTACTAGCCTGAATATTTTCGTTTACTATGGGTTTTGAATTGAAGGCGATGTAGTAGGAGATTGAGACGTAAAAGCAGAATTTTTGCAAGGGTTTACCTTAGTTTTGTTAGGGTCATGTAAGAGCGAGTGATGTCGTTGAAAGCAGGTACGGCATACTTTCTGTAAACGACAGTCCTTAAAGGCATGATTGCCGAAACAGTTAAAACATAATTTATTTGATCGAACTAATTCAGTTCTTTGAGTAATAGATTTAGACTTAAATTCTGAACAAGCTCCCAAGTAGTGTTCTTGCTTGCAACAAGGACACTGTTGTGTTTTTATTTGGGGTTTAGGAGTAGACCTTGTAGCTGAATGAGCTTTAACGGACTTGTTTTGTTTTGAAGAATTGCTAGAGGGGTTCGAATTGCGTGTATTTGTACTGTTCGCATTAGAGGAGTCACCCAAGGATTCAAGAGTTCGAATGCGAGTGGATAAAAATATCTTAAGTAATTACAAAATCTGGAGGGTGTGTAGTGACTCCTAGAGAGTTTTCCTATTCTCGCCTAGTTATTGGATCCAATCGTTGAACTGTTATGTCAACAAGCCACTCATCCCATTTATCGACTGGACGCTTAATATTTTTAAGGGTACCAATTGCATCATTAGTACCATTAAAGAGAGTTTTCAAATCGGGGAGAGACTGCAGAGTCTCTCCCCAGTTTGAAAACTGGGTCATGGATTTTAGCTTACAAAGTGCAGCAATTTGAACATTTAATAGAATTCTTTAAATTTTCATACTCTTCCATTAAAATTTCTCATGCACGTGCAAAATTATCGGCAGTAGGAGCAATGTTATTAAGGAGTATGGCAGCATCACCCGTTAGAGAATTTTTTAAGAAATGCATTCGTTCAATATCGGACAATGATGCGTTTTCATGAATCATTGATTTAAATAGATCCCGAAAGTTACCCCATTCCCGATAATGGGTCATTCCCATAATTCCCGATAATTTCAATAGAAAATTCAGACTCAGTAAAAATTTAAGGGTCACTTACTTAAAGGTATTTAAAATTAACTCACTCTAATTTAATTAATTAAATAATTAATTCATAAACCGAGTCATTTCGTGTAATAGGCTTCAAGGTCAAAAGCTATGGCGTGCTCTCTTACATTGTCATGTTCAATTCTATCATAAAGAGTGTATTTAATACATTTAGGAACAATTATTTGAATAAATCATTATACTTAAATTTTATAATTTAACTAGCGTCGTTGTCCTCGCTCGCTCGGAAGACATTTTACTTGTTTATTTTCACTTATATAAATTTATTAAATAGCATCTCCATTGATAATATATATGAAAAAAATTTTATTTAAATATATACATATGTATGTGTTGTGAATTTATGTGTGAATATACATGTGTATGTAAATAATAATTTTTTTTATTTTCTTTTTAAAAATTATTTGTTTGCTTTGAAATATTTGTTATTCAACATTTCTGTTTGTTCATAAATTAAGGTTTAATTATTATTTTAAATATTTATATTTTCTTTTACCTACTTGTAGTTAATTTTAAAGTATTAATTTTATAATTATAAAATAAAAATATTTCTACATACATATATTTATATATATTCCCTATATTTTGTAAGTCTGAAAATATTGAGTTTAGGAAAAAGTTGGCAATGAATGAAAGTTTTAGTTTAACTTTTAAGAAATGTAAAAGAAAATTTTTTTTAATAAACAAATTAATTTTTTTTTACCTGTAGGTTATATTATATTAATATAAACTGATTTAGAACATGTGCAGTACTGGAATCCAAAAATAAACGTTTATTTTAAAAGGAAAACTTAATTTTTTTATAAAAAAAATTTTGTTTACATTTCTTGAAAGTCGATATAAATTCAAAACTTTCATTCTTTGACAACTTTTTCCTAAACTCAATATTTTCGGACTTATAAGCTACTAAATATAGGTGAGTCAAAATACGTGAAGTGTACCAGCAAATTTGACTGAATTGTATTGAAACACATAAAATTCAAGCTTCATTATGAGTTTATTAAACAGTTCAAAGGATTTTATTATTATTATTTTATTTTTACTTATTGTTAAAAATTATTAAACGTTATTGCAAAATTAATTGTTTAATTGCAAAATAAACAATGTTCTCAACATTTTAGAAATATCGTTCAAATTCTATTGGAAAGAGAATTTCATAAAGATTCAATAACCATTTCCAAATTTTGTGAGCCGTAATTGGGAAAGAAGTAATTACATTTTTTTTAAATTGTATTAATTTATTAACTTTGATTAAATAAAAAATTATAAACAATTAAAAACTGAAAAATTGGCCTTGAGAGATGTCTTAAGAATTTATTCCCCTTTAATTTAAAACAAAGAACACTCAAATCGGTTAAAAATTGTAGTCTGTAGACAATTTTGAACAGTAAATTGTAAAAGCACTGTGACACTGTGGACGCGCTGTCAGTTAACGTGCCGCGCGGTAAAAAGAACGTGCCGCCCGCCAGAAAAAATGTAGCTTCTTCTTTCCTAATTGGGGCTCATGAAATTTGGAAACGGGTATTGAATCTTTATAAAATTCTCTTTCCAATAGAATTTGAAAGAACTTTCTAAACCGTTGAGAACATTGTTTATTTTCTGCTGGTACACTTTACGTATTTTGACTCTGGTCTACAATTAAGGCTTCCAATTTAAGAACCGGTCGGACGCTCGGACGACACGCGCTAGTACCAGTCGGGTAGCAGTGAGGAGTCCAGAGGAGCACACTGCTCACTGACTGGCAGTTGCGCGTGTCGTCCGAGTGTCTAACCCGTTCTTGAATTTATGTTATTAAAAATAATAAATGTTATTAAATAAATGTTAAATTAAAATGTTATTAATAAAATTAATAAATGTTATTAAAAGCCAAGTAATATTTAAAATGTCTCGAGCAATTAATATTTTAAGCGAAGCAACTTTTATTATATATCAGAACAATTATTACTACTTTGTATAGATGCTTAGTTTTTACTCGAAAAAGCAAACGCTATGAAACAAAATATCAGTTACACGCATATACTCCTTTCCCATATATAAACGTAACATTACAGTAATATTATAGTCATATTAAATTTTACTATTGTATTTAAATTTAAAAAAAATTTTAATACTTTTTTTAACTGTCTGATGGGTAATATTATCCATTAATATTACTGTAACATGATAGTAACATTACTTTAATATTACACGCTTATAGAAAAATTGCAAAATAGTTCCCAAACAGCACGTAAGGTTATACTGACATCACTGTAATATTACACTGAAGATTCGTAATCTGCACTGTAATATTATTGTGATCTTACTGAAATATCAAAATGTCCGCCTGGAGGTAATATTATGTTGTGCAATTACGGTAAATTAATGGGAATATTAAGGTAATATTACCTTACAATGTTAAGGTAATATTACACTGTGATCTTATTGTAATAATAATATAATATACAGATAAAATTAGAATAATTTTCTATATTAGAAATAAAACATTTCACCAAGTCTGGACTCGAACCATGAACCTTGTGTTCAATAAGTTCAAGTAAGATTAGCTCACTGGTAAGACTCTTGCTTGCTGTACACAAGGTTCAGGGTTCAAGTCCAAGTAGTATAGCTAGAAGAGATCTGGGACATGTGCTCGGTCGGTAATGCAGATTCCTACTTTACCGACCGAGTGGCGGGAAATTTTGAATTTTTGGCGAATTCAAACCCTCTTGGTGCCTACTTTACCGACCGAGTGGCGGGAAAATTTGAATTTTTGGCGAATTCAAACCCTCTTGGTGCCTACTTTACTGACCGAGTATCGGGAAAATTTGAATTTTTGGCGAATTCAAACCCGGTTGGTGTTCTACATTATCGACAGAGTTTTAGTTCCTGCTGCCACCGCTAGATGGCGCCACTTGCGAATTCCAAAACCCTTGGCGGGAAATTTAAATTTCCTTTATCGGACAATTCAACCCCTGTTGGTAGAGTGTTCTTCTTTACCGACATTTTTAGTTCCGGCTGCCACTGATAGATGGCGCCACCGTCGATTCAAACCTGCTTGGCGGGAAATTTGATTTTTTATTTTTTTAAGTGTTTTGGAAAGAGAGCCTCTATTTTGTTTTTTTTTACCGACAGATTACAACTACCAATTTGTAATAAAAATTTATTACTAAAATTAAATTCTCTTTAGATTTAAAATTTTGCGGGTAAAAATGTTTATTTCTAATTAGGAACAACTATGTTCATTATTTCTAATGACTATATTCTATTTTTTAATTAAGGTAAGTTTGATAATTTGAAACAGTTTTTAGTATATTTGTTATATATTAATTATTATGGTTTATTTAACATGAATTTAATACTATTACTTATATATTTGTTGTTTATGTGTTTCTTTATAATGTTAAGTTTATTAATTTATTCCATGATTTATTACTTAACACTATAATATACAATTTCAAATTGAATTTCGCGCTAAGAAAATACCAACTACACTCTCGAATCGATGTTCCCGCGTCCTAAAGGAATTGGAAGTCTCCCATTGGCTTATTCTTTTCATCAAAGAATAAACAATTTTAATACTAAAAATTTCATGGATAGTATCAATTGTTCACTATTTTAATTACAAATATGTTTAAAAAATTGTATAATTAATAATTTTAATACTTACTGAAAGATTATTCAATTTTATTTCAGAAATACATGTTTGTACTTTCCTGCTTTTTAAATTATTTTATGTATGGCGGGAATTTTAAACTTCTATTTTATAGAATACTTTATATTTAATATTCTATACATTAATAAAGTAATTTTAAATATAATAACGTATAATAAAAACATTCATAAGAATTGTATCATTGAGAAACGCAGTTGTTAAATCAAAATTGTGGAAAATAGTGAGTAATTTTTTTACATTGTGCCGTCCCTGAGTAGCCATATTTTTTCTGCAACCCAACCCAGCCCAACCTTTATTACAAATAAACCGGCTTCCAACGTGCACGTGGTAATTTCTACATGGTAAATATAATTCATTAATACAGTAAATAATATACATATTCTTCTTTATACTAATTTAATACTCAATTTTCAATAACAGGATCCAAGAAACATTAAAGCTTACTGCTTCTGTAAAAACGTGGATTGTAGATTTCACAAAATGCAACGCAATTTTGTAAGTATATTTTCTTATTCTCTATTTCATTTGTCAAAAATTCTTCCTTTTTTACATTTGGATGTATGTAATTATGCTCAACATTACAATTCTTAAATTCCATTTTATTCCTATTTTCTTTCTTATGCTTGTTTTTGTCACAATTTATCCACTTTTAAAGTGACACGTCCAACAATTACTTATAATTACTTGTCATTAAATATTACTTGAACCTCGATTTCTTATTCTCTTTTTCATTTGTCAAAAATTCTTCCTTTTTACATTTGTATCTATATTTTCCCTTTTATAACCTCAAATGTCACACAGTGCATTTTTATTAATTCTTAAATTTCATTTTATTGCTTTTTTATATCTTATTTTTTCAAATTATTTAATACCTTGTAGCTTCATACAGAATTTTTTAATGTATTATTTTTTAAAATTTCTAATTTTTTCAATAAAGTTTATTGTCAATTAAAAATTAAAAATTTTTTTAGATTGACTTAAACGCACAACTCGACAGAATCGAAAATGTTGAATATGATCCGGAAAACCCAGGATTGTTTGTAAGAAACAGGTGGGATCAAAGACCTGAAAATAATTTAGTTATTCTCCAAGATAATATCTTGGAAGAAGCTTTAGGAATTGATGAAGATCAGAATAATGCAGCGCAGGCTTTACTTCTGCTGGCAGAAGCACCTATTCTTCATAATCAATTCATTAATGACAATAATGGACATGATCCTGATTCAGCACCCTGGATTCGAAGCAGGACTCAACCTCAAGTTATTACTTCACATCCTGTACAGTCAGCACTAAGGCAACCACGTCCTGAGCCTGTTCCAGCTAATGTAGGAGTACTAGAGCCTGCTCCACGTCCAGAGCCTGTTCCAGCTAATGTAGGAGTACTAGAGCCTGTTCCAGCTAATGTAGGAGTACTAGAGCCTACTTCACGTCCAGAGCCTGATCTAGCACGAGCTGACGTAGAGGTACCGACTATACGTCGCCGACGTATAGCACATATTCCTCGACCAGGAGTCGAGGAATATGTTGGTCTTGAGACCAACGCTTGCACAACGAAGACCTCAGGTAGATCCACCAAGGCGGAGGGCGATTTTAATAAATCCTCAACCATTGAGAGGTACTGCCCGACAGCGCATGATGAAGGCAATGAGAATGATGAGATAAAAATATTGTAGTGTAATCCCTTTTTTTATTCATCATATTTTTTTTCGTTTTCAATATTAACTTTTTTATTATTTTTTTTTTACATTTTCTGTTTCAAAGATGATTTTTTTGTTTTGCATGTTCTTATTTTTGCATTTTTTGTTTCAAAGATGATTAATTTTGTTTACGATACATAATAAGTTCAACATGAGAATATAATTGTGTTTGCGATACACAAAAAGTTGAACATGAGAATATAATTTTGTTTTCGATACACAATAATCACAATTATTTTGATACGAGAATAATTTTGTTTACGATACATAATAAGTTCAACATGAGAATATAATTGTGTTTGCGATACACAAAAAGTTGAACATGAGAATATAATTTTGTTTTCGATACACAATAATCACAATTATTTTGATACGAGAATAATTTTGTTTACGATACATAATAAGTTGAACATGAGAATGTACTTTTGTTTGCGATACACAATAAGTTCAACACGAGAATATACTTTTGTTTCCGATACACAATAATCGCAATTATTTTGATACGAGAATAATTTTGTTTACGATACATAATAAGTTGAACATGAGAATGTACTTTTGTTTGCGATACACAACTGTTTTTTTATTTTTCGTTTTTAACATGTGGATGTTTTTTTAGTTTTACATATATTTTTTTCAGTGCTTTGTGTAATATAAATCATGTTTTTTCATTTTTAATTTAAAAAGTTTTATGTCAATTTGCATGTTACTGCTTGTTTTCGAATGTACATATGTAAAAAAAATGTTGTTTATTTTATATATTTCATATATACCTTATACATATGTATTGAGCAGTTTTGTATAAAAAAAAATATTTTTTAATATTGTTCTATTTTGAGATGTGTTTTGTGTTGTTTATTTTATAAGTATTGTTTTATTATTTATTCTATGTTTATTCATATTCCATATCTAATTTATTTTTTCAAGTTTTACAGTAATAAATTCTACTTTATATATATTTTTTTCAGATAATATTGATTTAACTTTAATAAAAAAATAATATAACAATGATTTAATTTTAATTTAACTTTAATTCAAATTTAAGATAACATTGATTTAATGTAAAAGTTTTCTTCATTTTTTCAAATTAGATTAACTCACTTACTATAAAGTTAATTAATTAATATTTTCTTCATTGTGTTAATTAAAATTTATTATTTTGAACCTGAATAAATATATTTAATATTCAATAACTAATAATTAATTTCATATTCTTACTTTGTATAAAATATTAAATTATCATTGAATTTTAAATTTCGCGCGTTACCGACAGTGTGTTGAATTGAAGAAGCTTCACTCAACCGCCACACGTAGCACTGAGTCTCGAGCGCGCGTGGTGGGGGAACCGCTTGGTGGGGAGAGAGCCCTACGAGGGTAGCTAGTCCACGGCAGAGAGCTCATTCAGCTCACAGCAGTGGAACGAGCAGTTAACCATGGAGAGCTGTAACTGCTACGAGTGCACCATGCGGAAGGTCTCGTTATACAATGTAAGTATAATATAGTATAATATAATGTAATATAATACAATACAATATTTTTAGTTGCAGAATGAAGGTAATGAACTACCGCTTCCGTCAACACCGCCAGGATCTCCACCCAGAGGGTTGTGCCGGCGTCAACACCCGCAGACGCCACTCAGGGTGGGGCTCAGGTCGGCGTCATCGGAGATGTCACCGCTGCATGCAATGTATCCTATGTGGCGGCCATATTCACCACCCTGGGTGAAAGTAGAGAGACCGCCGACACCACCTCAACCAAGGATGGCACCGGAGTCTCCCCCACTCTTTATCCAGTTGGGGACTGCGCCCAGGTCGCCGACACCGTTACAATGGCTGCCTACAACCCCGCCAGGAAGTCCGCCACGGTGTAGGCCGATACCCAGGGCGCAGTCTCCCGAGCCCAGGGTGAGGATGCCAGTGAAGGAAGCTGGAAGGCCAGAGGAACCTCCACCACAGGTGCAGCCTCCGCCCGCTGACGGCCGGCGTCGCTGCCATCGACGTAGGCGCGTAGTTTTAAATATTAATTTAAATTTTATTTTTAATAATTAATAAATTTTTATTTTCTTTGTAAATTAGTATATTTATTTTGCGGATCCTGTATAGAAATTATTACATCTGCGTTAGAGTAAGAGTATTGCGCATGCGCGAATGGGTGAGGGTAATTTTAGGAGTGTAAGGTGCGCATTAGGTTAAAGTGGGGGTAAATTGTCTACTGCGCATACGTGAAAGGTAGGAGTGGGGATAAATAGCCTACTGCACATGCGTGAAAGGTAAAAGTGGGGATTTCGGGGTATATATTCAGGGATTGTAGCGAGTTTAGTCATTAGCTGTTCTTCTGTTCACAGGTTCAGCAGCAGCAGTAGCAGATTCCCCTTGCCATTACTAACTGTCTTTTTTGTTATATTTACTGTCTTTTTTGTTACATTTATTGTTATATTTACTGTGTTTATTGTTATATTTATTGTGTTTATTGCATTTACTTTGTATTGATTTTTAGGTTAAGTTCTTTAGTTTGTAAGTTCGTTTTGCTTAGTTTAAGTGTTTTAGTTTGTAAGTGTGTTCTTTTGTTCTTTTGTTAGCTTGTAAGTGTGTTCTTTTGTTCTTTTGTTAGCTTGTAAGTGTGTTTCTTTAGATTTCAGGTGCAGAGATGAAGCGGAAGGTGACGACCACCGATGGACCACGTAAGTATCCGAATTACGGTACTATTCTCGATGAGAGTGACGTCACTGTCACTCATCAAAGAGGCTTTAGAGTTGATTCCTCTGTTAGACAACGTCAATTTAAAACGTTCATTCGTTGAAAGATGGATTGTAGAATGCTCACAACATGAAAATTTGTTATCGAGCATTCTTGAATCGATGTACTTCACACACCAAAAGCAAAGATGTGTGAGCATTCTACAATCCATCAGGTATCGCGCATTGTTTGAGTCATATATTGTAGATGGTGCTGGAATCGGCGACCCAGACATTAATAATCGTGTGCGCTGGGAAGAATGTGAGAGTGCGTTTGCGTGTAGATTATACACTAATGCGGTCCTGAATCTAGTGCACATTGACGTTAGTGCGTTTTTAGATGATGCGTCTAGGCTTTTTCAGGACCGCATTAGAGACGCTATAAACAAGTATGGTCCCATTTTGGTGTATGGTGTTCTCATTGCGAACTTTAAAAGGGTTGAGAACGAGGAAGAAGTAGTTAAGCCAATTCCTTTTGGAACTAAGGCTAACAGCATCTTCCCCACAACTCTTTTAGACGATTTGTTTGATGAGAATATCAAGCAGCCAATCTTGCGCAGTGTAGAAGAGTTTCACGCAAAGGGTTCAAACTGGAATCTTCAGTCTATTATAAGACTTGAAGTGAATGTAAATAAATACAATCCAATGCGTGCGAGCTCATACATTGATCTACCTTCACAAATTAAAAGAAAGAAAGCGTGTATTAACGTGCAAAACAAAGATAACGAGTGCTTTAAGTGGGCGGTACTATCAGCCTTACATCCAAATGTCGTGAGAAGTGATCGCGTTTCCAACTATAAAGAATTTGAAAATGATTTAAATTTTTACGGAATAGATTTCCCAGTAACGTTAAAAAATGTCCCGAAATTTGAAAAGTTAAATAATATTTCGATTAATGTCTATGGATTATCAAAATATTATGGGGACTTCTCAACACACCCTCTTCACCTTACTACAGAAAAAAGAGATAAACATGTAAATCTCTTATATGTTGCTGACATGTATGCAGATGAGGGTATTGACAATAATGTATTGTATAATGATGATAGTTTTATGAACTTCCATTATGTATGGATCAAAAATTTGTCACATCTTGTCTCGAAACAATTGTCTGCTAAAAATGGTAAAAAACATATCTGTGACCGATGTTTACACTACTTTTCATCTCTAGATAGACTGAATGCTCACCTTGAAAACTGTGAAAAAATGAATGAGTGTAAAGTAACGTTACCAAAACCTGACAAGAGTCTGATTATATTTAAAAATTATAAAAATAAAGAAAGGGTACCATATGTAATTTACGCCGACTGCGAAAGTCTACTTCTTCCCGCCGATGAAGATGTAGACAATTTAAGTAAAACTGAGGTATTTCAGCGTCACAAATTGTTAAGCATAGGCTATTATATAAAATGCAGCTACGATGAAACATTATGTAAATATGTGCCGTGTCCGAAAAATGAATCTGACCCTGCTAAATGGTTTACTGAGGAATTAAGGCAATTATCTGAAAAAATTGATAATGTATTTAAAAATCCGATACCAATTAATGCCTTAACTCCTCAAGAAATCAGTGACTTTAAGCGAGCGACAATATGTCACATTTGTCATCAGAAAATACCGGCAAGTGAAAAGAAAGTCCGCGATCACTGTCACCTTACTGGCAAATATAGGGGTGCTGCCCATGAATCGTGCAATCTAAACTATCAAGATTGTCAAACGATCCCCGTAGTCTTCCACAATTTAAGCGGTTACGACGCCCATTTTATAATTCACGCGATCTCGACGAGCTTTGAGGGGAAAATTGACCTCCTCCCCATTAACAAAGAGAAGTATATCTCTTTTACTAAACATGTTAAGGGGAGCGAGGTCAAATTTCGATTCATCGACTCATTGCGATTCATGGCAGCATCCCTAGAAAAACTCGCATCATACCTAGACGAGTATAAAATTGTAAACTCCGTTTTTGCCAGTACGGTGACAGATCCGGATAAAATTAAGTTATTGACGCGCAAGGGTGTATTCCCCTATGAGTACTTTGACTCGAAAAGTAAGTTAGATGAGACAGAATTACCCCCGATAGACAAATTTTATAGTACTCTGTATGATGCCGGTATTTCTGATGATGAGTATGCGCATGCGCTAAATGTATGGACCGAGTTTGACTGTAAAAATCTATACGACTATGTACATTTGTATATGAAAACAGATGTATTGTTACTTGCGGATGTCTTTGAAAATTTCCGAGAACAATGTGTTAAAGCGTACGGTTTAGATCCTGCCCACTACTACACAACCCCCGGTTTAACTTGGGATGCTATGCTCAAGTACACGAGCATAGGATTGCAACTTATAACCGACATCGATATGATTATGTTTGTTGAGTCCGGTATTAGAGGTGGCATTAGTCAATGTTGCAACCGATATACTAAAGCGAATAATCCTTATATGGAAACTTTCGATGATAGCAAAGATACTAGCTACATCATGTACTTTGACGCCAACAATTTATATGGCTGGGCAATGGCTCAAGCGCTCCCTTATGGCGGCTTTAAATGGGTAGACAATGTCGACAACTCCTTCGATTTTAATGTATCCGACGATTCATCTGTTGGATACATCCTTGAAGTTGACATGGAGTATCCTAAAAATATTCACGATACCCACAAAGACATGCCATTTTGCGCAGAAAATGCGAAACCACCCCTCTCGAAACAGGAGAAATTATTAACAACTCTCCTACCCAAAAAAAAATATGTGATCCACTACCGCACTTTAAAACAAGTTGTGGCTAACGGCATTAAGCTTGTTAAAATTAATCGAGTCTTACAGTTTAAGCAATCAACATGGCTTAAACCATACATAGACTATAATACGATGATGCGAACCAATGCTAAAAATGAGTTCGAGAAAAATTTGTTCAAGCTCATGAACAACGCTGTGTACGGCAAAACAATGGAAAATGTCCGTAAACATGTCGACATTAAGCTTGTTACCCAATGGTTTAGCCGCTATGGAGCTGAAGCCCTTATTTCACGCCCGAATTTCCATAGTCGATCGATATTCGACGAAAATCTGGTTGCCATTGAACTGCGTAAAACCGAAGTACTACTCAACAAACCGATCTACGTGGGGTTAAGTGTGCTCGATGTTTCCAAGACGCTTATCTACGATTTTCATTACGGGTATATGTTAAAAAAATACCCCGACAATTGTAAACTGATGTACACCGATACAGACAGTCTAATCTACGAAATAAAATGTAAAGATGTCTACAATGACATGAAAAATGACATCCAAAAGTTCGATACGTCAGATTATCCCGTAAACAACGTGTACGGCATTCCGCAAGCCAACAAAAAGATCCTCGGCCTTATGAAAGACGAGTGTAACGGCAAGATCGTTACCGAATTTGTTGGCTTGCGGAGTAAGATGTACAGCGTAAGGGTTGAAGGTCAAGACTTTATTAAAAAAGCCAAAGGCATTAAATCCGGCGTTGTTAAAAAATCGATTCATTTTGATGATTATGTAAAATGTCTGCGAGATTTTGACATTCAAACTCGAACACAGTATAATATAAGATCGCGACTACACAACCTTGAGACTGTAAAACAAATTATAGTGGCCTTAAGCCCACAAGACGACAAACGATACTTGTTACCGGGGAGTATCGACACTCTACCGTGGGGACATTATGCGATCCCTAAAATCGACGAATGATTTTGTAAAATATTATTGTAAAAAAATAAAAGGTTTGTTAATAAATAATACAATTATATTCAATTTCCATGTGTTTTTTATTTAAAAAATCCTTACATATATACATAATAACATATGATTAAAACTTATATTAATTTCAAAGTGCAAATCGCCCCAAGTAACTTAACACGAATGCCAATCAATCAGCAAAGCAATCAAAGACCTTCACAATGCCAGTGCCAACTGATTTAATATTGATTCATTATTGATTCATTGTTGATTCATTATTGATTCAATGTTGATTCATTATTGATTCATTGTTGATTCATTAATGATTCATTATTGATTCATTATTGATTCATTATTGATTCATTATTGATTCATTATTGATTCATTATGGATTCATTGTTGATTCATTATTGATTCATTGTTGATTCATTATTGATTCATTATTGATTCATTAATGATTCATTATTGATTCATTATTGATTCATTATTGAAACATTATTGATTTATTATTGATTTATTATTGATTTAATGTTAATTAATTTTGGCACTGGCAGTGTAAAGGTTTATTGTTGGAAGCAGTTTTGATTTATAGAGAGGTTCTAAGCTAACATTAATCTTTGATTGGTTTGCTGGTTGATTGACATTTGCGTTAAGTTACTGGGGACGATTTGCGAATAATAGATTATACATTTGCTTTATCTTCCCACGTATTGTGAGAATTATCAAAGCCAAGCTATTTGACAAGAACTTTGTTTCCACGTGTCTTGAGAATTTTTTCCACAAGATAAATATCTGAATACTTTACTTTAACAAGTTCCTCTTCATAGAATCCTCCACTGATGGGTTGATCCTGGTAATCCTTGAGCTTGTAAGTCACTGGTTGAGTTGATACAACTTGATCCACTATGCAAGTTTTTTGGTATGCGTTTTTTAGCAAATATAGATTGCATTGCATGAGAAACATCTTTTCCACTTTTACTTTTTACTGGAACAGCCCAAGCATATTTTGAAAATATGTCTATAACTGTTAGTAAATACTTGAAACCTTTATTTACTTTTGAATAAGGTATCATTTCTACTAAATCTGCTTGCCATGTCTCATCAATATCACGCATTTCAACTCGCCGCCGAGGATAATTTTTTCTAGCCTGAGTATGAAGTTCATTCACTACTGTTAATTTTTTATCAACCATCACTGTTGAATAAATTTAGCCTCTTTGATAATATAATTTTGATGTGATTCAATTTCTTTAAGTTTTTCGGTAACTCGTGCTTCAATAACTAGAATAAAATTATTCAAGTCATCAATAGCTGATCTTAAAGAAGATGTAATTTGAATAACAGGTTTTATCTCGTTTCGTATAATATGTTGGGCAAGTCTTAAATTTATTGCGTCGTGTTGCTCTTCAGCGTCAGCAAGATTACAGAGTTTTCTTCCTTCAACGTCAAAGTTACCTTGAGAATTGAGTTTAAAACCAACTCCAGGAGGCCCTCGTCTTGCTGTTCCTCTTTGATTGAGAGGATGTCCGAACACGTCAATACTCATTGTTGAAATGAATGATATTTGCTAAAACACATCTTAATATATAATTTTAGCTTCACGTAGTTCCTCAATGATAGACATGATTTCATTATTGTGACTAGGATTTCCTGCAGCTTGAGAAGCCATTAATAGTCTAAGACGGTCAACCAACTCATTCGGATCATCCCAATAGATATATTCTCGTTGAAAATTTCTGTTTGTAATCATAAATTTAGGTAATGAACTACCGCTTACAGATGGTTGTTTGGTAGGTGTTCGAGGGAAGAATTGAGATATAAAATTCAAATACTTGTAACTCTTATCCGTGCGTATAGATTCAGAGGAACTATACTTCTTTTTGTGTGCATTAGTAGCAATCAGAATCTCTTTATAGTTTCTTTCATCATCTTCACTTATAAGCGATGTAGAAGGTTTACTTTTAAATAAAAGTTCAAGTAATCCAAGCGTTTGAAGATATCCTTTATTACCAATTTTTACATGCTGATCTTCAAGAGTTATTGGTGAATCACCAATCATAAGAGACCCATCACTTAGCTTACGTACGCCGTATGTTGAATCTAAACATTGCTTTCTATTATGATTTAATAAGTATAGAAATTTATTACTTATTTTATCATCATCTGGAGATTTTTCAGTTTCATAGTTTATGCTCTCATCTATCTTCTGCTCTTTCTTTTCAATCTTGACATTTTCATATTCAGTGTCTGTCAAGTTAATAATTTTTTGTAAGGGTTGAACTATCGGTTTAAAAGTTTCAGTCAGCACATTTTCAGCTTCTTCTTTTCCTAATTTTAACATACGATGTTTTTGACTAATTGCCTCGCTAGCTTTAGCAATTTGATGAAGGTATTCTTTTTCTTTATGAAACACGTTATTATTACAAGGTTTCATATTGAACTAACAATATTTTAGGGATGATCCTATATTTATAGTGTTACAAAGCTATCAAATCCTTTTCTATACCTTCCATCATTTAAATCGGAATCCTTATCAATTACTACAAAGCCATATTTGTCTGAATTCCAACATGTTGAACATAATTCTCGAAATTGATTAAATGTCATGTCAGTATTAACATGATCATCATAAACATGCCTTAAATTTTTCTCATCTTGGCGAAAAAGAACTAGTAAATTAACATTATCACGTACTAAATGTTTAGGAACGCGGGCATATGTTTGACAAAGATAAAAAGAATCAACATCAACATGTCTACCCATGCAAAAAAATGCTCTTACATTATCTTGCTTCTCACAAGCAATATCATCAAATATAAATATTGAATTCCGTTTTGCATCTTTAGGAGTAATGACTTCTTCATGCTCACTAAATGGTAAATACTCTACTCCTTCAACATTACTTACAACTTGTTCCAAGAATTTATACTTGGGTTGATGTAAAGACTTTGAGTATAAGTAAATATTATCAAATCTGAGACCATTTGGATGTAAAATTAGAGAAAGCAGTACATTTGTCTTGCCACAATTTGACGGTCCACAAAAAATAGCTCGAATACTACCGGAAAACAAACTACCATGACGCTTCACTTTCTTGTCTTGTTTTTCAACAATCGAGCCTAGATTGACGACTGGTAGCTTGTGAAGTTGTTCATTGAACCGCATCCTGATTTAGACTGCCGCTAAAGGTATAAATACAGCGCTTATATAGCTCACAAGTCATTCTAATCTTAACTTTCACAGAGTAAGGTATGATTATACATTATCGCTCTCGAGGAAAAGGTTTCTTTAACAAACTTTTAAACAAGTTACCATTTGAGCTACATTTGCCAGGTTACCAATATTGTGGACCAGGCACAAAGTTAGCAAAAAGTCTAGCACAAGGTGATCCAGGGGTTAATCCATTAGACGCCGCTTGTAAAGAGCACGATATTGCATACTCCAAAAATCGAGAAGACGTTGAATCAAGAAACGCCGCTGATAGGGTACTAGCTGATAAAGCTTGGCAACGTGTTTGGGCTCCAGACGCAGGATATAGTGAAAGAGCTGCAGCTTACGCAATAACAAACGCTATGAAAGTAAAATCAAAATTTGGAATGGGAGTAAAGAAGAGAAGGTCTTCTAGAAAGAAGAAGAAAAGTATCGAGAAACTAATAAATCTTAGAAAAATTGTTAATGCTGCAAGAAGTTCTATAATTCCTGTTAATGATACTCGTTCGACAATAAAGTCAGCTATTGAAACAGCTCGAAAAGCTGTAAAGAAAGCAGGTGGTAGACAAAAAGTTTTAACACCTCGCATCCTACCTGTCCCATCAAAAGTTGGTGGTCTCTTACCATTAATCCCCATTTTTGCAGGGCTAAGTGCACTTGGAGCACTTACTGGAGGAGCTGCTGGTGTAGCAAAAGCTGTTAATGATGCAAGTGCAGCAAAAGAGCAGTTAAAGAAAGCTCAGCGTCACAATAGAAAGTTAGAAGCAGTTGCACTTGGTAAAGGTCTACATTTAAAACCATACCGACAAGGTTTAGGACTTCATTTGAAACCATATATTAAAGGACAAGGTATTAAAAGACGTTATAGAAAAAAAAGTTTAAAGCTACCTCAACGAGCACTTACTGATCTAGATTTACTTAAATATGCTAAAGAAATGAAAATTTCTCATTTTCGAGGAGTTTTTATGCGAAATGAACTACCTATGAAAGGCCCTTGAAAAAATGAATCAGCCATTATTAATTTAGATGATAAAGATGGTTCTGGAACTCATTGGGTTGCATATAAAAAAGTTAATAATAAAGTAGTATACTTTGATAGTTTTGGTAATCTTCAACCACCCTATGAACTTGTCAATTACTTAGGTTATAGTACTTTAATACAGTATAATCATCAAAATTATCAAGATTATAATAGTTTTAATTGTGGTCATTTATGTTTGAAATTTTTATGTGGACAACTTGAAAAAACTCAAAAATATATTCTATATAAATGATTGTAAGTCGTTACACCTTATCAGTTTATAAAAAGTCTTCAACATGGAAGAATCCTTTACTCTGACTATCTCAGGCAATTCATCTACCCTAGAGGCAGAATATTTTCCTCCAATAGAATTATTATCTAATAAAAATTATGTGCTTGGTTTAGTTGAATTACTAACTTTCAATTCAATTCCTAATATTGATCAAGGTAAAAATAAATTTTATATTGGTGATAAAGTGATTTCTATACCCCCTGGAAGTTATGAAATTGAAGATATTGAAAAATATATTCAAAAGTCTATTGAAAATGGGTCTGAAATTATAACTATCAAACCAAACAATACTACTTTACGTAGTGAAATTAGAAGTAGCCTTGAAGTGAATTTTGAAGAAAATGATTCAATTGGTAAATTATTAGGATTTACTCCACGTATACTAACAGCTAATAAATCTCATACGTCAGATGTACCAGTTGCTATTCTGAAGGTAAATGCTATCAGAATTGAATGTAATATTACTACTGGCGCATACATAAATAATAAAAAGGTACACACAATTCACGAATTTTTTCCAATTGTTCCAGCTGGATATAAGATTGTGGAGGTTCCATCTCACGTCATTTATCTACCGATCGCCGTGAAGACAATACATAATATTCAAATAAGAATCGTTGATCAAGACGGGGATTTAATAAATTTTAGAGGTGAAACTATAACAATTCGATTACACGTTAAATCAACGTAATGGGTATTGTATTTCAGAGAAAAATTGGTGGAAGCTATATAAAGGAGTTACCATGTCAGAAATCATTCATTCCTCAATCAGTTCGCAAGAGACTAACATCTCAGAACCTACTATTTCTGAAAAAGCTCGGTCTAAGAGTTCATCAGGAAAACAAAGGAAAAAATTAATTATCCACATACTGTTTATTTGTTGTTGTAATAAAAATGGAAGAAATTTTAAACATTCTAAGTCCAGTTAAATTTGATAATTCTCTGGCACACTATGAGATTCATGCACATCAACCATACGTGTCGTCAGCATTTAATAACAGTGACGAGATTCGAATCGCAGTTCAACATCAAGACTTGTACATTCTTCCCTCTAAAAGTACTCTACACGTCACTGGAAGATTAGTCAAGCCTAATAATACCCTTGTAACTAATACAAAGTTAATTAGCAATAGTATTTCCTACCTGTTTAATGAGATTCGTCATGAATTAAATGGTGTTGAAATTGATCGCTGTAAAAATGTTGGTATCACAACCACAATGAAAAATCTAATTTCTCAAACACCTAATCAAATGATTTATTCCGAAAATGCTGGTTATCTACCTTATGATGATGATAGTAGAGTAACAAATGATGCTGGATATTTTGATATAAATATTCCACTAAGTATGATTTTTGGTTTTGCTGAAGACTATCGAAAGATTGTTGTAAATGCAAAACATGAACTTATTTTAACAAGATCTCGTACTGATCTAAATGCTGTAGTAAATATTGGAGCAGCTGAGCGTGAAGAATTTAGAATTATAATGAATAAAGTTGAATGGTTGATTCCATATTTAATGGTAAATGATCGACAGAAAATTGAATTGTTGAAATTCATTGAAAAAGACTAGCTTATAACAATGAGTTTTAGATCATGGGATTTGTATGAGTATCCTATGATTCCTGCCACTCAAAAGCATGTGTGGACTGTAAAAACTTCAACACAAGTTGAAAAACCTCGATATGTTATTCTTGGTTTTCAAATTAATCGAAAAGAAGATCAAGGAAGGTATGCAAATTTATTTGATACCTGCAATCTTATTAATGTTAAGCTTTTCTTAAACTCACAATGCTACCCTTATGGAAATTTAAATTTAAACTTTAATCAAAACAAATTTTCCATACTCTATGAAATGTATTGTAATTTTCAAACGTCCTACTATGGAAAAGAACCTGAACCTTTATAAACTATAAATAACTTTAAAGATTATGCACCATTGGCTGTTATTGATTGCTCAAAACAAAACGAATTTCTAAAACAAGCATCTGTAGATGTGCGATTAGAATTCGAAGCAAGTGAAAATTTTCCAGCCAATACAGCTGCATATTGCCTCATAATTCACGACCGCATTATACAGTATACACCAATCAGCGGCGTCGTTAAAAAAGTAACGTGATTGGTAGAACTAATGACCAATCACAGACGCCTTCGTTGGGGGGGTATTTAGAGTGGTGGGGGGAAGGCTATAAGGAGAGCATCTCTCTAAGGCTTGAGCCATTATTCTGTTTCAGATACAATGGCGTACGTCGTAGATATTCAGTGCTTCAAACGACCTTACATCGAGTTTGTCATCAAAGAATTGGCGATTCTACCACTTCAACAAGATGCTCATCCATTGGTCTATCTCTTCGAGCCACCATATGCCTGGAGTCGATTACCTGCAAGATACAAATGTGAGAATCGATGGCTTACAAATAATTATCATGGTATCGATTGGGCTGCTGGTGACGTATCTTATGAAGAATTACATCCAATAATAAAAGAAGTGTTAATAGGTACACCTACTGTTTATGTAAAAGGTTTAGAAAAACAAAAATGGCTAGAAAAATACACATTAAATGTATTTAATTTAGATGATTTTAAATGTCCGTCGCTAAAAAGTTTAAGTGCAGATAGTTTATCTACATGTACAAATCACACACGTAGTTTTAGCAATTGCGCTTTTACAAATGTATGTAATCTACGAAATTGGCTGACACAATCGTCAAATGTACTGCGAAATAATATAGAAAATATTGATGAAGTTGACAACGATTGTACATTGAAAGATTTTTATAATGATTGTGAAAATTTCCTATTTAATGAATAAATGTATTAAATGTCTATTAATGTTTACATTAATTAACCCTTTCCCGTCCTATTATCTTTATTACACATGTGTAAAACATGTTAAAACTAGTCTAGACTTGTCTTATGACGTCACTAAGTGGGCGTTGTTCAATAATAAGAGTAGAGGATAATGCGCATGCGTAGAAGTAGTGGTGGGGGTAATGCGCATGCGTAAAAGTAATGGTGGGGGTAATGCGCATGCGTAAAAGTAATGGTGGGGGTATTGCGTAATTTTGGGGTATAAATAGAGGCACCTTCAGCTGTAAAGCTCATTCTATTTTTTCACTTCACAAAGTACTATCTCTAAGGAAAGATGGATCTAACCAAAATCAATGCTATTGGTCGCATGGACACTTTCCTACCTACGAAGCCGCTTTCCGAACTGACTCCTGGACATAAGTATCCTATAACGAGGATCCAGGTCGTCAACACCAGGTATGGAGTCAAGGTCGTCGTTGAGGTAGATAAAAAGTTCAATACATTCCTACCTTCGAGATTTGTACCAATGTTCACTGATGACTCGATCTGCTTGGACCAAATGCAAGAAGCCATTAATTCTGGACAACTACGGCTGAAGTATATTGGTGGTCCATACAACCATATTGAATTCAAAATAAAACAAGTGTAAATAATGTATATTGATTGATATTGTTAAAATAAATGTATCAAACCAATATCCTAATGTTCTTATTATTGACTACAACCTTAGTCATACTTTAGATTTAAGGTTAGGTTAAGTAAAATATATTGTAATAACATTTACTAGCGCTATCTATTAAGCTATCGATAAAGTTAATAATGTAAAAAAATTTAATACAATTTAAATTTTAAAAATAAATTTTTAAATTTTGCCGCCAAGCAGGTTTGAATTCGATGGTGGCGCCATCTATCGGTGGCAGACAGAACTAAAAAATTCTGTCGGTAAAACAGAACACTCTTTCCAAAACACTTAAAAATATAAAAATTCAAATTTCCCGCCAAGCAGGTTTGAATCGATGGTGGCGCCATCTATCAGTGGCAGCCGGAACTAAAAATGTCGGTAAAGAAGAACACTCTACCAACAGGGGTTGAATTGGCCGATAAAGGAAATTTAAATTTCCCGCCAAGGGGTTTGGAATTCGCAAGTGGCGCCATCTAGCGGTGGCAGCAGGAACTAAAACTCTGTCGATAATGTAGAACACCAACCGGGTTTGAATTCGCCAAAAATTCAAATTTTCCCGCCACTCGGTCGGTAAAGTAGGAATCTGCATTACCGACCGAGTACATGTACCAGATCTCTCCTAGCTATACTACTAGTCCAGCTTGGTGAAATGTTATTTTCTAAATTATAAAATTATTCTAATTTTATCTTAACATTACTGTGTAATATTACCATAATAGAAAAACGTAAAACTACCTTACATGCTCGAGCAATAGTACTGGAATGTTAAATTAATTTTGCTTTGAAAAATATACCTTAAGATTACTGTAATTTTATATTAAAATATTACAATAATATTACTGTAATAATAATAATAATAATAATAATAATAATAATAATAATAATAATAATAATAATAATAATAATAAGGGATATTTAATTTAAAATTATTTATTTTAATTATTAAATTATTAGATTATTATTCTTACATTTCTTATTCTCATTTTGTACAAAATAAAAAAGAATTATTTCAATAAATGTTATAAATAATTTAATGTAAAACTAAAATTGCACATTTTGAAATATAGAACTTTGGGAGTATTAGCATAAATTATTATTATAACAATATATAACCTTAATATATTACGATCGCTGCGCATGACAGTAGTGACGTGATCACACACTCAGGTGTGCGTAGTAGCGATACGGATTACTACTTTTTCGAGCAAAAAGTTAAAAAGTAAAACTTTAAAATTTCTACAAATAATATTTACAACATACTGAATGTAAAAAGTAATACAAAATTTAATGAAAATTACAATGACGATGTAAAAATTAAAATTCTTAATGCAATTTTTGAATGTGAATACTGCAATAATTACTATTAGTATTTTTCACTACAAAAAATATCAATAGTGGGGTAGTTCAACAATCGAATGAAGAAAACAAAGAAAATTTTTGGCCAATAAGCTCATTTCTCAAAAAGGTTCAGAAAAAATCAATTTTTAGTATGGAATATTTAGCAATATTTTTAGCAAATTCGAATTACTTTGGTCAGAATTTGTGAAATTTTTCCTAAAAATAAAAAGTATATTTTTTAAATCGAAATGCTGAAAAAACACTTCTATTTAACTTTAGGAATGTGTTTGCTAAAAAACAGGAATAAAAATATTTTTTTATAAAAGTTACGGCAAATTAAATTTTTTGCAAGTTTTTAAACAAAATTTTATTTCTTATAAATGAATGAACCGATTTAAATGAATCGAGCGGGGATATAATAAAGGGGATAAAATAATTATACTTTCGTTTAGAATTAGAGAGTTCTTAACGAGTTTATTTTTGAATAATTACTTAATTTTATAAAAAAATAATTTTTTTAATGTTCTGCGTCTTTTAAATTTTTTTTAAATTCCAACATAAAATTAAAACTATAAGAAGTCAAAATTCGTTGAAAAGATTTATTCGAGGAACAATTTTTGAAAAGTTACAATCAAAATTATATTGCAGCGGAGATGCGAGTTTGATGTTTTTCTGAATTAAAACATTGTTTGCATCTACGAAATAAACAAAATACTCTCCAGTTAACATTTATGTAACCATAAAATTGATTAAAAACTAAGTATAGTCTTGTTCTACTATACAATTTGATTTCTAATAGTTATAATTATGTTGAAATTTTTATCAAATATTTCAAAGGCGCAGAAAATCAAATAAAATTTGTTTATAACAAATTTGTTAAATAATTATTCAAAAATAAACTCTTTAAAAAGTCTCAAATTTTGAAAGAAAGTATATCTTATCCCCTTAATATTCAAGCTTGATTTATTTCAATCCGTTTATTCATTTAGAAAAAATGAAATTTGGTTTAAAAATTTGCAAAAAATTCATTTAGCAATAACTATTATAAAAAAAATAACATTTTCACTAAGAAAACAATATATTTAAATCAAACATCATTATCTTAGTCATACAGTCAACCAAAAATTATGTTTGATTTAAACATAATAATTTTGATTCAATGCATTGTAAATTTCGTTTGATAAAAATTAAAATTAATTCAATAACAAAATATGTTTAAATTAAACTTATATTCGAAAAAGCCAAAACAATTTTTTTGGGTACATTACATATGCGAGTATACATGGGTATGTGTTTAGTGTATATGTATGAGTATACATGTGGATATGTTTAGTGTATACATGTGTATGTATTGTATGTATATATGTGAGTATACATGTGTTTGTGTTTAGTACATATGTGTGAGTGTACATGTGTATGTGTTTAGTGTATATGCGTGAGTATACATGTATATGTGTTGTGTGTAGATGTGTGAGTATACATGTGTATGTGTTGTGCGTATATGTGTATATATTGAGTGTATATGTGTGAGTATACATGTGTATGTATTGTATGTATATGTGTGAGTATACATGTATATGTGTTTAGTACATATGTGTGAGTGTACATGTGTATGTGTTTAGTGTATATGTGTGAGTATACATGTGTATGTGTTGTGTGTATATGTGTGAGTATACATGTGTATGTGTTTTGTGAATATGTGTAAGTATATATGTGTATTGTAGTTTGCATATATATATATACATATATATGAGTATATTACTACAAAATATATACTTAGGGTTAGGGTGGGTCGGTCGGTCAGTCGTTTTTCAACTTAATATAATAGAGGATTTAGTGTATATGTGTGAGTATACATGTGTATGTATTGTATGTATATGTGTGAGTATACATGTATATGTGTTTAGTACATATGTGTGAGTGTACATGTGTATGTGTTTAGTGTATATGTGTGAGTATACATGTGTATGTGTTGTGTGTATATGTGTGAGTATACATGTGTATGTGTTGTGCGTATATGTGTATATATTGAGTGTATATGTGTGAGTATACATGTGTATGTATTGTATGTATATGTGTGAGTATACATGTATATGTGTTTAGTACATATGTGTGAGTGTACATGTGTATGTGTTTAGTGTATATGTGTGAGTATACATGTGTATGTGTTGTGTGTATATGTGTGAGTATACATGTGTATGTGTTGTGCGTATATGTGTATATATTGAGTGTATATGTGTGAGTATACATGTGTATGTATTGTATGTATATGTGTTTAGTACATATGTGTGAGTGTACATGTGTATGTGTTTAGTGTATATGTGTGAGTATACATGTGTATGTGTTGTGTGTATATGTGTGAGTATACATGTGTATGTGTTTTGTGAATATGTGTAAGTATATATGTGTATTGTAGTTTGCATATATATATATACATATATATGAGTATATTTCTACAAAATATATACTTAGGGTTAGGGTGGGTCGGTCGGTCGGTCGGTCGTTTTTCAACTTAATATAATAGAGGATTTATACAATTTAAATTCACAATGGAATACATTCAGATAATAATCATGTTTAATTGTTTCAAAACATGTAGAAAATTCAACAATGTTAATTTTGATATAATTATTGCATTAAAAAAAAATTATTCTAATTGAACTACAATGTAATAGAAATGTAAACAGATTTAATTTATTAGTTAATTTTCAATTGAAATGTAAACAGATTTAATTTATTAGTTAATTTTCAATTGAATTTAATTTAATTGTAATTAAAATACAAGAAAAGAAAATTTAAGAAGAGTATTATGGAACGAACTCACAGAATTTGTAATAATTAAAGAGAACCGATGCGATGATTGCAGATCCTTGATATCGTTATAGACTCCAGATGAGTGATAAGGTGAGTCTATATACAGTAGATCCAATGAGATTTAATGTTGATCAGCGTTGCAGTAGAAATAATTCAGTTCTAAATTATAGTGGCAGTTCCAATAGTATCCAAGTAAAATTCCAATGGCAAAGAATATTTAAATTAATTCTCATGATTTTGTGAAGAGAATTCTAGCAGTTTGTCATTTTAGTATGCTTGCAGTCGGTATGGCATAATTGGTAGCAGCATAGGTAGCGTGAGGGTGCTGTGGAGAACAAGAGTTGGTGTGGGTAGAAGTGATGACGGCTCACCGGTAGAAAAGGTAGGTGATGAGTCGTCCTTAATCGTGAGATTGAACTCGTAATTTGTGTTAGAATTGGTTGATTGTGGTGACAATACAAGTAGCTGGTTGATTCATCAATGTAATGTACGAATGTTTATACTGAGGTCGCTATAAGTAAACACTACTTTTGATTATGACTGAGATAATTGATGAATTTAGAATTTCTGTAAGTCACATAGTTTATTCGAAATAAAACTCGAACTTAATTTTGTTAATATAGAATTAACAATAGTTGTAAGAATTCTAACACTTCACAAGGTCTGAACATGCATTTTTCTCTCTTCAATGTTGTAGGAATGAACCTGTTTAGGAGAAGATGAGATTCACACACAATTTCATGATTTGCGAATTTCACCATTGTAATCACTGCACTAATAAACTTTAATTAATAAAAATATTGTGCACCCATATCCGGCTCGAAGGACCAAATGTTCCGGGTGATGATAAAGAAATTATTAAGCACATAATTTAGTCCAATCAATGTTAATGTTTATTATAATATAAAAGAATATGTTTGAATGTTCTACATAATTCACAGACAGACTGATTAGACGATGCGCAGTATACAAATTTCAGGATTGACATTTATGTGCCCCTTAAATTATACTATCAAACTTTACCGAAGTAATTTAAAGAAAATTTTACATATGAATTTTAAACACAATTCTTTTAAACAATTGCAAATTGAAGAATGTTCTCAATGTTTTTCAAAAATTAAATTACGATGTATTGATGCGTAAAACTCCAAGCATTAAAATAAAAAAAGAAAAATCAGTAACCTCCAATATTATAGATATTGTGTAGATTTTTCTGAAAAAATGCAGGCAAAATTCGACTCGAGTTACTGGAAAAAGATAAAATTGCAAACGAATAAATAAGATCGTCTTTTGTTATGTTAGAAACTTCACGCTTTCAAGCGGATTTTTATAATTAAAAGTCGATTTTCGCCTGCATTTTGTCAGAAAAATCTACATAATTTCTATAATGTTGGAGGTTACTGATTTTTCTTTTTTTTTCATGCTTGGAATTTTATGCATCAATACATCGTAATGTAATTTTTGAAATACATTGAGAACATTCTTCAATTTGCAATTGTTTAAAAGAATTGCTAATAACAATTATAAATTTTTTTTTTTTAGCAATCGCTTTATTTAATCCTTAAAGTATAGACTTTAAGCTTTAATTTTAAAAAAATTCACTTAATTATCTTCTTTTGTTTCAAAGTAATAATAAAATGAAAATAAAATGACCCAAAACTTCAACACCTGATTACTTCAAAAATAATTTTTTTTTTTGAAAAAAAAAGTGTACTCATATATCTACCAAAAATCATAGATAACTTGAAAATTGGCGACAAAAATTTTTCAAGTGGCCGGTTTCACTTATTTTGGCTCAACCATAAGTTTGCACTGCCAACCATAGATTTTTTATTTGTATATTGTATACAATCAATCATAAATTTATTTAATAATACCATAAATTTAATTATAAATTAACTATATTTTACAATACCATTATAATATTTTATTTTAATATTTTTTCCTACTTTCCCCTATAACTTTGTAAGGTAAATGTCCCTATTTGTGGACTACTTATTTTTCTACTACATTTAAAAGTGAAAAAATACCTTTTTATGTTTTTTTATAAAAATATTTTTTTACAATAAGAAGATATATTAATTTTTAAAGCAAATATCACTTTAAACCAATTGTTTTATTGTCAAAATATTATTTATTGGTTTATACACCTGTCTTCAGCCTTACATACTTGGCTATACAAGTGTTTCTTACAATTTCTTGCTTTACAAATTTCCTTACATACAATTCTTAATACTAGGTTTGCGCCTACAGAACGTCTTTCGAAATTTAGGAGTACTCGCATTAGCCTGGACTACCCGTCTAATGGGTTTTCTCGCCAGAGGAGAGGGAAACTGTAGAAAACCTTCTCCTGAGTACAACCGGTTTATCGACAGTCGAGTTCTAATGGTGTGTACCGGACAATAATCGACAGTGCACATCATTATACCTCGACGTCAAACCTCCCGCTCAGATTATCTCACATGCCGGAAAAATCCAAGCCAAATGGGCGCGAACCAAGTACCCTTGGTCCTAGAACGTCCGCCAAGCGAGGCATCTTATCCGACCGAGCTAATCTGTCGGTTTATTGTCAAAATATAGAAATTATTGTGTTTTTATAAAAAAAGGTTAATGTAAAAATTTGTGAACCTATTAGTATTTTTCATGAATATGCTATAATACACTCACTTTTATATACACCAGCTGTTTGAAAAGGTAAATCCTTATATGAAACGAACAGTATGCAAATTAGGTAGAAGTAAAGAAAACTCTTATTCTATTTTATCTACTTTTCGTAAGTGAAAGAGAGACGACAATGCGTTAAATTTTAACGATAGGAACGATAGGAGAAGTTCCGATGCGATTTCCTTTGGTGCAAGAAGGCAGTCTAAGATAGTCCCGCGAGGGGATGTAGCCTACCCCCCCATTCGGCACACTTACTCGAAACTGAGTCCCGTGCAACCCTGCTGTGAGGATTGCTCTTTGAGGGCAGTGTCCAAGATAGTTCCATGAGAAGAAGTAGTCGTCCCCCCATTCGACATACTTACTCGAAACTGGGTCCCGAGCAAACCCGCTGTGAGTGTTGCTCGGGACTCAGTTTCGAGTAAGTATGCGCACGAGACTAACTTCGACATCGCCCTTTTATTTTCCTTTTAAGAAGTGAAATAAAAAACTAAAGAAATTTAAAAAAAGACAGGTAAATAAAAATTAGTAAATAAAGTAGTTTATAGTTACATAATAGTTAGTAAAAGTGTTAAAATTCTTACATTATGTAAAAATTTGGTCAATAAAGTGTTTAAAGTTACTAAAGTGATTAAAAGTATAAAGTTAATAATTTAAAGTAAATAAAGTAGTTCTTAGTTATAGAAACTGTTAAAATTCTTAAATTATGTAAAAATTGGGTGAATAAAGTGTTTAAGGTTACTAAAGTAACACAGCCACACAACAAATGAAAAGTGTCTTGATCTGGGGTCGAGACATGTATATTCCGATGTATTTCGATGCGCTGAATCCGAATCCGCCATCAGAATTTGGCCAATGGGTCCTGGTTTCGCCCTAACCTCAAAAATACCTTAAAATCGCTAAAATGGTCACTTTTGAATGATCAAACTTAAATCTAAGCGCATATTAGTATGTTTCTAAGGTCCTTTATTTTTAATAAACTATTCTATAAGCTTTTCAATTGAAAATTCGTATAATAAATTAAATCTATCGAACATAACCTAAAAAATGCATCTAAGCTTCCAAATAAACAAATTATATCATATACAGCTCAATAAAAATTTTGTAAGCTCAGGAAATTTAATATTCAGGTCTTTCTGTGATTACTAATTACGAACCCTATGTCAAGTTTCCAAAATCCAAAATGGCGGATCCAATATGGCGGAAACAATTATAAAAATTTGTTCGGATTTGTTGAAAATCGTTACTTAGGGGGTTTCCGAAATAGCTGATGACGATTTTCCATGTCCGTTTTTAAAAATTCAAAATGGCGGATCCAATATGGCAGTCTTTATTATTTTAACGATTTTTTTTAGATTTATTACTTGCGGTTTTTTGGGAACATTTCTTCAATCCATTGTCTTGCTACTATACCGTGTTCTTTTTTCTTCAAATGTCCGAGGTAAAGGGTTTCGCTTACGTTTTTTTCCGTTTCTACTCGTTTCTCTCTTCAACATCCAACAAAAGTCAGCCATCATTACCTCATCCCATCTTTCTTGATATCGTTCTTCCATCAATTTAATATTCTGATGAAATCGCTCTCTTTGTTCCTCGCTGTAATGTCCGCAATTTTCGGGAAACTTATTCAGATGCGAATCGAGGATGTGTAGTTTTAAACTTATTAAGCATCCTAATTTTTGAAAGTTTTTAAGTATTTGGGCTACAATTTGTTTAGATTCGGGACTCTTATTGTTTCCTAAAACATTTGTTGAAACTTCTTTGTAACTTTCCCGAGCTGCCCTTTCAGTGTCGGTTATTTGAGAAACGAAATTCGTATCTCTAAATAATGCTCGAATCTGTGGTCCATCAAATACCCCTTGTTTTAATTTAGCAACAGAAACAGTTGGAAATTTTTTCGCAATGTACTTAAAGCATGGACCGTCCTTATCTAACGCTTTCACGCTTAATCCCACCAAGTTTAATGTGAAGAAATAGAAATATAATTTTTTCGGGGTCTACCAAACTTTGGTGAATGACGTTGTGAGAACCTGGTTTAAACGAATCTCTTAAAGGCCAATTTTTTTTCTTGTAATGATTAGCAGGATCTCTGCTATTCCATAGACACAAGAAACATAGCTCTCTCGTGAAACCCGATTGTTGACCCGGTAATATTGTTATAATTTTAAAATCACCACAAATTAACCATTTTTGTTTTTGGCAATTCACTTTCTCTAGAAGCATTTTTATATTATTATATTCTTCTTTGATTTGTGTAGAATGAGCTATTAGAACAGGAGCGTAGACATTTGTATTGTGTAGTAAAACAGCTTTTATAATACGTTTGGAGGAATCGATAAAAAGTCTCCAGTCTTCATCTCTATACACATTTTCTTTTAAATTGTCCATCAAACCTATTATGTCAGTACAATACACCAAAGATGTCTCTTCATCTTTCGTAAAATATTTTTGGAACTCTTCATCTCTATCTCTATAAAGTAACACTTTCGTATTCGGATGCAATAAGTTTCTTTTTTTCATAAATGAAGCAGCAAATTCTGCACCATCTTTTGGTAAACCTAGATCTCTAATAAAATAATTTAGCTCGGGTTGCGATACTAATATTGGCTTTTTTCTTTATTGTAATACGCAGTGAACTCATTTTTCTCATCATCATTGTCATTTTCATCACTGTCACTACTAAATTCTTCTGTTTCATTGTCGACTTCTACTTTTTTGACATATTTTTTAAAAGTAACATCAAGTTTTCCCGCTTTTCGATTAATTTCAGTAGGTCTGAATACTGTTGACACATTTATATATGTAATGGAACTCTTATTTTTTGAGGTTATTCTTTTGATGTCATTCATACAAAAATAGCAGTCTTTTAAATTTCGTGGTTTCTTCCATATCGTGGGTGTAGAGAACTTTAGATATTTTTCATCTTTCGAATTTTTTGAGCGATACAACATAAGTCTACAGGAGTTACAAACAATATGAGGAACCCAATTTGTTTTTTGGTGCAATAATTTACGACCGAAACAATTTTCGTACAGATCTTCTACTTTTTTATCTATTTTTTTCCGCAGGGAGCTGACTTCAAATTTGCTACAAATGTAACAAAAGGAATCGGGACTTTTGTTACAATTATGTAGTCGAGAAGTCACTTCTCTTGTAGCATTGGGACTCTTTATCAACCAAGTTACCCATCAATGAAGAGCTACGGTTTCCGGATGACGACGTCGGAGGGCCCGCTTTCGCAATCTGACTAGACGCCGATACTGGGGTTCCTAATCCCTGCATCGTAAAACATTTTCTTCCTGTATCTGCCATGACGGCATGAACGCCGTTAACCCAGGGACTCTGCCAGTATGGATCCGTTGCCCACTGTCACCACGTGGAGGTGCCCTGGTTACAGATACAGTCGAAAAATGCTAACAAGGAGAGATTCTGAACCATGAAGTAGCAATAGCATACATTTAAAGATTAAATACACACAATAAATATATCGACTTGAAATTAATTACTAGAAATATTTAAGGGTGAACAATTAAAAATTTAATGTCAGATTCGTCATCAGAAAACCCCCAGAGTAACGATTTTTAAGCAAATCCGAACAAATTTTTAAAATTGTGTCCGCCATATTGGATCCGCCATTTTGGATTTTGTAAACTTGACATAGGGTCTGTAATCAGTAATCACAGAAAGACCTAAATAGTAAATTTCATGAGCTTACAAATTTTTTTGCCCAGTGTATGATATAATTTGTTTGTTTGGAAGCTTGGTTATAATTTTGAGGTTAGGCTCGATAGATTTAATGTTTCATATGATTTTTCAATTGAAAAGCTTATAGAATATTTTATTAAAAAAAGGACCTTAGGAACTTACTAATATGCACTTAGATTCAAGTTTGATCATTCAAAAGCGATAATTTTAGTGATTTTGAGGTATTTTTTGAGGTTAGGGCGAAACCAGGACCCATTAACCAAATTCTAATGACGGATTCGGATTCAGCGCATCGAAATACATCGGAATATATATGTCTCGATCCCAGATCAAGACACTTTTCTTTTTTTGTGTGGCTGTGTAATTAAAAGTATAAAATAAATTCGGCTATAATTTAATGTGAATCATAATGAATTATTTATGTTGTTAAAAAGTGATTAAACGTGTTATTATAATGAGAAATATATTGAAATAAGAAGAAAATATGTTAAGATCAAAACGTTAAAGTTGCAATTTTTAATAAACATATAATAAGAAAAGAAAGAAATAAATACATTAACAGATTAAGAGGTAAATATATAAAGAGATAAATAGGTAAAACAGATAAAGAAATAAAAAGATAAATAGATTAAGAGAAAAAGAGATAAATACATATATAGATAAAGAGATAAACAGTTTAAAAGTCTAAGAGATCATAATGTATAAAAGAGATAAATAGATAAAGCAGATAAAGAAATAAATAGATAAAAAGATAAATAGATTAAAAGATTAAGAGATAAATATATATATAGATAAAGAGATTAAAAGATTAATAAATATAGAGACACATATACAGAGAATGAAATAGATATACAATTTTATTATAATATTTGAGTTTTTTATTTATTTATATTTGAATTAAAAAATTGTTCGTAAAAATAAATCGTTATTCAAAGCATAGTTTTTTTTAAATTAAGTGACAGTAATGTAAGTATTATTCGGAGGGAAAAAAAGTTAAATGAAAATCACATGTATAAGTTTCAAGAATTGTTAAAAATTGAATCAGGTGGTATATTACAAATGCAAAACACAACATATTTATATATAAACAAAGTCAGTCCCATATTCAAATTCTGTTTAGTGTCCGTTTCGACAATGGACCAAGGATTTGTACATATTATGATGGAAATGAATTATACATTTATGATAATCTTAACAGAAAATGCTTAAACAACAATCAAATATAATTTTTAAATAGATTATTATACCCATTTCAACCTACTACAGTTTTCCAGTAGTTCAACAACAGCAAATGCAAAACAGAGCTTATTTATATATGTCGAATAAAATAAAACTAATTAACAAATATCAGTCCCACATTCAAATTCTGTTTAGTGTCCCTTCCGACAATGGACATTGGATTTGTACATATTATAATGGAAATGAATTATACATTTATGATAGTCTTAACAGAAAATGCTTAAACAATAATCAAATACAGTTTTTAAATTGAGTTTATCCATTTAAACCTACTACAGTTTTTCCAGTAGTTCAACAACAGCCTAATTTTGTTAATTGCGGTGTATACGCGATTGTATTTGCTACTTCCATTTATTGTAACATTAAACCTGACAATGTTGTATATAACCATACAGCAATGAGAAATCATTAATATTTAATGTTTACAAATCATTATTTGCTACGTTTCCCAATTTATGATAACGGTATTGATAAAAGTGGAAGTAACAAGTAAAGGTGTATATGCGATGGGTAGTAAGGAAATAAAAAAGACATTAAATTTCCAAAATAATATAAATAAAGATATGAAAAAAACGAAAGGAATTAATCATTTAAGAAGTTGTTAATAGTTGTGTTCGAAAAATTGTAACAAATAGTGTAAGCTGTGATGGAAATGACCAAAAAGCATATCATTAAAGCAATACATCAGAACAAAAGATATTTGCTGCGAAGCAAAGAAATATTGTTGTTTCCCATGCACTTGGTTCTATATCAGTAATATCCCAGAAAATTGTATGTAATGAAATGCAATTAAGTCAATATGAGAGTGAACAAAAAAAATTGAGTTAAAATATTTTAAAAAAGTCAATTATTACAAACATTTGAATTCTCAATTATTACAAACATCAATAAGAAATGAAGAAAAATCTAAGTCTTCGAAAGAAAAAATTAAAAAATGTTCTGCAGATTATCAAAAACCATACCGACAAAGACTTAAATTAAAAGAAAAAATAAATTATAATTATATCTCCTTAAAAGAAGTGAAAACAGCTGATGATGATACGATAGTATTACATTCGCATGCAAGAAATGGTGAAAATGATAACATTCTAAACCACAAAATTAAAAAAAGTTCTGCAGATTATCAAAAAGTGGAAAAAGATGATGATACGATGATATTACCTTCAACTGCAAGAATTGATAACACTTTGAACCAGAGATTTAAAAAAAGTTTTGCAGCTTACCAAAAAGCATATCATCAAAGAATTAAATTAAAAACAGTATCAGTTGATAGTTCTTTAAATAAAAAAGAATACTATCTTAGTGAAATGTTTGTTAATTCCAGACATTGTCAGGCTAAACATTTTGCAAAAGAGAAAGTTAACAACAAGAATACTTTTAATGATTGTTGTAGGCATGGTGGTGTTTCATTGCCTTTAGTAGAATATCCTTGTAAATTAAAAAGTTTGTTTGATGGATCGCACAAAAAGTCTGATCATTTTAGAGCTAATGTTAGAATGTATTGTAATTCATTTGCTTTTGCTTCATTAAATGCTAATGCAGTCAATTTTAAAGGTAATAGGCGAGGGCCGTTTTGTTACAAAATTCAAGGTCAAATTTATTATCAAATAAATAATGCCTTATATCCTGAAACAGATGATGATCCTTTTTTTGGTCAATTATTAATTTATGATTCAGAAGATGCTGTTAGTTACAGATTAAAGAAACATGACAATTTAGATGAAGAGTTATTGTTAATTATTGAAAAATTAATAAGAGATTGTAACAATTTCATAAAGTCTTTGTTGATGATGTCTGAAGTAATTAAGACAGAGACTGCTTTAGCAGAACTAAATAATATTGAAATTCCGGAACTACAATTATTACTTACTTTAAAGAAAGGATTTGATAAAGAAAGGTACAATTTTCAAAAAAGTAATGAGGTTGACGCAATTTTTAATACAAATTCAGAAGGTTTAATACCAGAGTCTTATGTTACAATTTATAACAAATCAAGTAAAGAATTAAAATTGGTTATTAATTTGGAACCAATTGTTGAACCTTAGATTTATCCAATCTTTTATCCACAAGGAAGTAAGGATTACGGTATTGATATGATTCGTAATGACAGTAAAAAGCAATCTAGAAATCATACTATGTCAAGATCTGCTTACATAAAATATAAAATGGCAAAAAGAGATCATGAGTATAATCAATTCTTACATGGCGGAAGATTGTTTCAACAATGAGTTGTTGATAACTACGTTAAAATTGAAAAAGATAGACTATTTTTTTGTCGAAATAATCAAATAAAATTAAGAAGTAAAGGGATTTAAAATCCAGATTTATTCATAACAATGACATGCATTTCAAAATGGAAAGAAATTGTAGAAAATTTAGTACCTCATCAATCGGCTTCTGATCGACCTGATTTAGTAGTTAGGGTTTTTTACTTGAAAGTTCAACACCTTATAAATACTATTGTTAACGATAAATTATTTTAGGAAGTTAAATCATATGTTTATGTTATTAAATTTTAAAAACGTGGTTTGCCTCACATTCATTTACTGGTTATATTGAAAGACAATTCGAAATTATTTACATCAGAAACTCTTGATCGTTATATTTCAGGAGAGAATCTACATGAAAATGTTGATAATCAGTTGTACAAAATTATAATGCAACATAATATTCACTGTCCTTGTGGCGACTGGTGTTAAGTTGATGGAAAAACTTATAAAAACTTTCCTAGATCTTTTGAAGAATAAGCTATATTTGAAGATAATTGTTATGCGAAATATCGTAGAAGGTTTACTGGAAAAACTTACGAAAGACCAAATGACTACATTGTTATAATCGTTATGTTGTTCCCTATAGTCCAAGTCTTTCGAAATTATTTAATTGTCATAATAATGTGAAAGTTATTTCCAGTATAAAGTCTGTTAAATACTTATACAAATATATTTATAAAGGCTATAATGCTGCTTCGATCGTTATAATTAATAATAACAGCGAATCTGTAATTAATCATGATGAAAAAAATCACTATAAAGAAAATAGATATGTTGGACCTGTTGAAGCAGTATGGAGAATATTGAGTAAATCTTTGGGAAAAAAGTCATAGTATTAACTGTTTACCTATACATTTACCAAATGAACTAAATGTTATTATTTCGTGAAGGAAAAAGTGACATTGTTTCTTTTGATTTAGATAAGAAAACAAAGTTAATAGATTACTTTGAGTCAAACAAGCGTGACAGAAATGCACATCAGTATTATTATTCACCAATACTAGAACACTACACATGGGTTCAGAAATCTCTACAATGGAAAGTTAGAGAACGTAGTGAAAAAGTATTGGGAAGAATATATTCTGTTAATGCTTTGGATGTTGAATTGTTTCATCTCAGACTGTTATTGCTTACAAGGAATGGGGCAACTTCTTTTGATTTTTTGAAAACAGTTGATGGAACAATGCGTATGAAATTCACATCTGCTTGTTTAGCTTTAGGGTTTATTGATGATGATAATGAGTGGAAAAATTGTTTGAGCAAAGCTCTTGTCTGGATGATGCCACAGATGCTTCGTCAATTATTTGTTAGAATTTTAATTCATTGTCGTCCAGTGTACTCTAATCAAATTTGGGATGAATTCAAGCAACAAATGTCTGAAGATTATAAAAGAACATGTGAAGAAAATGAGGCTTTGCGTAAAGCTTATATAAATATAAAATTTTTTCTTGCAAAAGATGGACACAAGTTGAATGATTTTAAGGGATTAATGAATATAGAAGATAATGAAAAATTATTTCATGTGAATCATGTTATTAATTGTCAAGAAGAAAGTATTATGGGTAAACAGAGATATAAAAATTACATGTTCAACAAAACATTGTTGTAGATTTTAGACAAGTCTTGCCAATAAAAGAGCGAAGTACCAGAAGCAAAACTAGTAGTTTATCTATAAAAAATAGTTTATTATGGACTTGTTTTCATAAATTTTCATTATCTCAAAATATGAGAGCATTACCTGAAGAATTTGAGTTTATAAATTTTTTGTTAAAAGTAGGAAATGGTGAAATTAATGACCTACATGACAATATTCAATTAGCAGAATCAATTATTGAAAAAGGTCAGATAGATATTGATCAAGATATATATATACATATATATATATATATATATATATATATATATATATATATATATATATATATATATATATATATATATATATATATATATATATATATATTGGTTTATACACCTGTCTTCAGCCTTACATACTTGGCTATACAAGTGTTTTCTTACAATTTCATGTTTTTCACAAATTTTTCTTATATACACAATTCTTAATACTAAGTTTGCGCCTACAGAACGTCTTTCGAAAATTAGGAGTACTCGCATTAGCCTGGACTACCCGTCTAATGGGTTTTCTCGCCAGAGGAGAGGGAAACTGTAGAAAACCTTCTCCTGAGTACAACCGGTTTATCGACAGTCGAGTTCTAATGGTGTGTACCGGACAATAATCGACAGTGCACATCATTATACCTCGACGTCAAACCTCCCGCTCAGATTATCTCACATGCCGGAAAAATCCAAGCCAAATGGGCGCGAACCAAGTACCCTTGGTCCTAGAACATCCGCCAAGCGAGGCATCTTATCCGACCGAGCTAATCTGTCGATATATATATATACATATATAATGATTTGATTAAAAAGTCTATATTTGAAGAATTATCAAGTTATGCAGTTTTAGTTCCTAGAAATGTGGATGTGAATGAAATAAACAAAAGAGTTGTTGCAATATTAAATAACGATAAAGAAAAAATATATAAGTGTCGATTCTACCGAAAATTGTGATAATGGCAATTACAGTGAAATTATCTTAACAGAATATTTAAATACACTTTCACCATCTGGTTTACCACCACATGAATTACATTTGCGAATACATTCAGTTGTAATGCTAAATAGGAATATGAGTATTAATGAAGGACTATGTTATGGTTCAAGATTGTCAATTTTAGATCTATTAAAAAATGTTATTAAATGTCAAATATTAACAGGTGACAAAGCTGGCAATATGGTTTTTTTTGCAAAGTGTTACATTACATTGTGAAAAAGTTTATCCGTTTACATTTAAAAGATGGATGATGTAGTGTCCATCAAAATGGCTGTGGTATCCATAGAAATGGATGTGATAACCTTAACTATGGATATCCCGTATTTTTCTATGTATATATATATATATATATATATATATATATATATATATATATATATATATATATATATGTTGTCCCAACCATGCAGTTTTTCCGTATGTCAGTAATTAACTATTAATTATTAATTTTATTTGTTTAATTAAAAACGCTTAATTCTGGGCTTTAAAATGTATTTTCTTTATTAAATCATAACCATAATTGACATGAGAATAAATATCTAATAATGGGAGGGAGGAAAACTTACCCTCACTTATAAAGGATTGAACATTATAATTTTTAATTAAATGAATTATGTTTATTAAGATACTTTTGTCAGTAATAGAAAATTGGTTTTCTCATAAAAATAGAAGAAATTCAAGAATAAAGGCAAAAGAAAGATCATAAAACTTTTAATAAATATAAATTATTATTATTAGGTAAGGTAAATGTCCCTATTTATGCACGTATACCGATTTGTGGATATAGAAATCAATTAAATATACTGTTGCAAGTAGTTATTTTTTATCTTGAAACGTATTTTGTTGTTATAAAACAGTATTTTATGAAACAAATGTTTTAATAATTTAATTTTGCATTATGCTATCTGCAAGCAATCAAGTCATTTTACAGGTTAACGTTTTCGAGTTTATCAGAGCAAAAAAAACTAAAGTATAATAAATTAAAGTTAGTATTTATGAGATAATATATTAACTAGTCTTTAAAACAACGCGCTACGCGCGCCCTATTTTCTCTTCCTTTTTCTATGGCAACTTTGTGAAAATTATTAATTTAAAACGTTATATTTATATTTTTAGGATAGGATATAAAAAATTCTACAAAACACAACATACCTATAATTACATAACTTTACAGTACACTGATATATAGACATTTAAAAATAGTTATACTGAAAATCAGCAATGAAATGTAACATAATTAAAAGTATATAAAAATGCTATCTATTTTGATAAATATTTATGAAAACTGAACAGTATAATAATACTGAAGTTTGTAAGTACACACTGCAACCCAACCAGTATTAGAGAGTTCGTCAGTGCGTTGATTAAATATTTTATCATTATATTATTTATTTGAAGGTGATGTTATATTAATTTATTCTGATTTATAATATGTGTGGTAATGTAATAAGAAAGCAAACGTTTATTATTATGGGAAAGTACTTAACTAATATTGTTAACTTTTATTTAATATAAAATTTAGAAGCAATAAAGTATTATCAGGTATGATTTGGACATTTTGGAATAGTAAATTGTGAAAAAATTCTACAGTGAAAAAAATAGTTGCGGCATTCTAACAAAATAGTAGTCCCAACTATTTATTTCTCTCAGTTAACCATTTGTAAAACTAAATATAATAATAGTTAAAAAAATATATATGTATAGAATATATTAAAGAGTATTACACGTTTTAAACTTATTTTAAATATTATAATAATTAAGCGATTAATTCAAATAACTGAATCAACGCACTGACGAACTCTCTAATACTGGTTGGGTTGCAGTGTGTACTTACAAACTTCAGTATTATTATACTGTTCAGTTTTCATAAATATTTATCAAAATAGATAGCATTTTTATATACTTTTAATTATGTTACATTTCATTGCTGATTTTCAGTATAACTATTTTTAAATGTCTATATATCAGTGTACTGTAAAGTTATGTAATTATAGGTATGTTGTGTTTTGTAGAATTTTTTATATCCTATCCTAAAAATATAAATATAACGTTTTAAATTAATAATTTTCACAAAGTTGCCATAGAAAAAGGAAGAGAAAATAGGGCGCGCGTAGCGCGTTGTTTTAAAGACTAGTTAATATATTATCTCATAAATACTAACTTTAATTTATTATACTTTAGTTTTTTTGCTCTGATAAACTCGAAAACGTTAACCTGTAAAATGACTTGATTGCTTGCAGATAGCATAATGCAAAATTAAATTATTAAAACATTTGTTTCATAAAATACTGTTTTATAACAACAAAATACGTTTCAAGATAAAAAATAACTACTTGCAACAGTATATTTAATTGATTTCTATATAAATTTGCACATATATGTGCAAAGTCCACAAATCGGTATACGTGCATAAATAGGGACATTTACCTTACCTAATAATAATAATTTATATTTATTAAAAGTTTTATGATCTTTCTTTTGCCTTTATTCTTGAATTTCTTCTATTTTTATGAGAAAACCAATTTTCTATTACTGACAAAAGTATCTTAATAAACATAATTCATTTAATTAAAAATTATAATTGAAGAAAGTGAATTTATCATTCGGTAGTATTAATATTAAAGGTGAAAGAATTTAACAATTATTCCGAATCAAATCTCTCGAAAATAAATTTCTTGAGTAAGCACTAGATTCGGAATAATTGTTCAATTCTTTCACCTTTAATAAAAATTACAATGTTCAATCCTTTATAAGTGAGGGTAAGTTTTCCTCCCTCCCATTATTAGATATTTATTCTCATATCAATTATGGTTATGATTTAATAAAGAAAATACATTTTAAAGCCCAGAATTAAGCGTTTTTAATTAAACAAATAAAATTAATAATTAATAGTTAATTACTGACATACGGAAAAACTGCATGGTTGGGACAACATATATATATATATATATATATATATATATATATATATATATATATATATATATATATATATATATATAGAAAAATACGGGATATCCATAGTTAAGGTTATCACATCCATTTCTATGGATACCACAGCCATTTTGATGGACACTACATCCATTTATTTAGTTGACACATCCATAGAAATGGATGTGATAACTTTAACTATAGATAACCCGTATTTTTCCATATATTTTTTTCAGTGCATTAATTAATATATTTATTTGTTTACTTACTTCATTTAAATTCAATGTTTTTGACATTTGAACCTTAAAAAATTGTATTGTTTTATGACTAGCCACCAAAGAATAATAATAATATACATTTAAGATGAATACTAATGCTGTGAGAGGAAAACTTTAGAGGATATTATCTGCGTAATTAAATTATTATTAAAAAAAGCTAAAAATTTAAATTTTAAGTATGTGTAAGAGTTGTTCTGCAAGCCACACATTAAATTCATTAAAAATTCTAATAACATTTTTTGCCAATACTATAAACAACTGAAGTACCAGAAGTTGGACTCTCATATGGATAAATTGGTTTCTTTTATCACTAAATTAGCAGAACTATTTGTGTAAATTGTCATGAACTCTAGAATTATTATAAAAGAAATCAAAAATCTAAAAAAATATCATTTTTTGAAAAGCAGATTTCTGTATTGGGACAGCTGTGCTGTCGGTACATATTAAATTCAAGATCTTATTTAAAGAGATTTATTTTGTGAGATTGATTCGGAAAATTGTTAATTTCTTCTATCTTTAATATTAAATAACTACATGATAAATTCACTTTCATTAATTAAAATTATTTTTTCTTACATAAACGAAAAAATTGGCATAATTTTTTTGTTGCTTAATAATAATTTTTGCACAAAATTTTGAGTTGTTTAAAATATATTTCGTGATTACACTTGTACACTCAATTTTATTTAGTGACATGAGGAGAATAAGAAACTAGAGCGCTTTTTTTAGCTAGTTTAATAATTAATTATGAATTAAAATTAATGAAAAATTGAAATAAAAAAAAGATATATAGAAAAGAATTAAAATAAATATTTATTTACAGCTTCATTAACGGCTTTAGGTTATGGTCTAAATTTATCATGGACATCGCCAGTGATTCCGTATTTAACAAGTAAAAAATCCCATCTACTAGTGACAAAGGAACAATGTGACTTAATATCGTCAATATTTTCAATCGGCTTAATTCTCGGCTATCTAGTAAATCCAATAATAACTGATTACATAAACAGGAAGAAAACCCTTCTAATTTACACATTTCCACAAATATTATCGTGGCTATTAATAATATTTATAAAAAAATTTCCAGCAATTTTAATTGGAAGAATAATATGTGGTTTTGGTTATGGCGGCGCAATTTGCGGTCTAACTGTTTATCTCTCTGAAATTGGAACAATAAAAAATCGTGGCATATTTCTCGTTATGATACCAGTATTCATAAATATTGGTTTTCTTCTCGTCATGATACTTGGTGCATTCTCAACATTTGATACACTCAATTTAGTAATGCTAATGGTGCCATTAATTTTTTGCGTCACTTTTGTCTTTATGCCAGACTCATCATATTTTCAGAGGAAAAATAGTAATAATATTAATAATACTAATAATAAAATTCATCAGAATAAAAAAAATAATTATGATCATAAGGAGAAAATAATGAAATTAATGAATACGGACGAAATAGAAAATTACGACCGAGAAATTGTAAGCAATGTTGAGGTTAGGTTCAAATGGAACGAAATGAGAATTTTCAAACTGTTAAAAAATCGAGTAAACCAAAAAGGATTAGTGATTGAAATTATTTTAGCAGCAACAATAACGCTTTCAGGCTCAACTCCAATTTTATTTTACACTCAACAATTATTGTCTTACAGTCATTTTTTCATAAGAGCTGAGGAGTGTACAATTATTCTGGCAGGAATAACGATAATTGCCTGTTTGTTGAGCATCCCCCTGGTGGAGAGAATAAAAAGGAAAGTAATTCTTCTCACATCGGGAATATTGGCAACAATTGGAATGTTAATGGTGGGAGTATTTTTTCTCATGCAATATGAAAATTACGATGTTTCAAATTTAAGATGGATGCCATTATTGGGATTGACCGTCTATTTATTTATGAATGCATTCGGTTTTTTGAATTTATTTTATATATTTCAGTGTGAATTATTTATGAGTGATGTAAAGAGTCAAGCGGTGACATTATCAAAGATAACGATAACTTTCTTTATGTTTATAGCATTAGTAAGATTTCAATATTTAATTGATAACTTTGGTTTGCATGTAATTTTTATTTTATTTGGGATAATATCGGCAGTGGGGACTTATTTGATTTTTATTATTACACCCGAAACACAGGGAAAGAGTGTCGAAGAAATACAATTATTGTTAGAAAACAAAAAAATGTTTTTTTAAATAAAAAAATTGGAATAAAATAAAATTTAAATAATTACTAAATATTTAGTTAATACAAAATAAATTAATTATTTAATTATCAACAAAATAATTATTTAATTAAAAACAAAATAATAATTATTGGGTCATTCCGGCGAAAATCGTCTAGAGCTGGTTGCTCGATGATTTCAAAAAATGCTGTAATTAATATATAATATTCTCCAATACAATTAGATTATCCTTTGGTGGTTTATAGCTCCAAACATATTTTACATTCATTTAAATAATTTTTTTAAATTTCATACTGGTTATGAAGTCTAACATAACCCATTTTTCGAAAACTCAGTGTAAATAACTAAGGACAGATTAAAAAGACTGCTTTTTATTTTAAATATATATGTTTTTGCTATATTCATCTAAATAAACGGAAATTATTTGAAAACAACTCACCAGAACATTTAGATCAGTATTTTTTGTACTTGCACAGTATAATAAACATCATTTTCTTTTTTTTATATCTTCTGTGGAGAAAAAGCAATCTTCACGAAACCTTTTAAACTGGATTTGTTTTAAAATTATAAATTTATTTTAATTTAAATTTCCTTGGGCACTCTACTCATTAATTATTTAATAAATATGAAAAATTATATAAATTTAACCTGATTTTCATTGAATTTTAGTTTTAATGACTAGACTGAAGTTTGTTTTCTTTAAACGAACGATAAGGTGACGATTTTCGCTCTAGACGATTTTATTTTCTTTTCATTTATACTTAAAACTTTCTTTAATTTTAAAATATTTATAATACAAAATTATTAATACTACATTTTATGTCACAAAACGTGTTCTCTTTGCGAGACCTTTTCAATTATAACCTTTTCGTCCACTCACACATCTCAGTAAAAAAAGGTGGCGCTACGGTCCCAAGACGCTGCGCAGACAATTGAAAATGAAATTGGTGGGAAAACATTTAAATTTAAATAATTGCTTTATCACAATTAAACATACCGGCCACCTTGTGATCAGTACAAAGATCGCAAAAATATAAACGATAAACATTAAATAATTTACAATATAATTAAAATTAATTTATTTTACAATGTGTCGGATTCAATAGAGGTAGGCAAAAGTACAATCTGTGAAATAGGGCGAACATACTCGGAATTAGCAGTCTTAACATGATCAACACGGACTATTCCATCCCTTCCAATATTAACATTCGGTCGAGCAGAAAACCATTTAGTACGCTGTTGCAATGTTTGTAAATAATTTCGTGACCATGATCGACAAAAATGCTCTAAAATTTGTTGAAATAATTGCCATCGCGTTAATCGGTTTTCTGGTACATCAATAACAGACGGAGTCGGTACAATTTTTAGTGCAGTGCCTACCAAAAAATGACCTGGTGTAAGAGCCTCGCAGTTTTCGGGGTCATCGTCGATTGTACAAAGCGGACAAGAGTTCAAGCAACTCTCGATTTGACATAAAAGAATGTTAAACTCTTCAGCGGTAGGTGTCGAGTTTGATAATAATTTTTGTAGATGACCCTTCACACTTTTAACACCAGCCTCCCACAATCCTCCGAAATTGGGAGTGACTGGTGGCATGAAGTACCATGTAGTACCGTCCGATGCAAAATAGTTTTTTAAATCTACATCCTTTTGAAGTTATCAAACAATTTGGGAAATCTCGCGATCGGCTCCTAGAAAATTCGTGCCATTATAGCTATACAAGTCTGATAGTATTCTGCGATGTACCGTGAAACGCCTGAAACGCTGTAAATGTTGCTGCTGAATAATCATGCACAATTTCCAAATGCACGGCTTTTACTGACATGCATACGAAAATTGCAATCCATGATTTATGAGATTTTGAACCGCGACCCGAGGTTGTCCTGACGAGAAAAGGTTCGGCATAATCAAGTCCCGTGTGGGAAAAGGGACGGGATGGTGTGACTCTTGCCGACGGAAGTTTACCCATAATTTGAGTTTCTGGTCTAGATTTTTCTCGAACGGAAGTTATGCAGCGATTTACGACAAACTTTGTTAAATTTCGACCACCAATGATGCAATACTGAGTGCGAGACAAACTCAAGCTTGTCTGTACACCGGCATGCAGTAAATTGATGTGAAACTGTTTCAAAATAAGACGTGCCATTTGACATTTCGGTAAAATGGCAGGAGGTCATTGATAAATAGATAATTTTGATTGGCGTAACCGGCCACCAAGGCGGATAATTCCCTTTTCATCAAGAAAAGGATTTAATTTTTTTAATGCAGAATAATTCGGCATAACTTTGTTTGATTTTAATGCTTCGATCTCACGAGAAAAAAGGTATTTTGGATGTATCGAATCCAAAAAACGTCGGAATCTGAAATTTCATTTGTGGTTAATGCTTTGGAAAAGACGGCTCTAGTTTTAAAATTCTAAATTGCTCGTAATACATATGCAGTAATACGTAATAGACGAGCCCATGACGAATAAAGTTTTAAAAAGGACGAATGCCAGTCTTCTCTAACCTTAATTTCAGTCGAATGCGAAGATATACATTTCTCGAGTACAGGGTCAATAATTTTGAAATTACGTTGTGGCCAAGTGTCCGAATGATCAGAAAGCCATTCTGGCCCATTCCACCACAATGAGAATGAGGCTAACCTTATCAGCTGACATACCGCGAGATGCACAATCTGCCGGGTTGTACTTTGACTGAACATAATTCCAAATCGCGGTAGGCAATGTGGTTTGAACCGCGGATACCCGGTTGGCCACAAATACTGTCCAGGTTACTGGTTGCTGCTGTAACCGTCCAAGAAACACAGATGAATCCGTCCAACAAAATACAGGAACATCCTTCAAATGCAAAGAATCAATTACATAACTTACGAGTTTAGCCAAAAGCGTGGAAACACACAGCTCTAATCGAGGAATACTAACGGTTTTTAATGGAGCAACCTTTGTTTTTGTCATAAGAAGTTTAACTGAGATAGATCCAGATGGTGAAATAATTATTGTATAAATGGATGCAGCATAAGCGACACTGGATGCATCCGAAAAACCATGAATTTCAATTTGACAAAAATCAGCATCTCGGTCAATTCATCTTGGAATTGAAATATGCGATAAGAATGAAAGTTTGGAACAAAATTCGTTCCATTCATGCGTTAAGTCCGTAGGGAGATCATCATCTCAATTAAACTTTTGTAGCAAAATTTTAGCCGTGATGATAATTGGTGAGATCCATCCCATCGGATCGACAAGTTTTGCGGTCATCGAAAGAATCATTCGTTTTGAAGGTTGTTCTCGAAGCAATCCAGAAAGTCTATAGCTGAATGAATCAGTTGATGGTTCCCAAAAAATTCCTAATACTTTGAATCCTGAAGAATCATCGAGTGAAATTTTAATTACTAAACCATGTTCCAATTCTGAAAGTCTATCAAGTAACTCTGGATCGTTTGAAAACCATTTTCGCAAGTAAATCCACCTGATCGTGTTAATTGAATGATTTCATCTCTTAACTGGAGAGTAGAAGATTTATCTGGCCCTCCAAGATAAACGTCGTCTACATAGGCATCATTTAAAAGAACGGGGGCTGCGTTAGGAAATCGTGACTGTTCATTATGAACCAATTAGCCAAGTACACGGATAGATAAATAGGGAGAACTTTTCATCTCATACGTGACGGTATTCAAAGCATATGCTTAAATAGGAATGTGGATTGAATCTCGCCAAAGAATGTATTGATATTTTCTGTATTCAGGTGAGATTAATATTTCTCAAAACATGTTTGCCATATCGGCACATAAAACAAATTTGTGTTGTCGCCAATTTAAAAGAATAATCGTAATCGAATTTTGGAGTTTAGGTCCATCATGTAGAAAATCATTTTAAGAAACTTGCGTAGATGTAAGACTCGATGCATTGAAAACTCCCCTTACCTTGGTAATTTGACTCGAATCACGACAGACAGGGTGGTGAGGTTTAAATACGTTTTCCGAATTACTATCGTTTACTGGACCCGTACAAGTCATGTGACCTAATGATTCATATTTAGTCATAAATTTTTTGTACTGAGAAGCGAGTTGAGGATCACTAGAAATTTTTTTTCTAATCTTTTTAACGAATTCAGGGCAGTGTGATAAGAATCACCTAGCTAAGAAGGAGATTTAATAAAAGGAAGATCGTTCATATAGTGACTATCTCATAATCTCGAAAATGTTTTTAAAAAATAATCTTCACATTTTTGCTCCGATTCTGTCAATTTACTTATTGATGAAACTTCTTCCAATTACCAAAACAGATTTAACGATTTTTCAATTTGATCATCAACACAAAGATAAACATTGATATAATCGGCTTGAGCAAAGGGATTGGATATTGGTCCGGAAAGGATCCAACCTAACGATGTGGATTGTGCAACAAGATATCCTGATGAAGCTGTGCAAATTCCGTCCAGTAACACTCGACTGTATAAATCAGCTCCAATTAACAGATCAATACGTTCCGTAAACCTTGGACGAGAATGGGCAAGTTCGAAGTCACGTTAATTATCAAGAATGTTTGATAGGACAATCTCAGTCGGAACATAAGAAATAATCTTTAGCAAAACAAATGCCTTAATCATAAATGAATCAGTATTAAGATTGACGCCTTTAATAATATTTGGGACTGAGTGAGAGACTTTATTTGAACAATTACCTCCTTAACCTGAAATAGCTATATTAGAATTTTTGCGAGGGAGTCGTAATAATTGACAAAAAAAAATCTAATATAAAAGTGGCTTCGGAGCACTGATCAAGCAAAGCGCGTATTTGAACTCGGCGACCATCAGGCGCTTCAACGATGACACGAGCTGTAGCCAATAATACAGCAGTTCGGTTTTCATTAGATGCGTTAAAATAAAACAAAATAGATGTTTCGGTCTCAAGCTTGTTTAGAGTTGTGTTATTAACAGACCTTTTATTGGCTTCCATATTTTTTGAATCGATGTCGACTGTCAAACTGGTTTGCTCTCGATGCAAAAGGGAATGGTGAGGCTTTTTACACGTGAAACAAACATTTTTGCTTTTACAAATATTCCGGCTGTGTTTTCCTTAACAATTAAAGCAACGGTGATTTAAGCGAACAAAATTATTACGGTCATTTACAGACTTACTTTTAAATTGCAGGCAAGCATATAAATTGTGTTCTCTTTTGCATAAACAGCAAATCAACTTTGACAGACTTTGATGAGAATGAATTTTCGCACGAGATGAAACTGTAGATTGAGGTACATTGGTTATTTTATTTTTAGTACGTTTTTTAGGGTTAACTGAACCTTCAAGAGCGCGAATACGAGCGTCCAAAAATTTAATGAATTGTTCGAAAGAAGAAGGATCTGTTGAATCACTTGAGACTAATTCCCATTGATCACGTGAAAACTTATCGAGTTTATTAATTAGCAAAAAAACAAACAGATAGTTCTTCTCATCAACCGGTCGTTTAAGATTAGTTAAGGCTGTGGTGACAGTGATAATTACGTTGCGCATGTTTTTTAAACTATTTAACCAGTCTGAGGTTATGCCTGGAATTTCAACTATGATGATACGATATCCTCCCCGTTTGAATTTGGTTGATTTGGAACTGATTCTGGAAGTCGAGACAATATAGAATCTATGGCATCCTCGTAGATTTCTTCGAGTTGTGAAAATTTCTTTGGATCATATTCTTTGGTCGTTTCTTTGATTTTTTCATTTGGAATCGTAGGCGGTTTTGCAATCAGCATGGCGTGGTTTCTTTGACATCTTTCCCAAAAATCCTGGAAATTAGATAATCGTCCAACTAAATATTGACGAGTAGGATTTTCTGCAGTAAGTATTCGATTGGAGATTTTTGTAATAGAAGAGAACAGCGTTTCTTGTTCACTTTGAAGGAGCACATAATTTACTTGCGACAAGATATAAACTTGCGTTGTTTTGCGAATAAAAAAAACTTAGTACAGCGGGAAAAGCTCAGTTTTTTCTTGTGAATTACACTAATAATTTGACAACATTGATTGTTGCAGTTATATTATATGCGAAATAACTTGGTTGAATCACTTAGCAAAAGACAACGATTTTCTGCAAAGCGTTCACATGGCGTCACTTTACGAACAAAGCACTCAATGAAAAAAACATTTATCTTCTTTGTTAATCCGGTATCGAATGACCATGTTTACTTTTGCGGTAAAAGGAGACAGAATTTTATTTTTTTTTCATTTATACTTAAAACATTCTTCAATTTTTAAACATTTAAAATACAAAATTATTAATACTACATTTTATGTCACAAAACGTGTTCTCTTTGTGAGATCTTTTCAATTATAACCTTTTCGTCCACTCACACATCTTAGTAAAAAAGGTGGCGCTACGGTCCCAAGACGCTGCGCAGACAATTGAAAATGAAATTAGTGGGAAAATATTTAAATTCAAATAATTACTTTATCACAATTAAACAAAAACTGTAAGGGATCAAAGTTTCAACTTTTTGTCTTTTCATCTGTTTGTAAGCACTTTCCAATGGTATGAACAATTAAATAAAAAAAATTTTTTGGGTTTGAAAAATTATATTTAAAAATAAAATTTAATTTCTTTATTAAATAGATATTTTTTAAATAAAATGTTTTTGGCCTTGAAAAATTATAGGGGAGAGTCACTACGGTCGGGTCACTTTTTGGCTTGTGTCCATAAATTCCGTTCTAGGCCAAATTTGACGTTTTCTGACATATGGTTGAAAAGATCTTCTAAAATGGGATGTTTCTTCTGTACATCAGAAAATGTTTGGACAAAAATTAGAAAAGTTATAAACATTTTTAAAAAATGTCGTTACGGTCTGGCCACCGCAGAAAATCAATGTGATATCAAGGAATATTTCTAAAAATGGCCCGTAAATTACAGAAGAATTCTGAAATGCACTTGAAAATGGAAAAAGTAAATATAAAATTCATATAAAAATTAATCTAAAAACGTTCTCAGTACACGAAACGTTTACAATACGTTATCGAAGGAGATGTAAAGTGAGACTTTTAAAAATGTTTTACGAACGTTTTTCGAACGCATGAATATATTTTTTTCACTGCAAAATGACGTCCCAACATGCACGATATAAAGTAACCCGACCGTAATTTTCGCGTCGTTTTTATTTTTTAGCACGATATAAAAACCAAATAACATACCAAAGTATTAAAGCACTCTCTAATGAATAAATTTCATCATCTTACTTTATTGTTTACATCTTCCATTTTGTTAAATTAATCTTTCTCGACACTAAGTAAAAGTTTTGCTTTTAAAATTCATCACACATTTACGTTTTACGCTTGTACTGCTCGCGTACTTCATTGGAACTTAATGAAAGTGACGTAAAAAAGTTTTCTACCATCACTAACAAGTATTTACATGCAATGTAAATGGCATAAGTTTGTTACAACTAAAAAACCTGAGGCGGCCCAGCCGTAAAGGTGGCCCGACCGTAGTGACTCTCCCCTATTTAAAAATAAAATTTTATTTTTTTATTTTTAAATATAATTTTTTAAGACCAAAAACATTTTTTATTTAATTGTTTATACCATTAGAAAGTGCTTACAAACAGATGAAAAGACTTAAATTTGGTGTAAACAATCATTTTTTAACAAACTTTTTTCTGAACAAAAAAACTTTTTAAAGAATATGCTAACGTACAACGGACAAGCATCTTCTAAAATACAATAATTCGAAAGATTTTTTAAATTCATGCAGAAACGTGGTTATGAAATATAAAATTGGAAAGTAATGTAATTCTAAGAATATGACAGCCATGTCAGTTGGGCTATTTTTCCTTGCTGCATGCTTCTGCCTTCTTCTGATGGCGACTCGCAGTAAACAACTTCTTGCTGTCTAACATCATATTTACTTTTGGATTATTGCAATTTAGAAGATGTTTATACATTGTAAGTTTGGTATATTTTACAAAAAGTTCCTGTATTCAGGGAAAAATTCAAAAATGTTCGTTTACCTGTTTCACGTCGATTAAACCAGTCAGTGTCATATTCTCTTCGGCGATAATAGAAGGTCTTACATAACCTACAAATTTTAGAGACCTTTCAACGCCGTTAAGTTAGTTAAATTTTATGGAAATTATTATTTTTAAAACAAGTTGTGTTCTAAGTTAATAGAGAAAAAAGTGGTAATTTATAATATTGAGGTTTATAAAATTAATTTAATTAAAATGCTGAACATTTTTTGTATTACCTGATGAGGATGCTAGAAAGCATCCAAAAGCTGTCAGCATAAATAAATATCTCTTATTACATTCAATAGCTTCATTTGTTTTGTTCATCGTTCATCTTTAAAAATTTACATTAAGAGCAGGGTGTTAATACTTGACTGAAATCAGTAATAAAAAGGAAGACAGGATAAAAAATGACACACCAATTTACATTGAAAAGTACTCCATTATAATTTTAAAACAGCTATACATTTGTGCGGTTTGTCGCTTCACACGCGCCTGAACCTCGAGTGTTTAACGATACATTTTTAAAACAAAGAGGAAGATACAATATTTTTTGTTGAGGAAATCTCTTTTCCGCTTGAAGATACAATTTTTTTTGTTGAGGAAATCGCTTTTTCATTCGAAGATACAATATTTTTTGTTGAGGAAATCGCAATTTCGTTTGAAGGAATACTAGTAGTTGTTGTTTTCTCCACAATTGAGTGACACATTCAAATTTTCACGTGCGAAAAATTCCGGTTTGACATTTTCAACTGAAACCGATTTTTTAACGTTGTTCACGTCAGTTTAAAAAATCTTGTTAAAAACTCTCTTAATCACTTTATGTGATCCCCAGTACGGTGGCTCTAATGACTTTTTTACTCCTCCGCGTTTTAGGAAAACATGTGAACATGAGATAATATCTTTGTAAAGAAAAATTTTTCTTTTATGCCTATGCTCGACAGGATTCGGTTTAACAAGTTTAAAATGTTCACGAAATTCTTCGAGAAATATTTGAGATTTAGTATTGATTCCTTCAGAAAGTACGAATTCTCTTAAAACCTTTAATGTGGTCCCGTACAAATACTCAGCGGGCGATGCCTCCGAATACAGGACATTTGTTCTTAATTCAAGCAACATGGTTGACAATACGCGGGTCCATTTTTCGTTTCCATTGCATATTATGGCAGCCTTTAGAGTCAAGGAGTCAAGATAGTTCGTTCAATTTACTCTTAAGATCGTTATCATTTTCGATAGACAACACCGATCCACCAAAAACAGGTCCCGCGTCGACAATTTTATCCACTATTGTAGCAAGTTTCGTGAGATCGTTAGTTTCTGATAGAGCAAGAATAGCCGGAATTCTTTTTAAAACGGCAGAAGGTTTTCCGTCGCCGATAAATTCTTCCTTAAAAATAGTGCGTAATTCACTCTCAGGTGAAGACGAAAAATTTTTAATTAATCTTTTTAGGGTTCCGTACACCTTCGGTGTACCGACGGAACAGATACGTATTTTCACATGTAGATTACAGGAAAAATATAGAGAATATGATTGGAGGTGGTGGCCATAGCGTTGTCAAGGAAATAATAAGATTTTTGGCCAAAAATGCACAAAAAGTGACCATTCCCCCCCCCTTAACTTCTAAACTATTCAAAATGGAGGGCTAAAATTTGACATACAGGTGTATTTTAACGCGAATATCACAGGAAAAATATAGAGAACTTGCTATGTAATAATGGCTATAGCGTTGTCAAGGAAAAACTAAAAAAATTTTGAAAAAAATTTATTTTTTTCTAATTTTTACATTATTTGATCTAATTAACTGAAAATGGGTTTATTAGTATATTTTTACAGTCTGATCACAAAAATATATTAAAAAATCTAAAAAAAAATAAAAAACTTTTTTCTGTAAAAAAATTTTTTAAAAATAATTTTAACATTATTATATCTAATTAACTAAAAATGGGTTTATTAGTATATTTTTGCAATCTGATCACAAAAAATATATTAAAAAATTTAAAAAAAATATTTAAAATTTACAACAATACATATACAATACTTCAATTTTTTAAAGTATTTTTTACCAAATAAATTAAATATATTTTTTTGTTTATTTAAATTCTACCATGTACCGATGAATTTTGTAAGGATTGTTTTAATATTCGTGTACGGAACCCGCCATTGCAGTGCGAGTTCAACTCGCACTTGTCCAATTTTTTTAATTTGCGAATAAAAATCCGGAATAAGTTTAACCGACACGATAAGATACGCAATATCCTGCATGACGTCACAAACCATAGCAGCCATTACCGGAACCAGAAATATATTTTTTAGTGATGCAATTCCTTTTTCACAAATGAACAGGTTCTTGGTCTCTTTGGCGGCGTCCGTTCTCGGGTATCACATTCGTCACAGCAGTCTCATGGTCATCAATGTTATTCACACAGAATAACAAAAAATCTTCTAACGAAAAATTTCTGTATTTTTTAGTTGCGTTGTTAAAAATCCAGGATTCTTCAAAGGTGGAGAATAGCCTGATGTGAGTTTGTCGGTAAATTAAATATGGCGTCATTAAGGCAAAAACATGTGCTCATACATGAACAGTTAAAAATCTATAATAATAAATATTAAGCACTTCACGATTTAATGGGAAAAAATTTTATAAAAATATTTTGTATCAATCGATTTAATATTATGTACGGATTGATTTAATTTCCCATCATATTTGTAGATTCAATTTTTAACGACGCGCAGAGGTCGAAAGACGCTGTTTTGTGGGAAAGAACCAGTTTTTTAAAGTTCAGGTATATAAAGTTATGAAGACATTGTCTCCCTCATAAAACTCCAAGGAATTTTATATTAAATGTTATTTGGCCTAAATTTTAGATGTTTGTTCATAATATAACATTAAAGTCATGTGAATTGAAAGATTGTAGGGCACATTTCTCAAAACATGTTCCCCACGATTTTTTTTCCCAAAAATCATTTTAAAAAAAACTTTTCCTAAAGACAATTTTCTTAAAAAGTTTAAATAATTTAATTACTTATTTATGACAGCTAAAATTGAATGTGATATCCAACAGTCTATGGGTAATTCTCCTGAAAGGGAGATCGTGTGTCTAACGTGAGACTCAATATTTGCATTAACTTATTATTGATATTTTGTTGAGTACAAATTTAAACAAAAATGTTAAAATAAAAAGTTTTTCTTAGTAAAAATTTAATTTTTTAATAATACCCTAATATTGGTTACAGTATATTTAACCTTCAAAACCTAGGGATTTCAAGACCTTGTTGTTAGTGGGAGGGCTTGAGGGTCTCATTTACCATCAGGAAACTACTTTTCGATATCTCTCGTGGCGATTGAGGGGGCAAACCCTTCATAATGGGTCGGCCGCTTAAGAATTTCGAGCGGTTATCGGGAGAGACAGGATGAACAGAGGCTTAACCGCGGGTTTATTCTGAAGATTTCCTGTTGGAGGGGGTCTGACCAAGAAGAAACCCTTCCATGGTTCGTTTGTCTACGCCATGTCGATTAAGGATCGCCACCCAATCCGTGATGAACTCGTGTCCATGGATGAATGATACCAGGGTTACCAAATACTGCGGGCTCCTCCAAGGGGTGGGGTGGACGACCATCGCTGGGCATAACTTAGCTCTCGTAAAACTCGAGAGCGGATGTGTTACATGGGGGCCCGTCTTCTGGACGCCCCGTCCCCATGGAGGGGGGGCTCCGAACGAAGGTATCTTAAACGAGACTCCAAAATACCAGGCGACCTCTTGGATGTAACTAGCCTTATCCTTAGATTGAGGCTCTCTAAGGATGGACTCTTCTTTTCTCTGTACTCGTGGGACTAAATATGGATACTACTAATCAAGATTTAAATTCTGAAGATGGAAGTGTTGCAGAGCTTCCTTTGGAAAATCGCAACTCTGGAGTGCGTGATTTGCTTGTTGCTGGTGAGAGGACCGTAGGGGACTCAACCGTGCAACAAGTGGACAGGGTTCGGTAACACTTGGGAGATCTTGCCCTTGAGGGTGAGAGACCAACTGGAGCTGAAAAGAGAAGAAGAAGGCGAGCTCGAGCTAGGGACTCTCTGAGGACCGGATCAAGCCTCGCTGGCTTTTCTTAGGGTGCTTTTGGGAGCATGGGGGGGTCTCGTCTGGGCGTCTTTAAAGTCTAAAGCAGAGTCTCCAATGAGAGAAGGTGCGCATCGACTTCCATAGCTACAGGTATACTAAAGTATGCTGTGGTATATCTATAGCTATGGACGTCGATGCGCACCTTCTCTCATTGGAGACTCTGCTTTAAAGGCGACAGGACTCGGAGGTGGTTTCCCTTGCCAGGACATGCCTGAGAAACCTAAAACTCGATAAAATCAGAGTTAAAACCATTGTTTGCCACTTTAAGGTACTCGCACACCTCGGCTGTCTATCTGTCTGCGCAGACAGACAGCCGATCGTTCACAGCTCGCTTTTCCGGCTATCTGCTGAAAAGAAAATTGGCGAACGATTTAAATATGTTTAAAATAGAATATTTTTTTAAATGCAAATTATTGATGAAACTTGCTTAAAGAGAATAAGAAAAATTATTTCAATGCAGTTACTTATTGTTAACAATAATAATGAAAAATGTTATAACATTATTCTATGCTTGTAAGGAGGTATTCTAACCTCAAAAGTGATTCTTTCCTTCTTTCTTTTCCTTCACCTGCTTGCATGTGTGTCGGTCTCTCTGGTCTAGCTCATCGTCTCGCTGTAGGAATTTATTATAATTTTAATTAAATAAACCTGGTTTTTATGGTAAGTACATATTTTCCTCTGCTTAATGTATATATTTGTAATAATAAAAAAATTTAATTTGTGCTTTTATGCTCAACTTAAACTCAAGTGAAATTTGCCACGTGCATGTGGCAATATTTTTATAAAGAAATATATTTTTTTATGTTTAAAACAATAAATAAAAACAAACTTAAAAGTTTTAAAAAATTTTTGAACGAATATTAAAGTTACTAACGTAAATAATTTTTAAACTTCATTTGCAAATTATTCTTCGATACGTTGATTGTATGACACTAGTAGTGTAATTTTAAATAAAATTAATTGATGGAAAAAGAATGATTGATAAATTTAGAATCTGCAGAATACACATTTTAAAATTTTATTTTTATCTCATATAAAACTGTACATACAAAATAAAGTGTGTCCATTATCGTGACGGTAAATATGTAATAAAAAATAATTTTTAATTGAAAAATTATTTAAAGAATAATCAATAAATGTTGTAAATTATTCTTCTGAGCGTCAAATTTTTTAAAGTCACAGATTTTTATATTAATTGAAGTAATAAGATAAATATTAATTACCGCGATAACACCCACATTTACTCTATATAACATATGTAAATATTTAAAATTTGCAGAACATATTTATGTTTTTTGTAAATTGCCTTTAACTATAAATAGTAATGACATTTTTATTATATTTTTACAAATGTTAGCTTTTGTTTTTACAGATCATCTTCAACAGTCGTCAAAGAAAAGAATGGCGAACTTGAAATACAATGGAGTAAGTATGATTGTAATTGCGAATAAAGTTAATAAGAATTATAATAATCTTTTTATTTTAATATACTCTTATGAATTTCAGAATTTAAACAACTTATTCTGCGGAATTTGTGGGGAGGAGGTCTTTTGGAGGCCATATCACAGCATGAATGCTTCCTAGGAGCAGAAGATAGCAATATTTCAATTGAGGGAAATGTTGTCACCTTTCAACAATTTAAGGTAAAATAAATGAACATAAGATACATTTTTTAAAGAATTGAAAAAAACCTTCAGTAAAAAATCTTTCTTACTGAAGAAGGTTTTTTTCTACTTTTTTAAGTAGTTGCAGAACTTTTAAAAATTGTTCCATCTTTTCCTTGAAAGTTTATGTTTCTTCAAAATATTTTTGAAATTTTTTTTTAATTTTTAAATCTTCGCAGCCTTGTTTTTATCTATAAAGGTTTCTCGTAGAAAAGTTTAATTCAAATTATGAGATTGACGCTCTTTATTAATCAAAATGTTTTATATCGTAGGATAATCAGGACGTTGCTAATGAAGCAACAAATATCGAATTGGATGCAATACCGAGTTTGCACAATTTAATTCGCCTAGTAGAGATCGTAAAAGCACACCCTTGTATTTGGGATTATAGATTACCGTTAAGGAAAAGGAATCCAATTGCGGTTACCGATGCCTGGATGAAGGTTTCCAAATATTTAAAAGGTAACATAAAAATGTATTATATTTCTATTGCTAAAAACTGTTTCTCAAAGATTAAAAAACATTTGACCCTTCTTTAAAAATGGGACTTGTTTTTCAGTTTTTACAAAGATGTATCTTTTTAATTTTTTTTAAGTTCTATTAGAAAGATGCATATAAACAATTAATTTATTTGTGGATCAAAAACTGGGTATATTATATTTCACATTTACAACATTCAATTAGCGGCTGTCTCGGTAATGCCGAGACAATAATGTCTGTCATTGCTTAAATTGACAATGTGATTCGATACGTTTATGTATTAAAAAATGTTTACTCCACAAACTATTCTTCCTCGACAACTGGTTATTCCTTTACCCTATTTTTTGTAAAAACTAAAAAATAAGGCTTATTTTTGAAAATACAGGGGTTAAAATTCATTTACTTGGAAAAGGTTTTTGGCATTGGAAAGTACATGAAAAATACTTTAAAAATAACTGTGTTTCAAGCTTGCAAAATTTCGTGGGATTTCAAAGTTTTTTCATAAATTTCAATAATACACAGTATCTAATTTTTTTGATTTGATCGGTTCACGTGTAATTGCTCAATCAAAAAAAAATGGGCAAACTGCTTGCAATCTATTCTTGTCTAGAGATTATGTTTTACTAAATAAATAATATTCTCGTTATTCACTGAATTACTTACTTAATATTATTGGTGTACACAAAAAAAATTTCATTATTTTTTTCTCAAAATTATAATTATAAAAAACAAAAGTAATTTTCATTATTCATCGTTCTTAAAATTTTTCTTCTAAAGTTTTCGCTTGTTAATTCTTTTTCATAAAAATTAAATTAAAATAAATAATAATGATTTACGTTTTTTAAGGGGAGATTCCACTGATTTTTTTTTAATACCGAAATTTTTTTTTTTTTAATTTTTGGTTAGTATGATTATCTAAAAATACGGGAAAAATAGTCTGAAGCGATAAGAATAGACTCGCTAGCAGGAGAGTAGGAATAACATCACCTTTCCACCTCGAAAATTCATGTTTTTTCATTAATTATCTAACTGTAATTTGTTTATTTTTAAATTTACATTTTTTCTTTTCGCACCGCTTGAAAGAGTAGTTCTTAAGTAATAAGAAATGTCTACTGTTACATATCAAAGGTTATGTATATAACTTTAAGTTAAATTTTTGTATATTTGGTCCTTCAAACTTTAAACGCGTTTTTCTCCAAACTACACATTTTCAACTTGTTTACACTCTCATTTTTATAATTTTCAACGAAATAACTTGCAATTTGGACAGCATGCTCCTTGAATGTGTAGTTTTCGTGTAAACTAGGATATTTAAGATCCATTAATATTTATAAAAGTTATAAACAATTTAAGTTGCAAAATTATGGTCGAAAAATTAAAAAGTCTGCCATTTGGTTATTTTTCAATAAATTTTTTTTGTTCTAGTTTACACGATAGCCATAATGGTATAGATTAAGAAAATTTTTGACTTTTTTAGTTTAGATTAATTGTCGCAGAGAAAAAATGTAAACAACTTTTAGAGGGGACCACTTTCGGCAGCCATTTTCTAAGACTCCATTAAAAAAATAAATAAATAAAAAATGGTTTTTATTACTGTAACACAAGTATTTTATTGTAAAAAAAGTTTAGCTAAGAAATATTTATTTTACTACCTATAAAAAATTTTTTTAAAAAATCCTTAATTTCTGTGGAATCTCCCCTTAAGAAAAAATAATTATTTACAATTTAAAATGGTGAAGTTGAAAAATTTGTTTTTCTTGCACAAAAAAAATCATTCATTGAAATTTAATTTTTATGGTAATTATTTAGAATCACGGCTTTTGCAAATTTTAGAGATAAATGATTAATTCTTTTTGGAAAGGCTTTCATTCAGCTAGAAAATGAAAAATTAGGTTGGGGAGGATGAAAAAGTTAATTCTGGAACGCCAGGGATGGGAAACAAATTAAAAATTTTCGATTTCAGGCGATAACTCGGTAAATATTAAATATTTCAAAAAATGTTCTACATAAAAGTTGTAGATCTTGTTAAGATACACATTTTATGTTGTATGCAATTGTTTCATTAATTGAGTATTTTTTGAGAAAAACACAAAAAACGTAAAATAACCATAGAAACGTTTTAATGCAGAAGGGAGTCAAATTAACTTTCTAGATGGTACTAGAAGCTATCCAACTTAGACCAGATCCCCCTCCAACGTTTAAAAAAGGCGTTTTGAAGGTGCATACACAACACATCACTCAAAGGCGGGCGAAGCCCGCCGCACCTGTTTTCCTTCAACGTTTTAATGCAGAAAGGGAGTCAAATCCGTTGGAGAGGGGTCTGGACTATGTTAGACATCTTGTAATACAAAGTAGAAAGTTAATTTTACTCCATTTTGCATTAAAATGTGAAAGGAAAACAGGTGCGGCGGGCTTCGCCCGCCTTAGAGTGATGTGTTGTGGATGCACCTTCAAAACGCCTTTTTTTAACGTTGGAGGGGGCTCTGGTCTAAGTTGAATACCTTCTAGTTCATACTAGGAACTTAATTTGACTCCCTTTCTGCATTAAAACGTTGAAGGAAATCAGGTGCGGCGGGCTTCGCCCGCCTTTGAGTGATGTGTTGTGTATGCACCTTCAAAACGCCTTTTTTAAACGTTGGAGGGGGATCTGGTCTAAGTTGGATAGCTTCTAGTACCATCTAGAAAGTTAATTTGACTCCCTTCTGCAATAAAACGTTTCTATAGTTATTTTCCGTTTTTTGTGTTTTTCTCGAAAAATACTCAATTAATGAAACAATTGCATACAACATAAAATGTGTATCTTAACAATATCTACAACTTTTATGTTGAACATTTTTCGAAATATTTAATATTTACCGAGTTATCGCCTGAAATCGAAAATTTTTAATTTGTTTCCCATCCCTGGCGTTCCATAATTAACTTTTTTATCCTCCCCAACCTAATTTTTCATTTTCTAGCTGAATGAAAGCCTTTCCAAAAAGAATTAATCATTTATCTCTAAAATTTGCAAAAGCCGTGATTCTAAATATTTACCATTTTTATATATAATTGAAACTTTAAAATAATAATGATTCTAATGTTAATGATTTTGAGCAAAAGTAATATAATTCCTTTTTCTGTATAGAGAAAACATTAAGTAAGTGACGCAAAAAGTAAAAATCCTTTTTATTTATTAAAACATAATTTTGGAGTAAGAAAAGTTTTTATCTACTTATTTGTACAGTGCCGCTAAATAACTTTTGCCCACCCTACAGCGATTGAAGGCTTTAAAAAAAGTTTTGTATTTTGTTTACTATTGAAGTTACAAAGCTCAAAAAAATATTTTTTGAAAGCTCATTTCCTCAGCTTTAACATTGCATAAAATCGAAATTAAAAAAATAATTTTGTTAATGAGTAAATAGTGTTATTGCAAAATAAAATTTTCCGTTTTTTTTGTTTTTTTAATGTGGTACAGTTTCATTAAAAACCATCACAATTTAATGACAGACATATCATTTAAAAGCTAGTTTTATCACCTTTAAAATGCATTTTTCAAAATTTTTACAAGATAATTTTTAAGAAAAATATGATCTTTTGTTTAAAAAATCAGCCATTTTTTTCCATTGTTGATACAGTCGGGCCTCCGAACTGCACGCTTTAAAAGTGAACGCTGTCGCCAAACTGAACACTGGCTTTAGTTTCTAAGTCCTCCACAGTGTACGGTGGCGCTACTAAAGTCAGTGCCGTATATTTAAAAGTTAAAAAATAAAACAAAGACGGTATGCTTATATAAATTGTTGAATGTATGCAACTTTTTTTATAATTGTTGATACATATAAATATGTACATATTTATATAATATGTATACTACAATAATATATTTATTTTTATAGGAATTTATTTATATTTATAATATAAATTAAATGTTATTTATAACTTAAAAAGTAATTCTTATGAATATTTTGCCTCTTAAAATTAAAAATAAATTTACTGATTTATTTAAATTATTTCACTGTAAAAAAGAGCGTCTTGGTTTAAGACGTTTACGTGGTCACTTCTAAGACGTTTATAAGCGTCTTATTTGGCTTCTAAAATGCATGTATTTGGAGGTTATGTTTTTCATTTAAGACGCTCAAATAATAATATATTAGTAGAAATGACTATTTATTAGAAAATCTTACTAATTCAAAAGCAAAAAGTCAGTCACTAATTCAAATTAGTAAACATTTTTACTACTTCAAATTTAGAGAGTGCTATTATTAATACTTATAATTAAAATAGTAACATCTTCAAATATTGTGTTGTTTACAAAAATTATCTTTCAAAGTTTAATTGAAAGTGCTATCATTCAAATAACCTTCAGTGACAGTTTTAAATTGAATCTGGAATATATGAAGTGATTAGTGAAGTTTTAAATTGAAGTAAAAATAGTTTAAATAAAACATCTGTCATCAACGCGAAATATATTTTTTCTATGATTGCAATTAAAATCCCCCTTAATAAATATGTAAGTACGGTCCTAAAAATTAGAAAGTGGGGATGAATTCGTCAGCGTGCAGTTTGAAATCAAGTGGAGAGGTTATTTCTGGGGTACCGTGCAGTTCGGCGGCCCGACTGTATATCAAAAACGATTACTTTAAGAAAAAAATTTTAGGTACATAAATTGTTCCTTTCTGTGTATAGAATTAAAAAAAATTATTTAAAAAATGTTGTTCAAAAAAAAATTTTTTTTTATTATTTTTTGAAAATTTGTTTTTTTACATTTTTCAGGTTTTAAAGTTTTTTGTGTAGAAACTCGCTTTTTACACTCATTATAACAAGCAAACATATTTTTCTTCGTATTTATTTAATTTTTCCAAATATTAAAAGTCACCAAATCATTTGAAGATTTGATATAATTTCCGTTTTTAAACAGCAAAATAAATAAATGTATAAGGACTTATTTAATAGATTAGCGAGTTAAAATGTTTGGAAAAATTGAATAAATACGAAAAAAATATGTTTGCTTGTTATAATGAGTGTAAGAAGCGAGTTTCTACACAAAAAACTTAAAAATCTGAAAAATGTAAAAAAAAAATTTTCAAAAAATAAAAAAAATTTAACAAAAAATTTTTTTTAATTTTATACACAGAAAGGAACAATTTATGTTCTTAAAATTTATTTCCCAAAGTAATTGTTTTTGATATATCAACAATTAAAAAAATGGCTGATTTTTTAAACGAAGGATTATATTTTTCTTAAAAATTATTGTACAAAAATTTTGCAAAATGCGTTTTAAAGGTGATAAAACTAGCTTTTAAATGTATAAAACTAGCTTTAAACTAGCTTTCTGTCATTAAATTGTGATGATTTTTAATGAAACTGTATCACATTAAAAAAACAAAAAAACGGAAAATTTTATTTTGAAATAACACTTTTTACTCATTAACAAAATTATTTTTTAATTTCGATTTTATGCAATGTTAAAGCTGAGGAAATGAGCTTTCAAACAATATTTTTTTGAGCTTTGTAACTTCAATAGTAAACAAAATACAAAACATTTTGTAAACCCTTCAATCGCTATAGGGTGGGAAAAAGTTATTGAGCGGCACTGTTTATGCAAAGTATACATTAACCCAAAATAAAAATAATTACAATTATTTAACAACCAACCGCACTTTTTTTCTTAGGTTGGAGCGTCGAAACAACTAAGAAAAAAGTTGCCAACTTGAAAAGCTCATATTTTCGAAAGAAGAAAGTTCCGGCAAGCGGTTCTGGTGCTGTGTACCAGAAACCTTGGGTTTTGGAGCCGTATCTGGCATTTCTGGATGACGCAAACGCCGATAATACTAGAACGTAAGAATTTCATAATTAAACAGAAAAATTATTCTTTTTTTATTTTTGTACATGAAATGTTTTATTCTTCTTTCATGTTTCAGAACGCTGTCCAATGTTCCTTCTTCTCCTATCAGGAAACAAGTAGAGGATATTTTAGATGACTCTTCTCAAGAGTACCATACCTGTCACGATGACTCGAGCGACGAAGCATCAACGAGCCAAAAAAGCGAAGGACGAAATTTGGGATTTCCGATTAAAAAAACTAAAGGTATTATTTTAAGTTTTCTTCATAGAGTTTTGATTTTTTTTCTTAACAGGGTGTTTATGACAGGATCAGGAATTTGTCAGGATTTGAGTTCGATCGGAAAAAACGTGGGAAATTTTCGGGAATTTTCAAAAATGGCCAAAAATTTATTAAAATATAGTTCTGCTTTACATTAAAAAGTGTCAGGGAAAAACAAAATAAAAATTTTGTCTGCAAGTCAGGGAATTTTCAGGAAAAATCAAAATAAAATGTTCGTGACAACCCTGATAAATTAAGTTCTTGAGATCTTTCTAAATTTTTCTTTGTAAAAATGGTTATTAATCATCAAGAGAATAAATCTGGGAAACATTTCATTTAAGATCCGGCAAATTTGAAAATCATATTTCGTTAGACACCCTGATTAAATTTTTTTGTTTTGATTTTCCAATAACTTGAAAAATAGTTTCTTTATATATTGCACGATAAAAACTTCTTCATCAAATATAATATTTTTTAAACATTTTTATGAAAAATGAATAAAGATTTTTTTCAACCGGTTTTACGAATTCACAGAGCCCTATTCTTTATCTCTTTTTAGGCAAAAGAAGAATAACCATTGACCCTCTCGAAGATGCAATATTAGAGTTAACCAATAAAAGTCTGAATAACTCCAAACAGAAGAATGCACCAACGTCATTGGAACAATGGGCTTTATGGATAGCCGAGGTAATAAATGAATTTCCCGATAAAAATGATAAGCTTGACATTGAATGCTCCATAATGAATGCTATAACTCAAAAACGCCGTGAAATGTTAATTTAAATTGATGTGAATAATTTTCGAAGAATATTTTTTTATAAGTTGATGAATCTATTAATTTTTTTCAAGAAATTGTTAATCAGTATTTCATCAGTATAAATTGGTATTATTTTATTATATTAACTTTTCCACGTCGAGTACTAAAAAGTAACATTGGATTTTTTAAATCCTTTTTGTTATAAAAAAATTAGAACTTCGGTTAGTTTCGTATTTAAAAAATGTTTCAACATGTGGTAACTGTTAAATTGTGACACAAATTTGACGTTACAATAGTAGAAAAATTCTGCAATTAAAAAAATGTTATTTATATTAATATTTTTATTAATAATTTTTGTCTTTTTTTTGCTTATTTGTGCAGTAAGTTTGCATAAAACTTGTGATAAATAATCAAACGGCTGCCTTGTTCACTGTTTTTCATGAAAACCTACTGACAATTTGCAGTAGGCTTTCACTTTGCTACAAAAATTTATGTTATTGATCGATGAACATTTTTCACAAGATGTTTGATTATTGCTATTTGTCATTTTAAAAATGATAACCTACATTATAAGTTTATCAAACTCAAATTAAAGTATTATGTTCGTACCTGAAAGTTGTAAAAGATATCGAAAATCTTAACGTGTTTGTTATATTAGGGCTATTTTTCGTGAAGCCAGCAGAGAAACAATAATTTCTTTTATTTAGCGTAAACTTCGTTATTGAAAATGTTTTATTTATACTTTAGAAAACAGAATAATAACGTCTTTTCTTGCTCTAATTTCACGAACTTTGCCCTTAATCTAAGTTTTAATTGTATTAAAACTATTGGAACTACAATTTTTTTGCCGATTTATTTTCTTTTGTGTATTAATGTTGTGTTTCAAAAAAAATAAAATTTTTATGAATCTTACAACGTTGAATTTTAATACTATTAGATTACACAACTCACAAATATTTATGCTACATTTGCATGGTAATATTGATAATTATAATTTTAAGTTATACGTCAAAATGATAAAAATTTCAAAATTAAAAAAATATCATTAAATAATTTAGATCTTAAAATTATATTTTCAAATAAAATTCTTCCTTCATTTTCAATAGTTCTAAAATATAATTATGAATGTTACAGTATATCCAGAAGTTTTTAAAAATATTCACCGAGTCTTCTGAAAGAAATTTATTAATTTTCGTAACTTTTCAACGATTTTAGAATTTTTTAAAGTCTTTTAAAACATTTTTGAATTGAAAAAAGTAATAGATATTAGAATCATATTATGACAATGTTTACACAGTTCTTAAGTATAGTTTTATTATACATTTTTTACGTAAACTTATGCAATTTGAAAATTATTTACATTAGGTATTTATATTAGAACAATTGATTTGGTTTTAATATTAATTTTGCTTTAAATAAAAGTTAAACGAAAGCGTCTTGTAAATTACTTTGCAATTAAAATGACCCTTTGTTAACTCGGTCGTTCTGCCAATGTACACTTCCTTCGTTTAAAAAGTAGTTCATTAAACATTCTCGAATATTAATAGCACTTAAATTTTGATTGTAAGCATGAGGAAGAGGGGCAAACGCGTTCATGCCAAAGTCGTGCCTCCATGCTCCTCCAATTTCTACCGCTTTTTCGAATCTGTCAACAAAATTTATTGGGCAATAATGTCTGGCATCCTCGGGATTATTCTCCTTCTTAGATAGAAGGTAATTATGCAAGCACGCAGCTGCAAGAACGATCAATTTTCTGTAGTACTCCGTAGTATTTATTGGCAACCGAAAAATTCTCCATTGAGAACATAAAATCTCAAATGCACTTTCTATTGTTCTTCTAGCTCTACTTAATCTGTAATTAAATACTCTTTGATTAAATAGCATGCAACCAGTTGAACGTCCTGGAAACGGACGCATGATGTTCCCATCCAAAAGGAAAAGCCTTATCCGCAACAAAGTAGTACGGAAAAATTGGACCACTTGGAAAAATCTTAGAAGAATTGGGAAGGTTAAAGCTTCAATTTAAAAGCCTTTTTCCAAAATTACTCTTCTTCAATACTCCTTCATCACTTTCTTTGCCTCTTACTCCAATTTCTACTGCTATGAATTTGTAATTGGCATCGCAAACTGCCATTAAATTAAGGCTATGTTGTTTTTTATAATTGAAATTAGTAGATCCGCTGTGGGGTTGAGCCTGTTAATAAAAAAATAATCCGTTTTTAAATTTCAATTACCACAATCTAGAGTATTTGCATTAGAAATATATACAGATAGTAAAAAAGTGTGCGATTTTCTCACAATCAACATAAATATTCTTTTAACACTTAAAAAACATTTTTTTAATTTTACAAAGTGTGCTAAAATCGCTTGAATAATTATGCAGGAAAAGTTAAAAACTATACAAATTATACAAGATAATAAACTTTTGGACATTATTATTTTCAGATAAATATAATTTTCAAAATTACATTTATTATTTTATTTATTATTATGATTACAAATTGTAACAAGTAATTAATTTACTTTAATTTATAATTTTTTTTGAAAGAAGAGGAATGAAAATTTTTTTGAAACCAGTGTTTTAGCATTAGAAAGTTCAGAAAAAAATTACTTGCAATCAATTATTTTTATAGAATATCTATAGGATATTACATTTATATGACAGCATAACCATTTTTACTGTAGGATTAAGGTTTCTCAAATATCTAATATTTATATTTCAAAATAAAGTGTATGAATTCAAAAAAATACTTGCTTGCATAACAACATGCTTCCCATCCATTGCTCCTATAGTATGAAGAGATTGCCAATTTTCTTCAAAACCTTTTGATATTTTTTTCCATTCTTCTGGAGTTTCTGGAAAACGCATTACCAATGGCTGCAATTTATTCCATAAGACTTCCATAGTCTTATAGACGGATTTAACTGCAGTAGAATTTTCCATTCTGAATTGCATACTGAGCGACGAAAGATGCCATTTAGAACGCCCTGACAGTGAAGTGGTTGAGCAGAGGAAAATATGTACTTACCATAAAAACCAGGTTTATTTAATTAAAATTATAATAAATTCCTAGAGCGAGACGATGAGCTAGACCAGGGAGACCGACACACGAGCAAGCAAGTGAAGGAAAAGAAAGAAGGAAAGAATCAATTTTGAGGTTAGAATACCTCTTACAAGCATAGAATAATGTTTTAACATTTTTCATTATTATTGTTAACAATAAGTAACTGCAATTAAAACTAATAATATTGAAATAATTTTTCTTATTCTCTTTTAGCAATTTTCATCAATAATTTGCATTTAAAAAATATTATATTTTAAACATATATTTAAATAGTCCGACAATTTTCTTTTCAGCAGATAGCTGGAAAAGCGAGCTGTGTACAATCGTCTGTCTTTCTGCACAGACATATAGACAGCCGAGGTGTGCGAGTACCTTTACAGAACATGGGTTTTTGAATTATTATCAGCATAAAATAGGAAATAAAGTCTCACCTATGTGTAGACTGTGTGAGACGAGTGACGAGACGTCGTCTCACATATTATCTGAATGCCCGGCGTTAGCTAGGATCATACTTTTCAGCTGGGGTAAAGCAATTATAGACCCTATGCAGGTGAGCAACCTGTCTATAGAGAAATACTGTACTTCTGGAGAAGAACAGGCCCCAATGGGTTGTAAACGAGCGATCTGGAGCTTAATACAATGGATTCTCCAATCTAGGTGCCAAGTTTCTCTTTTTAGGAATATCCAGCTTGATCAAAAAAAATTTCAATTTCATGTTTCCCAAAATGAATAATTTCTATGAGACAATTTTTATTTGTTTGGGAAAAGGTTTTGGTAAAGTCAGATTTCTTGGGAAAAGTTTTTTTGGGAAAATAAATCATTGGGAAACTTGTTTTGGGAAAAGTATCCCCATACCGTATTGTAAGTACGATATGAGTGTTAGAACTGTGCTTTCTTTATGCTGATTATACAAAAATGTAAAGAAATATTATTTGGTTTTTATTCAATTTTGTTTGCTATAATAAGAAAACAGTCTCATCAACCAAAAAGTGAAGAAAAAGAGGCGTAAGAGAAAAGTAGGACTAGGTAGGGTCTTCTGTTTATGACTTTTATGTACCCTTATATGTCCTTTAACATTTCTGAAAAATACAGCTGCGGCCATTTGCTTCATTTGTTGTTTTTCGATTTTCGGTGCAAGCGCGCATGTCAGTATTCGCGTGTGGAACCTCCCTGTAGATACAGTGCTTTCGTTAACAATAAGCCAAAAAACCTGAAAACCTTTAAACATAATGTTTTAATAAAATTAATCAACCTTTTAATTACGATATGAGCCATATTGAAGCCGATTGATTAATATTAACACGTGCCAGTAATCGATCGAAATTTCCCATTGAAAATACATGGGAAAAATACACTTTTATAAAAAAAAATCATAACTTTTTTAATTTTTATGCAAAAAATTCTCCAGGTCACATTTGTCTTCATTTTTAGCTGCACTATAAGATAGCACTTCGAAAAAAATTCAATTTTCAAAAATTTTCAAAATGTCGGACTTTTAAAATGGGTCATAAAAATGCACCACAATGTATCAGTGGTTTTATCACATAAATGTTGTCGGAAATTCAAAAAATTTTCTTAATCGGGGGTATTTCCGACCATTTGTCATGAAACAGATATCAGAAATAAATTTTTCAAAAATTTTTATCCAAAATGGCGGATTCAAAATTTTGATTTTCCATATTTTTGAAAAGAATTTCTAAAACAACGTCAAGGGCGATTTTTGGAATCGCTTTTTACGAATCTAATGTCAAAAATTTATTTTTAAAATTACCCGATCCAATATGGCGGGTTCAAAATTTTTATTTTCTATATTTTTGAAGTAAATAATCTGAATATTAATTGATAGATTAATAGTTACAAGAAACAATTATTGGGATATTTTGGGAACTCTTTTTTAGAAATTTAACTTTTCATATTTCCAAGAATAATTAAAACAACTTAAGTAATTTGGAAATAACTCCATTTAATATATTTTAATTGTAGGAACTTTTACATTACTATTCTTTTGAAGACATAAAATTTTGTTTTTTACATCCATTTATGTGATAAAACCAATGATACATTGTGGTGCATTTTTATGACCCATTTGAAAAGTCCGCCATTTTGAAAATTTTTGAAAATTTTTGAAAATTGAATTTTTTTCGAAGTGCTATCTTATAGTGCAGCTAAAAATGAAGACAAATGTGACCTGGAGAATTTTTTGCATAAAAATTAAAAAAGTTATGATTTTTTTTTATAAAAGTGTATTTTTTCCATGTATTTTCAATGGGAAATTTCGATCGATTACTGGCACGTGTTAATATTAATCAATCGGCTTCAAATTTTGGGAAAAATTTTTTTTATTTTATTGGAACCAAACTGAGGGGTGGCGTAAACAAAATTCGAAAGTCGAATTTTTACGGACACCCTAGTGCTACGCTATCCCGATCACGTTCACGATTTTAACACATTTCACTTAAACTCAACAATAAACTTATTTCGTATTACAAAATGAATGCTAATTTTTCGGCTTACTAGTTACAAAACTCGTAATATCATGATATACTATATTTCAGTCGTATCTATCCCACTTCTTGTACAGAGGGATAAAAGGGAGAGAGGGAAAGCAGCAAGCCTGCTATTCCCCACAGATTTAAGACATTTAACTCTATCTGTGTTTGACACTGTAAACTTGATAGGTATGACATCATCCCCCTTCTATGTAAGATAATCTTTTTCTTTTGTTAAATAAATATTAATAATCATACATTTTAAATTAACGTTTACAAATTTTTTATTCAAAATTAAATTTATCTAGACTAACAAATTATATTTATTTTAATAAAAATTTTCTCCCTTTTCTCTTGTTTACAAATAAACATCAGTTATCATATCGTATTAGTTTTTTGTTAATACATCCCGATTTCGTGATTACAATTTCATCTTTGTCCCAATTGTTCTGTGAGTTGTCATTCATCACACATACATGAGGGATTCCACGTCAAGTGATCAAGAAATATTTATTGGTGTAATATTTTTGGGTAATATTTATTTTAATATTTTTTTACTCTTAAACAATGAAACATACAAATTTGACAAAGTACATTTTGGAAACGTTTTTTATGCTCTTTCGATTGGAAATAAGCATTTTGGAAAAAAAAATTTTTGACCCAAGAAAATCAAAATTAAAAATAAATTTCAATTTGTAAAGGAGAGATTTTTTTTAAAACGAAAGCTGAGGTTTTTTCCTAAAAGGACATATAAATGAAAAAGTGGGACTAAAATGTTTTAACATTGAAAAAAGAGGATTCTACTCACCGAAGTGGTCTAAACCCGTTTATTAGCTCCGTTTAGGAGAAAATTCTTTTTTTCAATGTTTAAACATTCTAGTCCCACTTTTTCATTTATATGTCCTTTTAGGAAAAAACCTTAGCTTTCGTTTTTAAAAAATCGTGTTTCTCTTCCCCCGAAAAAATATTGGACTACACTACCGTCCGAAATTGTGCGAACGCTAACATTTCTAGCTATTAAAAAACACACCCGCACAGAAACAGTGATATCTCGGTTAAAAATGACGCTAGATAGTTTTCTTTAATTGCATTGGAAAGCTTATTAAATTTCCTATAAAATGCCACTATTTTAAGTTGTATTGCATAAATAGGAAGCGAGATATCATGTTATAAAGACAAAAAAATAATTTTATTTTTTTCGGAATTTCTTACTCTGACTTTGACTCCTGGCACAGCTAAGCAAAGTTTATGAAAAAAATTGTTACTTTTACAGACTATTCCTTGTTACCTAAGCTTTAAATAGAGACCAAGAACAGCAAAAAATATTTACGGGTTCCCGAGATATTACAAAAAAAGTCGGACCGTGCCAAGCAGAATTTTCAATCATCGATTTCTCTAATTCGCCGTTGAGTCAATTACTTGTCTGTGAAAAAAGTATCGAAAATTAATTTTACCAAGTACATTTTTACTTGGATCCACTTTTTAAATATCGATATATAATAAATTAAATTAAAAAATGGATCCCAGTAAGAATGTACTTGGTAAAATTAATTTTCGACACTTTTTTCACATACAAGTAATTGACTCAACGGCGAATTAGAGAAATCGATGATTGAAAATTCTGCTTGGCACGGTCCGACTTTTTTTATAATATCTCGGGAACCCGTAAATATTTTTTGCTGTTCTTGGTCTCCATTTAAAGCTTAGGTAACAAGGAATAGTCTGTAAAAGTAACAATTTTTATCATAAACTTTGCTAAACTGTGCCAGGAGTCAAAGTCAGAGTAAGAAATTCCGAAAAAAATGGAATTATTTTTTTGTCTTCATGACATGATATCTCGCTTCCTATTTATGTAATACAACTTAAAATATAAACATTTCATTGGAAATTTAATAAGCTTTCCAATGCAATTTAAAAAAACCATCTAGCGTCATTTTTAACTGAGTTATCACTGTTTCTGTGCGGGTGTGTTTTTTAATAGCTAGAGATGTTAGCGTTCGCACAATTTCGGACGGTAGTGTAGGTAAAAAATAATTTTACGAAAAATTACTATCAATTAGTACTACAAAAGCCCCAAGTTTAGGCACGATTGGAGAAAAAAATTTTTCCACCTTGATCACTTGAGATGGAATCGCTCACATTATTCTTGTTTTTATCAGTCTTATTTTGTTTTTCTTGCTCTGAGATTATTAAAAACTTTTGTCTTTGTTTAAATTTTTTTATTGAACTTTTTGGTACACAACATGTCTAAATCCAGAACATCAATTTCGCAAATTTTTTGTAGAAACATTGATGGTGTAACAGGCTTGACGTCGTCCAGATCTTCAGAGACGTAGGTCGAGTCTCGCGAATTAATTATGGCTTCTACATCACATAATGTTACCTAAAATTTTCATAGGACTGTCTTTAACACGCCTATGAGCCTCTCCCACTAGAGCGCTGACGGTGTTAAACACCCTATTTATTGCCATGGTCGACGTTCTTGTCGCAATAATTTCCCAATTTACACTCAACTTTTTCAATTTTTGTCCAAACATTTTCTGATGTACAGAAGAAACATTCCACTTTAGAAGATCTTTTCAACCATATGTCAGAAAGCGTGAAATTCGGCCTAGAACGGAAGTTATGGGCACAAGTCAAAAAGTGTCCAAACCGTAGTGACTCTCCCCTACGCTATTTTAATAAAATAGGAAAAACTTTGTCTCGAGAAGTATTCACAGATTGAAAATTCCCTCGATAACTTTTGATTTCAAAATTGTAAAGTGGATAGAATGTAAACTACAACCTTGTTATTATTTATTGATAAACAATATGAATATTCTTCAATTGTTTTAGGCTTATCGTTTTCAGTGGGACTTAATTTGTTTACATACTAAATACATACTATCGAAATAAAAAATTTATGTGTGTAGTTTTACAAATTTTGTAAACCATTTTAAAAAACATGCGTTACTATTATTAACTTAGGTTTGAACTTAGTCCCCGATAGTCGACACAATAAATTAAGCAAAGATTCTATAATCCATAAAACGTTTTTGTCCGGAAACCGTTTCTAAAACGGTTTTTGAAAGTTTTATGCCTACTACATAACGGCTTAAGACTGTTTCTATATTATATTCTTAAAATTCCATATTATATTATTAAAACGTTTCAAGAACAAGGCGTGCCCACAGAGTAATCTAATCAATCAATCAATTACCGAGATCAGACTGGATATTCCCAAAAGGGAAAGTTGGCACTTAGATTAGAGAATCCATTGTACCAAGCTCCAGCTTGCTCGTTTACAACAACCCATTAGAGTCCTGTTCTTCTCCAGAAGTCCAGTATTTCCTCTATAGATAGGTTGCTCACCTGCATATGGTCTATAATTGCTTGACCCCAGCTAGAAAGTCTGATCCTAGCTAATGCCGGGCATTCAGATAATATGTGAGACGACGTCTCGTCACTCGTCTCACACAGTCTACACATAGGTGAGATTTTATTTCCTATTTTATGCCGATGATAATTCAAAAGCCCATGTCCTGTAAAGAGGCGAACAATGGTTTTAACTCTGATCTTATCGAGTTTTAGGAGATCGCTCGCTCGCCTCATGGTGGGCACTAAATCCAACAGAGCCGTCGCTTGCTTTCCCACCCCAATGCCCTCCCAATACTTTTCATGGTCCCTTTGACCCCATCTTTCAATGGCTTCCTTAACCAGACACGGCATTAATGCCACTGCTAGTTCAGGACCTAAAAATACTGTATCAGAATCTATTTTTGCCAAAACGTCCACCCTTTTATTGCCCTTGATTCCCGAGTGTCCCGGTACCCAGATCAACGAAAGTTTATTTACTGAACCTAACTCGTCTAGTGCGCTACGGCATTCCCAGACAAGCTTCTATTCTATTGTGGGATTCTTTAGAGCTCTTTGGGCCGCTTGACTATCCACACAAATACTAATCCTTTTGCTCCTTGTCCCTTTTTGAATGGAAATTTGGGCACAAGTTAAAATCGCACAGACCTCAGTCTGCCAAACCGTGGCATATTATCCTAGTGACTTAGTCACTTTAATGCAGCCAGTATTTCGATATATTTCGAAGCCTGCACCGCAATCCAGCTTGGAGCCGTCCGTGTACCACACCTCGTCCCCAAGTGGAAACCTCTTCTTCCAGTCTAATCTGGAAGGTATTAGTATCTTGAAGCGAGGTTTAAATTTCACCCTCTTGATCATCCTATCTTGCTCCATACTTAATTCTGGAATTGATGGGATTGAACGTGGGAGCTTAGTGTGTTTACCACTTGACTTCCACTTTCCCTGCGCGCTTAGCCTGCTCATAGTAAGAGCCTCCTTTTTCACCGCAGTAATATATAGAGGTACTTCGGCCAGTATGAATATCAACGCCGCTGTAAGCGTGGTCCTCATGTTGGTCCAGTTTCTCTTTGACCGTGATCAATGGAGTCCTAGACCACTAAACCACCACCGCGTGAAGAAACTTGGGTTTTAGAATCATCTGATAGAGCCAATTCACCATTTTGGGTCTTAGTCCCCACGATGATCCTATCGCCATTCTCCACGCCCAGAACGCAATACAGAATAGACACTTTCACAAAAAAATATTAAATGTTTAAATATATATATATATATATATAAATGTTATTAAATGTATTTTAACTATTTAATTTTTAATAAAAAGTCTTGATTTTAACAAGCACGGCAAAAACGATATGTGATTTGTTCAACTGTATATGACGTCACTGTTCATGTTTACACTGTGAAATGCACGTGAAATAATGTTAAAATATCTTGTTCTTTATCAATTTTATTAAAGATGACAAACGTAATTAGTGCAGGATTTTTAAAGCTCAATCCGCAATTCACCAAAAGTGAATGTGGAAATGGTGTCAGAATATTTTGCTAATTCGGAATATTTTAACGCGGCGGAAACGTCAGGTGTTAAAGTTGCGGGTTAGTGTACAAATATCTCACAAATATGTATAAATAAATATATAAAAAAGGAAATAAATTATATGTGTACTGGTGATACTAATAAAACCTTCTTATGTTCTACAATAATTTGTATATAGTAATAAGTGACAGCTTTGGAATGTTTCAAATAACAAAATATTCAAGTTTTTTAAAACCTAACCTAAAATATGTTTTTATAGTAATATAGTAAATTGTATTGTAGCCACTGAATGTATCCACTGGTAATGAACAGTGACGTCACAACATACATGGCGCGCTTTAGTCGCGTTTAAATGTGATAAATTTTATAAACTAATAATTTATGTTATAATTAATTTTTTAAGCACTATAATTATTACCAGCATTGTTTTTTATCTTCCAAAAATCTGTTACAATTGTTTTCAAAATTTTGTGAAAGTGTCTATTCCCTTTACTGATAATCGAAATGTTCTTTCAACTCAGCTTTTTATCCAAGATTACTCCCAAGTATTTAGCCGATTCGGAAAAAGAAATCTCCATAAAATACCCGCTTCTTTAAACTCGGTATTTTGTATTTCCTAGTGAAAACTACTATATTCGTTTTCTCTGGATTCACAGAAAGTCCAGTCTGACTGCACCAATTCTTGAAAATCTTGAGTGCACTTTCCGTAAGCTCTAAAAGGGTCTCAATTGAGTGCCCTCTTATAATTATAAGGAAATCATCCGCATAGCTTTGCGTATAATATCCCTGGTTATTGAGTTTCCTAATCAACTCATCTGCCACTAAACACCACAATAGAGGAGAGAGAGAGTTTCTCTTAAAGGAGCCGACAACCGAATCTCGCAGATATTCCGCTGCGAGTTCTAACTCTTCGTACGTTCCGTACGAGGTGGGGAAGTGGCCCATGGAGGCCTTGAGGTCTTCAGTAAATGAGTCCCAATTAATTCTTCCAGGGTCATGTCTCCACTTATGTTTCCGATCTTTTGATTCCAGTCTGAATGTGATAAGTCTGTGGTCCGAGAGTGAATCTTCGTCTGACACTCTCCAGTCCCTCACACCACCCCACACATACTTGGAGCAGATCGTAATATCCAACACCTCAACAGTAACGAAGGTTGGCTCATTTCCTTGATTTAAAATTTCTAAATCTGTATCTATCAGAAAATCTAGTAGATTTTTGCCCCTTTCGTTAATGTCAGTGCTACCCCAAACTACAATGTGCGCATTGGCATCACAACCTATTATCAAAGGGAGATTCTGCTGTTGACAAAATTCTACCAACTTTTCCACCTTTTTTGGTGGTGCAAGTTCTCCCTCCGAACCCGGAAAATAAGCGGAAGCTACTACAATCTCTCTTTTAATTCCGTTCGTCTCTGAATACTTAGCCTTTACAACAGCCAAGTCTCTAGTTGTCATTTCTAACAAAGGGAAAGCGTCTAGACATTTATAGATCAGACACGCCCTTGGAACCGGTTCATGTGGTGAGCAGACTAGCTCTCCGCATCCATTCAGACCTCTGATTCTTCCCTTGAAAACCCAAGGTTCTTGCACAAAGGCTAAAGCTGTCTGCATCTTTGTCAAGCCAAAGCGCCTTTACAATGATGCAAATTGATCTGCGTACATTGAATCCCGGAAGCAGCCATTTTATGGCTGATTCACGGTCTCCTCATCCACGTCCCCACCCTGAGCACTTTGCTCAGCAGCTGCGTCTGTCCCTGGCACTCTTAGAGTGATTTGGCCAAGTCCGAAGCACAGTTTACACTGCCGAGCCTAGAGAACCCCTATGTCGCTCTCTGCTACTCCTAACGTGAGAGTCTAGCTCCCAGCCGAAGCTTGGTCGATCCTTCCTTTGCCAAACGAATACACCCTTCAATTGGATGTATCCACCCCGGTATTTTGTCTCCCGAGGTTTTTAAGAATTGCGGCCTGGTTCACCCTTGGACCGGGTCCACCACCTTTAGGGTCAGGCCCCCCACCGCCAGTCCAAGTCTTGGTATGCTGCTATTCAGCTATTCCCTAAAAATAGAATCCAGGTATTCCACGAAAACAGCTCCTCTGGTGAGCCGAACTTCCCCAAAACGAGGATACGGTCCTGCTTCGTCCCCTTCAATCTCCCCATGAATAGCTATCCTCAGCTGGTCGAGATGCACTGTTGTCATCACAACCCTGGGATAGCCTTTCGCAATGATCGCCCCAGAAAGTCCTTTTCTTTGGCATAATCTGGTTAGGGGAAGCCTCCTCCGAGTCCTGCCGCCTTTTAGACGTCAAAGCCCCAGATGAGACCTCTCCGCTCCCAGAAGCACTCTGAGAAGTGCCAGCGAGGTTCGATCCGGTCCTCTGAGAGTCCCTAGCTCGAGCTTGCCTTCTTCTTCTCTTTTCAGCTCCAGTTGGTCTCTCACCCCCAAGGGCAAGATCTCCTAAGTGTTGCCGAACCCTGTACACTTGTTGCACGGTTGAGTCCCCTACGGTCCTCTCACCAGCAACAAGCAAATCACGCACTCCAGAGTTGCGATCCTCCAAGGGAAGCTCTGCAACACTTCCATCGTCAGAATGTTAATTTAAATCTTGATTAGTAGTATCCATATTTAGTCCTACGAGTACAGAGTAAAGAAAAGTCCATCCTTAGAGAGCCTCAATCTAAGGATAAGGATAGTTACTCCGTTCGGTGCCCCCCCATGGGGACGGCGCGTCCAGAAGACAGTCCCATTGTAAAGGATTCGCCCCCTCAATCGCCACGATAGATATTAAAAAGTAGTTTCCTGATGGGAAAAGAGACCTTCAAGCTCTCCCACCAACAACAAGGTCCTATATCCCTTAGGGAGAGGCCTACAGAGTGAGTACTGCAAATAATTATTTATTGAGAAAAAAATTATTCAATTAGCGATAATTAATTTATTCAACAAGAAAAAAATAATTATTTGATTAGTACCTAACAAAATGATTTTTAAAAAGTTAAAAAATTTAAGATATAAATTCAAAATTAATAACAAGCAAATGAATAATTATTATACATATAAATGTTTTATTTAAAAAATAAAAATTTTAAATTACAACCAAATCATAGTTCTAAATTGTTAAGAATTTTGATTTTAAAATGGAAAGCGAATTATCTTCATACCTAAAAAAATTCATCGAGATTTAAACTAATTGTGATCTAGATTTAAAATTTCCAATATTATTAAATTTTCAGATAATAGAATATTTTTTCTGATTGGTTACAGAACAACTTTTTTTATATATTTAAACATGAGTATGTGTTGTGTATTTATGTGTGAATATACATTTGTATGTAAATAATAAATTTTTTTTATTTTAATTTAAAAATTTTTAGGATTATTTGGGGTAAATGTAAACGGAATATCTATTTTTCACCAAAAACATTAGTTTTTTTGTTAAAAAGTAAAATGGACTGATTTTTTTGCATAAACTTGTTACTTTACTTCCCTAGAAAAATTTGATGAGATACAAAAAAATTATGATATACCTGAATCACCTGAAAGTGACTATTTACATTTATGTCAAAATTTTAAATTTTCCTTAAATTCGAGGTAAATGTAAACACTACTGTAACTAAGCGAGGTTTAAGAAACAAGTTAATTCAAGTATACTACTGTTTTAAGGGAAGGAAAAACTGAAAAAAATGTCTTCGTAGATGTATAGTAAATCAACCAGTTGACTGATAATGTATCATATAAAATAAACAATCAACCATTACAAAATTAGTAATGTAAAAACTTGAATAACTTTAACAAATTTTAATAGATTTTTATTCAACTTAGTAAAAAAAGTTTTAAAGGTTGCTGAATAAGAATCTAAAATCGAATTTTTAAAATTCAAGATGGTGGATCCAATATGGAACTGTTTTCCTATATTTTAAACATGTATATGCACTAAGCAATACTGAGAAGCACGAAGGAGGTATGAAAGAAGACTTAATTTCCTTTTAATGTTATTTTACATTGCCAAAGTAATGAAATTGTGAAATAGAAGGAAATTTATTCAATTATTTTCTTTAAAATATAGTTGAAGTTCGGTTTACATTTACCCCGACTTTTCGAATTCTAGGGGTAAATGTAAGCACTTAAATATTTTTATTTATTGGTTTATACACCTGTCTTTAGCCTTACATACTTGGCTATACAAGTGTTTCTTACAATTTCTTGCTTTCACAAATTTTTCTTATATACCGCCTACAGAACGTCTTTCGAAATTAGGAGTACTCGCATTAGCCTGGACTATCCGTCTAATGGGTTTTCTCGCCAGAGGAGAGGAAGAAACTGTAGAAAACCTTCTCCTGAGTACAACCGATTTATCGACAGTCGAGTTCTAATGGTGTGTACCGGACTATAATCGACAGTGCACATCATTATACCTTGACGTCAAACTTCCCGCTCAGATTATCTCACATGCCGGAAAAATCCAAGCCAAATGGACGCGAACCAAGTACCCTTGCTCCCAGAACGTCCGCCAAGCGAGGCATTTATCCGACCGAGCTAATCTGTCGGTTAAACTCTTTATTATTAATTAACTAAATTGACGAAAGTCAAAAATCAAAGTCAATTTTTGTTAAGGCATTAATAAGGAAGAATTATGAATTGTAGTTTAATTTTTTAATTTATTTTTATACAAATGCGAGACAGAATACTAAAACAGAAAAATTTTGATTTTCAAACTTCTTTGCGTTAAAAGATAACTTACTTTAAGGCATTGCCAATTGTCGAAATAAAATATTGTCAAAAGGGAAGACTAGGGTAAACTTGCGCACAGGGTAAACCCGCTCACTAGCGATTTGACGCTATAAACTCAACTTAAGATGGAGATATTTATACTGTGAATAGTACTTAACATACAACTAATATTAACGAACTTTCGTTTAATTTCATGAATTCGTCATAGAATCTGAGGCGGTATATTGTTTTTAGAAGTGCAAAAAAAAGAAAAATGATCTTCGGTTTTTTAAGTTTTTTGATTATTATTTTTGAGACTTAATTTATTCGACAAATTTTTTTGGATGCTATTGGATGTCCTTTTATAAAATATATATGTAGTTTTGTTTGATTTCAAAAAGATTTATTTAAATTTATTCTCAAATTAGAGAAATACATTCGGAGTAAAGTCGCTCACATGAAGTCGGGGTAAAGCCGCTCACTTATTAAATTTGTGTAGGAAGCCGAATCTGTATTAACTGTATTTGCGTTTTTTTGCGATCTAAAAATTTTTAATATTAAAAATATTTATTAAAAGACAAATAATATTCATTTCCTAACAATATTATTGAATTATTTGGTAATGAGTTGAATATTTAACATTTTGAAAGTCCCGCATTTTATGATTTGTAGCGATTTTTTCAATAGATGGCGCCGAACTATCAATATTTGTTGACAACATTGAGCGGAATCATGTCTATACCTATACTTATTATTTAATAAACCAATATTTATTGTTTATAGAAATCATAATTTATTATTAATAAATCATACTGAAGGCCGAAATAAGGAGAAATTTAAAATATACAAAATAAAAGTGTCGGGATTACCTTAAATTCTTAAAAAAATCAAGTGATCGGGTTTACCCCGAGAGGTGAGCGGATTTATCCTGGAAAATTGTAATTTTTAAATTTGGTATATGTGTATTAAAAACTTTCCCTAAGTAAAACTAAGAAATATAAATAAAAATTTCTTTTTGCAGAATGCACCTAGAAAGCTGCAATTAAATTGTTTAAAAAATAGTTTAATTATTATTCAACTTTTATTCTTTATCTGTAATCATAAAAGATTTAGTAAATTGCAAAATTAGAAAAAAACTGCAACTTTCTAGGTGTATTCTGGAAAAAGTTGGTAAATAACAACAATAATTTGTTTAAAAATTATTTAAACAATAGTTTAATTTTTATTCTTTATCAATAATTATATAAGATTTAGTTAATTGCAAAATTAGGAAAAACTGCAACTTTCTAGGTGCATTCTGGAAAAAGTTGGTAAATAACAACAATAATTTGTTTAAAAATTGGTTAAAAAATAGTTAAATTTTTATTCAATTTTTATTCTTTATCTGTAATCATAAAAGATTTAGTGAATTGCAAAATTAGGAAAAAACTGCAACTTTCTAGGTGTATTCTGGAAAAAGTTGGTAAAGAACAACAATAATTTGTTAAACAAATAAAAAATGTATTTTAAAATCATAATATATTTTATTTATTGATATAAAACAATTTTACTGTAAACGTTTAACGATTTTATTTTTATTTTTTTACAATATACAAAAACAAACACCTGGTCAATTTTCAGTATTCTCGTACATACTTTTTTAATTGTTATAAATAAACAAGAAGAAGTGTAAAAAAATTATTTTTGTTTTTTTTCGAAAATAGACAAAATTTTGTTAAGTGAGTTAAAATGGCGATTCGATTGATCCAAAATTCGAGGAGATATTCAACATTATGAATTAGTTGGCCACCCCGGGTGGCCGTCCGGTAGTGCGAAGGATATTCCGATGTATTTCGATGCGCTGAATCTGAATCCGCCATCAGAATTTGGCCAATGGGTCCTGGTTTCGCCCTAACCTCAAAAAATACCTCAAAATCGCTAAAATGATCACTTTTGAATGATCAAACTTGAATCTAAGCGCATATTAGTAAGTTTCTAAGGTCCTTTATTTTAAATAAACTATTCTATAAGCTTTTCAATTGAAAATTCATATAATAAATTAAATCTATCGAACATAACCTCAAAAATGCATCTAAGCTTCCAAATAAACAAATTATATCATATACAGCGCATTAAAAATTTTGTAAGCTCAGGAAATTTAATATTCAGGTCTTTCTGTGATTACTAATTACGGACCCTATACCAAGTTTCCAAAATCCAAAATGTCGGTTCCAACATGGCGGACACAATTATAAAAATTTGTTCGGATTTGCTTGAAAATCGTTACTTAAGGGGTTTCCGGACTCGCTGATGACATTTTTCCATGTCCGTTTTTAAAAATTCAAAATGGCGGATCCAATATGGCAGTCTTTATTATTTTAGCGATTTTTTTTAGATTTATTACTTGCGGTTTTTTGGGAACATCTCTTCAGTCCATTGTCTTGCTACTATACCGTGTTCTTTTTTCTTCAAATGTCCGATGTAAAGGGTTTCGCTTACGTTTTTTTCCTTTTCTACTCGTTTCTCTCTTCAACATCCAACAAAAGTCAGCCATCATTACCTCATCCAATCTTCCTTGATATCGTTCTTCCATCAATTTAATATCTTGATGAAATCGCTCTCTTTGTTCCTCGCTGTAATGTCCGCAATTTTCGGGAAACTTATTCAGAGGCGAATCGAGGATGCGTAGTTTTAAACTCATTAAGCATCCTAATTTTTAAAAGTTTTTAAGCATTTGGGCTACAATTTGTTTAGATTCGGGACTCTTATTGTTTCCTAGAACATTTGTTGAAACTTCTTTGTAACTTTCCCGAGCTGCCCTTTCAGTGTTGGTTATTTGAGAAACGAAATTCTCGTCTCTAAATAATGCTCGAATCTGTGGTCCATCAAATACCCCTTGTTTTAATTTAGCATCAGAAACAGTTGGAAATTTTTTCGCAATGTACTTAAAGCATGGACCGTCCTTATCTAACGCTTTCACGTATTACTTAATCCCACCAAGCTTAATGTGAAGAAATGGAAATATAACTTTTTCGGGGTCTACCAAACTTTGATGAATGACGTTGTGAGAACCTGGTTTAAACGAATCTCTTGAAGGCCAATTTTTTTCTTGTAATGATAAGCACGATCTCTGCTATTCCATAGACACAAGAAACATGGCTCTCTCGTGAAACCCGATTGTTGACCCAGTAATATTGTTATAATTTTAAAATCACCACAAATTAACCATTTTTGTTTTTGGCAATTCACTTTCTCTAGAAGCATTTTTATATTATTATATTCTTCTTTGATTTGTGTAGAATGAGCTATTGGAACAGGAGCGTAGACATTTGTATTGTGTAGTAAAACGGCTTTTATACTACGTTTGGAGGAATCGATAAAAAGTCTCCAGTCTTTATCTCTATACACATTTTCTTTCAAATTGTCCATCAAACCTATTATGTCAGTACAATACACCAAAGATGTCCCTTCATCTTTCGTAAAATATTTTTGGAACTCTTCATCTCTATCTCTATAAAGTAACACTTTCGTATTCGGATGCAATAAGTTTCTTTTCTTCATAAATGAAGCAGCAAATTCTGCACCATCTTTTAGTAAACCTAGATCTCTAATAAACTAATTTAGCTCAATTTCAGTAGGTCTGAATACTGTTGACACATTTATATATGTAATGGAACTGTTATTTTTTGAGGTAATTCCTTTGATGTCATTCATACAAAAATAGCAGTCTTTTAAATTTCGTGGTTTCTTCCATATAGTGGGTGTAGAGAACTTTAGATATGTTTTATCTTTCCTATTTTTTGAGCGATATAACATAAGTCTACAGGAGTTACAAACAATTTGAGGAACCCAATTTGTTTCTTGGTGCAATAATTTACGACCGAAACAATTTTCGTACAGATCTTCTACTTCTTTATCTATTTTTTTCCGCAGGGAGCTGACTTCATGTTTGCTACAAATGTAACAAAAGGAATCGGGACTTTTGTTACAATTATGTAGTCGAGAAGTCACTTTTCTTGTAGCATTGGACTCTTTATCAACCAAGTTACCCATCAATGAAGAGCTACGGTTGCCGGATGACGACGTCGGAGGGGCCGCTTTCCCAATCTGACTAGACGCCGATACTGGGGTTCCTAATCCCTGCATCGTAAAACATTTTCTTCTTGTATCTGCCATGACGGCATAAACGCCGTTAACCCAGGGACTCTGCCAGTATGGATCCGTTTCCCACCGTCACCATGTGGAGTTGCCCTGGTTACAGATACAGTCGAAAAATGCTAACAAGGAGAGATTCTGAACCATGAAGTAGCAATAGCATACTTTTAAAGATTAAATACACACAATAAATATATCGACTTAAAATTAATTACTAGAAATATTTAAGGGTGAACAAATAAAAATTTAATGTCAGATTCGTCATCAGAAAACCCCCAGAGTAACGATTTTCAAGCAAATCCGAACAAATTTTTATAATTGTGTCCGCCATATTGGATCCGCCATTTTTGATTTTGGAAACTTGACATAGGGTCCGTAATCAGTAATCACAGAAAGACCTAAATAGTAAATTTCCTGAGCTTACAAAATTTTTATTGCGCTGTATATGATATAATTTGTTTATTTGGAAGCTTAGATGCATTTTTGAGGTTATGTTCAATAGATTTAATTTATTATATGAATTTTCAATTGAAAAGCTTATAGAATAGTTTATTTAAAATAAAGGACCTCAGAAACTTACTAATATGCGCTTAGATTCAAGTTTGATCATTCAAAAGCGACCATTTTAGCGATTTTGAGGTATTTTTTGAGGTTAGGGCGAAACCAGGACCCATTAGCCAAATTCTAATGACGGATTCAGATTCAGCGCATCGAAATACATCGGAATATATATGTCTCGATCCCAGATCAAGACACTTTTCTTTTTTTGTGTGGCTGTGTAATTTATCCCCCTAAAATTCCCACTAAACGGTTAAAAAACCTCTAAATTTAGGGGGAAAACCCCTAACCTGGCAACACTGAAAACCCTATTCAAGCGGTTAAGGAAAATGACCATGTACCCTAATCTAATTCTTTTAAATCTTATAAAAGAAAATAATACTAATATACCTTATTAATATAATTATATCATATTCATATAAAAAAATTGAAAAAAATCCTCCTGCCATATATTCTGTATTAAACCCTGAGACTAATTATGATTCTCCTTCTGCCACATCAAAAGGAGCAATCACAGTTTTTCATCTAGAGAGCTAAAAATTGGTAGACGTATGTATTTTCACGCGTAGATTGCGGGAAAAATATAGCGGAAGTAATTAGAATTGATCTTCATGGTGTTTTCATCGAAAAACTAAAATCTCTTTTTGCAAAGTCGAAATTTTTTTAACCCTTGCTAGTTCTCACAATTCTTAACCTAGTAATTTGGCGTTATACATTTTTAATTATTTTTTTGCAGATTTCAACAAACATACAGAAAAAATTATTGGAGTTCATCTTTGTATTTTGTTTTGCGAAAAACTAGAATTTTTTTGATTTATAAAAAAAGTGTGTATCCTCCTCTTGGTTTTCACAATTTTTGGCCTATTGGACTACATTTTTGCTTATTTTATGTATTTTCATGTGTAGGTTTTAAGAACAATACACCCAATATGAAAGGATTTGTTCTTCACATTTTTTCAGCGAATAACTCAAAGTTTTTAAAAATTTCGTCAAAAAGCGTGATTTTTGCCCTAGGTCCAACACTTTTTTATCTCAAGAGATAAAAATTGGTACACTTTTGTATTTTCACGTGTAGATTACAATATAAAATCTTTAATGTTTCATATTTTATAAACAAAAAATTTCCTGATTCAAAATTTTTTTAATAATCGTTTAATTATATAAAAAAATTGTTTATTTTAATTTCTTTAATGTATATTTAAAAAGGCCATTCATAAATTATGTGAAGTATTTAGGGAAGCAAAAGTAGACAAAATTTAACGTTTTATTACAGAAAAAATACAGCGAAAAATATTGGAGTTGATCTTTATATTGTTTTAGCAAAAAAGTAGTAGTGTTAAACAACGGTACGGAACCCTCGGTGTTAGTACGAGTTTCACTCGCACTTGTCCGGTTTTTCTCATAAACCTGATTTTAAACTTCTATATACCCAGTAAAAAAAATCGATACACGGACCGCGGAGTTTGTATACGAGCTCGGTAGCCTTTTCCGTAATGAGAAGTTTGTAGATGCTTGTATACGAGGTGACTTTTGAAGCATTTTTATTAATGTAACACTATTTTAAAGTAAATGTATATAATAGAAATAAATTTTTAAAGTAAAACAAAGCTAAATTTATAAGGGAAATGAAGTTTTAAGAAAAAAAGGATAATTTTGTTCAAAGAATTTATTCACACTGAAAAAAGGTTAGAATTTGATAATTTCTTGTTACTCTAACTTACCGAAATTAGATATTTCGCGGATGCGGTAAGCACGATTTTGTATTAAATTTAATTATTTTATATGAACATTTATAAAATAAATAAATAATATATTATTAATTAGCAATGAAGAAAAACTTATTTATTCTACCGCCAATACAAAATCGTGCTTACCGCATCCGAGAAATATATAATGTCGGTTAGTTAGAGTAACAAGAAATTATCAAATTCTAACCTTTTTTCAGTGTGAATAAATTCTTTGAACAAAATTATTCTTTTTTTCTTAAAACTTCATTTCCCTTAAAAATTTAGCTTTGTTTAACTTTAAAAATTTATTTCTATTATATACATTTACTTTAAAATAGTGTTACATTAATAAAAATGCTTCAAAAGTCACCTCGCATACAAGCATCTACAAACTTCTCATTACGGACAAGGCTCGTATGAGAGATTTCTAATATTTCTCATACGAGCTACCGAGCTCGTATACAAACTCCGTGGTCCGTGTATCGAATTTTTTTTACTGGGTAGTCTCAAATTAAAGCTTTATTCGTGAATGTTAAGATCTATATGCGTTATAGTCCTAAATTAAAACTTGAACCTTTACATGCTAGGTCATTTTGAGGTCCCAAATCGTGTGGAGCGCATAATAATCTATTGAAAACCACTCTGATAACCAAATGAACCAAAACAAATTGTTTGAGGCTTATTATCCCCACTTTTTTCAACATCTTCCCTTTTTTTGGCGATGTGGGTCTTAAAGTGTACGATGAAATCATTAACTTAAAATTACATAAAAGTTTTTAGCACGTTGTGTTAAGAAGAAAAAAAGACTAAATCCCTCAATAGTACATTTTTGGGGGTCTTTATACCCACTTTTCTCAAAATCTTTGACTTTTTTTGATCTTATGCATATGGACTTTCAAGTTCACGCATAAAGCTTTGATTTGACATGTGTATGAATTAAAGGTGTGACTATACATGTGTACATATTGAGTGTAGATGTGCGAGTATGGTGTATATGCGTAAATATACATGTGTACTACACATGTGTGACTATACAAATGTATGTATTGAGTTTAAACGTGTGAGTATACATGTGTATGTATTCAGTGTATGTGTTAGTATATATGTGCAAGTATAGTGTATATGTGTACCTAGTAAGTGTATATTTGTGAGTATACATGTGTATGTATTTTGTGTATACATATGTACGTATTGAGTGTATATGTGTGAGTATACATGTGTACGTACTGAGTGTACATGCGTGATAATACATGTGTATGCATTGAGTACTTACGTGTGAGTACAAATGTTTACGTATAGAGTGTGTTTGTGTGAGTATACATATGTATGTATTGAGTGTATATGGGTCATTTCATTTAAATTGTCATAATCGTGTCCTTTGCCAATAAAAACTATTTGTTATAGTTTTTAAAAAAATTTATTTTCAAATGTCGTAAAATACAATCTCTATTAACATTTTTTCAACTTACAAGCATGTAAGGATGCTATGTATAATAATGTCAGAACGAAATACAGGCAAAATGGCATGAGTGTCCAATGTCCAGGAGTGAATTATTAGTTTTCAAGTGCACGTATTTTCGTTATATTAATTTATCACAAGTAAACAAAAATTTCGCAGTGAACTATAACTTACATATGTAAGGAAAATTAACTTCTGATAACTTTATTTAATTGCTTAACCCTTCTAAAAAAATAAGAATGACTTATCCCTCATTTTTACAATATTTTACTGGGAATGCAAAATGTTGTATTTATGCGTGTTTAAATATTTATCCAGGGAGCAAAAGCGCTGTTTTACTAACGAATCCGCAGCAGAAGATAATCACGAATCAACTTCAAAAAAATTGAATGCCGTGTTTCGAAATGTGAAAGTTTTATGTTGTGGCAGAAGCAAAAAAGATTTTAATGTAATTAGAAAACTGTCATGAGTGTCCCGTCTTAAAAATTCGTAAATTAATATTTAATATTCAATATCAGAATAAAATTAATAATAGTTTCAATTCTCTTTCAAATGAGACCAGAATTGACGATATAAGTATAACCTGTTCATAGACATAAGCAAAAACGAGCAAAATGTCACGAGTGTCCCACAAAGGAGGAGGTCCCCTAAGGCTTATATTTTGGCAATTTGGGATTTTGATTATTATTTATTATTATAATGCTATTGACATAAAACTTTCTACTCGGGGGTTTTTGGACACGCTGATTTCGAATTTTAAGTCGGATATTAAAAATTGAAAATGGTGGACCTAATATGGCACATGAATTTTGTAGAACTCATAGAAATACATTGAAACTCGTTACTTTGGGGTTTTCAGGGTTGCGGATTACGAATCTGAAAAACAAAAAAGTTATGAACTTTTTTGTCAAAAAAGTGTAAAAAATAAAGATTTATAGTGAGTGAAGCATTACCAGAAACATGAAGAAACATTGAAAACTTATCAAAACTTTCTGTTTTTTTTCATAGATGACAAATTTACGTAAATATAAGAAATTATGAACAAAAAAGAACTCTAAATATCCAAAAACTTTTTTTTTTTTTTAATTTATTCTATAAAATTTGTTTTCTGCATTCTCATCAAAAATAAAAAAGTCTTGGATTTGTGCGATTTTAAGAAATTTCTAAATTTTTATAAATCTTTACGATTCATGACCCCCTGATTCCAAAAAAATGGTTTTTAGAGAAGTGTCTGTTAGTCTGTCTGTCTGTAGAAATTTTTGTCTCGACGATAACTCGAGTAAATTTTTATGAATCGACTTGAAATTTCAGAGATTTTTTAAGTGCGTAAAACTGAAGCTCGAGTTCATTGGACAGCCCATTTCGTCAAAAAACAAAAATACAAATATTTTAAATTTACAAAAATTTTTTTTTTACAATTTAAAAAAAAATTTTTTTAATTTTTTTTCTAAAATTTTTTTAAATTTTTTTTCTAAAATTTGGCACAAAAACAAAGATTTTTTCCTTTGGTCTCTATTTTGTACAACAAAAAACAATAAAGTTATTAATTTTTAAAAAATTTTTAAATTTTCAAAATTTTGGTTTTTTGTCAATTTTCAAAAAGAAAATTAAAAACAATTTTTTTTAAATTTTGTACAAAAACAAACTACTTTTCTTTTTTTTTCTTTTTTGTACAACAAAAAACCAAAAAAGTTATGAATTTATTTGTCAAAAAAGTGCAAAAAATAGAGATTTATAGTGAGTGAAGCATTATGAGAAACATAAAGAAACATTAAAAACTTATCAAAGCATTCTGTTTTTTTTTCATAGATGACAAATTTAGGTAAATATAAGAAATTATGAACAAAGAAGAACTCAAAATATCCAAAAATTTTGCTCTTTTTAAATTTTTTCCGAGAAATTTGTTTTCTACATTCTCATCAAAAATGAAAAAGTCTTGGATTTGTGCGATTTTAAGAAATTTCTAAATTTTTATAAATCTTTACGATTCATGACCCCCTGATTCCAAAAAAATAGTTTTAGAGAAGTGTCTGTTAGTCTGTCTGTCTGTAGAAATTTTTGTCTCGAGTAAATTTTTATGAATCGACTTGAAATTTTGGGGATCCTTTGAGTGCGTAAAAATGTAGCTCGAGTTTGTTGGACAGCCCATTTCGTCAAAAAACAACAAAAATACAAAATTTTTAAATTTTCAAAATTCTTTTTTACAATTTTCAAAAAAAAAAAATTTTTAATTTTTTTTTTTAAATTTGGCACAAAAAAAACATTTTTTCCTTTGGTTTCTTTTTTGTACAAGAAAAAACAATAAAGTTATAAATTTTTAAAAAAATTTTTAATTTTCAAAATTTTGGTTTTTTAACAATTTTAAAAAAAAATTTTTTTTAAATTGTACAAAAACAAACAACTTTTCCGTTTGTCACTTTTTAGTGCAACAAAAAACAGAAAAGTTTACTTATTATTTTTTTATTTATTTAGTAGGGGAGATTGGGGCTTAACCGAACACGGGGCTAAACCGGACAAGTCAAATATTTTCGAAACCGTCAAGAATTTCAAATCATGCAAATAACCTATGAACGCGCAATTTCGTGATGCATATGCTGCATGAGGTTTTAGGGATGTGTCATTTTTCTTGTAATAATAGTTGCCGTTAATATATGAAAATGTAATTTTTTGAGGTAAAAGTAAAAAAAAATTTCTCATTTTTTTGGGTTTTTATCGTTAAAGTGCAAATATCATACTGCAATTTTTTTTTTAGTTCAAGGTGTACTGAGTTTAGTAGAAAAAAAGTTTAATGGAAAATTTGTAGGTGAAGGTACAAGCTTCAAAACGGTATATTACTCTTTTGCAAAAAATATGTTTTTGTGCAAGTTTTCTGGTCAAAGACCAAATCCGTACGGTTTAGCCCCGGTCTCCTCTATATAAACGGGCTTTTATGACTTTTCGTACAATGTACTGAAGTTAACAAAAATATGGTATTAATTTACCGCATTGTTATTATTTACATCAAGAATCTGATTGCAGAGCTCTCTTACAAACGCATTTAGTGAAACGCCAAAAAAATTAATACTATTGTAGTACTGGTTTCCCTTATGACCGAGGGGAAATTCACTTAAGAAATCACGATTTCCTTGTTTTCGAAGTCAGAAAATATCCAAGAAATTTTAGCAGTCTATAGAAATCATTGGGATTCTCAATCGAAATCGTAGGGAGTCTCAACCAAAGTCTATACTCACAGAGCAGTTGGCTCGTCAGCCGATAACTGCCGTATGAGCCCGAGTGTCCCTGAAATGTTTATTTACAAATGATCTCGTATTTTCGTTAATAGTTATGTTTTATGTTTACAATGAAGTATTAATCAATCGTAAGTGGATAAAAATTGAAAATATTTTTATAATAAATTTCATTAAAAAAAGAACGTTGCATATATTTAATTCCATTACTTTTCTTGATAAACATAAATAAGGAAATAATCAGTATTTTTACAATCTCTTATTATCACAATTTTAGATAGACTGTTTAGAAAATGTATAAAAACAATTTTGTTTGTAAAAATATAGCACCTTTGATTTTGAGAAATAACAAAATTTTTTAATATTTTTAATATTGAAAAAAATTCATTTATATTAATCTTTTTTTAAATCTTAGTTTCAAATTTGTTTAAAAAAGCAGCAAATTTATTATGTAGCAAATAATTTTTATTAATTAAATTCTTAACGTTTATTCTAATGACAATTAATATTCAATAAATTATGAATAATTAAAATCACTAAACATTATTTATTTAAATGTAAATTTTTTTGTGATTTCTAAAAACCGATTTTTACCTAGCTCATGCTCATCCGAAACTACATTTCGATATATTGCGCGCGAGTATGTAAGCAGTCACCGGCAGTCCCTAGAAATCGCAGGTAGTCGCGTAGAAATCTCAAGAAGTTTTAAAAATCAATATGAGAATCTTACAACGACTGCTACTAGCGATTTCTGACTTCTCAAGTAAATTTCCCCTCGCTTATGACTTAATCTATTGGCCACTGAATTATTTATATAATTGGTTTTATTGACTTGTAGATGAAATAAGGGTGTATGTCGAGGAGAACGTTTTGGTGCAAAAAACAAAATAAGTTTAAAAGATCAGGGCTGTTGAATCTTCTAAGATCGGTATAATCGTAGTCATGATAGTCGTAAGGCACTCCAGTCTTTCTCGCTAAGACACGAAGAAACTTATTCTGGATTCTCTCAATATCGCACATCAAATAATCCTGATAAGGCCTCCAAATAATAGATGCAAATTCGATGATAGGCCTAACTAACGTAAAGTACAAAGTTTTTATTGCAAGCTCATTTTTTAAATTAGAGTTACTTCTCATAACAAAGCCCAAGACCCTGTTGGCCTTATTAATAGTGTAATCGATATGGTCATTAAAATTAAAAGAACTATTGTGCATTACCCCAAGGTCACGTATAACTGTGACATTGGAAATGATATCATTACCAATGTGATAAAAGCAATCAGGACCATTTCTGGATCTACAAAATGACATAACGTGACATTCACTAATATTGAATAATAGTCTGTTCTTAATAGACCATTTATGAAGAGAGATGAGATCAGATTGCAGATCCAGTCGATCCTGATTACTTGTAATTGATTTATATATTTTCAAATCGTCTGCAAATAAAAGAAAAAGGCAAATACTAAAAACAAGATTAATATCATTTATAAAAAGAATGAAAAATAGTGGTCCTAAATTTGAGCCTTGGGGAACTCCTGAAGTTGCTATAAATACGTCAGAAAAGTCATAATTGATTCGTACCGATAGAGTACGTTCGGTAAGATAACTCTTAATCCACGCTATCAAACCATCAGAGAAGCCCATGGTCGTAAGCTTTGTCAAGAGAATGCCATGGTCAACTTTGTCAAAGTCAGTGTAAATTGTGTCCACCACAGCCCCCGATTGAAGAGAATTGAAAGTAAAGTTTGAAAAAATACTAAGGTTAGTTCAAACTAATTTTCCTCTTGTGGAACCGTGCTGCTCGTCAATAATCAATTGATCAATCTGGGTGTAGAGATTGTCGTGAATCGCAGGTAAAAAAAAATCTCTCAAAAATTTTAGAGATAGTACTTAATAAAACTATCAGGCGATAATTAGTGACATCATTTTTACTGCCATCTTTATGTACGGGAAAAACTATCCCCCGTTTCCATACAGATTGAAATGTACCATAAGTAAGAGACAAATTAAACAATATATATAATGGCTCAACGAAACAAGAGCAGCAGGACCTCAAAAGAGAGGGGGGTACTCTATCTGGCCCGGCCCGTTTCTAGTGTCAAGTGATTTAAGCTTCAAGTGAATAGATTTTCTAGAAATAGTAGAAATATTATCAAAATTGCTATTATAGTAATCGGTGGTTGTATTGGAAACTTCTGAAGAAGAATTAGTATACACAGAGGAAAAAATTTTGAAACAATTGGCTGAATCAAAATCATTACTGGTCGAGTTATTGCCGTAAAATACTTCACTAGGAATTCTAGAGCTCGCTCTTATTTTGTTTACAAATGTCCAAAAAAAATTCGGGTTAGATATGATCGAATTTTCAGCTTTCTTTATATATTCTTTATAACAAATTTTAGATTTAGACTTACACTCAGCACGCAGACGAGAAAAAATTAAAAAATCCGTATAAGATTTAGTTTGTTTAAAAGTAATATGAGCTGCCTTCTTTAATGAAACCAAACTCTTAAGTTCACTATTGAACCATGAAGGATATTTAGTTGACATAAACGTTTTTACGGGAACAAATAGGTCAAAAGCATTATTTAAAATTTCATAAAAAATGGCAACTGCATCCTCGATGTTCAAGTGTTTAAATGTTTCATTCCAATTTATGCTAGAAAGGTAAGTATTTAAATCTACGAAGTTAGCTTTTACAAAATCATATTTACAGTGTGGTTGGAGATTATTATTGTTATTGTCAGTCGATGTTGCAACTGAAGTTATAGATAAAACAAGAGGTGGATGGTAAACATCGATTGGAAGAACATTTTCAATGGCTAGTTCCAATTTACAATTTGAGAAATTGGAAAATAGTAAATCCAAAGTGTTATCGGCTCTATTTATAATCGTATTTAATTGCTTGAAATTTAAAAGATCTAAAGTCTCATTTAATCGGCGTGCTATTTGATTGGGTGAATTTGAAAGCCTTGTTTTAGAATAACATATAGGTCCGTTGTCGGAACGTGAACGCCATGAAATAAAAGGCAAATTAAAGTCACCAAGAATAATAAATTTCGCAGATGGATGTAAGAGAGATAGTCTTTCGAGAATATCACAAACAGTTTGGTAAATATACATATTCGAATTTGGTGGAATATAAAAAGTACCAATAATGTATAATATCGACTTATGAGTAATTTTAATAAAGACATGTTCAATAGAATTAATATCAGTCTCTAAAGCTGTTGCCCTCAGCGACGACTCACATGCAATCAAGACTCCCCCGCCGCGTAAAAAATCACTAGTATTGGCACTTCTATCCATATGAAAAATATTATAATTTAGAAAACCAAGTTCAGAAGAACTAAATAATGTGTTTAACCATGTCTCAGTGAAAATAAAGATATTGAATAAAATAAACGATAAAGATTGACGGAGATAATCCAATTTACTTCTCAAACCTTTGACGTTTTGATAGTAAACACTGAAGGCATTGAAATCAGCTGAGTGGGAAGGGGGAACAGTCGTCGAAGCAGAGTCGAGCGATGAGCCAGCACCTACACAGTAGCTAACAGTGCCTATGTGACACGCGCACTGCTCTCTCGTTTTTGACGTCGAATCGCATTTACTATAATGGGAATGCCGTGACGATACACTATGCGAATTTCATTTTCTCCTGCCTGCTGACGTTTATGGAGTTCCTGCTTCAGCGCAGCTATCTCCAACAACTGCATCTTTGTCAGGTCCCATGATAGACGCATATTTTCCAGCAATGGTCGGTGTATGTCGCTTTTCTTTGCTGTTAAGAATGACTGGTGAATTTCCCTCGCCATTTCCGCAGTATAGCAAATTATTTTGACAGGCCTCGGGCGAGTTTGAGTCTGCGCAAAAGTAAAGAGTCTAAACATTTGTAACTTATTAAAAACGTCCAGCTTACAGAAACTTGAAAATAATTGTGTGACAACTTTTAAAGTGTCAGTATGACTGTTATTTTCATCAGTAAGACCGAATAAAATTAAGTTACGAGATCGGGAGAGACGGTCATGAATTTCAGACATGCAATTCTGGGAAATTGTGCTCACGTTAAGATCTTTAAGTGTACCTTCGATTACCGTTATTCTCTGAGAGTGATCTGCATCACTGTCCATAACTTTATCCACCTTAGTATTAACATTATCGACCTTGGTTGATAAGGTGTTTATACCTGTAGACAATTCTGTGAGATCGTTGTTAAGACCGATTTGAAGGCTATTTATTGCGCTGCTGATTATCCGCTCAATGCTTTCATTTGTCATAGCTGTAGAGGATGAACCTGGTTGCGATTAAGTAGAGGCACTCGAATCCGAATGGGTCACTGTTGAGGGTGACCTTGGACGGCAGCACTTATTATAACCACCATTCGGAAGAGTACCAGAACGGGCCGCACACCCTGGGTGAAAAGGCGTTGCACATATTTTACAAAAAATCGGTTCTTTCACTGTGCCCTTCCGAAATAGACACTTGTTTAGCTGAGATAATTTGTCCTTATCTCCCATGCTTTCCGGTAAAAGTTAGATTATGATAACGTTCACAATAAGTTTGTCGATAATAGCACAAATTAGATTACAAACTACAATAAAGCCAACCAAGTTGACTAAAGACGAAACAAAAGTAAAGATTCAGCACTTAATAGAAATTTTATAGGTAATATTAAACTGTAAAAGATGCAAAATTTCACGAGCACGGAAAACAAACGACACACCTGCTAGCAGTCAGGGTCGTAATGTTATGAATTTTTTTGTCAAAAAAGTGCAAAAAATAGAGATTTATAGTGAGTGAAGCATTACCAGAAACATTAAAAACTTATCCTTTTAGTCCGTAAAAATGAAGCTCGAATTCGATGGACAGCCTATTTCGTCAAAAAACAACAAAAATACAAAATTTTTAAATTTTCAAAATTTTTTTTTACAATTTTCAAAAAAAAAATTTAATTTTTTTTCTATAATTGGGCACAAAAACAAAGATTTTTTCCTTTTGTCACTTTTTTGTACAACAAAAAACAAAAAAGTGCAAAAAATAGAGATTTATAGTGAGTGAAGCATTACCAGAAACATAAAGAAACATTAAAAACTTATCAAAACATTCTGTTTTTTTCATAGATGACAAATTAAGGTAAATATAAGAAATCATGAACAAAGAAGAACTCAAAATATCCAAAAAATTTTCATAAAAATGGTTTTTAGAGAAGTGTCTGCCTGTCAGTTTGTCTGTCTGTCTGTCTGTCTGTAGAAATTTTTTCTCGACGATAACTCGAGCAAATTTTCATGAATCGACTTGAAATTTTGGGTATTTTTTTAGTCCGTAAAAATGAAGCTCGAGTTCGATGGACAGCCCATTTCGTCAAAAAAATTTTTTTTAAGTTTGTAATGCATGTTTGGCTAAACCGTTGACTTTGAATTGGAAGAAAAAATTTTATTTTTGAAGCAAAATTTTTTTTAACTCTTAACATGATTCAAATGTTTACCTGTAATTATTAAGCAGACCATTTTTTTTTATTTCTTAATATTGTTAAATTATAAAATTTTTTTTACAATTTTGGGTCCTTTTTATTTGTACTAAAGTTATTTGCATTGCAAATATCTGGACATTTGTTACATAATTAGTTTATGGAATAATATGTATTTGCAATGTTTAACCATAATTTTCTATTCAGAAATCAGTATATCCTAAAATTTTTTTCTGATTTGATTGTTTTTTGTTTGAAATTAAAGTTGAGGTCACTGGAGGCTGATTTCTAAGATATTAATTGTTGATAATTTTTTAATTTGAACAAATTAATATAAATTTTTGAGAGGACGTTTTTTTCATTATTCGTTTAATGCACATGATCTAATTCAGTTTAAAATAATTTAATTCGACCACCAGACAGTTTATAATAAGACATAAACAAATTATACCAATTTAAGAATTATTTCAAAAAAGTCCAGAAAATGAATTATTTATATTTCAAGAATTGTTCTTTTTGTTGTTGTACTAAGATTATGTTGTTTGAACGGTTCATACTAGAAATACAGGAATCTGTATTTATTATTATTTATTTTTCTCTTCGTATAGGATATGGTGATTTATCAAATATATGTAATTTTTTTCTTTCGATGAAAGTAGAATTAATGTCATGATAATCTGCAAATCAACACATATTTGATGAGAATGTATACCTTAAAGTCGTACCGTCAACCGGGGCTATTTTGTGCACGCGACATTTTTAATGAATAAAATTATTAAAATGCATTATTTTAATCTGCTATTTTAAGAAATGAAAGTTTGATTTCATGAAAATAGAGGGCAATAAATTTTATTATTTAATTCGTTGTCAATTAACAGAAAAAAATTCCTAAAAACGGAAAATTTGTGTGAAAAATTTTGAAAGTTCTCAAAAATTAAAACCAGATCTTCTAGAGTTTTAATGTGGCTCATAAACTGTGCTAGATATTTATTGTCCATTGTGTTGTAATGATAAATACGTAATGCGCTAACTTTTTATTGATTATTTTAAGAAAAAAGTGGAAAAGACTGAAAAACCAGGATTCTATGGGGCTATTTTGTGCACTTCAAAAAATCAAATATTTTTCAAAAATTTCTTATTTAGTAAGTAAAGAAGGTTCTGTTCATCATTTTTATACATTTCTGTCTTACTTTTTTGTCAAAAAGCCATAAATAATTTTAACTAAAATCATTTAAATGCTTAAAACTTTAACCGGTGCTCAACACCACCTCAAGAGAATAACTTTTATTAAGATTTATAAGTTTTTAAAATTAGTTTGAAAACTATTTCTCTCATTTCTCGTAAAATAACTTGAAAAGTAAATTAGATATTAAATTGTTATTTATTTAACATTAAAAAAATCAATTTCAAGTTTTTGAAAAATTTCATTAAAAATGTTTAAAAAAGCTCCTACTGAAATGATATTTTCAAGTTATTTGCAAGTGTTTTAATTATAATTTTATAATTATTGTAATATATTATTATAAAATATATACTAAAAAAGAAAAAAATGTTATTTAATGCCAGAGTAATAAATAATTCAAATAAAGATTGTTAACTTTTAGTAAATCTAGATTTTCGGAAAATCGTAGTGTTTTATTTGACATTTTGATGTATAATATCTTCAAAAAAAGTGTTTTCTAACTCATTCTTTTTTTAATTTACTCTGAAGTATCTAGACAAAAAAATGTAATAAAGCAGAAACGATAAAAAAATGTTTAGGCAACATTATACAAAGACAAAGTTTGATGCACAAAATAGCCCCATCCAGGAGGCTATTCTGTGCACGACTTTCAATGACTATAACACAGTCAAAAAATTTTTTTTTCATTGCTCAACTCATAGGAAATCTTCAGAAGGATGCCCACAACACACACCAAAAATTGGTTTTCTTTTTTCTTTTAATTCTGAATTTTAATAAATCATTTAATCAAAAAAATGCTATTTGGTGCACAAAATAGCCCCGGTTGACGGTAGTAACTTTAAGACAAATAAATCATTTAGGTGCTCAAGAAAGATGTGGCGTGTCTGATACGTAGTCTCAGTTGATGAAGTTAGATGCACAGCAAAATATTTATTGGCGAGAAGTCAGTATATTTTAGCTGAATATTTTTAAAACATATAGATAATCGAGTTTTTCACATACAAAAAGGATTAAGAACAAGAACGCAAATAATGTACAATAATCGTAAACTACTTCGAGCGAAGCGAACCAATTGCGCGCAACAACGAGCGGAGAATCCAAGAACTAGGAAACAACTTTAATTTTTTTGGCATGGAGCTACCTAGATTAAAATCTAAAGGAACAATTGAAAGTTAATTAATTTTTAAAAGAATCATTATTCTTATTTTTGTTTAAACTATAATTTTATTTTTAATGTAAATCTGCATATCACAAAAGTTTGGTTTTGCATGTTTAGAAAAAACTGTATTTTCTGTAAATAGTTATTAATTAATAATAATAATCTGTTTAAATCTTGCTTAAACAATAATAATTATGTTTTAAATTTGCATTGGTATTTATGTAAGGTCCGGTAAATTGCAAAATTAGAAAAAATACACATTTCTAGGTACAATATGTAAAAAGTTAGTATTTAACAATAATAATAATAATAATAATAATAATAATTTGTTTAAACAAATATAAATTTAAAAATTGCACAGTATTCTTACGAATTTATAGCCTGACATTCTACAAAAAGAAAAATCGAATTCGGTTACGTCCGTAACTTCTTATTAACGTACCTAAATTAAGTACAATACTTATGTATGTATTTTGTATTCGATATTGTATTTTTCGTATATATTTTATAATTATATTTTATGTATTTCATATTATTGCATTATAATTATAATATTTTTGAATATAAATGTCAATTGATATTATATGTCTTATATGTATCTGAATAAATTACAAATCATAATAATTCTAAGAAAAGAGAATTATATTTTAAATCATGTAAAAAGAATAACGATAGTGCATCAGTTCAACAACCTTCAAACAAGTTCGCCACAGGAAGGAAGAAAAACCATCTATACACAAAGAGAGGGCTTAAAGAGGCACAAAAATTAGAAAGAGAGAAAAGATTAGTTCACAGCAGCATCGTGCATAAAAAGTAAACAGGCTATGATCATCGCCACTACTATTTTGAAGAGACATGAAAATTAGAAAGAGAGAAAAGATAAAAAGTGCACAGGTGTTCATAGTTACCTTGCTCTCCCACTCTCAATAACTACACATGTATGATTCTAAATAATGGAACAATTTCGTATAAAAAGGGAGAGAAATTAAGCAGAGATCAGAGAGTAATTCTTTGGAAATCAGCAGTATTCATCTAATCGTCAACAAGTGAACAGTCTCCCAGTATACCTTTGAACATTATTCAAAAGTGAACTCCCAGTAAACCTTTGAACATTATTCAAAAGTGAACTCCCAGTAAACCTTTAAACATTATTAAAAGTCAAAAGTCTCCCAGTATACCTTTGAACATTATTTAAAAGTGTCGTCCAAGTATTAATTTAAACATACTTCATTACAAGTGATTTATTCCCTAAGTAACAAACCTCAAACATTGAAGGATCACATTTCAAATTTCGAAACATCGAAATTTGCTTAAGAGGCGACAACTTTCTGGGACTAGCAGATATTTTTCGGAATACAATACACTATCTCATTAGTGTAAACACCAGCACAAATTCTCCACCATTAAGGACAACCATGAGGCGGTCCCTTTTCGTCTAGTGCTCATCACCACTCAAGATTGGATTACAAGATAATCATCACACCACAAGTAATTGTTATTCTTTAAGTAAGATTCATAATTTTGTACTCATTGTATTTTTGTCAACTCTTTTCTTTCTTGTTGGTTTTTAAATAAATTATTCTCTCACAACATTTAGTAGGCTCATTGACTTATCCTCATCTCAAATTAGAATCATTTATGAAACTAATTTAAAATGAGGAACGGTAGGTATATTTAAAAAGGTTTCTTGTTTTGAAGTAACACGCGCAAGGACAAAAAATTCAATATCTTCTAAAGTTTCAGACCCTCCATCAATTTTTTTGTAAAAAATACTCGTCAAATAAGTGGAAATCGAGTCATTACACAGCCAAACAAAAAAAATTGTCTTGATCTGGGGTCGAGACATATGTTTTCCGACGTATTTCGATGCGCTGAAACCTAATCCGTTGTCAGAATTTGGCCAATGGGTCCTGGTTTCGCCCTAATCTCAAAAAATACCCTAAAATCGTTAAAATGGTCACTTTTGAATTATCAAAATTGAATCTAACCGCATATTGATAATTTTCTAAGATCCCTTAATTTAAATAAATTATTCTATAAGTTTTTCAATTGAAAATCCATATAAAACATTAAATCTATCGAACCTAACCTCAAAAACACATCTAAGATTTCAAACAAACAGATTATACCATACACAGCGCAATAAAAAATAGGTAAGCTCATGAAAGTTACTACTTAGGTGATTCTATGATTGCTGATTACAAATCCGGTGTTAGTTTATCAAAATTCAAAATGTCGGATCCAATATGGCGGACATTATTATTAAAATTTGTTCGGATTTGCTTGAAAATCGGTAATCGGGGGTTTTCGGGGTCGCTGATTACGAATCCCATGTCGTCTTCTAAAAATTTTAAATGGCGCATCCAATATAGCGGTATTTATTATTTTTCTAATCTTTTAAAATTTATTACTCGCGGTTTTTCGGTCGCTTTAATAACGAATCCTATATCAATTTTTATAATCTTAAAGTCTTACGAATTGTTTTCTAAGATACTCTTCAGTAAATAACTCCTTGTTCCGTTCAACATATTTAAAATAATACCTTTATTAATTCTGTTACCGTTAGAACATCTCTCCAGTCTATTGTCTTACTACTATAGCGTGTTCTTTTTTCTTCAAAGGATCTATGTAAAGGGTTTTGCTTACGTTTATTTCCTTTCCTATTCGTTTCCCTCTTCAACATCCAACAAAAGTCAGCCATCATTGCTTCATCCCATCTTCCCTGATATCGTTCTTCCATCAATTTGATATCTTGATGAAATCGCTCAACTTGTTCTTCGCTGTAATGTCCACAATTTTCGGGAAACTTATCTAGGTGTGAATCGAGGATGTGCAGTTTTAAACTCATTAAACATCCTAATTTTTTATAGTTTTTCAGCATTTGAGCTACAATTTGTTTATAGTCGGGACTCTTATTGATGCCTAGAACATTTGTTGAAACTTCTTTGTAACTTTCCCGAGCTGCCCTTTCAGTGTTGGTTATTTGAGAAACGAAATTCGCGTCTCTAAATAATGCTCGAATCTGTGGTCCATCAAATACCCCTTGTTTTAATTTAGCATCAGAAACAGTTGGAAATTTTTTCGCAATGTACTTAAAGCATGGACCGTCCTTATCTAACGCTTTCACGTATTGCTTAATCCCACCAAGCTTAATGTGAAGAAATGGAAATATAACTTTTTCGGGGTCTACCAAACTTTGATGAATGACGTTGTGAGAACCTGGTTTAAACGAATCTCTTGAAGGCCAATTTTTTTCTTGTAATGATTAGCACGATCTCTGCTATTCCATAGACACAAGAAACATGGCTCTCTCGTGAAACCCGATTGTTGACCCAGTAATATTGTTATAACTTTAAAATCACCACAAATTAACCATTTTTGTTTTTGGCAATTCACTTTCTCTAGAAGCATTTTTATATTATTATATTCTTCTTTGATTTGTGTAGAATGAGCTATTGGAACAGGAGCGTAGACATTTGTATTGTGTAGTAAAACGGCTTTTATACTACGTTTGGAGGAATCGATAAAAAGTCTCCAGTCTTCATCTCTATACACATTTTCTTTTAAATTGTCCATCAAACCTATTATGTCAGTATAATACACCAAAGATGTCTCTTCATCTTTCGTAAAATATTTTTGGAACTCTTCATCTCTATCTCTATAAAGTAACACTTTCGTATTCGGATGCAATAAGTTTCTTTTCTTCATAAATGAAGCAGCAAATTCTGCACCATCTTTTGGTAAACCTAGATCTCTAATAAACTAATTTAGCTCCGGTTGCGATACTAATAATGGCTTTTTTTCTTTAGTGCAATACTCGGTGAAATCATTTTCCTCATCGTTATTTTCATCGCTATCACTACTAAATTCTTCAGTTTCGTTGACGACTTCTACTTTTTCGACATGTTTTTCAAAAGTAACAGCAGGTATGCCCGCTTTTCGACCAATTTCAGTAGGTCTGATTGCTGTTGGCACATTTATATGTAAATGCACTCTTATTTTTTGTGGTAATTCCTTTGATGTCGTTCATACAAAAATATCAATCTTTTAAATTTCGTGGTTTCTTCCATATCGTTGGTGTAGAGAACTTGATATATTTTTCATCTTTCGAATTTTTTGAGCGATACAACATAAGTCTACAGGAGTTACAAACAATATGAGGAACTCAATTTGTTTCTTGGCGTAATAATTTACGACCGAAACAATTTTCGTAAAGCTCTTCCAGTTCTTCATCTATTTTTTTCCGCAAGGAGCTGACTTCATATTTGCTACAAATATAACAAAAGGAATCGGGACTTTTATTACAATTATGTAGTCGAGAAGTCACTTTTCTTGTGGCATCGGACTCTTTATCAACCAAGTTACCCATCAATAAAGAGCTACGGTTGCCGGATGACGACGTCGGAGGGCCCGCTTTCCCATTCTGACCAGACGCCGATACTGGGGTTCCTAATCCCTGCATCGTAAAACATTTTCTTCCTGTATCTGCCATGACGGCATGAACGCCGTTACCTCGTAAATCCAAAATTTTTCATAATCGAATTGAGACTCTTCACTGGCATGTATTCCACTTCAGAATTCCAAAGTTTTAACAAAATGGAAGAACTGGAGTACAACTTTGATTTTTTAGGCACAGAGCTACCCATATGTACTGTATAATTATATTATATAATAAGATAATTTAGATTATATTATATTACCAGCAAAAAATTTTGCAACAGATATTGTTAAACATAATTCGATAAAATGTGAATAAAACGAATTTTTCTACAAAACGCTAAAGAATATAATATATAAAATGTAAAAACAAAAAAAATATATAGTGTAATGTTGAACATAATTTTAAATTCAAATTTATTTTGCGTCGAATTCATTCATTTCAAATTCTATACGCTTGATATATCTATATATATCGCTGTTCACTGCCTGGCTGGCGAGAGAGAAGTACCGATGGCGCACTCACTGCCACGCATGACGTGGGTCGCTCTTACCTCTCGTCATACCTGAGGAGAGCCAGCGATCTATAATACTTGGTTGCACATTCGTTTTCACCAGTCTGCCTACGACCAGACTCGGGACTTTCTCCGAGTCCGACCGACAGCAGCTCACACTCTTTTCCTTACCCTCGATCTATTTCTTGGACAGTAAGGAGCTAATCCTGGCCGAGGGATGATTTCCTTCGGAAGAGCTGGAAAACATGAGGAGCTAATCTGTTCACCGGCTTTCACAATTTCCTAGAAAGAATTGTATAGAGACTTCGGGAGCTAACCAGTTCCTGTAACACCCTTCGATTTCTGATTATAATTTTTTACCTGGTGCAAGGTGGTTCAAACAAAATAATGGCGGACGCGCCATTATTTTGTTTGAAAATTATTTTGTTTCTTAATATTTTATTTTAATAGTTGTACTTTTATTTTCAAATTTTAGTTTATTAATTAAATTATCTAATTCTTTCTTTATTAATTTTTTTTGCATTGTATCGAGTCAGTTTTATTATTTTTATATTTTTATTGTATTTTTATGGTTTAAATTTAATTTGTTTATTATTAATTTTGTTATTATTTCTATTTTATTTTTTTAATATATTTACTTTCGAAGGTTTAAATTATGTCTTCTTTTTTTGATTTTACCTATTCACAAATTTCTCTTAGATTAGTATGTGTAATAGATGGCGCTTGCGTCACTGTAAATTAATAGAATTTACAAAACTAGAGACCCGGACTCCATCCGGCGAGCAAATTCTTATTGTCAGAAATTAAGATCATTACATGGGCCCGAACAGGGACTATAAATTTCTCTTAACAAAGCAGTTTAAGTAAAATAGTCAGAATTTTTTTTCATTAAGAGAAATCTGTGATTTTGGTAAAATTATGATAATATTTCAAAAGTAAAAGTGAGGTTAAACATTTTTTTTTCTTTATTAAATGAATGCATATCTTAACGCGACACCCTATAAGTAGCCTAGTCAATCAGTATAACTTGTCGACAACGATCAAAATTATCTTTTGTACTCAAGAAAGAAGAAGAAGACATCATGGCGACCTCAGGACTCAATAAGTTCATTTATCGGAAGATAGGGAAATGGGAGAGCTAGTTTCCTGGTTTAACTCTGATAGAGGTTTTGAAGAAGGTTCTCAAAGAACAGGAGAAATTCAAAATAAGAGACCAGCAGTTATTACGAGTTTTTCCTGAAATGGTTTAAAGGCGGACCTGGAGAATAAACGTCACACCTGGAGCAGGATGACCAACAAAGAACAGGTTGTTATGAAGGAAACCTTGATTTTTCAACCTAGAACCAATCTGTTTGGAAAATCGACCAATTTTGTCCAGCGCATCAGGACACCGTTTTGACCCTACTACAGATTGTTATCGTTGTGGTTAACCTGGTCATGGACGCCGAAATTGCAGAAACAAAGCCGAAATCTTCTGCTCTAAATGTGAATTAAGAGGCCTGCTCACTAAATTCTGCTCCGGAAGAAGGAGAAATTAATTTTCTTTTCTTTCTTTTTCGTTTTCCCATTTTTGGGACACCATCAATCAACGACATCTAAAAAACTTCTCCTTTTAACATAATTTTGGAGGAGTGTGGAACGATCAACTAGTATATATTTAACAAATGTCCATCTACAAGATCACTTTTCTTTTGCATCTTGATCAGTCAAGATCTCATCTAAAACATTAACCAAGTAGTAATCTACTTTTTTCAACATCATGGGAGTCCAATGGATTTATAAGTTGTCAAAAGCCGACCTGGTGGCTCAATTGGAAAGTCACAATATCAACGCGACCGGAACATTAGTGGAACTTCGCCAACGATTCTTCGCTTTTGTGAAATCAACTCCTGAGTCGATGGAGAAAACTTTAGACCCGGTGGATTACGATGAAGGAGCTGACATCTCACGAGACCATAGTGCGTTGGAGGATCCAAATCTATTAGCCATCTCTTCTGGAATTAAACCATTCGAGTCACCACCATCTACTTGTCAGGATAACAGACCTGTAACACTTCCATTACTACAATATGTAAATTTTAATGGCCAAGCGGACGCTTCAACACCAGTCATAAGAAATAATGACACGTACGTTTTGGAAAGAATGAGAAAATGGGGTTGTAATTGTGATGGAGAAGATGTTTATTCTTTTCTGGAACGAGTGGAGAAATTACAAGCAGCGTATGGATTTTCAGATCAACAACTCTTCAGAGGTTTTCCGGAACTTTTAAAAGGGGATGCCTTACTTTGGTATCGAAATGAAGTTAGGACTACAAGGACTTTAGCTGAACTTACTACAGCACTAAAGAGGTTCTATCTAGCTCCTAGCGAGCTTAGAAATTTAGAGTCTCAAATAGCAAGCAAGCTTTACGTACATTAATGAGAAGACATGGTGGCTATGATATTCAAAGAGAACTGGATACTCTCTTCTGGAATATGCAACCTATTTACCGTTTGCATATAAGAAGATCAGACTTCAACTCAGTCAGTCAATTAATTCAAAGAGTTGAAGAAATAGCTGAGATTTTAAAAGATATCAAGATCATTGAGCAGCAGTCTATTAGCAGCCAACCAGTAGCCGAAATTTCAAAGCCGTATAACTCTAAGACACACTGTTGGCGCTGTGGTAAGGAAGGACATCACAGATCTATTTGTAGAAGCAGACCAAATAAATTTTGCTCTTATTGTGGGAAAGAAGGAGTATTCACCAGAGATTGCCTGTGTAAGAAGCCGGGAAACGGAAAAAGGGTCGAACGACAAGAGTAAGTTCGACCTCAGCATTGCCAGACTCCAGGATTTTAATCAACTCTCATTTTGAGAACATCACCATTCCAGCCCTAGTAGATACGGGAGCAGTGAGCTCTTTTATTAATATCCACACAGCAGATCGTTTGGTTAAACTTGGAGGAGTAGCTAACCTAGAAGAAATCATCGTCAGTCTAGCTAATGGCACGTAATATAAGGTAAAAACTAGTTTCGACATGAAGATTATGGCCGGCTCAACTAAAGTGAAACATAAGTTCCTAGTGTTACCTGGTTTATCGCAACCCATCTGGATTAGTTTCCCTAAATAAGGATCAAGAACAGGAATTATTGACAAGGGGAAACATTTATTTAAGGATATAAAAGGATATACAGCATTATTAAGGCATGAAATTCGTCTGGAAGATTCTTCACCAATCAAGCAACGTTACCAACCTAGAAATCCAGCAACACAGGAACATATAAGACAGGAAGCCCTGGAAATTTTGGAACAGAAAATTATTAGAAAATCTCGTAGTGCCTGGAGCTCACCAGTAGTATTAGTTAAGAAAGAGAATGGCAAGCTAAGATTTTGCATTGATTTTCGAAAATTAAATAAAGTTTCAAAAAAGATGCTTATCCACTACCACGCATTAATAGTATCCTTGATCAGCTTAAAGGAGCTAAATATTTGTCTACACTCGACCTCCAAAATGGTTATTGGCAAGTTGAAAGTACGGAAGAATATGCACCACTTACAGGTTTTACCGTTCCTGGACTAGGACTCTTCGAATTTGAAGTCATGCTTTTTGGACTACACTCAGCACCAGCACCACTCAACGTTTCAACGATTGATCGACCGAGTAATACCAGCAGAATTAGCACCCAATTTATTCTCATACCTAGATGACATCGTTGTAAGGTCAGAAACATTCGAAGGTCATTTGAAATTTTTGCAAGAAGTTTTCAATAGATTACGGGAAGCTAAACTAGTTCCTAATTGAGAAAAATGTTTCTTCGCTAGAACTCAACTTACGTACCTTGAACACCTCGTAGACAAAAATGGACTTCACCCACACCCGGATAAAGTGAAAGCCATTTTGCAGTTACCCCCTCCATCAAACATCAAAGAACTTCGAAGATTTTTGGGAATGATTTCCTGGTATTGCCGTTTTATAAAGGATATCTCGGTATTAATTTCACCATTAATACACTTGTTTAAAAAAGATACACCATGGACCTAGAATAATGAACTTCAATTAGCATTCGATAACATAAAAAGAAAACTTACCGAAGCTCCAGTATTGGCATGTCCTGATTGGTCACAAACTTTTTATCTTCAGACGGATGCTAGTCTCGAAGGTCTTGGCGCAGTATTAACGCAGACAATTAGAACTACTGAAGTTGTTATCGCCTATGCCAGCCGTACTTTGAATCCTGCAGAGAAGAACTACTCAGCAACTGAATTAGAATGCCTAGCTGTAAAATGGGGCATTTGAAAAATTAGACACTATCTAGAAGGTTATCATTTTATAGTTGTCTCAGATAATCAAGCTCTAAAATGGCTGAATAGTATCGTTACATCCTCAGGAAGACTCGCAAGATGGATCATGGAATTGGCCCAATGGGATTTTGAAGTACAGTATAAAGAAGGAATCGAAAATCGTCTTCCAGATTACTTGTCTCGTTTACCTATACAAGTTTCTACTATTGATAAACCAATATCTTGTCAATGGTATCAACGCCATTTTGAAGAAACAACAAACAACCCAGAAAGATGCCCGGACTTAGGGATAGAAAATGGTAAACTTTTTCATCACGTACTTCATTCTTTGGACTTCAAGGATGCACCATATGAAGATCCATGAAAGCTATGTATTCCTAAGGAAGATAGAAAGAAAATTCTACATTAAGTTCACGATGAAACAACAGTTGGACATCTTGGTGTTGCTAAAACACTAGCTATGCTCGGATAATTTTTCTTTTGGCCTGGAATGCTACGTGAAGGCGCTGAATATGTGAGAAATTGTAAAAATTGTCAATTTATTAAAATCTCACAACAAGCGGCAGCAAATCTTTTGCATGCCATATTAGTAGAAAAGCCCTGGGAAATGATTTCTATCGACTTCATTGGACCTTTGCCGAGAACAACTTCAGGAAATACAAGTTTATGTGTAATTCAAGATCGTTTTACAAAATAGATTAAATTAAAACCATTGCGTAAAGCAACATCAATGTTAGTTATTTCAACATTAAAATAAATTTTTTATCGTCTTGGATGCCCTCAGAAAATTGTCTCAGACAACGGTAGAAAATTTATAAGTAAAGAAATCAAATCATTCTTAGAAGATTTCGGTATTGAACATCGTCTTATACCGCCCTATTCCCCGCAGTGCAATCCAGTAGAACGAGTCAACAAAGTAGTCAAAACCATGATTCGACAATACTTGGATAGCAAGAAACCGGACTGGGACCGCCATCAACCGGAATTTCAGTTCGCCTATAACACCGCTAAGCACTCATCGGCCGGTTTCACGCCTGCCTACCTTACCGACGGACGTGAATTTCTCCCGCCTGGTTTTCAAGAGACGCGTTTGAATTTGAATTCGAACACTGCATCTGAAACAAGGATAAAAAAATCACAAAATGCACTGGAATTAGTTAGAATTAATCTGACTAAAAATTTAAATATTCAACAAAAATATTATAATTAAAGAAAACGAAAATGGAAACCTAATATTGGAGATAGAGTATTAAAACGAAATTTTCATCTTTCTAAAAAGATGGGAAAAAATAGCGCAAACTTATTGCAAAAATTCAGTGGACCTCTTGTTGTTAAGAAAAAAATTTCACCAGTCATTTTTGATCTTGTAAACGACAAGGGGAAAATTTTTCGTCATGTCCATTTAAAAGACCTGAAAAATTTTATTTCCAACAAAAAATATTCTTTCCCTCCAAACTATTAAAGTCATCGACCTCATCGAGAAAATAAATCTGAATACGTAGAAATACCTGCACAGTTCTTCAAAGTCACCGATGATGGACACTCCAAAATAAATCGCTCAACGTGAACGTGAAGCCATTAAACGCGACGCGTTAGACTTAAATAATTTGAATTTAAGTATTCCGGAGTTTGATTATAATTATCAAAAAATGTTTAAGGATTATTTAATTAAATCAAATAACATTAATTCGATTAATGTTCCTCTTCGGCCGGATATTTCGAGAAATAAAGAATTTTCTAAAGTCGTTTTATCTTCTGCTAAGTCTCGAATTGTTCATTCAAAAGTGGAGAAAATTGAAATTCCGCCTTCAACTTCGAAAGATGATTTCGAAGCTACCCTTATCGCGATTTGTAAGAAAGAGGAAGAAATGTTAGAAAGAGAGAAATTAGAATCGTTTAAAAGGAACATTGCAAAAGCTAAATTGCCGGTTGTTCCGTTAACTCGCGTCATTCCGCCTATTAATCCGTCAATAAAAAAATCAAAACAACCAAAATTACAACAGTAAAAATTGTTTCAACTCCGTTATCTAATATGACTTTGGTTACGAAAGAGAAGATTGCTAAGCAGATGAAAATTAAGCCCAAGAAAAATTCATCAAAAAAATTGAAAAAAACCATCGCTGTTCCTGAAAAGAAAGAAAAAGTTAAGAAGAGTAAAGGAAAATCAACGAAACCAAAAATAGTTAAAGATGAGATACTTACCAAACCAATTAAATTGGTTAACAATTCAACTCCTGCTGTAAATTCATATCAAAAGCTTTTTTATGATTTGGAGAAACCTATTAAAGAAGCAGATGATAATAATAACATTCCTCAAGTAATCAGCGCTGAAAACCCGATTGCATTACCCGAGATTATGGATGACAGAGAAGCGGATGTTTATAATAACATTCTTCAAGGAAGTAGCGCTGAAAATCCAATTGAGTTACCTGAAAATATGGTTGGTAGGGAGTTTGTGATTGCGAAATTGCCCGGAGGATCGTGGATTCAGGTTCCTTTGCTCACGAAGCGTTATAGAGTTTTTTGGGAGGATCACAAGTGGGTTCTTTATCTCCAGAAACACACTGGACATATCTTCAAGGCTCGAAAACTTTTGTAAGGGATACTTAGAACTTTTTATTTTTCAATTCTTCCCCTAAAAAAAGCTCATTAAAATTCGCTTTTCAAGTAGGGGTGATGTAATTTTGAGCATAATTTTAAATTCAAATTTATTTCGCGTCGAATTCATTCATTTCAAATTCTATCCGCTTGAAATATCTATATATATATCGCTGTGTTCACTGCCTAGCTGGCAAGAGAGAAGTACCGATGGCGCACTCACTGCCGCGCATGACGTAGGTCGCTCTTACCTCTCGTCATACCTAAGGAGAGCCAGCGATCTATAATACTTAGTTGCACATTCGTTTTCACTAGTCTGCCTCAGTCTTGAACTGGTGATACTTGTGTTTTTCAGCTTCTGTTTAGCCAGACATTTTGTATACCCTGGGAAGCGTTCATTAGCCAGGGTTTTGCCTCTGTTATGATCTTCCTGGTCCTGGGCTTGTGCCCAGGTTTTTACCGACTTTTGGAAACCTGTTCCCAGGGTGCTGCCATCCTTCACTCATTTTTCATGTGCTAGCACATGAACATTTTCTGGTTCAAAAAGATTTTTCTTCACTATAGGCCCAAACTTACCGTCTTTTTCTTGCAAAACTATGAGTAGAGGTGAATAGAGAACACCATTTGCAGAAATAAGAGGCTGTATAGTGTAACTATGTTATGTTAACTATGTTTATTGATTGGGTTAAAGCTTCAACAGATTGTTGTCCCTTGAACAAAAGAGTACGCCCCGTGTGCATCTCTAGATTGAAACCCGACTAATCAGAGTTAAAGACATTTTGTTCGCCAACCAAAGAAATATCTCGTTTTATTTTTTCAACCAATGTTTTTGACTCTTCTAGCAATTTGTCCTTATTCCCTATGGATTTTTTTGTAATAAATTTATTTATCGTTCGAGACACAATTCTGTGTAGATTCTTAAACACGAGAACCCATTTCATTGAAGCTTTAAATAAATGTGGTGGAAAAGAAATTTTATGTCGTGCTTCTAAAGCCCATCTACGAATATTTAAATCGTGAACTGTCATAGAGTTTTGAACAGTCCATTGAACTTGTTCAGCAGATATTCTAAAATTTCTTTAAATTTCTCAAGTCTGTTCCCTCCGTACATGACTTGTTCCTCCCATCGATAAAACTCTCATTTGATTTTACACGCTTGAATTTACTTTGAACTGTCTCTTCTTTTAGTAATCGTTTCTTCTCTGCGATTTGCATAGGGTATTTGGATTAGGCTGTAATTTGGTAAAATTGTAGTATAGGATACTAAAAAGTAGTGTGCCAAAAATTTTTTGAAAATTTTGAAATTTGTTGAAGTTACTCCATTTTGAGTTTTTTTGTTATAATTTTTTTAAATCTTAATATTTCCGAAAGTTTTTAATGAAATTTAATAAAGTTTGGAAGACTAATACTTGAAATCATGTTTCTTCTGAATATCACATAAGAAAAAAAATTTTTTTTTGACCAAAAAAAGTCAAAAAATATATTTTTAAACCGTTTTGCCCGAGCGGGACCGATTTTTGAGTTTTCTTGTCAATTAATAAAATATTCCTTATATTTTCACCTTTCATTTAAAGAAAGAAAGTCGATGGAGACTCAAATAGTTTTCGAGATATTTGTGAAAGCGCGACCACGTTTCAATGCCAGAGATCTGTGAGTGCCCGGGAATCCTAATTCTTACACTTTACGGTTAAAAATTGTCTAGAGCCTACAAACATTATCCGATTTTGATGTTCTTGGTCTTAAATGAAAGGAGATAAATTTCCTAAAAGTTTCCCCGAAACCCGTTGTTTCAAATTTTAATTGTTTATACATTTATTCTTACTCAAAGTTAACAATTTACAAGAATTTTGAGAAAATCGTTTTTATTTTTTATTTTTCCATTCCTCATGATCGAAATCAATTTAAATTAGTCTAGTATGACCACCCGATAAATGATAATAAATAATTTAATTTATTTAAATAATTTCGTTAATTAATAAATAGATAACTCTGGTCCTCCTTAAAAAAAATTGTATTTTTTGCAGACAAATTTATGTTTATTTATAAAATTTATGTCTACACGGAAAGAAAAATCAAGACTTTATAGCATGAAATAGACTGCTACTACTTTTGTATAAACTTTTCTAGCCAATGGAGCAAAGAATTGAGAATTTTTAGCGTAATATTTTTCCGTACTAAATATCCGTAGTACATATGCTTCTATTGTATGAAAAGTATGAAAAGTATGAAAAGTATGAAAAGCATGGTTTAATAGCAACGACGCCACGCGGAGATTGCACGTAACATCGTCCTACTATGGTTGCAGAAGTTCTATGCTTTTTCAGTATTAGACTCTTGCAACTGGCGATTAGGCCACGCCTACCAGGCATATTTTTATTTGTTGCGCGCTTAACTTTTATATATATTCACCTATATTATTAAAGTGGCTTTTTAAATTGCCAGAATAATATTCGTATATAAATAATTAAAAGTGCCTCTTTTATGTAATTAATATGTTAAATCTTTAAAGTAAAATATGTCTCTCAAATTTAAAGCAGAATAATAATATTTATAGATATAGATAGAAATTAGTACCTAACTTTAATTTTTCATTAATTTAAATTATAGCATAGACACATTATACAAAAATATTTTTTGAAATACGAGCAATAAACCGGCAATTGATAGGTACTGAGTTTTGATCTCGAGCAGAGTTAATTAATAAAATTAAAGAATTAATTATCTATAAATTGTATTATCTCAAACATCTCCATTTAAAATTTTTAGCGTACAAATATAAGTCAAATTTAAAATTGAATTTCTTATTTTTAAAAAAATTGCTTTTGAAAATTTTTCAGCACTTTGATTGTTTTTCCAGAGAGATTTTTAAGAATTCGTATTATATTTATAAATTAATTGTAAAAATCATTTTCACAAATTACACGCAGAGACTTTTAGTTAGAAAAATTATTTTATCGTATTTTGATATTTCTAATAAAACGTAAGAATTTAGGGATAATCGAGGTATAGTTAGAAGAATTCTAATAAAGATTATGAAAAGACATAGTCAACGTCACTTTTGGTAATAAGTCTTAAAGTTTTTTGAATCTTTTCTAAAGCTTTATACTAAAAGTGAAGATTAGGTGACGCTACATATATATAGCATATGTATATGTAGTGGTATACAAAATGCGTTACTAGGCACGTGTATACTTATATAATACATATGTATATAAATTAATATATGATTTATCATAATATTATTACACAATTCAATTGTTTAATCACTAATAACTTTTGAAACGTTTTTAACAAAATACTTTCAAGACGATGATGGCGCTCGGTTGTTTGCTGAGTGTTCGCCTAACATTAACTGTCTTCGGTTGTGGACGGAACTGTTCGGAAACCTTCGTGAAAATATTCTAATAAAATTTTGTAAAAATTCAAACTGCTTACCATTTCAGAGCGTGTTAATATTATAAATAATACAGTACCTAAAATTTTTTTACATTTAATAGTTTTCAAAATAGTGGGTTTACAAATAAAAATATCAGAATGTATTATAAATATGTTCCATATTCTCGTATTTGCAATTGTCTTAACATCAAATGATATTCTTTCTAAACTTTTATACTAACTTCTGTTCCCTAAAAATTACAATAGTAGATAAAAAATAACACTACTTATTATTATAATAAGAACTATCATCATCGTACCTCGATTATCCCTAAATTCTTACGTTTTATTAGAAATATCGAAATACAATAAAGTAATTTTTGTAACTAAAAGTCTCTCCGTGTACATATAAAATTTAAATTTTAATTAAATTTGATCAAAAAAATTGATTTCAAAAATTTAGCACTTTATTACATGATGTGATTGGTAATAACATTATCACAGTTATATAATTAAATAAAAACTTGTTATAAAAATTAAATAAATATAATTTTTATAAAATATGTGTATGCACAAGTAAGAGAACATTACTACCGAATCACGCACATTTGTATGTAAATACTCACTCACACGGGGCGCATGAAAAGACCCTAAACCAGATTTGTTAGAAATGTTATTTAATAGAATTTTATTACCTAGAATATCATTTTAGTAGAATTTATAATTGTTAGAATGATTTCTTGACTAAAAGAAAAGTAGAAAGAATCTTAATTTAGTAGAATATTTGTTCGTCCAAATTATAATCTGGCAGAAAGTCAATTTGATCGAATTTCAATTTTTTAGAAATCTAATTTCACCGAATATCAATTTATGCGAATCGTTTTTTCGTAGAATAGTAATTTTACAGAAGCGTAATTAAATAGAATCTGAATATTGCCGAAAATCTTTTTGATAGAAATCTACTTTATCAGAATGTAAATGTGTTCGAATAATAATTTACTAGAAATTCAACTTATCCGAATATCAATTTGATAGAATTATTTCGGCCCGAATTTTAAAATTGACCAATTACAATTTTCTTGATAATTTCTGATTGGTCAATTTTAAAATTCGCGCTGAAATAATTCTATCAAATTGATATTCGGATAAGTTGAATTTCTAGTAAATTATTATTCGAACACATTTACATTCTGATAAAGCATATTTCTATCAAAAAGATTTTCGGCAATATTCAGATTCTATTTAATTACGCTTCTGTAAAATTACTATTCTACGAAAAAACGATTCGCATAAATTGATATTCGGTGAAATTAGATTTATAAAAAAGTGAAATTCGATCAAATTGACTTTCTGCCAGATTATAATTTGGACGAACAAATATTCTACTAAATTAAAATTCTTTCTACTTTTCTTTTAGTCAAGCTTTCATTCTAACAATTATACATTCTACTAAAATGATATTCTAGGTAATAAAATTCTATTAAATAACATTTCTAACAAATCTGGTTTAGGACCTTTTCATGCGCCCCACTCACACTTACTTCAAATAGTATAGGTAGGCGTGGCCTAATCGCCAGTTGCAAGAGTATAAAAGTTCTGTGCGTTAAATGTAAATCTTTCTATACTGTAAAAGGCTGATTTTTCTCTCCGTGTATCTTGTTAAAAATAATTATAAAGTTAATAATTATCATTATTATTAACAATTCTTAAAAAAAATTGTTTTTTAAGACAAGTTTATGCTAATATATAATAAATTATTTAAATAAATTGATTTATTTCTTCGATCATGAGGAATGGAAAAATAAAAAATAAACACGATTTTTTTCAAAATTCTTGTAAATTGTTAACTTTGAGTAACAATAAATATATAAACAATCAAAATTTGAAACAACTGATTTCGGGAAAACTGTTAGAAAATTTATCTCTTTTTATTTAAGACCAAGAACATCAAAATCGGATAAAATTTGTAGGCTTTAGACAATTTTTAACAGTAAAGTGTAAGAATTAGGATTCCCGGGCACTCACAGCTCTCTAGCATTGAAACGTGATCCCGCTTCCACAAAAATTGCAATATCTCGAAAACTATTTGAGTCTCCATTGATTTTCTTTTTTTAAATGAAAGATGAAATTATAAGGAATATTGTATTAATTGACAAGGAAACTTAAAAATCGGTCCCGCTCGGGCAAAACGGTTTCAAAAAATATTTTTTGACTTTTTTTGGGCAAAAAAAATTTTTTTTTTCTTATGTGATAATCAGAAGAAACATGATTTCAAGTATAAGTCTTCCAAATTTTATTAAATTTCATTGAAAACTTTCGGAAATATTAAGATTTAAAAAAATCATAACAAAAAAATTCAAAATGGCGTAACTTCAACAAATTTCAAAATTTTCAAAAAATTTTTGACACACTACTTTTTAGTATCCAATACTACATTTTCACCAAATTACAGTCTAATCCAAATACCCCATGCAAATCGCATATTTTCTGATGGAGTCTTTCCCACGTGTAAATTATTTTTCATCCCTCTTGACGTATGCAAAGTTTGATCAAAATCGGCTAATTACACTTGGGTATGTTTACTTTTGAGTTTCAGAGTAAAACAAGATGTATCTTTATGCATAGTATTGTTAACGCGTCCATGGCACGGTCTGCGCGTGTGCTGAGATCCACAGAGTTCACGTCGCAAAAAATTTAAGTGTTTGACTATATCAACCGCACGGACGATGAAGAAGTTTTTACCCTTTCTCCTTGTAATTTCATGGAGGAAAAAGAAAAATTAACTCTTTCACATGTTGAAGGTCCAATCGCTGATATGAGACTTCTTCATCGTCAGTGTGGTTGATATACTCAAACAGTTTATTTTTTGCGACGCGTCAAAAATGCTATTTTAATTTGTTATATTACTAATTGCTTTTTATTGCTCGTAGTAAAAAATGATTTCATTGGTAACTTTGACACTCTAATTTATCATTTTTGTAAAAAAAGTGTTCTAATGATAATTTTTGTGAGAGAAAAAGATGTTGAAAAATGTGATTGTAGTGCTTGGTTTGTTTTCGTTTTTCAACTTGGACATAGCCTTAAAGTAATCAAGAAACAAGTCCTCAATTACGTCCTCAAATGAATAAAAACACAAATCCTCAATTGCGTCCTCAAAAAAAAAAATCTATTGCGTCCTCAATAAGATCGTAATTACAGTCCTCCAAAACGAGGTACGAGAAATCAAGACACAAGTTCTCAATTACGTCCTGAAAAGAATAATTCCAAAAATCCTCAGTTCCATCCTGAATAAGATCGTAATTAGATTCCTCCAATACGCGTTAACCCTTTAATGCTTAAATGGACAAAATTATGGCATAAAGTTTTTAGGACTTTTTTCGGTCTTAAAAATCATTCGAAATATTCATGAATCATTGTTTCTTATGTTTTCATATGCGCTCTATCAAATGGCATTAAAAAAACTTAAAAAATTTATAAACAAAAAGTTATTAATGTTTTTTATAAAAAAAGTCCGATTTTTTTCCAATTTTTGTTTAATTATTAATTTTTTCTACTATGAAATAGCTTAAAAATAATTGCAAATGTTACAAATAACGTGACATAGATATATAACCTAGAAGATAGGACTGTAGAGAAAATTAAAAATTAAAATGGCAGTTCAAAAATGAACTTTGAAGTTCAAAATTTGATTCGAAAGTACAAAATTGTTAAAAGTTTTTAAATCGGATTTAAATTTGTTACTAGGGGGTTTTAGGGGTCGCTAATCACGAATCTGAAGTCCAATTTTCAAAATTCGAAATATGGCCTACAAATTTTCAAAAACTCATTAGATTAGCTTACAATTTGATTTTTGGGGGGTTTTGTAGTCGCTGGTAACGAATATGGAGTCCAATTTTTAAAATTCAAAATGGCGAATCCAATATGGCAGACAATTTTTTTATAAACTCATTAAATTTGCTTGAAACTTGTTATTTGGGGTCGTTGGTCATGAATCTGAAGTCCATTTTTCAAAATTAAACGTGTTGGATCCAACATGGCGGCCAATTTTTCTAAAAATCATTAGATTCTTTTAAAGCATGTTACCGCAGATTTGTACGCTTTCTGTTGTTTATAGTTCTTCCAATTTTAACTCTGGTAAATTAATATATGGTCAACATCGCGGAAATTGAAATTTTGGAACGTGACAGTCTTTTTAAAATGTTCATAACTTTTAGAAAATAAATTCTAAAGTTGTATATTCATAATAATTATGGGTCACATTTACTTAACTGGACATGTCAAAAAATGGATTTTCTTGAAACATTGCTAGCATCTTACTATTACTAGTAAAAATATTTATATGAAACGTTATTAAAATTGATAAAATATTTTTTGAGTTACGCAATTTCAAAGTTTTGTCTCATTTTAAAATATATTTTTTTAGATTTAATATATTGATAAGTAAAATTAGGGGATACTGGGGTAAGCTCGCGCACAAGGTAAACCCTCTCTAGCGATTTGACGCTATAAACTCAACTTAAGATGGAGATATTTGTACTGTGAATAGTACTTAACATACAACTAATGTTAACGAACTGTCGTTTAGTTTCATGAATTCCCACGTGAAAAGATTACCGGTAAACTCCGCGGAAATATTCCGCGGAATTATGATTTTCTCAAATATATTGAAAATTAACAAAACAAGTTAAATAGTTAGAAAACCGATTTACGATATCATTTATGGTTATCCAGGCAATCCATAAATATTTTTAACCTAAACTGTCAAAAACGAAGAATCAGCATATTTAACATATCCTAACAATATTAAAATAATTTCAAACTGTCCATCTATGCATAACTTTACCCACGATTATCCCGGTATGATCCACAGTATTTTATCAAAATTTGGTACAATTTCAAAGGTAATTTTACTTTCAAGATCGATCACCTGGATATTACCCACGGTTATCCAGTTGGCCTGTCACTATTTTAAACATTGCCAGAGGATCCTAAGTTTCAAATTTAAATGATAACCTAACCTGGCAAAAACAATGAATCTACATAACACTCGCGGTTATCCAGGTATCATGTTAATATTTTAAACAATTTCTAAGGTAAGTCAAGACAACCTGTCAAATATGATGCATTAGATAACTATCAACTGAAATTCATGTATCCAGTCATTTTTTGCTCATTTTTAAAAATAAGTTAGCATAATATGTCAAAGAGGAAACATCTAGCTAATCATCTACTGTTGTCTAGGTATCCGGTTAGTTTTTAAATAAATTTCAAAGGTAAGTTAACATAGCCTGACAAAGACAAAGTACCAGCTTATCAACCACTGTTATCCAAGTATCCGACCATTATTTTGGACAATTCCAAAGTAAGTGAACCTACCCTGATCAAGACGATGAATTAGTAAATAAACTACAGACAACAAGTACTGCGGTAATTTTTTTCATTAATTTCAAGAATAAGTAAACATAATAACATGTCATAAACGATACAAATGATGATTATCAAATATTATCAAGATATCATGTGGAATGTTTGTAAAATTTCAATGGTAAGCCAGCTGAACCTGCTCAAGACGACACACCATCTACTAATAAACCAATGATATCGAAAGATATTCTATCGATTATTCAAACAATTTCAAGGGTAAGTAAACATAAGCTGTCATAAACGATACACCTGCAAATTATCTAATGTTATCCAGATATTTAAATTGTCCAAACATTTGACTGAATATGTGAATAGCATTAGCTAATTAGCAGGTTCGAATATTGGATAGCATATATTTAAATATAAGTGAGATATTAGCTGGTGCATCCTCAGGTTATGTTGATTTACCTTTGAAATTGTCTAAAACATTCGATTGAATATCTAGATAACATTAAATGATTGGCAGGTATATTATATGTTATGTTGACTTACCTCTTAAATTGTCCAAACATTCGACTGGATATCTAAATAACATTAGATAATTAGCAATTGTATCGTATTTGACAGGTTATGTTGACTTGTCTTAGACATTGTTTAAAATATTCACATGAAATCTGAATGCCGCGATTGTTATGTCGATTTATTGTTTTTTCAGGTTACGTTAACTTATGTTTGATATTGTTCGAATATTTGTCGTGATAACCGACGGAATAGTTCAGTTGGTTGGAGCTCCGGCTTTGCGGGTGGTGCGAGCGAGGTTCGTGCCCCCCGTCAGCCGGGGATTTTTTCCGACAGGTGAGATATTTTGAGCGGGAGGTTTGACGTCTAGGTGCGACGGTATGCATTGTCGATTATTGTCCGATGCCTACCGCCGAAACTAGACTGTCGATAAACCGGTTGTACTAAGAAGAGGTTTTTCTACAGTTTCCCTCTTCTCTGGCGAGAAAACCCAATTCGGGTGGTCCAGGCAAAATGCGAGTACTCCTATCTTCGAAAGTCGCACTGTAGGCGCATTAGGTTAGATAAAATTTGCTAATATTTGGTAGAATGGTTATGCTTAATCCATAAAAAGTATCAGCAGGGACTCTTGTCGAGAGCGTAAGGCCAATAGGGCAGGAGTATAAACGACAAAAAAAAAAAATATTTGTCGTGATATCTTTGGATATCAGTGGGAATTATTAGAAGGTGCTGCATTGTCTAGGACAGGTTGTGTTGACTTATCCTTGGAATTGTCCAAAATAATGGTCGGATATTTGGATAACAGTGGTTGATAAGCTGCTGCTTTGTCTTTGTCAGGCTATGTTAATTTACCTTTGAAATTTATTTAAAAAATGACCGGATACCTGGACAACAGTAGATGATTAACTAGATGTTTCCTCTTTGACATATTGTGCTAACTTACTTTTAAAAATGAGCAAAAAATGACTGGATACATGAATTTCAGTTGATAGTTATCTAATGCATCATATTTGACAGGTTGTCTTGACTTACCTTAGAAATTGTTTAAAATATTAACATGATACCTGGATAACCGCGGATGTTATGTAGATTCATTGTTTTTGCCAGGTTAGGTTACCATTTAAATTTGAAACTTAGGATCCTCTGGCAATGTTTAAAATAGTGACAGGCCAACTGGATAACCGCGGGTAATATCCAGGTGATCGATCTTGAAAGTAAAATTACCTTTGAAATTGTACCAAATTTTGATAAAATACTGTGGATCATACCGGGATAATCGTGGGTAAAGTTATGCATAGATGGACAGTTTGAAATTATTTTAATATTGTTAGGATATGTTAAATATGCTGATTCTTCGTTTTTGACAGTTTAGGTTAAAAATATTTATGGATTAACTAGATAACCATAAATGATATACTTGTAAATAGGTTTTCTTATAATTTAAATTGTTTTGTGCGTTTTCAGAATATTTAAGAAAATCATAATTCCGCGGAATATTTGGGGATTGACTTCGCGGAATCTCCGCAGAGTGATTCCGCGGAGATTCCACGGAGTTTACCGGTAATCTTTTCACGTGGGTTCGTCATAGAATCAGAGGCGGTTAAGTGTTTTTAGAAGTGCAAAAAAAATGCTCTTCGGATTTTTAAGTTTTTCGATTATTATTTTTGAGACTTAATTTATTTGACAAATTTTTTTTTATTCTATTGGATGTCCCTTTCCGAAATATATATTTAGTTTTGTTTCATTACAAAAAGATTTACTTAAATTTATTCTAAAATGTGAGAAATACATTCGGGGTAAAGTCGCTCACATAAAGTCGGGGTATAGCCGCTCATTTATTAAATTTGTTTAGGAAGCCGAATCAGTATTAACAGTATTTGCGTTTTTTGCGATCTTAAAATTTTTAATATTAAAAATATTTATTAAAAGATAAATAATATTCATTTCCTTACAATATTATTGAATTATAAGGTAATTAGTTGATTACACAGGCCGACAAAATTTTGTCGAATCTCAGAACCAAGAACCGGATAATACTTTTTGGAAGGTTTTTGACGTGCTGAATTCGAATCTGACCTCAGAATTGCCCCACCACGTCAGGTTTTTGAGATATTCTAACCTAAAAGTGCCAAAAACACGTTTTTGGGGCATTTTTGAAGTCCTGTACAATCAAGAGAAATTTTCTTTTCGTAAATTTATTTACGGCATCTAAAAGTACTATTCTTCCCCTTTAAAAGACCTCTTGAATCATTCAAAAATCTTTATTTTTACGGAGATATCATCATTTGAATTTTTTGAATGTGGTAAATTGGTCAATATTCGTTTACTGAACACATTCAAAAAATTCAAATGATGATATCTCAGTAAAAATAAAGATTTTTGAAAAATTCAAAAGGTCTTTTAAAGGGGAAGAATAGTACTTTTAGATGCCGTAAATAAATTTACGAAAAGAAAATTTCTCTTGATTGTACAGGACTTCAAAAATGCCCCAAAAACGTGTTTTTGGCACTTTTAGGTTAGAATATCTTAAAAACCTGACGTGGTGGGGCAATTCTGAGGTCAGATTCGAATTCAGCACGTCAAAAACCTTCGAAAAAGTATTATCCGGTTCTTGGTTCAGAGATTCGACAAAATTTTGTCGGCCTGTGTTATTTAATATTATAAGTGTCCCAAATTTCGCGATTTGTAACAATTTTTATTCAACAGATGGCGCCGAATTATCAATATTTGTTGGCAAAATTGAGCGGAATCATGTCTTTATCAGTCATTATTAGTAATTGTTAGGTTATAACGGTTATAACAAACAACGCAAACAAATTATCAAAATTTGTCGCTGTCTTTTTCGGCCAAAAAATAGACATAAATCTATGTTTGTTGTCTTCGTTCAGTTCTCGTTTTATCATTGTTTAGTTTTAAATTAAAATTTTCAAATTCCATTTGTTATATTTTATAAATAATATTGGATTGAAGAACGTAACGTTAAAAAATTAACGAAAATAAAACTGACATTTATGACACTATTTCAACAAAAATAAAGAAATTTGATTTAAAAAAATACAATTAAGACAATAAAAATGAAATAAAATTATAAATTAAGCAAATTCCAACAAATAATACGACAAACTGCAAAAATGCTGGTTTATTAACCTTAAATATTAAAATTATTATTAATATTTGATATTTGATTCGTACGACATTGAAATATTGTTTCGATTAAAAGAGAACTTAAAACTACATCAGATTGTGGAAAAAAAAATTTTTTTCGACCCGGTAAAGGGCCAAAAACCGCAAAGTCTATAACCTCCACAGACAATGAATGACTAAAAATGAACTTTAAGGGTAATAATTGATTAATGACACATTTCTATGATGTGTCGATCAAAAGAGAACTTAAAACTACATCAGATTGTGGAAAAAAAATACATTTTTTCGACCCGGTAAAGGGACAAAAACCGCAAAGTCTATAACCTCCACACGCAATGAAGGACTACAAATGAACTTTAAGGGTAATAATTGATTAATGACACATTTCTATGATATGTCGATCAAAAGAGAACTTAAAACTACATCAGATTGTGGAAAAAAAATTTTTCGACCCGGTAAAGGGACAAAAACCGCAAAGTCTGTAACCTCAACACGCAATGAAGGACTAAAAATGATCTTTAGGAGTAATAATTGATTAATGACACATTTCTATGATGTGTCGATCCAAAGAGAACATAAAACTACATCAGATTGTGGTAAAAAAATAAATTTGGTCGCCCCGGTGAAGAGACGAAAATCCCCACAGTCTTTAACCTCGACATCCAAAGAACCACTAAAAATCAACTTTGCACGTAATGTTTGATTCGTGTGACTTTTTTCCCTTGTGCTGATCAAAAAAGAATCTAATCTAAAGCTACATCTAAATGTGGAATAAAAATAAATGTTTTTCCTCCGGTGAAGGGACTAAAACTCCAAAATCTAAATATATCGTTGGAAGGATAAAAACAAAGTAATAAACCATTATAAATAAACTTTTCGAAATGAATCCTTGACAATAATCTTTTTATAGAAAATTATGATTGTTTTTGGAAAACGAGTAACATTTAGAATTTTAATAATTTCTTAAAACTACAATTATAATCCTTCCGGAATTCAATTATTTTCTACAATATTCAACTATTTAATTATTTTTAAAATTCAAAATGTTTACAAAAAATTTTTTGTAGATATATTTGAAAAATTTAATTTTGTTAAAAAATGATTTTGTTAAAGATGAATTTGATTATTTATTTAATTAACAAAAATCTTTATTTCGAGTGAATTCAGCTTTAACTGTATTGAAATTGAATTTCAATAGGTTAAATAGAATAGTACTCAAAAATCAAACATCCCGAGGTAAACGTTATTTGCTCCTTCGGGAAAAATAATTATATTTTCAAAAGGTAGTGAATCCCCTTTTTAGGTTTATTATTGAATTAATAACCCTGGTTAGACGGTATTTTAATTGAGAGAAAAAAAGGAGGAAGTTTTGCAGGTGGCAACAGTTTGTTAAACTGTAATAAAACTCTTCTGATAATATGAGTTACATATGACACTTTTGCTTTATTTATTTTAATAAGCTTACTGAGATTAACATCAAAATCATGTAATGACCAAAAAATTTTGGTTTCCTTTGAAAATTAAATCCCCTTATATTAAACAATATTTATTATAACTAAATACCCCTTTCTTATAGAACATGCCCTCGTAAATCCTTAAATCTATGTATGACAATTTAACTTTTACAACGTTTGTTTATTATTAGTTACAAAAAAAATAATGGTTGTCTACACTTTTATGTGTATAGAATATAGTATATGTAGGTGTAATTATGTGTAAAATAGTGTGATAACTAAAAATCAACTCACCAACTTACAATTTTTCTTATTTTTCTCAAGCGCAGAAAAGTATCTTGTTACCTTTCTCAGGTAGAATATTCAGAGTCACACCTGTGACAGAATCTCTTATACAAGCTAATTTTTTTCTTTATTATTTTCTTTATATCTTCTCCAATTATTTCCTATTATTTAATCTTTCTTTATTATCATCAATGTAATACTTTAAATTACTTTTTTTAAAATAATTTAACAAATATCAAAATTGATTTTAATATTTAAAGTTCGGGGTCACCGAATTTAAATTTGTAATCAAATCTGATATTATTTGACAACAATGACAATGACAAAAATACTTTTCAAACCACTAGGCAGAGGTTCGATATTTAACTCTCCCTAATTTATTTTAGTTATTTCACTTCAACCTTTTTTTTATTCACTTTATCAACACAATATTCTCTTAAATGATTCTTTTTAAATAAGCTTTAACTTTTCTTTTTTTTGAATTTATCAGATTATTACTTTAATTCTAATCGTTCATTCAATATTCACTTTTTATTCATATATTCTTTTTTTTAATTATTATTTTCAACCCGCGTAAACGAATATTAAAAATTCTCAATTTAATTCACTTTAATCAATTAATCAATAGAAATTTAAAATCAACCCTTGAATCTGGGGAAAAAATATAAACCTCCGCCTTTTGCGGGAATCAATTTCACAAAAAATTTAATATCAACCACTCTGTGGGAAAAACAAATTAAGACTACTCTATTCTTTACGAATAAAATCGGTCACACCTTGAAAATCGGCTTGGAATTATTGAAAGTGGGGGACTCCGTTGCACACGGACCCTCAAATTTATTGTTGCTAGGCAAGCTTTTTGCAAGCTTGCAAATTCCTTAAAGGTGGCGTGATACTAGTTCGAATGCTCGATACTCTATATTGTCAATGTGTAGGTGTTTCCATTGCCCTTGGTGTCTTACCAATACATTTAAAGTCTTCTCTGTAAATTTGTTTTTTGATGATTCGGACAATTTTTAATAGTCGTTGGATGGTTTATATTCTTTGGAATTTTAGTATTTTCATAATTAAAATATTATTCCGATAACACCCAAAGACAAAATAAAAGAAATAAGGTTTTAGTTGTTTCCTTTTTGTTTTAAACCTAGATTGAATGATTTTAAATACGTTATTAAACAGTAAATTGGTGAATTGATTAATAGTAAAATTACACCTTTTCTATTAATTGTGTAAATAAAAATACTTAATTTTAAAACATTAATTCCCCTATTTCCCTATAAAGTTAAATAACATCGACAGTGCCTCATTCTGTAATAAAAAGATAAAAAAGAAAATTAAAAAAAAATCGTTACGAATCCGAACGTAACAGATTTAGAAACAATAATGAAGATGAAAGAATTTATCAATTATCCGAATCAATCAAATCTCTCGAAAATAAATTTCTTGAGTAAGCACTAGATTTCGTTATGAAAATACAATATATTTTTCATATGTATCGACAGCGCAGCTGTCCTAAATACAGAAACCTGCTTTTTCTGAAAATCATTTTTTCGAAATTAATTAATAATTTCAAAATTATCAAAGAACTCAGAAAAAATTGGTTAGCATGGTGGGATACGAGCCCACGACCATTCAGATTTAGAAACAATTTTTGAAAAATTTGTTTATAATTATTTTTCGCATTATAAATATTTAAATGAGATGCACTTTTAATATTTTATATTTTAATATTTTTATTTAAGACAAATTAACATTTATTAATTAACTTTAAGATATTTAATAATTTTTAAACGACTTAAATTTTCTTATGATAGATTAACATAATAAAATATATATTTTTAATTTTAATCTCATGTTCATTATTAAAGCGAGTTATTTTCTTGATATTGTGGAGTAGTAAATTTCATCCACAACATTGGTTAGAAGGTTTCCCAGAATTTTAGTTTTTTCAAACGCTACTTTTCTCTGCCTTTTCTCGCAAAGATATCGATTGTAGCGACCTCCCTTTTAGATTTCCATTTGCCACCTGCACGAATTTTGTAAGAAAAGAGAAAATTAATATATTACGCTTAAACTGAATAAATCAAAATTAACACAGCTTTTGTAACAAAATTAAGTTAAAAATAAGAACGTAATTATTTTGTAATAATTCAATGAAATTAGAAATTTTTATTAAAAGTGGAAATGCATTGGAAAATTAAAACTGTGAAATAATTCTTTAAATAATTGATAACTATCTTTTGATTGTTCTGTAAAAATTAAATTAATGAAGTTTATTAACCTGCAAAGTGCAAAGTTTAGTTATTTTCAAATACGGAAGCTTTTAGTTTTTCTATTAAAATTCATTGTGATTTTAGTTTTAAATATATACAGGAAGTAAAGTAATTATTTTACAAAAAATATTTACCTTGTCTATTTTCATAATTTGCGTTGATATTTGCAGTTGAATAAGACGGACCAGCTGTTTCCCTGTTCCTCAAATTTATTAAGGGAGAACGATAATACGGGTTTGTATTTCTTTGATTGAAGTTATTAATTGGAGCACGATGATTCACGGAATCATGATTAAGAGAATTTTTAAGCTGACCATTATTAGAATGTTTATTGAAAGAATCACATCGAGAACCATCAGATGGAGTATCATTTCTATTAAACTGAGTTTGATTAGAGTGCGAAGGACTTTCTAAGTGTCGATTAACAGTTTGAGGATGATTCTGCGGTTGTACTTGCTGAAATTGACACGATGAAGATCTTTGAGTAGGATGATTTCTCGAGGTATTTTCCGTAGAAGAGAATGTCCTGTCTCCGCGCTGAGAAAACATTATATTAATTCAAAAAGAAAAATAATTTTAAGTGATTTTGTTTAATTAAAATTAGTTTGTGATCTTAATTCCAATATAAAATATAATATTTGTTTGAATAATTATGATTAATTCAAACATATTTTCTGTTTTACTTATAACAAAAATATGTTTAAAAATGTTATGTTTCATTAAAACTTAAAGAAGGTTGATTATAAATAATTAAAAATCAACCTATCTTATGTTTGAATTAAATATATTACTTCGATTATTAAATATGATTAACAAAAATGTTTAAAATATAATTACAAGGTGTTCATTAATCTTTGAAAAGATAGTGGGAGTTTACGTTATGAGAATATTACACAAGAACTTCTAATGATTTTTGTTATTTATTGAATTTTATTAAACTGTTTTTACTAAATTTAATTAAAAATTTTCTAATAACTTATTCTTTAAAATGATATGTTGAAATGTTCCTTATTAAATAATATTTAGAAAATTATTTACTTGTCTTATTTGAAGATTACACAATTTATTTGTTAATTCTTCCCTATCCGTTTGCGTTTTATTCTAAAAAATAAAAATTTTATAGAATACATTTATAAACAAATTCGAATTTTTCATAACTGTTAGACAAATTTTTTTGTTCTTTGTCAAGCTATTTTAAAAAATATTATTTATTTTATTAAAAATGATATAAAACTATTTCAATTACTAAAATAGAATAAGATAACTTGTTAAAAAATTATCATTCGTTTTTGATATCTAAAAGATTATTTTACTTTTCTAATAAAAAATTTTAATATAAATTCTTATATAATTAATACATTTACATATATATTTAAAATATACATTAACACAAATTTCTCTATTTTGTTTACCTGATATTCCAGAGACATTTTCAAAGAATTAATCTAATTCACTTTTCGAGAAAATAAGTTTAGAAATGTCCATTAAACTCAAAGTAACAGAAACGAAATTAACAACCCTCAATTGTTCTTAACATTTATGTTTTTCTTAAACAAAAACACATGCACATTATACTACCATGTACCGGCAAAAACAAACATTCCAACTTGAGAGGTGGGAGTGACTCCCAACATCTTGAGATGATGATGGCGCTGCAATACACAATCAGACGTCAAAATAACCATAAAGTAGAGGCATGATTTTCCCCTAATCGCCAAGAGATCGAATGTTCAAATGGTCGAATACCAAATCGTCGAATCGTCATTTGGTCGAATGCTTAAAACGTGGAATTGTCAACAAGTCGAATGCTAAAAACATCGGATCGTCAAATGGTCGAATGTTCAAAACGTCGAATTGTCAAATGGTCGAATTCTAAGAACATCGAATAGTCAATTCGTCGAATGGTAAAAACATCGAATAGGCAAATGGTCGAATCGTCAAAACGTCGAATCGTCAAATGGTCGAATGCTCAAAACGTCGAATCGACAAATGGTCGAATGCTCAAAACGTCGAATCGGCAAAAAGTCGAAAAATTTGTTTCATGTAAGTTAATATTAACTTTAACCAATCAAATTTTTCGACTTTTTGATGATTCGACGTTTTGAGCATTCGACTATATGACGATTCGACGTTTTGAGCATTCAACCATTTGATGACTCGATCTTTTTAGCATTAGACAATTCGACGTTTTGAGCATTCGACCATTTGCCTATTCGCTGTTTTTACCATACGACGAATTGACTATTCGATGTTCTTAGCATTCGACCATTTGACGATTCGACGTTTTGAACATTCGACCATTTGACGATTCGATGTTTTTAGCATTCGACTTGTTGACAATTCGACGTTTTTATCATTCGACCTGTTGACAATTCGACGATTTGGTATTCGACCACTTGGCGATTAGGGGAAAATCATGGTAATAGACAATTAAGGCCTTTCTCCAATATGTTCCTAAAACTCTGTGTCTGCGTCGGTTGCTATGGCAACATATGCTAAAATCAACGCAACGCAGTCATTCGCAGTCAAACGCAGAGTTTTAGGAACATATTGGAGAAAGGCCTTTAATGGAAAAACGAGTGAATGCATCTTTAGACTCCCACCACTAAAGTTGGAATGTTTGTTTTTACGGGTGCATGTGCTTCTGCTTTGTGTCATAAAAACAAAAATGCTAAAAACAAATGAATATTTTTAATTTTATTTATTTTATCTTAAGTTTACGCTATTTCTAAACAGTCGTCATACTTCTTCAGAAGTTTAAAGTGTATTTTTTCTAAAAGGTTCGAAAAGTGAATCACATCAGTTCTTCGATAATGTCTCAGCAAAGTCAGGTAAAATTAATATAGAAATTTGTGTTAATGTAGATTTTAAATATAAAAGTGTATTAATTATATAAGAATTTGTATTAATCTTGTTAATTCATATTCTACTTTCTAAAGAAATATTACTTATCTTTACTTTACTTATAGAATATATTGTAAAATTTATTTGCATTAAAATTAATACATTTTAAAAGTTACAAGTTTTTTCACAATCAAAGTACTAATAATCTATATATAATATTTGATCTAAAATCATATAAGTGTTAATATTTTTTTTATTCTGTTTCTCTTTAGACATTTTTGAAAACTGCATTATTTGACCATTTAACGTACAGAAAGTGTCAGGAGAATTTCAAAAAATAACTGACACATTTCGTAAATTAGATTTTTTAATTAATAAAACATATTAAACGAGTAGACCATTTTTGTAAATAAAAAAATTCTGGTAATTTAATTCCTTCAAAAATTCAATGAATTTGAGCAAAAAGTATATTTTTAATATGTTAATCAATTTATTTTACTGGAAAAATATTTTTATGAAATATATTATAATTTCAAATAGACAGTAGTGAAAAACAAGAAAATTTATTTATAAAAGCGACTGAATGAAACTCTTTAAATATTTGTGAAGAGAAACAGAATAACCTTGTTATCTCTAAAATAAATTATTTCGTTTTAAAGCAATTAAAATGTTAACTTTTACCATTTTTTACAAGTTATCTAAAAAATGTAAGTTTTTAAATAAATTATTTCATTTTCAATAGCGGAACTTTGGACTTCAATTTGGAGATATTCTATTTTCTGCAGATGGGGGATCAATGTTTACAGAAAGACAAATTAAACAGGAAGTTAGTAATAACTATGTCTAACATATTGTTATACTGTCCTTAAAATCGTAAAAACCTAAATGTATAAATTTATTAACTTTTTAAAAATGATATTTAATTTTTAAAATATTCCGTTTTAGTTACATAAAAGTTTTTTGCAAAAAATTTTATATTTCCAGTTTTTTATTTCTTCTTACGCAGATATTTTTAAAATTTTTATATGAAAATGTAATAAATGGAATTTAATTTGATCAAAAATAGACAATGTTAATAGTCATGTTTGGTCTTAGAAAATCTTTTGATTTTTTTTAGAAATTTATGGAACACCCTGTACTTATATTTAAAATATTTATAATCCTCAAACCGCTTTCCAGATGATTGACGAGAGTAGTGAATATGCACACCTAACATATGATAAATTTTCTCCATTGCCAAATTCCTCGAGAAATCATCCTACTCAAAGATCTTCATCGTGTCAATTTCAGCAAGTGCAACCGCAGAATAATCCTCAAACTGTTAATCGACACTCAGAAAGTTCTTCGCACTCTAATCAAACTCAGTTTAATAGAAATGATACTCCATCTGATGGTGCTCGACGTGATTCTTTCAATAACGAAACTGCGGATGCTTCTAATAATGGTCAGCTTAGAAATTCGCTTAATCATGATTCCGTGAATCATCGTGCTCCAATTGATAATTCCAATGAACAAAATGCTAATTCTTATCAACGTGCTCCACTCGATAATTCCAATAAAGAAACTGTTGATTTTTATCGTGCTCCATTAGTAAATTTGAGCAACAATGAAACAGCTGGTCCGTCTTATCGCACTCCAAAAATCAACGCTTATAACAAAAATACTATGGGTAAATATTTTATAAATTATTTATAATGAAAAATATACACTTATAATGAATACTTTTATTATGTTTATTATAAATACTTTGAAATTCCTTAAGTCTATCGTTTCCCCCAATTGCATTCCAAAGAAAACTTATTTTTTCTAATTTTTTTTAAGTTTCTAAATACTTTCTATAATACAAATTTGTTTTAAGAATCCTTTTACAAAAGTTGTTCTACACTAGTTTTAGTTAATTTTTTCTAATATAATTCTATTCTTTCCAAAAATTGTTTAACAATCTTTAAGCTACAATTATATTTATTTCTATTTGTAATTTTGTTCTCTAATAGGTCGTTATATCACAATATTTTGTTACTTTATTTGTTTTGTTTATAATTATTTTTATCAAAATATTAATTTTGTAGGTGGAAAATAAAAGTTTAATAGGGGCCGATACATCAGATATTTTAAGGAGAGGAAGCAAAGAAAAGAATTCATGGCAAAAACGAGAATATTGGCCAACCTTTCAAGTACAGTTGTTGACGGCATATACAACTCTACTAAATCCAGAAAATAAATTTCATTTTAATAATGAAAATTAAATTTTCTGAACTTCATTTAATTATTGTTCTTTGACATAATAAACTTTGAATCGTTTAAAATTATTTACTATTTTAATTTTAAACAATTATATTTAATTTCATCTTATCTTGTTCTAAATAAAAGTATTAAAATTATTTCTGTGTTGAAGATTATTAATAATTAAAACAAATTTTTAGTTTCATAAAAATTTAAAAATTATTTACGAAACACTGTGGATTAGTTCTTAGTAATTTTTTAATTAATTAAAATATTTCATTCTTTAAATTCAGTCGAATTTTTTCGAGTTCTTAGATTTTGAGCAGAGTCGAGCTGTACCTAATTATGTTTGAAAACGTATTAATTTTGTATGAGAAAATTATAAGAAACTATTTAAACTAACTATTTTAAAAATTTTTTAAACACTAGAAAAATTTACTCAATTACAAAAAACGTTATACTCAATATATTGTTAATATGCAAATTACAAAAATTTTTTTTTGAATTTTTAAATAATTTTTTATAAATAGAATAATTTTTTGCAAAAGTTAAATTATTTTTAAACAAAATTTTAATAAAACTTAACAGGAGAATACAATAATTTATTTAAAATAGTAAAATTTTTACAATGATTTAATTATTTTTGAAGAAATTTTACGAAAAAATTCAATTTTATTCTTTTTCGTTATAAAATCTTTGCATAAATTCAATTATTATCAATAAAAGTTCATGAAAGAATTGAATTTTTTTTATTCGTTATGAAAAAATCTCAATAGAATTCAATTATATTCTAAAATTTTAATTAATTCTGTAAAAAATTCAATTACATTTGTAAATAGTATAAAATTCTTTGCAAAAATTAAATATTATTAAAAAAATTCAACGAAAAAATTGTATTTTATTCTTAATTCGTTATAATTATTATTATTTATTTAATAGGTAGGGGAGAGTCAGTACGGTCGGCTCACTTTTTGACTTGTACCCATAACTTCCGTTCTAGGCCGAATTTCACGTTTTCTGACATATGGTTGGAAAGATCTTCTGAAGTGGAATGTTTCTTCTGTACATCAGAAAATATTACGGTCGGATCAGGTCTTTACGGTCGGTTCACCGTAGGAAATCAATGTGAAATGAAGGAATATTACTAAAAATGTCCCGTAAATTACAGAAGAATGCTGAAATGCACTTGAAAATGGAAAAAGGAAATAAAAAAATTATATAAAAATTAATCTAAAAACATTCTCAGTAAGCGAAACGTTTACAATACGTTATATAAGGAGATGTGAAATAAGACTTTTTAAAATGTTTTACGAACGTTTTTCGAACATGAATATTTTTTTTCACTGTAAAATGACGTTCTTTACACATCTCTACCTTAAATAAATGAATTTCCGATGTCAGAACGCACCATAATTGTAAAATAATGCGTCCCAACATGCACGATATAAAGTGATCCGACCGTAAGTTTCGCGTCGTTTTTATTTTTTTAGCACACATACATAAACGCGCGATATAAAAACAAAATAACATACCAAAGTATTAAAGGACTCTCTAATGAATAAATTTCATCAATTTAATTTATTGTTTGCATCTTCCATTTTGTTTAATTAATCTTTTTCGACACTAAGTAAAAGTTTTGCTTAAAAAATTCACCACACATTTACGTTTTACGTTTGTACTGCTCGCGTACTTCATTGGAACTTAATGAAAGAGAGATGAAAAGTTTTCTACCATTACTAAGAAGTATTTACATGCAATGGTAAATGGCACCAGTTTGTTACAACTGAGAAACCTGAGGTGAGCCAACCGTAAAGGTGCGCCGACCGTAGTGACTCTCCCCTATAATAATATAATTAATTATTATTACTGTCTAAAATTTTAATAAAATTCAGCAATTAAATGTTTAATTTCAATTATTAACAAACACGATTATTTTAAAAACTTGAAAGAAATTCTTCATAAAATTCCATTATTTTCAAAAAATGTTTATTTAAAAACTGAAAATATTGAAAAAGAAAAATAATTAAAAATTTTAAGAAACAAAGAAGAAAACAACAACTAAATTCAGACTGCGAACAAATTACCGGAATACAACTATTATTTTTTAAATATTTTGCAATTGTTTTCTTAATTTGTCATTTACGTTTGTTATGACGTTTCTTATATAGAAAATTTAATATAGTGTGTGACATTGTATTTTTGAATACTAATTGAGCATACAGTAAAGCAAAATTAAATTTGATAATTCAAAAATCAAATTTATTAATAAGAAAATGTTGACTACGGGGAATGTATATTTGATAGCAAAAGTAATTGCACAAGCTACAGAAGAAACTTCAAATGGCAATGTGGAAAACTTTTCAATTGGACAAACCATTTCAAAAAAGGTAAAATAAAACTTATTTTAATCCTTGGAATTATATAATTAATTTGTTTTATTATTAGATTTGTTTATTATAATATTTAAGAATATAAATAAAGCATTTTTTCAATGTAGAAAAGAAATTATTTAAGGGTTAGAAAAAACGCAGTCAAGCTTCGTCACTAATTATTTTCAATTTATTATTAGTCTTTCCTAGAAAATAAATGTTGGTTAAATATTTTAATGTATGTATATCTAAATTAAATAATACGCATACCAGTAATGATGTGTATTAAGTGTAATATAACACTGATAATGAAAGTTTTTACTTGTTATGTAGAAGTTTACAATAACAAATTATATTATAATTATTATTTATAAATTACTTACAAATATATACTTTCTTCAACCCTTTATATTGATAATAAGAAAAAATTATCAACATTTTTTTTCATTAATGTTAAATGTTAAACAATCAGGGTGGCCACATGTCAGTGAAGTTAGGGAAATGACAGCGAAAGAAAATTTTTTGTCGGGTAAATTAAGAAAATTCCGACTTTTTTTACAAACATTGCAACAAAATACCGCTTTTTTTCGTCTTTGTGTATGTTTACCATTTTATTAATTCTTTTTAAAAAATAATTGTTGTTATTTAATAACTTTTCAGACAAATCATCTATAGAATTTCGCATGAATTTTGTTCGAAATTCGTTCAGAATTCAGGTTCAATTTTGATAGAAATTCGTGTGTCGTTTTAGAACGTTATTTAGCGAATGGCAGGTGAAAAACGGATACAGAATTCATAAAAAAAACATTCCACATGGAAATCCGAACGGAATTCCGTTCAAATTCGGGTGAATTGTTTAGTCCAATAGTAATTCGACCTGAAGTAATTGCTTCAAATATTTTAAAAATAATTTCCAACCTTTTTTTATCGAGTTCTGTACAAAATTTGAGCGAATTCCAAACGAATTTTCCAACAACTTCCCATAAAAATTCCGCTAGAAATCCAATAGTAATTTGACTCGTAGTAATTGCTTTAGATTTTTTTATATAATTTTCGACTACTTTTTCGTATAAATTCTGTACAAGATTCGATCGAAGTCCTAACAATTTTTCCAACAATTTATTTACCAAATACTTAGCAATTCTCTCGAATTTTGTACAGAAGTCATTTGGAAATTGTTTTTACACCTACAAAAAATCGCATTCCTTTAAGTGTACGAAGAAAGAAATCCAAAGTTAACAATAATAAATTATTTAAACAAATGTAAAGTGCAGCATAAAAATAGGAAAATACTTCCTCTATATGAGGAAGCAATATATTATAAAATAGAAAAGTCGGAGAAGTGCGACGCTTTTTGCGCTTGTGAGAATCGTTATAAATTAATATTCTAAATGAATTAATCATTTTTTGACAAAATTTCATTTTAAATATTTCCTACTATTTCCGTGTACTTCAGGTCAACATTTAAATTAACAAAGAATATCATAATTTAATTAAAAAATCACACCTTAAAACATTTAAAAAAAACACTGGAAAATAATCTAAGTCTGACTCCGAGCATTTTTCAACAGAATTTAGCAGATATTTTTAGTCCGAATTTTTTCACAAGAATCTAAACAAGTTCTATAGTTAGATTTTTCCAAACTAAATTCTCTAGCGTGATTCTAATAAAAATCTAAGATTTGGTAGGGACACGTAGGGAAATTTTTATAAATTATACTCGTACTAAAATTGAGGTTTCCGTAAAGTGGCATTCCAGGAGAAATTTACTACTTTTTGGAGTACCCTCACCGATTTCTTTTAAACTTGGTAGTATTACATTTGTTGGTCTAAAGTTTCAGAAAATCAATTTTTTAAGTAAAATCGATTGTTTATTTAAAAGTTAAAATAATTTCTAAAAATTGTTTAAATGCCCATATCTTTTAAACGGTACAAGATAATTGAGTTTTCTTTTTTGCTAAACATTCATAAAGACGAGACGCTTAAAAAATGTTACTAACATTTTTTTCTTATTTTGTTAATTAAAAAAGTTATTTAAATAAATAATATTAACTTTTGATCAGGAATTCAAAATTAAATGACTTACGAACCAAAAAATTCATTTTTTCCACACTTTTATATTCAGAAAAAAAAGTTGATAGAGTTTTGCAATAACTTATAATTTAAACAATGATTCGCTTGTTTACAATTATTTTACAGCTAAATGATCAGCTGATGTCTCTTACGTGTGACTACTGCTACATCACGTCCATCTGACGTAGAATGATACGCGTAGTAAACCGCATATACATAATTGACAAGCGTGGAAAAATGTGGCTGATGGTTGGGCCTGCCATCAAGAAGTTGATTTTCTCAACTGTGGCGGCCATAGTTCACCCGACCGTCGGCCCAACTGTGGCTGATGGTTGATCCGATCATAAAAAAGATGATTTTCTCAACTGTGGCGGCCACAGTTCATACGACCGTCGGCCCCAGTGTGGCTGATGATTGGGCCTACAATCAAGAAGTTTATTTTTTCAACTGTGGCGGCCATCGTTCACCCGACCGTCGGCCCAACTGTGGCTGATGGTTGGGCCGATCATAAAAAAGATGATTTTCGATTCAACCAAATAATTTCTTCCAATACGTTTATTTGTATTAACCAAATGGTTATTATACTTAATCAACAAATTTTATTTTATATAACTGAAAAATTTGTTTATTTTAAGAGAAAACATTTATTTGATTCAAATAAATAGTTTTAGTTAACGTATTTGGTTCATTTGAAGAAATATTTTTGTTTACTTAATTTTGTTATTTATTTTCCTGTAATAATGATTGAATTTCCTAATCAGAAATCTAAATTTTTCATATAATTATTCTTTTTGAACATCCAGGATTCCAAAAATGCCCCCAGGTGCGAATTTTCTGCGGCAGCTAGAGTTGGGAGGTCGGGCCCAGGTCGGCTCATCTATGGCTGCCAATAGGTCGGCAGCCAAAGTCGGGCAGACTTTGGTTACTGTTTCCACCCAAAATTGGCCCGACTATGGCTGCCAGAGTATACAAAATCTAATTTCAGTTGGTCGGGTTTGACTCTGGCCAGAGTCGGCCCGACCGTCTTAAAAAACAATTTTTATACTGCCATGATAAAAATTACAATTTTTTGTGTTAATTATTTTAGCTATAATGGATTATTAAAATATTAATAAACGTTATTTTATTTATTCATCGTTATGGATTACAAATTTCTTTCGGTTTAACTTGCAGCTTATAAAATTATTCTTGCTCTCAGGTGCGACAAGTTGGTCAGGCCATGGTCGCTCCGACGTAACGGATAGTCGTGCCGACCTTGACAGCCAAAGGTCGGCCGAATTATCGAATTGTAACATCGGCCGTCCAGTGGCTGACATGGTCTGGCCGACTATGGTTACCAAAGTCGGGCCGACCATGAGGAAGAAGGTCGGCTTCACTTTGGCAACCATGGTCATGCCGACCTTGGAAGCCACATGCCGGCCGACCGTTTGCAAAAAATTATTAATTTTACAATTAACAGATATTAGGCGCTATCGTAAATTAATTATTTATTGTTACATCTTAACTCTAAACGTAATCTTACACATAAATACAAATTAAAATTTCTAACGCTCGCAGGGATCGAACTCGCAACCTAACGCACCGAAGTCTAACACGCTAACCATTACGCTACGCATACATGAAAGCCTGAGAACAAAAATGATTCTATAAGCTGCAATTCAAACAAAAAGAAATTTGTAATTCATAACGACCAATAAATAAGATAATTTCTATTAATTTTAGGTTAATACATTATAAATAAAATAATGAACACAACAAATTTTAATTTTTACCATGGCAGTATAGAAACACACTTATAATTTTGTTTTTTCGTTATACAGATTTTTCTAATAAATTTGACATGAACGCGGACTGTAGACAAGTGAGACCGACATTTTTAAATTTACACATGTACTTTTTTAGACAAGCAAATATTTTTGTTTGACTAATATAAAATGATTTGGTTGAATCAAACAAATTTCTGTGTTGTGTCAAATAAATTGTATTTAACTAAACAATATTCTCTATTCAGAACACTAATTTTTTAAAATCAAACAAACATCTTCAAATAAAAAATTTCTTTGGGATAACCAAACAAATTTTACGTATTTATTAAAATGAATCAAATTTTTATTTAAATCAAAGAAATTGCTTTATCGTAACAAATAAAATAGGGTAATTAAACAGTTTGGTTAAGTAAAATAAACTTTTTCTCTGAGTGTAGTAAGCTTAAACCTGGTATACATACGTATTTCCTCGTTAAGGTTACTAAAAAAATAGAGTCTACTAGATTAGATCTCACGGTTATGTACTAGGATTGAATAAAATTGACTTTCTTGGAAAAAATTTCATAAAATCCCTGAAATCTAGATATTGTAAATGAGTTTTTTATTTGTTGATGGAACCGTCGGTTTTACTGTGATCCACTTGCCTGATTTTTTAAAAATAATTAACATATTTTATCATTGGTAAATTAGTACATATCAATAAATTTATAAAGATGAATGATTATTTTAAAGATATTTTCTTTCTCATAAAATAGATTTGCAGTACCTTGAAAATGAAATTTACCGATAAAGCTAAGACTACGTTGACGAGAGACTGGGTTGCTAACACTGTCAATATCAAGGGTGAAGTAATGAACATACTAAAGGAGGTGTTTGTTGATGAAAATGAAAAAAAAATTAGAAATAGATGCGAATGAGGTAACTAGTAAATGTAATAATCTAAATTTTATTGCAGAAGAAATTCTAGGTGAAAGCTTCGTAGAGGAAGAAGAAGAAATCACAAATAATGAAGAAATATGCAATAATAAAAGTGAGTTAGAGGAAAATCTGAAAAATACTGATAAAAGTATAGCTGAAGACATAGTCTCAAATATTTCACTTGAACTAAATGAAGAGAATAAAGAACAAATGGAAGCTATTAAAAAAGTTAGAGATGACTTTCAAACAAAAGACACTAAAAGAAAAGAAGATGAAAACATGAATACAATGATAGAAGAAGCGATTAAACAAAAAATTAAAAATAAATTAATAAATACAAAATTAATGAAAGAAACGAAACAGATTAGGAATAAAAATACAGTTGAAAGAGAAACAGAGATTGAAAATAAAACTATTAAAAGCGAAATTTCACAAGATTATAAAAGCAGAGGAAATGAAGCAGAATTGTTTTCATCAATGAATAAACTATTTAATACAGAATATATCGAGAAAGAAGATAAAAAGCAGGACAGTGAATTTAAAGCAGAAAAAGAGAAAACAACTTTCTCTGATATGAAACGAAATAAAAGCCCGGAAGAAAATTATGAAGATGAAGTGTATTCTTCTTATGAGGAAAAAAGTGACGATAGTAGTGTTTGTTCTCGTAATAACTTAAGCGTTTCATCATCGGAATACATTCAAAATACCACAGATGTTGCTCGTCCAAAAGTTTCCAAGCAAATAAAGCTCAAATATTGTGTTAATCGTGGTGAATTAAAGATACCCTTCGACGTACACATAATGATACCAGGATCCAAGCGTGAAATAGATAGTGAAAATTTGCGTCTACTGATAAGAGATACTCTTCCAAGTACACAAAATATAAAATGTAGAATGACCTTCGGTACTTTGAGAAAAAATAAAGTGAATTATGTAATGTATTCGACTTGTAGAAATGTCGAATGTCGTCAAAAGTTTAAATTTGACATAGTTGCTGAATGGCCTTTGGAAACAACCATTTTCATCAGCAGTACGGATCATAGTAATGAAGAACACTGTATAGAAAATACCAAAAATTACCACCTTAGACAAAAAGAAAGATTGGAATTACGAGAAAAGTTAAAGAATATTCAACCTCGTAAGTATCAGTTAGAGGTAGAGAATACAATTGACAAATACGTAGCAAACTCCGGAAATATGCAGAAAGCAAGAAAATGTATATCAAAAGGCAAGAGGAGAGGAATTATCAAAATACGATTTAACTTTGAAATCGATGGAATTACAAGACCTTAATCAACTTTGGGTTGAAGAAAATCATACAAGTGATCCTTTCCTTCGAAATATTGAACTACCAATGTCTGTAATAATGTATAATGAAGAAAAATTGCAAGTGATAGGACCAGGGAAAATACTAAGAGCTGATTCAACTGGAAATTGTTGTGCACAGCCAACTTATATTGCATCCAAACGTGTCTACTACTATGCTTGCGTAGTTTATGTTTGTGGAAGAGTTCTACCTATTTTAGAATTCGTTACAACATGTCATAACACAGTAAACGTAAGGGCTACTTTAAGTCGCTTTAGATATTTTGTTGAAACAGTAACTGGAATGTGGCCTTACTTTCCTATTATTATAATAGATTGGAGTTGGGTTTTTATACATGCACATATAAATGAATTTAACTCCACAAATATACATGAATATTTAAAAAAATGTTACTTTTGCGCTGTCAATAATGATGTTTTTCCTAAGAAGTGGTCAATAATGGCAACTTGTTGTGTACATTTTCTAAAAAGATCACATGATCGACTTGATGAAAAGCAGCCTGATTTTATTGGATTATCGTTAATTATGGATTACTTTGCATTTATGGTTCAATGTAAAAGTATTCAGGAATTAGATAATGTCTTCAGATTGATGATTACTGTATTAGTATGTAATTATCAAAATGAAGCAGAGATAGCAAGAGAGGAATGATGTAAAATGCGTTTTCAAGGATTTGATGAACTATCAAAGTTCGACGAAACAAATGATGAGACCAAGAAGGAAGAAGAAAAAGAAAAAGAGGAAGAAAGACAGAAGCTGCAAGATAAATTTCAGAGAGAAAAGCAAGATAAAATTCCAATTTATAAAGATTCACCTTTTTATAAACATTACTCGAAGATTTTAGAGGACATAAAACATGAATTTTTTATTCCTTCAAATAATGAAAAAGGAGAAAAGGAGAAAAAAATAAACTTAAATCATTATACTTAGCTAAATACATTGTTGAACATTTTATGCCCTTTGCTCCAATGTGGACAGCAATTATAATAAGTAGATACGATCCTAACATATCGCATGTGCATAACCAGCACGTAGAAGCTCATTTTCATACAGTCAAATACACACTTTTAGATAAAAGATGTGATACGTTGATAGGACGTTTTGTCAGAGTTTTAAAAAACCACTCCCAATCATTAACTAATTCTATTCGTTCTCAATTTAAATACAAAGGGAAAAAAATGCAAAACCTGAATTTCCACAGCATGAAACAATTATTCTAGCACCCAATGATCCAAATTTACTAGAAGTATGGAAAAAAGGTAAGGACAGACGTCCCAAAAATAAACCTACCCATTTCCAAGGTAAAAACTTAAAAAGAAGTTTATCAGAGTATGTAACTATTGCAGAACGTGTACAAGATAAAAAGCAAAACAAAAAAAGATTAAAGAAAGAAAATAAATTAACTAAAACGAGCGAAAATGTTGGTAATTTTACAGAGAAGGAAGTAACAAAAATCCAATGTCATAGACGTCAATGAACTGAGGAGTGAAAAAACAATTAAATCTTTCAATTATGAAAACTGTGGAAGAACTTGGTCAGATGCAACGACAACAATTTGAAGTCAAAGTGACTCATCCTTTCACATACAAGCAATGGAAAATGGGTTGTTTGATGATTTTGATTATTATATGCAAAATATTGACTTTGACATGACAGTGTGATATTTTTCAGCAGAATCAGATATACCATTTTCACATGATATAAATTTATATCATTCGATGTTTAAGACGTTAGATCCATACGTAAATGACGATATGTCTAAGTGGATAGATGCTTACATTATAGATGCATTTGCTGTTACCCAAGCAAATACATGGAATAATGTTTCCTACATCAATATAATAGAAAGCAGTTCTATGTTTGGAATTTATGCAAATAATGAATATGAAAAACTTGAAAGTGAAAAAACAATTAAAAGTGTTTCAAAAATAAGATTACGAAAAATTTTTTACACAGAATATGAATTAAAGAATGTTGTGCTTATACCATTTTTGAAAAATAATAATCATTGGATTCTTATAATGTTGAACATTTCTAATGAAACCATGCCCGTTTTTGATCCTTACAAAGAAATGTTAAACAAGGATATAAAAAACATTATAAAAACATTAAAAAAATTTTCAAATGCATGTCGCAAAGGTACAACATTAGGCACGCTTCAAAATGTAAAATGGAAAATATCGCATTATAAGAAACCAAGATCTTATCAAACTGATGGTTTTAATTTTAGTGTTTTTGTACAATATTTGATGTATTGTTTAGGTAATGATAAACAAATGGATGAAAATTTTAATCCTAATGAGTACAGAAGAACAATAGCAAAAATACTTTTAATGAAGTCAAAAGATATGAAAGATATTTGTTTATATTGCTTCGTTGAAAAAAGAGACGACCTTGTTATGAGCAAATTTTGTAGAAGTCACGTCCTGATATAGAATTTAAATGCACATTATGCACATGTAGCGTTCGTGAATGGATGTCGCATAAAAAATGTTAATAATATAAAGAAAGCAAATATTAATAATATTCTTTTCCAATATAAACAGTGATTAAAATTGCTTAATTATTTCCAGAATATAAACATATTAAACACCTGGATGACTTACATTAAATAGAAAAGCTTTAAATAGCTACGTAATTTTATATGCAATTAAAGTTTATAAATCTTTACAAAATAAATATTATTCAGTATTAAAATTAATTAATATTAGGATAAAGAGATTAATCGATTCGAATCAATTTGTCATTTCTTTCTCATTTATTCTTAAATTTTAATACTTTAAATTGCATGTAAAGTGTAAAATCGTTTTCCAAATAATCAGCTATATTTAGCTACGTTGTTTTAAATTGCAATTCAGAGTGGTTTAATCTATATTCATAATGAAAAAAATAATAATTTTGTAATTTTAAAATATAGTGTAAGTGAATCAGTTGCTGTGCTTTTCCAAAGTATATAATTAGTATTACCTTAGAAAATATAAATGTTTCTAATTAATTCCACTGCGATTATAATTTTTTCTATACAGAAGATATATTGAATGGAATGCCACAATAATGCACTTACCCTAACGAATAATTAATAATGATTAAAACGTTTCTTAATTTTAATGATCCTTAAATTCTTATTTGTAAACATTGAATATGATAGTTTCAGAATTTTGAATAGCAAGGTAAAACGTAAATCGGACCATATGCTTCAAAGGTTGGAAAAATTTATTTTATTTATTATTATTGCTAATTCTTGTACAAGACTAATAAATAGTTGAAGTATATAGAATAGAATAAAAAATAAAATTATTTTATTCCAACCCTCTATACGTAATTTTAATTCAAATTTACATTTTTATACATGATTACGTATAATTTTTGAAGTAAATTTACTATTCGGTCAACTATTTTAAGTATATTATTAATTATTGTAGATAAAGATCAAAAGAACAAAAAAATGACTTGATTTATAAAGTAGAACGGGGTGAAAAAGACAAGGTCCAAAAAAGCCATTTGACTTTTATTTAAAAACTGTTAAACCCATTTATCAGCCATTATAAATACTATTTTAGGTAATACGTAACTTTTGATTCTAGTTTGGATGTTGTACCTATATTAATATAGCTTTTAATGAAATTTTAATTTTTCAGTTGCTCTGCTTACAATATTTCGATGAACTTATTGAACATATTACAACCTGTAAGTAAAAGGGTAATAAAAGTAAATGTTTGTACATAGGGAAAAAACTACTTAAAACATATACAATGTTAATTTTTTTTAAAAAACTAAGTTTAAAATTTATTGTAGCTTTTAGCAAAACTGGTCTTGGGGGTGAAAAATCCAGGGACAAAAATCGATTGAATATTATGTGAAATTCATTTGTTTTCTGTTTAAATTTACCAACTAATTTTACAAAATTTTTATGAGATAAAAAATATTTCCGTCAAGAATATTCAAGCTTAATCACTAAACTTTCAATGCTGATTGGAAACTTGAGAAAAAAATTTTAACTTCAGATTTTATAGCGTAAAATATAAAAATGTTGCTTTTTCACCCCGTTAATATTATAAATACAAAAATTTTAAAAACATTATGAAAACTATATAAGTAAACATTAAAACTTTTTTGAATGTCAATTACAATTAAAGTTAAAAAACTTTAATAAAATATTTGTTAAATACTTTTAAGTAAATTATTTTTTTTGAATGCACTGCAAAAAGAAACATCTTAAAATACATTATAGTTATTTTTAATATATTTAAAACATCTTATTTTTTCATCTTCTACCTTCACAGTAAAAAGAAAGTTTTATTTTAAGGCTGAAAGGTAGTCTTAAATTAAGCCGCAACATTTTTATGGCAGTCAATACTGAATTTAAGCGATAAATTATGTGTGATCTAACATTAGATCAGACAGTGCTGAATTTAAGACTGATCTTAAATTAAGATTCACTTTTTACTGAATTAGGAACCAATGCATTTTAAACCTTTGCGGCATAATGACACTACCGAGTGGCATCTTTTTTTCTCCACTTTTTTACATTTTTCAAGCACTATTTCATTTGTTTCAATGACAAAAAGCATTCTTAATGTATCAGGGAACATTCCTTACTATAGCAAAGAAGAAGAAAAAATATTTTTTGTTGATAAAATAATTGTTATAAATAAATAAACTTTAAAAAAGCACTTTTTTTACAATAAATGTAATAGTGTCTAACCAACAATATGAAATCCTTTGAGGATCATGTCTAGACAGTTTTTGGGGTCGCTGATTACGAATCTGGGGTTAGTTTTTATAAATTCAAAATGTCGGACACAATATGGCAGACTTATGTTTTAAAATTACTCAAATTTACATGAAACTTGTTACTTAGGTGTTTTTGGGGGGCGCTGATTACGAATAATAATTCAAATTTTCATTTAGGTACCCCAAAAACACCCGAGTAACAAATTTCAAGCAAATTTGATTAATTTTAAGAAAATAAGTCCCCATATTGAATCCGCCATTTTGAATTTTGAAAATATGAAAAAACCGACATCAGATTCTTAATCAGCAACCCTGAAAACCCCCTAAAGTATTGGTTATTAAATTGATAGGCTAGAAAAATGTATGCTTCAAAGGGTTAAAATGTTTTTGGTAACTTTTTGGAAACAACTAAAAAGTAACAACAATAGTATCTTAAAATAAGATGTCTTCTTTTTACATTGTGCAAGTAAAATATGATTATATTTAATATTTACGTGTTTAATTTAACCCACAAAAAATATATATTTGACTCAGAACCAAACTAGACTTAATAGTTGCATCACGTAAGTTTTTTTGGTTTAAATAAAATTTTATTTGTTTCAAATAAAAATTTTATTTACGTCAAACGAAGAACTTAGTTGGCTCTGAGACAAATATATTAGACACGGAAAGTTAAAAAGGACAAAAAAATCAATTTTTTATTCATTAGTGATTCTGATAGAGAGCATTTTTTTCTGTCAGAATCATTAAATAATAAAGAATTTATTTTTTCGAAACGTAGGTCTCCTTTCATTTTCCCTGTCACATATGTTTATTTAACTGAAAAATAATATATTATTAATTTAAATCAAATTTTTAATGGGTGTGTGTCAAAAATTTTTTTTCCTTTTTTCTTTACTTATTTTTTACTCATTTTCTATTACATTACAATTTAAATGCAATCACAGATATTTATTTACTTCAATAGTATCAAAAATGTTATATTATGTTATAAAAGAGCTTGCATACATTTTGAAAATTTTGATTGAATTTAACAATATGCCAAATAAAAATATAACGGTAATTTTATCATTAATATACATACCTTTAAAAATAACTTTGTGTTAGTGTTTTAACATTAATTAAAAATAAATTCACAACTTTTCTTAAAGAATTTTTTTATTCATTAATTCCAGCATCATTCTCAACAATTGGAAAACAAACATACAACAACACTGTATTATTTTGAGGAAATCTTACTTCATTAATTTATCATCCCAAGCAAAAATTTCTGTCAAATGCCAGTATTAACAACAGGCTCAGCATTACACTAGTACTGGCGTGCCAGCAGTTGGCTTTCCCTTTCGATATATATTTTTATTTTCTAAAATTTTTACTAAACAAAACAGTCATTAATACAAATTTTTAAAAGTTAGTATCATTCTCTCCTTAAAGTTTGTTGCTTTGAGTACAACCGTATTGATATAAGCAACAGAATCAGTATTAAATTAATAATTTACAAGTATTAAACCAGTACTGGCTGACAGTACTGAGCCAGTTGTCAATTTCTGCTTGGAAATCATTATACTTTTTTAACGTCAACTCCTATGATAATAATCAGCCATTTGGCTCAACTGCTCCCTATTTGGTAAAACAGTGAAGCTATCTCTTTTGTTTATATTATTGTTGTCATATCAGAGATACATTTTAAATTATGTTTCTATATGCAAGGTTTAAAAATTCAAAAGAGATGATCCAAAACGAGGTGAAATTAATACAACAATAATTTTATTTCCAATCACAAACACCAAATAGCTGAATGCAAAAAAGTTATATCTGTAACAGTAAACCTGTCATATCATTCTCCTAAAACTAATGCAATGGAGGTAATTTCCAATTATAATTTATGTTTTGTAGATTTTATTATAATTAACTGATTTCTTCAAAAATTTAAAAATAATACAGGGAAATAGTAAAAATTTCCTTATTATGTAAAGAATAAAAGAGGAATTTTTTTATGTAAAGTACTAAAAGAATTTGACATATTTCAGATAATGTAAAAAGCTGATATTTACCATCGCCACATAGAAGAAAAAGGAATAAAAATTTTAAGTTTATAAATTTTTAAAGACCTGATGCTGTTAAAACTAATGGACATCATACACACCTCTTTAAAATAAATTAATATCTTCCATTAATTATTTTTATTATTAGTTTTAGTCAATATTTTTTTTCATATATTCAAACTAAACAGTTGAAAATGTTATTCAGATTAGTTTAAAATGAACTTTCAAACACCTATTAAAACCTTTATTATACTTTCAAAATCAAAGTTTTTCTATTAAAATGAAGAATGTTAAGTTTCTTAATATTAAAAATTTTTCGATTCAAATAAAGAAATACTTTTTGTTAAATAACAGATCACATTATTTAAATTCAAGATGAAATCATTTACTAACATGCATGTGCAATATTTCAGTGCCACATCATCTATCAATCTATTTATATGTTATCAAAAAAATTATGGATGTACCATATTTTTCAATTTAATATACCTGTGATATCCATATATATCAGGATATGTCAACTATTTTTTTTAATGAAACGACTCGAAATGATGAACTATTTAATCGTTTTATTCATTTATGGATTTGCTGCTATATCTCACTTGGGAGTTTAAGAACCGCCGAATACAAATTTCAACTTAGTTTTTTAAATTTCGGAATGCCAGATCCAATGTGACGGCTGAAAGTTTTTTATACTCGTTTACTATTATATCTTTTGACTTTTTACACTTTTTATCATTTTTTTTATTGTTGTGCTGTAAATTCCGCTTAGACAATGAAATGGTTTACATTTTTTTAAACTATTGACGCAGAAGAATCACAGAGATAGAAGAAGGACGCATCATCGACACAGTTGGGAGCGCTACCCTCGAAGGTTGAAGTCTTAAGACAGTTCCGAGGGAGGGTAATGAACTCCAAAAGAAGGGTTACGGATTTTCATGGGTCGGGTTGGCAGTAGGTCAGCCACCAGTTTATTAAATTTATTATATTCTTAATTATTTCTTTATATTTCCTTTTGATTCATTATACCAACCACATATAACCTTGGAGTGCGGAATCCAAGGTATCTAGACAGTTTTCCCTAAATTCCCTAAGCAAAAAAATAATAATAAACACTATAAATGTTGACTCGTCAATGTATCTGTATATTTTAATTATTAAATCATTTATTATATTTACACTCGGGTTGCAAAGTTTCAGTGCATTTGAAAATTCAAATATTTCTGTAAGAATATATGCAAAAGCTATCAAACTACAATTATTTTAAAGTTCAATAAATTTAGAGTCAAATAGGTCAAGAAATAACCAGTTTGATAATGTAAATATGAAAATATAATTCTTTAAAGTGAGAGATTTTTTATGAAAATTGCGATTTCGAAAACTGGAGTTCAAGCGAATGCCAGTTGAAGAGATTTTTTTTTAAGATTTGATAGTTGTACAATATTAAGTACAAATTCCATGATTTAATATTCTAAACCAAAATCATTCACACATATTAAGTATTTTCTTTAAATTTTATAAAAATAACTTCTTTTCTGTCTATAAATTTTTCAAAAAATATAATACTTATTTGTTTCATTAATTAACCACACTTAAAAATCATAAAAGTGCACTCTTTAGTAAAATTGACACGAAAAATTTGATAAAAAAATTTGTTGTAAAAGATATTGAGCTAAGAAAAAATGTGACCCGAAATACTCTAATCTCATCAATTTTAGTTTTTTATGATACCTAAAAAAATTTAAAGATAATATTTTTTAAATAAAACCAGCTCCTCGTCGACCGCTTCGCGGTCGACTTCGTTCCTGCTTTATTCTTGATTCTATTTTATATTTTTAATTTTTTAATTATTATTTTTTTCTTATTTGATATCCTTCTTTTTTCAGTAGAAATTTTTTTTTCTATTATGAGAAATGAAAGAGTAGTAATTATAAATCAATTTATTTATATTTTTGTTACACTATATTAATGTTTTCTTATTAAAAAATTAATTGTTTATTTACATATTTATATGTTGTAAATTAAAATGCACCTAAGTCATTGAAACAAAGGTTATAATTTTTTCTTGAGATAAGCCCAAGACAGCTCTATCTATTTCGTTTCCATTTAGAGTGTGAGGTGTGCTTTCTATGTTCTTTTTGTTCTTCATGCTTATTTATTATTTCGATTCTTTTCGAGTTCGACTTTTTTCAATTCGAGCTTTTTCTGCTTTGCACTTTTTTAGAAAGGATATAAAGTAGGGGAGAGGTGTCAGGGTTGAGCCACCTTGTTTATTTTATTTTCTGTCAGCCATATTCTCATATGAGTCACAGTTAAGTATGTGAACGTATATTTGAGTATTGTGCGAGACGCATGATTTTCCTCTAATCGCCAAGTGATTGAATGTTCAAATAGTCGAATCGTCATTTGGTCGAATGCTGAAAACGTCGAATCGGCAAAAGGGTCGAATGCTAAAAACATCGAATGGGGCAATGGTTGAATGCTCAAAACGTCGAATCGTCATTTCGTCAAATGCTAAAATCTCAGGCGGAAAAGTCGGACGAATGCCGGATCATCCAACCGTCAAGGATCCGTGCCGATTGAATTGGAGAGTCAATGCCGGTCCAGGCAGTCTGTACCGATTTGAATTACCCGTGGTGTGCCCGGGTGCAGAATAGGTCCCCTGTGACCGGCTACAGGTCGTAAGAGGCGATCATATGAGGCTCGGAGTGGTGCCACTGCTTGCGGTTAGTACTCGGTTCGTCCCAGGCTTTCTTATAGAGCAGTGGCATACGATGATGATGGGCAGTGCCGTGGCGGCCCGGCAAGTCTAATTATAGACCGTCGACCTCACTTGCCGAAGCAAGGGTGGTAAGACTCTTAATCGGTACTCATACCAGAGTACAAACGGTACCATGGAGACCGGTCCGAGCCCGTGGGACTTGCCGAAAGGCTTGTTTCTTTCCGGTCATTGGGTTGGCCTCGTGGGGGCAGTGATTATAGCTTACATCGCTTGAGGCTAGGGGCGCTATGAACGGACCAGAGCTTCGCAAAAACAGAGTAATGGACCTAGTAACTAGCGCTTCGACATGTGAGTTGTGGTGCCAACTCGGGTGGTTACCTGCAGAGTAATCAGAGATTGGAAAGGTCTCGCCCTTCATCGAAGGGCCGCAAATGTTCTTACCAACTTTGCGGAGATCGGCAGATGGTCACTTGTTGACCATCGCTGTTGGAGAGCGTAATCTCTCCCAGTTACGCTCGTATGCGAGCCGTGTGGTTATACCAGTATTGGGAGGTGCTGCACGTATACTCTACATAGGCGCTGTACCGATTGTTTTTTTTTAAAACAATTTAATGTTTTCTAAAATAATTATTTTTTTTAATTAACACATTATTTAGAATCTTCAGAAATAGATTTTTACAATGCAAAAATTTAACTATAGTCTTATTGTTTTCCATAAAAATTAATAAATTAAAATGAATAAAATAATAATTATAGTAATAAAAATTTTAAATCTATTATGTTGTAAAAAATTTCTGTAGGAGAATTGTTTAAAGTTTAAGTATTAAAAAAAGAATTAACAATACAATAGAATATAAAATTTAATTGTAAAAATTAATGAATTTGAAAAATAGGTTTTAATTATATTTTTATTTATTAATTAACAAATAAATTAAAGAATTAAATTTCTTTGTTATAATCAAATTTTTTTAATATTTATAAATAAAATATACAGATAATTATTTATAAATATAAAAAAATTAATAATAAAAATAATAAGTAAATATAATAGGTAATAATAATACTAGAATAATTGAAAAAATAAAAATTTTAATATATTGTTTTAAAACACTAGATTTATTTACATAATATTCATAAAATGCTAAAATATACCAAAGTATTTGTAAAATTATTATTTATTGTTGTATATAAGTTGCAAAAATTGTTTGCTTCGTGGCGGTATTGCATATCGACATTATTATGCTCAGATCCGCATGCGAGCGAATAACGTAGTGGCTAGCGTACTAGACTTCGGTGCGGAGATTAGGAATAGCTTGGGCTTCGTATCCCACTTGCGAGCGTTTAGAATTTTAATGTGTAAAAAAATGTAGAATGTGTTAAAAATGCTGGAAATGATCTATAAATAAATATTAATTAACATGCACCATGCATAGTTAATTAAATATTTTTTATTTTATTTTTCAATAGAAAATATAAGTTAGTCTTGCTAGACGGGCGAATGCCATTAGAACGCCGGTCCGCTGAAGAGAGTCGTCTTTTTTTAAAGAATATTTGGCCCGCCGCGGTTGCTCGAGCGGACGAATGCCGGTACAACGCCGGTTATTCGGCGGCATCAAATTTGTACCGAACCGGACGCGCAGCCACTACAACACATTGTCATGTTCAAGTAGAAAGCCTGCACCGATCCGGTTGTCTCGCGGACGAATGTCAGTACAGTCTTACCGACGTCTGTACAGGCGCGATACGATGCCAGTGGTAAATTTCCGCCTGGGAAACTTTGAATCGGCAAATGGTCGAGTGCTCAAAACGTTGAATTCGCATGTGGTCGAATGCTCAAAACGTCGAATCGTCAAAAAATCGAAAAATTTGTTTGATGTAAGTTAATATTAAGATAAACCAATAAAATTTTTCGACTTTTTGCCCATTTGACGTTTTGAGCATTCGACCATTTATCGATTCGACGTTTTGAGCATTCGACCATTTGACGATTCGACGTTTGTAGCATTCGACCATTTGACGATATGATATTCGACCACTTGGCGGTTAGGGGAAAATCATGCGTCTCGTATTGTGCAACTCCGACTCTGTGATATAGGGTCAACAAAAAGTTTTTTGTGGTGTCTTATTAGAGAACTAAATGTGAAAGAAATATGACAAAGACAAAATAAGTTTACAAAAATTGTTCATTGAGATGATATGTGTAAAGTATTTAGGTGTTTGTGTCACGCGTTTATGTTCTGTACGATATCCCGCAGAACGACGCGTGAGTCAATGTTGAGCCATAAGGGAAATTTTGCAATTAAAATTTTTTCAATTATGGATTACGTTTATTGAAAATAAATGATCTAAAGTTATATGAAAATGCACAATATGGGATTTTATTTTAATTTCATGGTGTCATTCTAACATTTGAAGGTCATTTTTAATTATTTACTTAAATATTTCACTCATTATCTACAGTGGCTCAACTCCAACAATCATATTCAACTCTGACAACATTTTTCTTTAATTGCATATTTTCTTTGGACTGAACAGTTATTAACAGTATTTTTTAACTACGAACAAAAAAAATTATTTTACGTTTGCCTAGGAAGAGACAAATAACACAATTTCTATGATTGCGTTATGAAAAAGTTTTTCTATAACAAGTTAAACAATAATAAATGAATAATAATAAAATTTCGTTAAAACGCATCTTAGCCAACACACCTGTCACCCTACAAGTTGACTTTTGGTATATCATTGCCTGTTAAGGTTATATAGCTCTTTTGATTTTAGACGCTCTGCCGTAGAGAGAAAAGTTATTTTTTTCCACAATCTGATGTAGTTTTAAGTTCTCTTTGGATCGACACATCATAGAAATGTGTCATTAATCAATTATTGCCCTTAAAGTTCATTTTTGTCATTCATTGTCTGTGGAGGTTATAGACTTTTCGGTTTTTGTCCCTTTACTGGGTCGAAAAAATTTATTTTTTTCCACAATCTGATGTAGTTTTAAGTTCTCTTTTGCTCGACACATCATGAAAATGAGCCATTTATCAATTATTACCCTTAAAGTTCATTTTTAGTCATTCATTGTCTGTGGAGGTTATAGACTTTTCGGTTTTTGTCCCTTTACCGGGTCGAAAAAATATTTTTTTTCCACAATCTGATGTAGTTTTAAGTTCTCTTTTAATCGACACAATATTGCAATGTCGTACGAATCAAATATCAAATATTAATAATAATTTTAATATTTAAGGTTAATAAATCAGCATTTTCGCAGTTTGTCGTATTATTTGTTGGAATTTGCTTAATTTATAATTTTACTTCATTTTTATTGTCTTAATTGTATTTTTTTATCAAATTTCCTTATTTTTGTTGAAATAGTGTCATAAATGTCAGTTTTATTTTCGTTAATTTTTTAACGTTACGTTCTTCAATCCAATTAAATAATAAAATCTATAACTTATTACATTCAAAATTGTAACTACATTTTAATTTTCTCCTAATAAAATATTATTTAAATTCACATTTGTAAATCATGAATCCTGTACTTATTATTTAATAAACTAATATTTATTGTTTATAGAACTCATAATTTATCATTAATATATCATGCTAAAGACGGAAATAAGGAGAAATTTAATATATACAAAATTAAATTGTCGGGATTATCTAAAATTCTTAAAAAAATTTAAGTGATCGGGCTTACCCCGAGGGGTGAGCGGATTTACTCTGGAAAATTGAGATTTTGAAATTTTGTACATGTGTATTAAAAATTTTCTCTAAGTAAAAGTAAGAGAGATAAATAAAAAATTCTTTTTTATTTTGTTGGCAGAAATCATAAGCTTTCAAATTATATAAATTAATTTGGATTTAGAGAATACTTTCCTAGGTATTTATCGTTCTGAAAAACATGAGCTGGTTTACACCAATCTCCCCTAATCAAATTAAAACTGTGAATAATGATTTTTGAAAGGTTTTACAAGAGCTACAAGCTAGAGATAAAAAAAATTGGTTTTTTAATTTGATCTTGAAATAAGTAATGATTAAAATAAAACATATAGATTTTCGATTTTAACCTTTAAATTAAAAAATTATAATAACAGTTAAAAAGAAAAAAAGACATCAAAAATAAAAAAACATAAATAGAAAAGAAGCAAATATATAAAATTTAAAAATTAAAAAAAGCCTTTGCAGTTCACGTTTACCTAGACGTGGTGAAAGTTAGGAAACATTAAAAATATTTTAAGTATTCGAATTTAACCCCCGAGTATCAAATTTCAAGCTTATCCAATGAGTTTTTGAAAATTTGTCGGCCACATTTAATCCGCCATTTTGAATTTTTAAAATTGGATTTCAGTTTCATATTCTGCGACCCATAAAACCTTCCAGTATCAAAGGACCCCGCACTTTTACTATTGAATTTGGCTCTCAGCCAATTTTTTTGTAACTTTGCAGATTTGTAGTTTTTGACCTTCTGAACAAAAAATGTATGGGACAAAATTCAAAATAATGACCAGTTTTTGAGATACAGACGGTCAAAGTTCAAAAAATCAAATAATGGGTATTAGTCGTTCAAGAATGTTTTGTTGACCAAAGTAAATTGAATTCGCTTGAAACTGGTTACTCGGGGGTTTTTAAGGTCGCTGATAATGAATATGATGTTGGATTTTCAAAATGCAAAATGGCGACTCCAATATGGCGGACATATTTTAGAAAAGTCAACTGAAATCGCTTGAAACTGGTTACTCGGGGGTTTTTAAGGTCGCTGATAACTAATATGATGTTACATTGGTAAAAACACACTTAGGTAGAGAGAAAAATAGACAAGGAGAGGGGAAGAATCGAATAGCTTAATAAAATGTTAGAAAGAAACGTAGAAAGATATACAGATAGTTGTAACATAAGGTGATAAAGCAGTTTAAGGCAAGATAAAAAAATAATTCAGAAGTTTATAGAATTAGTATGTGATTTAGCCGTTGAAGGCAAAATCATGAACTAATTCAGCCAATTAAGGCAAGATCAAAAAGTGATTCAGCCGTTGAAGGCAAAATCATAAACTGATTCAGCCGTTGAAGGCAAAACCATGAACTGATTTAGCCAATTAAGGCAAGATCAAAAAGTGATTCAGCTAATTAAGGCAAAATCATGAACTGATTCAGCCAATTAAGGCAAGATCCAGAATGAGTTGAAAAAAATATTATACTTTTTACTCGTTTATTATTTCAACTCTTTCTGCATTATCAATGTTGTGTGCTCTGTCTGCTGCATCAAGTATGTGGTTTAGAAGTGACGTGTCCGGATACTTTACATTTTCTTGATGCCGTGCATATCCCAGGAACCAAAAGATGCTTGCCACGTGGGCACACGAACCAAGTGTCCTTGCTCCAGTCTGACAAGTACAATAGTATCCTTGTTACGAACCAAAATTATTTAAAATATTTAATTTAAGAATTACCAATCCTAAAATTTTCAATTTTAAAATTTACGCTATTAATTACCGGGAGAAAGAAAATTCTAATGCGCGCCTGCGATGATTCGCCGGAGGAATCAAGCTGCCAGGGCCGGGCGGCCCTGTTTTTATTTTATGGGGTCCGTTTATCTCTTTTAGAAGTATTTACCAAGCAACATCCTTTCAATTTAAATGTGATAGAAATAATTAAGACAGAAAGAAACGAGAATTTGAATAAGAAATACAATTTATTTTAAATCAAGGATAAGAAAAATTAATACATAGATAAAAATTACTTGGAACGATACAATGTTTTCAAGACTCACCCTCTCTGCTTATGCTTAATTTCTTTTTTTTTTTAACACTACCGCCTGAGTTTTGAGATGCTCGGCGGGCAAATTTTAAACTGTTTTCACAGATTTTATTGTTTTAGGCAATTACCCTTGGATGGCCTAAACAATTCACACACACAAAACAATTCACTATTAAATTGATTTATGTAATTCTCTTTTTTTTTTTTAATAAATTCGCGAGTCAAAATTTAATTTTTAATTTTTAAATCTCGAAATAACGAAAATAATTAAAATTTTGGTCGGGCTTCACTCTCGTGAAGCTTTTACCTTTTTATTTATTTTCGTCTGTCCTAGATCCTAGACACTGTCTTGCAGTGGTCTGTCAGGCTAGGGGTCGATCAACAGACGGGCGCGTCCCGGCGTTTTATAATCTGCGAGTATCTCCACGAGGAGTCTACTTAGAGAGCAAAAGTTGTACTGCAATTTTGAAATTTTCATTCAAGCATTTTATTCCTTGCTTCTAAATCTGGGGAAGATATTGGGGCAGAAGAGGTGGTTTGTGGGAGTAGAAGTGGGATAGGAACTATAGGCCCATTGGTCAATGCGAATTTTGCTGACTTTGGATTTTTGCGCTAGGCGTGAGAACGGAAATTAGTTTGCAGAAATATGATACCTTTTGAATAGTTTTCATTTCCAAAAGATTCCAATCATGAATTGTAGAAAGTAGAAAAAAATTTATTTATTAAGATATATATATATATTTTTTTTGTTTATTGCTATTATTGTTATAAATAATTTTCGAAATTACCTATAAGCAACAATGCAGTAGTGTTCATGATAATGTTTCGGTTGCAATTATTTTGGCAATTCCAGAAACATCTTTTAATCCTTTTAATTCTGCAAATAATTCTCTGAAATAAATAATTTTAATTTATTTCGTTGTGCTTTAAAAGAAATAATACCTAGCTTGAATCATCGCACGTGCGTTTGTTTGGCAAGCACATAGGGCCCAGGGGAAGAGGGAAGGATGCAACGAAGGAGAAGAAGCAACGAGTGAAGGCTTACAATGTGTGGGTGGTATGTACTATGCACATCACGTCTGTGTGCGTTTTGTTACAGTTAGCATTGTCCCAAAGAGTTCGTGTGTGTGTGCGTGCACTGCCACAGCCACCCAAAGGTGTGTGGGTCTGAACGATATAATTACAGATTATTTTATTTCTTTACCTTTAATTCGATTCATTGTTTTATTTTATAGAACAAATTATTTTCTTTCATTTTATACTGATTTGTAGTGGAAATTATTATTAATAATTTTTTTTTTTTAACTTATTGTCGCATTATATATTTTCAAAATTTCTTTTCTTATTATTCTTTCAGTTAATTTTGTCAGTGTATGAATTTTACAACAATTAGACGGATCACGATCGCAAAATTACAACAAAATTATTGCGAAATGCATATACATAACCCATACGTTCAACATTCAGCCCATCATCCATATTTAAATGCTCTACGACGCTGATGCACATTAAATTTTAATTGGGAATGCCGCGGCCCAGCGGAAACCGTCCAGACGGATGCCGCAAGCTTCGTTTTATGGGTCGCAACATTCGCAACATCTATTCGTGATTTTTCAAATTGGGAATGTTGCGGTCCAGCGGAAACCGTCCAGGCGGATGTCGCAAACTTCGTTTTATGGGTTGCAACATTCGCAACATTGCCGTTCGGGGGTTTTAAAAATGGGAATGTTGCGACCCAGCGGAAACCGTTCAGGCGGATGCCGCAAGCTTCGTTTTATGGGTTGCAACATTCGCAACATTGCCGTTCGGGGGTTTTAAAAATGGGAATGTTGCGACCCAGCGGAAACTGTTCAGGCGGATGCCGCAAGCTTCGTTTTATGGGTTGCAACATTCGCAACATTGCCGTCCTTGGTTTTTTAAAACGGGAATGTTGCCGTAAGGTTCATTATTAATTTTAAATAGTTGCCATTCCAGTTTAAACATTTTCAATAGGTTTTGTCCAATATTTTAAGGAGAAAATGCATATTGTTTCTCCATTTTACATTTTACGTCGGCTGAAATTGAACGTGAACAATTTCGGGGAAATTTAGAGTGTTTTGATGAGATAAAATAATTCTTTTAGTTTATGTAAACAACAATTTCTCTGGAGCGGCATCATGTTTCTCCTATTAAAATTGTTGTTATCGTTGTTTAGTACAAAAGCTATACTATTTATAGCCAAAATAAAAAAATTTTAATGTTAACATTCGGCGATTTCCTGAAATTCATAAAGGTTTTGTTAACTAACACTTTTGTTAGTCATAAGAAATTATGCTCAAATAGGCCAACTTTGTTTCCTATGCGGTGCTGACGCAGCTTATCCTTGGTGATATCTGAGGATATCACCTTTCAACCGTAAGAGTGTTTGAGAAACCTTTTTATGAAATCAAATTGAAATAATTTTCAAATTTTTAATTTTAATAAATTTCTTACAAATTACTTTAACTGTGAGGTTATACCGTAACAACCCACCGAGGATTTTCCCGTTTTTCGTCCCCGAAAACTCACCGCGGTGGAAACGAATTTGGGTGCATATGGATTACTTTATGACTTTCGAGAAATGAGTTTTTCCTTATTCTATCTTTAATTCGATGTTTAGAGCTTTCTTGTAAATTTATTAAAACATTCTATTAGTTACAGTATTTTCTCAAGGCACTACCTTACCACTGTGTTCCGATAGTATGGTATAGGATTACAGTGATAAGAGCCCGACGTCGCGTCATCAAGGTCCAGACGCAGGTTCCCGCAATTCAGTTTGGTGACAACCATAGCATTAATTACCTCGTGGAATCCTGCGATCTTTGTTTTCGTGTTTTCTTTTTTTCTTTTTTTTTTTGGTGTTAGGTATATATATAAAAAAAAGGCGAAAATAAGTGAAAGTGTAGAAGACAGGAGTGAAAGTGAATTAGGGCAAAAAAATGGATGAATTTAAGGAAGAAGTGTCGAGATTAGGAATGATGATAGAGAGACTCGAAGTGGGAAAAGTGAGAGACAATTTATTAAAAATGAACAGGCGAGTGGGTAAGGAGGGAGAAAGTTTAAACATTTCGGGTAATGATGCTTTCTTAAAAGCTAGTGTGGTCTACAAGGCTCTCTCCGGGGTAGAACAAGGCGACCTCAGGAGAGAGTTCCTATCCAAATATTTCGTGTTGTGTGAAGTGGACAAATTAAACCGAAGTGCATCGAATAGTGAAAAAGAAGCATTGATAAGAATGGAAGCCTGCATCGAGGCGCTGCGGCTTCTTGACGGATTACAAAGTCCATCGAGGTAAAATTTTATTTTAAAATTTTTGTTAAAACGTATTTTGCATCATTTAAAGTCATAATAAACATTAGATTCTGTGTAAAATTAATGTGATGGGTTAAGCAATTTCCCGATGCACGCTCCTACATTCATGATTAAACTAAATTCAATTAAGTAACTAAATTAAACTTGATTTCGTTAAACTAATTAAACTAACTAATTGAATTAACCCGTATTAATTAAACTATTCAAACCTAATCAAACTACACTAAGTCCAACTAAATTAGTAGCTTAGATTAAACTAAATTAAATGAAACTAAAGGAAGTATAATGACCAAACTGAATATCTCGAATAGCTTAAACTGACCAGGTTAGATTAAACTAAAACAAATTCAATTCAGCTAATTGAGTTAAGTTAGATCTGACCAACCAAACCGAATTGAATGATATTAACTAAACTAAACTATATTAGATTAAAATAAGTTACGTCAAGTTTTAGGCTAGAATGAGATGAACTGCGTCAACTGAACTTTGTCGAACTAGAATAATTCATTTAATTAAATCGAACTTTACCAAACTCAACCAACCAAGCGAAGTCAAAATTAAACTTAGCTAAGCAAGTTGATTAGGTCGAGCTACATCAATTCAATCAAATTAGGTCATATTGGATTAAAACAAAATAATTAGGTTAAAACCAACTAAGTTCAGTTAAACCGACTAAATAAACAGTATTGAATATAACTAAGTAAACTAACCCAGTTGAACTGAAGCAATTAAGTTTAACTAACAAAGTAAACGAAATAAATTAAGGTGAACTAAGCTAAGATAAACTTCATTAGAATTAGCTTAAATTCAACTAATTAGACAATATTGAGTACGGATAAACAAACTAACCTAGTTAAATTGAAGCAATTAAGTTTAACTAGCAAAATAAACAAAATAAGTTTGACTAAACTAGACTAAACTAATTTGGATAATTGTCCTAACTGTACTAACTAGATTAAGCTAAACCAAGCTAAACTAAGTTAAATTTACTCAATCAAGATGGACAAAACTAAATTAAACTTGACTGAATTAAACAACTGAATTAGCTTTTAATTGAACTAAACTAATTAAGTTTAATTAGTTATAATCTAAATAATTAAACTAAACAATTCAACCAAATTAAGGTGAACTAAACTAAGATAAACTTCATTGGAACTAGCTTAAATTCAACTAATTAGACAATATTGAGTACGAATAACAAACTAACCTAGTTAAATTGAGGCAATTAAGTTTAACTAGCAAATTAACTGGGTTGAACCCAATTCCGTTAAATTGATTGACAAATAAGTGGGAAATTAAAATAGATGAACGTTAAATATTAATTCAAGTCATAACATGCGTAGATTGCATTTCCTTGCAAGACGTCGGGAAGCGATACATATTAAAATTCTGTTGGGATAACTTTGCTAAAAAAAAAAACAAAGTGATGATTTGAGCAGTGATAAACGGGTTTCTAAGTGTTAATATTTTAGTTGTGCACCGGTAATATTCTTATGGCTCTTTTTTTTTTAGAATTGGAATGGAGTACGGTCCTTGGGTTCCGGCACCCTCCAGAGAAGATCCTTCACTGGGGTGGGCTCTGAGCGAGGAGCTTCTCTGGAGTAGTCCTCCCGCCAAGTACTCTCGGATGATTTGGCGCCAGGAATACTACTGGCGCAAAAGCACTAGAGAATACCTGCATAGAGGATTTTGGGCGACGGTAAATAATTGACTTCTCTTATTCTTGATTTAAAATTATTTTTCTTTACTGTCCTATCTTTTAATAATTAGTTCCTTTCCTTTTAGGGCTCCTTCCGGGACCCGGCGATGCTCAAAAGGGAAAATGCCTATGCGAAAATCGTGGTAGGTGGGGAATTTGAATGCCTCGAGGAGGTGGAAATGTAAGTTTCATTACGTGTATATAAAAATATATATAAAAAATATTTTTTTTTTTTTTTTAATTAATCTTTTTACCAGGTTTCGACTCTAAAAAAAAAACTTTTCCTTTTAGTCCTTTGGAAGATCTTTTGGACCGGGTGCCGCCATGCTTCGGGGCCTATGCCTTGCGGGAAGGGCATTTCCTCTCCTTTATTCAGGAGTTTTTTCCCTTGGATGGGGAGATGATTTGTTTCCAGTCCCGCTGGCAATTGGTAAAAAAAAGAAAATTTCCCCCTTTTTTTTTTTAAACAAAAAAAAATTCTTGTATTAAAAAGAGCTCGTGTGCGATAGGAAGACTTACTCCCTTTTTTTTTAGTGCTACAACGTCCCTGTCGACGAGGTATGGGAGACGGTGGGTCATCGAGGGTTGGCGGAGGGGCGGCAGGTTCGTAAGGAGCAAAGAAGGAGGGCCCGACTATACTGCCGCAACGTGCCAATGTAGTTTAAGAAATAGGATAAGAGAATTAGCGATAAAATGTTAGTGATAGTTTATGTAGGTAGGTTAATTCCCCTTCTTCCCTACTTCTCTTAATTATTTTATGATTATATATATATATTTTAATGTAATTAGTATTAGTTGCCTTTCTTTCCTTTTTGAATGAAAATAAATATATATAAAAAATTTTAATACAATTTTGTTTTTGAAATTTTTGAGAAAAAAAAATTTTTTTTTTCTTTTCTCTTTTTTTTTTTTTAGTAAAAAAAAAATCCTAATTAATTTCCTGGATTAAAGAGTGTATGGGTGATGAATGGTAGCTACAGTTTAGTCAACAGAATTGATAATTAATAAAAATTCTAAATTGTCTTTATCTGACCTGAAAAAGGGGTACACATTCTTGAGTATAATAATGATATTATACCGGCTGAAGTTTCTGCGTTGGGAGTTGAATCCGCATCTTCATGATGGTCTTCGGTGTGGTGGACAGAAGTTGTGTGGATTGAATGCTGTCCCTTGCATCTGTTTTCTCGACTTGCTGTAGTTTCTTGGAACATCGCCTGGATTGGGACTCTATCAGTCATCTCGTCTTCAGTGATGGTAGTTCTTCGGACGTAGCAGACTTATCTCTTCCCTCGATTACAGAATATGAATCTTCTGGCCCTGGAGTTACTTTTGAAGATGATGGCTCTTGGATGTCAATAATTTTATTCTCCGGTAGGTTGTTTCTTCTCCTTTTTCTTGAAACTTCGACGAAGCCTGTTCTTGACCTTTTTGGCATGAGACCGACTAATCTAGATATTATCGGCTTTAAAGGCAGGCGACAACAGCAAAGAAGGAGGAGCACGCACAATAAAGAGACTCCCACGTAGGATCCATAAACGAGAAATTGTTGGTTCCCTCGTATGTGTCGATTGATGGCAAAGTCCTCTAGTTGTCTCTCCAATTCATCCAAAGTTTGAGAATTTGCCTCGAAAGTGGAAAACTTTGAATCGAGCATGTCTTTCTTTTGACTGTCAGCAGTAGGGGTTAATAAGTAACCGTAGTTAGAAATTACTGGGGACAATTCAGTTAAATTCAAGTGTAAATCGGGCTCATAAATAATCTCTGTCTGTCCGGCCTGGGAAATAGATGCTGGTATTATTGTGTCCTGAGTTCTAGCCATGCAACCGGGGGCCAATTTCAAAATTCCAGTTCCATTGAGATTAATTTTAACAGGGGTTACAGAGTGGCAAATAATTACGACATCTTCTATCTTAGAAAAGGAATACAGCCAGCTAGAGAGGGTAGCTAACGGCTTCCAGAATGACGCAGGATTAGTGGTAATTTGGATTTCACAGGTTTTTAATTCGTCAATGGTTGGATTAATTAGGAGCGAAGGCTCGCAGGCTGGTCTTTCCTTTAAGTCGTAAATAGGAATTCCATTCAGGCAAGCATGGTACGATGTCGTCGATTTGCAGGCCTTCCAATCTCGTTCTGTGAGCAGAAGATAGGTATGCTGTTCTTCATCTATGACGAGGTAATCATATTTCCTTTTAATGTAGGCTCTTACTGTCCTATCTCCCATTGCTTCTTGTATGGTTGGGAGAGAATGCATTCTTAATGCCTGATAGTTATATTTTTCCAGCAGTGGGATGTCGAGGAGAATTTTCAACTGATGTTTGACACAAAGGACGGTAACTGTGGATATTCGTACCAGTTCGTCGATGCTGACTGAAGGTCCAGGGAGTGGGAATTGTACATCCAAAAGGTGATCTTGAATATCGCGCAGGATAGGCTCCAGCTGTTTGGACGAGATTAATCCGAGGTGTAGTTTTCCTCGCCTGGCCTCATGGACTGCGTCTAACATGGTTTGTGTAGTTTTAATATTATGGTCCAACCCTGTCTTCAAAGCCCCCAGTAAGTTGAATAATGCATCTCTTCTTTCTAATGCTACTTTGACTGCTGCTAAATTTTCTTGATTCTTGATAAGTGATTCCAGTTTCTGATTAATATTATTTATCAAGGTACTATGTCTTTCAACCTGGGCGTGAAGAGTGTCAAGCTGTGATCTGACGACATGGGTTTGTCGTCCAACCAAGTGAGACAGGTTGGCTTGGGCGGCGTTCAACTCCTGGATGATGGCGTCATATCTTTCTCCGTCCTCGTAGTTTAGGACACCGGCAATAGGTCCAGCGATCTTTCCCAGGAATCCTAGTAAGGGTACGCTCCTTCTTAATCGCAGTTGGGACACCATTTTCCTTGGTAATGTTCCCTTGCTATTTTTCAATTCCATAACTTGGGTTTGGAACTGCTCCTGTAGTTCAAAGGCCATTTCCCACTTGTCCTCCCACGGGTGGAACGTCACAAAGTCGTGGCACCAATCCTTCTCGGATGAGCAGTAACGCCTCAGCTTCTCCATACGAGTCCTTAAGTCGTCGATGCGCCTGTGTTGTCTACCCATATCCAGGAAGATGGTCACTCTCCAATTCGTTACCGACCTCCGAACGACTCCTAGATGCTCGTAGTATATTCCAGCACTGATAGGCAACGGGGTGATTTGGAACTGCTCCCCATCGGACACCCTTGGAGGTGAGTCAGGTCCACAAACTGCTGTCGGAACTAGGAATGAGATGAGGCATATCGGAAGGAAAACGGTTGGTCCCTTCATCTTATTTTCTTTTCCTAAAATGAATTAAATGTTAATATTGGTGTTAAAGAGATATTGGTTACAAATGGGTAACCAATACCTTATCTTTGTGTTTGGCGAACCTATCGCCGTTTTCATTTTCTAAAATAACATTGTTATTCTGGGTAATGTCTACAACAGTATACGGACCGCTTGCTCTGTTGTCAAACTTGTTTGTTCTTATCTCCTTGTAGGTATATACCTGGTCTCCAATCTTAACATTCGATGGTCGAGCCTTGCGATCATAAAATTCCTTAGAACGACTTTTTGCCCTTTTTAGGCTTCCAGCCGCTAGATTTTGAAGCTCGCTCATTCGAGTGACAAGATCTCTCAAGTATGACCCGTAAGTTTCAAGCTCTGGTCCTTGTGGAAAAGAACTCGGAATTCTAGCCATATGACCAAAAACCAATTCATACGGAGTAAAATCAGTCGCCTCGTGAATCGACGTATTATAATTAAACATCGCAAATGGGAGCAAACGATCCCAATCGTCAAAATCTTTTGCGTAGTGTTTAATATAATCCGTCAATTCAATGTGACTTCTTTCTAGAGCTCCATTGGTTTGGGGTCGATAGCCAGAAGTTGTGAGCTGTTTGACACCAAATATACCTTCAAGCTTCCGCATCAAGGAGCTCACGAAACTTCCGCCCCTATCTGTGAGCACGCATCTGGGTGCCCCAAATGTGGCGAACAGGTTCGTTGCTATTGCATGGGCAATGGTGGTGGTTTTTATGTCTGGAATGGGAACGGCGATGCAATATTTGCTAAAATTATCTTGCATGGTGAGAATGTGCCGGTTCCCATTAGGGGTAGTTCTAAGTTTTCCCACAGTATCTAAGGACACTTTGTCGAAAGGCATAGCCGGTGTGTCCGTTATGATCATGGGTTCTCGCGTACGGGCCCTAGCAAGCTTATTCTCGAAACAACTTTTACATTGCCGAATAAACTCGGTGACTTCGTCGCGCAGCCTTGGCCAATAGAATCGCTCGCGTATTCTACGATACGTTTTTGTAACGCCCTTATGACCACCTATAAGACTACTGTGAAATTCGGATATTATTTTAGGTCGTAGTTCTAATGGAGGAACTTGGATTCTTCCGTGACACAAGGTGATTCTTATATCGCCACCGCGGAATATTCCTGCTACAAGTTCCGCCATTTTTTTTTGTGGAAGAGAGCCTAAAAGGTCGCCAGAATTTGCCATACGGCAGTGATTCTGATTGTCCAACGTGAGGGCGTACTTTAAGTTTTTTAAACCTTGGGTGACGTCTCTCCAATCTAACTCATCCGAACATCGTTTTTTTGCTACAATCGAGTATACCCTATATTTCCCACACAGCGTGAGATGGACTTGTCCTTTTAAAGGTTTACTATCTCGGATGTCCTGCATGTCTATCTTTTCCGTTGCGATTAATAGTTTTGAGATGGAATCGATAGGCTCGCAGTCCTCTGAAATGAAATGGGCGTAATTGTCTCGTCTGTAGGTCAATGGTTCGGTCCATTTATTGTCGATGTTTTTAAACTCTCGTTTTTCGCACACGGGTTTTTCATCGTCGGATGTTTCGGATGCCGTGGGCGGGGTTGGGGAGTCACAATAGGGGATTTTCAAATTCAAAAAGGGGCTGGATGTTTCCGCGCACTTCACTATATTTTCACTGCAGGAACTTCTTGGTTCTAGTCGGCGTGGCACAGTGTTCCTTTTCCTTTCCCGGGTTGGTTTTTCCAAAACGGGAGTGTCTTTTTCTTGATAGGGGGTGAATGGGGTCGACTGTGCATTTGGAGCGGGCAGGGATCCTGGAGTTAAGATTGATGGGCTTCTTGAAAAGAATTCGTTCTTTTCAGGATCCTCAAAGACCTCGGGGATTTCTTTGAATCGCACGACGCTTCTTCTGGAGGGCGGTCTTGTCGGGCTGGAAAATAGTACTTCGTTAGTTGCGTCTGCACGAGGAGATGTCACTTCGGCTACAACGGCAGGCTGTTCCATTTCTTGCGCTCTTTCCTTTAACCTATTTTGATTGTAGTTTTTAAGAAAATCGCTAACTCTTTTTCCGAAAGCATCGTCGTCAGTGCCCTGGCAGGGGTCTAGGTTCTCCAGGAGCTCCAGATACTCTTCGTCACTCTCGCCTTCGGAAACGTAGGGCCTTCGAGACGTCACATCTATTCCTTCATGATCCCATGCTAGCGTCTGGTTGGTGAGGTCTGATGGATTGATACCTCTTTTGGCCAAAGATTGTTCGAATCTTTGGACCGATTCGTCAAGGTCAATGCCGGGATGGCTCTGGTTCGGTTGGTCTTCGTCACTTATGGCGTCCGAACTTTCCTCACTGCTAACAGGACGTGGCAAGCCGCTGATCACTATGTTATTGAGAGTTTGTTCTTCCTTGGGTTCTTCTGCAGATGATTCTGAGGAGGAACTCGATTCTGATGGCGGTTCGAGGAGTGCGCCTTCCCTGGCGAGGCGATCTGCGTTTTCGTTACCTTCGATACCATCATGCCCTTGTACGTGCTCCCAGACAACGTCGGCATGTTTCAGGGCTTTTATTAATCGCTCGTAAGCCCTTTGATTTTTGACGGGTTTGTTGTCGTTTGTTTTCCAGTCGTTCTTCTGCCATTTCGGGACCCATTCCTTGATTCCTTGGACAAGGACCTTAGAATCAGTTTTAATTTTGAGTTTTCTGATTCCAGCTTTCCTTGCTTGATGGATCGCCACTGTAGCCGCTTCGATTTCCGAGGCGTTATTGGTTTGGCGTCCCCCGTATCTTCGAGACACGTTGAGGGGATGGCCCGGTCCGAACCACACTCCTATACCTGCTCTTGGCCTCGTTCCACCATTATCCCCACACGCACCGTCTACATAAACGTCTGTGTAGGGTTCGTTCGACAAGGGAAACAGGAGAGGCGAAACCTCGGGGACATCGGGGTTACTTTCGGTAGTACAGGGTTGTTTATGGGTTGGGCTTATGGGAACACTGGGGAAAGCACTATAGTCTTTTCGAAACACGGGGGGGTCCGAATCTTCTTCACTTTCGCTGGTGGGCAGTCGTTCATCCGAAGAAGAAGTGGAGGGTGCTAAATCTTCTAAGGGTTGGGTTGCAGAGGTCGCTCTTTTTCTCAGTCTTTTAGCTATGCAGCTGACATCTGGGTCGATTGAACCTGCTGCTACCGGGGGACGATAAGGCTCCTCTCCATCGGGCTCCTTTGAGTGGGTAGAACCTTTAGGTCTTCCTGGGCGTCGGGGTGGAGGTTCAGACCTTGAGGAGGGGCCAGGGAGTTGGAAATTGTCAGCATTCATCCGCATCGGTCGGCTGCTTGATGTAGCTCCTTTTGGTCCTTTTAAAATGGACGTGGGTTTGAAATTTGAGGGTCCAGGGGCTGTCGCTCTTCGCGTAGGAATCCTAGGTTGGAGGCCCGCTGCAGGCTGTCCTGGTTTTGTTGCGGGGGCCTTTGACGGAGCTTCGGGTAATTTGAGGGTTGGATTAGGTCTCAAAATGGTTCCTTTATCTAATCGAGAAGTTGATCTAGTATGGGGCCTTGTGGAGGAAGTGCTGGGTTGAAGGGGGTCAATACTCTTAGGATCTTTTCCCGCACTATCCTTTTTATTATCTTTGATAGGCAATGCACGGAGCGGCGGGGGTTTTTGAGTAGAGTCGTTTTTAGGGGCACTGATCTCGGCATCTGCGGCATCGTCTAGTGACGAATCGGTCCATTCCGACTCGGAACTCGGATCGGTACGCTGATCATTTTCGGTCACTTTTTCTACCACGGGATTGTTTGATAAGGCCTGCACAATCCGATTTATTTTGCCCGGTTTATACTCAAACCTATATTGATAATCCTGAAGCCTCAGTCTCCATCTTGAGAGCCTTGCTCCTGGATTATCAATATAAGACATCCAATGAATGGGTTCAAAATCACACGCTAGGGTAAACTCTCGACCATACAGATAAGGTCGAAAATGTTCCACAGCATGTAATACCGCCAAACATTCTCTCTCAGCCTTGGGATAATTTAGTTCGTTCTTGTTAAGGACCTTGGAAAAGTAACTCACGGGTAAATCTATGCCGTCTACTTCTTGAGTTAACATTGCCCCTACGGCATATTCTGAGGCGTCAGTGGTTAACTTGAATCCATGTTGGAAATCTGGATATTGCAGAATAGGCTTGCGACACAAATATTTTCTTAGTCTTAAAAAGCTTTTGCTCTGTGATTCACCCCATTCCCATTTTACGTCCTTCTTTAACAACTCCGATAAGGGTTTAGCTAATTTAGCGTAGTCTTTGATAAAGCGGCGATAATAACCGGATAGCCCTAAGAAACTTCTGATGTCTTTTTGCGTCTTGGGTTTTGGAAAGTCTTTAATAGCTTCAATTTTATTGGGGTTGGGTTTGACGCCATTCCCGCTGATAATATGCCCGAGATACGCTACTTCCGTTTTTAAGAACTCACACTTGTCGGGTTGAAGTTTAAGGTTTGCTTCCCGAAGCTTAGTAAAAAGTCGTCGGGCCCTCACATCGTGTTCTTCAAGTGTATCCGAGTAGATAATAATGTCGTCCAAGTAGACAAATGCTTCAGTGTCGAGCATACTACTTAGGACACTATTAAGTAATCGTTGGAAGGTAGGGGGGGCATTCTTTATGCCCATGGGCATCCTGTGGTATTCATAGTGACCGTTTCTTGAAGAAAATGCTGTTTTGTGTCGGTCGTCGGGATGTGTTTCGACCTGGTGGAACCCGCTCGCTAAGTCAAATACGGTAAAGAACCGGGCTTTACCTAAGCGATCAAAGATTCCGCTAATGTTAGGCAATGGAAAAGCGTCCCCAATTACCTTCTCGTTTAAGGCCCTATAATCGATTACGACTCTCCACTTCTTTTCCCCTGAAGCATCGAGTTTTTTTGGCACGATTAGGAGAGGGGAGTTGTAATCAGAATTAGAGTGACCTATGATCCCGCTGTCAAATTCCTTTAGGAGCTGCGCATCTATTTGCTCCAAGGCCTCATTGGGGGATCTATATTGTTTTTTTCGAATCACTTGGTCGTCGATGGTCGGAATTCTATGCTGTACTAGGTGTGTACAAGTGAGCATTTCTCCATTAAGATGAAATATGTCGGAAAAGTCTTCCGCCCATCGATTTACCATCTTCTTACATTCCGGGGTCAAATGAGAGGTGTGTAGGGACTCCTTGACTTTACGGATCCTATCAGAAACTCCAATGTTCGTGATCTTCTGCAATTTCTCGGAATCGGAATCAGAAAATTCTTCTCCGGGGAACTTACAAAAGTCAAATGGAATAAGCTTCTGTGGTTCTAATCGCAAGTCAACGTCATCCTCAGTGGTGTTAATGGCCATCGCATGGCATACACCATCTTTACTTGAAACTAGGGCTTCTCCAAGGTAGACACCTCCTGGGGCCTGCATGCGCGGGAGATAGCCTTCTTTCAACTCCGGGTTGAGCACATCGATCGCTATTGGTTTTCTAGTTCGAGCTTTAATTCTTAGTATTCTCGCGAATGGTTTGATTTGAGGTCTCAACTTTTCTCTAGCTTCCAGTGATTCGCGGTCCACAAATGGAATAGGAGTCACCGGGTTTGTAATGGTGACAAGAGCATTATGTCTAAAGGAAAGTTGAGCTTGTTCCTGACGCAAGAACGGCCTACCCAGAATTCCAGATGTAGAGATCGGAAAGCTACTTTTTACAACTTGGAATTCGATCGGAACATTGAGGACTGTAACCTCGACAGTTCCCAATGTTGGGACCGAATGATTGGTAATACCCGTAATCTCAGTGCACTTGCTTCGATCAAGTGTGAGCTCGGGTTTCAAAACATTGGCTTTGATTAAATTTGTGTCAGAGCCGGGGTCAACTAGGAAGTTCACCTTTGTTTCTTTGAACTCAGGTGCATCTAATTGAACTACTGGGGAGTCCTCTCCCCTGGACTTTGCTCTACGGATCCAACTTGGTCCGGGGCAAAATGGACGGTCCTCTGACGCTGGGGAGTTGGACTCGGGGCCGCGTCGGAGCGCCGAGTCTGTTGGAAGTTTAAATCCGGTTTTTGGAAACTCGGATTTACCTGTGGGCCTGGCGAGGCTGAGCGAGGTGGGGTAGTACTTGGTCTATAACTTTGTGTCGGTGCCCTGTACTGTTGGTACTGTTGTTGGGGCTGTACCGGCACGTAAGGTGCAGCATACGTCGGGGGCTGCTGATACGACATGGGCTGGATAGGTGGCGCATAAGCCACTGGTTGAGCAAACGATGGCATCATTGATTTGTAAAATTCTGCCAGTTGTTCTGGGGTGAATTGTATCATCCCTGTGGGTTGGCTTCGATTAGATCTGGCGCCACCGCTTTCCTTATCACTATCACTTTTCCTTTTTTCTATCGAGACATGTCCTTCTACCTGTCGGGTATAGGGACTAGGGGATCGAGCCCTGTCGTCTGCGCGTGTAATGTGGTAAGAGGATGCCCTAGATCTTTCTGCATAATTACGGCGCTCTTCCGCATAAAGTGCATGCTCGTAGGCCTCGTCGAGATTTCTGGGGTTACGTGTGTCAACGAAGGTCGACATTTCATCGGGTAAGCCCCTAACAAAGGCACGGAACGCGTTTTCGACCACTGGTTGCATGATAATTTCACTTTCAGAAACTTCATGTCCACGTTCATTGCCACCGACTTCATTTTGAAATACTTCACGATATACCTTGTTATACTTCAATTCTAACGCGTGTTTTGCACCACTTACTAGTCCTCTTAACCTATCGTGATAGTCACTCACTGTCTCGGTCTGTTTGAGCCTAATGGTCATTATATTGTCTAAATACCACTGGTACTTCTTCGAGGACGCAAACCGTTTCCTCAGGTGTTCCACGAGTTCATTGATGCCGTTGAAACGCAGTCCACGGACACTATCCCGGGCTGAACCTCTTAATTTGCTCAATACGGCCTTAAGAAAACCGGGCTCTGACACCTCGGGTATGAACGCGGCACTGTTTTCTATTTCCTGTAAGAAATCTTTAAGAGGGGGTTGACGGCCGTCAAATAATGGAATGTTCTGAGAGTTGGTCTGCACGGACATTTGTTCGAGCACCGTGACCACGTTGTTTGTATTGTCTAAAGGTACGGGATGGGGTCCTACATTTGGAGCTTCCCCCCCTATATGGATAGATCCATTAGGGTTGAGGTTTCCGTTACCACCAGCGGTAGCCATGTTTGGATTGTTTATATTTAGTCTTCAAGGAAATATACACAATAGTCTTAATCAGGTATAGGGAAGGTGTTGCTTGGCAATTGTCAGAATTCGCGCGCTATGTCGCCACCGCGGATTATTCCTGCTAATTGCTGCCTAAGATTAGTTTCCTAAAGAAATTCCTAATTCTGGTTGACAGGTTCCTTCTGTTACCGTAGACTTCATTTATTTCTGTATAATTAATGTTAAATCTTTTGTTTAGATTTCTTTCGATCTCGATTACGGACGAGCTGTAAGGGCACTGCGTATTAGTCATTTCTCGGTTAGGCTAAGATTTTTCATAGCCAGGCTTAGCTCTGTAATCGATGATTCTAAATGCGCAACTCGATCGCTAACAGCACCTATGTCCAATAAGCTCGAGGCCAGTTGGGCTTCTAAGTATTCTATTCTTCTTTCCAGCAGAAAGTTACACTGATTTAGTTTAGCGCTTTCTGTAAGAAAGAAAAATAAGCGTCCGTACAGTATTTTTAGTAGTTCGTCTGCGTTCGAAAAGCAATTGTTTTTCCACTCCGGAGTCATGTGAAATACAAAATTAATTAATGGTCAATTTGAAAAGTCTTTGTGTCAGTTCGTCAATTACGTCTTGTTGTGCTGAAGCTTGCTCTTGAAGAGCGATCAAATTCTCGGTGTTTTTAGCGTGTGAATCCGCAATTGCAGCCACCCAAGATGACATAAATTGATTTCGTTTCTCTAACCGTTCCACTCTACACCGCAAAGACAAGTGATACACGGCTAGCTCTCTATAATACTCCTCTATGTTCCCTACTCTTTCAGTAACCTCGGACCATTGGTCCTGAGAGAATCCTGGCACGACCACGGCTAAACGGGGAAACATGGATTAGCGAGAGTTAATCTGCGTTTCAATGTTTCAATTTTTGTTATTTTTAATTTGCCTTTTGGCACTATTGAAACTATCCGGGCCGACGCGAGGAAGGAGAGAGGGATACTACTCAATTCTGTTTGAGTCAACAGCTCTGGATCTGATATTGGAGATTTGTCATGGTATCGAACGAAATAATATATTTCTGGCATTTGATGGTAAAAGAAATCAAACTTTAAGATCTAAAACGTTTAAGATTCCAGATTTCCTCTATAGCTCTTTGAATTTTGATTACTTCAACGGGGATAACTCCCGGGGGCGGAGGAATCTCGCCTTCAATTTCTCTCCGAACCCTTTTCAAATTCCTGCGTCCGAGGACTACCTCGATTGGGACAACCCCTGGTGGTGGAGGAATTTCGTCCTCAGAAACGGGATTTTGGAGCTCAGGTTGAGAAACTACGTCAGGGACTGATTTCTGGTTGTACATTGAAAATCTTAGTCCAAAATCACGATGTCACTGTCATAATCTACGGTAGAGTCGGAGTCGTACAGTTGCTCTAGATGTTCGTTACTAGGTCCTGGTCGACCGTGATTTTCCTGGGCATAGGCTACCTGTCTGAGTGCCAATGCTTCCTCAATATCAATGTCTATAGTCTCACGCACAATTGGAATTGCAGTAGGAGCAGGAGGGGTGGCGACTGGAATTATTCTAGGAGTAGGTTTGACAGAGCACACTGGACGGATTTTGACTATTGGGTGCGTGAGGTTATAGAAGATTTCTGAGCCCGGTTTAATTCCCGACTTCACGGAGTGCTTGGATCCGGATTTCTTTTCTCTCTTTGGTTTTGATGGGCCAGAAGACATTTTATTTTACATATTAAGGAAAATTCAAAACAATAAAATGAAACAGGGGAAATTTTAGACTTAATTCCGAGAAGGCAGTACCTCTTCTTTTTAACAACTAAGGTTTACGAACGCAGCCGAGGGGCTTTCCAAAACGGGTGACTAGTACTTTGACCAGCGCTTCCGGAGTGTAAGGAGATAAAAAGAAAATTCGAATTTTCTTTTGGTCTCGATTTTCCTTTCAGAAAATCACTCGGATGCAGCCGAGGAATTTCCCAGTCGTGCGGCTTTGTACTTGCAACCAGCGCGAAAGAATCACTGTTCTTTTAAAATAATACGATTATTTTAAGAGAATTTCGTACCTTAAATTATTAGTAGCATCGAAATCGAGAGTCTTTGATGTATTTGGGAGTGAGAAAAATTTTTTTTTTTTTTTTTTTTTTTTTTTAGATAAGGATAGGATTGGGAATAATCTCTGCTTCTAAGAGCCCCTCCAAACCAAAGATACCTTGGCCCAAGCAACACAAAATAGCGTCCGGAGATTCTACTACTTTAAAACGAATTTGTTTCCCGTTTATTGGCAGGTAGATTACACCCAGAATTCGAACCAGTGTGTCGTCGATATAGTCGTCGTTGGGTCCTTCGTGTAAGATGCAATTACTGTCGAGATTGTAATCTGGAATGTAATTGCAATGTGTCGATAAATCCGTGGGGATGTTTAATTTGCCGTTAAGAACTTTATTAGATTCGACAACAACATAAGGAGGCACCTGTAAAGAGTCTCGTTCGTGTCCAATGGGAACTGTCATTTCGATTTATGTCGTCATTTCGGGAGGTTATAGAAAAATGAAAAAGAACAAGGGAATTAGTCCAAAATTACGACGTCGCTGTCGTAGTCCACAGTCGCAGTTGACGGTTGAGGTAAACTAGTAATTTTTTTCTAGTATCACCTTTTGGTAGTTAAAGTCTTCGATGCGTCTAACTCTTAACTTCAAAGTGCTAGTGTCTGTCAAGAGGTCAGCTGATTGAACCAGCGTCAAGGAGAGTTTTCTCAAGTCGTGATTATTCGTAACTGTGCCCTTATGAAAAGGAAATTTGGGATTAAAAACTAAAAAGTAATGTAAATTTTCCGTGATTTTCCTTTTAGAAGTCTCGCGTCGACGAGGGATGTTGGTTTTAGTAACGGGAAGCTCTCCCTTTTGTTCAGTATTTTCAATTGTTTCACGCCTACTAGTGGGTGGGATTGCTTCAATAGAATTGATATCGCGTAGAGCTTCAACTTCTTGTTCGACAAGCGCTCTCCTTTTTAAAGGGTTCTTTACTTTAGAACGACCACCACGGCGTTTGTTTTTATTCGGCATTATAAAACATTTTATAAGAAAAATATTATCGAGACAATAGAAAGGCTCTAGTTTTAATTTTCTAAAGCTAATTTTACTCGACGCTCAATTTCCTTTCGTTTGTTTGCAAGGGTTAATTCGGCATTCGCTTTCAACAATTTTTCGACGCAATCATAGAATTCTTCCCATGAGGCAAAGGTGTCTTCCGAATTTTCCGACGAGGTTTCAACTTGATTTTCTGGTTTGCGTTTTGCTGCTATACGTTTATTTAAATTTTTCTCACTTAGAAGGTTTTCTTCTATTTTTGTGTAATTTTTAATTCTTATCAAATTTCTTAGTTTCTTTCCTCCGTAAACGTCTCTACATTTATGAGGCATTGCAAAACATTTTAAACTAAGGAAAGAATTAAGATAAACTGAAATAAGTTAAATAGTAAGGGAAAATAAATGTTATAAGAAGACAACCAAGTTAAAGAGTATAAAAGTAAAAGAAAATTAATCCACTTTCGTCAGTAAAATTCTAGCTCGACCTTAAACGAATTTCTGGAGCCCCCACTATAAAAATAGGGTCGTCACATACTTTTCACTTCTAGTCAAGTAGTGAAATTAAAAGAAAATCCTACTAAATCTTCTTATCAATTTCTATTTTATATTTAGACTGACATTAAAGAAAATTAATTTTGTCGAAAATTAATAATAATCAACACCTTTTCTCTTTGTTGACAGAAACCTTGGTTAAACCTTAAATGAGGTTCTGGAGCCCCCACTATAGAAATAGGGTCATCACATACTACTCATTTTTAGTGAAACAGGAAAAATTAATTAAAGAAAATTATTTTCTCTTCTTAATTCTTCCAAGCCAATTAAAGTCAAAATTAAATTAAGATGTTGAAGAGAGAGATTATAAATTAAAGAAAATTAACGCAGAACAAAGCAACCTTCTTTCGTCAGTGAAAATTCTAACTTAACCTTGAATGAATTTCTGGAGCCCCCACTATAAATAGGGTCATCACATACTTTTCATCTTTAGTCAAATGGTGAAACTAAAAGAAAATTCTACTAAATTTTCTTTTCAATTTCTATTTCAAACTTAAACTGACATTAAAGAAAATTATTCTTCCCTCAATAAATATTCTTTTGAGAAAAGAAAAAAAAATTAAATAGCCAACATCTGTTCTCTCTATTGACAGAAACTTTGGTTAAACCTTAAATGAGGTTCTGGAGCCCCCACTATTAAATAGGGTCATCACATACTACTCACTTTTAGTGAAACAGGAAAATTAATTAAAGAAAATTATTTTCTCTTCTTAATTTTTCCAAACCAGTTAAAGTCAAAATTAAAACTTAGATGTTTAGAAGAGAATTATAACTAAAGAAAATTAAATATAAAATTTAAGAGTGAGTGAGGAGAGTGTCCCCTTTTTTTTTAGAAAGACAAATTTTTCCTCCTGTCAAAAGAAATTCTATTTAACGTTAAATAATATTCTGGAGCCCCCACTATTAAAATAGGGTCGTCACATACTACTTATTTTTAGTTAAATAGCGAAAACGAAAAGAAAATTTTTAAATTTTCCTTTCTATTTTATTTGGATTCGAGATGACCTTAAGGAAAAATGACTCTTTACACTAAGAAAGTAATACAATGTCTCACAAAACAAAATTTATATTTCAAAAAAAAATTTTTCTTTTTTTTTTTTTTTTAACAAAAAAAAATTTTCCTTTGTAGAATTTAAAAAGGGGTCGGGCAAATACGTGAGAAAGATCCCACCGCTGCCACCATCAGCTTGTTACGAACCAAAATTATTTAAAATATTTAATTTAAGAATTACCAATCCTAAAATTTTCAATTTTAAAATTTACGCTATTAATTACCGGGAGAAAGAAAATTCTAATGCGCGCCTGCGATGATTCGCCGGAGGAATCAAGCTGCCAGGGCCGGGCGGCCCTGTTTTTATTTTATGGGGTCCGTTTATCTCTTTTAGAAGTATTTACCAAGCAACATCCTTTCAATTTAAATGTGATAGAAATAATTAAGACAGAAAGAAACGAGAATTTGAATAAGAAATACAATTTATTTTAAATCAAGGATAAGAAAAATTAATACATAGATAAAAATTACTTGGAACGATACAATGTTTTCAAGACTCACCCTCTCTGCTTATGCTTAATTTCTTTTTTTTTTTAACACTACCGCCTGAGTTTTGAGATGCTCGGCGGGCAAATTTTAAACTGTTTTCACAGATTTTATTGTTTTAGGCAATTACCCTTGGATGGCCTAAACAATTCACACACACAAAACAATTCACTATTAAATTGATTTATGTAATTCTCTTTTTTTTTTTTAATAAATTCGCGAGTCAAAATTTAATTTTTAATTTTTAAATCTCGAAATAACGAAAATAATTAAAATTTTGGTCGGGCTTCACTCTCGTGAAGCTTTTACCTTTTTATTTATTTTCGTCTGTCCTAGATCCTAGACACTGTCTTGCAGTGGTCTGTCAGGCTAGGGGTCGATCAACAGACGGGCGCGTCCCGGCGTTTTACAATCTGCGAGTATCTCCACGAGGAGTCTACTTAGAGAGCAAAAGTTGTACTGCAATTTTGAAATTTTCATTCAAGCATTTTATTCCTTGCTTCTAAATCTGGGGAAGATATTGGGGCAGAAGAGGTGGTTTGTGGGAGTAGAAGTGGGATAGGAACTATAGGCCCATTGGTCAATGCGAATTTTGCTGACTTTGGATTTTTGCGCTAGGCGTGAGAACGGAAATTAGTTTGCAGAAATATGATACCTTTTGAATAGTTTTCATTTCCAAAAGATTCCAATCATGAATTGTAGAAAGTAGAAAAAAATTTATTTATTAAGATATATATATATATTTTTTTTGTTTATTGCTATTATTGTTATAAATAATTTTCGAAATTACCTATAAGCAACAATGCAGTAGTGTTCATGATAATGTTTCGGTTGCAATTATTTTGGCAATTCCAGAAACATCTTTTAATCCTTTTAATTCTGCAAATAATTCTCTGAAATAAATAATTTTAATTTATTTCGTTGTGCTTTAAAAGAAATAATACCTAGCTTGAATCATCGCACGTGCGTTTGTTTGGCAAGCACATAGGGCCCAGGGGAAGAGGGAAGGATGCAACGAAGGAGAAGAAGCAACGAGTGAAGGCTTACAATGTGTGGGTGGTATGTACTATGCACATCACGTCTGTGTGCGTTTTGTTACAGTTAGCATTGTCCCAAAGAGTTCGTGTGTGTGTGCGTGCACTGCCACAGCCACCCAAAGGTGTGTGGGTCTGAACGATATAATTACAGATTATTTTATTTCTTTACCTTTAATTCGATTCATTGTTTTATTTTATAGAACAAATTATTTTCTTTCATTTTATACTGATTTGTAGTGGAAATTATTATTAATAATTTTTTTTTTTTAACTTATTGTCGCATTATATATTTTCAAAATTTCTTTTCTTATTATTCTTTCAGTTAATTTTGTCAGTGTATGAATTTTACAACAATTAGACGGATCACGATCGCAAAATTACAACAAAATTATTGCGAAATGCATATACATAACCCATACGTTCAACATTCAGCCCATCATCCATATTTAAATGCTCTACGACGCTGATGCACATTAAATTTTAATTGGGAATGCCGCGGCCCAGCGGAAACCGTCCAGACGGATGCCGCAAGCTTCGTTTTATGGGTCGCAACATTCGCAACATCTATTCGTGATTTTTCAAATTGGGAATGTTGCGGTCCAGCGGAAACCGTCCAGGCGGATGTCGCAAGCTTCGTTTTATGGGTTGCAACATTCGCAACATTGCCGTTCGGGGGTTTTAAAAATGGGAATGTTGCGACCCAGCGGAAACCGTTCAGGCGGATGCCGCAAGCTTCGTTTTATGGGTTGCAACATTCGCAACATTGCCGTTCGGGGGTTTTAAAAATGGGAATGTTGCGACCCAGCGGAAACTGTTCAGGCGGATGCCGCAAGCTTCGTTTTATGGGTTGCAACATTCGCAACATTGCCGTCCTTGGTTTTTTAAAACGGGAATGTTGCCGTAAGGTTCATTATTAATTTTAAATAGTTGCCATTCCAGTTTAAACATTTTCAATAGGTTTTGTCCAATATTTTAAGGAGAAAATGCATATTGTTTCTCCATTTTACATTTTACGTCGGCTGAAATTGAACGTGAACAATTTCGGGGAAATTTAGAGTGTTTTGATGAGATAAAATAATTCTTTTAGTTTATGTAAACAACAATTTCTCTGGAGCGGCATCATGTTTCTCCTATTAAAATTGTTGTTATCGTTGTTTAGTACAAAAGCTATACTATTTATAGCCAAAATAAAAAAATTTTAATGTTAACATTCGGCGATTTCCTGAAATTCATAAAGGTTTTGTTAACTAACACTTTTGTTAGTCATAAGAAATTATGCTCAAATAGGCCAACTTTGTTTCCTATGCGGTGCTGACGCAGCTTATCCTTGGTGATATCTGAGGATATCACCTTTCAACCGTAAGAGTGTTTGAGAAACCTTTTTATGAAATCAAATTGAAATAATTTTCAAATTTTTAATTTTAATAAATTTCTTACAAATTACTTTAACTGTGAGGTTATACCGTAACAATCCTAGAATTCGGTCATTGTTATTGTTGGGATCATCATTGTGCTCATTTATTTGAAAAGAAATAAACGTTTGATGTCTAGTTGCGTTTCTGAAGCGAGAATATGTTCCAATTCTCAGAAAGCCGGGTTCATTTAAGTGTTCATCGAACTGGAATTCTTCGTCGTTTTCTCTTTCCACTTTATCTTGAATATAAGAAGGTGCTAAACTGACTTGGTACACTCCGATCATTAAATCTTTAATATTGTCCACACTTGAAATTGGGAATTCTACTGCATGGTTGCGATTTAAGCGTCTCCATTGGGCATTTTGCATTCGGAGGTTATCCAGTTCCACTCGGGTTTGAACAACATTAGGTGTTTGTGATTGCACTAACATTCGTCTAGCAAGCTCAACAGTAGCACCTTCCATATGAATCAGTGGATGAAACGATTTAAAATAGCTCCTGCTATACAATAAAAACTATTAAGATTTTTTGAATGACAGATGCTAATAGTTCCAGCGAGGAACTTGAAAACTAATCGAAAGTGTGCATTTCTAGCTTCCACGATCCATCGACTCTTCGTAACCAAACGAGATGCGTTAGCATCTTCTGTGGTTAGTTGCCTCTCACCTCGATTAAGAACAGCTGGCATTTTGATGTTGATTCCCAAACGCTCCAAAAGTGGCCTCACATCGCGATATCCTCTATCAACTAGCAATATATCACCGTTTTGACACCACTCTCTTAATGTATCAACATTATTTTCAAATTGTTGTCGCAAGATCTGAGCATCATTATTTCTAGCATCAGAGAAGTGTGGTCCGAAAATTGACAAAATATAGCCGTCAGGAGCCACCAACATGGTGGGTTTTAATAAATGTTTACCTTTGTGAAGGGAATATGATTGACGCAGTACTCGAAAGTTTATACTTTTTTGCATATACGCGTATGTTGTATCAATGGCAATAATAGCCTTAGCTTCATTCGGTTCAGCGTTGTATAAAGCATTAGTGAAATCAGTAACATGCCTATCTATAAACTCCTGGCGGGTTATTGATCTGATGCCAATATTTTCGGGAACAAACCTTAACATTAATGACTTTCTTACGTTCTCTACTATCAAACTCACACATTGCCTGGTTGAGTAATCAAAGATAAGCTTCAAAAAGTCATCAGTCAATCCTTGTCTTAACTTACATAAGAAAGTCAATAAATGTTTTTTATAATGTTTCTCATGTTTCCGTGTTGCATGACTGGATCACAAAATGTATACAGTTCTTGAAACTGAACCTTTGTGATAGGAGCAATGCACGCAAATTCTTCATCACTTAAATTATTTTCATCTGAAAGTCTATCTTTTTTTGTGCACTCTTTTCTCAAACACTGCAGAAATAATACAAGAGTATGTCCATTAATGTTGCAAGGTCTATTGATGGAACGTAAACCTGTCAGTAAAATATTAAAGATGATGCCATTTTCAGGCATGTAAATTTCTCTTTCTACAAAGACTTTTACCCTACAGTCTACAGATAGTCTAACCACGTTATCATTTTGGTTACAAAAGACACAAGAGCTGTTAGCTGTTTGACATAAAACATTCAATCGCAGACAATTAGGATCCTCATTAACTTGTGCTATTTTATTTGAAATTGACATATAGCATTGGAAGCATAATCTAGAATTATCATTTACCTGAAGCGCAGGATGATTGAGTTGATCTCTTCTTGTTATGGCAATCTGGCGCCTAATAATAGTTTCATCACAGACCATTAATCGCATTTGTTGCCTTCCAAATTCGGCATTACACGTATAACACGTCAAACGGACTCTGAACGCCATTTTGAAAAACTACAATAGTCATTAATTATTCACAAAAACGTTTTAAATGTAATAATATAAAAAACAGTAAAAAAGAGCAGAAAACTTATTTCTTGTTTGATAGTTTACTTTGGTAAAAGTAGATATAAAGGAAGATACTTTAATCGTTAAGAAAGAACAAAAAGCAATTGGAAATAATGCAAAACAAAAACAAACGTAAGTAAAAATGAAAAAAAGTAAATGAAACCTAATAGGAAAAAAATAAATAAAATAAATAGTCTAACTTATTTGAGGGTTTATTTAAATGAAATAAAAAAATAAAGGCAAATGAAAACAATTGCAAAAAAATTCAACGAAAAGAACAGAGAATTCTCTTTTGGAACAGAGGATATGACTATTATACTTCGCGTAGAATTGAATACGGTAATATATTGAAACTTACAGCACTCATAGCTTGTCAAAATCAATGAAGGTCAACGCTGCGAGAAAAAGAAGTGAAGTCAACATCGTAAGAAAACAGCTAAGTTTCACCTCCTTGTTCGAGTCTTCTTGAGATTCATTTACTTTTTTTACGTTTCACATATATTTGATCTTATTTTGCATTATTTACAACTGCTACTTGTTCTTTCCTAACTATTAAAGTATCTTTCTTTATAGCTACTTTTACCAAGGTAAACTCAAAAACAAAAAACAAGTTTTTGTGCACTTTTTTCTATTGTTTTTATATTATTATAGTTAAAACGTTTTTATAAATAACTGATGAATATTGCAGTTTTTTAAAATGGCGTTTAGAATCTATTTGAAGGATTCAAGACAACAAATACGATTAGTGTTCGATGATAAAAAATATTATTAGGCGCCAGTTTGCCACAACAAGAGATTAATTCAACTATTCTGCACTTCAGATAAATAAGCATTCCAGATTATGCTTCTAATGTTATTTGTCAGTTTCAAACGAAATAGCGCAAGGTAATCAAATAAGGATCCTTCTTATTTTTCATTAAATGTTTTATCTCAAGTAGCTTTTATTGTACTTATTCCATAGATTCTTTGATGGTAAAATCCTAACAAAGGGGCCTATTTATTGCTCGAGTCCGCCTGAATATTAGGTGGAGTCGACTCTAATACTCAGGTGGACTTCTTATACTTTACGCTAGTAAGTGTCTACTCCATGCATTATTCGCAACACATTTCTCTCCGTGTAACTACTCTTGCGTCATTACTAACCAAAATAATAACGTGGTTAGACTATCTATAGTGCAGTTATGGCGTAACGACATTATTTTGATAAAAATGGCATCTTTTTACTGTTTTACTACCAACTTAGAAACATGAAAAATATTGCAAATAACATTTATTGACTTCCTCATGTAAGTTAAGACAAGGATTGCCTGACGACTTTAAGAAACTTATCTTTTATTACCCAAGCATACAATGTGTAAGTTTGATAATAAATAACAAGATTGGTTTTCGAAAATTCCCAGGAGTATATCGATCATTATCTTACTGATTGACATATTGTGATTTCTGGATTATGCACGGCATCAAGGAAGTGTAAAATACCCAGAAACAACACTTACGAACAATATCTTAATTGCAGCAGATATAGCACCAAAATGAAGAGCATGCAGAATAAAAAAAAGACTTGAATTAGTAGATCACTAACTTATCTTGACTTAAACTTGTAAATCACCCCCTGCTCTTGCCTTCAACGGCTGAATCGCATACTAATTCTTTAAACTGCTGAATTATTTTTTGATCTTGCCTTAAACTGCTTTATCACCTTATGTTACAATTATCTGTATATCTTTCTACGTTTCTTTCTAACATTTTATTAAGCTATTAGATTCTTCCCCTCTCTTTGTCTATTTTTCTCTCTACCTAAGTGTGTTTTTACCAATGTAACATCATATTCGTTATCAGCGACCTTAAAACCCCAAGAGTAACCAGTTTCAAGCGATTTCAATTGACTTTTCTAAAATATGTCCGCCATATTGGAGTCGCCATTTTGAATTTTGAAAATCCAACATCATATTCGTTATCAGCGACCTTAAAAACCCCCAAGTAACCAGTTTCAAGCGAATTCAATTGACTTTTGTCAACAAAACATTCTTGAACGACTAATACCCGTTATTTGATTTTTTTGAACTTTGACCGTCTGTATCTCAAAAACTGGTCATTATTTTGAATTTTGTCCCATACATTTTTTGTTCAGAAGGTCAAAAACTACAAATCTGCAAAGTTACAAAAAAATTGGCTGAGAGCCAAATTCAATAGTAAAAGTGCGGGGTCCTTTCAAGCCGATCTAAAAACTTTTAATAATTTTGTACTTTCGAATCAAATTTTGAAAAAATTTTGAACTTCAAACTACATTTTTGAGCCGTCATTTTAATTTTGCTTCCTCGTGAGAAAGCTTTGTAGTCGTTTAATTTACAAAATTTTTAAAAATCCTTTTGACAAATTTTCTTCTATATGGGACTATGTTATATAAGACCCTGAACAATTGTCCGGACGTATGTATGTGTGAGTGTATGTGTGTGTATGTGTGTGTGTGGATCCCGATTTTTGTGAACACGATAACTCGAAGAGGTTTTAACGAATTTGGCTAAAATTTACCAGGTATATTTATCATAAAAATATATCGAACTGGATTGATAGAATTTAAAAAATTCTCAGAAAAAAAATTTTTTTTGACTTTTTTCTAAAAAAAATTTTTTTAAAAAAATTTTTTTTAAGTTGGTTATTGAAGTTAATATATAATAAAATCTTATTCTTTGCATCAAGACGAATCGATTGGTATATAAAAAGAATAAATTGTTTGAGAGTTTATAGAGTTAATCACAATTAAAGCTGAAAAATTCGCATTTTTCTCAAAAAATGAGTTCTTTCCGCAAAATTATGTTGCTGTGTAAGAATATCTTACTCACTTATTTCTAAAATTTTATTCTTTGCATCAAGACGGATCGATTGGTATATATAAAGTATATATTGTATTTAAATTTATAAAATTAAAACCAATTACAGACACAAAATTTGCATTTTTAATAAAAATTCATTTTTTCTTAAGAATCATGTTGCTGTACAATAAAATGTTATTATTTATTGAAAAATAATGCAATTATTTCTACGCTATTTCATAGTAGAAAAAATTTATAATTAAACAAAAATTGGAAAAAAATCGGACTTTTTTATAAAAAATATTAATAACTTTTTTGTTTACAAATTTTTTAAGTTTTTTAATGCCATTCGATAGACCGCATATGAAAACATAAGAAATGATTATTCGCGAATTTTTCTATTGATTTTTAAGTGCCGAAACAAGTCCTCAAACTTCATGCCAAATTTTTGTCCATTTGGGCGTTAAAGGGTTAAAAAAGATGAAAATAAATTTTCCAGAATTGAAGAAAATGATAGTGAATTGAAAGAAGAAGACAATCAAAAATAGAGTATAAGAAAAGAAATAAACGAGAGATTTTCTAAGAGAGATAAAAATAAATTTTCTATAAACGAAAATAATAAAAAATCGTTTAAAAACAAAAATTATGAATCATAAAAATCAAATATAAAATCGACAGAAAAAGAATAAAAGCACATTTCATGAAAAAAAGAAATGAAAATTTATCAAGACAAAAATAGTTACACAAAAAATATTACTTATAAATCAAAACATATTTTTTCAATGGAAAATTCAGAAAATAGTAAGAAATGGATAAATTCCAATTTTTGGCAATTATTATCAGTTCGCAGTAATTTACGTGGTCTATTTATAATTTTCACAATAACAGCACTTGATTGCCTGTCGGGACATCCGGTGTTAATATATTTTTCTCAAGAAATGTTAACATACGACGGTTCATTATTGTCAGCAAATATTAGTGCAGTAATATTTGTAACAATTAAATTTCTCGCCTCAATGATAGCAACCAAAATAATTGAGAGATTTAAACGGAAAACAATTTTTCTCGTCACTGGAATTTTAACAGCAATAATGCAGGGAATTTTGGCAATATTTTTCTATTTAAAAATTAATGGTCAATTAAATATTTCCTCAATTTTTGAATTATTGCCATATCTTACATTTTTAATATTCGAAATGACAAGTACAATTGGAGCGAGAATTTATATTATATTTATCAGGGTGAATTTTTTTCAAATAATGTGAAAGGATTGGCAATGAGAGTGGAAAAAATTTATCATATTTATTATATAATACTTTTCTCAAAATCAGTATTTTCTCTGAAACAAATATTTTTCAAAAAAGTTTCTAAAAAAATATTTTCTTCCAAAAATGTTTCGTATTTTTTCTAAGAAATATTTCTCGAATCAATTTTTTGATAAATGAAAAAATTATTATTGTACTGCTCTGATGATGACAGTCGATTAGGCGTCGAAACGTTGGCAACTATCATTATTATTTTTTTTCAATAATAAATATTTCAAACTGGATCATACAGGGCAAAATTTATTTAAGACCATCACTATTCTATTAAGAGGATCAAAAACTACAACATCAAAACTTCAATTGTTTTGTATTAAAATAATATGTACAATAATTTTTTTAAATAAATACTTTTTTCTGAAAAATTAAAATAAGAAATTTATAAAAAATAATTTTTCAGAGCCAAAATAAGTGAAACCGGCCACTTGAAAAATTTTTGCTCCAATTTTCAAGTTATCTATGATTTTTGGTGGATATATGAGTACACTTTTTCCCCCTAAATTTTTTTTCAAAAAAAAATTCATTTTTGAAGTAATCAGGTGTTGAAGTTTTGGGTTCTTTTATTTTCATTTTATTATTACTTTGAAACAAATAAAGATAATTAAGTGAATTTTTTTTAAAATTAAAGCTTAAAGTCTATACTTTAAGGAATAAATAAAGCGATTGCTAAAAAATAAAAATTTACAATTGTTATTAACAATTCTTTTAAACAATTGCAAATTGAAGAATGTTCTCAATGTTTTTCAAAGATTAAATTACGATGTATTGATGCGTAAAACTCCAAGAATTAAATTAAAAAAAAAGAAAAACCAGTAACCTCCAATATTATAAATATTGTGTAGATTTTTCTGAAAAAATGCAGGCAAAATTCGACTCGAGTTCCTGGAAAAAGATAAAATTGCAAACGAATAAATAAGATCGTCTTTTGTTATGTTAGAAACTTCACGCTTTCAAGCGGATTTTTATAATTAAAAGTCGATTTTCGCCTGCATTTTGTCAGAAAAATCTACATAATTTCTATAATGTTGGAGGTTACTGATTTTTCTTTTTTTTTTTCATGCTTGGAGTTTTATGCATCAATACATCGTAATTTAATTTTTGAAATACATTGAGAACATTCTTCAATTTGCAATTGTTTAAAAGAATTGCTAATAACAATTATAAATGTTCATTTTTTAGCAATCGCTTTATTTAATCCTTAAAGTATAGACTTTAAGCTTTAATTTAAAAAAAAATTCACTTAATTATCTTTATTTGTTTCAAAGTAATAATAAAATGAAAATAAAATGACCCAAAACCTCAACACCTGATTACTTCAAAAATAAATTTTTTTTTTGAAAAAAAATTTAGGGGGAAAAAGTGTACTCATATATCTACCAAAAATCATAGATAACTTGAAAATTAGAGACAAAAATTTTTCAAGTGGCCGGTTTCACTTATTTTGGCTCTTCATAAAATATTTTCTCAAACAAATTTTTCTTTCCTTCTTTGAAAATCAGTTTTTTCAAGAAAGAATAATTTGAAAATTAGTATATAATTTTAGAACAACGAAAAAAAAAATTTTAATGAAAAAAAAAAAACAAAAAAAATTTTAATAAGAAATATTTTCTCGAGGAATGTATAAGAAAAATTATAAAACGAAGTTTTAATAATTTGCGCAGATAAGATTTTGAGAACAAAGTCTCATAAAGTATTTGCAAAAATTATCATGTTCATATTAAACAAATTTTCTACGAACTAAATCTGTGATGTCATAAAGGTTCAAATGCCCTTAACATAACTGTTAATATTATTTGTTATTATGATTATTTTATTAATATTATCATTATTATTATCATCATTATTAATACTATTTTTATTAATATTATTGCAATGATAAGAATAATAAATAAATTGTATTAAAACAACTAAAAATAAAAAGATATTACGTAGATTGAATTTATCACTCGGCAGTATTGAATGATAAATTCTATCCTTATTAAAAATAAAAACTTATGTACTGAGTTAAAACCGATTTTTTGCATAATAAAAAATTATTGTTTATTGTCACATATCACAATGTATGTAAATTATTTTCTTGGAAAAACTTTTTCATGATGAATTTATAACCTTTCTTCTCTTTTTTGCCCCCGCAGTTGAAATAACGTTCTTCGATTGAATAAACAGATAAGAAATAACGCAAAATGAATCTTAATAGCTTGCCTTTTAAAACTTTTCTTGTCAGTTTGGAAACAACTTTTGTCTTCAACTATATACAAAAAAATTTTATTTTTTTTAATAACAACCTTGTTACAATTAAAATACAAATTTTGGCATTTTCTTCTCGGCTGACATAAATCATTTTAATTTTGAAAATTAATATTCAAGGAGGAGAAGTAAATAAAATATTGTTTGGGTTCTTTTTTTGGTTTGTTATTTGATTTTTAAAAAATCAATTTAACAAATGACTCCTAGTTTTTAAAAGCAAGGAATAGAAGATTGACGGCAACATAACATTAAAGAAAAATTTAGTCAATGAAAATTTCATATATATAGAAAAAAGAACAAAAAATATGCGTCCAAACGAAAAAAGTCAATTTTTACTACAATATGGAGCTGCAATAACAGGTAACTAATAAAAATGTGGAAATTAATTACTCCTTTTTCTAAATTTAAATAAAAATGAAAAAATATGTCAAAAAAAGATTTACAAACCGAATATCGATAAGTAAAGAAATTAAAATTATAATTGAGAAGCTGAATTCTAGAACCGGCTTTTCGCTCGGACAGAAAGAGCTTATACCAGTCAGTGTGCAGTGAGTGCATCTGGGCCACTCACTGCCACCCGACTGGTATTAGCACTTGAGGTTCGAGCGAAGAGCCGGTTCTATAATTAAGCTCCTCAATTATCTAGAAAAATTCCTTGAAAAGTTTTTCTTTAAATATTACCTAATAAATTTATAAATTAACAGATAAATTAATTATAATTGTTTTAATTTTTAAATTAATAACAAAGAAATTAAAAAATTAATAAATAAGTTAAGAAAAAATTAATTAATAAATTTATGAACGTAAATAATAATTAATTAGGTAATAAATAGAATATTAAATAAATCAGCTTATATTAATTAATACGTAAGAAATAAGCTAAAAAAATTAAATAGGGGAGAGGGCCCTAAGGCGGTCACCCATCTTTTGAACGACTGTAGATTTTAAATGGAATTATATATAAAGGTCAATAAGACGGCGTTTGAAGCTTTGTCTTATTACCTAACTTCCTATCATAAAGTTTTTTTCATTTCATTAATAAAAAAAAGTTGAAAATTCGACTTTTAAAAAAGTGGCCCCAAGGTGGTCACCAAACGAAAATTCACTAAAAAAGTTATTGAAAAATTTAAAAAACGTATTAATAAGTTGTTTATTGAATATTAATTATTTTTCAGGATCACAGAAACATATTACATATTTTTTTTCGCACCTTGTCCTTTAGTCAAAAATGATACTTTTTGTACATGCATTAGACACGTAAAATTTTGAAAATAATTCTATTTCATTATTATTCATCATAAAACTTAAAAATTGATAAAATTCACATTCAAAGTGATAAATGTTGATGAATATAGCGTATAAACACATTTTTATAAAAAATCAAAAGTGATCATCTTGTAGCCAAAAAAGTGTCCACCTTAGGGCCAAGACACAATTTTTTAAACGTTAATGAAAAAAATTTTTAAAGCACAATATTAATTATATTCATTTGGAATATTATTGTACGATATATAAAGATAATTATAACGATTTTTACTAATTTAAAATGATTAATTTCGATGATTTTTACACCCTGAGAAAAAAATTTCTCTATCATTTAAAAACAGAAATTTTACAACGTTCACGTTACAAAGAGACTCATACGACTGTTTACCTCAAAACTTTACTAAAATCTTTGTCTTCTCAAATAATAACAATAACAAGAAACATTTGAAGATACTAACTAATATACAAAAATTTCTTAGGGTGACCACCTTAGTGCCCTGACCACCTTAGGGCCCTCTTCCCTAATAAATTTATAAATTATAAAACAGTTTTTTTTGGGATAAAGTGGTGGTTTAATTTTTCCACTTGAGAACGACAAGGTCATCACTAGGTGGCAAGAGAATTTCCAAGAAGGAAATCAAGTACCATCTAGCGATTACCTTGGCGTTCGCAGGTGAAGATTATCATCTCCCATATAAAATCTCAAGATGTTCATTATTCTATAATTATTATTTATAATCAAATCTACAGAGTATGACAATTAGTATAAATGGTTTTTAATATTTTGTTTACTTTCCTTTTTAAAATTTTTATCGTTTTCAATTTTTTTAGAGTCTTGGAATTAATATTTCTTTACAGAATATAAATATTTTCAAAAATAATTCTAAAAAAGTAAAACAGTAGTAAAAATAATAAAATAACAATAATAAATCATTTTTAAAAAAATTTTCTCCCATAAAATAAATACAATTACAAACAAAAAAATTTTTTTTCTTTTCAGCCTCAATCACATCAGCCGGATACGGATCAATAATGTCCTGGACATCACCAGCTATATCTTATCTAAAAAGTACAAAATCCGAAATTCTCATTACTAAAGAACAAACATCATGGATTGCGCCACTTCTACCAATAGGTTTGATGATTGGAAATTTTCTGAATCCAATTTTTATCAATCGAATTGGTCGTAAATGGACACTAATGCTATTTGCACTACCGCAAATAATCTCATGGCTCATTGTTTATTTCACAAAAAATTACAATAACATTTATATTGCAAGAATAATGGGCGGTATTGGTTACGGTGGTGGTGTTTGTGCCGTTACTGTTTATTTATCCGAAATTGGAACTCCAAAAAATAGGGGAATCTTTTTAACAATGGTAAAATTTTCTCTGAGTTTAGGAATATTTTTCACCTTATTATTGGGAGCAACACTAAATTATAATTACATGAATCTTGGTCATTTAATAATGCCAATTATTTTTCTTCTCATATTCTTTTTTTTACCAGATTCATCATATTTTTTAAAAAAAAATCAAAGTTCCATTAATGACGATAACAATTCTTCTTCCATTATTGAAAAAACAATTCACGAAAATGAAATTCTTCTAAATGATAATAATTCACAATTATTGCAAAATAATTGTTCGAAAATTTTTCAAAAACGAGAAAATTTATCAGTGAAAGAAAATTATTTTTCAAATGATAATAATTTTTTCCATAAAAATCACGATTGTCATCAAAAGATTAATGATCTGCTTAAAGAGAGTTTCACCAAAAATACAAATGTTGAGGAGAAAAAGACATTAATTTCAAATCTAAAAGAATCGAACTGTTGGAAAATGTTCACGACAAAAAATAATATAAGGTCATTGACAATAATCGTTTGCATTGTTGCGCAGGATTCACTATCTGGACACATGACATTAACATATTTTTCCGAACAAATGTTAAATTACAATGGTTCTCTATTGACTGCAAAGCAAGGAGCATTATTTTTATCGCTAATGAAATTATTTTCCTGTATTATTGCAACACAAGTAATCGAGAGATTAAAAAGAAGAACACTCTATTTTACCACCGGTATACTGTCATCACTTTCTCAGGGTGTAATTGGAATATTTTTTCTCATGGAGGAAAAAAAATTTAATGTAACATCATTCTCATCTATACCATTCGTGGGTTTAATTATTTACGAATTTTCCGTTTCAATGGGAACAAGTAATTTATTTTACGTTCTACAGGGTGAATTATTTACCAATGATGTTAAAGGTCTGGCCGTAACATTTGCCAAAAATATGTACATGGTATTTGGTTTTATTTCAATAATTATGTATCAAGTGTTAATTGAAAATTTTAGTGCCTACGTGTTATTTTTTTTATTTTCAATATGCGGAATTATTCTTTGTTTTGTCACTGTTTTTTTAATGCCCGAAACAAAGGGGAAGAGTATTGAAGAAATTCAATTAATGTTAAAAAAGCTTTGATCATTAATTTTTCTAATAAATGTTTAGTTGCTTTTTAAAGACATTTTTATATATTTTTAAAAATAAATTAATATAGTTATTAGGAAAGCAAAATTAAAACTCTTGTTCACTGTGGATTGGGTGGTTCTAAATTAAAAGTCACGCCCAGCAGGTATAGCTTGAGTTCTAATTTTTTTTTATAATTATATTAAGGCACTTTTCCTATATGACGGTTTGAAAAAATCGATTTTTTTGCATATTTCGAAAGTACAATATCTTAAAAATATCGTGTAAAAGTTTTAGACAGGTATTTGAAAAACTAACAAAGTTACAGCGCGTAGAATTAAACACTGCACGGGCTCGACTTACAGTCACAAAAAATTTAAACCACGGAGAAAAATAAAAATTCAGATTTCGGACTGAATATAAAACAATTTGAATAATTTGTATTATCGTTGGAAGATATAATAAATTTTGGTTCTCTATCCCAGAAAGTTTGATAATCCCAAGTAGAAATGTAATACTGGCATAGTAATGACCCAGTACTGACTGTCAGTATAGCAGTACTGACTCCAGTAATAAATCAGTACTGGGAAATCCCTGGCTGGTAACGCTGTCCAGTACTGATTTTTTACCGGCAGTCAGTACTAAGTCAGTACTGAAATATCACTGGCAGAACACCGCCTAATTACTGATTCGCAGGTAAAATTTAACAAATTTGGAAAATGCTGTAACGCGTTCACTAAAAGAAAATTTACCTTTAGAAGCTTATATTAATTTGTTATTTGATTATTAAAGAAGAGGGAGTAATTTATTGAGTACTAATAATTATTATTAATATTTCTGTAGTAAATAAACTTTTATGAGTATCAATTAAAATGTAAATTATTAGTAAAATTGCTTTTATTGAAATAAGTTTTTTGAAAAAAATTTCTTATTTTTCTCATTAATTTAGACAATCTTATTTATTTAAATTAATTACTAAATTATTATTATTATTGTTTATAATTATTTAAATTTATATTTTATGTAACACTGTTGAGAATTATACACTAAACACTTAGAACTAAGACGGAAAAATATCGCACGCACGGGGGATCGAACCCTAGACCTCGAGGACGCAAGTCGAATACACTAACCGCACAGCCACGCAAGCTTGGGAGTATATTTTTTTAAACTTCCTTTTGAATTATACGAATGATATATACAGTGCTATAATAATGAATTCACTGTATAATATATTTATTGAAAGAAAAATTATTATAAATATATGTTTTATATATTTATATACATTTTAACAAGACATTACATATTAATTAATAGGTATAGCATAAAAATATGGTAAAAATTATTTATTTAAATAATAATTAAAAAATGTATATAGTTTTACATTTTTAAAAAAATAAGAAAAATTTCATTATTAATAACACATAATAGTAAAAATAATTAATAAATAATAATTTTTTATTATTATTATTATGATATACCTATTAATTAATAATTAATAATATGTTAATTAAGAGTTTGACGTTATTGTTGATGAATAATGTTTTTAAAAATCTTGGAAAATAGTTTAATAGTTAATAAATCAAACGATGTTGTTATTAATAGTGGCCGGTTTAATGCCATTATAATAAATTTTGTTTGTTTTTTATAACTCCTTCGCAGTACTGATTTGGTGTTATGCCAGTTTTGTGCCAGTACTGATTTTAACACTTTTTTAACTCCGACATGTTACTGATTCGGTTTTGGAGTCAGTTTACTCCCAGTACTGATCGGGTTCCGAAAGTCAGTACCGACGGTCAGTACTGAGTCAGTACCATTCTGATGTTTAACTCCGTCATAACTCCGGACATTTCTACTTGGGATGATTTTTAATTAAGATCAATGCTAAATATCTTAATAAACGCTTATAGTCTTCTTTCAATAAGTACAATAAGATTCCGTAATTAATTAAAAGATGAAATTAATTAGGTACAATTATTATTATTTGCATTTATTTTAATTCAGCTACTCAATTATTACAAACTTTGTATCAACGTTCACTTTAACGGGGACTGTTCTGTGCGAGAGTCCTTAGATTCATTTCCAAACAGTTTTTAGGAATGCGAAACTCTGTGTTTGTTGTGTTTGTTCAGTTTCTTCGTTTTTAATATACACGGAGTAGTGTGCGTCGTGACGTATTAATTGTTTCAATTAATAAAAATTTTGATTTTAAATATAATAGTGAGTGCAGTTTTATGATAAAGTTCTAGTGTTACAAATGAATTTAGAAGAATATCTAAGTGAAATGTTTAACCTCATTTGGAGGATAGGTATGTATTTATTTTGTTCTTAGCCGATTATGTAATACCTAATTGTTATTATATTTTATTGGAATATTCAATTTAGGCAACTAAATGTAAAGTTTAAAATGAAATAATATGTAAAAAATAGAGAATACTTTTAATTTTAAAAACCTTCGCATTGGGATTTTTATTTCATCTGTAGATATTTAAATATAATCTCTTTCTTTAAATATTTTAAAACAAATCATTTTAGTAAAAATGGCAAAGGACTTGTATTTAATTTTTGAATTGAATATTCCAATAAAAGTGAATATTTTGACAAATAAAAATAATAATGTAGGTCACTAGAAGATCTGATCACATTATTGTCAGTATGGGACTGGGCACTAAACTTGCCTTGGACTCCGCCCAGAAGCGCCTATCAATCGACTTTTTAGCATAAATTTCATCTATAACATATGTAGAATATGTAATTAAAGCGACTTTTCGATATACAACATCCTTAAAAAGTTATAGCACTTTTAAGGTAGCGTGTTCAAGCGCGCGGTTAACATACTTTAACTTATAAACGCGTTTTTCTCGAAACTACTTTTTTTTAACTGGCGTCCATGATATCTCAGAAACCACTTGACCAATTTCGGTCAAATTTATAGGGCTTGTTCAGCACATGTGTGGCTATAGCCCAAATTAGGTTAGTTGAAAAAGGTCAAGTAGTTTTCCTTTTATACGACAAAATAGACACAAAAATCGTGATTTTTTGAAAAAACACAGATTGAAAAGATAGTTTATTTATTGATTTTAGATCAGTCAATTAGCCGGAATCGTGGGCGCCAATAGACAACTGTTTAAAAATCTAAGTTGCTTCTATGTATTATAAGTCGAAAAGATTAAAGTATTTTTACTTGAAATAATTTGTACTTGTTGAAATGTCACTAAATTCCCAGTAAAAAATTTGAAGTTCTATGTTTTCATCGTTAAAAAAATCGCAAAAGTAGGTGCAATCACACGGGGTGACTCCCTTAAATCTTTTACCATTCATTTCCCTGTTTTTTATCCTGGAGCTGCAAAGGTAGACAAGTTTGGGAATGAAATCTAAATTACTACTGCTGAACTCTAAAATTTTCAATCGAATTTTTCTGCGTGACGCATTTTCTCAAAACCACTTTTTTCTAACTGGTGGCAAGGATTACTCAAAATCTATTTAACTGATCGGTCTGAAATTTGGAGGCATTATTCGACACATGAGGGGCTATCGTGTAAACCTTAGTAATAATTTTTTATAAACATTTTCCTATTTTTTAAAACAATTACTTACAAAACAAGTTGTGAATTAAGATTTTAATTACATGAACATTTTGCTTCCTTTTTACGATAAGCAAGAAAGTTGCTTCCTCAACTTACAAAACAAGTTGTGAATTAAGATTTTAATTACATGAACATTTTGCTTCCTTTTTACGATAAGCAAGAAAGTTGCTTCCTCGTGGAGGAAGCATTATTCATTAAATTTTTTTAAACATATTCCATATTGTTGTCCTAAAATCTAATTTAAAGATATTTTAAAAATTAATTATATTTATTATGGTTGGCTTTCGGCCAATCATTATATATATATATATATATATATAGGGGACAGTCACTACGGTCGGGACACTTTTACGGTTGGGTCACCTCAGTTTTCTGAGTTGTAACAAACTGGTGCCATTTACCATTACATGTAAATACTTGTTAGTAATGGTAGAAAACTTTTCATGTCACTTTCATTAAGTTCCAATTAAGTACGTGGTGAATTTTTAAAGCAAAACTTTTACTTAGTGTCGAGAAAGATTAATTAAACAAAATGGAAGATGTAAACAATAAAGTAAGATGATGAAATTTATTCATTAGAGAGTGCTTTAATACTTTGGTATGTTATTTGGTTTTTATATCGTGCGTTTATGTCTAAATGCTAAAAAAATAAAAACGACGCGAAACTTACGGTCGGGTCACTTTATATCGTGCATGTTGGGACGCATTATTTTACAATTCGCTTGCTGGGTGTAAAAACATGATACATCGAATTGGCGTTGAAAAACATGATACCTCGGATTTGACTTGAAAAACATGACATATCGTCGTTTGAGTTGAAGAACATGACACGTCGAAAACGAAAGTTTTTTATTCAAATTTCGGTTTGTCCACTGACCGCGAATCTTCAAATGTCTCAAATCAACATAAACTATATACAAAATTATTTAACCTATTTCTTTTTTGAATTGACATATTATGAAGCAAAAGCATTTGTTTCATAAAAGTTTCAAAGACTTGACACATTTTAAAATTAGCGGTCAGTGGTATCAACTGAAAATTGAAAAGAAAATTTAATTTATCGACGTGTCATGTTCTTCAACTCAAACGACGATATGTCATGTTTTTCAATATATACTTTATATATACCAATCGATGCGTTTTAATGCAGCGGATAAGATTATTAAAAAAAAGTTAGTAAAATTTTATTGTACTGGAATATAATTTTGATAAAAGAACTGAATTTTTGATAAAAAAGGTAATTTTTAGGGTTCCTTACACCGTAGGTGTACTGACGGAACCCTTATGAAATCACTCGTGTGTCCGTCCCAGCCACGTAAAATGGGCTGTCCCCCCCTTAACTTCTACGAATCTCAACCTTGTGAGCTGAAATTCGGTAGGGATCTTCAGTTTTAAGTGCAGATTACAGGAAAAATATAGCAAACCCAATTGGCCTACATATTTGCGAAAGGGAAGGGAAAGAAATTAAATTTTGTCAAAAAAATTACTAAAAATGACTCTGTCCCCCCCCTTAACTTCTACAAATCTCAACCTGGTGAGCTGAAATTCGGTAGGGATCTTCAGTTTTACGTGCAGATTACAGGAAAAATATAGCGAACACGATTGGCCTACATATTTGCGAAATAGAAGGGAAAAAAATTAAATTTTTTCGAAAAAATTGCAAAAAATAACCCTGTCCCCCCCTTAAGTTCTACAAATCTGAACCTGGTGAGCTGAAATTCAGCAGGGATCTTCAGTTTTAAGTGCAGATTACAGGAAAAATATAGCGAACACGATTGGCCTACATATTTGTGTAATAGAAGAGAAAGAAATTAAATTTTTTCGAAAAAATTGCAATAAATGACCCTGTCCCCCCACCCTTAACTCCTACAAATCTCAACCGGGTGAGCTGAAATTCGGTAGGGATCTTCAGTTTTACGTGCAGATTACAGGAAAAATATAGCGAACACGATTGGCCTACATATTTGCGAAATAGAAGGGAAAGAAATTAAATTTTTTCGAAAAAATTGCAAAAAATGACTCTGTCCCCCCCCCTTAACTTCTAGAAATCTGAACCGGGTGGGCTGAAATTCGGTAGAGATCTTTAGTTTTAAGTGCACATTACAGGAAAATTATAGCGAACCTGATAGGTCTACATATTTGCGAAATAGAAGGGAAAGAAGTTAAATTTTTTCGAAAAAATTGCAAAAAATGACCATGTCCCCCCCCTTAACTTCTACAAATCTGAACAGGGTGAGCTAAAATTCGGTAGGGCTCTTTAGTTTTAAGTGCAGATTACAGGAAAATTATAGCGAACCTGATTGGTCTACATATTTGCGAAATAGAAGGGAAAGAAGTTAAATTTTTTCGAAAAAATTGTAAAAATTGACCATGTCCCCCCCCCTTAACTTCTACAAATCTGAACCGGGTGGACTGAAATTCGGTAGGGATCTTTAGTTTTAAGTGCAGATTACAGGAAAATTATAGCGAACCTGATTGGTCTACATATTTGCGAAATAGAAGGGAAAGAAGTTAAATTTTTTCGAAAAAATTGCAAAAAATGACCCTGTCTCCCCCCTTAACTTCTACAAATCTGAACCGGGTGAGCTGAAATTCGGTAAGGATCTTGAGTTTTACGTGCAGATTACAGGAAAATTATAGCGAACCTGATTGGTGAACATAAATATAACAACCGGATAATTATTCTGGGTCTTAAATAAAGATTTTAAAAAATTTTATAAATTAAACGGCTACAAAGCATCCTCACGAGGAAGGAAAAATAAGCGATTAAAAAAAATTGTAACAGTCCACCATTTTGTTATATATTATGATAAATTGTTCATTAAGGTTCACACGATAACAGTAAGTCTACTAAGTAAAACTACGTTTAATTTTTTATTTAACAATTAAAACTCCGAGCAAAGCAACTTTTATTATGTGGTTATTATTTATTATACTTTTATTTTTAGTTTTTACTCGAAAAAACAATCGTTATGGAAAAAAATTTCATGTATATGGGCAATTCCACGTGAGATTTTAGTTGACCTCTTAAAATCAGCCAAAAATAAATTTTCTTCTATTCTGTATCGAAAAAGACAGATGCATATTTTTAATTTTTGTTTCATTGTCAAAATTTTACACTTTTAATTGTAGACCTATATTTAGTACCTCATAAGTCCGAAAATATTGAGTTTAGTAAAATGTTGTCAAAGAACGAAAGTTTTAGTTTTCTTTTGGCTTTTAGGAAATGAAAACAAAAAATATTTTTTCATTTTTTATTAAAAAAATAAAAAAATTAATAAACAAATAAATTTTTTTAACTTTGGGTATGTTTAATTTTAAATTTTCTTTTTTTCAAAACATACTGTTACGTCATCGTAACGTATTTTAAATAATGTTTAAAAACAATAATAATAGCAATAAAAACAATAGCAATAATTGATAATAATATATTAACAAGAAATTGTTATTAACATATTATTAATTTTTAACTATTAATAATTATTAACATTAAACAAAAAACAATATTAACTCGTATAATTAATAAGAATAATAATGATGAGATAATAACAACAACATTTAAAATAATCAATATGAATATGTTAAATAATAATTGTTAATAGTAACACAAAATTTAACAACGAATAATTATAATTAATATATTATTATTTTAACTTTATATTATTATTAACAATTATTAATAATAAGCAATAAATATGTATAATTTGTAAAAATAATAATAATAATATGAATGATAAAATAACAATAAAAATTAACTAATAATAATTCAATGTAAAATAAGAATTAATTAATAATTACCAATTAATAATAACTAGCTGTCTACGCGCGCCTTGGCGCGCGTGAAATTTCTTTACATTTGGACAAGTAAAAATCTCTTGCTTCTAAATCCAGTAAGAAATGAAAGATCTATTAGGCGTCTCGAAACACAGATCTAGAATAGAGATTTTTGTTGTTGCATAAAAACAGTTACAACTAATTATTACTTTACCAAACCACATAAAATTATCTAAAGAATTATTAAATAAATATAAATTTACTTTTCGCATAAAATATTATTTATATTGATAACAAAATATGCTTTATAATAATTGTTAAAATAAGATTGTGTCTTATTTATTGGTACAAATTTTCAAGACCTATATTCTTTTCTTGTTATAGAATAATTATAGAACGTGTCCATTGGGCTTTTTCTTTAAAAATAGGGACCGGGACGAAACCGGACGGATTTGTTCTTTGGCCAAAAAACTCATACAAAAAAATTTTCTTTTGCTAGAGAGTAATATACCGTTTTGAAGCTTGTACCTCCACCTACAAATCGCACTTGTTCGATGTAGAAAAACTACAGTAGCTTTGGAGATATGTTGCTTCGAAGATGACTACCTCAAAAACAAAAATCCGATAATTAGTGGGGCTAAACCGGACACCCCATGGGGATAAATCAGACACGGCTAATTAATTAAAGAATAAGACACAAATTTTCGTTTTTTTGTAGAAAAGTCAAATCAATTCTTCTCTTATTTAAATGTAGGTACTTCTATACAAAGAATATAATATAAAATGTAAAATCGGTAATTAATATAATATAAAATGAATTACAGTTTTCAGACTTGTCTATTTGCAGCAACTCGCTTGCAAATTCGAGTTTTAAAATAAATTCTTTATTTATTAAGTTTTAAAGTGGTTCTATGCAAAGAATATAATATAAAATAGTTAATTAATATAAAATAAATTAAAGTATTCAAAGATTTAGTTGTTTTTTATCACGATGTCCGATTCAGCCCCACACCGTCATCTAATAATTAAAATGCAATATATTTTTTCTTCTTAACGTTTTTCATTAAACTCTTTTTCTACTAAACTCAGTACACCATGAGCTAAAAGAAAAATTGCTGTGTGATATTTGGACTTTAATTTTAACGATAAAAACCCTAAAAAATGAGAAAAAATTTTTTACTTTTACCTCAAAAAATGACATTTTCACATATTAACAGCAACTATTATTACAAGAAAAATGACACGTCCCTAAAACCTCATGCAGCATTTGCATCACGAAATTGTGCGTACATAGGTTATTTACACGGTTTGAAATTCTTTACGGTTTCGGAAATATTTGACTTGTCCGGTTTATCCCCGGTCTCCCCTACAATAATACGTAATCGGACTAAATTTGATTCCGACTGTCTGTTTGATTTTTCCTTAAGAAAAGTTCTAATAATTTTGGATAAAACATATACTTAACACGGTCAGAAGTGAGAAACTATCCATTTTTTGGTGAATGGAAAACAAAAAAAAAATTAATAAAAACTGAATTTTTTTATTTAATTATTAAAAAATTATAAAATTGTGAAAAGAATACGTTCTTATAGAAGTGATTTGGCTAACATTTTATTTAGATATTTTGATAGAAACCTCATTTCTAACGTTTAGTAAAAATTTTAATAAATTATTAACCCTCACGGGCTCGAGTTCGTTTTTCCGCCTGCGCGCACAAGCCGGGTCCGAGGGACCCGGTATTTAAAATCAATAGAAATAAAAAATTTGATAGCAAAATTGTTAATATTTTTTATTTAACATATAATTGTATCATTTTAGAGAAATTATTTTAAAAAATAGTTTTAAAAACAACATTATTTATAATAAAAAAATAATATAAAAAATATAAAGAACAAAAAAATATTTTCAGACAAATCACCGTATAATGTTTAAATAATTATATAAACATTTTAAATATTATATGTATGTTACATATATATATATATATATATATATATATATATCTATATATATATATATATATATATATATATATAACAGTTTAAAAAATAGTAATATAAAATAATGGTAGAAATATAAAACATCTGAAAAAAATCTTTAGCTAAATTACCTAATAATAATTATCTTTAAAAAAAATCCGGTTAATAAAAAAGAAGATGTACAAAATCTTAGTAATTGCTATAATCATTTTATAAATGAAATGAAATATTCTTAATCTGTTCTGAGTTACCTTGACATTTCCTGAATTTTGTTTACTGACACGGTCATTCACCTCATGTTAGTTACCTATATTTCGGAAACTATACACATTTTACTCGCCAGTGTCCAATTGTAATCGCTACGTACAAGACGTTTGTTTGCGATGATTTTGAATTTTGTTTAATTTTCGGTAAAAAATTGTTTAAAAATAAGTTCATATTTAATATTATTTTTTAAGAATGTATTTTAATTTTTATTATTTTTTTCTTTTGTTAAATAAATTTTAGTTTCTGAAGAGGGCAGCCGCGCTGTCGAAACGTAAAACAACTATTGTTGTTTTTTATTTATTATTCCTGACTCGGAATTGATCGTTGAATTCAATGTTTAATATATAATAATTATCATTATTTATACGTAAAACCAAAAAAAAAAATTTTTAACAACCGCCATATTGAATTTTTTAATTCTGACATCAAATTTGTAATCAGCGACCCTAAAAACCCCCGAGTACCGATTTTTAAGAAAATCTGATCGATTTTCTGTTCTTTAACTTTTAGGAATGGAATTTTCCAAAAAACGTACAACACGCACTATATTTTTCGCACCACGTCACTTCCGGAATTATTTGGGATATGTTTACACTTATTACAGTAGGTGATGTTGAAACATTACAAAATAATGCAATATTGCAGAAAAATTACTAATTTTTTATACGCAATTATAACCCGGGTCCTTCGGACCCGGCTTGAGTCTTTACGTAAGTTCGACTTAAAAGGGAATTTTCCAGAGTATTTTATGAATTAAAAATTCTTTACAAAAGTGAAAAATCTGTGTTTTTACGCCCTTAAGTCTAATGTGAAGTTGATTTTCTAATAATATTTTCTTAACCGGAAGTAGAAAAAAAACTTTCCTCCGGGTCCGAGGGACCCGGATCGAGCCCGTGAGGGTTAACAAATAAAAGCTTTTTAATGGTCCTAAGCTTATTTAAAAATATTTAAATATTTATACTTTGTATATACTTATCGATTCGTCTGGACATACAAATTTCAATTTTATTATATATAAATTTAGATTTTGCTAAAAAAAATTTTTTTTACTTGAACAAGTTTTTGAAAAAAACAACTGTAAAATTTTTTGTGTGGGATATATTCTATATTCCTTTTGTCCATTTTGAAAGATTAATGTGATAAATAAGCCCTCAAAATTTCATCCGAATTTAAGAAAATCTATGGAAGGTATCATGTTCACACGAAAGCAAGATCTATAAACAGATACACAAATTGTTTAATACATTTTAGAAAATTTTATTATTTAAAGGACTACATAGCTTTTTTACGAGAAATAAAAATCAATTATAAGTAAATAAGCACGAAAATATAATAATATTGTTTATTTTTTTAAGACTTAAAATCTATACACAATGAAGTTACATGGAATTAATTTATGTTCAAGTTTAAAATGTAATTTCAAAATATAGTAATTTTAAAAAATAAATAAATAATACACTCGACTTAAAATATCAAATTAATAAATAAAAATATTGGAAATTATATATTTTTTAATTTGGAAATGAAACTCAAAAATGCACTTTTTTGGGAATAAAATGTAAATTATTTATCAAAAATAAGGTAAGAAAAAGGAAAAAAATGTATAAATTAGAGTTTTGCAGATACTTCAATTTTGCGTAAACTCGAAATTGGAATCAAATCATTCCTTCATATTAAATCTCATTGAAAGGATAGAATGTTCGAAATTTGCACACATATTTTTACATTTAAAAAAACTTGTTTAAAATTGTAATCAAGAAATATATAATTTACTATTTTTGCAATTATTATCAAATTATATTCCTTTAAAAATATGATTATGAAATAAAAAAAATTTATAATGATGTTGATGTTTGAATGATGTTGACTTGGTTAATATTGTTTAATTGAGAGATGAAATATTATCAATCTTGTCTTCGTCCAGCAATGTACACGTTCATTTGATTGAACAAATTTTGTGACATTTTTTTCGTTTCTGAAGAGGACGACTATGTCGTTGAAACGTAAACAGATTGTTTTTTACTCGAACCTGACTTGGATAGATTGATAATATTTCATCTCTTAATTAAAAAAAAATTTATATTGAATTCATTTCATTTATTTATTCTAATATCTGTCACTGGGAATGCAGAAAACCATGATGCTCAAACCAAAAAAAGTAGGCGTTACTTTCTTAACTGTTCGCCTCTCTCTCGCTTCTACTCTAAACTGAAAGAAAAGACGATACTTCCCACTCCTTCTCTGTATCATGATTTCTCTCTTATATACTCTGACAAACTTCTCTCTCCAACTCTTCTCTGTCATCAAAAGCACAGCAGGAGGGCGGACGGAATTCTTAAGGACAGAATGAATGAAAGAATACGGAGATTAATATATATATAATAATAATAATAAATTGTAACAATAATAAGAAGATAATTGAAAGAACAACATTAATAACCATATAATTATAAACAACTATAACATTAACCATATAATTATAACAAAAATGTAATAAACAAAAATTTAAAAACAAACAAAATTATAACAACATTTATAAAAAATTAATTATAAAATACTGAAAATAATGTTCATATGGTGAACATGTGTAATCTAATAGTGAGTCACCACAAGTCGCACCACCACGTCGCAAGCCAGGACCAAACCCTGCGGTTTTAAGGTAAACAGAGAAACCACTTAAGATTCACTTTCAGAAAGCTAGTGCTCATTTCATCTTTTCATAATTTTGATCTTTTTCAAATATATTCTGTTCAAATAAAATTTATTATTGTCATTTATCTAACCTCGTTCCAACTTTAATTATTCTCAATTAAAGTTAAATCGAGAAACATAAGGAATATAATAATAAGGTAAGACATAACAATACCTGGAAATGATAAGAAGGTTTTGCAAAAAGTTTCAGAGTAGGATAGACAAGTTTAATGGGTTAAAAAAATAATAAGGCTGCTCATGCAGGTCGTACGCACGTGGCACAATGGGATTATTTTACAATTTACTGTTAAAAATTATCTAGAGCCTACAAATTTAATAATAATCAAAATTCGACAAAATTTGTATGGTCTAGACAATTTTTAATAGTAAATTGTAAAAAATCCCATTGTGGCGAGTGCGTGCGATCTGCACGAGCAGCTTAATTATTTTTTTGTCTTACCTGCACGGAAGGAATGTCATTTCGGGTACTTAAGGCGGGCGCAAAGTAGCACATTCTGCCCGGGAGTAGGAGAAGCGGGCGGAATAGTATATATTGTGCATCTAGGAAAAAGACCGTGTGATTTCTACGAGTGTGAAGTTTGCAGTTCGAGGCGCAGCCGAGAACTGTAAACATACGAGTTGGAAATAATTTTTTCTCCCGAGTTGCACATACTATTTTTTCTAACACACGTATACCGAAAGTACAAATATTTAATGAAACATTAAATACATTTACGCAACGGTTGAATACAACTAAAAAAGTTAGTTCCGTAACTGTTAAATGTAAATGACGTCAGCGGGAGGAAAAGTACTTTTCCTCCCGCTCGCAGGAAAAGATACACTTTTCTCCCGCTTGACAGGTAGGAAATGGTGTACTTTCGGTGCGTGTGTTAGAAAAAATACTTTACCGCCCGCTTATGTGACGTCAGCGGGCGGTAAAGTATTTTCCGCCCGCATGTTAATTCTTTGCTTTTTTCTGTAGATAAATTAATAAAAATAAAGCTTATTGCTTAAAATAAAAAATAATATAACCAGGGACCGTCTCCAAAGTTTAGTTTCGTTTCAATTTCTGAGTCTACACGAAACTAAATTAACAAACTGAATTTAGTTTCGCGTCGACACAAAACTAAACTAACTAAATTATCTCGTCTTTGCAATTTTCCAGGAGACTTGTCGTCCTGACACCTAGACAGCCTGCAGGTAAATCACTAGGTGTCACTAGGTTTATCATTATAGATGGGCATATGACTAGAACTTTTGAACTTTTAAGTAGGGGAGACCGGGGCTAAACCGGACGGATTTGGTCTTTGACCAGAAAACTCATACAAAAACATATTTTTTGCTAAAGAGTAATATACCGTTTTGAAGCTTGTACCTTAACCTACAAAACGCACTTGTTCGATTTTAAAAAAATACAATAGCTTTGGAGATATATTGCTTCGAAGGTGACTACCTCGACAACGAAAATACAAAAATTGGTGGGGCTAAACCGGACACCCCATGGGGCTAAATCGGACACGGCTAATTAATTAAAGAATGAGACACAAATTTTCGTTTTTTTTGTAGAAAAGTCAAATTAATTCTTCTTTTATTTATTTGCAAATACTTCTATATAAAGAATATAATATAAACTATAAAATCTGTAATTAATATAATATAAAATGAATTACAGTTTTCAGACTTGTCTGTTTGTAGCAAATCGTTTGCGAATTCGAGTTTTAATATAAATTATTTATTTATAAAATGGTTCTATGCAAAGAATATAATATAAAATAGTTCATTAGTATAAAATAATTTAAAGTTTTCAAAGATTTGGTTGTTTTTTACCACGATGTCCGATTCAGCCCCACACCGTCATCTTATAATTCACCTGCAATATATTTTTTCTTCTTAACGATTTCCATTAAACTTTTTTTCTACTAAACTCAGTACACCTTGAGCTAAAAGAAAAATAGCAGTATGATATTTACACTTTAACTTTAACGATAAAAACCCAAAAAAATGAGAATTTTTTTTTACTTTTACCTCAAAAAATGACATTTTCATATATTAACGGTAACTATTATAACAAGAAAAATGACACGTCCCTAAAACCTCATGCACAATATGCATCACGAAATTGCGCGTTCATAGGTTATTTACATGATTTGAAATTCTTCACGGTTTCGGAAATATTTGACTTGTCCGGTTTAGCCCCGGTCTCCCCTATTGAAAAAAACAATTCTGTTTTCAAGGCACATTCTTGAAACTAATTTTATTGTCTTATGTATTGATAAAATAATAGGAAAACCCTTGCGATACTCATTTTTAAACATTGTTAATCCCCCCCCGTCTATAAATTTAACCCCAAGAAAATTATCCAAATTGCATAGCTTTCTCACATAGTCGGATATTTACCAGGGGTGTTAATTAAAGTTTGCCGGTTTGACTGATAGACGTCGCTAGCGTTGTGTTTACATTTCTATGATCTGGCATGCGTGTCATTTTTATCTGTTGACATTAACCTTCAAAACTACATAAGTGACATTTTGTAAAAATATAAGCATCATAGTTGTTTAGGTCAGTGAATATGTCAAGTTTCGTTCCAAGTAAATCGCATTTGCGGCATTCATTGCTTTTCTTATTTCATCAAAAGAAAAAAGCAGTAGAAGCTCATCGGTTACTTGTAGAAACATATAATGAACATGCTCCAGTCATTAGAACATGTGAGACATGGTTCCATCAATTTAAAAGTGGCGATTTTGATTTGACAGACAATGAACATCCTGGTTCAGCGAAAAAGTTTGAAGACGAAGAATTGCAGGCGTTATTGGATGAAGACCCAACCCAATCGCAAGAAAAATTGGCACAATCACTGAATGTAAGCCGAGGAGCTATTAGCCAACGTTTAAAAGCCATGGGAAAAATACAGAAGTATGGAAAATGGGTGCCACACCAATTAAACGAAAGACAAATGGAAAATCGAAAAACGGTTTGTGAAATTCTACTTCAACGGTTCGAAAGGAAATCTTTTCTGCATCGAATTGTCACGGGGGACGAGAAATGGATTTATTTCGAAAACCCTAAACGAAAAAAATCATGGCTTTCACCTGGTGAGGCTGGCCCATCAACTGCGAGGCCGAATCGCTTTGGCCGTAAGACAATGCTCTGTGTTTGGTGGGACCAGTATGGTGTATTGTACTACGAGTTATTAAAACCTGGTGAAACAGTGAATAAGGAACGCTACCGACAACAAATGATCAATTTGGAAAATGCGTTGATCGAAAAACGGCCGGAATGGGCTCAAAGACATGGCAAAGTTATCTTGCAACATGACAACGCGCCGGCTCATACCGCTAAACTGGTGAAGGATACATTGAAAGAATTTAATTGGGAAATATTATCGCACCCGCCGTACTCTCCAGACCTCGCCGCGTCAGATTATCACCTTTTTGCATCGATGGGACACTCTCTTGCAGAGCAGCGCTTTGCTAATTTCTAGGAAGTCAAAAATTGGGTCGTCGAATGGTTTTCTTCGAAAGAAGAAAAGTTTTTTTGGGATGGTATCCACAATTTGCCTAAAAGATGGGCGAAATGTGTAGAATCAAATGGCCAATACTTTGAATAAAGAGAATTTCAGTTTTCCTTAATAATTAAGTTTTTCTTTTTCGAAAAAACCGGCAAATTTCAACTAACACCCCTGGTACATCAATCAGTATCTAGAGGTTTTTGGGGTCGCTGATTACAAATATGATATTAGTTTTTGAAAATTCGAAATGGCGGATCCAATATGGCGGACGAAAATTCAAAAAGGTTATGGATTTTCACAGAATTGTATATCCAGCAGTTTTTGGAGTTGCTGATTATGATTCTGAAGTCGGATTTCAAAAATTACAAATGTCAGATTCAATATGGCGAATGAAAATTTAAAAAATATTTTAATTTGCACAGAAGTAGGTGCGAATGTGTTTTTAGGGTCGCTAAATACACAGGTCAACAAAAAAGGCTTACCTTTTTATGAAACATCGGAGTGGTTTCCGATGTATTTTTGGACGCTGAACACGATCTCGGGTCCCAAAATTGCCCATCACGTCAGGATTATGACAAAAGTGGAGGCAAAGACTCCAAAAAACATGCACTACTAAACGCACATTCATAAGACAAAAAAATATAATTTTTTTTTAAAAATGGAGTCGAAAACACCAAAAATGTGTATTTTTAGAATGCTTTAATTGACCTCTTGAAATCACTGGGATTCGCTCACAAATTGTTATTCGAAGGCTTTTGGGGTCCCTGATTACCAATCCGATATCAGTTTTCATAAATTCTAAATGGCGGATACGACCAATTTTAAATTTTGACATACGATATTTTGGATCCGCCATCTTGGAATTTTGAAAACTAATATCAGATTCGTAATCGGCGACCCCAAAAGCCCTCGAATAACCATTTTCAAGCGAATCCAAGCGATTTCAAAAGGTCAATTAAAAAATTTTTTAAAAATACAAGTGGTTGATGTCTTTGACCCCATTTTTTGAAAAGAATTTTTATTTTTTTGTCTTATGAATATGGGTCTTGTAGTGCACGATTCAAGCTTCAATTTAAGTCAATGTAGAAGTTTCTAGCACGTCAGGTTTAGAAGAAAAAAATATTGAAAACCCTCAAAAACACGTTTTTTGGTGTCCTCACCCCCCACTTTTCTGAAAATGATGGGCAATTTTGGGACCCAGGATCGTGTTCAGCGTCCAAAATACATCGGAAACCACTTGGATATCTCATAAAGAAGTAAGCCAATTTTTGTTAACCTGTGTTACGAATCTGAACTTAGTTTTTGAAAAATTTTAAACTGGTTTAAAAGTGTCATAATCCACCATATTAGATTTTTTAATTTTTATATCGTCACTGCCAATTTCATTAAATTTTTAATTACTTTTTACATTCAATATGTTGTAAATATTACTCAAAAAAATTTGAACAATTAATATTTGGGAAATAAAGATTACTTTTGCGAGAAACAAAAGCGAAACTTTTACTCGAATAGGTAGTAATCCGTACCGCTACTAAACTTTTTTATATTAACCCATTAACGCCTGAATGCACTGAATTTTTAGTCTGACTTCAAATTTAATATTTTCTAATAAACTTACCCAGGCAGAAAAGTCGGTGGTGTGCCGATGACTACGACCGGTTCGACACCGGCCCGGTGGTAAAGTCGGATAATAACCGGTGCCGGCACTGTGGTACCGGTCCGGTTTCTAAAAGACAACCGGCCCGGTAGTAACGTCGAACAATAACCGGTACCGGTACTATGGTACCGAGGCGGTTAATAAAAGACAACCGGCCCGGTTTCGGCATTCGATACCGTTTTTACACCGAAAACGTAGTTTTGCCGGCATCAAAATTAGTACCGGCCCTGCACCGGCCCGATACCACTACTTGATACCGTTTTTACACCGGCGACGGAGTTTTGCCGGCATAATATTTTTGTGTCTTAAAAAGTCTACATTTTTAATTTTTTGAAATTTTTTTACACTATTCGGAAGAATAGGAAAATCAAATCTCTCGAAATCAAATGTTTTTTAAAATCTTTTTTTATATAGTTGGAAAAATTACATTTCATTAAACTCTATTAATTTAGCTTTAAATTGTCTGGGAAAATCACTCAAAAATCCGGGAATTTGTTACAGCTGAATTACTACACTGAGAGAAGTCCGAGGCGTAATAGTTCCTGCTAGACGTCGCTATGCGCTACTATGCTTGTCGCATTTGAGTTGTTCCGAATCTGGTGCTGAGACGCCCCGAATCCAGTCAAACATTGTTCTCGCATATGAGAGAACAACTGGTGGCAAAAACTGAAAGTTCTGCGTATTCTCGCTTCGGGACGTTCCACGTTTCGCATCGGGGCTTCAGACGTTCCGATTCGAGGGTTCACATAAAAACATTCAAAAGTACCACTCAAGGCTCGCACGGGACGTATTAGTTCCCGGACTTCTCTCAGTGTAGACACCCTATAATAACTTTGTTCGTTTAAAATAATTTTGGTCAGGTTTTATTTGATTTATTGTTATAAAATTTTGATAATCTAACAAGGCATTATATTAATTTCATTATACTAAGTTTCTGCAAGTTATTTCTATAAAGCCGGTACCGGGCCGGTACCATGCCAGCGTTTTTGTTAGCCTTAGTCCCAACGTATAATGACATTAACAAATGTTATTATAATTATTAACTTTGACATTACATTATTCAAACTGTCTTTTAGAAAAGGTTTTTTCTATTAATTTAGAACATTTTGTAATTAGTCCTGGTGTCACACTTCATATATAAACTTTCCATTCACTTTTTATAAGCAGGTTTAGGTTAGCGGATGCGGCGTCGACTTTGCAGCCTGAGGGTCCGGAGTTCAATTCCTCATGTCTTCAGATTTTTCGTTAACAATTAATAATAATTCATATGTTTCAGCATTCTATTTAGTGTTTACAATTAAATTAATTAATAAATAATATTGTTTAACGTTTAATATATGCAAAAATGTGTTGTTAATAAAATATACTAATCTGACACCGTGCCAGCATAAAGCCGGCAGAAAAGTAACAAAATAATTTTTTTTTTACTACCGGCCCGGTATCGAGCCGGTGATTTACCGGCACCGGGGCGGATATTTCCCGGGTTATCATTGTTGACCGGGCCGGCTCCAAGCCGCCAGAAATACCGGCACCGGGCCGGTGTCTAAATTTCACTGGCACGGTACGTCGCTGGTGGTGTGCCGGCAATAAACCGGTACGAAAACACTGAAAACAAGAACCGGCCCGGTACCGGGCCGATGGTTTACCGGCAGGATGCGGACCGGTGGTTTACCGGCACCGGGCGGATATTTCCCGGGTTATCATTGTTGACTGAACCGGCTCCGGGCCGGCGGTAATGCCGGTCTCACGCCGGCACCGGCAAGTCCGCCCTTGGTACCGGCCCGGTACCAAGCCGGTCGTTGATTTCTGCCTGGGTATTATTTTCTCTTAGACAAATAATTTTTTTTTACATTAACCCTTTGCATCACAGTGGGTCGCTCAGCGACTCAACTTTTTCTTCTCAGCTTTGACTATTTCTATGGCATATTTATTAATAAATTTAGGGTTTTTTTCCAGGCTTGTTCCTCATACCTATACAAGTCTAAGAAAACTGTTGATTCACAATTTTTCGATAATAAAAATATTATAAACAAATAAATAACAAAAAATATTGCTTCTTTTTTAAAAAAAATAATTTTCTACTAATCCTTACTAATTTTTGAGATGATAATTTTTTTTCTTCACAAATTTGATCCTAAACTATATTTACAATTACTTTTTAGAAATTTTTTAAATAATTTTTAACAATAAATAACAATCTTTTGTAATATTTTATAAAAATTTAAAATGAATTGAATTTGTTTGAAACTGGTTACTCAGGGGTTTTTGGGGTCGCTGAATACGAATCTGGCATCAGAGTTTCAAAATTGAAAATGGCGGATCCAATATGTCGGACGCGAAAATAAAAAATGAACATAATTTTCTTGGAACTCGTATTTTAGGCGGTTTTTGAGGTCGCTGAATACGAATCTGGCATGAGCATTAATAAGTTTTAAATAACAGGTCCAAAATGCTGGACCTAAAAATTAAAAAAACGACTAAATTGTATTAAAAAAATTAGTTTCAAGTTTAAGAAAAACACAAATAAAAATAAATTTTAGAAAATTCAAAACGTTTGGATAAAATTAAAGAGTAAAATCAAAAGTGAATGAATCCTGACAATCCACAGTCAGGGGTGCGTTCACGTAACTTTCACTTTCACTTTTCACTCTCACTTTCACTTTCACTTTCACTAAAAAAATTCTCACTTTCACTTTAACTTTCACTCTCACTTTCACTCAAAAATTCTTACTTTTCACTCCCACTGTTACTTTCACTAAAAAATCTCACTTTTTACTTTTACTCAAAAATTCTCACTTTCAGTTTCATTTTCACTAAAAAAAATTCTCACTCTCACTTTCACTCAAAATTTCTCACTTTTTACTCTCACTTTCACTTAAAAAATTTCTCACTCACTTTCAATCAAAAATTCTCACTTTCACTAAAAAAATCTCATTTTTCACTTTTACTCAATAATTCTCACTTTTCACTTTCACTTAAAAAATTCTCACTTTCACTTTTCACTCTCACTTTCACTCTCACTCAAAAAATTCTCACATATTCTTTTCACTCTCACTTTCAGTCAAAAAATTCTCACTTTCAATTTTCACTCTCACTTTCACTCAAAAAATTCTCACTTTCACTTTTCACTCTCAGTTTTACTCAAAAAAATTATCACTCTCAATTTTACTCAAAAATTCTCACTTTTACTAAAAAATTTCACTTTTCACTTTTACTTAAAAATTCTCACTTTTCACTTTCACTCAAAAATTCTCACTTTTCACTCTTACTTTCACTTTCACTAAAAAATTATCATTTTCACTTTCACTTTAAAAATTCTAACTTTTCACTCTCACTTTCACTTTCAACAAAAAATTCTCATTTTCACTTTTACTTTAAAAATTCTCAATTTTTACTGTCACTTTTACCTAAAAAATTCACACTTCTTACCCTCACTTTCACTCAAAAAATTTGCACTTTTTATTCTCACTGTCACTTTCATTTGAAAAATTCTCACTTTCTCTCTCACTCTCACTTAAAAAATTCTCCCTTTTCACTCTCACTCCAAAAATTCTCACTTTTCACTGTAGTGCATTCTATAGAATATTCTATAGAATTTGACTGCAAATAATTAATAAAATTTGTGTAGAAGTTAAGAAATATTCAGTTATATTTTATAAAATATTTGATAGAATGTTCTATAAAGTTATTCTATATATGAGGCATTCCATGTCAAGTCATCCAGGGATCTTACGGTGTAATGCTTACTTCTATAATTTTTTACTCTTTTAAACGAAAGCTGAGCTTTTTTCCTAAAAGGACATATATATGAAAAAGTTGGACTAGAATGTTTAAACATTGAAAAAAAAGGTTTCTGCTCACCGGAGCGCTCTAAACCCGGTTTTAGCTCTGTTTAGGAGAAAATTCATTTTTTCAAAGTTTAAACATTCAATTCTCACTTTTTCATATATAAATCTCTCCCTATTATATAAAAACATTTCGCCGCCGCCGCAGAGTCAGGATTTCTATGGGCTCCTTATAGTAAGGGCCGTCAAAACTTATGTCAAAATTGACCTATTTTTTGACCTATAAGTCAAAAAGAGGATAAATAACGTCTATGTCTAATTTGACCTATTTTTTGACCTATAGGTCAATAAGAAATGTCAAAACTTATGTCAAAATAGACCTATTTTTTACCTATAGGTCAAATAGAGAATAAATAATATTACATCAAAATCCATGTTTAATTGACCTATTTTTTGACCAATATGTCAAAAAGTGGTCCCCGTGTAGGTCCTTACATTATGTCAAAATACAAGTTTAATTTTGCCTATTTTTTGAACTACGGGTTTTTAAAGGGGCCTTAATGTGGGCCATCACATTACGTCAAAATTTGATCTGTGTTTTACCTACAATCTTTATATTATCCATTTATATTATACAATCTTTATATTATTTAAGAGGATAAATAACGGATAAAAATACATGTTTAATTTTACCTATTTTTTGAGATACGGGTTTTAAAAGGGGCCTTAATGTGGGCCATCACATTACGTCACTCTATGTTTCACCTACAGGTCAGAGCTTGCCCCTCAAATAGGAGCGCCAAATGGGACGTCAAAGCGTATACTAAAGACAATTTTATTTACTTGCAGGCTGTTATGGTACTACAAAATTTAAGTCAATTTGGAGGGCAGATTGGACCTACACGTCAAGATTTGACAAACAATTTCCTTCATATTAAGAGAATATAATTTGAAAATAAAAATTAAAATAAATATAAGAAATAGTTAGGGCGTTGGCGCGCGAAGCGCGCAGGGGGGCGAGGCCCTCATAGTATATATATATATATATATATATATATATATATATATATATATATATATATATATATATATATATATATATATATATATATATGGGACGTTTCACGTCAACCGCCCCAGAGCTCCTTCCAAAATTCTAATTAACGAAAATCAACTTGTGACCACTTAAAATAATCGTTAGCTTCTATTCTTTCGAATAAAAAGTGGCGAATTCAAAATGGCGTCCATACTGCACCATTTTTTCCAAATTTTTCCACTGACCCAGCTAACAAATATATTAGTTAGCTTCTGAAAATAATGTCAAATTCTCGGCCAATAGGTCACTCTTAGGTTTTTAGGGTCACTGATTGCAAATATAAAGTTAGATTTGAATAACTTCCAAAATTCAAAATGGTAGATCCAATATGGCGACCAAAATTTTTAAAAATCGACCAGATTTGCTTGAAACTTGTTACTCGGAGGTTTTTGGGGTCGCTGATTGAGAATTTAGGGTTAGATTTGAAAAATTTTCAAAATTCAAAATGGCGGATCCATTATAGCGACCAAAATTATTTAAAAAATGATCAGATTTGCATGAAACTTGTTACTCGGGGGGTTTTGGGGTCGCTAATTGCGAATTTAGGATTAGATTTAAAAAATTTTCAAAATTCAAAATAGCGGATCCAATATGGCGACCAAAATTTTTTTTAAATGATCAGATTTGTTTAAAACTTGTTACTCGAGGGTTTTTGTGGTCGCTAATTGCGAATGTAAAGTCAGATTAAAAAATTTTTAAAATTCAAAATGGTAGATCCAATATGGCGACAAAAATTATTAATTATCTACAATTAAAGAAATTTATGTAGTTAAAGTAAATTTTTATAAATTTATGATTTCTTTATTAAGAAGTATTAGTGGTTTTCTAAAAAAATTATACCGGGGATGATCAAAATTCTTTAAATTGAACCTAAGTTTTTACACTGGCAAAACAATATATTAGATTGAAACATAATTATCATTTTTATACAGTTAACTGAAAATTATTTTTGAATTAAACATGATAATTTTGATTCAATGCATACTAATTTTGATTTAATAAAAATTACGTTTTAATTTTTAGGGGGTAGTTTTTGTGATTAAGGGTGGGTTTTGACAAATTATTTAAGGGATAATTAAAAGTCTTAAACAAACAATAATTTTTCAGGAGTGAATAAGTTACATATCAAACATCGAAAAATTTGTAATAATTTTTCTATTTATATTTTAAGGGGTAGTTTTTGCGGTCAAGAGAGAGTTTGACAAATTATTTTTGGGATAATTAAAAGTCTCAAATTAACCATAATTTTTCAGAAGTATACTTTACACATTTTGATGTCGAAAAAATTGAAAGAATTTTTCTATTTTAATTTTTAAGGGGTAGTTTTTGAGACGAAGGGTGACTTTTGACAAATTATTTTAGGGTTAATTAAAAGTCTCAAAAAAACTATAATTTTCCTGTAGTGAAAATTACACATCAAATGTTATGTTAATGCCGTTACATTGTTTAAATTCTCCCGCGTTATGTCTTCAAGTTACGGTGTTGAACGCTAGGTCGCGAACATTAGTTTTGTCATTTCTATCTCACAAGCGAGTTTCATTCTCAATACCATAAATAGAAGTGCATTGTTGGATTTCTTTTTTACGTGGTCTGTTACTTATACGTATATTGTTTCGAAATTTCATTTTCTTTTTAGTTTGTCTTAAATTTTAGTTTATTGTCATTTTATCAGGTATTTTTTCTTTTTTCAAGTTTTTTAGGGTTTTTAACGTAATGCTGAATATTTATCTCAAACCCATTTCAGTCAGTCCTTTTCAGGACTAAAATAAATAGTTTTTTAAAACTATTTATTTCTGCTTGTATTAGCAAGGTAAATTTTAATCCGCCGAGTATTTGCTTTTTCATATTATCTGTCGTAAATTTATTTATTACATTTACTAATAATGACTGATAACAGTAATCAGATTTCAGGTTATCTGTTTCATACAGATAGGTGCGCTAATCCTTTAAATCGCAATCAACAAAAGGGTTCAAATTTAAGGAAAATATCTTAAAAAATTGTTAGAGAAATTTCCTCAAATATCAGAAAATTCTCGAATTTGCAGCGAATGCCGAATTTTGAGTAGTAAAGATGATATGAATTACGAACCGAACACGTCTTTCTCAGAGGAACCTGTATGTAAAAAGAGATTTCTGTCAAGGGAAGATCAGTTGGAACTATTACTTACTGTACTTAATGATAAATTCTGTTCTTTACCTACGAATGATCCCTTACGTCTATCGATATTAACAATAGCTCCCGAATGTTGGAGTGCTCGCCAAATTGCTTCAGAGTTTGGCACCTCAGAAAGACAGGCCAAAAAGCTAAAATTTTGAAAAAATCTGAAGAAGTTTTGGCTACTTTAAATTCGAAACAGGGTAAAAGTTTATCTGACGTAACAGAAAAAAAGTTCGAGAATTTTATGAGTGTGATGTTAACAGTCGCATAATGCCTAACAAAAAAGATACTATTTCTATTAAAGTAAATGAGAAGAAAAAGAAATTTCAAAAAAGGCTATTACTCGCGGATATTAAAGTTTTGCATTCACAGTTTAAAGAACAATATCCTGATATAAAAATTGGTTTGACCAAATTTGCAGAACTGCGACCGAAATATTGTATTTGTGCTGGGTCAGCAGGTACACATAGCGTTTGCGTCTCTGTAATGCATCAGAATTTAAAAATGATGATTGATGCTATAGATGTAGAGAAATTAACGATTGATTCCCAGACTGTTCTGAAAGACTGGAATGATTGCATAAAATGTATTTTATGTAAAAATCCAGAACCGTCTTGTTTTTTTTAGAATGTAAGTCATGCCCTGGTATTAAAAATTTTTGTAACGCAGTGTCGACAATGTTAGAGAAAGAAGATGTATCAGAAATTATTTATTCTTATTGGCAATCGACTGATCGATGCGCATTACAGAAAATATGTTTTTCCTCTGATGATTTTGTAGACAAACTATCAGTTGAATTGGAGAAAGTATTGCCGCATCACTTCATCTCAAAAAACCAAGCAAGCTATTGCAAATATATTTAAAATAATATTAAAGAGAATGAAGTAATAGTACAGTTCGATTTTTCAGAGAATTTTGCCTTTGTTGCTCAGGATGCCGCTCAAGGGTTCCATTACAACAATGACGAGTGCACAGTTCACCCCGCAGTTTTTTATTATAAAGAAAATGATGAAATTAAGCACTGTAGAATTGTATTACTGTCGGATTGCACAAAGCATGACACTGTTTCAGTGTACATTATGCAGCAGAAATTAATTCCTGAAATAAAGAAAGTGTGTCCAAATGTAACTAAAATAACTTATTTTACTGATGGTGCAAAACAACACTATTAAAATAAATATCAAATGGTCAACATGTCCTATCACAAACAAAATTTCAATATAGAAGCGGAATGGAACTACCACGCAACTGCTCACGGAAAAGGAGCATGCGATGGTATAGGAGCGATTTTAAAACGAGAAGCTACACGTGCTAGCTTACAAGCAAAACCAGAAGAAGCTATTTTGATTGCGGAAAGTCTTTTTCAATGGCTTAAGAACCATAATAAAACCACTAAATATTTTTATTATGATAAAAAGCGCCATGACAGGGTTCTACGATCATTGTCCAAGAGATTTTCATCAGCGCCTGCTGTACCAAAAATTCAAGGTGCACACTCATTTAAACTTACCCCAGAAAGAAAATTAGAAGTACACTCAGATGCATTAATGCTGTCCTTCCGGTTTAAAGGAATTTTGAAAAGACGTGTCATTTCTATCAAATATTCTTAGTTCGTGACATACAAATGTTCTCATATGTCATGAACTAAAAACATTTTGATAGAAATCATACGACTTTTCAAAAGAACGTCAAACCGGAAGGACAGCATTAATGCATCTGAGTGTATATCGTTACTCAAATGCACCCGAACCACTCGCAGTTCTACAATACAAGTAAATTCGAGTCACCTTTTTAATTCAATCTCAAAACTCCAAAGTAACAAATTTCAAACAAATGAAATGTCTTTTAGAAAAATATTTGATAGATATATTGAATCCAATATTTAAATTTCAATCTAATCCTAAATTCGCAATTAGCGACCACAAAAGCCCCCGAGTAACAAGTTTCAAGCAAATCTGATCGATTTTTAAAAATTTTGGTCGCCATATTGGATCTACCATTTTGAATTTTGGAAGTTTTTCAAATCTAACCAAAAATTTAACCTTCTCCCCGTCGGAAAATATTAGACTTGGTAAAAAAATATTTTAACGAAAAATTACTATCTATTAGTACTACAAAAGCCCTGAATTTTGCTACAATTGGAAAAAAATTTCTCCACCTGGATCACTTGACATTGAATGCCTCATATTTGTTCTATAAAATTTTTTGACTTGTTTGAGGAAATTTTATAACAAATTTTTTTTAATGAATGTGAAAGTGAGAGTGAAAAGTGAAAGAGAGAATTTTTTGAGTGAGAGTGAAAGTGAGAGTGAAAGTGAATGGTGAAAGTGAGAATTTTTTGAGTGAAAGTGAGAGTGAAAAGTGAAAGTTACGTGAACGCACGTAACTCGTTTAACGTAAAATCCTCTTCATAGTATTTCTGTCTATAAAAAAAGAATTAATTTTTTGATATTGAATATAATGTACCATTTTTGACAATCCGATTGAACAAACTGTAGATATTAGTAAAGAATTGCTGACCGATAAGTAACTGAAAATGTCAAACTTAATGCAGGACGTGATGTAAAAAACACAAACAATAATACTGCTTCTATTCAACAAAATACCTTCTTTCAACGTAAAAGCTATATTAATCTGCTGAAGGAATCGTTAGTAATAGTTTCTCGAATGTCGTTTGTTTGAATGAAGTTGATACTTGCCTATGGTATATTGGATCCGCCATTTTGAATTTTGAAAACTTGATGCCAGATTCGTATTCAGCGACCCCAAAAACCCCACAAATAACCAGTTTCAAGCAAATTTAGTTCATTTTTAATTTTCGCGTCCGCCATATTGGATCCTCCATAATAAAGTACAATTAATACAATCTAAGGATTCACAAGTACAAATTATAACGCCGAAATTAATTGCTGCACGAGAGCAGTTAAAACAGCAGCGTCGCAGACGAAATTAACAACTAAATGGGAAAGATAAAATTATAAGAAAACTGAAAACAAAAATAAATATAATTGAAGAAAGTGAATTTATCATTCGGTAGTATTAGTATTGAAGATGAAAGAATTTATCAATTATCCGAATCAAATCTCTCGAAAATAAATTTCTTGAGTAAGCACTACATTTTGTTATGAAAATACAATATATTTTCATATGTATCGACAGCACAGCTGTCCTAAATACAAAAACCTGCTTTTTCTGAAAATCATTTTTTCGAAATTAATTATTAATTTCAAAATTATCAAAGAACTCAGAAAAAATTGGTTAGCATGGTGGGATACGAGCCCGCACGACCTTTCTATTGCCGGTAGACTGCTCTGACCACTGAGCTACATGCACCCCAAGATTTTCCGAGTTCCTTAATATATACTATACCTCCCTGCATTATTTCATGATAATGTAGGGAGTTTCTTGAAGATGGTACAGCCTTATTTTCAATTCATAGGCAAAAATAATTGAAGAAAGTGAATTTATCATTCGGTGGTATTAATATTGAAGATGAAAGAATTTATCAATTATCCGAATCAAATCTCTCGTAAATAAATTTCTTGAGTAAGCACTAGATTTCGTTATGAAAATACAATATATTTTTCATATGTATCGACAGCACAGAATTGAAAATAAGGCTTTACCATCTTCAAGAAACTCCCTACATTATCATGAAATATTGCAGGGAGGTATAGTATATATTCAGGAACTCGGAGAATCTTGGGGTGCATGTAGCTCAGTGGTCAGAGCAGTCTACCGCCAATAGAAAGGTCGTGGGCTCGTATCCCACCATGCTAACCAATTTTTTCTGAGTTCTTTGATAATTTTGAAATTATTAATTAATTTCGAAAAAATTATTAATTAATATCGAAAAAATTATTTTCAGAAAAAGCAGGTTTCTGTATTTAGGACAGCTGAGCTGTCGATACATATGAAAAATATATTGTATTTTCATAACGAAATCTAGTGCTTACTCAAGAAATTTATTTTCGAGAGATTTGATTCGGATAATTGATAAATGCTTTCTTCTTCAAAAATAAATATATTTAACAGAAGACATCGAAGATTAAGAGCAAGCCAACAACAATCTCTACAAGCAGTTTCACTGAAGACTAAAATGACGATGTTGGCAGAAGACCCAAAGACACGAAGCGAGGTTGTAAAAAAGTGAAAGTCTCGAAAATCAAATAGCAGAGAATATTAAAAATTTAAAAACTTTGAAAGAAAAGAAATAGCAAAATAAATTTTATTAGGACCTATTGTTGCAAAAAATAAAGTTTGGAAAATTAAAAAAAAATTAATTGTTACAAAAAGATGTGTCACTCAAGATCTCAACGAAATTCTAATCAAAAGCAGAAGAGAAATCTATAGAATTTGAAAAATGCTGTAAAACAGTTTTTTGAAGATGATAGATACAGAAGATTATGTGCCGGTAAGAAAGAATTTATTACACGAAAAAGATGAGAAAACAGAAGCGTTATCTGTTGAATACTGTTCGAAATTTGCACAAGGAATTTTTAAAAAGTGGAAATATTATTAGTTACTTGTTGCTGTGCAGATTAAAGCCTTTCTGGGTAGTAGCGTCAAAAGTGTCTGACCGAGACACATGTATGTGTACCGCACATAGTAATATAGAGTTAATTGTAAATTCTTTGAGAAAAGCAAAAGTTTTAAAAGTTTCGAGCTACGAGAACTTATTACAATCTTTGTAATGTAACAGGTACCACTAAAAATGTTTACGTAGAACATGTGAAACTTGTTTCACAAACAGTATCGAATTTTCAGAAGAACTAAATGAAACAAAAGGTATAAAATACAGACAATGGGTGTCAAAAAAAGAAAGTTTTTTGGATCTTAAAACAAAAAAAGAAAAATCGTAACGAAGCAAAAGAAAGAATTCATGGAAGGAACTACTCGAGATTTGATGATGAAACTAGCGAAAGATTTAGAAAAAGCTTTGAACACGAAGGAAACATAATTCATCAATATCAGGCAATAAAAACTTTAAAAGCGACTTTAACTAAAAAAGAAGCAATAATACATATGGATTTTTCTGAAAATTACAGTGGAAAATATAATAAAGAAATCCAATCGTCTCATTTTGGCGGCTCGCGGATACAGTTATCGCTTTATACTGTCGAAATATATTTCAAAGAATCCACAAAATCATACTGCACAGTGTCATCTAATTTGTCTCATAATGTTGAGGCTATTTGGGCTTATTTAAAGCCAGTTATAGAAGAATTGCCTTCTAATATTGAAACTATCCACTTTGTGAGTGACGGACCGGTCACTCAATACAGAAATAATTTGATGTTTTATTTCTTATCATGCAAATTAACTAGCATTTTTGAAATAAAGAAGTGGACGTGGAATTATCATGAGGCGGTACATGGCAAAGGTCCACCTTATGGTCTAGGAGCAGCTTGCAAAAGAACTGCTGACAATTTTGTGGCTTGTGGAGGTGATGTAAGTAACATACAGGAATTTTGTGCAGCAGTCCAAACTGAATGTCCAAGTGTAAAGATTTTTATTGTGACAAACATTGATATAGAAAGCATATCGTGATTCATTTCGGAAGGCATACCTCAATTAATACCCTTTAACGGTACTTTGAAAGTACATCAGGTCAAAGGAAATGCACTTTTACGAAACAAGCTTGTGATGAAATCTTTATGTTGTTTTTGTACTGTAGATTTTTGTTCTCATTTTCGGTTGGTTCTCTTACAATACATTTCAAAATCACATCTAAATGTTGATGCTATTTTCAAAGATTCTGACTCTGATATATCTGAAATTCGAAGTCCTACTGTTGATATAGAAAATGCACCAACTACAATCAACAATATTTTTTTAACGAAATTCAATCAAAAGAGAGAGGTGATGAATTGTGCCCTAAAATTGCAACAGTACTCAGTATTCAGACTAGAAATTCGACATCAAAAATTCTATCTCGTAAACAAAAACAAGATGAAGGAAACTCATTGCAGCAGCAAAAGTTAAATAAAAATAATAAGCGTGAAAAAGTGGGAAAAATTCAAACAAAAAAGACATATGCGCAAAAAAACCAATTGAAACCCAGAAAAATTAAAAAAACCAAAAATGATTCCAACGAATCAGAAGATTGCTCTTGTCCTATCTGTGAAGCTTTATATAGCGAAGATACAACGGGATTCGATTGGGTACAGTGTCTCATATGTCAAGGTTCAATGCATTAAAAACAATCCTTCAACTTTTACATGCCCACATTGTTCATCTACTTCTTCTTAATAACAAGTCAGTGTTAAAGACTGAATAATTAATCAATCTTTATAAATATTTGCTTTAATTTGCTCAATTTGTGTTTTTTCAATTTATAAACTACTACCATTTTAATAAAAACTAATAAATAATTTTTATTTGTTAAATGTTAATTTTCTGCTTACAATCTCAGTATCCAGGACATAATGTTTTCATATGTTCGTAGGATGGATGAAATAAATAATAAAGTAATTAAAGTCTTTATTTTATTCTTAGTTTAAAGAAATTCAAGATTACGAATCTGAAATTCGATTTTCAAAATGTAATAATCCGAAAAGCTTCATATATTCAGTTTAATAAATAAAGAAAAATTATTTACAAATTTATCAGCCATGTTGTATTCGAAGATTTTAATATTTAAAATATAACGTTGGATTTATAATCAGCAACACCAAACACCGTGAAACATTCGTTTTAAATAAAGTAACAAGTTCCGTGTAAGTTTCATACAATTTTTGAAAATTTGTCGGTCATATTGGATCCGCTTTTTTTAATTTTTGAAATTTAACACTTAATTCGTAATCAGCGAATTCGAAAACCCCTGAGTAACGTTTTTCGTGTGAATTGAATTTTTCGAAATTTGTCAGCCATATTGAATTCGCCGTTTTGAATTTTGGAAATTTGACATCAGATTCGTAATCAGCGACCTCGAAAACCCCTGAGTAACAAAAGTTATCAAATCTACCCATTATTTTGTGAGCAATTGTTAATTTTCTTTTCATAACCTGTATCACGCGGTTAAATTATTTATAAATAGCTATAAAATTTGCAATTTGTATTTTTTTGACTGGCCATTTTTAGGTATCTTTGATAATACTATTAACTTGAATTTAAATTATTTTTTAAGACCTGAACGTAAAAAAAATTGTTGTGCCAAAATTTTCTCCATTTTCTTCCTTCGTTTGTAGAACTACCCATATTCTATAACGCATTTACATAGCGGGATAAATATAACTCTACCACCTGGTGGATGAAAAGAGAATTATAACGAAAAATGCGCGGATTTTACAAAATGATAAAAACTTTGCATATAAAAGAGTGCAAAAAAAATTCAAATAATACCAAACAATTAATTTGTAGTAATTAATATTAATAAATTCTTGTTACTAATAATTATTAAATTAATAATATTGGCTTCCGTTTCCGGTACCGTTTCGGTGTACACGCGTTTGGAAAAAGTTAAGATTTTTTTGAGAAATTTGATGGTTTGAAAAAAGGGTGGGTAGTGTAGAGTGTTGATTGTGTAGTATAATTTGTGGTAGTGTAAAGAAAAGGTATGTTTGTATAGAGTGGTGAATGTATGAGTGATAAAAAAGGTAAAAAAGTGAAGTGTGTTTAGTGAGGTTAGGTTGCTTGAAGCGAGAGAGAAGAGAAGGTAGAGAGAGTGGAAAAATTTTGAGCATTGAGTGATAAGGTAGATTTCTGGAATGTCTGAGTTTGATTCAAGTAGTGACAGCGAGAATGAGAAAAAGGCGCGAGTATTTGAAAGGGGGATAGGAAAGAATGGAAAAAAGATGACGTGTGAGGATTGTATGGATTTGTTGGAGTTAGTATGGATGTTGAAGGATGAGATGGATGAAGGAGCTAAGAGAGTGAGGGGAAATGTGATGGATATCTGTGAAGATGGGGAAACAAGGGACAAAGAGATAGGGGAAATTGAAGAGGGGTTAGAGAAATTGCAGGAAATGTGGAATGAATGGGATAGTAAGTGGAAAAAGGAAAAGGAAAGCATGTGGAGAAGAATGAATGGATTGGAAAAATTTATAAAGGAAGTAAATGAGGGGACTGAGAAAATTGAGGAAAGTGAATATGAGAGTGTAAAGTGTAAAGTGAGAGATTTGTCAAGACGAGTGGATGTAGTGGAAAATGAAAAAAGGAAAAAGAACATAGTGATTAGAGGTATGAATGTAGGTGTGATGGAGGGTAAAAGAGCAGTGGAAAAAGTGTTGACGTGGGTGGGGGTTAATGTCTCAGTTGGAATGGTAAAAGCGTTAGGAAGGGGAGAATATGGGGTACCAAAGTTATGGTTGGTGGAGTTGGGTAGTGAGGAAGAGAAAATGGATGTGATGAGGGTGAAAGGAAGACTGAAAGGAAGTGTAATAAGAATAGATGAGGATAGAAGTTGGAAGGAGAGAAGAATGGTATGGTTATTGAGAGAAAGAGCGTGGATGGAGAGAGCGAGTGGGAAACAGGTAAGAATGGGTAAAGAGTGTATTTGGGTGGATGGGGTAAAGTATGTTGTGAGAGAGGATACGGGAGGTGTGATGGAAGCGTGTAAAGTGTGATAGACAGGGATAGGCTGGGAATGAGGTGAGAATATTCTGCTTAGATAGATGGATGGATGGGTAAAAGTGGATGTCTGGAGGGTGTAAGAGAGGTGAAAAAGGAGTAGAAGGTTTTTTTTTGAAAAAGGGTGGGCGAATTGGGTCGAAGCCAGCATGGGCATAGAAGGAACTGGAAACGGAAGCCCGGCACTGGCGATTAGTAAGGTTGAGAGCGTGGAGAGAGTTGTATGTAGGTTGAGTTGCGTTTAGGTTAAGTTGTATGAAGAGAGTGTTTAGTTGTAAGGATTGTTGTAAATATAGGTTAAGTTTATTATGTATGTATTTGGGAGTCTTGAACCCTACCTATTGTAGGGAGAGTAAATAAATAAAAATTAAATTAATAATATTAATAATTATTAAATTTCATTATTTTTTTAAAATTCAAATATTTTATTAAATAAATAAAATAAAATGTAATTATTATTATTAGCATAATAATTGCATAATATTAGATCCGCCATTTTTATTTTAAAAAAATCCTTTTCATAATCAGCGACCCCGAAAAATCCCTGACTAAGGACTTTCAAAAAATCCAACAGAATTTTGAAAATTTTGTCCACCATATTACGTTCGCTATTTTGAATTTTGGAAAACTAATATCAGATTCGTAATCAGCGACCCCAAAAACCTCTGAATACGGATTTGTAAGAGAATCCAACCAATTTTTGAAATTTTCGTCCGCCATATTGGATCCGCTATTTTGAAAAACTAATATCAGATTCGTAATCAGCGACCCCAAAAACCGCTGAGTACGGATTTGTAAGAAAATCTAACCAATTTTTGAAATTTTAGTCCGCCATATTGAATTCGTCATTTTGAATTTTGGAAAACTAATATCGCATTCGTAATCAGCGACCCCAAAAAGCCCCGAGTAAACATTTTCAAGTCGAAGTTTTAAAAAAATGTATATCGAGCATTAAATTTCAAATTTTCAAAAAAAAATTTAGTTTTTAGGCGCCATTTTGAAAAATCAAATGTTTAAATTTAAAAAGTCAATATATTTTTTGAAAGTATATCAATCGATTGCACGATTTATGGTAATATTAGTTGTCAAAAAATTTTTTTGACTTTAAAATTTAAGAATTTGTAAAGAAAACCTTTAAAAAATTGTGCAATTTTTTAATTATATGCAAAAAAATATTGTTAAACAATTTTTTATATATTTTAGAGTTAAAAATGGCTAGACTGACAATGTTGGCTGGTACTGTAATAATTTAATAAATAACGTAAGTAATTTTAAATCAAATATACTGCCCCTTATTATTATTTGTTAGAATTAAAATATATTTGTTTACGAGTTATACACGGTCAAGATTACTTGTATATTCAAATTACGCGCCATTGGAAATACATAACCTATATTTCCCCTGAAACAACATCCGGTCTAGAACTTTCTTTTTTGGTAAGCGATAGCGTTTTCAGTTCGCTTGGTAGCTTCGTACCAAACACATCTCCCATTTCTTATTGTACTAATTGTGTCTTATTTAATAAAATCGTTCTTTCTCCAACATCTCGGTTGCTCGTCATTTTAACAGGTTATGGGCCCAGTCGTTCATGAAATAATAATAGTGTCTTAATACCGCGTGTGAATTTATTCGACAATGAGCTGGTCGGTGTCTTCAAGGATTGAACTTCTCGACAAAAATAATTTCGACACTTGGAAGCTGCAAATGCAGGCAGTTCTCATAAAATCGGATTTATGGGAATATGTGAACGGGGACATAGTGAAACCTGAGGCTGGAGATGGTGCGGAAGAAGTGGCTCGATTACAAACGTGGACGAAGAATGACCGGAAGGCCAGGTCGTATATGATCTTGTCCATATCCACAAGCGAACTCAAGCAGGTGAAGAACTGCGAAACGTCGAAAGCAATGTGGTTAAAACTACAGGAAATTTATCAATCGCAAGGACCGGCGAGAAAAGCAACCTTGCTGAAAAGGTTGACGCTACACAAAATGGCGGAGGGCGGCGATATACGGGATCATCTAAATGCGTTTTTCGACACAGTGGACAAACTTGGTGATATGGACATTCTAATAAATCAAGATTTGTTGACGGTGATGCTGCTATATAGCCTTCCTAGTGATTTCGAGAATTTCAGATGTGCGATAGAGTCGCGGGACAATCTACCGACACCCGAGTCCCTACGCACAAAAATCATAGAGGAAAGCGACGCTAGAAAAATTAACCCGCGCGATTTAAACTCTGACGCCATGTTCGTGAAAAGAAGAGACGGTCGGGGCGATGCAAAACACAAACCGGAAGTGAAAAGTAGTGACGATTCGAAGCAAAACGGCGGGTATCAAATACGATGTTACACATGTAAAAAGCTCGGACACCGGAAGTCGGAGTGTCGTTACAATAAAAATCGGAAACAAACGGCTAAATGCGCGGATGATTTGTGCCTAAAAGTAACTGAGTGTTTATCAGTCGAATCAAGTCGAAGCTGGTGCCTCGATAGCGGGGCAACTACACACCTGTGTAAGGATCGTAACAGTTTCGTCAGTGTGTGTAAATCTCAGCAGGGAACTTTGAATCTCGCAAATAGTTCCACATCGCAAATTATCGGAAAAGGAGTTGTACAGTTTACAACAAAAGTGCGGGATGACGTAAAAAATATTTCGCTCGCTGATGCTTCTCATGTGCCGGACTTGAGAACAAATCTTCTGTCGGTATCGAAGATTACGGATCGTGGTTATAATGTACTATTTACCAAAAATCAAGCGGAAATATCGGATTCGGAAGGAAACGTAAAACTCAGTGCCGATAGGGTAGGGGACTTATACTACGTCCAAGAAAGCCGTGAAAGTGCGTGTGCGATTCAAAATTCGAAACAGTGCAAAATATCTCTTGAACTTTTACACAAGAGATTCGGTCACGCAAGTGTAACGAATGTACAAGATGCTGTAAAAAGTGGTGCAGTGAAGGGGGTGGAAATCGCGGAAACCTCGAAAAATCTCGATTGTGATGTCTGCCTGAAAGGTAAAATGTGCAGAACACCTTTTCCGAAGCATTCTAACAGAGAATCGGAAATCCTGGAAATCATTCATACAGACGTATGGGGCCCTTTCAGCAATACATCGTTGGGAGGCGCCAGGTACTTCATCCAGTTCATCGACGACCGTTCGAAATGGTGTGAGGTTAGGTTTTTAAAAACAAAAGGCGAAGCGTTTTCTGCGACAAAAGAGGTGATAGCTCTTTTCGAAAAACAACGAGGCAAGTGCGTAAAAATTTTACAATCGGACAACGGTCGTGAGTATGTAAATAACGATTTCGATGCGTATTTGAAACAGCGAGGCATTACTCGAAGGTTGACAGTCGCGCACAACCCGGAACAAAATGGGACGGCAGAGCGCAAGAACCGGACATTATTGGACACAGCAAGATGCCTTTTAATGGAAGCAAATTTACCGAAGCATTTCTGGGCAGAAACGGTCAACACTGCCAACTATCTACGAAATCGTTTACCAGCCAAAGCACTGAAAGGAAAAACCCCCTTCGAAATGTGGACAGGGACGGCACCAGACATATCACACTTGAGAGTTCACGGCTGTAAAGTGTATTACTTGGATCGGAACCCAGGAAGAGGGAAATTGGATCAGCGTGGCCAAAACGGAACCTTTCTTGGATATTCCGAAGAGTCCAAAGCGTACCGAGTTTGGTCTCAAGAGAAAAAGAAGGTGATCATCAGTCGAGACGTTAAATTTTTCGAAGAAGAAATGTCAAACCGAAGGACAGTCGAAAATATCGAAACAACAATTCCGAAAAACAACGATCAATTTGAGGAAGAACGTCGATTCGCTGATATTGAACACAAAATTTACGAGGAAAAACCAGACGACTCAAACGATGACGACGATGATGGAGATTTTCTGGGATTCGACAACCAACTCAATGACAACGTCATAAATCAGGACAGAGAAATTCCAATCGCGGCACAGGAAAACATCACGAAAAAACCAGGACGACCTAAGGGAAGCGGAAAGAAACAAACAGAAACTCCAAACATCGGAACAAGAACTGGTCTCCGAAGCAATACCAGAAAAGCACAGGAAGAAGCTAGAAGAGAAATCAACGATGGTATGATTGGAATCATGGAGTGTAGCTTCCTGTCAGAAATACCAATGAAGGACGCGATGACGAGTCCAGACGTCGAAGAATGGAATCGTGCCATTTCTGACGAGATGAAATCCATTATAAAAAACGAGACCTGGATTTTGGCGGATCGACAAAACAATGAAACAATCGGGAGCAGAATGATACTAAGGAACAAATTAAAACCAGACGGGAGTATCGAGAGAAGAAAAGCTCGCCTCATCGCACAAGGCTTCAAGCAGCAACCGGGAGTTCACTTCACGGAAACGTTCGCCCCTGTCACGAGGATCAGCACTATTCGACTCGTATCTTCACTGGCAGCTCGTTACAATCTGAAAATAAGACAACTGGATGTAGCATCGGCGTACTTGAACGGAACACTGGACGAGAAGATTCACATGGAGGCACCAAAACACTTTGAGGATTTCCTGGAAAAACTAATCGAACTCGAAGGAAACAGCGAAATCGGGAGAAAAGCGGAAAAAATGCTGCGTGAATTCAGAAACGGTGACAAGGTTCTCCTGCTCAAGAAATCACTTTATGGACTAAAACAGGCTGGAAGAGCCTGGTACACGAAACTCGAGAAGACTCTACGAAAAATGGGCGCGATACCGACGAATTCCGACCCTTGTCTTTTCCAAATCGGGGAAGGTGAGGAAATCATTTTGGTGGCGGTTTACGTAGACGATTTTTTAATTGCTTCCCGGAAAACGAAAAAGATCGACGAAATTTGCAATAGATTAGCCGACGATTTCGAGGTCAAAGACCTCGGAAGTGTATCGTACTGTTTGGGAGTGGAGTTTCACCAAGAAGAAGGAAAAGTTACCATGCACCAACAAAGGTACATTCAAGAAATCCTTCAAAGGTTCGGTATGGCTGACAGCAAACCAGTGTCAACTCCAATGGACTCGAGCATCAAACTCTCGAAAAGAGACGACATCACCAGCGAGGAAGAAAAATTGCCCTATCGCGAACTGATAGGAGCATTGACCTACTTGTCAGTGACAACTCGACCGGACATTGCATTCGCGGTAAGTTTCCTGGCTCAATTTAATAACAATTACGGTTTCGAGCACTGGAAAGCCGCGAAACGCATCCTTCGCTATTGAAAGGGAACAACCAACGTGGGACTTGTATACAAAAAGGACTCCAAGCCAATCCGAGGTTTTGTGGACGCCGACTGGGGAGGTTGCCTCGATGATCGGAGATCTCAATCGGGATTCATCTTCCTGATGAGCGAAGGGCCAATTTCCTGGGATTCACGGAAACAAAGGACCGTGGCACTCTCGACGACGGAAGCGGAGTACATGGCGTTAACTGAATGCGCCAAGGAAGCTATATACCTCCAACGATTGACTCGAGAACTAGGATTCAATGACCTTGCCGACTTGACCATCCTATGTGACAACAGAAGCTGCCTCGCGTTAGCAGAAAACCCGACACATCACGCGAGAACAAAACATATCGATATACGACATCATTTCGTTCGCGATGTGTTAAAAGAAAAGTTATTTAAAATTGGACATATCTCCACGGAACACCAAGTGGCAGACTTTTTGACAAAAGGACTTTCAAAAGTAAAACACGTGTTCTGTGTTAAATCTTCTGAACTCTCTTATATGGACATTTAATGTGAAGTTTGTAATTTTTTTTTTACTTTCTGTGTTAAATTTTTTTTTTTCTTGCTACATGAAAAAGTGTATTTTCATTCAATTTTAAGACCCGTTAACTCGAGGGGGTGTGTTAGAATTAAAATATATTTGTTTACGAGTTATACACGGTCAAGATTACTTGTATATTCAAATTACGCGCCATTGGAAATACATAACCTATATTTCCCCTGAAACAACATCCGGTCTAGAACTTTCTTTTTTGGTAAGCGATAGCGTTTTCAGTTCGCTTGGTAGCTTCGTACCAAACACATCTCCCATTTCTTATTGTACTAATTGTGTCTTATTTAATAAAATCGTTCTTTCTCCAACATCTCGGTTGCTCGTCATTTTAACATTATTATTATTAAACTACTATTACTGTAATGTTAAGTTCTATATATTCTAACGTTGCGCTGGCGCCGCGCGGTGTTTGTGCACCTTTCACGACTGCGGTTTCTGACTGCACCTAATTCAGTATTAGCTCTCTACATTGCTTAGAGTTAAGACTGTAAGATACAATAATGCTACCATTACTGTTACTTATAAAATTTAGAATAATTTTTAAAACTAAATGTTGAAAAAACATTTCTATTTAGTCTTAGGAATATGTTCATCAAAGATCACAAAAAATTATTTTTTATAAAAGTTAGTGCAAAATTAACTTTTTGCAACTTTTTAAACAAAATATTATTTCTCCTAAATGAATAAACAGATTTAAGTGAAACAAGCGGAATTACAAAGGGAAATGTAAAGTAAAATTTTCAAAACAAGTTATTCTAAATTTTTCAGTAACAGTAATACAAACATTATTGTATACTTACAATCTTAATCCTAAACAATGCAGTGAGCAATTACTGAATTAGGTGTAGTCAGAAAATGCAGTCGCGAAAGGTGCACAAACAGCGCGCGGTGCGCGCGCAACGTTGACATTTTTATTAAATTTCTCTTAAAATATTTTCAGTCCACTCTGCAAATTACTTATTTCATTAGCAAAACCTCAGCTTTCAAATGAAATTAATAAAAAAACCTAAATCGGTCAAAAAATAAACATTAATTTTGAAAAAAAGTTGTTAAAATCTTTTTTTGAAAATTTTCTTGTCAGCATTAGAAAGTACATAATAAATACTTCAAAATCCGTTAGTCACTAATTAAAATCCAAAAAGTTTTATCCGACTTATAGGGATTTGAAAATGTCAATGTTCTCGATAATGTAAAACTTTTACCCCCTCCCCTACTTTTTACAATTTTTTTTTCAAATGTTCCAATTTTTAGGGATTTTATCACTCTTATATAAGACAACAAATTACCAAAATATCTAGTCAATCCCAGAACTTTTCTGGGGGAGTCCGCTTCAGAAATTTTACTCTATATGCGTGTAACTGAAATTTAGTTCCTTAGCGATGACTTTTTCAAATAAATACTAATAATAAAAGTTTAATAAATAATAATAACATAATGAAAGTTGCTTTCTCAGAGCATTAATTGCTCGGGACATTTTAAATATTACTCGGCTTTTAATAAAATTTAGATTCCTTGAAGTAAATTATACTTTTTTGAAAAAGTAAAATTTGTTTGTAAACAAAGAAAACCTTATTTATCAAGAATATTCTAATAGAAACCTTCAAATTTTTTTATTTCTAACAACGATTCTTTTCAAATATCTCAATTACACCAGCACACAAAAAAATTTTCGACCCCAAAGACTGACACATGGTAGGTTCTTTTCTTTGGGGTGTATCTAAAGAGAAAAGAGTTGTCAGACCAAAAGTTTAGTGCTGGTATTTATTTTACACGCCTAGTAAGGTAGAGAAGTCTGAGAAAATGATTTGCATGGGGATTTACCTAATTTTTAGGGTTCCGTACACCTTTGGTGTACAGACGGAACCCTATTGGTGAGACTCTTGTGTCCGTAGCCAAATCGTATCCCCCCCTAGCGGCTAAACTATTTGACCTAGAGAGCTGAAATTTGGTACAGATAGGGGAGAATGGGGAGTTTTGAAGCATGGGGAGTTGTGAAGCACGGCCATAGATCTTGCATAGTAATTGTTTTGATAGATGTCACTTACTCTGAATATTTTTTCACCTAATATCTTTGTTTTGTAATTGGATTCATTCCGATAGCAGATATTTTGCATATCTTTCAAGACAGTGTGTTCAACCTTTCGTTTATAAAGTTTTTTTAAGTGTTCCTTTTTGTAGAATTCATACAAAATTCGCGAACAAATCAAAAAGGTAAGTTCACCCATATAATAACCAGCAATGATTAGGTTCTCTAAATTCAAAAGGATTTATACAAAATCTCAATAAAGAATATTTAGCAAAAAATATAATTTTTAGCGATTTTTAGTAGTGCTTCACAACTCCCCAAGATTTTTAAAAACTTGAAAAAGCAGCTTTTTAGCCCAACTGAAAAAAAATTGTCGATTTTATTTTATTTCATGCAAATTCTTTAACCAGTAAGCATATTTGAAGACCCTCTAGAGATTCAAGTGGAGAAAATTTGAAATAAAATTTCTTTTTGAAGTTACAACTCATAAACAAAGCGTGCTTCATAACTCCCTATTCTCCCCTACGTATTTTCACTCGTAGATTACAGGAAAAATATAGAGAATGTGATTGGAGATGATGGCCATAGCGTTCCCTGTAAAAAAAAGTATTGGGAGGTACGGGATACCGCATTGCAAATGCCTACCTGTCAATGCGGTATTCGCGAAATAGCGCATTGGGTGTCGTGGTGAATGCGGTATTCAAGGGGTCCCAATGCGGTGCAAGTTTTAAGCTTTAAAAAAAAGAAAATACGTGACAGAAGTATATAATTAGTTTCAGTGAATCAAAATACGAGTTAAAGGAATGAAAAAATACTAATAGTGAGTGTGAAAATGAAGTTTAAAGAAAATAAGGTAAGATTAACTGTTAAATGTAAGTCCAATGCGGCATAGGCTGTTTTCAATGCGGTGCATAATCTGTATATAGTTCGCACAGTGCAGCGGCGCTCTCTTCTTTACCAATAGCGGATTCTTTCTATTCAAATGGTAATTTTGAAAATAATAAAAAATAATATTAACTAAAAGTTGATAATGTATTTCAATCAATAAAAAAATGTTAAGAGCGTTCGACGGTCTCTAAAATTTGTAGGTTATGTGCGACTTACAGTTATCGCCAAAGAAAAACGATGACACTGCCTGTTTAAAATTACGTGAAATTAGTAAACAACCGTTTTCGAACTAGTGTTTCTCTGCACACAAGCCCTTTTTACAAAATCTGACAACGTACATTTGTCAGAAATGTTTTTAATTATCTGAATTGAAAAGATTTTGTTAATCCATGCAGAAACGCGGTTTCAGGATTGGAATTACAAAAGTAATGTAATGACAGGCGGCAAGACGTGTGTTACAGCCATTTTGCCAGTAGAGGGCAGAAGCAAGCAGGGAGCGTAAAGGATCAGCTGTCAAAATGATTCGCATTACACTGCTATGGTATTTCCAATGCTGCAACCGTGTTTCTGTATAGAATAACAAAATCTTTTCAATTCAGATAATTAAAAACATTTCTGACAAATGTACGTTGTCAGATTTTGTAAAAAGGACTTGTGTGCAGAGAAACACTAGTTCGAAAACGGTTGTTTACTAATTTCACGTAATTTTATACAGGCAGTGTCATCGTTTTTCTTTGGCGATAACTGTAAGTCGCACATAACCTACAAATTTTAGAGACCGTCGAACACTCTTAACATTTTTTTATTGATTGAAATACATTATCAACTTTTAGTTAATATTATTTTTTATTATTTTCAAAATTACCATTTGAATAGAAAGAATCCGCTATTGGTAAAGAAGAGAGCGCCGCTGCACTGTGCGAACTATATACAGATTATGCACCGCATTGAAAACAGCCTATGCCGCATTGGACTTACATTTAACAGTTAATCTTACCTTATTTTCTTTAAACTTCATTTTCACACTCACTATTAGTATTTTTTCATTCCTTTAACTCGTATTTTGATTCACTGAAACTAATTATATACTTCTGTCACGGAGTTGCGAGTTGACACTCGAACGAGACAGACGTGTTTGTCCCGTGAAAGAAAATTAAGAAATTAACAAGTCGAAAGTTTTACATTGTGATATTTTTCGAATTCGTTTTTGCTCTTTTTATAATTAAAATAAAGTTATATAACATTTAAAATGAGTGAGAATGGTGAGTTGGTAAAATTGTTACGTGAAGTGCAAAGTGACGTGCAATCATCTAGCAAAAAACTGGATAAGATGGATTCGGATATTAACGATCTCAAAGTGTCTAACGATAAACTCACCAATGAATTCAAAGATTACAAAAAAAATACGAACAAATTAAAAAATCAAATAAAATTCTGCAAGATAAAATTGATAATTGCGAACATAAATTGAATTTTATTATGGGCAGAGAACGTGCAAGAAATCTTCTATTATTCAAGATACCCGACAATAGTGAAGTAAACAACGATTTGTTTGCCTCTGTGTCAAATATATTTGGAAAGGCAAATGTTTCAATACCAAAAAGTTGTATTGTTAATATAATTAGACTTGGTAAATATGAAGGTGCGAGGCCCGTATTGATTTCTTTCACAAGTTATAAATGGAAATCAGTAATTTTTTCAAAAGCAAAATATTTTGGAGAAATGAAGATTGGTCTGGGGAATGACTTGACAAGAGAAGAGAGAGAGAAGAGAAAAAAAGATTATGAATTGTTGAAGACCTATAAAGATTTACTTATTCAACAAGGGAAAGAATGCATAATTAAGGGAATGAAAGTGATTGTCGATAATAATATCATGTGTGCCGATGAAGTTAAGGATATTCTCAAAAAACAAAAACCAGAGAAAATTGTTCATGATAGCGATACGGATAGCGGTGACTCTTCATTCTCAAAAGCTTCGAGTACCAGTCGAAAACGAGGAAGGTCTACAGAGAACATGAATCGTCCCAAGAAAAATCCCAAAAAGAGAGTCAAAGCAACAACTGAAACGCGGATTGAATCCTTTTTCACTAAGAAAGTACCAGAGGCGGGTATGGTTATGGATAATAAATAGCTAAATTTTAAACAAACTAAACCCCGGATTTTTTTCTGGAATGTTAAGGGTTGGTCTAACATTGAGGACTTAATACATGAAGTAAACGATTTTGACATCCTGTGCGTCGTTGAAACATGGCTTACATCCCCACCAAACAGTTATGTTATCCCGGGACGAGAGGTCATTGTCAGTCCGGCTAAGAAGAACTCTAATATGGGCAGAGCAAGTGGAGGTCTACTGGTCAGCTTCAAAAAATGTGAATATCTCTACAATGTTTTGCACATTTCTGGGGATATGATTTTTATTAAATTTTCAAACAAAAGGTTAGATTTTATCTTGGATGTTGTTTATAGTACTCCGAATTCAGACATTAATAATCTCATTGCAATGCTATATGATATTTTCGAGATGATTAATCTTAAATTCTCTAATTTACCAATAATTATAGGGGGTGATTTTAACTCTAGAATAGGCGAACTCAATCAATTAAATAAGTTCATGCTACCAAAGAATATAAATATTTTAAATAATAGACGCAGTTTAGACAAGATTTTTAATAAAAGGGGGGAAAATTTAGTTGACTGTATGGAGAATAATGGATGCATTGTTTTAAATGGTAGAACTAAAGCAGACTTTTATGGTGGTTATACATTTGTCAGTAAAGTAGGGAAATCGATGATAGATCAGGTCTGGACTTCAATTGATGGACTGTTAATGATAGAAAATTTAGAAATATGTAATATTGTAACTAAATCTGATCACTTTCCAGTAATGGTAACTATTATAGAATTGGTTAAAAGTAAAAATAAAGTTAAAAGTAAAATTACATGGAAGAATAATTTTAGTGAAGAATATATGAAAAGTATGTCTGCTTCTACCTGTGTTTCTGAATTTAAAACTATAAATGAAATGGCTTCCGATCTAATAAATACGATATCTTTTAATGCAAAAAAAATTGGTATGTCAACAAAGATTAATAATAAATCCGGATAATCGAAACCTTGGTTTGACATTGACTGTGTAAATGCGAAAAAATCAGTAAATAAGTTGCTTAAAAAATGTAAAAGACTAAATTTTGAGTCCATTGCAACAGACGAATATTGTACAAGTAAGAATGAGTATAAAAAGTTACTGGTTGCTAAAAAGAGCGCTCATAAAATTCAAACTCTTGACCAATTAACCCATGTTAAAGATTCACAAACATTTTGGAAAATTATTAATAAATATAGATTCAAACCATTTATACAGGAAAATATTAATTTGGAAGATTGGCATAGATTTTTTCAGAAATTTTATCAATGTGGAGTATCAAATCCTTATACAATTCAAATTTTTTATAATAAAATAGTTAACCCATATTTAGAACAAGTTATAACACTCGATGAAATTCTCTTAAGCCTTCATAAATGTAAAAATAATAAGGCCGCAGGCCCAGACGAAATTAATTATGAGTTTTTTAAAAATTTACCAATTAAGTGGGTGGAATATCTGAGCGCTCTTTTTAACAAGATAATGGAAGTGGAAACTGTGCCCAATTCTTGGGCGAATATACACTTGAGGATGTTATATAAAAAAGGAGACAAACAGGAGCCAGACAGTTACCGTCCAATAGCATTGATAAATTGTGTAGTCAAAATATTTACGCAAATAATTAATCATAGATTAACTAATTGGGCAGATAAAGAAAAATTAATTCCAGAATTTCAGAATGGATTTCGCAAAAACAGAAGTTGTCTTGACAATATTTTTACCCTAAATTCAATAATACAACTAAAAATCAATGCTAAGCGTGGAAAGCTGTTTGTCCTGTTCGTTGACTTTAAAAGCGCGTTCCCATCAGTCAGGCATCATCTTTTATGGGAAAAAATATATAATCTAGGTGTGGGAGACAAAATAACTAAAATTTTCATTGATTTATATAAAAAGGCAAATGTTTCTGTTAAAAATAGCGATGGAATTTCAAAATCAACTAAAGTAACAAAGGGAGTGCTACAGGGAGAAATTTGCAGTCCTATTCTCTTCTCGCTCTTTACAGCAGACTTAGAGGCCTTTCTGAGGAGTGAGGGAATTAGAGGAGTATCGGTAGGTCACCTAGCCGAAATCCTCCTTATCGCATACGCTGATGATATAGCTATTATGTCTGAATCACTATCAGGAATGAAAAAAATATTAAAATCTCTATTTAAATATTGTAAAAAGAATGAGCTAGAAGTAAATGTAAACAAAACCAAAATTGTAATCTTTCGAAAGAGTGGAGGAAAGGAAAACAAGGATATGAGTTTTGTTTACGGGGAAGAAAAGATAGAAATTGTAAAATCCTACGAATATTTGGGCGTCTCGTTTTCGAAAACCTCCACTTTTTCGGTAGCTTGTCATGATTTTATGAGTAGGTCAAACTTAGCTGTTAATACGTCACTTTTGTTGATAAATAAAGTTAAAGAAAATATATGGACAACTGTAGACAGAATTTTTAACAGTCTTGTAATCAATGTTTTTATGTATAGTGTACAAGTTTGGGGATTGAGATATCTTGACGATATAGAGAAAATACAAAATAATTTTTATAAGAGACTGCTAAGAATTCCTATAAATACTCCTGGTTATGCAGTGCGCTTAGAAACAGGGAAGAGTAAATTAACAGTTAAAATTTTCAAATTGGTTTTAAATATGTTTGAAAAAATATTAAGTATGAGTGATGACAGATATCCAAAAATGTGTTATAACAGGTTGAGAGATACTGGATTTCTTTGAGGTTTGAATGAAAAATATAATTGGCATAAGCAGGTGGGGAGATTTTTTGAATTTGTGGGAGAAAGAGAAAGCTGGGAAATAATATCACTAGAATATTTGAATCGAAACAAATCAAGGCTAATTAATACGTATGAATCATTCGTTCGTGCGGAGGATATGCAGAAATTGACGAACTCGCGATCCCTGCAAATTCTCCCTCATCTTACATTGTCACTTGGACCACAAAAATATTTATTAATTAGAAATTCTTTAGAATATACTAGAATTATTGCACAATTGCGCATGATAAATATTTACAATACGAAACTTTTACTCAGAAATAAAAGATTAAAATTAAATTCTCTGGAGATTTGTTGGGATTGCGAATTAAAAGCCACAGAAAGTTTGCATCATTTGCTGATGGAATGCTATATGTATAAAGATATAAGGAAAAAATATATATGTTGCAGCGATGATCCGGATGTAATTAAATGTAAATGGATGGACTTATTGAATAACCCGAATTATGATGGAATGAGAAGAATTTATCTATTTCTTAATATTGTTATTGAGAGAAGGAACGCTAGATGGTAATCGAATATGTTTTTGTTAACCGCAACCTCTTTGTATGAACAAACTTTTCTTAAACAAATAAACTTATATATATATATATACTTCTGTCACGTATTTTCTTTTTTTTTAAAGCTTAAAACTTGCACCGCATTGGGACCCCTTAAAATACCGCATTCACCACGACACCCAATGCGCTATTTCGCGAATACCGCATTGACAGGTAGGCACTTGCAATGCGGTATCCCGTACCTCCCAATACTTTTTTTTTACAGGGTTGTCAAGGAAATAACAAGATTTTTGGCCAAAAATGCACAAAAAGTGACCATTCCCCCCCTTAACTTCTAAACTATTCAACATGGAGGGCTAAAATTTGGCATACTGGTGTATTTTAACGCGAATATTACAGGAAAAATATAGAGAACTTGCTATGTCATAATGACCATAGCGTTGTCAAGGAAACACTAAAAAATTAAAAAAAAATTTTTTTTCCTAATTTCCACATTTTTTGACCTAATGATCTGAAATTTGGTTTATTAGTATATTTTTACAGTCTGATCACAAAAAAAATATTAAAAAGTCTGAAAAAATAAAAAAATTTTTTTTTTTTGAACAAATTTTTTTTTTCTAATTTTCACATTTTTTTACCTAATGATCTGAAATTTGGTTTATTAGTATATTTTTACAGTCTGATCACAAAAAATATATTAAAAAATCTAAAAAAAATTAAAATAGATTTTTTTTAATTAAATTTTTTTTCTAATTTCTACATTATTTGATCTAATTAACTAAAAAAACTGGACAAGTGCAAGTTGCACTCGCACTGAATTGACGGGTTCCGTACAAAAATATAAAAATAATACTTGTGATATTGTAACAACAATTGGTAGGATTTTTTTCACATTTGTATTATTTTGGTAAGTTGAATTTTCGACACTAGGTTAAAAATAAATAACAAAGAAAAATAGAAGTATTAAGTACATATTTTATATTATTAGCAATAAGCGAAGAGGAACTAATTTTTTTAATTTGTTCCCAAATTGGTTCCTGTTCGCTTATTGCTAATAATATAAAATATGTAATACTTCTATTTTTCTTTGTTATTTATTTTTAACCTAGTGTCGAAAATTCAACTTATTAAAATAATACAAAAGTGAAAAATCCTACCAATTGTTGTTACAATATCACAAGTATTATTTTTATATTTTTGTACGGAACCCGTCAATTCAGTGCGAGTGCAACTCGCACTTGTCCAGTTTTTTTATGTTTTAAATAGACTTTTGGCATATTTTTATTATTGATTTGAATTCAGTAACTCTAATTAAATAAGAATTGAATACATAAAAGATGTTAAAAATGGCGGATCTAAAATGGCGGGTTTAAAAAAAAATTGCTCTTATTTCCTTGAAAATCATTGCTAGGGGGTTTTCGGGGTGGCTAATTATGAATTTGAAGTCGCTTTTTAAAAATTCAAAATGGCGGATCCAATATGGCGGACAAAAAAAATTGAAAATTAATCAGATCCACTTGAAAATCGTTTCTCTTGTGTTTTCGAGGTAACTGAAAATGAATATGATGTCAGTTTTCAAAAATTCTAAATGTCAAATTTACATTACTTTCAATCTTTGTTTCTTGAATATCTTATCCTCTTTGATTCAAAGGATCTCTGAAGAGGAGCTCTTCTTTTCCTCTTTGAATTTTCGGCATTTGGTATGTCTTTATTTACCGTCATACAGTAGTCCGCTAAAATATTTTTATTCCACTTTCAGTGGTAGCGTTTTTCCATGTCCTTTATATATTGGCGAAATCTCTTGCCGAAAATTCGTTGTCCACCTTTACCAAGGGGAGGAGTCTTATATTCGCAAAAATAGAAGAAAAAGAAAAAAACGCGGAAACTAATATTTTACAAATCAAACATTACTTGAAATTGTATTTTAACAAGTAACTATATAGAAAAAATTTGGACTTATTTTTGTTTCAACAAATAATAAGATTTATTGTGACTTATTTTAAGTTCTTTTTTCGGTACATTTCAGAAATAGGAAAAATTCTAATTTACAATTAGCGGTTTGAGAAAACACCTAAGCAACAAGAATCAGATCATTTGATAAAATTTTAATCTCAAGTCATATTGAATATGACATTTAGAATTTTTAAAAACCATCATCATATTCTTTTTCACATACCCGGAAAACCCAAGAAAAACGATTTTCAAGTGTATTTCACTAATTTAAAATTTTTTTGTCCTCCATATTGGATCCGCCATTTTGAATTTTAAAAAACCGACTTCAAATTCATAATTAGCGATCCCGAAAACCCCCGATCAATAATTTTCAAGGAAATAAGAGCAAATTTTTTTTAAAACCCGCCATTTATGATCCGCCATTTTTAACATCTTTTGTGTATTCAATTTTTATGTACTTAGAGTTACTGAATTCAAATCAATAATAAAAACATGCAAAAAGTCTGTTTAAAACATAACAATTAGGAAAATCATCATGCAAATCATTTTCTCAGACTTTACCACCTTACTAGGTGTGTAAAATAAATACCAGGGGTGCCGTCATGTAACTCTCACTTTCACTTTTCACTTTTACTCAAAAAATCCTCACTTTTACTTTTCACTCTCACTTTCACTCAAAAAAATTATCACTCTCACTTTCACTCAAAAATTCTCACTTTTCACTCTCACTCAAAAATTCTCACTTTTCACTCTCACTTTCACTAAAAAAAAATTCCCACTTTCACTTTCACTCTCACTCAAAAAAATTTTCACTATCACTTTCACAAAAAAATTCTCATTTTCACTTTCACTTAAAAAATTTTCAATTTTCACTGTAATTTTCACATAAAAAATTCTCATTTCTCACCCTCACTTTCACTTAAAAAATTTCCACTTTTCATTCTCACTGTCACTTTTACTTTCATTCAAAAAATTCTCACTTTCTCTCTCACTCACACTTAAAAAAATTTCACTTTTCACTCTCACTCAAAAAATGCTTACTTTTCACTGTAGTGCATTCTGTAGAATTTGACTGGAAATAATTTATAAAATTTGTGTAGATGTTAATAAATATTCAGTTATAATCAGGTTAATTCCATTTCAATTCAGACAGGCTAAAATATGTAGATCAAAATAACAGTTTCCTATGGAAATATATTATTTTCACACAATTTTAGACGACACGTGTTTTGCCGTTTGACCAAAAAAATTATTTAACGAAGTTAGGCGCATTTGAATTTTAAAAATTGCGAAGTCTGATTTCAGGAAAATGACGGTAAAAAAAATTTAAATTGACTTATCTTTCTTGCAACTGTCTATAATGTAATGGATTTTTTTGCGCCTCATTCCGGATTAAATGTTCTTTGAAGTCCCACAAGTTTAATTAAAAACTTTTTAAATTTAACAATCTTTAGACTTCTAGAAAAGAATAAAAAAATTGAGAGAAACGAAACGATGGGGTTTTTGAGAAAATTTGATTTTAATTTTTTTCGAAAAATAGCCGCCATTTTGTTAAATTTAAAAAAATTTTAATTAAACTTGTGGAACTTCAAAGAACATTAAATCCGAAATGAGGGACAAAAAAACAATTACATTATAGACAGTTGCAAGAAAGATACATCAATTTAAATATTTTTTACCGTTATTTTCTTCAAATCAGACTTTGCAGTTTTAAAAATTCAAAAGCGCCTAACTTCGTTAAATAATTTTTTTGGCCAAAAGGCAAAACATGTGTCGTCTAAATTTGTGTGAAAAATAATATATTTCCATAGGAAACTATTATTTTGACTTACATATTTTAGTCTGTCTGAATTGAAATGAAATCAACCTTTTATAAAATTTTGATAAAATGTTCTATAAAGTTATTCTATATATGAGGCATTCCATGTCAAGTCATCCAGGGGTCTTACGATGTAATGCTTACTTCGATAATTTTTTACTCTTAAACTATTAAACAGAAAAATTTGGCAAGGTACATTTTGAAAAGGTTTTTTTGCTAAATTTTTATGATTAATAGTTTAAGAGTAAAAAATTATCGAAGTAAGCATTACACCGTAAGACCCCTGGATGACTTGACATGGAATGCCTCATATATAGAATAACTTTATAGAACATTCTATCAAATATTTTATAGAATATAACTAAATATTTCTTAACTTCTACAGAAATTTTATAAATTATTTCCAGTCAAATTCTATAGAATATTCTATAGAATGCACTACAATGAAAAGTGAGAATTTTTGGAGTGAGAGTGAAAAATGAGAATTTTTTAAGTGAGAGTGAGAGAGAAAGTGAGAATTTTTTGAATGAAAGTGAAATTGACAGTGAGAATGAAAAAAGGAAATTTTTTGAGTAAAAGTGAGAGTGAGAATTTTTTATGTGAAAGTGACAGTGAAAATTGAGAATTTTTTTGTAAAAGTGAAAGGGAAAATGAGAAAATTTAGTGAAAGTTAGAGTGAAAGTGGAAATTTTTTTGAGTGAAAGTGAGAGTGAAAAGTCAGAATTTTAGAGTGAAAGTAAAAATTTTTTGAGTGAGAGTGAAAGTGAGAGTGAGAATTTTTGAGTGAAAGTTAAAATTATTTTGAGTGAAAGTGAGAGTGAGAATTTTTTTGAGTAAAAGTGAGAGTAAAAAGAGAAAGTGAGAATTTTTTGAGTGAGAGTGAGTGTGAAAAGTGAAAATGAGAGTTACATGAACGCACCCCAGCACTAAACTTTTGGTCCGACAACTTTTTTCTCTTTAGATACACTCCAAGGAAGAGAACCTGCCATGTGTCAGTCTTCGCACATCAAAATTTTTTTTTGGGGCAGGTGTTATTGAAGAACTATCATAAAATAAATAAATTACACAGGCACACAAAAAAAAGTTGCCTGTTTTTTGAACCAGACATACATATCTTACAGTAATTTTGCCCGCTGAAAACGAATCTGAAGTCAGAATTGCTCCATCACCCTCTGTTTTTTTTAAATCGAGAAAACTACACTTAACTTCAAATTTTAATGTAAAAAAATTGAATAACAGATTTCTCTTTAAAACAAAACAATAAATGTATCTACTTCTGCTACAATAACTCAGAAACAATGTCAACATTTCTTAAACACCCTTTGTTTTTTATTAAATCGAAAAAACTACCCATAAAATGTAAAAATTCAAAATTATAATATAAAAACCTACATTGGTTTTCAAAACAATAAAATAAATGTACTTCTCTTTCAACAACTTAAAAGCAATGTCAAAATTACTCCATCCCCTTCTGTTTTTTCAAATTGAAAAACCTACCCTTAAATTTACAAATAAAAATTTTAAAGTAAAAAAATGAAAAAGCACATTGCTTTTCAAAACAGAATAAGGAATTTATGTATTTCTTTTTTACCAACTCAAAAGAATTAACAAAATTGCTTCATCATCCTTTGTTTTTTCAAATTCAAATAACTACCCCTAATATGTAAAAATCAAAATCAAAATATATAATAAAAAAAATTAAAAACCACATTCAATTGGTTTCAATTATATTGAGAATTAAAACAAATTATGATGATGTTGTGGTTTTTCTTTTTTTTATTAAACATTTTGATTTTTACATATTAGGGGTAGTTATTTCAATTTGAAAAAAATAAAGAGTGATGGAGCAATTATGCTAATGCTTTTGAGTTGTTATAAAAAAAATACATAAATTTCTTGTTCTGTGTTGGAAAACAATGTGCTTTTTTATTTTATTTACTTTAAACTTTTATTTTGTAAATTTAAGAGTTGGTTTTTGGATTTGAAAAAACAAAGGGTGATGAAGCAATTTTGTTAATTCTTTTGAGTTGGTAAAAAAGAAATACATAAATTTCTTATTCTGTTTTGAAAAACAATGTGCTTTTTTATTCTTTTTACTTTAAAATTTTAATTTGTAAATTTAAGGTTAGGTTTTTCAATTTGAAAAACAGAAGGGGATTGAGTAATTTTGACATTGCTTTTAAGTTGTTGAAAGAGAAGTACATAAATTTATTGTTCTATTTTGAAAAACACTGTGTTTTTCATTTTTTTATTATACATTTTGAATTTTTACATATTAGGGGTAGTTTTTTGAATATAAAAACACTGTGGATGATAAAGTAATTTTGATATTTCTTTTGAAATGTTGAAAGAGAAGTACAGAAATTTATTTTGTTGTTTTGAAAACCAATGTGGATTTTTATATTATAATTTTGAATTTTTACATTTTAGGGGTAGTTTTTTCGATTTAAATAAAAACAAAGGGTGTTTAAGCAATGTTGACATTGTTTCTGAGTTATTGTAGCAGAAGTGTTTACAATTTACAATTTTATTATAGAACAATTCTAGAGCTTTGTTCTAAATTTGTTCTGGAACAATTGTTCTGTATCTCTTCTATATCAGACATGTAACATTTGTTCTAATTTAGTTATAGAATTTTAAAGTAACATTGTTCCTACAGTGTTCTAGAATACTGTTACAAAAATTTAATATAACTGTTCTTTCACTATAAACTCGTGTTTATTTTCACTACACAGAAAGATGTTATTATTAAATTTTATAAAAGTATTTTACAAGTGTAGGACAAAATGCGACAAAGGAAAATTTTGCTATCAACAAAAGTAACACAGAAAATCTTAAATTAAGATCTGTCTTAAATTCAGCACTGTCTGCTATGATGTTAAAGGATACAAAAATGTTGTATCTTAATTTAAGGCTGCTTTCCTGCATTAAAATTAGACTTTCTTTTTACTGTAAAACTTTAACAAAATGTATCTATATAAAATTTAGTAAAGTTATATTAAAATTTGTTAGAAGTTTTTAATATTTGATATAACTTTACTAAATATAGTATAATTTTTATTAAAGTTTAATACTACTAATATAATAACTAATGTAATAACTTTCTTACCGTGTAGAGTGCAGCCGCGTTTTTGCATGAATTACAAAAAATCTTTTGAATTTAGATACTTAGAAAAAGTATCATTTTTGACGAAAGGACGAAGTGCAAAAAAAATATGTAATATATTTCTGTTATCCTGAAAAATAATTAATATTAAATAAACAACTTAATAATACGTTTTTTAAATTTTTTAATAACTTTTTTTTGTGAATTTTCGTATGGTAACCACCTTGAGGCCACTTTTTTAAAAGTCGAATTTTCAACTTTTTTCAAAAAGTGACATAACTTTTTTTTTATTAATAAAATGAAAAAAAACTTTATTATAAGAAGTTATGTAATAAGACAAAGCTTCAAACGCCGTCTTATTGACCTTTATATATAATTCCATTTGAAATCTACAGTCGTTCAAAAGATGGGTGATCACCTTAGGGCCCTCTCCCCTATATAAAAAAAATTTACGTGAAAAACGTCATTTTTTATAAATCTGTATCTTCTGAACCACTTTATGAAAAATTTGAAAAAATTCAAGGTAGCTGATTTCAAAGAGTACTAAAAGAAAAAAATGTTTAAAAAAAATTTGAGATGCAAAAGCAAAATAATTTCCGATTTGGCCTGGAGTGCCCCATATATAGTTATTTTTTTAATAAGTATGTTAGAAGTAAAATCACTTCCAAACTTGCGTGGGTATGCGGTATGCGTATTCGACTTGTGTCCTCTAGGTCTAGGTTTCGATCCCCCGTGCGTGCGAAATTTTTATTCTTAGTTTTAAGTGTTCTGTGTATAATTCTGAATATTGTTATGTAAAGTATAAGTTCAAATAATTGTTAACAATGATAATAATAATTTAGTCATTAATTTAAATAAATAAGATAGTCTGTTTAAATTATTAAAGAAAATAAGAAAAACATTTTTTAAAAACTTATTGCAAAAAAACATATTTTATTAATTATTCATATTTTTATTCATACTCAAAAACATTTATTTGTTCTATGCAACTATTAAATTTCTGCTTGGGTATTATTTATGATAAATCGTTTTTGTTATAGAATTGTTATATATTTGTTCTAAAACAATGTTCTCGTTTTGTTCTAGGATTGTTACAGACTTTTGTTCCTATTTTGTGTCTCCAGGGGGATGACATTTTGACCAGCCTGTTCCTCACCAGTTACAGAACTTGTTCTTTTTGTTCTGGAATAGTTATAGAATTATTCTGTAACTTTGCACACTAGGCTGTTATTCAATTTTTTTACTTTAAAATTTGAAGTTAAGGGTAGTTTTCTCGATTTAAAAAAAAACAGAGGGTGATGGAGCAATTCTGACTTCAGATTCGTTTTCAGCGGGCAAAATTACTATAAGATATGTATGTCTGGTTTAAAAAACAGACAACTTTTTTTTTGTGTGTCTGTGTTAGTTAATGAAAAATTTTATCTAAACATTTCAAAATTAATTCAATTTTTTAACTTAGTCTACTGGTGGAGTAATGCTTTCATTATTTACCAAAAAGGGAATTTTTAAATTTGTAAATCTTTTTTCGAAAGATACTGAGAAATAAACCAATTAACGCCCAGCGGGCACAAAGACAATAAACGTTCTTTGAACGTCTGTAAAACGTTTAATGTCTGCCAATTTACGTTCTAAGAATGTCCGAACGTTCCGAAACATTTTTGCAACGTTCGGACGTTCTTAAAACTTAAAACAGCAGACATTAAACGTTCTACAGACGTTCAAAGAACGTTTTTTGTTTTTGTGCCCGCTGGGCGGTGTTCGATGGTCTCTTAAATTTCTCGATAATGTGCGACTAACATTTATCACCCAACAAATTCGGCACTGATCGGTTTAAATTACGTAAAATTAGTAAAGATTCATTTTGTAACAAATTTCCCCCTGTTTATAGGCACTTTTTAAAAAATATGCCAACGTACATTTGACACAAATGTTCTTAATTGTCTGAACTTATACTTTATATAACAATATTCAGAATTATACAAAGAACACTTAAAACAAAAAATGAAAAATTTCGCACGCACGGGGGATCGAAACCTAGACCTAGAGGATACAAGTCGAATACATATACCGCATAGCCACGCAAGCTTGGAAGTGATTTTACTTCAACTTCCTTTTGAATTGTGGGACCGTTATGTGCAGCGCTAAAATTATAAATTGAAATGTAACATACTTATTAAAAAAATAACTATATATGGGGCACTGCAGGACAAATCGGAAATTATTTTGCTTTTGCATCTCAAATTTTCTTGAAACATTTTTTACTTTTAGTACTCTTTGAAATGAGATACTGTGAATTTTTTCAAATTTTTTCATAAAGTGGTTTAGGAGATACAGATTTATGAAAAATGACATTTTTTAAGTAAATTTTTTTATATGCTTATAACTCGATCAAAAATTGATCAAATTGGACGTTTTTATAATGAAAAATTTTTGTTTTCACACGTAGTTTTTAATAAAATAAATATTATATACCTATTAATTTATAATTGATAATAAATTAATTAAATATTTCATGTTATTGATGGTAAAAATGTTTTTAAAAATTTGGAAATTTGTGCAAGCTGACAGTGAAAAATTATTTAATTTTTCACAAATCATCAATACGAGTCTTTCTAAGTATCTAAATTCAAAAGATTTTTTGTAATTCATGCATAAACGCGACTGTATTCTATACGGAAAGAAAGTTATTATATTAGTTATTATATTAGAAGTATTGAACTTTAATAAAAATTATACTATATTTAGTAAAGTTATATCAAATATTAAAGAATTTTAATATAACTTTACTAAATTTTATATAGATACATTTTGTTAAAGTTTCACAGTAAAAAGAAAGTATAATTTTAAAGTAGGAAAGCAGCCTTAAATTAAGATACAACATTTTTGTATCCTTTAACATTATAGCAGACAGTACTGAATTTAAGACCGATCTTAAATTAAGATTTACTGTGTTAATATGTTGATAGCAAAATTTTCCTTTGTCGCATTTTGTCCTACACTTGTAAAATACTTTTATAAAATTTAATAATAACATCTTTCTGTGTAGTGAAAATAAACACGAGTTTATAGTGAAAGAACAGTTATATTAAATTTTTGTAACAGTATTTTAGAACACTGTAGGAACAGTGCTACTTCAAAATTCTATAACTAATTTAGAACAAATGTTACATGTCTGTTATAAAACAGATACAGAACAACTGTTCCAGAACAAATTTAGAACAAAGCTCTAGAACTGTTCTATAATAAAATTGTAACACTTATTCTAGAACACTGTTCTTTTTTTGGTCTAGAACAGTTATAGTACGTGCATATTGGGATGTAATGCGCAGAGAGTAAGACTAAGGAGACTGCACTGACTGTATGAAGTCTCTTAGAAATGAAACCTTTTTCTGCAGGGGAACTATACTCGCAGAATGACAAAACTTATACTCTGCGCGCATCTATATACTTATATATATATATATATATATACTGTATACTTACTGCGCCAACTATTATCAGTCACATTTCAAATTTTACTTTGCCGTTACCGACATTTTCCATTCTGAGAGCATGACATTCTACACATTTTATTAACATTGCCATATGAATAGCTCTGTGAATACTGTCAATAGTGGTCAATTTATACTTCGGTAAAACAAAACAAGAGTAAAATCACAGACTATCATGCGCAGTACATGCGTATATTTCACTCTCTTTTTAAATCGTAAAATATAAGCACGTGAGAAAACAAAGACATATCAAAAGTTTATGGTTGTGTTTTGGCACATGTTTCTTAAAATAAAATATTTTGTTGGAGCAGAATTTTATATGTAGGTAGGATTTAATAATATTATAATACTTGCAATGATTAGATTTAATTACATTGCAATTAATATTTAAGATTTATAAAATTATTTTGAGTAATAGAACGAATTATTTCCAAACAAATTTATTATTTTATTTTCCAGTATTTTTCTTGTATGAGAATAAAATTACAAAATTATGGCTTGTTGCATCCCAGGATACAAAACATCATATTGCAATGATTGTTTTGCTTTTTATTTATAAAGTATATAATTAAAGTAAATTACAAATTCGTAAATATTATTTATTTACGAATTTTTCAATTGTTTCCACATAGAATAAAACACTTTGTAGTTATATACCAAAAAAATTTATTCTGAATATATATAAATATTTAATTATATTATTAATATATTACTTACCACTGAAAAATGTACACTCTTTAATATATGTATTTTTGTATACACATATATATTTATTAAATTTATTTTCTTCAATTTATTAATAGTTATTATTAATAATATTTCTGAAACGCGCAACAATCACAAACATTAAACATAACCTTCTCAACTTGTAGATTGTCCCAGGCAGAAAAGTCGGTGGTGTGCCGATGCCTACGACCGGTTCGACACCGGCCCGGTGGTAAAGTCGGATAATAACCGGTGCCGGCACTGTGGTACCGGTCCGGTTTCTAAAAGACAACCGGCCCGGTAGTAACGTCGAACAATAACCGGTACCGGTACTATGGTACCGAGGCGGTTAATAAAAGACAACCGGCCCGGTTTCGGCATTCGATACCGTTTTTACACCGAAAACGTAGTTTTGCCGGCATCAAAATTAGTACCGGCCCTGCACCGGCCCGATACCACTACTTGATACCGTTTTTACACCGGCGACGGAGTTTTGCCGGCATAATATTTTTGTGTCTTAAAAAGTCTACATTTTTAATTTTTTGAAATTTTTTTACACTATTCGGAAGAATAGGAAAATCAAATCTCTCGAAATCAAATGTTTTTTAAAATCTTTTTTTATATATTTGGAAAAATTGCATTTCATTAAACTCTATTAATTTAGCTTTAAATTGTCTGGGAAAATCACTCAAAAATCCGGGAATTTGTTACTGCTGAATTACTACACTGAGAGAAGTCCGAGGCGTAATAGTTCCTGCTAGACGTCGCTATGCGCTACTATGCTTGTCGCATTTGAGTTGTTCCGAATCTGGTGCTGAGACGCCCCGAATCCAGTCAAACATTGTTCTCGCATATGAGAGAACAACTGGTGGCAAAAACTGAAAGTACTGCGTATTCTCGCTTCGGGACGTTTCACGTTTCGCATCGGGGCTTCAGACGTTCCGATTCGAGGGTTCACATAAAAACATTCAAAAGTACCACTCAAGGCTCGCACGGGACGTATTAGTTCCCGGACTTCTCTCAGTGTAGACACCCTATAATAACTTTGTTCGTTTAAAATAATTTTGGTCAGGTTTTATTTGATTTATTGTTATAAAATTTTAAAAATCTAACAAGGTATTATATTAATTTCATTATACTAAGTTTCTGCAAGTTATTTCTATAAAGCCGGTACTGGGCCGGTACCATGCCAGCGTTTTTTTTAGCCTTAGTCCCAACGTATAATGACATTAACAAATGTTATTATAATTATTAACTTTGACATTACATTATTCAAACTGTCTTTTAGAAAAGGTTTTTTCTATTAATTTAGAACATTTTGTAATTAGTCCTGGTGTCACACTTCATATATAAACTTTCCATTCACTTTTCATAAGCAGGTTTAGGTTAGCGGATGCGGCGTCGACTTTGAAGCCTGAGGGTCCGGAGTTCAATTCCTCATGTCTTCAGATTTTTCGTTAACAATTAATAATAATTCATATGTTTCAGCATTCTATTTAGTGTTTACAATTAAATTAATTAATAAATAATATTGTTTAACGTTTAATATATGTAAAAATGTGTTGTTAATAAAATATACTAATCTGACACCGTGCCAGCATAAAGCCGGCAGAAAAGTAACAAAATAATTTTTTTTACTACCGGCCCGGTATCGAGCCGGTGGTTTACCGGCACCGGGGCGGATGTGTCTCGGGTTATCATTGTTGACTGGACCGGCTCCGGGCCGGCAGAATTGCCGGTACCGGGCCGGTGTCTAAATTTCACTGGCACGGTACGTCGCCGGTGGTGTGCCGGCAATAAACCGGCACGAAAACACTGTACACAAGAACTGGCCCGGTATCAAGCCGGTGGTTTACCGGTAAGGTGCCGGACCGGTGGTTTACCGGCACCGGGGCGGATATTTCCCGGGTTATCATTGTTGACTGGACCGGCTCCGGGCCGGCGGTAATGCCGGTCTCACGCCGGCACCGGCAATTCCGCCCTTGGTACCGGCCCGGTACCAAGCCGGTCGTTGATTTCTGCCTGGTGTTATGACTTTCTCAGTCGTCTGGGTTAGTAAGAAAGACAGAGACAAATATATTACATGTGCGCATGTGCGGAAATTATAATTTTCATTCTTACATTACATATAGTTTCAATGCGACGAATGGTTTCACTTCCATAGCATTAGTGCAGTCTCCTCAGTCTTACTCCCTGGTAATGCGAATAATTATTTTTACAGCTTAGCCTTTACGCTTCCTGCTTGCTTCTGCCCTCTACTGGCAAAATGGATGTAACACACGTCTTGCCGCCGGTCATTACATTACTTATGGAATTCTAATCCTGAAACCGCGTTTCTGCATGTTTCTGCATTAATAAAATCTTTTGAATTTAGATAATAATTAATACCATTTCTGACAAATGTACGTTGTCAGATTTTGTAAAAAGTGCTTGTGTACAAAGAAACACTTGTTTGAAACGGTTGTTTACTAATTTCACATGATTTCAAACAGGCAGTGCCGTTTTTCTTGGGCGATAACTATAAGTCGCACATAACCTACAAATCTTAGAGATCGTCAAAAGCTCTTAATTAAATTGAGATAATATAATATACACAATATAATCACAATATAATTATATTGAGATGACCAAATAGAGTTTTTAAAATCGTAAATTTTAAAATTAATTAATTTTTATAATATATGTGTATTGATTATAAATCAAATATAAATAGTTTACTACTTATATTATATATTAACAATAAAGATGCTATTAAATAAATAATAAAAATTAAAATATTATAATAATAATGTGAAATAATAAATATATATTATATATATGTAAGTAGAAGTAAGTAAACTGTCAACCGAGAGAGCGTTAGCAAGTGAGGAATATATCGCTAGTAATTATTAATTATAAAATATTGTACAAATTTTATTTAACAATTTATGTCCGTTTTTATAAAATTATCAATAATTTCCTGACTTTTTAAAATGATTATATGTTAAAAAGTAATTACATTCATTTAAGCACACTGTCATCAATTACTGAATGGTAATAATTATTATAAATAATAAAAATAATAATGTACAAATGATAATTAACTGCAGTACGATAACATTTAATCTTATAAAGAAACGTTCTTCTTCATTTTTTTATTTAAAAAGTAAACGCAATATTTCATTTTGTTTAAAGATTGCACGTAAATAAATCCTAACAAATAATAATAATATACAATAATTTATAAAAAAATAATTCTTTTTAAAACTACTGGAAAGGTTAGAATGAATTATGAAAAAAGAATTATTCAGTGGAAAAATTATTTAAAGCTTCAAGATTTTCCATTGTGTATTGTCATTATTGTGAAATCGTTAAATAGATGTGTGGCAAAGATACAAGAAGCTCAAAGAGACAACCACGTCAAACGTTTGCTTTTGAATTATCAATGACAATCGCAGAGTTGAAGTTAACAATTCCCCTCCATTTCACTATTATCATTCGACAAATAAAATTAGTTTCTATTCATTTTAACTAAAAGATTTACATACAATTGATGACAATTAATATTTTTCTTTAATTAAATATTATTAGTATAGATTATTCAGAATTATAACATTATAATAATAAAAAAAAATTATAATGTATTTATATTATTGTCATTAACAATAATTTGCAATATAATTAATTGATTCAATAATTATTATTTTTCATTAGTATATTTTTTACTAAGTGACAAATATCCTTAACGGAATTTATTATTCTAAAATTATAATTTATTATTAATAATTAATAATAATTCAATAGATAAATTTTTATGAAAAATTTTAATTTAAATTAATACCTATTGAATAAATAATTGAAAGGATAATAAGCAAACTTATTATTACACTTTCTTCATTTATTTATTTATAGACTGAAAAAAGCTTTTTGTAATAGTAATAATGACGATAAAATTGCAAACTTATAGAAATCAGTTTTGCACTACTTTTATTATTTTTAATTATCAAAGATTTATTAAACTTGATGATAAAATTGTTATGTAAATTCTTGATTAAATTCAATAATACCTCCAACGATATGGCTTCCTCAAGTATTAAATTATAACTTTAATTTAAAACGTTATTTCGCAAATTTTACATGAATAATTAAATTTTCAAAAAAGTTATACATATTATTACCTTAAAAAAAGTAAATTAAAAAAAAACGAATGTTTAAGAATGGAAAATTATAATTTTCTCAAAAGCAAAATTATATAATAAATACAAAGTTTTCCCAACGAAGAACCAAAAATAAATTATACTAAAAAAATTTATTGTCGAAGACAAATATACAAAATTATTAACAAATTACAATTTTATTTAAATGTTTAAATTTCTTTCAACCTTTTAGTATTTTTAAAAAAAAAATTTATTGATATAGGTCTATTCGAATGTTAAATAATTTACTCACTAATTTTTTGACAATTTAAATAAATTCTAATTAAGATTGTATTAAATTGATTTTTTAAAATTGTGCAAAAAAGAAAGAATGCCAAAGAAAAAGGATTCAGAACATTCTGAATATATGAGATACGTTGCTGCTACTTTCGGTATGTTTTTTCATTACAAATTGTTATTCAAACATTATTAATTTTTTTAAATTTTAAACGTATTATTTAGTTATAATATTATTATATCAATAATTTAATTTTATTGATTTAATGTTATAAATCGATTCTAATAAATATTGTAAATAATTAATTATTATTAACATATATAACAAATTTATTATAAAAATAACAAAGAAAATGAAAATTAAATAAGTATATAAATAAAATAAAGCATTACACGGAGAAAATGATTGTTACATTGCAGAAAAGATTGTTAATAAAGAAATAACCAATTTGTATTCTTGTCCTAACAAGGACCAAATATATCTAAAAAAAAATTTTACAGAATTTTTTCAAAATTAAAAAAATTTTTTTTTTTAATTTTTTTATTTATTAATATTTTTATTAATTCTGGTCAAAATTACATTTCTGACAAGAAAACGAATCGATTGATGTATATAAAGTATATATTTCATAAAAATGTATAAAAGTAATTTTTATTTTTTTTTTATTTTTTAAAAAAGTTAAAAAATTGAATTTCTTAAGATTGTTAAAATTTTTCTTTAAAATAATTATTATTCAATAAATAATTAAGAAATTGGTGTATATTATATTGAGAAAGCTAAATGTTCATAGAATGAACAACTTGTTTACTAATCTATTTTATTATTTATTACCCATTTATTTACTTATTTAATTTCTCATTTACACTGAAATCTGGATCGGTGAGCTCTGGATCGCTGAGACTCTGTTTACATAGTTTATAGGCGAGGAAAGGTAGAGGGCCGAGCGGGGACTCTAAAGTGGCGATCAGTGCCGTACATAACTGTACAGAAAAAAGGTTCGCAGTGCCCGATGCTATTAAAGCATTTACAGAAACACGAAAAATAAATCATTATTTAACAAATAAATAAAGATATGAAGTCGCTACGAAGATTGAGGCAGGAGAAACTAAAGAAAATAAATATTAATTAATATTAAAATATTATAATGAAATTTTAAAAGAAATGTGCACGCATAAAATCCTTCGTACGGCCCTGTTTGTTTTGCTTTTCAGTCTCAACTGATCCTCTGGATCGGTGAGACGATCGGGGATCAGTCTCACCGATCCAGAGGATCAGTTGAGACTGAAAAGCAAAACAAACAGGGCCGTACGAAGGATTTTATGCGTGCACATTTCTTTTAAAATTTCATTATAATATTTTAATATTAATTAATATTTATTTTCTTTAGTTTCTCCTGCCTCAATCTTCGTAGCGACTTCATATCTTTATTTATTTGTTAAATAATGATTTATTTTTCGTGTTTCTGTAAATGCTTTAATAGCATCGGGCACTGCGAACCTTTTTTCTGTACAGTTATGTACGGCACTGATCGCCACTTTAGAGTCCCCGCTCGGCCCTCTACCTTTCCTCGCCTATAAACTATGTAAACAGCGTCTCAGCGATCCAGAGCTCACCGATCCAGATTTCAGTGTACTTATAGAGCAGTACACTATGGCACTCTTATACTAATTATATTTGCGCTATTTATTGTTATTTATCATTTTTGGGCTCGATCAATGTTGCTGAATGATTGTAAGGTCGTTATTAAACAATTCAAAATGATGGTTTCAAAATGGCGGACATATAAATTTTGAAAATTGATGGATTTGACTAAAACTTGGTATTTGGGGGTTCTCGAGGTCGATGATTACAAATATTAAATCAAAATTAAAAAATTAAAAATGGAGGTTACAAAATTCTTACTAGTTAGATGTCTCAAAAATGATAAAGAACAATAAATAGCGCAAATAAAATTAATAAGTAAGAGTGCCATAGTAAACCGCTCTATGACTACAAGTGAGGAGCCGGGAAGAAGAACTCGCCGAGCGCTCTAACGCATGCGTTAATACAAGTCGGGTAGCAGTGAGAGGCCCAAAAGCGCTCACTGCTCCCCGAATGATGTTAGAGAATACGTTAGCGCCCTCGGCGAGTTCTTTTTCCCGGCACCTCAAATAGAGCGCGCGCGAATATGAAAAATGTTGTGCTGTATAAAATTTTTTAACTGATTTAGAACTTTTTCGATTTGATTTTTATACACTGGAATCTGGATCGGTGAGACTGATCGGGGATGGCGTCTCACCGATCCAGAGGATCAGTTGAGACTGAAAAGCAAAACAAACAGGGCCGTACGAAGGATTTTATGCGTGCACATTTCTTTTAAAATTTCATTATAATATTTTAATATTAATTAATATTTATTTTCTTTAGTTTCTCCTGCCTCAATCTTCGTAGCGACTTCATATCTTTATTTATTTGTTAAATAATGATTTATTTTTCGTGTTTCTGTAAATGCTTTAATAGCATCGGGCACTGCGAACCTTTTTTCTGTACAGTTATGTACGGCACTGATCGCCACTTTAGAGTCCCCGCTCGGCCCTCTACCTTTCCTCGCCTATAAACTATGTAAACAGAGTCTCAGCGATCCAGAGCTCACCGATCCAGATTTCAGTGTAGTTGACAGTTTAAGCTTTTATTTAAGCCTAATTAGAAACTTCTAGTACGTCGGTATCGTTCTCTGCACTTGATCTAAATAAACCAAAAACAGGATTTTCTAAAACTTGGAGTCCATTTTTCGCAAAATCTGGACGTGATGGGCACTTTTGGAGATCATATTCGTGTCCAGCGATGAAAATCCTATAAGAACATCTTTCTCCGATCTTTGAGTCAGAGATAAAGTTACTCTTTGTTGACCAGTGTTATTTATGTATATAAAAATCACTCTCTGTTGAATATCACCACATGAGATCCTTTTTTAGAAAACCATGTGAAAGCCTACTTTCATTAATGAAACCATGAGAATGGGCTTAGGGGGTTAAGTATGCAAAAAGTGCCCCCGCTTCTATTTTTCTCAAATTTGGCCCATATGTTACTATCCATATGACTATAACTTTCTGCAATTTTGAACTCAAAATTCGCTTTTTTGGGGGGAGTTATGGAGGGGGAAAGCAAAATCAAAAAACTTATTTTTCTCAAAAACTACTCAACCGATTTTAATGAAATTTTAAGAGGTTGTAAATATAGATAAGACGATTTTAGAAAAAAAAACAAAATTTTTTTTTCAAAAAAAATTTTTGAAATTTTCAAAATTTTTTTTAGGGTTATTTTTTGAAGTGACCACTTTCTCTTTGGTTGTAAAAAGTACCTTATAATGTCCCCTTTAACATATATTTTTTTCAAATTTTTAAAAAATATAGTTTTTGAGTAAAATGTGAAAAACCATGGTCATGCTATTTGTCACGTACGGTAATGCACATATATACATATGGGCCATATTAATGTGATAGGGTATAGCTAAATAAGTATGGAAAAAGTGACCCGAATATATTTTTCCCATTCATTCCTACCCACTTAAAAATAACTTTTTCAAATTTTTAACTTAAAATTTTGAGTTTTTTGGAACTTATGGAGGTGAAAATATCGAAAAACGCATTTTCCCAAGTAGAAATGTAATACTGGCATAGTACTGACCCAGTACTGACTGTCAGTATAGCAGTACTGACTCCAGTACTAAATCAGTACTGGGAAATCCCTGGCTGGTAACGCTGTCCAGTACTGATTTTTTACCGGCAGTCAGTACTAAGTCAGTACTGAAATATCACTGTCAGAACACCGCCTAATTACTGATTCGCAGATAAAATTTAACAAATTTGGAAAATGCTGTAACGCGTTCTCTAAAAGAAAATTTACCTTTAGAAGCTTATATTAATTTGTTATTTTATTATTAAAGACGAGGGAGTAATTTATTGAATACTAATAATTATTATTAATATTTCTGTAGTAACAAAATTTCATGAGTAACAATAAAAATGTAAATAATTAGTAAAATTGCTTTTATTGAAATAAGTTTTTTAAAAAAAATTTCTTATTTTTCTCATTAATTTAGACAATTTTATTTATTTAAATTAATTACTAAATTATTATTATTATTGTTTATAATTATTTAAATTTATATTTTATGTAACACTGTTGAGAATTATACACTAAACACTTAGAACTAAGACGGAAAAATATCGCACGCACGGGGGATCGAACCCTAGACCTCGAGGACGCAAGTCGAATACACTAACCGCACAGCCACGCAAGCTTGGGAGTATATTTTTTTAAACTTCCTTTTGAATTATACGAATGATATATACAGTGCTATAATAATGAATTCACTGTATAATATATTTATTGAAAGAAAAATTATTATAAATATATGTTTTATATATTTATATACATTTTAACAAGACATTACATATTAATTAATAGGTATAGCATAAAAATATGATAAAAATTATTTATTTAAATAATAATTAAAAAATGTATATATTTTTACATTTTTAAAAAAATAAAAAAAATTTCATTATTAATAACACATAATAGTAAAAATAATTAATAAATAATAATTTATTATTATTATTATGATATACCTATTAATTAATAATTAATAATATGTTAATTAAGAGTTTGACGTTATTGTTGATGAATAATGTTTTTAAAAATCTTGGAAAATAGTTTAATAGTTAATAAATCAAACGATGTTGTTATTAATAGTGGCCGGTTTAATGCCATTATAATAAATTTTGTTTGTTATTTATAACTCCTTCGCAGTACTGATTTGGTGTTATGCCAGTTTTGTACCAGTACTGATTTTAACACTTTTTTAACTCCGACATGTTACTGATTCGGTTTTGGAGTCAGTTTACTCCCAGTACTGATCGGGTTCCGAAAGTCAGTACCGACGGTCAGTACTGAGTCAGTACCATTCTGATGTTTAACTCCGTCATAACTCCGGACATTTCTACTTGGGTTCCTTAAAAACTACTGTATGTATTTTAATCAGCTTTGGATATGTTGAAAAGACAATTAAAGAGATTCCAATAAAAAAATTTCAAATTTTTTTTTCAAAAAATTCCAAAAATCTTTTTTTTTGAGAATTTCAAAATGAAAATTTTTCGAAATTTTCAAAAAAAAATTTTTTAGTTCTATTAAAGTGACATTTTTAAGTATTTTCTCATTTCATTCTCTTATGTGATCTACTTAATAAAAAAATTCTGCTCGACATAATTTCAAGGTGTGTCACGGTAAATAACTCAAAAACCGTACCCGGAACATTTTTATGTTGTATGCGAATGGTTAATTTTTAAAAAACTGTCAAATATTTTTGCAACTTATTACTAGTGGCTTATTAAGGTTGATAAATACAAATCTGAAGTTGATATAAAAAAATATTTTTGGACATACAAAAAAATTTCGAAAATTTTAAAATCAAATTTTATGATTTTTGGAGTTTTTTATACCGTGTCGCACTCTAAAATCATCTAGGCCATTATTGTTTAAAAAGTAAGATTGTTAAAGAAGTTAAATAAAAAATGTGTGATGTACCGCTTCAACGATACAAAAAAAAAAATTTTAAATGTAAAATAAAAATTTTTGGATTTTTCTTTGGAAATAATTTTTTTAACATCGATTTCAGGCTTGTATTCAGAAAACTCCTAACTATTATTTTGTAATTAAGTAAATAATTAATCAGTTAACCATTCGCATACAACATAAAAATGTTCCGCGTACGGTTTTTGAGTTATTTACCGTGACACACCTTGAAATTATGTCGAGCAAAATTTTTTTATTAAGTAGATTACATGAGAGAATGAAATGAGAAAATACTTAAAAATGTCACTTTAATAGAACTAAAAATTTTTTTTTTGAAAATTTCGAAAAATTTTCATTTTGAAATTCTCAAAAAAAAAAGATTTTTGGAATTTTTTGAAAAAAAATTTGAAATTTTTTTATTGGAATCTCTTTAATTGTCTTTTCAACATATCCAAAGCTGATTAAAATACATACAGTAGTTTTTAAGAAAAATGCGTTTTTCGATTTTTTCACCTCCATAAGTTCCAAAAAACTCAAAATTTTAAGTTAAAAATTTGAAAAAGTTATTTTTAAGTGGGTAGGAATGAATGGGAAAAATATATTCGGGTCACTTTTTCCATACTTATTTAGCTATACCCTATCACATTAATATGGCCCATATGTATATATGTGCATTACCGTACGTGACAAATAGCATGACCATGGTTTTTGACATTTTACTCAAAAACTATATTTTTTAAAAATTTGAAAAAAATATATGTTAAATGGGACATTATAAGGTACTTTTTACAACAAAAGAGAAAGTGGTCACTTCAAAAAATAACCCTAAAAAAAATTTTGAAAATTTCAAAAATTTTTTTTGAAGATTTTTTTTGAAAAAAAAATTTTGATTTTTTTTTCTAAAATCGTCTTATCTATATTTACAACCTCTTAAAATTTCATTAAAATCGGTTCAGTAGTTTTCGAGAAAAATAAGTTTTTTGATTTTGCTTTCCCCCTCCATAACTCCCCCAAAAAAGCGAATTTTGAGTTCAGAATTGCAGAAAGTTATAGTCATATGGATAGTAACATATGGGCCAAATTTGAGAAAAATAGAAGCGGGGGCACTTTTTGCATACTTAACCCCCTAAGCCCTTTCATGTTAAACCATAAGGGAAATTGATACACGATTTTAGCTAGGAATAGACATGGGAATTTTGTGCAGCTCGTCTATGCATATAACTATATGAATTCCTACATGAAATTCTGCATATTTTTCCTTATCAAACACTAAACCAAATCCTGCGTAAAAAGCAGTATCATTTAGTTATATTTATTTCCCAAATCAATCTCCAACTGAATTCCTTTTTCATTTTTTGACATGGGAATACACATTGGCTTTCACATAGGAATTTATATAACATTGCCAGAGGATAGTATTGATTACTATAGCTCTATACTTTCACTGCCAGGTGGCGAAAGTGATTTTTCTTGCCGTTGAGATAATTTAGTGTTTCAAATTGTACGTGTTGCAAATTATCGAATTCATTTACTTTTTGATAACTTGTAACACTAATCCAATTAATTTTTTAATAAATCTTGTTCTGCTTCACCTATTAAAAACCACTCCCGTCTTGTTTTGGGTCATTTAGTCCACATGCGGTACTACCGTCAGGCCTTAACGGTGTTCAATGGTCTCTTAAGTTTCTCGATAATGTACGACTAACAGTTATCACCCAACAAATACGACACTGATCTGTTTAAATGACATAAAATTGGTAAACATTTATTTTCTAACAAACTTCCCTCTGTTTACAGGAACTTTTTACAAAATATGACAACAAACATTTGACACAAATGTTCTTAATTGTCCGAATTGAAAAGATTTTGTTAATCCATACAGAAGCATGGTTGCAGCATTGGAATTACCACAGCAATGTAATGCGAATCATTTTGACAACTGAGCCTTTACGTTCCCTGCTTGCTTCTACCCTCTACGGGCAAAATGGCTGTAACACACGTCTTGACGACTGTCATTACATCACTTTTGTAATTCCAATCCTGAAACCGCGTTTCTGCATGGATTAACAAAATCTTTTAAATTCAGATAATTAATACCATTTCTGACAAATGTACGTTGTCAGATTTTGTAAAAAGTGCTTGTGTACAGAGAAACACTTGTTTGAAAACGGTTGTTTACTAATTTCACGTGATTTCAGACCGGCAGTACCGTTTTTCTTACCTAGTGTGCAAAGTTCCAGAATAATTCTATAACTACTCCAGAACAAAAAGAACAAGTTCTGTAACTGGTGAGGAACAGGCAGGTCAAAATGTCGTCCCCCTGGAGGCACAAAATAGGAACAAAAGTCTGTAACAATTCTAGAACAAAACTAGAACATTGTTTAAGAACAAATATATAACAATTCTATAACAAAAACGATTTATCATAAATAATACCCAAGTAGAAATTTAATAGTTGCATAGAACAAATAAATGTTTATGAGTATGAATAAAAATATGAATAATTAATAGAATATCTTTTTTTGCAATAAGTTTTTAAAAAATATTTTTCTTATTTTCTTAAATTATTTAAACACACTATCTTATTTGTTTAAATTAATGACTAAATTATTATTATCATTGTTAAAAATTATTTGAACTTATACTTTATAAAACAATATTCAGAATTATACACAGAACACTTAAAACTAAGAATAAAAATTTCGCACGCACGGGGGATCGAAACCTAGACCTAAAGGACACAAGTCGAATGCGCACACCGCATAGCCACGCAAGCTTGGAAGTGATTTTACTTCAACTTTCTTTTGAATTGTGGGACCGTTAGGTGCAGCGCTAAAATTATAAATTGAAATGTAACATACTTATTAAAAAAATAACTATATATGGGGCACTGCAGGACAAATCGGAAATTATTTTGCTTTTGCATCTCCAATTTTTTTTTAAACATTTTTTTTCTTGAATTTCAAATTCAAATTTAAAATTTTTTCATAAAGTGGTTCAGGAGGTACAGATTTATGGAAAATTACATTTTTTAAGTAAATTTTTTTATATACTTATAACTTGGTCAAAAATTGATCAAATTGGACGTTTCTATAATTAAAAGTTTTGTTTTCACAAGTAGTTTTTAATAAAAATATTTAAAAATTTTTTAAAAATAATTTACGATATTTAAAAATTTTTTAAATAAAATTTCATTTTCAACAATGTATGTATCAATCAATTTTTTTCAAATTTTTTGTAAGAATCTTGCACTAAATTAACAATTTATAAGCCTTGTCCGATCGTGGGCCCACGATCGGGCCCATATATATATAAATTTTTTTATTACAAAGAATAATATATAATTATGCTACAAATAATAACAAATTTTATTTAGTTAGTTAATAATAATAATTTATTATTGTATTTTTATTATATACCTATTAATTAATAATTGATAATAAATTAATTAAATATTTGATGTTATTGTTGGTGAATGATGTTTTTAAAAATTTTGAAAATTTATGCAAGCTGACAGTGAAAAATTATTTAATTTTTCACGAATCATCGATACGAGACTTTCTAAGTTTCTAAATTCAATAGATTTTTTGTAATTCATGCAAAAACGCTATATAAAATTTACTAAATTTTATATAGGTACGTTTTGTTAAAGTTTCACAGTAAAAAGAAAGTCTTATTTTAAAGCAGGAAAGCAGCCTTAAATTAAGATACCTTTAACATTATAGCAGACAGTGCTGAATTTAAGACCGATCTTAAATTAAGATTTACTGTGTAAGTTTTGTTGAAAGCAAAATTTTCCTTTGTAGCATTTTATCTTACACTTGTAAAATACTTTTATAAAATTTAATAATAACATCTTTCCGTGTAGTGAAAATAAACACGAGTTTATAGTGAAAGAACAGTTACATTAAGTTTTTGTAACAGTGTTCTAGAACACTGTAGGAATAATGTTACTTCAAAATTCTATAACTAATTTAGAACAAATGTTACATGTCTGTTATAGAACAGATACAGAACAAGTGTTCCAGAACAAATTTAGAACAAAGGTCTAGAACGGTTCTATAATAAAATTGTAACATTTGATCTAGAACACTGTTCTTTTTTTGGTCTAGAACAGTTACAGTACGTGCACACTGGGCACGCTCACATACTGATGAGACCTGAATTATTCTTACGGTCAACATCGACTTCTGACTCTATTTTTCTCTTCCATTATTTTAATAATGAAGGCTTCAATATACCTCCAGAAGTCCAGAAACCATGGTGAGACCGTCTCGCTTGAGCTTCCGTCTTCTTCGGATGTACAAGCAATTTTAGCTCTCACTTTCCTACGCCTCGCGAAGCAAAGTTGCAGAGCGTATATATATATATATATATATATATATATATATACGGGAGTATGGATCCAGGAATTAGTTCAAGTCCAAACTCAAAATCATATTGATGAAAAAGGTGATGGAGAAAATAGCGGGAAAAACGATCATCGCGACGACGGAAATAATAATCAAAGCCAAGCAGAACTGATGACTTACCGGAAAGAGTTGGAGCTGTATAAGAAAGAGAGGGATTTAGCTGAGCAGGAATTGTCGGTTATGCGCCGTGAGTTGGAAATTGCTCGTAAGGAATTAGAAATGCAGCGTTGTCAGAGCGATCAAAATTTGACGAGTGTGAATATAAGTCAATCGACGTCTACTACACCTCAGCCAGTGTTGCCACGTACTAATGTGACGCTTGTAGCCGACTTGTTGGGCTCGTACGACAGAAAGACGGAAGAATACGAGACGTGGGAGAAACAACTTATACTGCTAAGAGCAACTTATAATCTAGACGATGATGTGGCCAAGATTGTTGTGGGGATGCGATTGAAGGGTAAGGCCTTGGAATGGCTGCACTCTCAACCCGAATTAATAGGGAAAACATTAGATGAACTATTGCAGGAGTTGAAAAGTATGTTCCAGCATTCTCAGAGTAAAATAATGGCTCCTCGAAAGTTCGAAAATCGAGTCCGGAAAAAAGACGAAACATTCCGAGAATATACTCATGAAAAAATCATTTTTGGTAATCGTGTGCCCATTATGAAAGAGGAAATTTTAGAGTATATCATCGAAGGCATTACGGACGATGTGCTGCGTGATCAAGCGCGGATACAGCGGTTTAGGTGTTTAAGTGATCTCACTGAAGCGTTCGAAAAAGTCATTTTGCGAGGACGGAATTTAAGTGCATCTACATCCGTAAAAACTGACAATCGAAACGGAGTACCGCAAAAGTTGGACCAGTCCACGAGAAGTAGTAATAAAGACGAAAATAAAGTGCAAAGTTCAGTTAAACGTTGTTACAACTGTGGAATGCGCGATTATTTAAGTTCAAATTGTCCTAACAGATCTCGCGGCTCTAAGTGTTTTGCATGTCAGGATTATGGTTATATTGCAGCCTACTGTCCCAAACGGGGTGGTACCTCGAAAAAAAGCTGTGCGGTAATGTTGACATCGGGTCGAAAACATCCGAAAGAAGTTTCTATCGCGACTCATCTGATGGAAGCACTGGTTGATACGGGTAGTGACATCTCTATTATGAGAGAAGACGAATATATCAGAATCGGTGCTCCACAGTTACGAGCCAGCAGGATTAAGTTTGAAGGTGTTGGTGCTATGGTGAACGAGACAATAGGAGAATTTGAAACGCGAATTTCTGTCGATGGATACGTCTATCCTATTCTTGTACGTGTTGTCGCGAACGGTATCACGAGACATAGTTTGTTGATTGGAACCGACTTTTTGGACACTGTTAATTTAAATGTCAAGGAAGGTAAAGTTTCTATTATCTCCCTCGAAACATCTGGTCCTTATGATTCAGATGCCGCTGAAGTTTTAAATATTGATGTGTCGTGTTTTGCCGAAGTGAATCAAATTGATGTGTCGCACATTGTGAATGATACGATTAAAAAAGATTTACAAAAACTTGTGTCGAACTATAAACCAAATGAATCACCCGAGTGTGAAATTGAAATTCGATTAATTGTGAAAGATGACGACTCAGTGTATTCGCCGGCAAGACGTTTAGCGGCATTTAAGAGAAAAATTGTTAATGCTCAAATTGGTGAGTGGTTAAAAAAATAGCACGACGTTCTACATCGGTATTTGTAAGCCCCGTGGTTTTGGTGCGGAAAAAATGGTACATATCGATTGTGCATAGACTATAGACGGTTAAATAAAAAGATCATTAAAGATCGAAATCCACTCCCACTAATAGCAGATCAGCTTGATCGCTTACAAGGTGCAAAGCTTTTTTCCACGCTGGATTTGAAAAACGGGGTTTTTTAAGTGCTGATTAATGAAGAAAGTAAAAAATACACCGCGTTTATTGTGCCAGATGGGACTTTTGAGTTTAATAAAGTGCCGTTCGGACTGTGCAATTCCCCAGCCGTGTTTCAACGGTACGTTAATAACGCATTGCGCGATGTGATCGAAGACAGTACCGCGATAGTTTATATGGATGACATAATCATTCCATCTCCTGACATACAGGCTGGGATCGAGCCAATAAAGCGTGTGTTAAAAGTGTCAAGCGAAGCTGGACTAGATATTAATAGGAAAAAGTGTTGCTTTCTAGTGAAAAAGTCGAGTTTTTAAGACATATTATCGAGAACGGTTCTGTCAGACCTTCGGAGCGAAAGGTATTTAGATACACTATAGAGCACCGGCCCGGTAAGAGTATGACTCATGTGGACGCCCTCAGCCAAAATCCCCTCCCCTTGTGCCTTGTCGTCGACGAATGTGAAGTGGGGTTGCTGGCAGCATTAAAAAGAGCTCAGCAGGACGATTCCGAGCTTCAGGAACTACGCGTTTCATTGGAAAAAAGGATATATAGGGATACGTTCTTCGAGGAGGACTGATGTTTAAGGAAGATGCTGGGAAAGCGAAGCTGATTGTGCCGAAGCGGATGCAAACGCAGATAATTATACAAGAGCATGATCAAGGTCATTTCTCGACGTCGAAGACAGAAGCCTTGATAAAATCGAATTATTGGATGCCTAATCTGAAATCTAAGGTTGAATTGGTGATTAGAAGTTGCGTGTCGTGTATTCTTGCCGAGAGGAAGTCTGGAAAACAAGAGAGTTTTCTGACGCCGATCGACAAAGGATGTGTGCAAATGGATACATATCACGTTGACCACCTTGGACCATTGCCGTCAACAAAAAAATCCTATCAGCACATATTAGTTGTGATAGACGCATTTTCAAAGTTCACGTGGATGTTTGCTGTTAATAGTACTAGTGCAGCTGATGTGATTTCTCGCCTGTTAAATATGTCAACAACTTTTGGCAACCCAAGAAGAATTATATCTGACAGGGGAACGGCCTTCACTTCAAGAGAGTTTGCTAATTACTGTGACGACCAAAACATCGAACACTCTCTTAACGTAACTGGTGTGCCTAGGGGGAACGGACAGGTGGAGAGGGTAAAGCGGACCGTGATACCTCTTCTAACAAAACTGTCTGCGCCGAAATCAGTTGAGAAGTATAAGCATTTAGATACCGCTCAATTATATTTGAATACTACAACTCACAGGAGTATCGGAACTTCGCCATTTAATGTTTTTTTAGAAATTCGACCTCTCGTCAAGGACAATCCCGAGATTAGGGAACTACTGGAGAATGAATTCATTCATCCATTTCAGGAGGATAGAGTCGAACTTCGTTCAAAAGCAAGCGAGAATATTAAAAAAATCCAAGAAGAAAATCGACGAACTTTTAATAAAAAAAGGAAATAAGCCAACGTTTATAAAGTGGGTGATTTAGTCGCAATAAAGCGGACTCAACAAGGACCAGGAACAAAGTTTGTGCATAAGGACCTATGCAGACATCGACTTCAGTTGACTTCATGAAACCATGGATTAACTATGATGACCATGATTTAAGTGATTGTGATGGAATGGAATAGAATGTGTTTTATTTGAAAATTGATTTTTATTGATGGTATTAACATTCGGGCCGAATGTTTTGCAGGACGGCCGAGTGTAGTAGTGGTGCATGTGCTACGGGAGTATTTGAGTATTTAGGTAACGTGATAGTAATTGATTTGACTAACATTCTTATTTCCGTGTATGAAACTGTAATCTTTTCGTAATGACATGCGTGAGATTGTAAAGAGTGATAAAGAGAGTCTTGTACGAGTCGTCGTGATGGTCAGTTGTTGTTGTTGTAACGAAAACACGTTGCGTGTTGAACTTTTAAGATGTGTGTAAATTTCCATTTCCAAACCTTTGTATATTAAAATTGGCTTAATAAATGTCATCCTAATTGAAATCCTACAATATTATTGATAAAAGTTACTAATAATTAATATCAGTGCCACTTCCACATACAACCTAATTTTGGAGCTCATTCGCATCATTCAATTCTAAAATCTCCATATTAACAGGTATTTTAATTGAAATTATATGCATACGCGCCTCGGGCGCGAAATTGTGTCCCCTCGGTCCCTTCATCTCGCCATCGTCGCAATCACCTATTTTGCGCCCATAATACGAACATAATTTTTTGTCCACACTGCATGGAAAGTATGGCATTGAGGGCATGCATAATATAATAATAAACCTAATAACACCTAGTGATTTACCTAGTGCAGGCTGCCTAGGTGTCAGGTGACAAGTCTCCAAAAAAAGTGCCAGGAGGTGATAATTTCGTTAGTTTAGTTTTGTGTCAAGTCGAAACTAAATTCAGTTTGTTAAATTAGTTTCGTGTCGACTCAGAAACTAAAACAAAAGTAAACTTTGGAGACGATCTCTGGCTATATTATTTTCTATTTTGAGCAATAAGCATTATTTTTATTAATTTATCTACAGAAAAAAACAAAGAATTAACATGCGGGCGTAAAATACTTTCAGAGAGGGAGTCACACAAGCAGACAGTAAAGTATTTTCCGCCCGCTTCCCCTACTTCTGGGCAGAATGTGCTACTTTTGCGCCCGCCTTAAGTGCCCGAAATGACATTCTTTCCGTGCAGGTAGGACAAAAATCATATTAACATCATTCATGAGCCAAATGAAAAGTTTCATGACACCCCAATTAATAGAAATAAAAATGCAATGCAGCAGAATACTGATAAGATAGAATTTTTATATAATCAAATAAACACAAATAATGGATAATAATAATATTAGTAGAATGAATCCAGGCAAAAGTTGACAAATTAAATTTAAAAATCAAAATATTCTTTTAATTAATGTGAACTCCATTGTGTCTAATAATAGAAGATTTAACCCTTTAACGACGAGATGTGCTACTTTTCAACATGAATTTCAAACGCTTGGAATTAGTAGAAAAAAACCATAAAATTTTTCAAAAGTCCATCTCCCACTATTTTAGGGGTCGCTCTTTCGAATGGCGTGGTCAAAATTTTCAAACAATCATATTAAACCCTTCTTTTTTTAAAAAATACTTGAAAATGTCAGTTTTTTTATTGCAATTTTTTTAAGAAGAATTTTTTTCTTCGCCATAACATTTTTTAAATACAACAAGAAGTATCGGAAACGTGTTCCCAATAGTTGTACTTGAAAAATATCCATTTCTAATTTTTATATTTTTCGATTTTGAATTTAAAATGGCGCATGAAGGGCAAAAAAATTTCCAAATTTTACGTAAGGTTACCAACTTTTTCAAAATTGCTCAAATATAATTGAAATTTGTTACTCGGGGGTTTTAGGGGTCGCTGATTACGAATCTGAAGTCAGATTCAAAAAATTCAAAATGGCGGATCCAATATGGCGGTCAAATTTTGTAAAACTCATTCAATTTAGTTGAAACTCGTTACTCAGAGGTTTTTGGGGTCGCTGATCACGAATCTTAAGTTAGATTTAAAAAATTCAAAATGGTGGGTCCAATATGGCGGTCGAATTTTGTGAAACTCATTCAATTCAGTTGACATTCGTTACTCGGAGGTTTTTGGGTTCGCTGATCACGAATCTGAAGTCAGTTTCATATAATTCTATATGGCGAATCCAAAATGGCGGCTTAATTTTCCAAAATTACTGAGATTTGCAAGAAATTTGTTACACTGAGGTTTTCAGGGTCGCTGATTTTGTATATGAAGTCGCCTTTAGCCTTTAAATAATTTAAGTTGCCCGATTATCACCACAAGGAGGTAGACGATATAGAGAATCATTTTTTTTACTTTTTTAGTACTAACTTTGTTCAAATAATCTTTGCTGATGCTCATAGCCAAAAATTTTGTACTTTCTTTTTCCGAACAAAGAAATACTGCAATACATGCAAGTTGTATTACTGTGACAATTGCTTCAAAAAAGCGCATAATACAAATAAATAGTTTTTAATAAAAAGTTAAAAGAAGTAATTTAAAAAATTGAAAAAACAAAAAAATTAAAAGTCACTGAAAAAGTAAAAAAAATTGTTCTCTATATCGCCTACCTCCTCGTGGTGATAATCGGGCAACTTTGATTATTTAATGGCTAAAAGCGACTTCATATTCAAAATCAGCGACCCCGAAAACCCCAGAGTAACAAATTTTATGCAAATCTTAGTAATGTTGGAAAATTACGCTGCCATTTTGGATCCGCTATTTTGAATTTTTTGAATCTGACTTCATATTTGTAATCAGCGACCTAAAAAACCCCCGAGTAACAAATGTCAAGCAAATCTAAGTAATTTTGAAAAATTTAGCTGCCATTTTGGATTCGCCATATAGAATTTTATGAATCTGACTTCAGATTCGTGATCAGCGACCCCAAAAACCTACGAGTAACGAGTTTCAACTAAATTGAATGACTTTCACAAAATTTGATCGCCATATTGGATCCGCCATTTTGAATTTTTTTAAAATCTGACTTCAGATTCGTAATCAGCGACCCCAAAAACCCCCGAATAACAAATTTCAATTATATTTGAGCTATTTTGAAAAAGTTGGTAACCTTACGTAAAATTAGGAAATTTTTTTGCCTTTCATGCGCCATTTTAAATTCAAAATCGAAAAAAATAAAAATTAGAAATGGATATTTTTCAAGTTCAACTATTGGGAACACGTTTCCGATACTTTTTGTTCTATTTAAAAAATGTTATGGCGAAGAAAAAAATTCTTTTTAAAAAAATTGCAATAAAAAAACTGACATTTTCAAGTATTTTTTAAAAAAAGAAGGGTTTAATATGATTGTTTGAAAATTTTGACCACGCCATTCGAAAGAGCGACCCCTAAAATAGTAGGAGATGGACTTTTGAACAATTTTATGGCTTCTTTCTACTAATTCTAGGCGTTTGAAATTCATGTTGAAAAGCAGCACATCTCGTCGTTAAAGGGTTAATCTACAGCACACATTAGAAAAACTAAAAATAGATATTGCTCTAATAAATGAAACAAAATTAAAGAATAAGCATAAAATTTTTTTCCACAACTATAATATAATATGAAACGACAGGATTTCGGGTAAGAGTGGTGGCACTGCCATATTGATTTTAATTAATAAATATTTAGAAAACATTAATCTAGTAAGTCAAAACAAAACAACAGCCTTAGAAACTACAATAGTAAAAATCAAAATGCATAACAACAATATTCTCATACTAATAAGTGCCTAGGCACCGGGCAATGAAAGAAAAAATTTCATTAACAACTTGCTCGACATATTTAGTGAATTGAAATTGCAAGATCCGAATACCTATTATCGCAGAACTTGAAAAATATTTAACGTTAATTAATAAATGCATAATTGATGAACTACACAACTCTACTCCCAAAACCGCAGAATTCGACCCAATTAATAGATATTTAAATCCGAAAATAAAAAAATTACAAAAATTAAAATCAAATTTATTATCAAAAATCCATAAATTAGAGCGTAAATACAACACTGGGGGCAATCGAATAGCAATATATAAAGCAGCCCTTGAACTTACCCGAGATAAAATGAGGAAATTATTTGATAAAAATGTAAACAACTACTGGTGCAACAGAATTGCTAAAATAAAATGTCACGACTCTGCAAACATGTTCCCCGAAATAAAATCAATTTTCAAAAATAGTACTAACAACGTCATGCCGAATTTATTAATAAAAACAAACAATGTTGATTTACTTAATTCCGAAACGATTGGTACAAATAAAATCTACAAACAAGCTGACGACACAATTATAACGGAACCCCAAAATAAAGCCAACGTCCTAGCTAAATACCTGTCAGACATAAACAATAAAACTAAAATTTCTAGTAGCTCCAGTCTTGTAAGAATTATAAAAAACAATAGAGGATTTTTATCTAAAAATAATATAATTAATAATAGAGTAAACCACACAATTAAATTCACTAAAGAAAACTCAGCGTTAAATCCAAAATTCGAACTCGATTTAAATTCTTTTTACACTTTTGCATCATTTAAAAAAATAGTATGTAAACTAAACAACAAGAAATCCACAGGAATAGACAATATTCCGACCATAGCCATACAAAACCTGCCAGACAAATTTATTAACCAAATTCTAATTTTATTTAATAATTTACTAAATAATGGCTACTTCCCAGACAACTGGAAACTGACCAAAGTAATTCCTCTATTAAAAAAAGATAAAAATCCGCAATTTGTAAGTAGTTATAGAGCAATAAGTCTTTTACCAAATATGCGAAAATTATTCAAAATATTAATTACAAATAATTTAAACAATTATATCGAATCAAATTTTGTCATAAATCATCCACAATTCACGCAATAACAAAATTTTCGTCAGACATTGCGGAAGCCCTAAATGAAACAAAGTAGTGTCAGCTTGCCTCATTGATCTAGAGAAGGCTTTCGACGCGACTTGGCTTGAGGGGTTGATGTTTAGGTTGATAAAAAAGGGAACACCAGATCATCTGTCAAGGTTAATCTGGAACATGACCAACAACACAAAAATGTTCATTTCACTAAGTAGTGGAATCAACAGTAAAACTTATACTCTCAAAGATGGAATTCAGCAGGGGGACATACTGCGCATGTATAGTATCAATGCCCTGTTGAAGGGCATCGGGTTCGCGGATGACTTGGTGGTATATTGCGCAAACAAAAATACGAAAAAAGCAAAAATAGAATTACAAAATACTTTTCATAAGATTGGCGATTTTTTAGAACATGGAATCTAAGTTGCAATCTCGAAAAATGAAGGATAATTTTGTTTCGACCGGTAATAGATGAACTATTAAAAAAGAATAAAGAGGGATGGGTCAATTTTAAGATCTTGTCAGAAGCGAACACTAAGAACACAATCAAACATTCAAGATCAGTTAGATACCTTGGGGTTCACACTGATGATAGATTAAAATTCAATAAACATATCGATATTGCTTTAGAGAAAGCAAGGGAAGCTTTCTTTCACTACAAAAACATATTTTTATCATCTAAACTGAACACCAAGGTCAAAGTATTGTGCTATCTGCTACTGATAAGGCCCATTCTCACTTACGGTTGTCAGATTTGGTTCGGGATATCCCCCTCCTACATGGAGAAACTGAGAGTTTTCGAGTGGAGTTGCCTCCGTACTTGTTTAAACTTATTCAAAGATATAGAGTCTAATTTCGAAAAACATGTTTCTAATGAAAAATTATACAACACCGCTAATATACCAAGGATTGACGTATTCATTGTTGGCCTCATTAGAGATCATATCTCGAGAGCTTCAAGGAATAACGTCAATCCCGATCATATATCATATTTTGAGACATGGTCCCGATAGGAAAATATTATACAACAGCACGCATTTTAACAACAATTTAACTGACAATGAGACACGTTTCTCCACAATTATTCCTACAAGAGACAAAAGATCCAATGTCCAAAGAATATTGGCCCATAAGTATTGGTGGCTTAGGGGAGAGGACGAGTGATGATGAGGGGTGGTGATCTGTTGCACTGCATTATATGAGTCATATATATTATATATTATATGACTCGTATTTTTCTCAATTGAAAACTGTTTATATCAGTCAATAAAGCCTACGATTGTACCACGACTCACTGACCACATATGTTTCGGGTCAGAATTTCTCAAACGGATCACCTTAAACTAAAAAATTTTCTTTTTGAACCAAAATAACTTTTTTTGACTCTTAATATGGTTAAAAAAATCCCTAAAAATATTAACCAAAAAAAAATTTTTTTGTAAAAGTTATTAACAATTGAATTTTTTAGTACTGCTAAATTAACAAATTTTTTTCTCGAGTTCTATTTGACGGATTTTAAAATTAAAAAATGGGTTTTTTCGTCTTGAATTGCACTATTTGAATATATTTTTTGTTTTTAATTTTTTCCATTTTTTATAATTTTTTATGTAATTTGATTATAAAATGTTAATAAACAAATAATTATGTTCTTCACGTCCTAACAAAAAAATTAAAATTGCATTCTATTCCATAAATGTCTCCAAATGTAAAACCGTTTCGAAAAAAATGAGCCTCAATTAGAAAAAAAGTTATTAATTAAAAACTGCAGCTGTGAAGGGCCTTATATGACGTTAAACTCGCCCCGCGCACATTGGCATTTTTTACAATTTACTGTCCAAATTTGTCTGTAACCTACAAATTTTATCTGATTTTCATGGTCATGGTCTTAAATTAAAGGGAATAAATTTTCTAAGAGATCCCATTAAACCAATTTTTAAATTAAAAATTTTTAATATATTTTTTTTAAACTCAAAGTTAACAATTTACTATATTTTTAGAAAAAATCATGTTTTTTTATATTTTCATTGCAGATGATTCAAATCAATTTAAATTAGTCCAGATGACCACCAGATAAATAATAATGTATAATACAATTTATTTAAATTGTTGCAAACAATGTTAATTAACAAATAGATAACGTTAGTTCTTTTTTATGAACAGAATTTTTTTTGCAGACAAATTTATATTTATTTAAGTAATCTATGTCGATTTTAATAAAAAATTATTTAATTTTAAAAAATAATATTGTTATTAACAATCATCATTAACAATAATCTAGTTTTTATTAATGAAGTAGAGCTTTACATGACTTTAAACTAGTTAAGATATTTAAACAGATTTCTTTTTTGCAGAAATAAGCCATTTATTTGTTTAAAAAGTAAATTATTTTATTTACAACAAATGTAATTGTTTGTGTTAACAAATTTTTTAAGTTTTTGAAAGAATGCAGATATTATATAAACATTTTATGTTTAAAAAATGCCTAAAATGTTTACAAATGTTTAAGAAACCAGATTATTGTTCATAATAATTGTTTATAACAATATTAATTTTTAAATATAAAATCATTTTATATTAAAATAGACATAGATTACTTAAATAAATATTGTGCTGTTATTTTGTTTGGATTTATAATTTTAGTGTGATATTATATTGTTTGATAATCTCATAAATTCCAAGACAAAAAAAAAGTAATATATTAATAATAATATAATAATAAATTCATATGCATATGCAAGGAATTTTCTTTGTTTTAGAATATATGTGATTATTAAACAATATATTTCCACATTAAATATAAGTTTGTCTGCAAAAAAAATTCTGTTCATAAAAAAGAACCAACGTTATCTATTTGTTAATTAACATTGTTTGCAACAATTTAAATAAATTGTATTATACATTATTATTTATCTGGTGGTCATCTGGACTAATTTAAATTGATTTGAATCATCTGCAATGAAAATATAAAAAAACATGATTTTTTCTAAAAATATTGTAAATTGTTAACTTTGAGTTTAAAAAAAATATATTAAAAATTTAAAAATTGGTTTAGTGGGATCTCTTAGAAAATTTATTCCCTTTAATTTAAGACCAAGACCATGAAAATCCGATAAAATTTGTAGGTTACAGACAAATTTGAATAGTAAATTGTAAAAAATGCCAATGTGCGCGGGGCGAGTTTAACGTCGTATAAGGCCTTACACAGCTGCAGTTTTTAATTAACCCTCCGTCACACACCTAGGGAGGGATTCCCTCTTCGGTTTCAGTATTTTTTAAGTAACTTTCGTTTTCCTCATTGCAAAATAAAATCAGTCTCTATACCTTTCGATAATTTACTCCTCAACATATTTCTAAAAAAACATTTAGTTTAAACATAATTAATATTTAATTATGAAGCTTCAAAGCCAGAAAAAACTCGAAAAAGTGAGGTTATGTTAAATAAAAAAATCAAGTTTTTAAAATATTTTTTGTTCCACTATTGGCTAATGGCAAAATTATATTATAAATGTAATTAAAATAAATTATTTAATGATTTTTTTGCTTATTTGTTAATGTTACATTATTTTTACATGTAGAGTGTAATTCCTTGGAAGATGGTGCATTCGTGTAATTAAATTTTATTTTTGAGACTGAAAATTAATTTTATTAATTTTATAATTTAGAATAATTTACTACATATTTATAAGTTTGTGTTAAAATTAAATTTATATTGATTCGTTTGTTTATGTTGTTATGTCGCTTATTTTACAATGTGGTGAGGGATTCCCTCTAAACGTGTGTAAAGTCGTAATTTTTTCCAAGGTGTGTGACGGAGGGTTAATAACTTTTTTCTGATTAAGGCTCATTTTTTTCGAAACGGTTTTACACTCGGAGACATTTAAGGAATAGAATGCAATTTTAATTTTTTTGTTAGCACGTGAAGAACATATTTGTTTATTAACATTTTATAATCAAATTACATAAAAAATTATAAAAAATGGAAAAAATTAAAAACAAAAAATATATTCAAATAGTGCAATTCAAGACGAAAAAACCCATTTTTTAATTTTAAAATCCGTCAAATAGAACTCGAGAAAAAAATTTGTTAATTTAGCAGTACTAAAAAATTCAATTGTTAATAACTTTTACTGTTACTTTTATAGTGATAAACAACTCCACCAAATATTTTTTCAAAATTTTGAAAATTAACAGAAATATGGCATTTTCAAAATTTTTGTCTTTTTTTCTTTAAATTGCTATAACTTTGGTACTAATTAACCGATTTTGAATTTTAAAAAAAGTATTTATGTGGTTTTAAGTATATTTTAAGATACAATTAATATAAGAAAGAAAAATTAAAAAATTTTTTTTTTGAAATTATGAAAAATTATAAATCCGTTTTTGAAAAAACATCGTCTTCGATTTATTTCAAAATTTTACTAAATGTTAGGGCAAATGTGCTTTACATGTCCTGTAAGTTTTATCTTGGGATCTCAAAGGGATTCGGAGTAAAAAAATAAAACTTAACCACAAATTACTAACATATGGGGCAAAATTTCTTAACTGCCCAGGTAAAAAAATAAATTTTCTCTAAACTTTGCTAAAATGTTACTATTATTAGTGGAAGTGTAAATAAGAATTTTTTTTAATTTGATAAAATATTTTTTGAGTTATGGAGTTTCAAAATTTGGATTTATTTAAAAATATATTTTTTTCGATTTAATATATTGATAAGTAAAATTAATCAAATTGAAAGTATGAATAGTGATCTTTAAAAGGGTTTTAACGGGCTAGAAGCTGGTGATGAAAAAAAGTTGTTTTCTGTCAATTTAACCTTGAAATTCAAGGTCCAATTCTGAATTTCAATATACAGTAGAACCCGGTTAATATGATCTCGTTTAATACGATTGCCTGTTTAAGACTCATTTATAGTGGTCCCTGCAATTAAAGACATACATTTTATATCTCACCTAATACGTTTTCCCGCATAAGACGCATTCTTAGTACGGTTCCTACAGAATCGTATTAACCAAGTTCTGCTGTATCTCAAAATCGGTGTTTTTATTTTTTCGTAACCTATTCCAATCGAAATCTTACCTTTTTGCATATAAGCCATGTAAAAATTAGAGTGGGACACTGGAACTTTTTGAGTAAATTAATTAAAATCATTATTTTCTATGCAAAACAAGGATAAATTATTATTTTCCACAAGAATTCTCATGGTCCCACTTTGATTTTTACATGGCCTATAGAAAAAAGGTCACCAGCCTCTAGCCCGTAAAAACCCCTTTAAAAATCACTATTCATACTTTCAATTTGATTAATTTTACTTATCAATATATTAAATAAAAAAAATGATATTTTTAAATAAATTCAAATTTTGAAACTCCATAACTCAAAAAATATTTTATCAAAATTAAAAAAAAATAATAATTACAGTTCCACTAATAATAGTAACATTTTAGCAATGGTATCCCTTATTTAGCCTATTGAACTAATGACAATGACTGTCCAAACAATAGTGATCAAATATGTGATAGTTTTTTTCTCTTTTCCAGTTGAAATGGTACTTCAATAGTCATAATTAATTTGTTAAAAATATATGAAAAAAAATTATAGTTTAATTAAAAAAGATAAGATTCATAAGTAAAAGAAAATACAAATATAAGAGAAACACACTTTTATATAATTTAGAGATAAATATACAAAAACAGTATATACACTAATACATGGTAAAGGTTCAGCTGACCCAAGGCCAAGGTAAGTGGGAAAAGAAATTAATATCTTTGAAGTGAAAAATGGAAAAGTTTATAAAAAGCAAAATTAAAAAAATTACAAAAATGTTTTATTATCAATAAATTGCATATTTTTTATTTAATATTATTCAAATTATTGAAGGATAAAATTTACAATTTGTTAATAAAAAAATTAATAATTATTAACAAATTACAACAAAATTTAGTATCAAAAGATAAAAAAAAATTAATAGAAATTTTTTTTTTTAAAAAAGTTAACAAAAGTTTATTAGTTAAAGAACTATTTAACATTAAAGAAATGAAATAATTTCTATAGAAATAAATGATTGACAGCTAGACAATGGTATTGTTCTTGGGAAACGTTAGATCCGTTGGCGGCGAGAAAGAGAGAAAATATATCTTTATCTTCATTGGAAAATTTAAATATGATTGGCGAGAAAAATTAGATGCTTTCCGAAAAGTAGAGAGTGGGACGAAATTGGCGGGCAGAAAATACATGTCAAAAATAAGCGTCTCTAGAAGGAAGGGGAAAGCTCTAAATTTCAGTCAATCAGAGAAAAGAATCTAACTTATACTAATCTAGATTTTGAAATTTACACGAAAATTACGAATCTGGGGGTGAATAGCGACTATATAAACCCTGAGAAAGTAAGCGTTGGTCTCTCAATCTCGAAGCAAATTATAAAGGTAAGACACTTAATTAAATATCCAGGGGCTATTGAGAAATCTTTGTTCCACCTGGATAATACACATATTTAACATCACAAACATAAACATATTACACAAAACTATAATATTCAGGGGCTATTGAAAAAACTTTGTTCCACCTGAATAATACACTACAAACAAAACATAATCTTTCCTAAAAAAATATATATATTGATTATTTAATCAAAATATATTTTAAAAATCTACAAAGTCAAGCCATGGTGAAGGTGTTGAGGGGCTATTGAGAAATCTTTGTTCCACCTCATAATCTGGATCCTTAAATGGTATAAAAAGCAGATCGTAAGTTTATTGAATATTCTTATGAGCTATGTTCATATAGTAATAGGCTATATCGACGTAGCAGTTTGAAAGATTCAATAAATATTGAACCAAATCCACCAAAAATATTATTTATAATAGGAAATAATTAATTTACTTAAATTAATTATTTAGTCAATTTTACAGAGAAATAAATAGATTTTATTATATGAATTGTATAAATTTTGATCATTTTTCGATATTATAAATTTATCATAGCCTAAATAAATCAAAATTGTGAAAAATTTATAATTTTAAAGAATATTTATTTATTGATAGAATTGTTAATTTAGGGTTTAGGGAAAACTTGACCTTGTTTATTAGGCAGGAATTGTGAAAATTAAATACTAAACTTTTATTTAAATTTTGTTTATAGAATATCTAAACGGTCAATCTTACCAAAATATTCTAGCGTAAAAATCTATACACAAACACAAGGTGAATGACCTTTATTGTTTTTATATATATATATATATATATATATATATATATATATTATATATATATATATATATTATATATATATTTTCTATATATATATATATATATATATATATATATATATATATATATAGGGTGTCCCAGTCGAGGGTGTACATATAAAAGGGGCATAACCTACTGAAAAAACTGAGACGAAAAGTCCTTTGCACTTTTTAAAAATTTTCAGTAGTTTTTCCGTAAATCGCAATTAAAAATCAAAAACTACGCTTTGCTATTGGACGTAAAAGCTCAGTGAGATGGTAGGGCGGGGCGTACTACTGCAGCGTTTGCTTGCCTGGGCGTGTACCAGCAGCGCGCGTAGTGTGTCAATTTAATACTTATTATTATTGGGTGTTTAATTAACACCAGGTTTGTTTTAAAATAACACTGTTTAAAACTAGAAACAAGAAATTATCGTCAAAAATTTATTCTACGCGCGCTGACGGTACACGCCCAGGCAAGCAAACGCTGCAATAGTACGCCCCGCCTACCGTCTCACTGAGCCTTCACGTCCAATAGCAAAGCGAAGTTTTTGATTTTTTAATTGAAATTTACGGAAAAACTACTGAAAAGTTTTAAAAAGTGCAAAGGACTTTTCGTCTCAGTTTTTTCAGTAGATTATGCCCCTTTAATATGTACACCCTCGACTGGGACACCCTATATATATATATATATATATATATATATATATATATATATATATATATATATATATATATATATATATATATATGTTGAGTTAATTCATATAGACCATAGCAACCGAACTTACTAAATTATTTATTTATATGAACTATATCAAAAGAAAAGATTTCTTTATAGTTAAATAATTGTGGTAATTTATAATTTATTAATTTATATTTTATAATTATATCCAACGAAAGAAAGATAACAAAATGATCTTATTAAGTAGTGGATAATTTAGAATTAATAAAAGCTGAATTACCGAATAATTATTGGAGAAGATTCCTTTAATTTGGTTACAAAGCGACAAATTTTCTCAAAAATAAAATATAATATTGAAAAGAAATTTGAATTACATAATTTTATTCACTTATAATATCACAATAAGTAGTCAACACAAGATCTTATCTATTGATATGGTTTGGCGCGTGCCTCACTGTCTGAGGATCTTTAAATTTTGGAAACAATGTCTCTTTAAATTCGTATAAAGACATTTTCTTTTCTATATAAAGTAAATAAGAAAGAGAAATATTTTATACACATGTATGAAATATTTCTCATGTTAGAAACACGTGGGTTTTCAGAAGATTACCGTACAGTGGGCTTTTAAATCAAAATAAAAGAAAAATATATATAGATATACACTTCCCTCGGTCTGTTAACTAACACGTATATGTTTCACAGTGGTGGAAATTTGAATTGGTACAGTAATCTATTTTAGTAGGGTTTTTCATTGTATAATAATATTTTATATCTATTTTATCGAATTTCGTAATTTGTCAATGTTTTCGCTTATGTATTGTATTTAACATTTATTTGAGACTCTGACCGATCATATCTATGTTTTTATAAAGTTAAATCAATGAGCATATCAAGCATATATATAATCCTTAAAATGAAACGAGTAAATATGCAAATTAGGTAAAGAGAGACATTCTTATTGACATTGCCTTTAGAGAAAGAAAGAAAGGTAGCCGTTACCAGAGAGACCGTTACCGGCGCCGTTACCCAGACGTTATCGAGACCGTTACCTATGGAGTTTCTATTACTATATATATTATATATATACATATAATAGACTTTTATCTATAGTTTCCCTTCCGATGAAGGAAGAAAGAAAATATTACCTGGGTTATCCGAGGTACTCCCTCTTACAAAGGCTATTGTTTAAGGGTTCGTAATCCTTCTTAGGGTTGAATACAGGCCTATATATATATATATACATCAATCTATGAGTGCGAAGAAGACACTCTTATGCGTCTTTATAGGGACGCTCGCTCTCACTCACACTTAGCGCTTACCCCCAAATAAGGACGAAATTTTCAGTTTATCGAAAGTGATAATATTGTAGAATATTTTCTAAGTATATGTGACACGTTTCTTATACATTACGTATAACATTAAATTAAAAAATTTTTTTATTCACTGTTAAATTCACTCACTATACGTGAGTGAATATAAAGTGTAATAAGTGAATTAGTGAATTGTGATTTAGTGAATAGTAAGTGTTAGTGAAAAATTTTGTGAATATAAGTATAGTTAGTGTTAATTAATTAAGTTAAAAATTTTGTGTAATTTGAAATTTGGAATAAGAGATAAAATTTGAAATTGGTTAATTTGTAAAACAGGAATATTGGATAAAAGAAAAAATTATAAATTGGTTATATTACGTAAAAGAAAATTTTTGAATTTGGTTATATTTAAGTAAATTAGTGAATTGTGATTTAGTGAATAGTAAGTGTTAGTGAAAAATTTGTGAATAAGTATAGTGTTAATTAATTAAGTTAAAAATTTTGTGTAATTTAATGTGATTTAGTGAATAGTAAGTGTTAGTGAAAAATTTGTGAATAAGTATAGTGTTAATTAATTAAGTTAAAAATTTTGTGTAATTTGAAATTTGGGATAAGAGATAAAATTTGAAATTGGTTATATTACGAAAAAGAAAAATTTGGAATTTGGTTATTATTGGATAAAAGTATAATTTGGAAATTAGTTATAATAGATAAAATTGGATTTATTGGATAAAAGGATAATTTGGAAATTGGTTATATTAGATAAAATTGGATTTATTGGATAAAAGGATAATTTGGAAATTGGTTATATTAGATAAAATTGGATTTATTGGATAAAAGGATAATTTGGAAATTGGTTATATTAGATAAAATTGGATTTATTGGATAAAAGGATAATTTGGAAATTGGTTATATTAGATAAAAAGCAAATTTTGAAAGTAATTATATTGGGTAAAAGGCATACTTGGAAATTGGTTACATTGAATAAAAGGAAAATTTATAAATTGGTTAAATTGGATTAAAAACATTTGGAAATTGATTAAAAGGCAAATTTGGAAATTGTTTAAATTGGATAAAAGAAAAAAATTTGGAAATTGGTTAAATTGGATAAAAGGAAAATTTGGAAATTGGTTATATTGGAAATTTGTTATGTTGGGTAAATAAAGCTGGAAATTGGTTAAATTGGATAAGATACAAAATTAGAAATTTGTTAAATTGGATGAAAGGCAAAATTGGAAATTGATTATATTGGATAACGAAATATATGTAAATATTTTTCTAAAATAAAAAGAACAATGACTAACAAAGGAGAAACTGTTATTTTGACTACTCGTGATTTAAGCATAGTTGTCACTGAAGGAGCAATGCTAAATAATGATCATATGTATGAATTTCAAAAGCTATTGGGAAGACAATCAAATTTTTTTTATAATATGCAAAATACTTTGTGTTTACAAACACTTGATTTGATAGTTCCAATCCAGAAAAGTAAGCAGCACATTCAAATACTTTTTAGTGGATCTTATAAATCTGGTCATTGGATTTGTACTTATTATGATGGAAGATGTCTTTACATTTTTGATAGTCTTAATGAAAAATGTTTAAATCATGATCAAAGAAATTATTTAATTAGATTATATCCTTTTGAACCACCAGTAGTTTTCACCACTGTTGATCAGCAACCAGAATACAGTCTTTCTTGTGGAGTATATGCAATTGCTTTCGCAACATCGTTATTTTTTAATATTATGCCCCACTCTGTCCATTACTATTATTGTAATATGAGAAATCATTTAATGTTAATGTTTAAAAGCAATAGTTTAAGTGAATTTCCCTCTGAACAACTTTCTAATAGTAGATCTTGCATAGTTATGAATGACTGGAATTGCCTTTTAAATGAAAAAGATATTCAACTTAAGTATGGAGAATCAAACTTTTCTAAAAACTCTATGAAGAAAGAAATTTCTTTCCCGAGAATAATAAATAAAATAAATAAAGGGAGTATTGCATCAACAACAGTTAAATAAAGTAGGGCTGAAATTCAAAGAAATTATCGCGAAAGGCAAAAATTGAAGCGTAAAGTTGATAATGCAAATTATTCAGAGGAAGCAAACACTTCCCTTTCTTTTCCGAGAGCAATAAATAAAATAAATGAAGGAAATGTTGAATCATCAACAACACCTAAACAAAATAAGGCTGAAATTCAAAGAAATTATCGCGAAAGGCAAAAACTGAAATGTAAAATTGATAATGTAAATTATTCAGGTGAAGTGCACACTTCAACTAAGAAAAAACTTCAAGTTGAATCTAAAATAGAATATGCTCAAAACCTTAAATTAAAAAATATAAACAGTGATAGAAGTACATTGTCAAAAACAAAAAATACTCTATGTCCAAGAAATTATTGTGAAAGAGTATTAAATCATCAAATTCAAAATGAGTTGAAACTGGTAAATAATAGTATAAATTCAAATTTGAATATTTATGTTCCAAAGAAAATATTAAATATAGATTTAGATGATAATAAAACATTTAAGTCAAATAATGTTGAAAATTATCTAGGTCCAATGAATTATTATTGCACACATTGTCAAGCTAAACATTTTAAAGATGAACAAGTTGTTGGTAGAAAAGTTAGTTTTAATGATTGTTGTAGTCATGGAGGTGTTGTTTTAACTTCCATACAATATCCAGATGAATTAAAGCTTTTGCTAGAAGGGCTTCATGAAAAATCTGGTCATTTTAAAAAGAATATAAGGCTGTACAATAATTCTTTTTCTTTTGCATCTTTAAATGCTAATGTAATTAATTTTAATGGAAGAAGAAGAGGACCATTCTGTTACAAAATTCAAGGTCAAATTTACTATCAAATTAATAGTGCTTTTTATCCGGATAAAGGTGAAGATCCATGTTTTGGTCAATTATTTATTTATGACCCTGAAGAATCAATCAGATACAGATTGAAAAGTAACGACAATTTGGATGAAGATATTTTAAAATCTATAGAAAATATTATGAGAAATTCTAATGCATACACAAAATCTTACATGATGATGTCAGAGGTAATTAGAATAGAAACTGAATTAGCAAGACAAAAAAATAATGAAATTCCTGAATTACAATTATTGTTCACTTTGAAATAGGCTTTGATAAAAATAGATATAATTTTCAAAGTTTTAATGAAGTTGCTGCAATTTTTAATACAAACTCTGAGGGAGAAATACCAGAATCTTATGTAACGGTTTATAATAAATCTACAAAGGAATTAAAATTGGTTAGCAATTTAGATCCCAATGTTGAACCTTGGATTTATCCTATATTTTATCCACTTGGAAATAAGGGTTATAATATTAATATGATTCGTAGTGATAGTGATTACAGAAGTAGAAATCATACTATTTCTAGATCTGCCTACATTAAATATAAAATTGCTATAAGAGATAAGGAATTTAATCCATTTTTATATGGGGGTAGATTGTTTCAACAATGGGTGGTTGACAATTATATAAAAATAGAAAAAGATAGATTAAGATTTTGTGCAAATAATCAAGCTCAATTAAGAAGTGAAACATATAAAGGATTGATCGATTATTTACACAATCATGAGTTGGAAAATGATGTACACGTGGGAAAAACGCTTATATTGCCTTCCACTTTTATTGGATCACCTCGCAATATGATGCAACAATATCAGGATTCGATGGCTATTGTTGCACGTCATGGTAGACCAGATTTATTTTTCACAATGACGTGTAATACAAATTGGAAAGAGATACAGGAAAATTTATTACCCCATCAAACTGCTGCTGATAGACCTGATATTGTAACTAGAGTATTCGCATTAAAAGTAAAACATTTACTTAAACATATTGTTGATAACAAATTATTTGGAGAGGTCAAATCTTATGTTTATGTTATTGAATTTCAAAAGCGAGGATTGCCACACATTCATTTGTTAGTTATATTGAAAGAAAATTCTAAAATATTAACAGTTGAAAGTGTCGATCGTTATATTTCTGCAGAGATTCCTGATGAAAATAATAATCCTATTTTACATAAAATAATAATGCAAAATAATATTCATGGACCTTGTGGAGATTGGTGTTTAATTGATGGAAAATGTTCAAAAAAATTTCCAAAAAGTTACCAAGAAGAAAGTACAATTGAAGAAAATTGTTATGTTCATTGTCGTCAAAGAAATAATAATAAAGTATATGAACGACCAAATGGATTTATTGTTGATAATTCTAATATTGTTCCGTATTGTCCTAAACTGTCAGAAATATTTAATTGCCATATTAATGTAGAAATAGTTTCGAGTATCAAGTCTGTTAAATATTTATATAAATATATTCTCAAAGGGCATGACGCTGCATCTATTATTATCACAAATGCGAATGGTGATGTAACTATTAATCATAATAAAATAAATCATTATGAAGAAAATAGATATGTTGGTCCAGTTGAGGCAGTTTGGAGAATTCTAAGTAAACCTTTAGGAAAAAAGAGTCATAGCGTTAATCGCTTGCCCATACATTTGCCAAATGAACAGAATGTTATTATTCGAGAAGAAAAAGATAGTAACGGTATTTCTTTCGATTTAAATAAAAATACAAAACTTCTAGATTACTTTAAACTTAACCAACGGGATAGTAATGCTCAAAAGTATTATTATTCAGAAATACCAGAGCATTATACATGGGTAACAAAATCTCTTGAATGGAAACAAAGAATTCGTAAAGAAAAAGTTTTGGGAAGAATGTATTCAGTTAATCCAAATCAATTAGAGTTATTTAATCTTAGCTTATTATTGCTTACAGTAAAAAGAGCAACTTCTTTTGAAAGTTTGAGAACAGTTAATGGAGTTGTTCATGAATCTTTTACATCTGCTTGTTTGGCATTAGGACTTGTAGAAGATGATAGTGAGTGGATTAGAACAATGGAAGAAGTTGCATTATGGATGATGCCTCATTCACTTCGCCAATTATTTATAAGAATTTTAATTCATTGTCATCATGTACAACCGGATAAACTTTGGGAACAATTTAAGGGTCAAATGCCAGAAGATTATTCAAAAACTAACGACATTGATGCTGAACAAAGGGCTTATAGAAATATTAAAACAATGTTATTTAACGAAGGATATAATTTAACTGACTTTCATAGAATGTTAGATATACAAAATGAAATTCTTACTCAACAAGTTAATGATATAAGTATTGCAGAACATATTAACATAGGAGAACAGAATTATGATAAATTAAATGTAAAACAAAAACTTGTAGTTGATTATGTACTTGATGCCCTAAAGGATTCTTCATTTGATAGTTCCAAGTGTTTATATGTTGATGGTTGTGGAGGATCTGGAAAAACATTTTTATACATTACGCTATGGCATTTGTTAAGAGGTAAAGGAATAAATGTTTGCAACATGGCATTTACAGGTATAGCTGCGACTCTGCTTCCTAATGGAAAAACTGTTCATAAAGTTTTACGTTTACCCGTTCCATTATACAGTGATTCATCTTCAAACATTAAAATTCAATCTAAAAAAGGCCTTTTTTTAAAAAATATAGATGTCTTTATTTGGGATGAAGCACCAATGGCTCCAAAATATGCTTTAGAAATTATGGATTATCTATTAAGAGATATAATGAATTCCAATGAACCTTTTGGTGGTAAAATTGTAATTCTAGGCGGAGATTTTCGACAAACTTTACCAATTAAAGAACGGGGTACTAGATCAGAAATAGTTAATTTATCAATAAAAAATAGTAAACTATGGAAACATTTCAAAAAATACACATTAACAGATAATATGAGAGCCTTACCACAAGAAACGGAATTTGTAGATTTTTTACTTAAAGTAGGCAATGTTGAATTAAATGATGCAGATGATAATGTTATATTACCAGAACATATTATTCAAAAAGGGAATGTAGATATTGCAGAAGAAATGTATTGTCAGTTCATACAACAGAATAAATTTCAGGAGTTGTCAGAGTGTGCAATTTTAGCACCTAGAAACGTTGACGATGATGATTTTAATAAGAGAGTGGTACGTCTCTTAGACAGTAAAGGTGAAAAAATATATAAAAGTATTGATTCTACTGAAAATTGTGATAATGGAAAATTTTCTGAAACTTTATTACCAGAATATTTAAATACTCTCTCTCCACCTTCTTTACCAACACGTTGGTGAAATCTTAGTATTAATGAAGGATTATGTAACGGAACAAGGTTAATTGTTTTAGATTTATCACATAATGTTATTAAATGTCAAATATTAACGGGAGATAAGAGTGGAAATATTGTCTTTTTACATAGAGTAGCTTTATATTGTGAAAATTTATATCCGTTTACTTTTAAAAGAAGACAATTTCCTATAAAATTAGCTTTTGCAATGACTATTAACAAGTCTCAAGGACAAACATTTAACAGAATATATATAGATTTAAGAAGAGATGTATTTAATCACGGTCAGATGTATGTTGCATTATCGAGGGTACGTTTATTTGAATCCGTAAAAATATATTTAGGAGATACTAGAAGTAATATGTATATAAAAATTATGTTTATAGTGAAATTTTTGAATAATTAAGGAGCCGGATATAACACCTGCCGCTACGCGCCGCCGTAAAGGACCATACCAGTCAGTGAGCAGTGAGCGCTTCTGGGCCTCTCACTACTACCTGGCTGGTATTATTTCGTGTAATAGCGCGTAGCGGCAGTTGATGCATCCGGCCCTTCAATTTTAATTAAGTTTAATTTGCTATCATTATGTTTATCGGAATTTTCAATGTGAAATATTTACAGTACCGGTCAAAATGTAAGTTCATCTATTTTCAAAGGAAAGAAAAAAATTTTGTAACATAAAATTTATGAAAACTAAACTTTTTTCGGTATACATATGTAATATAAAAAAATATGTTTTAATTTTAAAAATTATTTTTCTTTTAATAAGATTCAACAACCAAATGGATTATATACAAATGTTTAAAAAAGCTGAGAATAATATTTATTAGCATAAATTTATTATCGTGCAAATAAAATATGTGAATTTTTGGACTGCTAATCGAAATCATGAAGGGTTATTAGTGAAGAAAATGACCACCATCATTATTTATTAATTTGTATAACTGTTTAAACTATCGCTGAATGTAACTAAATACCATTCTTATTATAGTCCTCTTTTTTTAATTAATTCTATTATCTGTTTTCTATCTCCTTATAGTAATAAAAATCTTCTAAAATATTAAGATTTCCCCTTTTCCCAGTTTTTCTTAAGGGGGGTAAGGTTAACGGAGTTATGAGTATTTTAGTCGTGTAAGTACAGGCTTCAGGATTAATGTTTTTTATTAAGAGATCTACCCACTTTAAACGCCCTAAAAAAGGTTATTTTTGTACATTTTTTCAGGTTTAAATAATAAATATTGGCGTATGAAGTTTTACACGATTTTTGCTTTTTGCAAAACTGACAAAATGGTTGTCATTTTTCGAAAAACATGTATAAAAATTTGTTTTTTCATCCCATATGCACAAATTTTAGATAGCTGACGACATGGAGTAAAGTCACTCATTTGTTCGACCATATGAAAATGGCGTCCATTTTCTCCCATGTGCAAACATAATCGCTGTTCCCATGCGTTATTTTTGCCCAAGGGAGAAATCGGCCGTAATTTTCATATAAGTCGAGCAAGTGAATGACTTTTACTCCCTGTCGTCTGCTATCTGAAATTGCCACTTTTGTGCATTAGGAATAAAAAATATCGTGAGTAACACGGGAATAAAGGCAGCCAATTTGTTTACGATGATTTTGTTTATTAAAGTACTAAGTTTTAAAATTTGAACAAGAAGGTGAGAGTGTCAAAAATTATTAAACATAAATTTATTTCTTGGTTTTTTCTCATATTTCATTAAAAGAATTTGAAATTAACAATTTTACTTAAAACGGAATAAATGTAATATCTAACGTTGCTTCCATATCTCAGAACCAGAAAAAGCTACAGTGAATTTTTATTAGAAATTGTTTAAATATTATTGGCACTAATAAACATACCCTTACTAATATTTCAGGTCCAACTTTCAACCCCAAAATTACCCCTATTTCGATTTAATTAACAAAAATACTAATAAAACTAATAAATGTTTAACTTTTTTTAAATTAAGGGGAGATTCCACTGATTTTTTTTTTGAATACCGAAATTTTTTTTTTTTAATTTTTGGTTAGTATGATTATCTAAAAATACGGGAAAAATAGTCTGAAGCGATAAGAATAGACTCGCTAGCAGGAGAGTAGGAATAACATCACCTTTCCACCTCGAAAATTCATGTTTTTTCATTAATTACCTAACTGCAATTTGTTTATTTTTAAATTTACATTTTTTCTTTTCGCACCGCTTGAAAGAGTAGTTCTTAAGTAATAAGAAATGTCTACTGTTACGTATCAAAGGTTATGTATATAACTTTAAGTTAAATTTTTGTATATTTGGTCCTTCAAACTTTATACGCGTTTTTCTCGAAACTACACATTTTCAACTTGTTTACACTCTCATTTTTACAATTTTCAACGAAATAACTTGCAATTTGGACAGCATGCTCCTTGAATGTGTAGTTTTCGTGTAAACTAGGATATTTAAGATCCATTAATATTTATAAAAGTTATTAACAATTTAAGTTGCAAAATTATGGTCGAAAAATTAAAAAGTCTGCCATTTGGTTATTTTTCAATAAATTTTTTTTGTTCTAGTTTACACGATAGCCATAATGGTATAGATTAAGAAAATTTTTGACTTTTTTAGTTTAGATTAATTGTCGCCGAGAAAAAATGTAAACAACTTTTAGAGGGGACCACTTTCGGCAGCCATTTTCTAAGACTCCATTAAAAAAATAAATAAATAAAAAATGGTTTTTATTACTGTAACACAAGTATTTTATGGTAAAAAAAGTTTAACTAAGAAATGTTTATTTTACTACCTATAAAAAATTTTTTTAAAAAACCTTAATTTCTGTGGAATCTCCCCTTAATCGTTGAATAATTATAATATCATTTTGCAGACTACCAGTTTTAATTTTTCACCTCAACCCTTATCTCAAAACTAACCCCTTAGCTAAACATATTAATCATACAGCCTTATGATATTTGGAATTTTATAAAATAACAAATCTGAAGTCAGTTTTTTGTTTTTTTTTGTTAAAAGGTAAAATGGACGGATTTCTTTTGCATGAACTTGTTACTTTACTTCCCTAGAAAAATTTTATGAGGTACAAAAAAATATTGATGCACCTGAATCGCCTAAAACTGACTGTTTACATTTACCTCGAGATTCTGAAATTTTTCTAAAATTCGAGGTAAAGGTAAACTCCACTGTAGTTAAGCGAGGTTTAAGAAACAAGTTATTTCACGTATACTACTGTTTTAAGGGATGGACAAATTGAAAAAAAATTCTTCGTACACTGAGAAAATTTTGGAGACGCTGCGGGAATTCATGGGAGTCGCTGGCGCTCTCTGTCTACGATTCCCAGCCGCTCCAGCAAAAGGCAGCATCTACTCCTCAAGGGGCTGATTCTGACTTTTGAAAGGTAAGAATCAGTTCAATGTGCACGGAGTAAAGTCCATAAGAACAGATTCTTACCTTTTCCGGGGCGGCTGGGAATCGTAGGTAAAGTTGCGCTCCAGCTCTTCATTTAACGCAGCAGTGCCACCTACCGGAGCAGCATTGTCCCCAAAATTTTCTCAGTGTAGATATATAAGTAAATCAACCAGTTAACTGATAACACAGCCACACAAAAAAAAATAAAAGTTCTGACCTGGGGGTCTCACTATGTAGACTATGTTTTTTGGGGCGCTGAATCCGAATCCGAGGTACATTTAACTCCATCAAATCAGGATTTTGACATAACCTAAAAAAACCAATATGGCGGACACGTTTTTGAAAAATTCATCGGATTCGTTTGAAATTCGTTATTCGGGGGGTTTTGGGGTCGCAATATGGCGAACACGTTTTTGTATATTTGAATTTTGAAATCTGACTTCAAATTCATATTCAGCGACTCCAAAAACTCCCGAGTCGTTACTCAGGAGTTAGTTTATTAGTTAAACTCGTTAGTTTTAAGCGAATCCGATAAATTTTTCAAAAACGTGTCCGACATATTGGATCCGCCATTTTGAATTTTTGAAATATGACTTGAAATATGACGAGTAACGAATTTCAAGCGAATCCGATGAATTTTTCAAAAACGTGTCCGCCATATTGGTTTTTTTAGGTTATGTCAAAATCCTGATCTGATGGAGTTAAATGTACCTCGGATTCGGATTCAACGGCCCAAAAAACATTAAGTCAACATAGTGAGACCCCCAGGTCAGAACTTTTTTTTTGTGTGGGTGTGTAATGTATTATATAAAATAAACAATCAACCATTACAGAATTAGTAATGTATGTATAAAAGAAAACCTACTTTCCTTTCCTATGTAATTTTACCTTGCCAAAGTAATGAAATTGTGAAACAAAAGCAAATTTATTCAATTATTTTATTTTAAAATGTATAATTGAAGTTCTGTTTACATTTACCCCAAGTTTTCGAATTCTTATGCTAAATGTAAACATTTAATTATTTATTAACTAAATTGGCGAAGAACAAAAATGAAAGTGAATTTTTATTAACGCATTAATAAGGAAGAATTACAAATTTTAGTTTGATTTAAAAATTTATTTTTATGCAAATGCGAGACAAAATATTGAAACAGTAAAACTTTGATTTTCTATTGTTTTTCCATTAAAAGATAACTTACACTATGGCATTGCCAATTGTAAAAATAAAATATTGGTAATATTCAGAACATCTTGTAGGTGAGCTGAGGTAAAAATATTGACGTTGAACTTTTTTTGAAATTTGTAAATTTAGCTAAAACATCTACTGTTTACATTTATCCCCAAATGACCCTAATTTGTTATTGAAAATTAATATTCCCAGAGTAAATTTTACTATTTTTTAAGCAAACTTACTATGAAAACTAATAACAAATTTTTAAAATTAACAAAACAAGTATTAAATTTTAACTATTTCCAAAATAAATTTTAATACGCTGATAGTTTATTTTACTAAATATTTTCTTCAGATATTATAAAATTTACTCTAAAAATAACGATTTTTAAATAGTAAAATTTACTATTTCCACAATTAATTTTTTTTTAATTTTTTTAAAATTTGTATAAACATTTATTTTTGTTTTAAAATTCCATGAATTATACTATATTTGCAGTCAATTTTTGTAAAAATTAGTAAAATTTACTTCGAAATTGGTTAAATTTTCTCAAAAAATAGTAAAGTTAAGTATATATAGTAATACTTAATATATATATACTTGTTGATATAATACTTAATATCAATATTTTGCTTATTGTCAATTTTATTGAATAACCTTATATTAAGTCTATCAACATTTTTTATTTAAAGTTTAGAAGAACTTAGTAATGGATTTAGAAAAAAATGCAATTAAGGGAAAAAATCTTGAAAGTAAACGATATATGCTTTGTCCACTGGTAAAAATTATTTTCAATTACGGTGATCATTGTAGAATCATCTAAAATAATAAAATCAAATATCATTTCAAAACAGATGACTTAATACAGGTTCTAAATCTCAAAATAATCAAAACATAAAAAATTAAGAAAATTACAAGATTTTGAATAAAAAAATGTAAAAAATATATTTTTTATCATATATGATTGACATAAAAAAATATTATTTTAAATATTAGTTTTGCGATTATAGGTCTTGGGTTAGCTATATGTGCGTCTGGGTTTTGATCCCTGTAGGTCGTAGGTTTCAGATTTTCATACAATTAAAAAAATTTAGTGCTTAATACTTTCTAGCTTGAGTAGGTAGAGTCGATGGTGCAAAATTTGAATTTTTATTATTTTTATAATTATAAAATTTATAAAAATTTTCATTTATTTAATACAAATTAAGATTTAGTTGATCCAGAACTGTTTTAAGTTTAAGCAAACAATTTTGTATTTCGATTAAATAATTAATTATTTGATTCAATTAATGAAATATTAATCTTAATTAAAAGAATTAATTGTGATAAATAATTGAATATTTGATACAAATAAAGATTTAGTTACTTAAAAAAAAAATATTTTATTGATGCAAATAAATATTTATTTCATACTGTCAAATAAAATACTCAGATCTAATAAATATTTACTTGGTTCAAATAAATATTTATTAAATAATAGACAATTAAACTATTTAATTGAGTCAAATTATTTTTATTTGATTCAATTAAATTATTTTTAGTGTAGAAATTATGCAAATTATTTCCTGAAAGAAAAGAATGAGTTGGTGAACAATATTGTTATTGAGAAATAAAAATTATGCAATTCAAGTGCAATTTAGGAATACAAAATTTAATGCTTTAAGATAAAATTCTTTTAATAAATATGTGTTCATCTTTAAAATAATGTTAGAAACTTTTTCAATCTTAAAATATTTTCATATTGAATAGCAGAAAGAAAGGGGGCGCGCGTAGCGCGCAAGTAAAAGTGACTAGTACATAGAATATTAGTAAGCAATCCGAATGTGCGCTTTTGTACTCCTTTGTGGATGTTGCGTCTTACCGACTAACTTTATATTAAATCGTACCAAAGTATATCGACTGCAATATATATATATATATATATATATATATATATATATATATATATATACACGTAAAATAATTAACAAATTAATCTCAATGAACGGTTTTTGAATAACATAAAAAATAATGCCTCTCAGTACTTGATAACTAATTGAGCTATATAGAATTATTTGATTAACTAAGGATATTGTTTAAACTGATTAATTTCTCTTTTTTTGTAATCAATGTTATGTTGTCAGTTTTTAAAATTGATCATCATCGATCTTTTTTCTGGCATGTATTATTTCGAATTGAATTCACTTTTTAAATGTATACAGTAATAAACATATTTTAAGGACACCATATCATTTTTATTTAATTACACAAGTTGATTACAAAACATAGCAGGTCGACCAAATGGCTTAAATCCTGTTCGACAATTATTCATATTCACAGATCTGTTAAGAACGCTCTTTCTTTCGTTGTTTATTGCGTTGTTTTTTTGTAAAATTTTATTATGATGTTACAAATAAATAAATGACAAAAACTATGGTGAGACTATGGGTGACCGCCTTGGTGTCCGCTATAGCACGGTGTTTTTCTCACTACTTTCGTGATTTATCAAGCGGGAGGTTTGACGGCAAGGTACAATGATGTGCACTGTCGATTATTGTCCAGTACACACCATTAGAACTTGACTGTCCTCTCTTAATTTGAATCAGTTAAAAATCATGGTTAATGTTAGAATGTGTTCAGAACTTTGGATCTAACTAATAAATTTGTTATTCAATAATAATAAAATTTTCCAGAAAACTTTCTCCAAAAAGTGAATGGTCAAATGGCGGATAGTTCATCTCAAGATTGACAAATCCGAAGCAAAAATCTAAACTAATTTTTAAAAGACAAGCTGTCTTGAATAAAAATGGATTGCTTTTAAACTTTCTATACTTTAGTATTACATGTTATTTAGGAACATTTTAGCATAATTTTGCAAAAAATACTATCCTATAACTAAGATATAAATATAAAATTTTTTTCAAAAAATTAAAAATTTACAAATTTTACATTTTATAATGGAAAGCTTTTCAAATATATCTGTTTAAAAATGGTTTTAATGTAAAAAATCGAGAAAAATATAATTGATACTAGTTACTATTAACTAAGACAGTAGTATTTTTGGGATCTTTGATTCAGATTTTAAAGTCAAAATAATACAAATCAGAATTATTTATTTATCCAATTTATTCCATATTATTTAATTGCAAGAATTTTAGAAATATTGAAAATGGAGTTTTATGTTATTAAAATGGGATTGCAGTACGTTAAGAATTCTAAGTCACATGTGATACAATACAAGCATTATGCTACTGGGTAAAAACATAGATGTTACAAGTTTTTGTATTTTAATTCTAGATTTTTCTTTTAGAGATGGTTTGACAGATTGGTAGACAAACTATTATATGCATTGGCAGAAACTAAAATTCGTCGAAGACGGGTACTATAACTAGTTGTCCATATATTTGTTACAAATTATAGTATTATCGTCCCCAAAGAAACGTTTAAAAGGTTATAAAATTACCCTTGAAATACGTTGTCTGTAACTAAAACATGACAATTTGTTTAAAAGCTTATAAATAAAAAAAGAAATTGTGTTATTATTATGCAGTGTAATTAAGTGATAAAACATTTTTTTATTAATGTTGTTATTTGTTATTGTAAACAAAAGTATTAAACCTTTCTGTAACGCCTGAAATATTTCAAAGGGTGGTGAAAATTTGATGAACGGCAGTGTAAATTATTTTATTATTCATATATAAATAAAACTTTAAGTTTGCTTGAACATTGTTTAGAACTTTAAAATGTGTATCAGTATATTTTACACAATTTTTAAAAACTTACCTAGATATTTCTTATCTTTATTTTTAATCACAAAAATTTTTTTTACTTCTAATTTGTATATGTATTTTTTTAATATTACTCTGGAACTCCCAAAAGAGTCAGACCCAAGAGAGTCACCAGCTGTGGTCGCTGCTCTTAAAGACGTCAGGGGGGTACATGTGGGCGGGATCAAAATCAGCTAACGAAAAGCAGGAGCGTAAATTTTAAGTGTTCCTTTAAGGCCTTGATTATTTACATATATAAAACCATTTTTGAAGATTTTTTGTTTTAAATTTTTCTTACTGTTAAATAAAATTTATCAAACCGAAAAGAATTTATACTAAACATTTTTTAAAATTATACTTTGATCAGAATTTTTGGTAATGATTTGATCCAATATTAATTTAATATTTTTTAGAAAACTGTATTCATTTTTAATTAATGAAAATAATAAATAAATAAATAAAAAAATGTGTACTTGAAAATTTATTGATTTCATTATGATTTTAGAATATATTTACATCAGAAGAAAAAATTGAACAAAAAGTTAAGGGGTTACGCCTAGTTGTCTTGGTAAAAAAATCGATTTTTGGGTTTTTGCATTTCCTGAAGGAATAATACCTAAAAATTACGAAACTGAAGTCAGTTTTCGAAAATTAAAAATAACAGATCCAATATAGTGGACAAAAATTTTTAAATCTTTTTGATTTGCTTGAAGCTTGTTACTCGGGGGTTTTCGGGGTCGTTGATTACGAATTTGATGTCAGTTTTTAAAAATTCAAAATGGCGGATCCAATATGGCAGACAAAATTTTAAAAATCTTCTTGATTCCCTTGGAACTTGTTATTCGGGGGTTTTTGGGGTTATTTTTTTTAAATTCGAAATGGTTGGTCCAATATTTCCGACAAAATTAAAAAAAACTTTTTGATTCTCTTGAAAATTTTTACTTGGGGGTTTTTGCGGACGCTTATTACAAATAGGAACTCATATTAAAGATGCTATTATGAAGCGTAGACCATAAGTGCTTAATGTTTGAAATTTCACGTCATTATCGTATTTTTTGTATTTAACAATTGCTGATATAATCGAAAATACTGTGACAAAATTTAAAACTATAAATGCAAGTGATTTCTCTACTGTTGTCTCGTCGTCTTGTTAGGAATATTCTTTTTTGAAGATCCAAAAATTTAATGCCCACTTCTTTTCACTTCAAGATCAAAACACTATTTTCTCTTTTTAGTCTACATTCCTGTTATTTTTTTGTTCTGTTAGTCTTCGTAAGAATTTTCTATAACTGTTCTTGATGCAAGAAAAGGCAAAATGTTTAAACGAAAAAAAGTAGTGCGCAGCAGAATTTCCGTATAAATTGAAAAAAAATTACAAAAAATTTAAGTTACAGACTATTACTAATTTCTATTCTACAATACAGGTGTGTCAAATGTAATGTTACATTTTCATGAAAGAAGTATATTACATTATTTTGATATTCATATACATGTATTACATATATACTATTATATGAAGTAAATATGAAGTACATGTAAATCAAATTGAATTTACAAATCTACAATTAACTTATACACTTACATTTGACACGAATGTATTTTAAAATTACAATCTTTTTAACTTTTTTTAAGTATATTTTTTTAATTACATAGAGTAGTTAATAAAATACCAAGTATTGGTTAGAATGTCTTATTTTGATTTGTATCACTTTCTATATGAATTGTACCATAGAAAACTGTCTCGACTAAAACAGTATGTACATTAAAAACTTTTACGATTAAAATAATTTGCAACGGTGTTATTTAAAGCTAATTTCAGATTTTTTATATTCGATTTGATATAAAAAAGAGCGTTGCAGCTTAATTTAGTCCAAAACAATTTTCAGTGCAGCAGTTTTATTTAGATCTCATTTTAATTTTTTAAAGACATTTTTAAAGTAAGACATGAACGAGTGGTTTTTTTTATTTATTTTTTATTTCTCGGGTTTCTTTTTTCGAATTTTTTAGCACCAGTTGACCCAGATATTCTGACCGAAATCTTGCTCTAAGATCATTAAAGATTTTTTGCCTATATTTCAACTTTTTGTTTAATTTCGTATTACATAACATGTCAAGATCTGGTATACCAATTTCTTTAATTTCTTGGATAAACATTTAGGGTGTCAAGGGTTTGAGATCGTCTGGATCTTCTGAAATGTAAGTAAGTGGACGAGAATTGACTATCGCTTCCGGGTCACATACCGTTGTCATCATGCTTTCATACGTCAAAGTAGCTCTACCTAGGACTTTTCGCAAAATTGACGTTAAAACACCAATCAATCTTTCCCACCACCCTCCCCACCAGGGCTCTGATGGTGGATTAAATACCCACTCAATTTTTAGTGTCGAACTATGTTTAGCTATTTTTTCCCAGTCTAATTCCCTCAATACATTGGCCATTCTTTTGAAGTTTGTACCATTGTCGCTATACATATATGTGGGTCGTCCACGTCTAGCAATGAATCTACGAAAACACTTGACAAATTCGTCCATTGACAACGATGATGACAGTTCGAAGTGTACCGCCCTGTACACCGCGCAGGTGAAAATCACAATCCAAGCCTTCTCCCCACCACGCAGGAAAAGCGGCCCAGCAAAATCGACACCCGTTATTTCAAAGATTGCCGCGTCACGTACACGGTTAACGGGTTTCACATGCCATGTGCTTTGCTTTCTGTCTCTGACAGACATCACATTTGGCGATAACTGATCTTACTATCTTTCGAGAGGATATAATCCAAAATTTTTCGCGCAACGAACTTATGACAAGCAGACTCCTCGCGTGACATAATCTTTTGTGTGTCTCGAGTGTCAAGATTCGTACAACTTCATGTTTATTATCCACTATAATAGGACTAAGAAAATTTAAATCATCTTTACGATTGAAAATTTTTGTTTTCATGACCAATAAACCATTTTCATTCAAATATGTTTTAAATGACGTTAATTTATTTTTAGCATCTTTTGAATTAAACATAGCACTTTGCAAACCCTTCAATAGTCGTATTTCTGCTCATTCTAATTCTCTCTCTGATAATCGTCTATTTAATTGCTGAATACTCCTCCCCTGATCATTGTTTGATAATTTTTTCGCTTGAACTCGCGCTTTACAATTTTCTATGAATCTCAAACTTCACACCATAAAACGCACGAGTTGCGTATAAGTTTCAAAACGGGTAGTAAAATCCAATAACTTTTAATCTGAATTTGCCATTTGTATTGTAGCAGTTTTTTCACCTCCCGTCGTATCTCTTCTTCGTCACTTTTTTCTTGTAATACCGGCCATTCATCGCTTTGTTTGTACAGCCATCTCGGACCAAGCCGCCACTTAGACTCTAATAATTTCGCGGGAGGGCAACCACGTGACGGAAGATTCGCGGGATTTAAATCCCCCGGCACATGTCTCCACTCATCTATTTTCGACAGGGTTCTTATTTCTTTTACTCTATTGTGAACAAATGTACCCCATTGCATATCCCGGCCTATCCAAGCTAATACTGTGGATGAGTCAGTCCAATAAGTAATTTCATGAATTTCTGGAGTCAATGAATTTTTTGTCGCATCCGTCAATCTGGCACCAATCGTGGCTGCCATTAGTTTTAAGCGTAGAATAGTAGCACCCTTTGGCGCTATGCGAGACCTGGCGTTTAGTAATTGCCTATTTCCTGCACCTACATACTCCACCCTCGCGAAAACTGTCACCGCACATGCCAAACCGCTAGCGTCGCTAAACATGTGAATGCTCAAAATTCCCTTGCCGATTTTACGAGGTATTTCTATATTTTTTATTAACGAGAGATCTTTCAAACAAGAAGAAAATATATCACTGCGTTTATCTTTAATCACGGTATCCCAATCAATTTTTTCTGACCATAATTCCTGTAATAACAATTTGGCTAACAAGGTCACTGGTGAGGATAAACCAATAGGGTCAAAAATTCTATGCGACGCTGACAACATCGCTCTTTTTGTAACATTTTCTGAATTTTCTACAGGCACAAGTTTAGGATTAATTGAGATAACATCTCTCTTTTTATCCCATAGAAGACCCAACACTAACGATGTTCCATTCACAGTAGAATCACCCGTACTTTCCCAACCACGCAAATCAAATTTTCCGATTGTCATAATAGACTTCTCTCTCAAATTTTTCTCTCTCTAGTTCTGACTCAACACTTGTGACGCAATTGTCAACATAAAAGGAAATTTTTGCAATTTTTCTACAGTACCAATGGACCAACAGTCTTCGTTATCTGTTTTTGCTTTTTCTAATGCCCTTGTTAAAACTAAATTGATAACAGCTGCCAGCAAAAAGGGACTACATATTAAGCCGAATACTACTCTACAATGACTATATGTAATCAGCTGTCCGTCCTTGACCTATAAAAACCTGATATAATCTCGATCCGATTGATTGATTCCTATCTGAAAAAAAGCTTTTTTCACATCCGATACCACACCGATTTCGTATTCACGAAACCTATTCAAGGCGGAAGGAACCAACTCAATCAGATTTGGGCCTTTTTCAAGACATTGGTTCAAAGCAGGACTATCCTTTTCACATGAAGATGCGTCAAAGACCGGCCTTATTTCTGTTGTGCTATGCTCTTTAATTACCGGTCGGTGGGGTAAATAATGATTTAAACCATCATCTTCAGTTTTCGAGACGATCTCAATAGTTCCCTCTGACAACCATTCCTGAAATACATTATCATAAGCTTGCAACAAATCCTGACATTTAAGTTTTTCTATTGTTTTCATTCATCGATTACGCGAAATCTTATAATTACTAGCAACAACCGCATGATTCTCTTTAAAAGGTAAACAGATTTCGTATCGATTATCCATTGTCAACTGTGCTGTATTCATTATTAATTCTTGAGTTCTTTTATCGCGAATTGCTTTGTCAATTTTTTCAATAGGATCCGTTATTCCAATTATATCTAATTCCTACAAATCTGTCAGAGTAGCCTCTTTCACAAAAAATGCATTTACCAACATTGCTGTATCATTTCGTCTCGAATTCTTAGGTAATTTTCCCATTATCGTCCACCCCAAACTAGTTTCAAATGCAATCAAACCATTTCGCAAGTCATATTTATTTCCCGTAAAAAGTTTACCGGCTACATCGGCTCCGATAAGTACATCAATAGGGCTATTATCAGTCCCAATATCAGATAAACAAATGTTATTGTCACGAAGATTTTTTACCCAATCGTCAAATTTAACTCCCGGTATAGTGTCGCAAATCGTATCTTGATCCATTATCATAAAATAAAAAGCATACGAGTCATCAATACTTCTCATATGAATCAAGAATACGTCATGAGTTTCACACTGTGATTTAATCCCACCGAAAAACGAATGAATAACTTCTTGTTTACCTTCTTTTGTATAACCTATCTCTTTTGCAACACTTGTTCGAATATACGATCGTTGCGATGCCGAATCTATCAAAACTCTAATAACTTTTTCTATGGATTGAGAATATAATTTAACTTTCAATGTTTGTGAATACACTTCGGGTGACTCACTAAAATTAGCTAAATTATTTTCGTATATAGTTTTCTCTTTATCGTTTACTTTACAATCGGGAGAATCTTTAGAATTTAAATTTGAGCACATTAAAAGAACATGCCTGCGAGAACACCATTCACACTTGATTCTGACTTTACATGTCCTTGATATATGACCCTTTTTTAAACAATAAAAACATGCATTTTCCTTCTTAACAATTTCACGTCTTTTACTCAAATCAACTTTACGCGCCGTTTCACACTCTCTACTTTCATGGGACTTTTTACAAAAAATACAACATGCCGTTTTTTCAACATTTTTCGAAACAAAAAGAGCATTTGCAGTCGGAACATCACATTTAGATTCTACTTTACCTTCAGATTTTTTCGTTTTTACCTGGTCCATCGAAGCACCAAATCCTGCCAGCACCATCTCAATTCGTTCTTCGTCCTCCACTTCACGCTGCAGAAACTCCAAAAGTCGCTGTAGTCGATTACTTTGTTCCTCAGGACCATCTCTTACAACGCCTTCTCGTACTCCGTTACGTTGCCATGCACGAAGCACTTCCTCAGGTAGTGATGATTCCACAAGAGGATACAACATCGCTGCACACTTGTCAGTTGTTACACCGAGTGTTTCCAGAGCACGAATATAAGACTCCAATTTATCATAAATTGTTGACAACAATAACTTTTTATCGTTCTTAGCAGCATTCTGCAATACCAGACCAAGCAATTTCCGCACATAAAATTCTACCACAACTTCGTCGCGACCAAATTTATTTTTCAAACTTTTTATGGCCTTCTCATAATTTTCGGCTGTGGAAGGAAAACTACGCACTAATTCTCCTGCGCGGAAACCGGAAATTGATGCCTGAAGAAGGTACTGAAACTTGTCCTCTCCACTAATCGAGTTGTCATTATGTATCTTCTTGAACTGAGTCCAAAATGGCAACTACTCTTTTATGTGACCACTGAACTTTGGCAACTCAATTTTGGGTAAATTCAAATTTCTCTAGACAGTCACCACTGCTGGACCAATCGCAGGCTGCTGCACTTGTACTGCTGGTGTTGTCAACGTCGATATCTTCAACTTCGCTAACAGAAATTGCTTCTTATAAACATCGTTACCTTCTAATTCATTCGTTATTTCTTGATCGTCTTCCTCTATTTCAAAGAGTTCCTCCATATATTTGTGATGTATCGTATCCAATTCCGTCATCTGTTTTCTAGCACCTGAAAAGCAACTATTTTATCCTCCTTCGAACCCCGTCCATCAAATTCTGTCAGAAATGTATTATAATTCCTCGTGAACAGAGCTCTTTGAGTCTTTCATTGCCTCTTCAAAACGTCTATTTTGTTTCTAGAAATCACAAGCACTGGACGCCTCGTGGTACACTTCACAAAACTCTTTTTCTTTTAATTATCACTCACCACACGTCCTGTCACGGTCGACAAAATGTTATTTCTCGGACTGAGTGGAGTGAAAATAAATTGAGGAAGATTTAACAGAACAAAAACTCTTTATTTAAATTGTAAAATAAAAGAAAATCACAATTCATACTTTCCAATTACTTTTATATCTGTGCGGTAAGACATTTCGCACGCGTCTATCTTTCTCGATAAGACCTCGTCTTATCGCCCAAAATCCCCACCTACCAGACATACTCCTTCCTCACACTCATCGGGACCCAACACTCTCTCTATCGTCAAAATATTAAATGAATAGCCACGACACCGGCCATAAGGTATTTCCATTAAATTAAAGTTTCATAAATATAATTTTTAAATAAAATGTTTTTTTTCATTAAAATATTTACTTACAATGAAAAATAATTGTCTTCCAATGAGAATTGAACCTTTTAATATTGTTTCTCTGAAAATGACAAACATTTTTTTTTTATTAAAAAAAATATTTATTTAATTAAAATTCAATACCGAATTATTAGTTTCATTACTACTAACATTGTTTACATGATTCTTAATGTTTTTTATTATTGTAGATTATGTAATTGCAATATTATAAATAAAAAGCCAAACGGTCCGGATTGCCCCATGGGGGGTTCGGTTTACCCAAGGGGATGAGGCAAACCGGACCGTTTGCAAAAAATTTTTAAGTCAACACAGCAACTAAACAATAAAAGATGAAGTATAGGTGTCTCTGGGAAAAAGTTGCGCAATTAAATGATCTTTCAAACAAGCCCTCAAAAAATGAAATCGGTTGATTCGTTTAGTAACAAGAGTCAAAAAACCGGTAAGGGGTCCTGTTTGCCCCACTCTCCCCTAAAGTTATTTCTTTATTACAAAAAAATAAGACACTAAAACATTTTGTTTCAATTTAAATTAAAGTTTTAAATAATTACATTGATAATAATGATAAATTATTTTAGTGCTACATAAACTTTTTTTTTAAATACAAATAAGCTAAGGTTTTTTAAAATGTAACAATTGTAAAATATTAATAATAATCAAGTATTCTATTCAAAGAAAAATATATTAACAATTAATAAAAATACAAAACTTAGTACTTTACTTATTTTTTTTACTATAAAATATAAATAAAATAAAATAAAAATTTTTGAAGAAATTTCTTTCTATCTTACATTTTAATTTAAGATGTCTCAAAAATTACCTATTTTTGCAGTAAATTTCCCATATGGTTTGACATGGACATTAACATGGTTTCCTTAATAGAAGTAGGTTTTTACATGGTTTTTGATATATTATCCCATGTGGTTTCTCATGTGGAGATTTTCAATTTGACACGAGTCTATAAACAAAATAAATAAAATTTATTTATTCATACGAAAATCTTACAGTTCATAAACAAAGTAAATAAAGTATAAATAAACAAAATAAAGTTCAAACTAACGAAAAAAATCATTTTCAGGAACAATTACTGCCATTGGCTATGGCGCAGCAATGACATGGACTTCACCATCAATTCCATACCTGACAAGTGAAAATTCACCAATTCCATTATCAAAGGAGCAAAGTGACATCGTATCATCATTACTGACTGTGGGCTATATCACCGGCTACATAATAAATCCCTTCATCATTGAACAATTTGGCAGTAAACGAACACTTCTGATTTACACCATACCACAAATGTTAGCATGGATACTGATAAATCTTGCTCAATCACCAATCACCCTCTACATTGCCCGAATATTCAAGGGCATGGGCTACGGAGCCGCTATTTGTGCTCTAACAATCTATCTCTCCGAAATCAGCACATCAAAAACAAGAGGCATCTTCATATCCTATCTTAATCTTGCCATGGGTCTCGGATTCTTTCTCGTCATGCTCTTTGGTGCCTATGTACCTTACAATTACATGAATCTCATTCTTCTAGCCTCGCCAATTATTTTCGCCCTTACATTCATTTTTATGCCAGAAGCTTCTTTTTTTTTCGAAAATCAAGTGAAGATGGAGAAGGAAAATATGGGCGAAGATTTAAAATCACTTGACTGTGAGAGACAGATTTTGATGAATCAAGATATGAGGTTTTTTAAACAAACAGAAATCATTCATAGAGATATTTGTTTCAAAAAAGAAGAAGAAGAAGAAAATGTTTTTAAAAAAGCTGAAAATTCAGGAGAACATAATTTTTCTTTAAAATTAAACTACGAAGACAAGAATTTACAAACTGAAACTGACAAAATTTTTCAAGTTGAATATATAAAAGAAACAAATTTCCAAATCAAAACTTTACAAGATAAAAATTGTCAAACAGAAACTTCCGAATATGAAAATTTTCCAAATGAAAATTCCTTAACAAGCAAAAATTTCCAATTAAAAAATAAAAAATTCTCATTGAAAAATTGTCGCTTTTCGAAAATGATAGCCACACGGAATAGTCGAAAGGCATTGATAATAACCGTGAGTCTAGCTGCTCAAGACGTACTCTCGGGACACATGGTAGTTTGGACATTCACCCAACAAATATTAACAAGCAAGGAGTCTCCAATTGATTCAGAAAAAGCTACAATGTTTCTAGCATTGGCAAAAATAATCGCCTCGGGAATAAGTGCAAAAATAATTGAAAAGACAGGCAGACGAAATATTCTTTTTGCTACAAGTATAATTGGAACATTATCAAACATTATGCTGTGTGCTTTCTTTTTCATTGAGGAAAGAAATTTTAATATTTCCATGTTCACATGGTTACCGTGTTTTATACTAACTTGCTATGAACTAGCAATGTCAATCGGCTGTTCAAATTTTTTTTACGTCTATCAAGCAGAATTATTTACTATCGATGTTAAAAGTATGGGTGTAATGTTTTGTAAAGTTTCATACATGGCATTCTCATATTTTTGTCTCTTTCGATTTCAAGTTCTAATGGCCACCATTGGACGGGGAATGATTTATTTGATATTCAGTATTTTTAGTATTATTCTCTCAATTTTTCTTTTTTCAATTACGCCTGAAACACAGGGCAAAAGTAACGAGGAAATTCAAATTGCTTTAGGGAGGAAACGGTTTTTTGTTGTATAACATTTTTTTACTGTGTTTCGAAATTTATTTATTTTACCAGTTGTCTATTTATTTAGATTTATATTATCAGTAGGGGAGATTGGGGCATTGTGGGCCACACGAGGCCACATTTTTTTAGCTCAATATCTTACACACAAAATTTTTTTTTCAAATTTCAAATTTTTTCGTGTCAGTAGGAGGTATAAACTAACATATACCATAGTCAGTCATCCAAAATTAACACTTACCTTAAAGAAATTTCAGTTTTACTGAAGAGTGCAATTTTATGATTTTTAAAAATGTTGGGGAATTGTGGGCCATTGCCTAAATTGAGTTCAAAATAAAAAATAACGATGAAATATTTTTATTACATAGTTAAAAGTGTTAAAAATGTTTAATTATTAGTTTAAAATTCGAAAGGAAAAAGTAATTAATAAATTTATTTAAATGAAATTATACTTCGAATTATGAATTTAATATAATAAATTACAAATAGTAATGTATTAGCGAGGGGTATATCACTCATGAAAGCAAGGCAATATTCTAATTCAGATCTTGTAATATTTTGTTTTAGAAAAACTATAATTATGTTAGATTTTATGAAAGTCATTCAAAGTGTGTCACTAAACGCGAGTGCAAGCAACTAAAACACTCAGGGTTAAATGACATCGCCTGAATTTGTTACAATCTGTCAAGCAATGTTTTTATGAATCTAACGGGATTTTAAGTGAGAAACCCCTTGTGTATTAGTTTTAAATAATTTTTAAATTAGAACAATGCAGTAATTGAGCGGCTGGATTCCATAAGGGCACGTAAATTTTTCTCGGACGAAATCGAAGTCCCCTGTAGTGGCGCTAACTCAGAGTCCCGCTCCTGGACACTCAAAATTCAACTTCTGAATTTAAATGTTTAAAATATATATCCTCATAGGAAATTTCATTAATTTTTTATTAAGATATTGCAAAATTCATAAACTGAAATTTTCACTAAGCGGGGAAGTTGAGCAAATTTTGAGCAACAAAAAACTTCCAGCGAGAAAGTTGTTCATTTAGGTCTAAAAAAGTTTTTCCCGATAGTTACAGTTCAATTAAACAATTAGTTAACAAATGGCGAATGTTAATAGTCGTTGGCGACTGAACGCCCAGCGCGCGTATTTCACCTAATAGTAAGCTGGAGAGTTTTATTCTGTGTATACATAATACGGGTGAGATACGCGCGCTGGGCGTTCAGTCGCCAACGACTTTTAACATTCGCCATTTGTTAACTAATTGTTTAATTGAACTGTAACTTTCGGAAAAAACTTTTTTAGACCTAAATGAACAACTTTTTCGCTGGAAGTTTTTTGTTGCTCAAAATTTGCTCAACTTCCCCGCTTAGTGAAAATTTCAGTTTACGAATTTTGCAATATCTTAATAAAAAACTAATAACTTTTTTATTTGTAACTAAAGCATCATTTTTATTTTTTAGTCACTCGTATGATAAAATAACGCGTATTTTCGTTTTTGTTTCATTAAAAAATTCGTAAAATTGACTGAGTAATCGCGAGTTGAAGTGAAAAAAACAATAAAAATTTCGCTCTTTAAAAAAACAGTTTTTTCCTTATATTTTGAAAACTCTAAAAGATACAATAAAAATTTAAAAGAAAAAAAGATGCGCAATGAAATTTCCTATAAGGATATATATTTTAAACATTTAAATTCAGAAGTTGAATTTTTAATGTCCAGGGGACTTCGATTTCGGCCGAGAAAAATTTACGTGCCCTTATGGAATCCAGCCGCTCAATTATATGATAATATTAATGATTACTAATGATAATAGCTAATCATAAATTAATAATTAAAGAATAATAATAATAATAAAAATAACATAAACAAAAAAATTTTTCCTAAAGATTTTATAAACAAACACAAAATATAAAAACAAAATTTATGTTAAAAAAATGCGTGTACGTACAGTGACTTTCAAATAAAGAAGAAAAATTTTTTAATCTAAAAGAAAGTCAAGTTCAAATTATTAATTTTATCAGACACGTATTAAAATCCGTCAATGGCTAATATAATACGTACTCAATATTTTGTTATCAATCAAGCTGATATTAAAAATAAGAAATCATTGTCCATGCTTAACGCATAATGAGAACACATCTTTTGCATTCTATTTTAACAGAAATTTCTCTCGTGTTCAAATTTATTGATTTACGCTTTTAATTTCTTTGCTTCGGAAAATAATTTTTTTCCAATTGTAATTATTAGTTATTCATATTACTTTTTAATTATATTATTTTAAGGAAACAAATTTACTAAAATTTGTGAAAATTATTTCGCAATTAATATAAAAATTACATAACAGAATTTAAATTATAGAAAGAAGTGCCCCTGTAAAATTAAAAAAGAATATTATTTTTTATTTATGTAAGCTAAGAACAGTTAAATATGGTTTCAAAAAGGAAATTATGTTTTCTACAAAACGCTTCAGCAATTACCGGTAAGTGACTTTGAAATTATTTATTTAATTTAAAAATATTCTGATGTGAAATAATGAATAATGATAATAATAATTTGAATGGTGTAAAAATTATCTCTTCAAACATAAATGGTTTCTGATATTTAATTAAATAAATTTATTTATAATAATAATACAATAAAGTAATGATAAAATATATGGGTGATTTTCAAATAAATGTCATATTTGCATGTCTCCATAGATAAATGACTAATAATTTTTTTTTGACACTCACTTCATAAATCACTCAATAGAAGTCTCTTCTTAAAGATACTTAACATTCAGTTCATTAATATTATCATAGTTAAAATTAAAAAGAATAGGGTTTAATTGTCAGTTCCGTGGCATACGTTTTTTTAAATTTTGTTCTGAAATTATCACGTGAGCAAATATTGAAACTATCTTATAAGTACTTTGTAGGACAAATCTAACCAGATGTTTTACATATAAAATTATTTTTATTATAATAATATTCTACGTACACGAGCACTTTTTTCATGTTTTAAATAGTTAATTACTTTCTACCGACACATGTTAACAACATCGTGATTTTATCACTCAATTTTATTTTTAATTGACTTCTACTAGTATTATTTTGAGGTGCGAACATTGAAAACAAAATACTTATTAGATTTTTTACTTCTTTACGTGTTTAAGTATGACACACATGTGAGGACCGTGGCATGTAACTTTTGCATTTTCTTTGCGTTTTCTATCATAACTTTAGAAATATTCAAAATCTTGTAGTTTTATTTTTTCAATAACAAAAATGTACCTACTAAAATATGTAATGAATGTCAAATTTGGTTTACTATTTTAGCGGAAAAATGTCTTATTAAAAAAATAACAGTTATTTGAAAATCACCCATATCATTTTATTAACATTAATTACTAAAATTAGAATAATAATTAAAATTTGAATTTAAATTTAAAAGAAGAATAATAATTGAAGCTTTGGGTGTAAAGAGGGACTATAACAAAAAACGGTTATTATGTAGAAGTACTTTTCACATTTTTGAACATAAATGGTTAATTGTTTTTGGAAAAGCTTTCATTTAGCTAAAAAATGAAAAATCATATGGGGAAGACGAAAAAGTTGATTTTGGGAATGCCAGGGATGGGAAATAAATTTAAAATTATGTTTTTTATCTTTAATTTTTAAGTATTGAAAATTTTAAAAAATGTTGTACATAAAAGTTGTTGATCTCATTAAATTATGCTATTTTGGTCTATGAATTTTTTTCAGAAATTGATTATTTTTGAGAAAAACGTGTCGTCAAAAAAAGCTTTTTTTAAAGTGACTCGTGAAGACAAGTGTACAAAGGCGGACTAAAACCGCTTATGCCAGTTTTATTCTTCTTTTCTAAAATAGAAAGGGAGTTAATTTGACCTTCTAATTGGTACTAAAATATTCCGAACCAATACCCGATATCCTCCAAAGTGTCATCCCAAAACAGCCTAAACTACGCCCAAACAGCACGTGAGCTTACAGTGACATCACTGTACAACTCGTAAAAATTTTTGGTCATTTTCAAGCTACGTAATTATAAATAAAACGGTAGACAATTTAAATCAGAGGTGGGTGTCAAGCTGTGTGTGACGAAGTGTGGAAAAAATTTTTTGTAGATAAAAAATGTGATGAAGGGGGGGGGTCAAAATTAGTCTGAAAAAGCGTGACGCCATAAAATTTTAAAAAGAACAAGATATTTTAGAAGTCATTTAGCCAATATTTAATTTAGATATTTTTAAAAAATCGTCATTTTCAATGTTTTACAAAAATTTGAATAACTTCAAAAATAATAAACGCCTTTAATTGATCTTAGGCTTATTTTAAAGGTCATTTACTACACTATAAAAATTACTTATAAACTTTAACGTGTAATTTTTTTCTTAGAAAATGCAAACCGTCAAAGATGGACCAAGAAAATTCAAAAAATTAGAAACAATTTTCCTGTACTAAAAACTATTCTAAAAAATATATAAAACATAATATTGTGTAGATTTTTCCAAAGAATATAATTAAAAAAATATGTTTGTATTTTAAACATTATTTTTCTGTTGAAAGATTGTTCCAAATTTTTTGAATTTTTTTGGTCTATCTTTGACGGTTTGCATTTTCTAAGAAAAAAATTACACGTTAATGCTTATAAGTAAGTCTTGTAGTGTAGTAAATGACCTTTAAAATAAGTCCAGGATTAATAAAAAGCGTTCATTATTTTTGAAGTTATTCAAATTTTTGTAAAACATTGAAAATGACGATTTTTTAAAAATATCTAAATTAAATATTGGCTAAATGACTTCTAAAATATCTTGTTCTTTTCAAAATTTTATCATATTTCAAAATATAAAAAGAAAAAAAATTTAGTTTCCATAAATTTTATGTAAGTAACGTTTTTCAATCACCTGAAAATGGGTGGTCTCTCAATTTTGACCGGTAGCGTAGTCAATTTATGAAAAAAATTCATACAAAAAAAAAGCTTAATTTAATGAGATCTACAAATTTTGTGTACAACATTTTTTAAAACTTTAAATATTTAAATGTTAAAGACAAAAAAAATATAATCTTAATTCTGTTCCCCATCCCTGGTATTCCTAAAATCGACTTTTTCGTCTTCTCCCATATGACTTTTCATATTTTAGATAAATGAAAACTTTTCTGAAAAAAACCATTTATCTTCAAAATTGTGAAAAGTCCTTCTTCTGCCTAACTACCCAAAAAACTACGAACGGATATATTTGAAGTTAAAATTTTGGTCTTTATTTAATTAATAACACTTGTCGACACGAAAAATGTTTCAAAAATCGGACAATGTTATTCTAATAGGATTTTATCGCTGAACACGAATATGCCCTCCAAAAGTGCCCATCATGTCGAAATTTTGAGAAAAATGGACTCAAAGTTTCAGAAACCCTGTTTTTGGCCTTTTTTGATCACGTGTAGAGGATATTGCTGACGTGCTAGAAGTCTCTAATTAGGCTTAAATTAAAGCTTGGACTGTCAACTATAAGAATCAAATCCAAAAAGTTCTGAATCAGTCAAAAATTTTCATTTAGCACAACATTTTCATATGTGCGCGCTCTACTTGTACTTATAGAACGGTACACTATGGCACTCTTATACTTATATTAATTTTATTTGCGCTATTTATTGTTTTTTATCATTTTTGGGCTTGCTATATGTTGCTGATTGGATGTAAGGTCGTTATTACACTATTCAAAATGTCGGACATATAAATTTTGAAAATTGATGGATTTGACTAAAACTTTGTATTTGGGAGTTTTTGAGGTCGGTGATTCAAAATTAAAAAATTCAAAATGGACGTTTCAAAATTCGTATAAATTAGTGAGCCCAAAAATGATAAATAACAATAAATAGACAAAATAACATTAATAAGTAAGAGTACCATAGTGTTCCGCTCCATTAGCTCGAGCACATGACAAAGTTGTGCTATATGGAAATTTTTGACTGATTCCGAACTTTTTCGATTTGATTCTTATAGTTGACAGTTCAAGCTTTAATTTAAGCTTAATTAAAGACTTCTAGCACGTCGACATCATTCTGTACACGTGATAAAAGAACAAAACAGGGTTTTTTGAAACTTTGAGTCCATTTTTCGCAAAATCTCGACATGATGGACTCTTTTGGAGGCCGTATTTGTGTTCAGCGATAAAAATCCTATAATAATATCATTGTTTGATCTTTGAATCAGAGAAAAAGTAACTTTTTGTCGACCAATGTAATCCAATTATTTTGTCTTAAAACTATTCATAATTATAAATAATAATAGTAATAATAATAATAATAATAATAATATTATTATTATTATATATATTATTATATATTAGTAATTTTTTGGTTGTTTGACCGTATGATATATTTTGTTTAATAATGATAAGGCCTAAATACGGTTTTGTTTAGATGATGTTTATTTACAATCCCTACTAGTTTCGAACCATATATGGTTCCTCATCAGGGGATGATTAATTTTTATAAATACATCATTTGAAAATAAGACAAACACAAAAGATTTCAAAAAGGACTAAAATTATAACAAGATCTGAAAAACAATTTAAAACAATTTTATTTTCTTTTTCAGATCTTGTTATAATTTTAGTCCTTTTTGAAATCTTTTGTGTTTGTCTTATTTTCAAGTGATGTATTTATAAAAATTAATCATCCCCTGATGAGGAACCATATATGGTTCGAAACTAGTAGGGATTGTAAATAAACATCATCTAAACAAAACCGTATTTAGGCCTTATCATTATTAAACAAAATTATTATATATTATTTATAATTATATTATATATTATACATATTATTGTATTATAATAAAATTCAATATGTTTAAAATCAGAATTCTAAAATTTAGTCGAAAGAATATGGACAACACTATTATTTTAAGAAGGAATTTGTCTTCATTGTTATAAGTTACTTTACACAGAAAAGACTCACAATTGTATTGGTAAAAATACTAAAAAAAAGAATCCCTTTACACATTGGCATTACCCACATAACACAACATTTCGCAGAAAGTTCGCAATGCGAAGTTCGAGAGTTCGCATTGCAAACTCACTCCGAACTTCAGACGAAAACTAAATGTCCGCCCCTTTGCGAGTTCACAGAGCGAAGTCGCTGAAAAGTTAAAAGGTAAATTCGCATTGAATTATCTGGTAGTTATCCGTGATTAGTTCGGAAATTAATACTAATATTTTTAGATAGGTTATAGATGTAAATTTGCTCAAAAAATAAGACAAATATTTGTTAAATAATAAAAATAATTTTATAATAACCCGTGTAGAAATTGCAATGTGGCACTGTTAGGGGCATTAAAAGTTTTCCCTTATAATATTAGGGGCCAAATAAGGCAAATTGATAGGGACTCCACCAGTTTCGTTACGCAAAATATCATGGGGGCCGTCAGTGGAAAACTATTGTGGCGCGAAACAGGAACCCCTTTTATTGCCCTTCTAATTAGAATGGTCGCCATTAGGACCCTATTAGCGCCCTGGAAGTATTTGTACCTCTGAATTCTCAAAATATATTACAGAAATAACCTCTACACGCAATTATTTTTTCCATAACTACACGGAAAGAAATCTGCTAATACTCTCTAAATCTGAATTAGTAAAAATGTTTACTAATTCGAATTAGTGACTGACTAATTAGCTTTTGAATTAGTAAACTTCACTAATAAATAGTAATTTCTACTTATTTATTAGTGAAATTTACTAATTCAAAAGCAAAAAGTCAGTTACTAATTACAATTGGTAAACATTTTCACTAATTCAAATTTAGAGAGTATTATACTGTGGGGATTGGCCAATAGATCTCGCATCTACGGTCAATTCCCATATAGATCTCTCACAAGTGCAATACGGGCTAGACTTTGTAGCATATATACAAGTTCCGAATTTGCTTCCCCCGTCTAGGGCAGGTCTCCCACTACGTAGCCTTACTGATGAGTCCAAGTAGTGGGGACCGGGACGAAACGATATTAAGTGGTCTTCATACCACACTTACATGGTTGATATATTTTTATCTCCATAATACCATTGAGCGGCCCATATACTTATTTCATCGGACGCCACCACTACTTTTCAGTCCGAGTAGATGGAATTAGTCCATCACTGCGTGGAATAATCCTATGCGGCGATGGACAAATCGTATGACTCAGGACTCCAGAATTGGAGAAGTTTCCTCGTGGTGATGCTCAGGTTGGTCCATTATTCTAAAAAAAGTATCAGTTTGATTCTCTGATGTCGTTGAATCAAAAACTGTTCTGCCCTGTACTGTACGACCTACTACAGCACAACGTTCACATGCACATAAACCTTTGAGACCTTGCGTGTTTTTCAAAAATAAACGAGCGGGTGTATCACAAATAAAACATTTTAAAGTGACATCAAAGTATCGATTTCCTATATCAAGACCAACAATTTGCAACTTCGTTATCTCTTCAACGAACTGCTCCATAAAAATGGTTGAACTTTTTGGTTTTGCTTCTCCGTAAAATATGGCAATGGGGAAAACGTCGTAAATATCTGGAATATAATGAATTTTTCCTGCAATTACCCAAAATTGTTTATTACTGGATCTCGACATGGGCAGGCCGTCAGCATTTATTTTTAATTCAATTTCTCCTACATAAATATTTTCATTTATCACACCGACTATTCCCGCTGCTACACCAAAATAAACAAACTCTCCCATATTTCCATTTTGATCTTCCATATTAATGATGTTGTATGTCGCACTCGTAGTCTTTAAAAATGTTTTTGAGCTTTTTGGCAAGGATGGCAATAATCGTGCTTTTAAAATTTTCAATAATTTATCAAGACTGTTTTGTTTTATGTTATTTTCTACTACCCACTTTCTTAATTCTCCAATTTCTGGCGCTCTGTCTAACTCATTTTCAATCTGTTCTAACAAAACATCGGAGTCATTACTACTATCATCTCTCTCATCCTCACTCACATCTGGAGAAAAATAATCATCGTCAGTGTCTTCGTCTGTTTCTTCGTCAGTATTTGAATCAAATTCCTCTTCGTTGATTTCTTCAAAAAAGTGATCAGAGTTTTGTTGATCTGCAATAAACAATTTATTTAATAAATATATAACTCATAAAAAATTAAAGTCAAATTTTGATTAATTACATAATAAATGAATTTAAGTTTCGCAACATTACCTTAAATTATGAAATTTTTTTAAAATTACGTAAAATTAGGTATTATACTTAAATGAAATACAAAAATAATATTAGATGATTATGTTTAATTGAAATTAGTTTGCAAGGTTAATCTGAATATAAAGAAAATATCCACTGCGTTGATTCAAAAGTATTATTTGTTTGAATAATTATATTTAATTGAAACATATTTTTTGTTTTGGTTTAAACAAAAATTATGTTTAGAAATTTTATATTTGAATCAAACTTAAAAGTTGACTACAGATAATTTCTAAATTTTCTCAGTTAATTAAATTCTACACATTTATTCAAAGCAAAAAGTAGTTTTATTTGTATTTTTTAAACTAGATTACTAACAATTTACACAAATTTTTAAAGTTCCCTGCAAAATTTTATTTTCTGATATTTTTCTAACCTAATTTTTTAAATTTTCTGCATTTGGTTACATTGTAATTATTTATTATTTTCGAAAATTTTAAATAATGTTTTTAAGTATAGAACTAGAATCTTTAAAAAATGTTGAAGGCTTAACAAATTTTTTTCAATACTAAAGGCTTTAGAGTAAAATATATCATTAATTTATCATACCACGTATAATGACAACTTCAATTTCATCAACTTAACATACGGTTGAATTTCTGGAGAATGTATATATTCGTTAGATGGTTAAATATCAGTTGAAGAGGAAGAATCACTATTATTTAAAGATGATAAATTTTCAACTGAATATTTTTTCCTCAAACGAAATTTTTTCATCCTGATGCGAGCTTGATCAGCCAATTTCCGCTTCTTATTTCTCTCATTATCATCCATTTCAACGATTTCAACTAAAAAAAAATTATTCACATCATACATTGTTATAACATAAAAATATTCTTTAATTCATTTTCGGTGTTACTTCTACGATTAGAAATAAACAAAAATTTAAAATAAGTACAATAAGATTAAAAAAATAGTATATTATTATAATGTCAATTCTATAGATTCATAACCTCAAAAATGATAAATTACACTAAAAGTATATAAATGTTATTAACACTACAATTATGTTGATATACAGGTTGACTTACATAAATAATAAATAGTTTAAATTTTTATGTGTACTTACTGATAAATAAATATTAATACACAATTTATACTTGGAAATCAGTATTTTTCCTTTGTATTCGTTTTTGTCTAAGTCTAAATAAACCTGAAACAGGCAAAGCAAAAAAAGGTCGAATTGAAAAAGTCGAACTCGAAAAGTATCGAACTCGAAAAGTACTGCTACAGCTCGCTGCTGCCTGCGCAGAGGCAGTTGAGATACAATAAGAAGGAGGGAGAGAAAGCATAAATTTAAATTTTCTTACTCCCTCACTCTCATTATATCTCAGCTGCCTTCGCAGGTCTAATTTTTAAGAATAATTTGAGAATAGCGAAATAATTAAGAATCTTCTCCATATTTACAAATAATTTTTGGAAATAAGTAGAGTTGTGCAAAAAGCTCGATCGAGTATTTCAAGCTTTTCGTTTTTCTAGCAGAGCTGAGTAGAATCAATCTGAACATGAACCCAATTCCATCCGACACGTGTAGTATTAAACCTAAAATAATTTTGAGCATTTGAATTTTTCGAGCACTCAAATATTTTTGAGTAACTGAAACTAGAGCCTGACTCGACTCAATTAGAGCTTGTGGGCTATCACATAGGTTAAAATGATACCTATCAAAACCGTTCGAAATTCATTTGTTATTCATTTCAAAGTGCTCAAATTCCTATAGACATTCGTGTGACACTCTCATTATATCTCAGCTGCCTGCGCAGGTTACAATGAGCTGTGGCAGTACCTTTAAAGTTGCTTCTACAATAACTTTTTTCTCATCGACATGAGCGAGAAAACGTTGCGCGCGCAACTATTTTGCATGGTTTTAACAGTGCATTTTGTTCGTGTCGATGAAAAAAAGTTGTAGTAGAAGCAGCCGAACTTAAAAAACATAGAAGAGCTCACCTCACGTACACGTGTTAAATGAAAGCCAAAGAGATAGAGCTGTTCAACTTTATTGGCTAATATATTAAAAGTACTAAAAATTATGCTAAAATCATATACAGATATACTTACATAAATACTTCAAGTTTTTTAGGTGATACTTACTGATAAACAAATATTAATATAATATTATTATTAATTTTTGTCATTCAAATCATTCACATTTCTGTTGCACGTATAATAAATCTTCAAGATTCGAAGGTTGTGTTGCGTATACGTATAATATTAGGGACCCTATAGGAACTGACTGGAACCATTATAGGGGGTTTATTTCGCGTGCAACAATTAGGTTATCCGGGAAACGGTTTCGAACCACATCGGGGCCCAAATAGCATCATGATATAATTTTCTTGTTGAGGAAAACTATTGTGGGCCATATAAACACCCTATTAATATCAGGGACTATCGTGGCAATTTCTACACGGGAAAAGAAAAAAGTTTATTTTGCTTATATTATTATTTCATTATTATTCTAATTCATTTTGGAAAGTTATGAATTTTGAAGAAAGATTTTTTATTGTGAAAAACAATTTGGAAGGACTGGAGATTGATCACGGGTTTGACGGACGGAAACGAAAACAATCAACATAACTAACTGAGCTGAACGACCAACTACTGAAACAAAAAAAATATTTCTCTTAAGTTACATGTGATTTTATTGGTTGACAGAAGAAAGGCAGGTTAATTTAAAAATCTTTTTTTGCATATCTCGTATAATTGAAATATTCTTATGATAATTGCGAATTATATTTTTAAATAAAAATTTAAATTATTTAGTATTCAAATAAGACTGATAAAATAAACATGTTAACTAATTAAAATAAATAAATCAATTTTTTAAAGTATTTATTTAAATGATTTGTTTTCCAACTAAATTTGTCTTCGATTTATAATTATGTTAATCGATTTAAATGTACGGGATTTTATTTCTACTAATATATTTAACAGGGTTTCTGTACCAACCCGGAAAAAGGGAAATATCCAAGAATTTAATTTGTCCAAGAAAAACTAAATTAACCGGGAATTTTCTTATCAAATTTAAAAAGTTTAATTACGTTAATTTGATTTTAAAAATTGCTTTTTACTTTAATTTTTATTGATGAAATAGTTATAATATAACTATACAATTAATTCAAATTAAATTCTGCTAAAACTCCAAAAATTGGTGGAAATTTTGAATTAATTTTTATAATACATTAATTAAAGTACAAAAATTAACGAATACATTGTTATCTGCATTTAAATAGGTTAAAAATAACTAATTTAAAAATAAAAAGTCAGTCACTGACTCAAATAGTAATATTTTCTCAATGAAATATTTACTGGTAAATAACAATTATTTTTTCCAGTCAAATTAAATTCTCGGCTGTTTTCCGGTTTTCCAGTTTGCTAGACATAGAAACTGTTAAGAGTATTGGTATAAACTAAAACCCCTCGATGACGGGTGTGACAGCTAGTTTTAATATAATTTTGATAATAAAATTTTTTCCAGGTACTTTATACTTTTTCCTTGATTTTGCCATAGTTTTTCTAGGTATTCCAGAAAGTGTAGCAACACCGTTATATCGTTTTAATACAATTCTTGATATAATTTTAAAAACTTGGAAATAATTTTCACGGTTTCTGTTTTTGAATAAAAATTGTAATTGGTAAATAAAAGCAATTACATTTTTTCCCATTTTAAAAAAATATAAAACAATTAATTATTTTAATAACATTGATAAAAATTGTCTTTGTCAAATCAAGGTTATTATTTTTTTAAATGTACAACATTTTCATCAGATAAACGAATTTTGATTTGTTACACTAATTGGTTAATTTATTTTATAAGCAAGCGTTAGAGAGAGAGAGAGAGAGAGAGAGAGAGAGTAAGCGCCGCTGTCCTGGTGATTGTAAAGCTCGAAATACTCCCCTGTGGCCACGCTGTAAAATTAAGTAAAGTTATTTCCCCATAAGCGATGTTTTCTACCCGAGACCGACGCTCATTACACGCGAGGCTAGGCTCTAGAAACTACCCCTCGATACCGATACGGACGATAACTAGGGGTCGTGCACGCTAGGTCGATTTAGCAAAATCGAAAAGACTAGATACCGCGGTTCTCACAGTATTCATGCCCGACACGATATAGAGTTGTGTATTAAAGAGAGAGAGCTAAGGGTAGAAATGCAAGCTTCATCTTCACCCAAGTTGTACCTTGGGTCGAAGAATATAACTGGTGCATCAACTCTGTGAAGGTCAAGTTGTACCTCTTCTTCACAGGGTTGGTGCACATTTTCATATGGGAAATTAATTGCCTTGGTCTTACACGGCTGTACGCCTGCTTAGTCCAAGAGCAATGACAGGTGAAAAGAGAGAAAAACGGAGAGGCGAAGGGTGTTACTACTGCCCAGTTGTACCTGAGTCTTGAATACAACTCCTTCTAGGAAGTACAAGCAAGCAGCCCCAGCTGTACTTGAGTTACCGCCAGCTTGCACCAGGTAAGAAAGGAAGATCTCATTCCTTGGGAGAGCCGTACCTCAACCTCAGCGTTAAATCGAAAGGTAAAAGGGAGAAAGAGAAGAGCGAGTTGCCGTCGATCTGCCTCGGAGAAAGCCCCCGAGACCAGTCGACGGCGAACTGAGGAAATTGTACGAGCAACCAAGTATAATAGATCGCTGAGCCTTCAAGAGGTGCAGCGTGAGGTGAGAGAGAACCCACGTGATGCGCAGCAATGGGTGCGCCATCGGTACTCTCTACCTGTCCGCCCAGCAGTGAGCTCAGTAATATATATTGATATACTACGTGCACAAAAATGGATGAATTTTACTCTTTCAGAAACTTTAAATTTTAAACGTCTAAATAATACGATATCATTACATCCCCCTACTAGAAAAGCGAATTTTAATGAGCGTCTCGGGAGAATGCAAAAAGAGTAATAATTCCATAAATTTTAATCAAATAAAATCAAAAATTTCGCATTTCAGTACCACTTACATCAACTTCTGAACACGACGCACAACTTCTGTTGTTCACTCCATCCTCAATAGGAATTTTTCTCCTCCAACTGGCCGAAGATAGCGAGCAGTACTAGTTGGTACTTGGATCCATGGACCAAAAGGCAATTTAACCACATTAAACGGAAGGTGTGCCAATTCCTTTACCAAAGGAATTGGATTTTCAGCCGAGTTTACGTAGATCTCTGCATTATTATTTACATCGACTTCCTCCAAAGTGTCTTGCAAACTTTTAAATAATTCTTCGAAAGAATTTGGACAATCGTCCTTTTTAGTTTCAGATTGTGCGATGATTTTAATTGGGGTACACACAACTTCTTCAGAAATAATTTTAGGCACTTTAACTACTTTAATTAATTTATTGTTCAATAGCGACGATATCGCGGCACTAAGTTTACGCGATTTACCACGAGTTGAAGCAGTAGTGGGATTACAGTAAGCACCTACACTAAATAGCGCTTCACTATATAGTTTCTGTCTTGTTTTAATTTGGTGTATTAAAATATAAAAGTTACAATAATTTCATAACATAACCGTTTAAACATTTTGACAATTAAAATACTAAGAGGTAATTATTTTGAACAAAAAATAAAGTATTATTACAAAATGGAAGTACTTAATTAGAATTAATAAATTTCTCTTAATTATTAATTTAACAATTTTTTCCAATTTTAAAATTAGGATTATGTATTTAAATTAATTTTAAAAGTGTGTTTGGGCATCATTATGTTTAAAAATTAATGACGTGCAATAAAATTTTGTTTTTAATTTTAAACTTTTAGTAGTTTATTGAAAGATAAAGAAATTATTTTTAATAATTGTAGTTAATTAAGAAGAGTTGTTTTTTTGAGTTGTCTCACTTTCGTATAAGTTGACGTTTCAGGCTCTAATTTTTAAGAATAATTTGAGAATAGCGAAATAATTAAGAATCTTCTCCATATTTACAAATAATTTTTGGAAATAAGTAGAGTTGTGCAAAAAGCTCGATCGAGTATTTCAAGCTTTTCGTTTTTCTAGCAGAGCTGAGTAGAATCAATCCGAACATGAACCCAATTCCATCCGACACGTGTAGTATTAAACCTAAAATAATTTTGAGCATTCGAATTTTTCGAGCACTCAAATATTTTTGAGTAACTGAAACTAGAGCCTGACTCGACTCAATTAGAGCTTGTGGGCTATCACATAGGTTAAAATGATACCTATCAAAACCGTTCGAAATTCATTTGTTATTCATTTCAAAGTGCTCAAATTCCTATAGACATTCGTGTGACATATGGAAACAACTCTTGTAATGTGGTAATTATTCGTTTGATTTGATTGATATGAAACTAACTGATTATGTTTCGCAATTTCCCTAGGTTTGTCTAAATGTCTAAAAATTACATTTTTTGCGAAAAATAAAAATATTTAAAAAAATACGAAGTGTATTCAAAATTCCTAAAATGTATACTTAGATTTTAACCTAGTTAATAATATTCTAGAATATGTTAAAAATCCGTTTAGGAGTTTAAACTTATTCTCGTTTGTCTAAATCTCAAAAAATCTCTATTCTTTTTAATTTTTCTAGCCTAAATTTTATAAAAGTATTAAAAATATTAAATAAATTTAACAAAACTATTTCTCTGTTGATTCTTTATCCAACAAAAAAAGAATGAGCTACATCGGTAAAGATTTACTCGAGTTACTCGATTTTGTCGAAAAACAGCCAATATTTTGAGATATTTCGCGGTTTTTGCCTTTTACTTAGCGGCGATTCTCACAATTTACTGTAATCTTTTATGAAATTTAATTTCAATTTTTTTGTGCAAATTTTGACATTTTTTAAAATGAATCACACACGTAATTTTTACTACTAATTTTTTTAAAAATTCCGATAGAAATTCAATAGGAAATCCACGAAAAATGTTTGGTGAATAATTTTTCCAAAATGTATTTTCTTCCATCATTCCTCTAAACCTGATTCAATTGTAGATCCATCTGTGCAATGTAATTCTAAGAAACAATTCAACTATTTTCAAAAGTAATTAATTTCAATTATCTTTATAAATAATTAAACTGTTCTCGACAATTCAATTATTTTCCAAATTTTCAATTAAAATTATTCATATAAACTCTAATAAGAGTTCCTGAAGATTCTACTGAAGGTGTTACGTTTGTAGTAACCTTTTTTTAAACTCTAATATTAGCTTGTTATGAATACATAAAAGTATATGTATAAACTGTATTTATGAGCATACACTTGTCAGCATCAGGAGTGTTAAGCATTACTCATTAGAACGTGCAGTAAAAATAATCATAAATTGACACTCTGAATAATAGTTCATAGCGCCGGTAAAGAATAAGAGAAATGTGAAAGAATGCTTGATAACTCCTGTTGACCTCAGAGTATTACTCATCTTATGTACATGTTCTCTAATTCACCTTATCATAATTACACGAGATTTTAAGACGAAACCAAACCAAAAATGTAATTGTTTAAACAATTAGATATTCATACGACAAGTGTGATAACTAACTACATTATTATCACTATATGGTTGTATGTGTGGACATTAATTATAAATAGATTCTTCTCCAGCAAAAATTATATTAAAACATATGTATGAGTTATTGTTATATTATAGATTTATATTATTAATTTTATATTATTATCGTGACTATGCAAGGGTATACGTATGAATTGTTAGTAACAAAAATCAACTTATATAATACTTTAATAATTCTTCGAATTTGTATTATATAAGAACGACTCTAAAGAGGGATATCCAACGCATAGTGACCCCACTCATACCAAAGTTCAATAACCTAGGGCCTGTTCGGTTAAATTTGATTGGTTAACTAAAATAACTCGGCTCCAGATTGGTCTGGAAGACGATATACATTTTTCTAAACATCCGTATTGGCTACTCATTACTTTGCGCCCTTTTTCCGCAAGTGGGGACTATTACATAAAAACCGGAAAGCCCTCTTCCGAATCGTCATTTTCTTCCGTTCTCTTACCGAAGTAACCAGAGATCTTGTCCCATCGGGCAGATGCCCTTTTGAATTATTTTGTAATCGTATAAAAGACATAGTCTGTTAAATTATTCGTGCCGTCGAATTCTGCATTTAACACAAGTTCTTACAAATCGAGATACTCAAAATAATCAGGGTCTTGATGTAAAGCTTTGAGTTTCAATACGGTTTTCGATTGTTACGGATCGTTCTAATCCCGTTTTTACTCATTTTAAAAGTTTGCCTTTCAAATAAAATATTTGAAAGTAGTATTAAGTATTTGTGCATTATCCAAACTGATACAACAACTGTAAGTAGTTGGTAAAAATATCTGTTTTATACCTACCTTTATAACCATAACTCTCTTTAAAATAAAAGATTCTTATACTCTAAATCTATATTTTCTTCTATCCTTCTAAATTGAGAATAACGTCATAACAGCTCCCATAGTGCTGAAGCAATAACGAACTCACAAATAAATAATTTTCGCAAGACTTACCATCTTGCGAGAAAACTGCTAACAACTTCCGAAGGTACATCGCTCGATCTTCAAACCACGATTATTATTGAGATATTATTTTTAATATAAACGTAACAGTTAGCAATTTTCTGGTGGCAGCGGTGGGATATTTGCCAAAATTTGACGTTATTCGCAATTAAATTACTTTCAGGCTTTTCTTCTCTAACAAGACTAATCATTTCTAAATCATTCCTTAAATATTTTCTACATTTAAATTCTAATTGAAACACATGTAATTGTTAGAGAATCACAAATCTTGAGTGCCTGTTCAAAATTTTAATTCATTTATCATATATCATTTCAAACCCTTTCATAAACCAAAAGGGGAATACCATCAACTACGAATATTATTTTATCACATACCACTGAATTTATTAAGATTTTTAAATAAGTATTTTGATTTTTCATAATTACTTAAAATTATTTATTGCAATACTGCATATAAAAATTATTTAATACACTCGTTTGTCTACTGCTTGGTTATTATCATATAATTTTAATTTTAGTCTTATTTTATTTTTAAATTAATTCGTAAGTTTAATTTTAAGTAGTTTCTTAATCTTTGAGTTTAACACTCGAATAAAGGAACTAATATATTATAATTATATTATTGTATGACATTAATTTTAAGATAAATTTAAGTTAGTTTAAGTTGTTCTTTAGTGCTTGCAGTTTCAATACTCGCAGGAAAGAACTAAATTTTTAACTAATTCAGCATCTTTAATGTTTGCAGTTCCAATACTCACAGGAAAGAACTGAATTATACTTACTATCATAAGTTAATAATTTTATGCCTAAAATTAAGTTCTAGTATTAATGCATGTTATTTGTATTAAGCTAAATTTAAGTTAGTCTAAGTTGTTCTTTAGTGCTTGCAGTTTCAATACTCGCAGGAAAGAACTAAATTCTTAACTAATTCAGCTTCTTTAATGTTTGCAGTTCCCATACTCACAGGAAAGAACTGAATTATACTTACTATCATAAGTTAATAATTTTAATTTTAATTTTTTTTTATTTTTTTTTATTTATTTATTTTTTTTTTTTTTTTTAATTTTTTTTTTTTTAATTTTTTTTTTAATTTTTTTTTTAATTTAATTTTTTTTTATTTATTTTTTTTTATTATTAAATATTCAATTTCCTTTAAGTTCCGATATTATTGCATAATATTAATTTTAAGTTAGATTTAAATTATGTTCTTTAACGTTCGAGTTTCAATACTCGAAAAAGAACTAAAATAAGTTTTAAGTAATTAGTTATTAGTCATTAGTAATTTTAGTAATTTTAATAATTTAAGTTACTTTAAGAAAGATAACCAAGTAGTAAACAAAAGTGTTCAATGTTTTTGCATACATGAATCAACTAGACCCAAGAAAGGTCAGGATACGTAAAAGACTTAGAAAAATAATTATTGAACACAAGTGGGAAGATATACAAAGAGAATTATTCCCTAATTTTCCCCTGTCCGAATCCTCAAAACTCGAATGTAAAGAAAAACTAAAGTCATTAATACTCGAATTAGAGGAGGTACTTGCAAGTTTATCGTAGCTTCTTTCTTAAAGAAGAAGTCAATTATTTAAAATATCCAAAATCAATCCTTGAAGAATTAACAACAGAATACGATCTGTCAAAACCCATTTATTCTCTCCATCATAAAACAGGACCTTCGCATAATAGAATTTTCTTCATAAAATGCATTGTTGAAGATTATTATCAAACTAATTATTTTTGCGAAGTAGGAAGCGGTGAAAAAAGAATTAGAAACGCCGAACATTCTGCCGCAAAGAAAATTTTAGAAGTCCTGAATAAAGTATACTATTTTAGTGAACAAAAATCAGAAAATCCAAGTGAAACTTTTGTTATAACTTCTCCTATAGAAAATTTAATTTTTCCAAAATTAAAATTATATAAGTGGTCTAATAGTTGCGAATTTTGCTATCAACGAGGACACTCTATTTCACATTGTCATAAATATCAACCCAATCCAGCGAAACCAATAAAAAAGTATTAAAAACATATTTTACTAAAAATAAACTCTACTTAGCAAGTTAGAATTTATCGAAATAAATTCCCTAAATCAGTTTATGACACCACCTTATAAAAAGAAACGTAAATATTTTCAAAGACATTCTTTAAGAAACCAAATATCCAATAACCAGGTTCCCATAATGTCTGAACACGATAACAACGGCGGTCAAAATGATGGGACTAATCGAAATCGCATCGAACAGCCTGTTGAAGATTTAACTTTAGGAACCGAAATTGACCACAACGTCACTACTGAAATGGTTACGAATGTAGCTGAATGTATAGCATTACAACAAGGTATACTAAACGTTCAAAATTTTGACGGAAGAAATATACGCGTACATGATTTTATCCAAGACATTCAAAATGGTTCCGCTTACATTTCCCCATCGTGTCACAGGAAATATATTAAAGCAATATTAGGTCGTTTAAAGGGAGCAGCTAGGGACAGTGTCCGTGAAAAACAATTCAATAATTTAAGAGAATTAACCCAACATTTAAAGAAAAGATTTGGTGCAACAAAATCATACCCTTGGTATTTACAAGAAATAGCTTCAGTTCGTATGAGAAGAGGTGAAGGAGTCAACGAATTTTACGATAGAATCTCCCTCCTCCGGTCGGGAGCTGAGGTTGCTTTAGAGGAAAAATACGGTGCTGAAGCCATAAATATGACCTCTCCTCTTAAAGATTGTGCCCTGGAGGCTTTTATTCGTGGTCTCCCTGATGATATGTCGACCAACGTAGACATACGTAATCCAGAAGATTTAGAAGAAGCTTTAGAAGCAGCCCTTCACTTTGAAGCAAGACATAAGGAACAATTTTATGGGCCTAGTGCTTATCGTTTTTCTAGGTCAGATAATAACCAATTTGGTCCACCTATGCGTGATAGAAGTTCCAGTCCAATCCAAAATTTTAAACCACCAGTTCTTCAAACACCAAACAAACCACAGATAAGCATTTTGAAGAATCCTCAACTTTTCCCTTCAGATCCGCAGTATCCACCATATCCATATGTCTATCCTTATTATCCATATCCAAATCCTTATCCTTATTATCCACCACAATTTCCGCCTCCTCAAGGACAATCTAACAATTCCTTCAATGCTAAACCAACTAACCTTACACTATCACAACAACGTTCTACATCTCCATCATTTTCAAAACGCCCAGAAAATTTAAACTCCAACTACGTTCGTCGAAACGACGCGACGACGAACGAGATGCGACCAGAGCGTCAGATGAGTGTGAAATTCCTAGAAAATACGGAAACATCTTCCAAACTACCGGAGAATGTCATGAGTCCCCTGTAATAGAATTATCTGGCCCTGAATTTAGGAATAATAAAGTCAAATTTTTAATAGATACAGGAGCTGACGTAAATCTAATAAAGGTAAATCAATTGAAGGAAGAATTACTTATCGACTTGACAGAAGCTATAGAACTTTCTGGGATTACAAAACTTAGAGCTAACACCTTTGGAACAATAATCCTATCGATTCGAAAAACTCCTGAAAAATTTCACGTGGTTTCATCCTATTTCCCTATTTCTACAGACGGAATATTAGGTAGAAATTATCTACGACAAGAAAAAACTGAAATATCTTTCTGGCACAACACTATCGTTACACATTCAGAACCCACTAAACCAATTCCATTTATCGACAAAGAATCATTTGAACCAGATAAAAAAATGATTAAAAATCAACAGCCTAAAATGTTTAAAATCCAAGCAAGAATGAGAAAAACCATTCCCATTGATATATTAAATCAAGAAATAAATGAAGGTTATCTCCCTTTAATTTCCACTGACCCAGGTATATATATAGGCGAAGCAGCAGTTACTAATCGAAATGGTGTCGCTTATGTTTTAGCAATAAATACAAATAATGATGATGTTACAATACAATTAGATCCTCAAGAACTAATACCATTCGAATATTATAATATACAAGGTGACGAATACCTTGAATGTTTTGAATCTAACGAACCTATTGAAATACCTGCAGATCGAACTAAAGCAATCTTTGAAAAACTTAGATTAGATCATCTAACATCAGAGGAAATTCAACATGTAGAAAATCTAATCACAGAATTTCAAAATGATTTTTACCTACCAGGTGATAACCTTTCATCTACACCTTTAGTTCGTCATAAAATTCCTACAACTGACGATATACCCATAAATACTAGACAATACCGTTTTCCTCCTATCCAAAAGGAAGAAATTGAACGTCAAATCGCTAACATGCTTTCTGAAGAAATAATAACACCTTCTAACTCCCCTTATAACTCTCCACTATGGATAGTGCCGAAAAAAACCCGATGCCAAAGGCAATAAAAGATGGCGTCTAGTAATAGATTTTCGAGCCCTTAATGAAAAGACGATAGGAGACGCTTATCCACTGCCCAATATCTCGGACATACTTGATCACTTGGGGGAAGCTAAGTATTTTTCGACATTCGACCTTGCTTGGGTGAATTCTTAAAAAGAGAAGTAATTTATTTGGGTCACATAATAAGCAAGGATGGTTTGAAACCTGATCCCAAGAAAATCGAGGCAGTAAGGAATTTTCCCGTACCTCTTAATGTCCGAAATATCAGTCAGTTTCTTGGACTTGCAGGATATTACCGTAGATTCATAAAAGACTTCTCTTAGAGAGCCAAACCTCTATCTGACCTATTGAAAAAGGAAAAAAGATTTATCTGGACCCCTGAACATGAAGAGGCTTTTACAACCCTTAAAAATGCATTATGTCAAGAACCTATTTTACAATATCCTGATTTTGATAAAACATTTACGTTAACAACAGATGCTTCTGATTATGCAATTGGAGCAGTATTAAGCCAAGAAAAAAGACGGTTTCGATCACCCAGTAGCTTATTTATCAAGACTTTTAACGGGACCCGAGAAAAATTATTTCACAACCGAGAAAGAATGTCTTGCAGTTTTATATGCGGTAAGATACTTTCGCCCTTACTTATATGGACGTGAATTCATTTTAGTAAGTGATCATGAGCCATTGCGATGGATTGATAGTATTAAAGATCCTTGACAAAGACTTGTACGATGGCGTTTAAAGTTAAGAGACTATCAATATTCTTTTAAATATAAGCCAGGAAAACTAAATTGTAATGCAGATGCATTATCAAGAAACCCTATTACAACTGTCGACGATCCACATTAAAAAATTTTTGTATTGACACGAGCAGGTAAGAAATCTTTAGACCAACCACCAAACTCAAGTAAAGACCCTACTGACGAAAATAAAGATACTAATAAACCTGGTACGTCTAGCACTGCAAAACAAATCCAAAAACCTAAAATCTACTTTAACCCGGCTTCCGTTACTAAACCAACGATTGTTGCTTCAACTTCTGCAGATAATTTACAATCTACCCAAAAGAGTACAAAAACCCGACCTTCACACCATCCAAAACTAGGATCTAAAACTTCTCTTCTTAAACAACCATTTAAACCTAATGTAAGCTCCATTGCAACAAGACAACATCCTCGTAAGGTAAAAGAAAACATTACAACACAAAAGGACAGTTCCGAGGACGAAGATGATAAACAAGAAATTGAAGAATCTGAATCTGACGAGGAACCAACACAATCACATATTCATGTTCCCATTTGGAGGAGGAAACAAAGTGTCCTCCCAAGTCTAAATGTAACCTCAGATCCTACCAAGTTTCCTACTCCACTCAAAAGCGCTCCACTACAATGTGTTACAGAACCTTTCTTTCAAGACGGATTAGAACAAATGCAAGAGCAAAATGAACCAATAATAGAAACAGAAATTGAGCCAATACAACTAGAAGGACCCCCACTGAGTGATTCAGATAGCGAAGACGAAGAAGGAACACAAATGATTGATAGATCAATCTTGGATAAAACACGACAACAATTAAAAGACGAACTCCAAAAATCTTTCGAAAAATTTAACATATCTTTAAAAGAACATGAAAATATCTTAGAAAAGGATCCGAATATGATTTCTTGTGAAGCCCTATCTGAAGGAGAGAAAAATGAAGAATTACTATCAGCCCTTGAAGATTTGGACCCTTATGACACGGAAAACGAAGATGAAGAACTAGAAAGACGAATTGAAAAATTAGTAAAAAGAACTGAACAAATAACTGCACTAAACACTGGAAATGAAATTCCTCCCATTCAAATACAAAATAAAGATATTGACAAAATTGACCAAACTAAATATGTAGAATCACAATCTACATCAACTACACTCTCCCGAGATTTAATGACTCCTTCTTCTGCCATTCAACCTACAGCTAGATCTACACCTTTTATTGCAGAATTTTCATTACCCCATACTATACCAGAGGAAGATGAAGAAATTAATATTATAGTAAAACCCAAAGAAAAACAACCACGAAAATTATATATGCAAGAAATTCCAGAAACGAATGAAACAGAAACTTTACCGCAGAAAGTAGAAACACCTAAAATAACTACCTTACCTTCTCGTGAACCTGATAGAATTACAAATAAATCAACGAGCGATTGTGGCATTCTCACAAAAGGTTTTTACGCGAGAAACATAACTGTTCAAAGCTGTAGAGAAAACCTCACTTACAAACGTGATAATTACTTTCATTTGACTTCTGCTAATTGTGAATTTTTAACACCAATTGATAAACTGTTCATAGATTTAGGAATCATAGATCCTGAAGAAATCAAATTACAAAATCCAAAATTAGGACAAATTCTAATAACACCACGTGGGAGTTCAAAAATATTTACTTTCATGGTAAAGAACAAACACAGTGACGATTTGAAGTTAGATAATTTACGAACCGTTTTTAAAAATTTACAAACAGTTATAATGAATGAAAACATTAAAAACATCACGACTTTCTCTACTTGGCAATTACTTGGAAAACTTAAAACCAAATGAGTTAACAGAAATTCTAACAGAAATATTCTATGAAGATACGATTACAATAACTTTATGTTATGGGAAAGCGTCTGTTCCTCCAACTGAAACCAGACCGAAAATAATCTCTGAAATGCACAAAAGCCTAGTAGGTGGTCATAAAGGAATGACTAAAACTTATCGAAGAATTAGAGAACGATTTGTTTGGACAGGTATGAAAAACGATGTTATAGAATACATTAGACACTGCAAACCGTGTCAGGAACAACAAATAGTCCGATCCAGAATACGAGAACCTATGCTAATCACAGACACCCCAATTGATACTTTCGACAAAGTTTCTCTTGACACTGTGGGAAAATTACCAACCACTCCTGATGGAAATAGTTACATACTAACAATACAAGATAATTTATCGAAATATTGTATCGCTGTGCCACTCCCAGATATTAAAACGAATACTATAGCACATGCTATAGCTAGAAACTTATTTGCCCAATTTGGTGCCCCACGAGCAATATTAACCGATAAGGGAGGAAGTTTTGTTAGTAAATTAATGAACCACCTCTGCCGTATTTTTGGAGTAAAACAGCTGACTACATCGGGTTACCGACCACAATCAAATGGATCACTAGAACGAAGTCACACAGTCCTCGTAGAATTTATAAAACATTATTCCAACCACTACGATGACTGGGATCGCCTTATTCCTTTTGCGATGTTTTCTTATAATACATCTGTACACGAAGGCACGAATTTTACTCCTTTTGAATTGATTTTCTGAAAGGTTGCTAGAACACCTACAGCCTTCCCTCCAGATGAGAAACTAGTGACATACGGAACTTATCTTCGAGAATTAATTACCCGTCTCAACGAAAGAAAGCTATTAACTGCTAAAAATTTAATTCAAGCAAAAGGACGTTCTAAAATAAAATACGATAAATACTGTAACGAGTTTAAAGGCAAAATCAGAGACTCGGCATACATTTTAAAAGAACCTAGAACTCATAAATTCGAAAAAAGATACCATGGTCCTTATAAAATAATTGATGTAACGGATAAAAACAACGTCATTCTTGAAGGAGAAGAAGGACAACGTTTCCAAAAACATATGGACAAAATAAAACTTACCTACGATTAAAACTCTAAGAATTTTATCTCAAATACTGACACCCTGTAAACAGTGTTAACCATACTAACAAATAAATGGTATTATTATTTCTATAATAATTTTATAAACCCTTATTTTCAGCAACCATAAACGAACAAGATTCCGATCTTTTATTAGATCCCGAAGAAACTAAAATATTCGAAAGTCTACAACTTGAACAATTAGATACAGAAGAAATAAAATTTTCAATGCAAATAATAAAAAATTACATCTATTTTTTGGAAAATGCTGGTTTTAGAACACTTATGGAACATAGAATAATAACAAAAAACGAGAAAATATTTAAAAGATCGTATAAAAAGGTCACTGAATTTACTGCCTTACAACAAGGAAATATTTTTGACCAAATTAATACCCTTCTCTCAATGAAAGTAATTACACCATCCGATTCAAAATTTAATAATGAAATAATCCTGTCTCGCCAAACAATGGCCGACTTTAGCGAACCACAATGGCGAATAGGCATACCCTTTATGACTTTAAATCGAAAAATTATTTCGGACACACCAAATTTTCAAAAGATCTTAACAATTAAAGGCATACTAAACACCAACACGTACTTTTCTATTTTAGAAATGGAAGAATTATATGGATATATAAGTATTAATAAGGAAGATGCGTTAAAAACTGCATTTACTACTCCAGTTGGAAAATACCAATTTAATTCTCTTTCACCATCAATAAAAGGTTCCCAAGTCACATTTCTAAATTTACTACGACGAATATTTCCAAAATGGAAAGAGGATAACATAATTTTTCTTCCCTTGGGAATAATAATAGCTAGCCCAACTTTTGACGAACACAGAAGAGTACTGACCAATGTTTTATTCGCATTATTGTACCAAATCATTCCAATTGATCCTAATAAGATTAAGTTATTTCAATCAGTTGCTAATTGCGTTGAATTTTTAAATCACGCTATGTCAATCCAAACTTCAATCGAGAAACCATCAAAATATGTAGGAAAACTTTTATTATACATAAAATTACAAGAAAACGGATTCGAAACCTCTCTCTACGAATATCACATTCACCACCTTGTCCCTATTACAAGTTCTTCTAGAATATACACTAGACCAGAAATTTTATATGATTATCATGAAAAAAGAAGCCTTGCGATTATACATAGTGCAAGAAGATATAAACATCTAATAAATAACAATCCTATATTTTTCTATGATAAAGATAATAACTCACAGTGGTTAGAAACTATATCAAAGGGATTTACACGTATACAATGGCTATTGGATTTGGAAAATATGAATTGGAACTATGTAAATTCTAACGAAGAAAAATTTCTGTTTAACGAAAACTAATCTCAAATCTCTTAAAGAATACTAACTTTTAAACATCATAGTAACAAATAAATATCTTTAAATTCCAGATGATCATGGAACAAAATCACCCTCTATTGACAGAAGAATATATAAAAATATTTGACGATTTCGAAACAGAAAGAATGAATTCAGAAGAAGCTGGTTTTGTAACAAATTTAATGACATCTCACTATCCATTGTTTGCTCACTACTCGTTTGAACCCCTTCCACATATAAAACATCATATTATCACCAAAACTGATGAACCAATTATCACGACAAACAATTCACCAAATTCATATACAATTGACCAAAAAAAGGACCTGTTTTCACAGCTGTGTTATTTATCACTAGCAGAAATAATCACGCCATCAAACTCTACCTACGTAAATAAAATCAACATAAATTTCGTATGGACATCACATGTAGGAAGATTTACTTGGAAGTTTTCTACAGACTATACACGGCTGAACAAAAGGATAATAGTACCAAACTATCCTAACAAGGATCCTGAACAAATTCGACACAAAATAAATGAGAATGCTGAAATATCAATCTTCGACTTAACAGACCTTTATTCAAGAATCGAAATCCATCCTAATGACACACATAAAACGTCAATTGTCACCCCAATCGGAAGGTTTGAGTTTAAAAGACTGATTCCAACGTTAAAAGGATCTGAAATAACCTTTTATAAATTATTTGATATTATTTTTGAAAATACTTTGAGCCAAGACATTACATTGTATCCAAAAGGAATAATTGTGACGAGTAAAAATAAGAAGGAACACATCAACACATTATCAACTATACTTTCAAAATTCGCTCTAAACGGAATTTCAATTCAAGCATCAAATTGTAAACTCTTTTTGGACAAGATCGACGCACATGATTATATGGATTCGCAAATTGAACCCGACAACATTGTACCAATACCAAATCCTTCATATAATGGTCAACTAATGTTGCATTTTCAAATTTTTGGACAATACTTTAAAGTGATTCTTGCCGAATATTCTGATCACGGAATTAAGTTTATTAAGCAATCAAGACGAAAATACCAACCCCCAGAAATATTATACAACGAAGAAGAAAAAATCTGTTTAGCCTTAGTTCATGCTAGAAGTAGATTTAACCAATTTATTGGAGAAAACGATATACTACTTCCAAACGGACAAAATGCATTAAATTGGTTAAGTGAAACTGAAGCCACAAATATAAGAATAAACCATTGGAGATACGAACTACAAACTTCAGAATGGATCATATGCCAAAATAATTAATAAAAGGAATAAACGATTCAGCGAAAAATCGCATTAAATAAACCAAAAATTACCAAATTAACTATATTTTCCTATATCTATACAAAACGAGTAATATAAAATTCTAAACTTACAATAAATTTTATTCATATTCTAAAGAAAAATAAATAAAAAAAAGGAGAAATAAATTTTAATTTTTCATTTAAAGAAACGGCGTGGTCATATTCCGTTTAAAACGGATAACTCTGGTGTTGCGCCCATTAATCCTATCATCTGGACACCACATTGCAATGCAATCGATCCGCGACCGCTAAAAATAAAATATATGTATATACATATGGATATAAAAAAAATGCATATGTATATAATGATAAAAACAATAAAAATTAACATACATATAAAAATAAATCAAAACTTACTAATGCCCAATACGAAGCCATTCTTCTACCCTGTGGCGTATAAGTATAGGTCTCCACTCTCACCAAGGCGAGAGATTTAACCATAGGCTGCCAATCTAAGCCTTCTATTGTCACCGGCAAATCTCTTATATTAAGCATAGAAGACTCATTTCCAGGTTTAACCACCATTTTATGTTCCTTCCTTACGAAAATGGTGAAAGGATGAGCGCAATTTACCTAAAATAATATTAAAATTATAAATAAACGCGTATATGTACTAAACCATAAAATAAAAAAAAATTTATACCGGCAACCAATAACCTCTCCAATAAATAGGGCTATCGGAACTGGGTCTCACATATTCTTGGAACCATGTGAGGGGCCCTTCTGACTGGTAAGGACGTTCTTCCCATGGCTGCTTAGACACTCTGATTCGGCCTGGACGAGAATGCCCGAGCTCCTCCCAAATTCCAAAAAGCGTAATGGTTCTAAAAATTGAATTATGATAAATACATAAATAGGTACAAATTGTACAAAAATCTTTTGAAAACCCTAATAATTAAAAATATAATCCTCCCGTGTGAAAAAAAAAAATATTGTGAAAGGGTACAAATTTTTCAAAAAAAACAAAAACAAAAGGGTAACAAATAGGTAACAGTAAAAGTACTATAAAACATGTAATTTAAGTTTTATTAACATTTTTTTTGTTAACAGAAAGTTTTTTTTTACCCAAATATGTAATTATAAATTTAATATATTTGTAAAATATATATAACCAAATATTATTCCAAATATATTTATTTCAGGGTTGTCACAAAACATAGATTTTAAAATTTTAAATATGTTTGTCTTCTTTTTATCTTAATTAAAGGTAACAAATTAAAGGTTTTTGTTTAATTTTGTAAAACCAAATTTAATTTTGATTTATTGTGTTAGTTATGTGAAGAAGATTTTAATATTAGTTTTTATATTGAGAGTTAATCTTCTTTGTGTAATTTCATTCAAAAATTACAACCATAACCTACCTAGTTTTGTTCAGAATTTTTCCCAACTAAACGAATATTTTAATCATTTTAATAACATTTTGAGTTTCTAAAATGGATTTGAAAATATTAATTTTAAAATTACGCAAAGGAAAATATTAACCTAAACTAAACTTCAGAAATGATTTGGATTTTAATTTTGAGTACTGAATTTAAAATCAAAAGATATTGTACAATGACAACTTGAAAACTTGAGATTTTGAATATGCAAATAAAAAAAAATTGAATTTTCAGAATGAGAATTTTTTTAAATTCCCTGACAATTCAAGATTTTTCAGGTAAAAAAAAACGGAATTTTTACATGTTTTTAGGACAATATTTTTATTAAATTAAATAAATCCTTGATTTTCAGTCAAAACTTTTACATTCTTCATTCAATTACTCGTTTCTAAAATGTTCAACTAAAATTCATCTTAACATCAATTTTTTTTAAAATAATTTTTGAAAGTCTTTTTCAGAATTATTAAGTTAGTTTGTTTACAATTCAATTTTATGTGAAATTTCGATTATTAGAAAATTCTTCAGTTAGATATTATCTGTATTAGAAAATAAAAATAAAATAAAATAAAATAAAATAAATGTTCTGTTAAGTTTATTTATAGATTTCTTTCAAATTTTTCAAAAAAAGCAAAAAAAAAAACAAAAAAACAATAACTTCTTTTTTTTTAAATAAATATTTAATTGCGATTTTTCCATAAAAATTAAAATTCTTCAAAAGATTCAAATTGAAACCTTTCTGATATTAAACTACTTATAGAAAGGAAAATTATTGTAAATGAAGAGGTCGACCACTTTGAGTCTTCCACTCAATAGCATTTGATTTCTTCATGTTTTATAATAATTAAAGATGACCGAGTGAGAAAGTTTTTTTTTGTAAGATTTTATAAAGAAAAAGGAAATTTGAAAATAATTGAATTTTTAGGATAAATATTTATATAAAGATAATTAAAATTTTGACAATAATTTTATTAAAGTCCTTTGCAAATAATTAAATTACAGAGAAGAATTTTATTATTTATAAAGGAAATTGAATTTTTGAACAGATTTTTTTTAAAATGTTAAAAATACTTAATTGAAATTATGCCACGCATTGTATTAAATTTTATTAAATACTATTCCAGATTGTTTAATGTTAAAGTATGTATTGGCAAGAAATGAGATTTTTTTTACAATTTTGACAATTTCGTATTTCCTTTTTGGCTTTTTTTTTCTTCTTTTCTTTAAATTTCATTCAACCTTTTTCCGACTTTTTCGGAAATTTTATGCGACTTTTCGTGACTTTTGTTGTGAATTTATGCGACTAAAGCGACTTTTTTTTGAGTCTTAAAGACGATCCGAGCCCGGTGATAATTATGCCCTTGTACACCGAAAAAAAAAATAAAATAAAATCTCAGAGTGAGAAGAAAATTACGCTCAACAATTATTTTTACATTTTATTTTCAATATACGATTATTCATCAGTAAAAAAGAGGAATTTTTGTTTATGTTTGACAGTTTTTAACTAAAAGATTAATTTTAATATTTCTTCTTTGATTTAAATTATTCCTCTAAAAATGAAGTAAATTTATACTAAAAAGAAGATTTTTAAGTTGCTTTTTGTTTTTCTGAATACAGCTTTAACCTGTCCAAAAAGTGACATTTAATAACAAATATAATAAAGGAAAATCCTCTCAATTAGAAAAGAAAACTTTAGTGCCCATATACAAGAGGAAAAAATGCTGCAAAAAAAAGAGGAATTCTCTAAATTTGAAAATACTTTTTCTTCGGTGTATATTTTTGAAAAGAGTAAAAATTTCTACACTCGCTCTCCTTTACTCTCAAGCAATCATCCTCGCTCTCTCTCACACGCACGCGATCATTCCCGCTCTCCTTTACTCTTACGCGACCATTCTCGCTCTCCCTTACTCTTACGCGACCATTCTCGCTCTCCTTTACTCTCAAGCGATCATTCTCGCTCTCTCTCACACGCACGCGATCATTCGCGCTCTCCTTTACTCTCAAGCGATCATCCTCGCTCTCTCTCACACTCACGCGATCATTCTCGCTCTCCCTTACTCTTACGCGATCATTCTCGCTCTCCTTTACTCTCACGCGATCATTCTCGCTCTCCTTTACTCTCAAGCGATCATTCTCGCTCTCTTATGCACTCTTTTTTATATACCTTCTTTTCTTAAAAACTTCTTTTCCTACTCATAATACATTTCAGTGTATATGTATGTATGTGTATATGGCCTGCGATGCAAAATATCCATTTTAGTTTAAATGTTACCAGGGAATATTACTTTAACCTTTTTAAGGTATTTTTATTTTCTCATAAAAGAATACATTGTGTGTTTGGTAAGAATTGATTTGTTTTTGATTAATTCATCAATTATTATTTAATTGATAACAATTTTAATAATAATTTTTTTTATAGTTTTAATAGTTTGATATTTTAATATTTTTTTTAAATAACTTGAGTTTTTAAAAACTATTATGAAATAAATAATAAATAAATAATGACAATAAATAATAATAACTATCATAAATTATGACTTATAAATTATTTAATAAATAATTTTTACAATTTTTATAAATAGTAGATTAATAAAAGAAGTTTAGTTGGTGATACAAAATTTAATAAAGTTTTTCGAAAGGTATCAATTATGCAAAATTTTTGAATAATGCTGAATGAGATTCGCTATGGGAATTCGAGTATTTATAAAAACGTGAATAGAATTCATTGAAGGAAATGGATTGTTTTCGGGATTAGTGGAATTCTTCGCAGGGATCCAGTTGTTTTATGAAAGTTTTAAGAAGATTTAAATTGTTTTACAGGTGATGTGTAATCGTTATCAGCGTTTTTGAATGATTGAGTTCTATCGACTAATTTTAATGGGGTTTATTTAGAAGTAATTACGTTTTTCGAGAAATTCCATTAGGATTGTATAAAAAATGATTGAAGTTTCTCTATTAGTTTTATTGTTTATAAAAGTGATAATTGAATTGAATTCCTGAAAGGAATTTTATTTAATTCTTTACGAAGATGATGGAATTCCTATAAGGTTTTTTATTATTTATTGAGAATGATTGAGTTTCTGCAATCATTTCTAATTTCATTTCACAATGTCTCAATGTTTCCCAAATAACCTGAATTAATTGAATCAAATAATTTTTATTCAACGTAAATCTGAATTAGTAAAAATCAGAAAAATTTGTTCATTCAAAAAAAAAGTATACATAAAGGTAACTTCAAGAGTAGACAGACTGGACAGAACGGACAAAAACGGACAGAACAAGACGATTATTATAGTTAATATTATATATATAAAAAAAATATATATTTAACCTTACCCTTTTCCACTCAACTCATTTCCCTTCAATTTATACAGGGAACGTATCAAACGCGAAACACCTGCTTGGATGTAATGTAGAGAATCCTCCATTTTATCCACCCGATCAACCGTTAAATTTTCAAAAAATAATGGGACCTCCCCCATCTGAAAATAATACTCCTCAATATTTTCTTCAAAATCAGGATATCTTGCCGCCATCTTCGCCAGAAAATATTAAAGTCCGACTAAATGTTTTTCCGTAAACTGTCCACCATTAATGAAGAGGAACAACTTTTCCACCTTTAAACTCATTTTAAAAGAAAAAAAACAATAATAAAAAAAAACTAACAACAATGACAAAAAACACGATAATAACAATTTTTAAACACAGTAAATATTAAAACACCCAACAATAACAAAATTAACAATGAATTCAACAAACAAAATAACTAAATTACAACATATATCACAATAAAACACAAAGAAAAGAGAATCAAACGGAACAAAATTTTTTTTAAAACAGTGTCTATACCAAATCAGAATCAAGAGAATACTGATCAGCATCAGTCACAAATGTCATACCATTGATGACCATTTCACATGAAACCAAAGCACTTCAGTTCGTCTCCGAAATAATATAAACATCACGTCGCCGCAATATCAAAGATACTTCGCAGCACCCCAGCAAGCGACGATTTTAGTTTAAATGTTATGGGAAAGAAATTTTTCTTTTTCATTAAAATGCACTCTCTCTGTTTGAATTGGTTAGATTTAGCTAGTTTTATAGCGAAAAGTCACTAATTCAAATAGTAATGATTTACTGATGAAATGGTTATTGGTGACTAATAATTAATTAAATTCCCTTTTTCAGTAATTTCTTTTATACCTTTTTAAATTTTTTTTTGTACTTTATTTCACACTGTTAATTTTTATATTTTTGTAATTAAAATTAGCAGATTTTGTCTCTTCTTTTAAAGTAGTTTTTGACAATGTAAAAGTTCTTCTAAAGGTATGTGCATGTATGTGTATGTATGTGTATGTCTATGTATGTATATATATTTATATATATATATATATATATATATATATATATATATATATATATATATATATATATATATATATATTTCGTTGCTCTATTTGATTAATTGTCTTTTGTTCACGAACCTTTCTGTAGATAATCCACGCTAGAATAAAATTGATAGAGTGGTTCGTTTGCAAAAATTCAATATATTAGCAGAATTAAAACTAATAATTTGCATATTTTTACCAAATATATTCAATTCGATTAAAATGTAGAGTTGCCACAGGCCTGAAGGGCCAGGAAAAGTCAGCAAGCTTCGCACTCTTCTGCTAAAAATTACTATTTGCTACTTTTTAATACGAGGTTACTTTTTAGCTACTTTTGAGCCTAATGCTACTAAACGCTACCTTTTTGAACAAATAGCCAAATTTAGATTTTTAGTTTTCACATTTCCATTTAAAAACAGTGTTAAAAACTAAAATCGTTAATGAAAAACGACCACCAGTAAGATAATAGGAAATAATTTTACCGATATTTACTCTATCAATAGTGACTGATTAGAAATTGTGTTTAACTTTGTATAAGTAATTGGTTTTTTGAAGGAATTTTATTTCTTTTTCCAAAGAAATTTGAAATTTTTACGAGAGATTTTTTTGAAAATTTGGAAAATTATTGAATTTTTGCAAAGAATTTTGTTATGAAAATAATTGGATTTTCTTGTAGAATTGTATTATAATTTTTCGAAAACAATTGAATTTATCCAGTTAATTTTAATATTTTTGAAGATAATAGCATTTTTCACAAGAATTTTACTATGATTTTTAAAAATAATTGAATTGTAGAGAAGAATGTTATTTTTTATGAAGATAATAGAATTTTTGACTGAAATTGTATTGAAATTTATAAAAATAATTGAAGTCTTGAGAAGAATATTTTTTTTTAAATAATATTTAAAGGAATTTAGTAAATCGGAAAAATTTTGCTATTTATAAAAATAATTGAAATCATTGAATTCTTTAGACAAAATTTAATTAAATACTTGTATTTTTCAACGAATTTGATTAAATTTGTATTAAACTTAATTCCTTTTTGAAATGAGTTTTATTAGTTATGAATGTAATTGAATTGTAATACAATTTTTTTAATTACGCAGAACTTTTGATCTATGGAAGGAATTGAAATCTTGCAAAGAATGGTTTTATTTATAAGAGTAATTGGTTTTTGGCGGGAATTTTATTTCTTTTTCCAAAGAAATTTGAAATTTTCACGAGAGATTTTTTTGAAAATTTGAAAAATTATTTAATTTTTGCAAAGAATTTTGTTATGAAAATAATTAGATTTTCTCGTAGAATTGTATTATAATTTTTTGAAAACAATTGAATTTATCCAGTTAATTTTAATATTTTTGAAGATTTATCCTCAGTTATTAATAAAAATATATTTTTGTTTTATAAACTTAACTAATTTAATAAACAAATCTTTCCTTAATTTTTCTTTTATTTTATTTTATTACTTTTTGAATAAGGAAATTGTTTCAGGAATACAATTGAAAAATTGTTTATAAAAGAATTTTATTTTCCTAAATGATTAATTAAATTTCCTTCTTAAAATTTTTGAAAGACATTTGCAAAAATTTTTATTTTTAACAAAACTTTTTGAATGTTCGAAATTTTATAATACTGAACTTTTCGAAAATTTAAAGAGCTCTTCAAAAGTTACTACAAATAAATTTTGCAATGAATTAATTATTTTCGTAAACAAGATTTTTGGAAACTTCGATTTTATTTTTAATTATTCCATGAAAAAAAAAAGAAAGGAAAAATTTTTCCTAATACATAATCTCTCAAATTCTCAGAAATTTTCCTATATTTTTCATGAAAATTGTAGTACAGTTCAAGGAACATTTCTTCAAACTATTGTATTCTTCTCTCTTTCATTTTCAATTCCCTTTTAATCAATGTCATAACTACTATTTTATTTCATTACACCTATTCTATTCCTTAATTTTTGTAAATTTATTATATTCTTCTCTAAGTATGAAAAATAAAAATAAAATAGTAAAAATACATATACCCACTTACCTCGATTTCGTTGGTATCTCCCTGCATTTTTCCATCTTCTCTCTTCATCGGGGGCGATAAAATTTTTTTTAAGGAGGAAAAATACGCTTAATCTCGAATAATAATAGTTCATCACATTATCAAGATCGCATCATAAACATTTTTCTAATTTTACAATCCTATGCGTGTACATGGAAATACATATGTGACGCGACACGAGAAAAGGGACCTATCGATAAAAAAATCATTTTTGAGTTTCTAGTCGTATTCCATAGATTTTGAGTCGCTCTTTCACGTAAAAAAATCAGAAATTAAAAATCTGAAATAGTTTAATTAATATAAAGCCCGAAAGTTGAACGTGTCCGCGTAAATACACGGGTTTTCTGCTCATGGCGTCACTTTAAACGCCCCCCCTGTAAAATTCTCTTTTGAGGCGATAGGTCCCTTTTCTCGTGTCGCGTCACATATACGTATTTTCCATTTATACTCCTATCAAAAATTAATATATAATTTATAATTTCAGAAATAAATATGTTTTTACATTGGAAATTGCTTCTTTTACTCCCCATAATACAAGTAAAATCGGAAAAATACCAGATTACCATGTTTGATAAAAACCATGGTTTATTTTTCGAAAGAATAAAACCAATAAGATTCGTCGAAACTTATTGGCGGCTGACAATATTTCTCGACATGAAGAAATTACAAAACAATTTTCCACTAAAATCTTTAATTAGAGATATAGACACTATGTACAATAATTGTGCGATACCATACACCGAACCATGCGAAGAAGCAATAAGACTTCATACTCTAAAAGAAAAAATTACTCAGGCAAATAATATTTTCCAAGACGCAACAAACTTGTTAACCGTTCTGAGGGATACTCCAGTGGACATAGAAAACCTTCCTAATAGTATGAGAAAACGAAGATCCCCGCTAGACTTTATTGGACAAGGATTAAAACCTATTATTGGCATTTTAACCACCGAAGATGGAGAAACCTACGACAACGCAATTGACGAACTTTACGAACTAAATAAAAATCTAACACACCTTGTCGGACAACAAACACACATAATTCGCTCAGACCTTCAAAAATTATACGAACAAGGTGATAGACATTCTGAAATTTTAACCCATCTACGGTCCAATTTAAGAGATTTGAATGCTTTGACGGAATCATTAAACAAAAAACAATACTATAATTACTTATCTCGATGGACACAAAGTATAGAATCCAAACTTGACCATTTTATTCATGCAATGAATGAAATAATAAAAATCATTCTATCCGGAAGAGAAGGAAAATTACATCCAACATTATTAACTTCAGAACAATTACAAGACATAAAAAATAGACTCTTAGAAATAAATGAAAATTATGATTTTCCAATTCAAGGATCTAGAATCCTTGCAGAGGAACTTTCATCAATCACGAAAACAAAAATTGGATACTACAAAGAGAAATTTTTAATAATTATAGACATTCCACTATTAAAGAAAAATGTCTATAAACTGTATAAAATTCACTCCTACCCCATACCACAAAACATACAAACACAAAACTACTCAGCCTATATTATACCTGAAACACCTTTTATAATTTTATCAGAAGATCGACGTTCCTACATATACGCAGACCAAAAACTACTTGATACCTGTATAAATTTAAACACTTACAGTATTTGCAATAATTACACAGGTCGACAAAATTTCATCAACTGCATGTTGACTAAAATGTTACAGCCGATTCTTACAGGATTTTGTCCGTAGAATACGAATCTGACCTTGAAAATATTGGATTGGCTCTAGTTTTTAATCAATTTACGTTTCAATATAAAAAATACGCATTTTTGGCATTTTTTGAATGAATGTAAAACAATACACAGAAACAGTAAATTTGTACGCATAGCACCAAATGAAAGCTTAAACATTGCTCTTCAATACCCAAAAACAAAAAAATTAATTTTTGAACACTTTAACCTATAATGTCAAAAGAGACATTCCCTGTTCCACAAACATATTGAAAACAACAGTACTTTTGACCATGTAAGGCAATTTAAATAAAAATTAGTCTCTCTTGGGGTTTTTATAGTCGCTGCTTACTGATCTGTATTCAGATTTTAATATTCAAAATGGCGGATCCAATATGGCAGAATTTTTTTAAAATTTTACATTTTTATCATAAAAGGCGTAAATTACCTTTAAAAATTTGGTCCGACACTTGTACTTTTTACATTTCATAGCAGATTTGTAAGTAGCGATTATTAAAAAACCCCAGAGACACTAATTTTTACTTCAATTACCTTACATGGTCAGAAGTAATGTTAATTCTAATACGTTTATGGAACAGCGTATGTTTCTTTGGTCATTATAGGTTAAAGTGTACATAAATTACATTTTTTGTTTTTGGATATTCAAGAGCAGTGTTTGAGCTTTCATTTGGTGCTATGCAGACAAATTTACTGTTTCTGTGTATTGTTTTACATTCATTCAGAAAATGTCAAAAATGCGTTTTTTATATAATGAAACGTAAATTGATAAAAAACTAGAGCCAATCCAATATTTTCAAGGACAAATTCCTATTCTACGGACAAAATCCTATAAAAATCAGCTTCTATTAGTTAGTCCACAAAATTTTGTTGGCCTGTGTTATCAACCAACATATGAAACTAATAGTTTAAAATCTTGCGAAAGTCAATTATTGCTTGAACCTAACGAAAATTCCTGGCATTTATGTGATATAAGAATAAAAACTAACATGAAAACGTACTGGAATCAAGTTGCTACATTAGGAGGATGGTTATTTTCTTCTATCGACCAAGAAATATTAACAATATCGTGTTCTAATAATTACGAAAGAAAAATTAAAATTTCTGGATTTGGGTTACTACGGTTAGGAAACACCTGTGTTGCCAGAAACTCATACATTACCTTATCAGGAACGTCGATACAAAATAGCGAAATAGAATACTTATATCAACCAGACTTAAACCTAAACATCTCAACAATATTGACAAATGTTCCTAAATTAAACGAATTAACATTATCAAACGAATATTTAATAGAAGATAAACTATTCGAAACAACCAAATGGGATTTGTCTAAAGGAACACCTTTTGCTGACATAGAAAACCAACTAAAAATTTTAAGCAATCACAAAAGACAATCAAACTCAAGTTTCTATCGAGATCTATTCAGAGGATTATCTATATTCGGAATCCTTGGTAGTGGTGCTACTATATATTTTCTAATTCAGTTTTTCAAAAAACCACGCTCGCACTAACAATTATATTGCTTTATTGCTTGAATTTATAACATTAATTACCAAATATAATAAATACATCATTAAATAAAACAAACAAAAAATAAAAATAAGGGATATGTGTGCATATACATATATGTATATGTATGTATGTATTTATATATCTTAAAAAAAATAAATAAATAAATAAAAAAAAATAAAATTTTAATAATAATTAATTATTAATCAAACAATATATTTTAATAAACTAACAATTTAATCTCTATAAGAATAATCAAAGTAAATACGAGAGAACTCTCTTTTTGCACGATTTACAAGGACGTACGTGCCAATTGCTTGAAGAGCACGGTCCTGAATGCTGTTGATCATATTAATTTGCTATTAACCCAATGCTTTAATTTATCACAATTCTCTTTTTGATTTGGTTATAAAAATTTTTCTGCTACAACGCAAATAAGTTTCATTTTATAACTACTAATAATATTTTATTTGAAATCAAAACAAAAGTTACACAAATTATTTTCATAAAATATATCATACGTACATGTCATATATTGAATGTATAATTGTTTAAACAAAGAATTGGAGTAAATAAACGAATATGTATGAATATTATAAAATCAAAATTTGATATCAAAATTTTAGAATGAAAATTCACTTAAACAATGATGTAAAATTAAATTGAAGATACTTTAAAAGGATATCTAGATAAAAACCATATTGTGATTACAATACCATCTGTAAATAAACAAAATGTAATTAAAAATAATATCAAATAATACAACTCCGTTAAATTTCTTTTCTCTTTGAAATTTATCTTACCTCTTTAAACTATACAGTTTTGTTTTTTCTAAGAGAAACGAAATATTTTCCATTCAAATTTTCCACGATTCCCATTCGAAAGCCATATTTTATTAATAATTGAGGATTTTTCTTCAGAACTTCTGTAGTAACAAAAATGGGAATCATTGGCTTCTCCTCCGAAGTAGGAAGTTTTCGAAATTTTGATTGAGCCTCTGAAACAAGCGATTTACGTCTTAAATTAGAACGGGACATATTATTGTTCGTAAGATTTTGAATTATGTCACTAATTTCAATCCAATATATATTTATATAAGTATGTATGCACACCTAAGACATAGTAATTTTACTTTACAACTCACCAAAATCATCCTTGATACGTATGTCAGCCATTCCAACATCACAATCTTGTAATATTTCACCTAGATAACCCTGTTTATCTAGAACAAAACAGTATGTCTTACTTGTGGTTACATATAAATAAATAAACATCAATCACAAATAGAAACAAATTATTTAACACTTTATACTAAAATACCAAACCAATTCAAAGGAAAATATATGTAATAGTTTTTCTCTCAATATTCTGTAACAAATAATAAAAGTCACATATTTATAAAATCAAAATAATACCAAAAATATTCCTAACCGCCTCTTTACATCCTTCCTACTGAAATCCCATGCCGCTCTAATACAGCATGAGACTGCAGGATATAATCCCTCACATTTTTCGATGCACATCTGATCATTACTCCCTTTCTTGGTTCAGGCAAGTGATCGATGATGCCTGTCCCATCAGTGGGGTTAATTCTCAACAAATCATTAAAGATGTTTCCTACTTCCAACGGCGGATTGATCATAGGCAAGCCCCACATAGTAACAATGAAGACACAGTGGCTATCCTCCAAAAAGGACACTCTATTGGTCAATTGGCTCATTAGCTTCGAAAACTCCATTATGGTGTCATTATATACCGGAGGACTAGTCTGTGGAACAGGCCTTGATCTATTTCCTCTCTCAAATGGAGGAATTCGACGTCTCCGTTTTATTGGAATTACACCTGGAGGATTATTCTTCTCTCTAAAAGGACTCGTACGAACAAACTCCACAGTACCTTGTCCTCGACGACCATCCGCTGCAACACCTGGTCTTGCCTTGGAGCAGTTTTCCGGAGTTTCAATTCTTGATCGAGACGCACCAGGAACTGGATCATTATTTATATCAACCACCGGTAACACTCCCAATTGTAAAACATCTAATGGAAATTCTACGCTGTCACTATCCGCACTTGAAAGGATTTCACGATTCTGACCTGCACCGGACATCTTGTAGAGAAGAACTGATCTGTCCTCCCATATTTTCTCATCATCAAGTGTCACAACCAAGTAATTTTTACCCAAGAAGAAGGGATGAATATTCAAGTGTATATACGAACCAATTTTTACACTTTTTCATAACGTTATATACAAAGAAAATCTAAACACAAGCTCTCCGACATAGCGGTCACGTATTATAAACTCCACATAAAATACCTTTTATTTTTATACCAGCCTTATAAATTATACTTATCAAGAATCATCCTTAAAGAAACCTCTGTATTCCCCTTTATAATCACAATAAACACCTTTCTACTATAAAATTCACACTATACAATACCATACACATATTGTTGCCAAAATGAAATACCAAAGAAATGAAACCATTATTGTAAAAGGCGAGGTATCACCTTAATAACAAGATATTATCAGGGACGATAACATTCCTAAGTGGGGAAGGTTGTTCCGTTTGTAGTAACCTTTTTTTTAAACTCTAATATTAGCTTGTTATGAATACATAAAAGTATATGTATAAACTGTATTTATGAGCATACACTTGTCAGCATCAGGAGTGTTAAACATTACTCATTAGAACGTGCAGTAAAAATAATCATAAATTGACACTCTGAATGATAGTTCATAGCGTCGGTAAAGAATAAGAGAAATGTGAAAGAATGCTTGATAACTCCTGTTGACCTCAGAGTATTACTCATCTTATGTACATGTTCTCTAATTCACCTTATCATAATTACACGAGATTTTAAGACGAAACCAAACCAAAAATGTAATTGTTTAAACAATTAGATATTTATACGACAAGTGTGATAACTAACTACATTATTATCACTATATGGTTGTATGTATGGACATTAATTTTAAATAGATTCTTCTCCAGCAAAAATTATATTAAAACATATGTATGAGTTATTGTTATATTATAGATTTATATTATTAATTTTATATTATTATCGTGACTATGCAAGGGTATACGTATGAATTGTTAGTAACAAAAATCAACTTATATAATACTTTAATAATTCTTCGAATTTGTATTATATAAGAACGACTCTAAAGAGGGATATCCAACGCATAGTGACCCCACTCATACCAAAGTTCAATAACCTAGGGCCTGTTCGGTTAAATTTGATTGGTTAACTAAAATAACTCGGCTCCAGATTGGTCTGGAAGACGATATACATTTTTCTAAACATCCGTATTGGCTACTCATTACTTTGCGCCCTTTTTCCGCAAGTGGGGACTATTACATAAAAACCGGAAAGCCCTCTTCCGAATCGTCATTTTCTTCCGTTCTCTTACCGAAGTAACCAGAGATCTTGTCCCATCGGGCAGATGCCCTTTTGAATTATTTTGTAATCGTATAAAAGACATAGTCTGTTAAATTATTCGTGCCGTCGAATTCTGCATTTAACACAAGTTCTTACAAATCGAGATACTCAAAATAATCAGGGTCTTGATGTAAAGCTTTGAGTTTCAATACGGTTTTCGATTGTTACGGATCGTTCTAATCCCGTTTTTACTCATTTTAAAAGTTTGCCTTTCAAATAAAATATTTGAAAGTAGTATTAAGTATTTGTGCATTATCCAAACTGATACAACAACTGTAAGTAGTTGGTAAGAATATCTGTTTTATACCTACCTTTATAACCATAACTCTCTTTAAAATAAAAGATTCTTATACTCTAAATCTATATTTTCTTCTATCCTTCTAAATTGAGAATAACGTCATAACAGCTCCCATAGAGCTGAAGCAATAACGAACTCACAAAAAAATAATTTTCGCAAGACTTACCATCTTGCGAGAAAACTGCTAACAACTTCCGAAGGTACATCGCTCGATCTTCAAACCACGATTATTATTGAGATATTATTTTTAATATAAACGTAACAAAGGGAATTTAAAATTGAATTTAACTTCTTTTTTAAATATGAAACTACACCGACAGATTAGCTCGGTCAGGTAAATGCCTCGCTTGGCGGACGTTCTAGGACCAACGGTACTTGGTTCGCGCCTATTTGGTTTGGATTTTTACGACATGTGAGATAATCTGATCAGGAGGTTTGACGTCGAGGTATAGTCGATTATAGTCCGGTACACACCATTAGAACTCGACTGTTGATAAACCGGTTGTATTCAGGAGAAGGTTTTCTACAGTTTCCCTCTTCTCTGGCGAGAAAACCCATTAGACGGGTTGTCCAGGCTAATGCGAGTACTCCTAATTTCGAAAAGACGTTCTGTAGGCGCAAACTTAGTATTAGGAATTGTATATAAGAAAATTTGTAAAAGCAAGAAATTGTAAGAAACACTTGTATAGCCAAGTATGTAAAGCTGAAGAAAGGTGTATAAACCAATAAAATAAATAAATAAATACGAAACTACGACATTGGACTAATTTTGATTCCGATTGTTTGTCGGATTCTTCCTTAAGTAAAATTATTCAAAAGAGTAATTCTTATTAAAGAGTACTACAGGATTTACATTATTTAAAAAAAATTAAATCAGTTATGGAACGATTGATTGTTTAAAATTCTATTCAAAATAATAGAAATTCTGTCTATGATTTTCTTTCTTGAGAGAATAATTTTATTTATACAACAAATTTTATAAGAATTATTAAAAAAATTGAATTCCTGTGAAGGTTTTTACTATTTTTGAATGTAAATATTTTATTATTTGAAAACCATCGAATTTATGAAAATGAACTGAATACTAGGAGAGAGCAGAGTAGAAATTTGACTGCATATTTGTGGGGGAGAAGTAGCTAATACATGTTCTTTTCTTTTAATAAAATTGAAAAAACAAAATTAAAAACTTTTATCAATATGATTAATTAATTTTTATCTACCTCAATGTTATATAAAAGAAAGAATGTTAAAAAATTAAATAATTATGATTTGTTTTTTAATAAAAGTAAATGCTAATGATCAAGAAAGAAGAAGTGCGTCCAAATGATTTCCTTAGAACGTCCAAAGGGTTATTCTTAATATTCCAACATTGTAAGGGATTTGTTTGACGACAATAAATAAATTTATTCGAAGAACAAAAAGGTAATTTAACCTCTTTTTTGATTCTGATTTGATCTGTAACAGATAGAAAGTAAATTTAAATTTTAACTTTTCTTAAATTTTATATTTATTTATTTAATAAATAAATTGTATTTATTTTGGTTAAAATTTACTTACAAAAGCTTCTTTTTTAAAACTTCTATTTTTTTAGTTTCAATTACGAATAACAGCCGTTTTTCAAAACCATTTAGCTCCAAATTTTTCGAGTTCTTAACATTAGCTCTCTTCAACATTGACAGCAAAAACTATTAAAAATTTTTCATACTGATTTTTTAGTACAAGAAATGTGACATTTTAAAGAGAAAGTAATTGATATTAAAAAAGAAATAATAAGAGAAAGAACTTTCTTAAATATTAAACAATTAAACGCCAACATAATCATACATAATCATTATACATATTTTTAAATAATATACTTATTTTAGTTACTGTTTTGTATAATTTGTTATTACATTTAATATGCAATTAAAAATTATTTTTGAAACATTTACTCCTAGGGGCCGT